>OY998179.1:58032221-59362526 GCA_963921935.1 Galeruca laticollis | reverse complement strand
GCTTCGCAGTGAAAATAAACCGTTTATATAGATATTAAACTCCGTATTGAACCATCCTGTTACCACTTCTTACTTTATCGATACGTACAGTATGATTTCGATTTGTTAAGTAGCTTTGGAAAAGCTTTAAACAATTTGCCTTGATTTGCCATTTTCCAGTGACTGAAAGAGCATTCGGTGATTAACCGTGTCAAAAACTTCACTTAAATCAATAAAGACACACATTCAAGGTTTATCTCTCTCTAAGGTATCATTTGCTTTACTTAATAGTTTTCGAACTGCGTCTGGAGAAGATATTTTTTCTTTAAAGCCAAACTGATTTTCGGATATAATGTTATAACTTTTGATACATAAATCTAATTTATTTTTTCTACTACCATGCGTAAAGTACGTACTTTAGACACACTTTCGTGCGTAAAACTTTACTTTACGCACTAGTGCGTAAAGAAAAACTCTTTACGCACTAGTGCGTAAAGAGTAAAAGAGTAAAAGTTCCAATTTGTATGTTGTTTTATCTAGTCTTATAAAAATATAGGTAGGTATAATAAACGGGTATTAAATCTGAATTTTCTTTGAATCAGAGATTGAAACATGTAGAATTCAGTAAAGTACATACGTAATAATTATTGGGTACTGGAAAATAATAGAATAGGGTGCATAGGTAAGTAAGTACATATAAGTTGGCTGTGAGTGAGAGTATAATTGAGATCTTCCAACTATACACCTAGGGTAAGCAAAAGTATTTTTCTGCGTCCATGTCTGTAAACGTCAAAAATCGCACTGTCAACATTCCTTGTAAATGACATTTAACAATAACATGCACGTAATGAGATCTCATAACATACACGTGCGTTTCGAGAAGAAAACTTAAACTTCTTGGCTTAATTAAATTACAATCAAATTTTTATTTGCGTAAGACTTTATTTGGCATATTTTCACAAATTTAGTCAATTAAAAAACATAAAAACTTTTAGCATTAGCGATATATATTTAGGATTGAAAGAGTGATGCCCCTAAATGAGGGCATCACATTATGCAATTTCTTTAAAAATAGGACAAGTTTTCTTAAGTAGCATGCTATGAAAAAAAATGTCATGTCATTTATATTGTCAATTTCTTGAACAAAATATAATACAATTATAAATAACCGTTCATCACCATTAAATAATAAGGCACAATCGATTTACAATAATTGTTCAATTGTTATCAACAACTATTATAATAAAGTTTAAATGATTGCGATGTTTTTTTTTATTTAATGGAAGAAAATGAATGGGCGTAGAAAAAGTATAGTACGTTACACGAGTTGTAAGCCCATTACGCACTCATGAAATTTATGCACTCGCCGCTGCGCGGCTTCGTGCATAAACTTTTTGATTTCGTGCGTAATGGGTTACTTAAAACTCTTGTTACGTAATATACTATTATATTTACGTATTGAACATTTTTAGGAAACTATGATGTTATTTTAGATTCTTTTTTTAGAAAACAGAATAGGCAGGTACATATAATTATAAAGATGTATTCCTCCGATCTGTCAGGAGATTAGTTTAAAATCACACCATCAAACATATTACACGTGGCACAGAATGCTTCTAATGATTTATTGCCCCAAAAATATGTAAATATTTACGAAACAAAATACAATTTGTTTAAAGAATGGTGTAGGAAAAATAAAATAACAAAATATTCCGAAAATGTCTAGTGCATAAATGCACCTTTAATATTAGTATTGTTAATCATTGAATTCGTCTGTTGTTTTGTTAATTTGTTGTAATTTTGATTAAAATGTTCAAAATATTAATCAATATATAATATATAAATATATATTTCAATATATAACGACTTCGTTGGGCAATTTCACGCCGCGTGCAATAACCATTTACTTTTAGCACTTGTGGCATAAATAACTATTGAAATTCATTGAATTGCAAAATTTTGATATTCTATCAATACCGCGTAAATGTCATACATTAAGCATAACAGTTACTCCTCATTCGCTCTAAAAACATGTTCACATTGTACCGATTCAACTTGAAGTTTATTTTTTCTTGTAGTTTCCAGAATTAACTTTCTTTTAATTTTACTAATGAGAGTACAAACCAAAGAACGTGAGTTTTCAACTTTAAATAACACTCGTTAATACCAAAAGGACTTTCGTAAACCGCAATTAAAACAGTAGAAACAGTGGTAGTCGACAGTGGGTCATTAATTAGCAGAATTACTTGTTGTACTTCATTTTTCTTTCCTGAATTGAAAAACAATGTGTAACAGTTGAATTGAATTAAACCTGAAATATAGGTCGATGGTCATTCATGATGATATTTGTAGTTGTAATTCAGAGCGTTAAGTCACTAATTATACATTAATTGAATTTATTTCGGCAATTGTATCAGTTCATTTTTCACCTTTCGGTCATCACTTTTTTTTATTTCTATGGATATCATTAGCATTACGTGTCCCCAGCATGAGAATACAGTCAGCGCGACCCAAATGAGTTTTTAAACGAAATTTATTTCTGTAAATCTGCCTTTGGTAGGAGAAAAGGACGTTGAGAATAGTATATTAAAGAACAACAAACAAACATAACGCATCAATTTATCGCACGCGTCCAAGTTTAGAAAACAAAACGAAGGCAAATTTTCTAAAAGACAAGTGGGTTGGAAGGTCTTATGAAACAAGTTTTTTATACTATTTTTTCTACTTTGGCTTTTCTGTGTCCAAAAAGGAACTGAAACATTTGTATTTCTGAAATTTCTAGATTGCAGCTCCCAGCAAACAATAGGCCTTCATAGAAATGCATTAATAAAAGCAATCACAAAATAATAGTCCTACGAAGAAATCAGTACGCTCTTGCCACAATTTCAACTTTTAAATATCTTATTAGACAAGGACTGCAGCAGTGTGCGATTACGTAACATCACTCTCCCTTAAAAGGAAGTTCCTCCTGGCACTTCTGTATAGCCGGAACTAGATGTTTGAATCGGCAACTCGACCAATTTCTACACTTTTCAGTCGTATGGAAATAACAGTGCAGAAAACTCGCTTTTTCTTTCAGCAAATAATCAATTTTTGACAAAGGGAGGTTGTCAGTAGAAACCATATATGTAGAAATTTTTTAGGTACAACTTGAAGTTTATAAATATAACTGTCAAGTCGAAACTACTGTAGCCGTGATAAAATTATTTGTTTATGTGGTGTTTACATTATGGTTTTTCTTAAATAATATCAAAGACAATATATCAGGGGTCTCCTAAAAGTGCTAAGATACAGAACTAGCACGTGTAAAAGAGGTCAAAATAAGCCGATTGGACTCAATTTATTTATATAACAAAATGTACTGTTTGTCCATGAGAAGAGTGCAAAGTTTACAAAAAAAACGATTTGGGATTCTGTTCAGAAACAAGTGAAACAGATGTAGTTTGGCAAAAGTGAATTTTAGAGGATTAATCTCATTTCGGTAATATAAGAAATCCGAAAGAAATTGTAGATGAGTTAAAACCATCGTTACACCCAGACACTTTGTTCACAATTTTATTAGTGGTGGTAATATAATTCTCTTTTAATGAAAACACTGATTAATTACCTTCATTTTGCTGCTCTTGTAAAAATTTCGTATTCAGCATAGTTCCGAAGGAAAGAATGTTTTCTATAATAATGCTAAAAGTTTAGTAAAACTGCCAACTAAATTTTGTATTACAATCTTATTCAATTTGTACTAGGATTATATGTTAGCAATATTTAAGAAAAAAATTTTTTTGACAAATTTCATTTCATTTGTTTCACTCACTTCTGAACAGCGTACAAATATGTATTACTTTTCCGCACAACCTATCCAATATGCCAGAAAAAAATTGGTTCACCCCAAAAAAAGTAGGGATTTTGAAAAAATTTTTAGAGTTATTTCCACGGTTTTGATCATGAACAACACGAAAAAACGGTTTTAAAAAAAATCCTGTGTGAATGTCGTCGTCGGCCACTTTTCGTTACATGTCTTGTTAGCACGATACAGCGTCCGGAGTAGAACAAGTCAATAATTTTATAATTGAATATTGTTCAGAACATCTCACAGATGAACCTTATTGATTTTCAGCTCACCAAAGCCAGTACAACGGGTGCTATGGTACTTGAAGTACGACATTTTGGTAATTTTTTGAGAAATTTCAGTTTGTTAGCAAGATACAGCCTCCGGAGTTCAACAAGTCAACAATTTTATGATTGAATCTTATTCAGGCCATCTCAAGGATGGATCCTATCGATATTCAGCTCACTAGAGCCAGTACAACAAGTGCTATAGTACTGTAAGTACGACATTTTTGTCATTTTTTGAGAAATTTCAGTTTGTTAGCACGATACAGCTTCCGGAGTATATACAAGTGACCAATTTTAAAATTGGATATTATTCAAGGCATCTCAAAGATAAACCCTGTTGATATTCAGTATACTGAAGCAAGTACAACGGGTGCTACGGTACTTGAAGTACCAACTTTTTGTCATTTTTGGAGAATTTTCAGTTTGTTAGCACGATACAGCCTCCAGACTGTATACAAGTGACCAATTTTATGATTGAATATTATTCAGGGCGTCTTATAGATGAACTTTATTGATTTTAGCTCATCAGAGCTAGTACAACGGGTGCTATGGTACCTGAACACATTTTTGGTCCTCTTTGGAGAAATTTAGGGTTGTTAGCACGATACAGCCTCCGGAATATATACGAGTGACCAATTTTATAATTGGATATTTTCCAAGTTGTCTCACAGATATACCCTATTGTTTTATAGCTGACTAGAGCTAGTACAGCGGGTCCTATAAATCCAGATATACTACATTTTTGGTTATTTCTGGAGAGATCTCGGTTTCTTAGCACGATACATCCCCCGAAATATGTACAAGTGACAATTTTATGATAGAATATTGTTCAGGACATCTCACATATGCGGAAAAGTTACTTTTAATCTTCAAAACCGTTTATTTTTTACGTAAACTTTGAACTCTTATCACGGACAAACGAACATTTTGGAATATAAATAAATTGAGTCCAATCAACCTATTTTGACCTCTATTATTCGTGGTAGTTCTGTGTCGCTGCAATTTTGAACACCCTGTATAATAAGCAGGCAGTTTAAGCGATAAAGCTGCTCTTTACTTCAATTTCTGCCGATTTAATTGAACATGTGCACCTATTATTAAACAAATAGTTAATTACAAATAAAAATAGACGGTTATAAAGATTAAAACTAACTTTGCCGCATCTGTGAGATGCCTTGAACAATTTCTCCCAAAATAACCAAAAATGTAGTATATCTCGATCTATAGGACTCGCTGTACTCGCTCCAGTCAGCTGAAAATCAATAGGGTACATCTGTGAGACATCTTGTAAAATATTCAATTATATAATTGATCACTTGTATACACTCCGGAGGCTGTATCGTGCTAACAACCTGAAATTTCTCCAAAAATGACAAAAAAAAGTCGTAGTTAAAGTACTATACCACCTGTTGTAGGGGTTCTGGTGAGCAAAAAATCAATAGAGTTCATCTGTAAGATGTCCTGCATAATAATCAATCATAACATTGGTGACTTGTGGCACTCCGGAGGCTGTATCGTGCTAACAAACTAAAATTTCTCGAAAAATGACAAAAATGTCGTACTTTAAGTGATATAGCACCCGTTGTCCTGGCACTTGTGAGCTGAATATCAATAGGGTTCATTTGTGAAATATTCTGAACAATATTCAATAATAAAATTGGTGATTTTTCGCACTCCCGAGGCTGTATCGCGCAAACAAGACATGTAACGAAAAGTGGCCGATGACGACGACGTTAACGGTTAATCACTATTACGTATTTGGAAAAAGAGTATTTCAATAGTGTGTTTTCAAAATATTCACTTCTGTACAAAGTAGTTTCCGGTAGACACCATCTATCTCCAAATGTTCCAAGTATCCCTCCAAATTCATGACTTTTTCTATAATTTACAAATTATTTTTGGCAATATATCAAAAAATGAAGTTTAGTATATCATTATCTAACTGAAAAATAATGAAAGTCCAGGTCCCGGTTAGATTTAACTCATGATTGAAGAAAACGTAAATCTGCTGAAATTTTTCATCAACAACAGATAGGGTGCGTTCACAAAGAAAGCTGGTTACAAGCGCTTGTTGGCAAGCTCCAGCCGGCGTGAAAAAAGTCTACATTGTATCAAGTGTGTGCATTCAGAGACAAAGCCTATCCCGGCTAGCAAGCGGTTGTTACAAGTTCGACAAGCACGCAAGAACTTTTTGTACTTGTTTTCCGGCTCTTGTTGACCGAACCAGTCAGTGACAAACGACTGTGCAGTATGGATGTCGATGAACTGATTTATAAAGTCTTAAGAAGAGGGGCTATTTGGGACAAACGCCTCAAACCACATGCTAATAGAGTTCTCGTGGATAAGTTGTGGAATGAGATAGTTTCGGAAATTAATACTGATGGTGAGAAGAACATTTTAATATCATTGAACAAAGTTTTTTGATGTACAATAGAATTTATGGATAAATAAACCATGTAGATTCAAATTTAGGGTTTAATTAAACAAAACGTTTCGTCTGTACTATGACAGACATCACTAGTACAAGAAAGAGTGAACATTAAAAGTATAGTTGTATAAAATAAAATAGTGCATAAGGTAAACTTGTTGCCAAATAATTATTCTTAATATTTTACTTGAAATTTACCTAATAGACGGTTTTATTTTATGTTATATTTTATAGTTTTAATCTTTTTGTACAACTGATGAAATATGTTACAGTACATACGAAACGTTTTGTTTCATTAAATCCTAAATTTTAATGTACATAGTCTATTTATCCATAAATTCTACTTCAATGACCAACAGCCACGAAAGCCTTAGCCTTGAATTGTATTAGTCTACAGCAGCGATAGAATTGATGTCACGTAACTTATTAATAGAAAACCTTTATTTTTCAGCTTAGGCTTCCACTCTATCATACAACATTATTTTTTTAAATTTTTTAAAATGAAAAGGTAAAAATTAATTCCCAGGTGGTACTTTTTTATAATTCGTATGAACTGTGAATGAAAAGTTATAAATACAGAGAGAAATGACTTGGGTATTATAACGTAACGCGAAAAATTCGCCGAGCTGTCGTAAACGATTGACGGAGAGAATCCAAAGCACTGTATGCGCGAAGTGGTCACTCCTCCATTTGCCGTCAAGGTGTGAACACACACTTCCAAACGTAAAAATTTTGCATGTGCTCTGGGAGCCATAAAGTATTTTGCTAAAAACCCGACAATTCGTACGTAGGGGAAAAATACGGCTGAAACCAACAGCTGGCAGCTCTGACCCGTTAGGCTTCTGGTCCAGAAACGGCCGATGACTGAGGATACCAGTAGAAATTAGTAGAATTGCGTAATTCGTGGTAAATTTCCGTAGACGGCGTTGGTTAGAAGGATTCATTATCAAGGGTTTTTTTTATGTGGATAATAAATCACTGATTGGAGCCTAATGAGTCAGTGAGACCAGTTTCAGGAGAGCTGGAATACTCTGGAGCGACTTCAGTTTCTGTTCTGGTTCCGGAAAAGGATTGGTAAATTTACCTTTATGCGTCACATTTCACAGTTTTTCATGTAAAGTTTTATTTCTCTTTTTGCGGCAATTACTATAATTTCGTTTTACACTTTGTATTTAAAATTCGTAATCTTTGCTTATAGTAAAATACGCTAGGATACTACAGTACGTACCTGGGTACTGCGGTACTTAGTGGATTTGTCAAACTCTGACGATTTTATGTATATAATTTTGCGCCGTACATAAATTCGAATTATATTTTCTTTAGCAACGCTAAGCTCGTTTGCTATTTAAATGTTATGCTTATGCAATTATTTATATTTATATTGATATTGGTATAAATTGCGGAAGTGTGAACCCTTGTAACTGTGTTAAGTTTTGATATATATTATCGTTGTATTTTTGAGATATTGTACATGAACCAGCTCTTCTGCACCCTGAGTTTGAAGCCTTCAGCTCTGCTCAGAGTTTATAGAACCTGCTTGACAGTTATTTACTTAAACTGTAACTGATAAATTAGTTTTTGGATTTATGTAGATTTCGGCCTTCAGCCTATCTACATTCTGAGTCTACAGCCTTCAGCTGAGTTCAGACATTATTTGGAACATTATAGTAGTAATATTGTAGTGATTATTTTTTTGATATGGTAATTACAAATTTTCATCTTCAATGTCAAAATCAAGTTGTTCTATATCAGAGCCATCTACATCCTCAATGATTCTTCTGTTGCCTTTAAGATTGGTATAAAAGTGCAGAGCATCAGATGGAATTAAGTGAATCATTTCATTAAGGTTATTTAATTTTGGTTGGGCTATAGGTTTGCCTTGAGGCCATAGTGGTACCAAAGCTTCATAGGGTGTTCCACTAGCAAATGGCCTTCCCTGAACGGTCTTTTTGATGTTGACCTTTTGGAAGGTATTTGAGAATTTGTTTTATTTTATGAAAATATAAAAAGGCTCGTCTTTATCTAGTTTAATGCTTCTGATATGTAGCCAGTTTATTTTTTCTTTCTCTTCTGTCACCTTCCTGTTAACTATATTTTTTTCTATTTCTTCAACGCTGAAGAAATCGTTGCTCTCCATTTTAGTGACAATAAATGGTTTTTTCTTGCGACAACTCCTCATTATATTAATGTAGTCATCTGGAGTGTAAAGCCGCTGATGTCTTTTTAGTTCAGATTCAATGTCGCCAAAATCTGAGTCATTGGGAAGAAAAGTGTGACCTGACATTAAAAAGTTCAAAGTGATGGTTTGAAGGTTGTGATAAGTGATTCGTCTGCAAAATAGATTCAAGCAGTAGGGTAATTTTTATGTTCCTATTTTGCTCCCCACATGCATCACTCCAAAGGATTAGGTGCTTTACTGTTGCCGGTACGTGATTCTTGATATGTTTCATTAAACACGATCCTGCTTCTTGGGATCCACGTCCAGCCTGGCCCGGCCCACCCATACGTAGCAGTATCCTTGATCTTTTTTACCACTATGTACTCCAGCATTATAAACCCAAAGCTGCCGTTTGTAGAACACTATATTCGTTGGAATTCTGGGCAAGGGTAGAGTTTTTCCCATGTCAAATGTTACACTTCAGTTCATCATTTTCTTCAGCACTTTCAAAATCGTGCCTCCGAAGGTTCTGAGCTTCTTTGGCTAAAAGTAGATGGGTATTATGCTTATTTTTCAGTTCTTCCTTTGATTCTATATTTTTCTCATTGTCTATTGCAGTTTTTAATTTGTCACATATATTGCATGTGTCTTTCTTGATTGATTTTGTTCGTAAATTGAATTTGCTGTAGAAAATTCTTTTCTAGCTGGCAATGCTAACTGGGGTAGTTTTTTCAGAGCAATACAAATTATACATTTTTTGTAGAGTCATATCTGGTGGCAGAGAGTTAGCTTCAGTTTTATCTCGACAGTAATGCGAAACATAACGTGGTATTCTATTAATCTGGTCGATTACTCTTTGTACACTTGCATGGGGTAGTTTATTTTTGCCTCCCGTAGTTCCTCTCTGGCCAGTTAAAGCAGACTGACCATGAAACTTTTTTGAAGCCGTGCTAACTCTGAACGTTGGTATTCCCAAAGTTTAAACAAATATATTGCGACAAACTATTTCTTCGCCCAGCTTATATTTTCTTGAAAAATTCCTTTTAATAGCATTCCGACCATATAGTCTTTGTTTTGGGAATTCAGATACTGCCGCTGCAATAAAGTTGGTTTGTGCATTGTACGTTTCCAATGACCAATACTTGGTAAACTCATCCTTTCTTTTTTCACTGCTTACTTTTTCAGAGCATTTTTTGGACAGCCGCAAAAATAGTCGTTGAATTGTTTTGGATCCATTTTTCTGTCTTTGTAGTTAAAATATGTTTTGTTACTGTTTTTATTAATTTTCTTTAGGGCTCTATTTTGTGTTATATATTTACGTTTACGACCTCGCTTATGCCTTCCCGGATTTCCATTTTCTTTAATGGATGCTCCAATGGAGTTATCTGAATTCGAATCATCATCAGCAACTACATGACGTGATAGATTACCATTGATTTCATATGACGGATCAGCAATAGAATCGTCACTGTCTTCTATGACATCATTGTCTTCTATGACGTCACTGTCTTTTGATACAATAGTAGTGTCCTTGTTCAAAACTGGGCAACTAGGACCTGGTTTTGAATAGTTATCAACGTTTGTTTCTGGAGAAAAAGATAAAAATAGACACTTATGGAAACTATACGATTTTTTTGTTTGACTTACCACCTACTGGTTCTACAATTGCGTTCTTTTTTTGTAAGGATGAGAGATTATTATTTTAGACGGTCTTAGAAGAACAGGATTTAATTTCTTGCACATCGGCACTTGTAGACTCATGATCTAAAAAGTAAGAAATACGATCTGCAAAAACCAACCAACTCACAAAAATATTCAATAGGTATTTCTAAAGACAAATATAAAATCTATTTAAAATTGCTACTACTATAACATTGACTTTTAACTAATTATTAATCTATAGAAATACAATGTTTCATGCAGTTCAAAGGAAACAATAAACTAATATTTTGGAAACATAACCTCTATACTGAAACTTACTATTTTTTATGGCTATTTTTCCGGCCTCGCTCATTATTTGTGCAGTTCTCGATTTAAACATCATTGGTACATTAATAAGTTTAACACTTTTGATAAAAAACACTAGATTAAGCACAAAAACCGCGTCGAGTAAAAAATGATGCAATGACACAGTACCTATACTTGACGCAAACTATGTTTTGTCAAACAATACCAACCCGCTTGGTTGATGAAAAATAAAATAATTTAAAAAATCTTTTTTGACATAATAAGACCAACCCACTTGGTTGGTAATCTTAGAATGTAAATACAAAAATATTGATCACACAACAATTCAAGTGGAATGGTTGTTTTATGCAAAATCTGAGATGTCCTATTAATGAACAGGAGATAGGTTTCAATACATTATTCAAGGTTAAATATTTAGGACAGCTAGGTAGCTTTCTGCAGAATGTAGAATGGACAATTCTTGATCAATAGGCGAGATTATCTCTGGATTTTTAAGATTGTGGGTTGGTTGCTTTTTGCATAACAGGGCCCAATTATTGATATATTATTTTAAAATGTTGTGACATACAATATGCAACATATACTTAAGGTTATCATAAATTGTTTAGTGGTGCAGAATACGTTCTATAAATTTGTTAAGTCCATATATAGGTGTTCTAACGAACATAGTTCTAATATGTATTAATTGTAAGGATGTTACTATTTTTCGTTCCGACATCCCACTGTATATATTTTAGTTTCTCATTTTATTGGTATTATTATTACGTTATGGTATTATTTACTTATACACCCCTCTTTCATCAAAAGCTGTAAATTTATTTGCTGTCAATAATTTTAAATATGTATACTGTTTTTAATACATCCGGAATATACTAAATATGTATTGCTTACTGTACCGCTCGCGCAAATCAGTCCGCACCGTTCTTACGATTGTTAAGTAGGAGACCTCCTGAGTAGTGCCGAGAAAAGAATGTATATAACCAGCAAACGGGACGGAATAGGCCTCTTTTGCTCTCTTAGCTCTGTAGCTCCTAGTTCTGTGCTTCTACAGTTCCGCCGTTCTTCCGCCGTTTCTGAGACGTCGACTGATTTTTGCCATTAAGGTAAGCGAATTTAGAAATTATTATATAAATCATTCTTCTTGTGTTAAATTCATTTTGCTCCTAGCGTCTTTCGTAGCTGTATTAATCGATTTTATTTTTGCTTACTGCTTGTTTATTTGAGTTATTTTCCGCGTATTTGTGTACAATTCCGAAGTAAGAATTCACTGTTGGTTTTAACTTTAGGGGAAAAGAAATATAGTTTGAGAAACTCCCAAGCATCCTCGCTGCAAAGCAGGTAGATTCTTGGGGGATTTTCAAGGTATTTCGGGAATCCCGATTCCGGTATACAACTTTAGGGGAAAAGAAATATAGTTGGGAAACTACCAAGCATCCTCGCTGCAAAGCAGGTAGATTCTTGGGGCAATTTCAAGGTATTTCGGGATCTCGATTCCGGTAGACTTTAGGGGGAAAGAGATATACTTGGGAAACTTCCAAGCATCGTCGCTGCAAAGCAGGTAGATTCTTGGGGGATTTTCAAGGTATTTCGGGAATCCCGATTCCGGTATACAACACTAGGGAAAGGAAATACCGTTGGGAAACCTTCAAGCATCCTCGCTGCAAAGCAGGTAGATTCTTGAGGGATTCTCAAAGTATTTCGGGGGTTGCTCAATCTAGTACCATAGGCCTTGGTAGCGTGAATTTAAATATTTGATAATAGGCAACTTGAAGGAGCCTCGTCTGTGTTTGCTGCCATAGCAGGGATATCCTTCGAGGGTTTTCCAAGACGTGAAACGAAATAATCTCACAAGCGTTCGCTGCCATAGCAGGTTCGCCAGGGAGAGGTTTTCGGACTCTGCCGACTAACTGATCTTTACGCTATTGATTTTAGCACCAACGGCCGGGGTAATATCCGCACAAAAACCGAGGACAATTTATTAGCTACCGCCGTTCTATTCTAGGCCGTACACAAATACCAAGAAACGCTCCCGTAAAACACCGCTAGTGCCTTGATAATGCTTTTTCTGTGTAATTTTCACCGTACTGCTAGTAAATTTTCACTGATTTTCGCCGGCAATCGCCGAAAACTATTAAAGCTTTGTACGTTAGGCTTGTATTCGTAAAACATTTATTCTGTAATAAAGTGCTTCGGTCTGGGTTGTAGTTTAAATAGAAATCGTAAATACTGAAGGGTTTCCATCAATATTTAGTTATTTTAAATAAATAGCTACGTGGTTGGTTTTATTTTCCTTTTCCCAAATTATTTCTAATTCGAAATAAATTGTAAAATTTTATAAAGCACAGGTAGTTTCATTTTCCGACAGTGGTAAACAATTAAAGCCTATTTCCCACTTCGCACGGCATAGAGGTCAAGAACAACAGACCCCTGGAATTACTTAACCTCCATCTTTTGCTACCCTGGTAACTATTGACGTTACCTTTTTTGAGAGTTCGGTGGAGTAAACCATCCCAACAATCTGGCGCCCTAGAAAATCTGGTAGATAGTGAAGCCGCGGGTGTCATAATGAAGTCCGTAATTCTTTTGAGGAAAGAACGCACGTCACTTAATAAACCAGCAAACAGGGAAGTACTTTTCACTTGTCCCTGGGCTATAAGATAAAATATTATGATACTATTTTACCGGAACTAAGCCCTTTTCTATATTCATAAGATTATGACTCGATGGAAACCGGCTTGTCCCCTATTTGCTTCGCGTAGGGAATGCCCTTGGTCGAAATCTAGCCAGTGGCAGCGCGGTATTTAGTTACTGGTTTTGTATCAATGTGCAGTTTTGAAATATGCAACCGGCTAATGTCCATCTACTAATCCCAGTACTATTGAGAAGACTTGTTTGTAGTTGTAAAACATGGATCCTGATTTCTTAGGGCACTTTATTGTTATATGCTTTCCATCCAAACATTCTATGCAATTAGGGAAGTTCCATATGGAGAAGGAATCATTAGCAATTTCTACAAACTGAATCTTTGAAGACACAGGCTTGTGGAGAGGCTGCATTACTGTCCAAATGGCTGTCACAACTTCCCTTACAATGTTGCTGACAGTACTAACACCAACACGGAAATTAAATGAGATTGTTCGAAATTATGATCCAGTAATCAAATACCTTTAAAATCCAAAACTGGTTTAGCAAGCAATATTAAAAGATTGAACAAAAAGCTTAAAAGTGCACATACACCACAGATTTATCGTTAACCATAGACAATGTCAATGTATTCCTTTGTTTCAGATCAGGCGCTGAGGAAGAAATGGAAATATCTGCAAGACCAGTATGCTACAGAGCTTCCAAAATTATTACGTCCCAAATATGGAGCAGGAGCAGATGAAGTTGTTACATGCAAGTGGCAGTATTTCAATGCACTTTCTTTTTTGAAAGATATTGTTAAGGCTCGAAAAAGCTCAGGTAAATGTTCCATGCTTGAAACATCAAGTACAGATAAAATTGTTGAACAGCAGAATACCAGTCCGGAAAAACAAGACGAGGAGGAATATACTGAGCCTGAAAACATGACATAAGACCAGTTCAATGTATCCATTATCGATAATGACGATGGAAGGAATTTCAAAAGCAAAAAGAAGTAAACTACACACTGTGGACAGAGTCAAACTAGTGACACGTGATGACTATACGGCTTCAATACTAGAAATTGGATAAAAATATTACAAATTTTGTCTCAGAGGAACAGCACAAAAGAAGACACGGAACCTGAGGATGAGCATTCATTATTCTTCAAAACACTTTTGCCTCATGTAAGAAAGATTCATCCAGAGCACATCTTCTCATTTCGTGCAAAAATTCAGGATATAGTCTAGCAATTTGCGTATCCCATATCTTACATTGTTGGGTCTACGCCTACAAACATCACTCTGTTTGCACCTGTTAGTACTTCAAACCAGAGGGTATCCATAGTTAAATATGAAGGATCTCCTCAACGTCACGGAAATGAAGACTTCTCAGGACTTGCCCGTTTGCTAAATTTAAGATAACAAAAAGAATTCGAGAATCCTCCAAAGTAAAATTTACAAGAACATAAAATTATTGTACGGATTAAATCCAGTTTTGTTGAAATGTCAATCAAACTCCCTTTGAGTATTTCCAATGTATTGTCCCTGGGACTAACCAAAGCCGGAATTTTATTATTGCTCCAAAATCCTTTTTTTAATTTCTACAGCCACCATTTTGTTTTATTTTTCAATAAAAAATATCACTTCTTTTATGAACTTGAAATGTTGCAAAAATATGGGTTTGATTAGTCCCAGACACAATACCTTAAAACACTCTACAGGTGTTTTGAAACATCCTGTATACTATTAGGTGTGTTATATTGTATAACTAGTTGTACGATATATTTTATAAATAAATGTTATGATAGGTATTTATTAAAAAAATCAAAGACACTATAATACACTCACCTCAAACCAATAACTAGTCGTTCTTCGGCATCGATAGGTTGCTTATGCCAATTTTCCCAAAACCTATTTAAAACGCTTTAAATTTTCTTGATGATGTAACTAAACGTGGTTAACTCTATTCTAATATAAGAAAAAACCTCACTTTGTCCAATTTCAATTGAGGAAATAGATGGTGGTATTCCCCAAACCGCGGTTAATTGCATGAACACCGAGTTTCCTTCTAGGAATTTTTAATTCGACATTTTCAAGAAAAATAACTCTTCATCACTTAAGAAAGACATTGTCTCAACGAGAGCTGACAAAACAATAAAAAAACATGCCGTTTGTTGTGTACACACAACAAAATTCTCAAGCGCTTGGAGCAAGCGCTGAAAATTAGTTACTTGTAACCAGCTTTCTTTGTGAACGCACCTTAGGTAGGATACCCAAAAACTGACTCGAATTCGTTTTTTATACCTCTGAACAAGAAGTACGCGAAATTAACATCGGTTTAGAGCTATTCGGTTTTTGAAATGGATCAGACATAGAAGGAGTTCTCTTGCAAAAATACTTTTATCAGCATGAAAATCTCCATATTTCTTCCATCGATGTTGAGAAAGCATACAACTGGAGTAATAAATGAATATTATGAGTTGCAAAAGGAAATCCGTCCAGTTAATAAAGATCTCGGTCTTCTAAGAAACCTGAGATTTACGGGATCCTCCAGATTTTTCAATATATACTCTTAACACTAATTTGTGAATACACAAGATTGCATAGTTAGCAAAAAAAATAAACGGTGTTGGAATATCAACTATTTGCTATTATCTGTGGTGTGAGCAATGTAGAGTGTGTTCTGGATTGCTGATAAGTAGACTCACCAATTTTATATATACATATATTTACACCAACTATTTACACTACAAAGATGGAAATAGTCCAGAGCCTTGAAAGATGCCTCTAAGGCAGAGCTTTGAATATTTTATGATTGGAGGGAAAAAACCCACAAAAATAAGAACATGACTTCCCCCTTCTGGGAATGAATCGTTTGAAACAAGCCAACAAAGTTTCTGTTGTGAGATCAGATACAAGCTCTGCATGAATTACCTCAACAGCAAAGCATACAAAAATAACGCTTTGTAGGACTTGGAAATTACAGATTTTCTTATTCGTTATTGTTTAGTCATAAAAGGACCGCAAAAATCTATGCATACATTTTTAAATATTCTATAAGAGCAAACTCTTTTTTCTGGCAATGGACCCATTATTTGTTCAGAGCATTGTATGGCAACTTGGAATTTTGTAGTCTCCCGCCTACTCTTAATATACCATTACAGTCTAAAAAAGGAGACAATGAGCTCAAAGCTGATTTTACTGGTAAATTTAAATTTAGAAATTGTATTTCATTGAAGAAATAATTTTGCTGTTCACAACGTATAATAATTTGTAGAGCATTGTCAAGTTCTAATATATTTAGATTAAGAGTTAATTTATTATTTTTTAACATTTTCATAGACTTATCGAATCAGATAGGTAACTACTCTTTGAAGCCTTGCAAAGCAAGAAAAATAGTTTGTTACATAGGACATTAACTGAAATTTATTTTTCGGGGAGAGGATTGGGAATTTCTATAAAGCTGTCATTGTGACAGAAATTTCTATTGCATGGATGACCATGAAACCATAGATGGTTTGATTCAAATTCTTGAGGATCTAATCCTCTTGATAAGCAATCTGCAGGATTTCCTTTTCTGTTAATATATAACCATTTGAAATTTGACGTGGCCCTTTGAATTTTTATGACTCGGTTAGCAACAATTCGTGATTTGTAGCATATTGAATTTGAATGAATTTTGTCCGAAAAAGTGGCTCGAATATAAACTACGCAACCATCTGCTATTTTAAAAGCATTTCAGAAACCAACTAATTCCACTGCACTTGCATTGGTAAACATTAAATTTTGAGGAATTTTTAGGATTGACATATTCGTTAAACCACTTACGAGCTGTTTCCAAATTTTTAATAGATCATATGGAAGTATTTCATCCCATTTAAGTTTGCAAAATTACAGCTTTTGCATTATGACCTTAGCTGCTACTAATACTGGACTAGCGAGTTCCAAAGGGTCATAAAATTTTGAAACTGAGCACTTGTCTTTTTGTTATGCATTGATTTATTCCAATTATGGGAGAGCTTAATTTGAAATTGTTAGAATTTGTGTCATAAGCAACACCTAACGTTTTTACAATAAAATTGTTTTTTATTATATCAACGTTATTAAAAGTTATTTTTCTTTAGGAATTAGGAATGTCATTTAATATTTCTGGCTCATTTATGCGCCAATTGTGCAAGGAAAGGGAACCTAATTCTAATAAAGAAATTAATTATTTCTGAGATTTATCGTTTCCTCTACAGTATCATCATCTGCCAAAACATCATCGACATAGGTGTTATTTAGCAATGCACGGCCTTTGGAAATATTTTCCCTTCTGTATGGGCTAGTTCCACTTAACATCTTATTGCTAAGAATGATGAACTTTTTTAAGCTATAAGTTAGGGTTTGCAGCTGAAGGCATTGTGAAATACCATGGGGCTCCCTCCACAAAATATTCTGAAAAGGACGATGCTCAGGACAAACTAAAATCATACGATACATGTGCCTGATGTCAGTAGATATAACAAATTTGTATGTTCTAAATAGTATTACGATATCAAACCGATCCCTTTGTACAACAGCACCATTATAAATAAAATCATTTATGCATTGTTTAGTCCTTGTTTTCATGCTTCCATCGAAAACTACCCGGAGTTTCAAGCCTTTACTTTCCTCCCGGATAACTGGATGATGAGCGATGAATCACTATTTAAGTTATAAGAATTACAATTTTTGCATGACCAAGTCGCTTTTGTAAATTTTCAAACCGTTTAATGGCAACTGAGAACGAATTCCCTAAATTTGTTGTTTATATTTTGTTTTAATGGCAAACTTATTTGAAATTTGTTATCTAACACTTAACAGAATTTTTAAATTCATTCTCAAAAGCTTCCTGTTCACTGGAATATTCATAAAAAACATTGGTAACCTTCTCAAGTTCCCAAAATTGAGACATAGTTTTATTTTATGTAGCATGCAATGTAATAAAATTGCAAGGTTGATTTGTAGAAATACATCCACTAACAATATAACCAAAAACCGTATTATGTAAATATAGGGTGTCACATTTGATTTGTTGTGACAAGAAAATTTGAAATGCAACGTTTGCATTCAATAGAAGGTTAATGCCTGTTTGTAAACTTTAATTTTGATTTGCCAAAAGTTATGTGAGGTAACTCACTGGTGATTAAATCAACAACTGTAGACTTGAGATTGGTGGTGTAATTATGAGAACATGATTGTACCTTTAAATCAATTGTGTTTTGAGTTTGAGTTATGTTTTCTGAAACACCAACAAGATTGATACAATTATGATATGGTTTAAAATTTAATTTTTCTACCAACCTACTAGTAACTAACGACATCTGACAACCCGTGTCAATGAGTCCTCGGGCATAAATATACTTACCATTCCTGGCCTTAAGCTCAATTTTTACCGTTGGTAAAAGTACTATTTGATTCTGGGTTTCAACAGAGTTGAAAGTGATTACCTTGGTTTCTGATTGAGACTCCCTTTTAGTACTGTTTACCTTAACTCAATGCAACAATGAGTTGTGTTCTTTATTGCACATCTTACATCTGAAGCTCATCTTGCCTTTGTCAGCATGATTGTTTGGACACAATTTGCAAAATTTATGTTTTTCTACAAATTAAATTCTTTCCCTTACAGGAACCGACCTGAATTTTTTGCAATTCTGGAATGTATGGCCAGGAAACCAACAAAATGAACTTTTATCTTATATAGACCTGGTGATTAAATGAGAAAAACACTTTTTCCTACGACCACATAGGAAAGTGACATATATCGCACTGTCTAGTTCTATGGAAAGTGGCCTTTATTCATACGCGTACGGAAAAAAAACTTATTCGTACATGTACGGATAAAAAAGCTGTCAAATTGAATGTTGAAATGCCATTCCATCGCTGTTACGTTGTGTTTTTATCAAAGATACTTATAGCGCTAAGAAAATATACACAACAGTTTATTTATTCTTAAAAATAAAGTGTGTTTACATCTTGCAATTTATAAATTGCACTAATAATAATTTTACTTTTAATTTTTACAGTGATTCAAATAGATAATTAATTCTGAATCGCAATATTTATGTAACAAAAACAGTTTTATTTCTGATGTTCTGTTCCCAATTGTTGTTAGTTGTTAAAATAAATGTTCGTAATATTTTGTGTACCAATATTTATTCTAACTTTTTTATGAAGGCACTCTTTTTCATCGCATGAAAATCACAATTTTCTGGGCCACTTTCAAAGGTAAGTAATCAAAACGATATAAATAATTACAAATACACATATATAAAACCTCCCACATCTACATAAAAACGCAAAATTGTACATGCCTGATTCGGTAAAAGTATATCGCGTGGTCGTAGGAAAAATAGTGTACATAACTTGTGCGAAAGTGATTTTTCACTCTCGTGTGAAAAATGTGACTTTACGGACTCGTTACGTAATATACTATTCTTTATTTTTATTTTCGGGCATATTATTGGTTGCTTCTAAGGCTGTAGCTCTATTTTCTAAATATAATAAAAATTGATTCGAGGTTGGCAATTTAGAGAGGTCTATATCAGTTTGGTACGACCTGTTTGTAAACTGATCCGTCTTTCTAGGCAGTATGCAGGTAAGTAGCATATCCCAGCTCTCAACAGGTTGTCCCACATTTTTTAGAGCACCTACTTGCTGTCTTATCTTGCTGACAAATTCTGTCAAAGACTGAGCCGTTCCTTTTTGCAAATTAGGAATATCTAATATTGAATAGATATGAGAATTTATCAACATCGTTTCGTTGTTATACCTTTGGGTTAAAATATGTTAAGTTCCATTATATGAAGAATTAATTATTGGTAAATTATTTACAAGAGATAGCGCTTCACCTTTTAATTAGTTCCTTAAATAAAACAGCTTTTGTACCTCCATTAACTGCTGATTTTTGTCAATAACAGCAGTTAAAAATTCGATAAATAATTTAAAATTCGTTAAATGTTTACCATTAAATGATGGAATGTCAATAGGTGGCAGTTTTGTGGTAGAAATATCATTTTTCTGAATATGCGTGCTTTTATGAGAGAGTTTACCTGAATCTTTGTCATGAATACTTAGCTCCTTTTTAAAATTGGCTATTAAATCATATACTCGTATATGTATCCTCAATATAATTAAATGTCTCATAATAGTTTTTGTCTAAACATAAAATAAATTTCAACATGAATTTCCTTGATTTTAGTAAATGCTTCTTGCAGAAGCTTCTTGCGTGTACTTAAGTGGTCAGTTTTGTTGTTCACTAACAGGATCGTCTTTATGTGCAACAAGAAATCGTTCGATTCGAGCTATTGTCTCTTCTGCCTGCAATTTTCAACCTTAAGGCGTTCAATGTCTTTTTTGTGCGCCATGGTTAATGATGAAAAAGGAAAACCAAATTATGACCTAAAAAACTAAAAACATACGTTACTGCACTATTGTCTGTCACAATCTGGAGCGTCCATTTTCTGTCCAAAATCACGGACAAACGGCTTCCCTCATAGGTTAGGATAACCCGTTGCTGAATCCAAATCGAAATAATTAAAAATCATGAATCCGGCTCGAATGGCCAAAAATAATGTAGGTTATCTGTGGTGTGAGCAATGTAGAGTGGACTGTGTTGTCTGGATTGCTGATAAATAGACTCACCAATTTTCTATATACATATATTTACACCTACTATTAACACAACAAAGAATGAAATAATCCAGAGGTTTGAAAGACGCCTCTAAGGCAGAGCTTTGGATATTTTATGATTAAAGGAAATTTAACCCACAAAAATGAGAACATTCACTAAAAATTAGCTTCAGATAATTGCCATTATCTGACACATCCGTACAAGCTATCATCCACTGTCAATCAGATTGACCAACATATATTTTTAAGCGACAAATTGTCAACTTAAATTATAAAAATTACAAATCAATGTGTTAGAGGTTGTTTCCAACAATCAACGAAAAGTAATGCTTATATCCACTAGTTTGAAGATATATGCGCCTCATGAGATGATATTGACTCAGGTTGACATAATAAAGTTCCCGGGACTTTGAATTTACTTGGAATTGGAACACGATATTCATAAGATAATATTCAGAATTAGGCGAACACAATAGGATTTCTACAAGCTTTGAATCTACTATTAACTGAAAACGATCAGTATGGATCGTGTGCGAGTATTTGAATCGTGACTATACCAAAGAATGGAAAGGAGAGCCTCTTGGTTATGTATTAAGGAATATATAGTATCATCCTCTACGGTTTATAACTAAAGAAAAAATAGAGAGTAGATGTGAAATTGACAGGAATAAACTATCATGAATAAGGGGTTTCACAATCTGGGTAGGTTTGGGCTTTGAAAATGAGTCCCTTTCAAATTATCAATTCGTGTATCATTAACATTCTAGTAATGAAGCAATCGAGTAATTACTAATATGTGAACAATTTATTCTTATATGAAACTGGAAGTATAATATGAGTGAAGCATCGAACATATAAAATATTTATTAGCAGTATCCCATATGCTCTCCGATACATATCACGTACACATAAATGGGATGCTTCCGGTGTTATGACGTCGTAGTTTTCAACCTTTACCTCTTTTTCCTGATCTCTCCGACACATAATTCAGCCGTTTTCGTCATTTATGGTCCATAATACATCCGTATCGAAGCCTGACAGTATACGAACCCTACATAGAATATATTGCGATATCCCGGATATTCATTGACAACCATGCATATTGAAGGTTTATTAATAGATTGGGATACAAAATATACATTTGTCACTCCCAATTACATAAACTGATACAATTTCTGTAACGAAAAAAACTCAATTATCTTTTAAATGTTCATATTTTTCAAATAATGAGAAAAAATTATTAAAACACTAGTTCTTCATTATCTCATCAGACCATTTTTTCATTATATTAGGTAGTCAATTTGGATAATATTACGAAATCGCACACTGGTATAGTCCCTTTCTAATACGATATCTAAAAGTTAAAATTTTGGACCGCGAATTTCTTTGACGGACTATTTTTTGGGATCGTACTTATAGACACATTTCTAAGAAGATCGACTGTTTGTTGCGAGCCGTAATCTAGAAATTTCAGAAAACCGAATGTTCCAGAAAGGGTTTTAATATATAAGCGACTACCTACGAATCGCACTGCAGTCTACACTTTAATCAAGTCATGAGCATAGCAAATGAACAACAAAAGTGAGCTTTGTTTGATATAAATAGTGAATAGTGTATTTAATATGAATTAGAAATTGGGGGTGAACATAAATTAAATATAAATGAATAGTTATGTGTATAAATAAATCAAGTAAGTAGATATACCCTGGGTATAAATTTATCCCACCCATCAGGATAAACAATTTTTAAATAAATAAGTAAAACATCACATTGTTGGCAGAATTACGTAAATATGGCCAAGAGACTGAGTGACTTGAAAGTGACGAAATTGAAAGCGGAATTGGAAACGTCCGGAAAAAATAATGAATTATTGGAAAGACTGAAAATGGCACTGGAAATGGACGGTTTGGATCCAGAAACATTGTTATTCAACGACGAGGTTTACACCTTAATCTCGTGAATTTCTGTTAATATTTCTGCTAAAATGGACGAGAATCACTCAACTATGAAGAACCATATTTCTGACATGAAAAAGAAAATTTCAAGTAATTTGAAGAAGGATATTTCTGCCGTTATCTTATCAATGAAAAATGACATTGCCGTTGACATCGAAAATAAAATTTCGTCTCTCAAAGAGGATATTGAGAATAATGTAATGTTTGTCTTATTTATTTAAAAATTTTTATTACGACGAGTGTGATTAATGTATACACACGCTATGTCCACTCAATTAATTTATTTATGCACTAAACGATTCACTATATCCACTTACACTAATTATATAAACATTTCACTACTGTTCATTTACTCAGACTTAATTTATATATTTACTTGTTCACTGCTTATATCACGAGATCACATTATGAACTAAACTTGTTCCGCTGGTCGGTAGTCTTTATATATTAAGTGCCTTTCAGTTCAGAACCTCCTAAATTGCGGCTCACGAAAACAATGGACCTCACTGTCTAGATAAGAATAGTTACAAAAAATAATGGTAAACGGTTCGAAGAAATCCCTGCGCATTTGCCAGAATTTTAACTTTCATAGACAGAGTCGCATTCATAGACTACATCAGTGTGCGATATCGTATCAATAAGATAACAACGATGGACGAGAAAATGGAGAATAAGATGACAACATTGGACGAGAAAATGGAGAATAAGATGACAACATTGGACGAGAAAATGGAGAAGAATATGGCATATTTTAGAACACAAGACACGCCAGCAGTAGAAAAGAAGATAGGACATACAAAACCCTGAAAGCCAGAAACACAACCCAAGACAGAAGGTATTGGTAGTTTTGCCCGAGTCAAAACCCCAACGTTCGACGGAAATATGTCGTGGACCAATTATGTAAATCAGTTTGAAGCAGCCTCTAGAGCGAATAAATGGTCCGATAAGGAGAAGTCACAGAACTTAGCCATTGCATAGATGCCTTACATGTGCTTCAGATGATACCCCTCTGAGAAACGGATGACTTCGAGCAGCCCAAGAAGAGGTTGGACATGCGATATCATCACGAATATCTAAGACACTGTACTGATTTCAGCTGAAGAACCGAAGGCGGAAACGTGACTAAACCCTTGAAGAGTGTGAGCTGGATACTGCTCGACTAGTTCGATTTGACTATCCATCAGCAACAGAAAACATAATAGAATGATCAGGCGTACAGGCTTTTATTGACGGCTTATGTGACCACGATATGGAGAGGATACTTCGATTATCCTATACCAAAGCTCTGGTCGTTGCATTGACCGCTGCTCTGGAATATGCAGCAGCCACGAAGGCTTCAGTATACAACAAGGGTCATGCAAGAAAAAGGTGATGATCACAGATTTGACCAGATCGTCAATTTGTTAACAGGTATGGTAAACAATAAGCATGTTCTCTGTTCGTGTAAGCGCCCTATGACTCTTACAAACCAAGAACCTCTTGGTTTGAAGCAGCCACGAAGGCTTGCATGCAAGATCAAGAATATGATAGACAAGAAGCCGAATAAGATCAGATGCCGGCATTTTGACGAACTAGGGCATGTAAGCAGTTCGTATAAGCGCTCCAGGACTCCTATAACCCAAGAACCCCAGTCTCAGGAAACAGTAGACAGGGCGAACATCGAGCTGGTGTGAGTCATCGAAATGCAGACTCCCTGCCTAGACGGTCATTCCCAGCAGAATATTCTCATTGCAACAAGTCGGCATCTAAAGAAGTTACAGTTCCAAGAATGACAGTATTCAACGAAGAATGGTCACCAACCAGGATCAGAGTAGTCGTGAACAGAACAAGTGAAGAATCACATGCAACTGTGGTTGCCGAGTGACGTAAGTACACCTCCACAAACACCACCACAACGAACAAGCCCAATACAAACTGTCCACAGCATGTAAATCAAACCATGAAAAGTCCCTTTGTATATACAGTAACTTTTTTTTCATACAAAATGATAATTTTCAAATGGTCGAAAAGATAGGAACGCGTTCTGTGTTCTGTCGCACTGAAAAATAAACGGTTTCAAAGATTAAAATTAACTTTTTCGCATCTGTGATCCTGAATAATATTCTATCATAAAATTGTTACTTGTGTACACTTCGGGGATGTATCGTGTTAACAAACCGAAATTTCTCCAAAAGTAACCAAAAATGCGGTATATTCGGATTTATAGGACCCGCTGTACCCGCTCTAGTTAACTGAAAATCAATAGGGTACATATGTGAGACATCTTGAATAATATTCAATCATAGAAGCGATCAATCGCATATTCTCTGGAGGCTGTATCGTGCTAACAAATAGAAAATTCTCCAAAAATGAGAAAAATTTGGTGCTTCCAGTACTATAGCACCCGTTGTACTGGCTTTAGTGAGCTGAATATCAATAGAGTTCATCTTTAAGATGCTCTGAATAATATCCAATGATACGATTGGTCACTTGTATATATTCCGGAGGCTGTATCGTGTATCGTGCTAACAAACTGAAACTTCTCCAAAAATGACAAAAATATCGTACTTAAAGTATTGTAGCACCTGTTGTATTGGCTCTGGTGAGCTGAAAATCAATAGGATTCATCAGTGAGATGTCCTCAATGATATTCAATCATAAAACTGGTGGCTAGTTGAGCTCCGGAGGCTGTATCGCGCTAAAAAACTGAAATTTCTCAAAAAATTACAAAATGTCGTACTTCAAGTACCATAGCACTTGTTGTACTGGCTCTGGTGAGGTGAATATTAATAGGGTTCATCTGTGACATGTCCTTAACAATATTCCATCATAAAGTTGGTGACTTATTGCACTCCGGAGGCTGTATCGTGCTAACAAGACATGTAAGGAAAAGTGGCCGACGACAACGACGACGACGATATACACACAGGATTTTTATTCTAAAAACCGTTTTTCCGTGTTGTTGTTGATTGAAAACGTAGAAATAACTAGAAAAAAATTTCAAAATTCCAACTTTTTTTGGGGTAAACCAATAGTGTTCTCGCATATTAGATAGGTTGAGCGGAAAAGTAAAAATACTCGCATTTATTGTCATTATTACTTTTCCGCCCAACCTATCTAATATGCGAGAAAAGTATTGGTTTACCCCAAAAAAAATTGGTATTTTGAAAAAAAATTTCAAGTTATTTTTACGTTTTCCATCAACAACAACACGAAAAAATGATTTTTAGAAAAAAAATGCCTATGTGTATGACGTCGTCGTCGGCCACTTTTTCTTACATGTCTTGTTAGCACGATACAGCCTCCCGAGTGGAATAACTCACCAATTTTATGATTGAATATTGTTAAGGACATGTCACAGATGAACCCTATTGATTTTCAGATAACCAGAGCCAGTACAACGGGTTCTATGGTACTTGAAGAACGACATTTTGTAATTTTTTGAGAAATGTCAATTTGTTAGCGCGATATAGCCTCCGGAATTGAAGAAGTCACCAATTTTATGATTGAATATTATTCAGGACATCTCACTGATAAACCCTATAGATTTTCAGATCTTCAGAGCTAATACAACAGGTGGTACAGTATTTTAAGTACGATATTTTTGTCATTTTTGGAGAAGTTTCAGTTTGTTAGAACGATACAGCCTCCGGAGTAAATACAAGTGACCAATTTTATGATTGGCTATTATTCAGAGCGTCTCAAAAATGAACAATATTGATATTCAGCTCACTAAAGCTAGTACAACGGTTGCTATGGTACGTTGAGTACCAAATTTTGGTCATTTTAGTAGAATTTTCAGTTTGTTAGCAAGATACAGCCTCCAGAGAGTATACGATTGATCAATTTTATGATTGAATATTGTTCAAGATGTTTTACAGATGTACCTTATCGATTTTCAATTTACTAGAGCGAGTACAGCGGGTCCTATAAATCCAGATATACTAAATTTTTGGTTATTTCTAGAGAAATTTCGGTTTGTTATCACGATACATCTCCCGAAGTGTATACAAGTAACAATTTTATGATAGAATATTGTTCAGGGCCAGAGATGCGGAAAAGTTAGTTTTAATCTTCAAAATCATTTATTTTTCTTTTGGTATGTGTGTCTACTATTCCAATGTATCGTCTTATGAATTCTACTATTCTGGTCCACAATCAGACCAAAGTGGCGGTTGTACTAAACTACTATTTGTCTACTTTTGTAACTTCATCGTTCCTCTCAATTTTGTACTTTTTTACTTTTGTGTCAACAGTAATTTATGTTCTCTACAGATTCGATATTTTTCATCACTAATAAAATTTGCGTGGTATTGATATCTAAGCTTCAATATTTGTAATATCACATCTTCTTCTTTTTTCTATAAACATATATTAAGCCAATCACAAGTTAGGTTACTTCTTGGTCTAGCCAAAAATAACTACTAAACATCAGGTAGGCATAAAATGAAATGTAACTTCTGTCATTCTGACGATGATATTGATTTATCGAAACAATTGTCAATTTTTTAGAATTTTTAATAACTTGTATTATATTGTGGAATTAACTAGAGACCTTGAGTTTCATTTAAAAACACTCTGCAATTTACATTCTAAATTGGTAATTGGAGCTAGACGCCTGGTAACGAAATGTCGAAAATAGGGCTACGAAAACATACCATTAGCCTGGAAAGGAGATTTAACATTACTGTTTATAATATGTTAGTCACTAATAATCAGATTTTAAAATGCTTGGCAAGATTCTGCATTTGAGAGGAAATAAAGCCATTTATTCCATATATATTCAGCATATTCCTTCGTAGAGATTATTTTATATAAATGTGCTATTTTCATGAAGAAAATCGAAACTGCTTAGGTACATCCAGAGAAATGTATTCTTACATTGCGATGGAATAGAAACAGTTATACTTTGATATTGTCTTGACTCTTCCTCAAATACTGTTTCGAGTTTATTATCTGAATAGGAAAACGTAATTAACCTATTACAATAACAAAGTATACGATATTGTTGATAGGAGATAATACATTAATGTATCAGTAAGGGTTATTCTACACAGTACTATATGAATCTTTGGAAACTTTACAATAGTTGATTAGTCAAAACAGATTATTTTTGCCGGGATACAAAAATATTAAAATTTCAATTGCAAAGAAGGGGCTGAGTCACCCGCCCAACTAGAAGAACAAAATATTCTCTGATATAACAAAGACACTGTAAAGAATGTGGATAACTGAGAATTTTTAAAACGGAACGTAAATGAGCTAGACCTAAATGTTCATTAGAACACCTATCGAGACATAATGTAACATATATTAAAACCTTGGATGGATAATGTTGAGATACAAGCACAAGACCAATACAGTCTGAGAAATATCACCACCGTATAAAAACTAAAGCAGCATTTGTGACCTGTTCGATAGTTTTTAGTTGTCTTGTTCGATATTTACCGATTTTAATGGTAATGAAGGGGCTGAGTAACCAGTTCGACTAGAAGAACAAATTTTTTCTATTGAACCAAAACTATCCTTTGGTATAATAAAGACTCTGAGTATCTGGATAACTGGAAATTTTGAGAATTGACAGAAATAAGCTAGACCTAAAAGTTCATTAGAGAACCTACCGAGCCATAATGTAACATAATATTAAAACCCTGGCAGGATAATGTTGTCCTACAAGTACAAGATCAATACAGTCAGAGAAACATAACCACGTATACGAACGGAGGCAATTGTGACCTGTTCCATAGTTTTAAGTTGTTCTGTTTGGTGTTCACTTTTATTATTTGTTTTGCCAACCGTAGTTTTTAGTTAGCTATTACTTTCCCGCCAACCCTATCTACGATGCGAGAAAATTATTTATTCGTTTACCCAAAAAAGTTGGAATTTTCGATTTATTTTTACGATTTTTAGTGAACAAAACACGAAAAAAGGGTTTTTGGAAAAAACATCCTATGTATATATCGTCGTTGTCATCGGCCACTTTTTGTTATTATATTTTGTTAGCACTCTACAGTCTCCGGAATGCATGAAGTCACCACTTTTATAATGGGGTGTTGTTCAGCGTACCTTACAGATGAACCCTATTGATTCTAAATACACCAAATCCAGTACATCGGGTGCAATGTTACCTGAAGTACCACATTTTGGGTCATGTTTGGAGAAATTTCGGTTTGCTTACACGATACAGCCTCCGGAATGTATATAACTGACCAATTTTATTATTAGATGTTAAGGGTGTCTCACAGATGAACCATATTAGGCTAATTTCAGAATAAAATAGGACTATTGTAGAGAGTTAATTTATATATATATATATATATATATATATATATATATATATATATATATATATATATATATATATATATATATACTCGTATATATATATATAAATATATGTATATAACACAATTCTGTCTATTAAATCTTGTCTTGTTTGCACAGGTGTTGCGTATACCTTACTTTTGAGATAACCCTAGAGAAAGAAATCCATAGGATTAACGTCTCCTGATCGCGGTGGCCATTGAAAAGGGCCTCCACGACCAATCCATCTATTAGGAAACCTTGTGTGTAAATGCTGTCGTACATCTAAACTGAAATGAGGAGGGGCCCCATCATGCATGAACCATGAATTCCTACGAGTTTGTAGTAGCACATCATCAAACAGGTTCCATAACTAATTTTGCAAAAACTCCAAATATCTCTGACCAGTCAAAGTACCGTCAATAAAGTATATGGCTCTATCAAATGATTGTCAACTATTCCTGCCCAAATATTAACCATGAATCTATGCTGGCTCCTAGTTTGGATAATGCCATGTGGATTCACATCATCCCATAAATGCATATTATGAGAATTTATGATTCCACCTCTGGTGAAACTGGATTAGTTCGTAAAGAGAACGTAAATAATAAATGTATTGTCTGCTTGTTGTTGTCGCAGAAACCACTGGCTATACTCAAGCCGTGCAGGATAATCAGCCACTGTCATACTGTGTACTTTTTTCATGTGAAAAGGATATAACAGCTGTTCTTTTAGGACGTGATGAACAACTAATTTCGAGACGTTGTGCTCTCTTGATACTTTTAGAAAACTCGTTGATGGTTCATTATCAACTGCATTTAACAAGTCTTCTTCAACTGCCACAGTACGTATGCTTCGTACTGGACCTTCTCCACTTTTTTTTGGCAAAAATATTCCTAAAATTAAAAATTTTGTTTTGTATACATAGAAAAATACTTTTACTTATTCATACCTGTTTCTCGTAAGCTGAGATCAATACACTCAAACATTCGTCTGTCTGGCAATGCTCTGTTTGCAAAATGTTCTTCATAAAGCCTTCTGGCCTCTAAACAGTTTCGAGAAGCCAGTCCATACATTAGATGCATATCTGCGTACTCGATAAAAGCGAATTTTGCCATTGTAACTGTTAAATTAAGGACTTATGAATTATTGACAAGTACTGACTACGAACTATTCTACACAACGTTTGACAACTAATCCTATGGTAACTTGATAAACGGTAAAAACACATATAAAAAGTTTTTACCAACTTTCGAATTAATAAGTCGTTAATATTTTTCATCTTCTGCTATTATTTTTTTGTAGTACTGTAGGTAAATCTTGGACATATATTAATAAGTTACGTTTTACCTCGTTGTGTACTTATAAAAATGGTGAATGCGTAAATTGGTACGTAGTGCATGAATAAAACTGTAAATATTAGCCAAACGGCTTATTTTATCGAATTCCAACAAGAGTATCTTTTCGTTAGCTTAATGTGTGGGGAAGTGAAATTCGATAATTTCATACAGGGTGTGCCATCCCTGCAAAATTTTTGGATCACTAACCATTGCAAGTAGTTCGTCCCTGGCTTCAATGCACTACTGTAAATCTGTTTACCTTACCAAAATAAACATACACATACATTATATATTTGCCGTAAATTTAATAAAGATCAAATAACTAGTACAAAAATTAAAAATAAAAACCAAATTCAAAATTAAAACTTTGGAGGCCTATAACTCGAAAACGAGGGCCTGCATAGAAAAAGTTTATATGAAGTACTAACATTATTTTAGCTCATATTATACGCTCCCGACTTTTTTCCCATTAGTCCCGGGACACCCTGTATATATATGTATAAATATAAATATATATATATATATATATATATATATATATATATATATATATATATATAAATATATATATACATATATTGTTGTATATTTTTATTTGCTTTTATTTTCCTTTTAAAGGAGAGCCAATTAATAAATACAACTTATAAAATGTATAATTGTTGAAGAAATAATAATATTTAGTTTGAGATAATTATGAGTTAATTTTGATTGAAGTTAGTTAATTTTAATTGTTATTATTTAAATTATGGGCGCCAGAGTTGGTATGTCTACAAAAGAATACCCATTCAATTCAATATCTTTGTCTTGTCATAAAATTTTTATTCTTTATTATTGTTATTACCTCAGGGATCTGCTCGGCACTGAGTGCTCGCCAGCAACAGGAAACTATAGGTAGAGATATCAGAGAAATACGCAAGAATCATAGACGAATATTCTAATATAACAGTAAAATTCAAAATGGTTATTAATACTTCATAACGAAATCTGGAATATATAATACAATTCGAATACCAAAAAATTATGAACACCTTTATATAAATTCAATTACAGTTCCTATATGAAATTTCATTTAAGTTTCATTTCAAGTAAATTTCAATAAAAAATGTATATCTAATATTTCGTAACCATGATCATGTTTACCACGTCCGTCAATCCCAACTCTTCCAAAATTTGCGTTCGAGTAGTTTTTGTGAATAGCTGTTTAATCTTTCGTGAGAACAAGGCGTGGTGTGTCAGAAATGTTACTTGTTATTGAAAAATATAAATTTGTTGAGTAATAATGTATTGATTTTATTAAGTGTATTAGGTCCGTAATTCAATGGAGATTGATCATTTAAAATCTAATTATTATATAAAAATTAGTAGCAATAATTAATCCCTAACCTAACATTTGAAAAGTTACTTTTATTATTGTTTTCAGGAAAGTTTTATATACACAAGAAATGAGAAAGTTCGTTGTTGCTTTCTCCTCAACTCTGGAGATAATACGAGAATCGTTCATTGTTACGATGGAATAAATGTTCAAACTCAGGATTTGGAACAATAAAATTGTGGATTATTTTCCTGGATTGTTCCACAATTATCAGCAATACAAATTGATGACCAGCAAATTGTTCAAATAAGGTAATTTATTTTATCTTACCAAGTTCTTGTAGAGTACACTAACTCTCGGGTTTTTTAACACTTATTTGTTTTAAAAAAACGTGATATTATCGTTGATTTATATTTGTATACGTTTTTTGATACTTTAATACACTTTTATTGCACTTATTGTAGTTATTTTTACTTTTTTACTATAATTTTGGTGAGAAAAATTTTACATGACCATTGTCTTTTAAATCCGCGATGCTTCTCCCCAAGCCAACAATCAACAACGTTCAACTTTTTTGATTTTGATTTTTTTTCCTCGTTGTTAGGACAAATAAAATGTTTTTCTTCAATCAAATTAGCCATTTTTGCGTTCTTTCCGATATTAAATTGTGTTCTATTAAGTTTCAAAACCGCACTATTGTCACTCTTAACTACACTTACCGGACTATCAATGAACGTCAATTTCCGCATTAAATATTTTCATTTGACATGATATTACAATTTGATCTAAATGTTTATACAATATACAGGGTTCATCCGAAAATAACAATAATTGATAAAGGTATAATTATTGAATTTTGTTTCAGAATTCATGTTGTTATATATACAGGGTTTTTTTTAATAATACATATCAGTATATAATTGTTGAAATTTACTCGTAATTGTTTTATTCCTTAAAATATAATTATTGAGATTCACTCCTTATGTTTTATTCTTCTCCAAATTGAATAGATGTCTCGTAAATGATTTTAAAATGTATACAGTGTGTAGGTTAGCTTATTTCTTGACATTTTTAAATTATATACATTCAGATAGCATGTCGTTATGAGAATTATTTATAAGAAATTAGTATCATTCAAATGATCTTATCAGTTTATTTTCCCCGTATCCATGTTTCACTTTAATATATATGTATGTGTTATAACGGAATTTGTAAGCACGATAGAGGGGGCATTTTTGGACGGATCGAAACCAAACTCGCTACAAAAATTGGATCGGCCAAAATCTTGGACTAGTTCGTGAATGGGCCAAATCGGCTCAGTAGAAACAAAATGGGGGCCTATCAAAATTGAAAAAAACTCTTATTTCTTTTGTTTTTGATCTGACGCAAAAAAGTTACTGAGATTTTTTTTAGAACTTAACATGTTCTACAACTTTTGTATGGAACACTTTTTTCTGAAACGTACATGAAAATATTTATTTGAGAAAATTTACCAAAAAACTTTACTGAAATAAGCCGTTCAATTGGTCATGTGCCATTGTGATTTTAATTTTAAGCTCATCGGAGCCAGTACAACTGGACCTATACAACCAGATATACTAGATGATTCACTATTCTGGAGAAATTTTTGTTTGTTAGAACGATACACAGCCTCCGAAGTGTATAAACGTGACCAATTTTATGATTGACTACCCCCTAAACAAGAAACATAACAAGTCTTTTTGTAATGTTATTTTTAGAGACTTTTCGTGATGTTTATTTAAAACGTTAATAAGATATCTACTAGATGTCTTAATTTTATTACCAACTCTATTAACATCCATGTCATGTAAATAAAACATATTTTTGATGTACACAATAATACTTGAATTCGCAGTTACATACACATCCTATGAACTTCTTTTTAGCAACTTCCTATAGGAAACATTCATACGATGTTAATTTGTATACTTCTCACTAATGTCACATACAGAACGTTACTGTTATATTACAAATTAACATGTTTCCAATATGATCACATGTGTTGAAGCTACTTTTACATCTTTCGAGATAATTTTTAGTAACTTCCTACGATTACGTATGTACGATGTAAGTTCATAAACCTCTCAGTAATATCTCATATTAAACATCACAGTAACATAAAAAAAGGAGAAAACAGAAGATGAACTGACAAACAGTAGTTATCTGTGGAAACAAATGACAAGCATGAAATGGCGGGTGGTTTTCAGTTTTGTGTTATATTTCATTTGCATGAAGCACATTTTTTGCAAGAAAAAGTACTTGAATAAAGAGGACTTTGTTTTCGTTAGTTCCTACTTAGCTACAGTTCCTATACTTAGTTATAATTCTTGTTATAATGGACGAACAACAGTTTTTATTGGTAAGTACCCACCTATTCCAAAATCATAATTATTAAAACTTAATACTCATTCAATACTTTAATCGACTATTGTACATTGAAATTCCAAGTGGAGGAATTGTAAACTAACATTATATAATAGAGTTTACAAAATAAGGGTTTTTTCAACTTTTAAAATATTTTAATTAGTAAGTATATTTTAAAAACGATTCACAATATTTTAAATCCTAGATATGCATTATACCCTACAAAAAACTTAATATTGCAATAGGGTAGATATTATTATTATTAATAAAACATGCTCATATGTTGGCAGAGATTTGAATCTAGAAGAGAATATTTTCAATGTTCAAGATGTTTCAGAAGCTACTTACATAAATAAAATAAAAAACAAATAGTTGGTAATTATGTAAAGAAAGGGGAATAACTATTTCAGATACTCTGATACAGACATTGTATCAAACAGTACAAAAAATATTGAATTGAGTATATCTAGTTCTAGTTTTTGTAATAGCAGTCATAGCCATCAATATAGTATTGCAGGTTTAGAAAATTTTAACATTAATACTAACAATTCTTGTGAACAATTAGAGACTGTTTAAGACTTTTAAAACAGAAATTTCTGTTAAAAAGCTCATTTCCATTTGAAAATACGCTGAATACAATAAAAAAGCTGTAGGTGTCCCATACAATGGTACCTATATTAATCTAGTTGAAGAATATGTAACTTATGGCACTGAATGCTCCAGTCAACAAACAGAATTCAATTATTCATTATTGTAGAAACACATTGGATACAATTAATTATAAACTCATTTAACTTGATAATGTGTTCATATCTCTTCTTCATAAATAGTTTTTTTTGTATACAGTGTATTAATAATGCTTAGTGCTCATCAAGTTACAATTCCACGATGTTAATTATACAATATGTTCCAGGATGAAAATAACAAGATGAGAATAGTATATTATTTTAGACAGAAAAGAAGTATGGATTTTCATGACACACCTGAATTTACCTTCCAAACGGAGTGAGGCATGTAATAGAAGGTAAATCATGAAAAGTCGCTTCTCGGAATAAAATATGTTATTATTCCTTTGAACAACCCCGTATGTAACTTATGGAAAATGGGTCCCAGTCAATTGGCTGAAAATCAAGTTTGATGTAGTTTATGATGATCGATCAAAGATCTCCATGGGCACAATTTGATCTAAAGTAATTGTTTCATTAGCTGCTCTTCAGAACACCTTTAAATGTTTCACAGATAAGGATTTTGAAGTGTACGTTATGGAATGATTGAGGCACTCGTAACAGCGACTCTTGCGTGAGAAAAAGTAACCGTAAGTAGACGATAGAATTTTCTTTAATCAGATTGGATTTCTGTTGATTTAACGTAATGTTTAATAAAATCTTCATGATATAAAATTTTTAATAGTTTTAATATCATTAAAAAACTATTCTAATAAATTTTTTGTAAACTAGCTGTAATATATGTGTATCCGTTAAACTTTATTATTTCAGTTTCAAAGTATGTTACGTTATGACAACTACAGATTGATATACCCTTTTTATTTCTTGCTTTCACTGAATGCGTTCAATAGTTTCCACTTTCCACACTTGTTATGTAATATGCTTAGACAATTTTATTTTTTTTTTTAGGTTGGATTCCTGGACAAGTTATTTTTTTTCTAATTTTGTATCTGTTTTTATCAAATTTTTTGTACTGTTCATTAATAGTGAATAAACGTTTCATATCCTTCATTGCTTTTTATGCTTTTTTATTTTAAATGTACAGGGTGAACAACTAAGAACGACTGTAGGTCACATCTCAGACAAGAATCATGGTACAACTTTCAAAAAAATTACCTTTAGGTAAGTGATCCTGAAAAATTGCTGGAAAATATTTTGCAGTCTCTTAAATAACGGCTGGGGGGGGGGGGGGGGAATGGACACTCGAAAACATAATATTCCAAAAAAGCATACTAAAGGTGTCCTGAAATAATGGGTGGGGAAGGTTCAAACTTATGAACAAATGTATAACTTTTTCGTTTTTTAACCGATATTAATGATTTTAGCTGCATTTCAAAGAGTTTTTCTGTTTAATAAGATTGATAACAAAATTAGATAATTTCAAATGTAAATTGAAGCATTTTTCTAATTTTTATATCTGATATCGTAAATCTTATCTTGGAATAGATTCCTATTTTTTAACCCCTTTTCATCAGAATTTGAAAAATGCCTCATTACATTTGAAATTTCCAAGAAAAATGGGAAAATTATCGACTTTCTCACATAGCCTTGATAAAATTGTACAATTTTGTTATTTTTGTTCAGCATATTTTATTAAAGAGAAAAAACTCTTCAAATGACGCAAAAAACATTGATATCGATTAAAAAAAAAGTGTTACGACATTTGTTTTTTAGGCGGTACCTTCCCCCACCCCTCATTTGAAGAATAAAGACAAGAAGTCCCTAACTACATTTTTTCAGAATCTCATCAATATATCAAAAATTGTATTTCTAGGATACCTTTAGTGTGAATAGGACAAAATGTGACGATCAACACCTTTAATTTCGAAAGAGTACAACGTTTTAAGTATCTGGGGGCCGTAATCACAGCGGACAACGATGTTACCGAAGAAATAAAAGACAGAATCCAATCTGCAAACCGCTGTCTATTTGCACTGAATAAGCTCATGAAATCAAAAAATCTCACAAGAAGTTCAAAGATCAAAATCTATAAATCCATCGTCAGACCTGTAATAACATACGGATAAGAAACGTGGACCATGACCAAAGCAAACGAAGAAAAGCTCAGACGCTTTGAACGAAAAATACTTAGAAAAATTTTCGGACCTCACCATGACATCACCACAAACCAGTATAAGATCAGAACCAATATCGAATTAAAAGCACTCTACAACGACGCCGATATTGTCCAATAAAGCGACTAAGATGGGCAGGCCACGTGCACAGACTGAATAACGAAAGACTTGTAAAACTGGTATGGGAGGAGATTCCCACAGGCAACAGACCACTCGGACGTCCCAGAATGCGATGGAGAGATAACATCCAAGCAGATCTCCGGAAAATGAACATTCCATTTGACTCTAGGTTGATGGAAGACCGAACAAATTGGAAAAAAGTTGTACAGTCAGCCAAAAATCACCCAGGGTTGTAGCGCTACGTGATGATGATGATAAATGTTCCTTATATCGTAACATTCAACGGATATTGATAGGACATATTACATCCCCTACCTAGTAGATATCTTGAGACTCCCGCATCACCCATGGCGAACATCTTTATTATAGTCACGGCATATAAGTGTGCCATCTGCCAAGGCCGTTCAAGTCGTGATTGGTTAATTATCCATATTTCTAGTGGAGTAAGTCTCATTGGGACACCACTATAGAAAAAACCCCTGGGGTGGCGTGGAAATGATTTGAAATAATGTTGATTTCACTTCACTGAATTCCTTACTTTCACGTTTTGAATAAATATCTAACATAAGTATCTTATCAGTCACATCAGGAGACTTCGAATGGATTGGTTAGTCAACTCTTCTAAGATCTACACCTACAATCCAGTGAAGTCAAGTGGTAATTTATTAGCGCAAAATAGTGAAAATATTATGGACTTTTTCACAAAGTGTTCGCCTTGTATATGAACATCACGTCATAGGCTTCCGTTGATGTACGATATGAATGAAAGTATGTCGAGTTCTCCCATGAAAAAACATCGCCACCTTTTCGGACTCCCTTATGAGATATAGGGTGATGAAAAAAATCAAGGTGTTTATTTAATAAAGTATACGTATTTTTTCAAATTGATATCATTCGACTCTTTACACGAAGAAACACATCATTTAACATCCTTCATGAGAATTTTGTCATTTTCGGTGGTTTTATTACTACAAGGTGTCCGTAAAACCAAAATTAATTATTATTCTATATTCGTGAAACACCTTGTATGAATTGCATCAACTGTGATGAAATGAGTTTATAATATTATGTGATAATTCTGTACGATACTTTGTATCTTTTTAGTTTCTTTTTTTACCATCGACGCTGTGAATTTACTGGATAACAGTGATCAACAATCCGCGCCCGTCTAACTGACACCGGTCGGTACTGCAACTACTAGCCTCGATGTGCCGCGAATAATGTCGAGAGAGAACTGTCAAAACCGACAGAACGAAAAAAGTCAATTAGAAACTCGTAATAATTCTGAATGCAAAAAGTTAGTCACTCAGTAATTTATTGTGGTACATGATGTGTTTTTCACCAGCATTGTAAACCAAAAAAATAAAATAAATAGGTGTAAATTTGACCAAAAACCACGTAATCTAAGAATTATTTCTGGTTCCTCACGAAAGGAGTCTGTAAAACCTGAAGGTCAGATTTCGGTCTACAGACAGGACACGGAAAAACCAACTTTTTCATTTATAATTGCCCAGTCAGTGACGTTACAAATACATTTGGGAAAAATAAAATTCAAACCCATTTTGGGTTTACTTACCTATAAATTAAAAAGTTTTTGCCATGTCGAACGCTGATCAGGCCAGCCTTCAAGGCAGTGACATATACGATGAAGGGGTAAAAATTCAGGACAATTATAGATATCTTGTAAACCTTCGCGGCATCGTAAAGGCTAATTTGACGCGATTTGAAACTTTTTTTGAAAAAATGCTCTCCAATTGTTTTAGCACAGAAGAAATCAGCTTTTGATTTACAAACCCGTCAGGAACATATTAATAACTTGTTATCCGACTTTGAAAAGGTACAGGGGAGATCGAAAGGTTATGCTTAGATTTCAATTTAGTAGAACTCAACTTACAAAATGATGAACGCGATGAATTTGAAAATAAGTTTTATGATTTATCTGCTAGAGCAAAACTAATATTAGAGCAAGCTCAATGTAATTCGGATAATGCCGCGAGTCAAGGCACACCACCTGTAAATTATAATACTCAATCTAGTCCTCGACTTCCAACAATATCGTTGCCATAATTTTCGGGAAATTACGAAACGTGGGTAAATTTTCGTGATACTTTCGAATCTTTAATAGATAAAAATCCTCATATAGGAAACATAGAAAAATTTCATTATCTTCAATCTAGTCTAAAAGGTAAAGCAGCACAAGTAATCAGTTCTTTAGCTACAACCAGCAATAGTTATTCAACGGCTTGGTCCATTCTAAAAGAAATATATGAACACAAAAAGGCGATCATACATACTCACATGAAAGGTATTTTTGAACTAAGCCCCGTAAAAGACGAGGCTTATCAAAATTTAAGAAAATTTTTAGATTCATTTCAAACACATTACAAATCTCGAGAAAACCTTGGTGAGAATGTCGAAGACTGGAGTACATTCTACTCTATTTATTAACCACAAAACTGGATTTATCAACACGCAAGGAATGGGAAATTTTTTCCAAAGACAAAACTAATCTTTCTATTCTAGATTTTTTAACTTTTTTATCAGAGAGTTGTAGATTTTTAGAATCACTCGACTTTAAACTTCCACAAATGAAGTATGAGAAAAAATTCGATAAACCTCATGATCATAAAATATTATCGCATATTAGCCAAACGGGAATTTCATGTCCATAGTGCAAGGAGAATCATTTAATTTATTCTTGCAAAAAATTCATTGACCTCCCAGTAAACAGCCGCTTTCCTGAAATTAAACTTCATAATCTGTGCACAAATTGCCTTCGCCCTGGTCATCGAACATCAGATTGTACATCAATACACACTTGTAAAACTTGCGGTGGTAACCATCATTCAATGCTTTACATGCAACCAGGCAACCATTCACAATATAGAACCTCCAATTCAAGCATATCCAATCAAAGCTTGAGCAACGCCATGTTGCCAGATCCTCATGTGAACCCAAATGAAAATGCATGTAGCTTCTCATGCACTAACCAAAACCCAAGCACTTCAGTGTTATTGTCCACAGTACTAATAAGCATTTATAACCAGAATAATGAACCTATACCCTGTCGAGCCATTTTGGATAGTGGCAGTCAATCCAATTTTGTAACCCATGATTTATTCATTCTAAAATGCATGTAGCTTCTCATGCACTAACCAAAACCCAAGCACTTCAGTGTTATTGTCCACAGTACTAATAAGCATTTATAACCAGAATAATGAACCTATAGCCTGTCGAGCCATTTTGGATAGTGGCAGTCAATCCAATTTTGTAACCCAAGATTTATTAATTCTATTTAATCTGCCCTATGAATCTGTGAACATTCCAGTTGCAGGCATCAATGAAAAAACTACAAACATTTGCAAACGTGTTAAAATTGAAATAAAATCATCCTATAAAGGTTTTACTTCCAAAATTCCGGCTTTAGTTATAGACAAAATAACTAATTTTGTTCCTCAGCATCCAATTGATACGTCTAGACTAAACATACCGGCAGATATACTCCTAGGTGATGACGAATTCTATAAACCTTCTACTATAGACGTTCTCATAGGCGCTGGACTATTCTATGACATTTCAGGTTCCGGTCAAATAAAATTGGGCAAAAATAAGCCTGTAGTCCAGGAAACAAAGCTATATTGGGTAGTCGGCGGGCCCATAACATTTGTAACAACTGTTGGCCCGACTTCATTTCTTTCATTCACTTGAACAAATGACTTGCAAAATTCCTAGGAGAAAATTTGGAGCCTAGAAGAGCTTCCACAAGTCAATCTGAAACATTTATTTCACGAGAAACAACAATGTGAGGCTCACTTCGAGACCACAACTACCAGTGATGAATCCGGACGATTCCAGGTTAGCCTACCTTTAAAACTGAATGTAAATTCCCTAGGTGAATCTCTTGACATGGCGATCAAACGGTTTTATACCGTAGAGTGAAAGCTTAACAAACATTCTATTTTAAAGGAATATTATTCCAAATTCATGAAGGAATACATTGACCTAGGTCACATGTCAGAAGTTACTCCTGAACCTCATTCAGATTCAATCTACCCTGCGAATTACCTACCCCATCACAGTGTGGAGAAACAAGACAGCTTAACCACTCGTCTGCGAGTAGTTTTTGACGGCTCGGCAGCCACTTCTTCTGGTATTTCTATAAATGACGCTTTGATGATTGGACCCACTGTCCAGAATGATATTTTTTATATTCTTCTGCTCATTGGCGACATAGCAAAGATGTACAGTCTAATCCTCATTAGTCCAGAACAGCGCAACCTACAGCGCATAGCGCATGACGACTCCAGCAAACCCCTTGGACATTATTGTTTAAACACCGTAACTTACGGCCTGTCCAGTTCCTTATATCTTGCGACCAGATGCTTAAAACAGGTATCATTAAACCATGAGAATGATTTCCCAGATGAAAGTCGTGTCTTCTCATTTGAATGTTAGGTCGACGATATTCTCACATGTGCTTCCAGCGAAGAAACGCTCATAAGCATACGAAAAAACTTAACCTCAATTCTCAAGTCATACGGTTTCGACCTACGAAAGTTTGCTTCAAATAGCCCGAATGTCTTGTCAGACCTAACACACAACAAGAAAAATCCAATGTATTATGTCATTACCGATTCACAAAATACCAAAACCCTAGATGTATCCTGGAATTCTAAGTCTGATTCATTCATTTATCATTCCTCTCTGGAAATTTTTGACGCATCAATCACCAAGAGAACTTAACTTTCAACGATTTCCAAAATTTTTGACCCTCTTGGCCTTCTAGGTTCTATGATAATAGAAGTCAAAATCCTTATCCAGCAGCTTTGGTTTCCCAAAATTGACTGGGATAAGCCAATTCCAAGCAACCGTCACAAAATTTGGTCTTGTGGAAACCTTCAGGATTCCTCGGTAAGTTTCCTTGATAAATACCGTGCTTCTGGAAGCCCATGGGTTCTGTGATACATCAAATAATGCATATGGAGCTTGCATTTTGTGAGGTCCATAGATCCCGAAGGTCAAATTTGTTGCAACCTTCTATGCGCTAAGTCTCGGGTGGCCCCGTTGACGGCAATTTCATTACCTCGTTTGGAATTGTGCGGAGCTTTGATTCTTGCAAGGTTAATGAAAAAAGTTCTCAATACCCTAGATGTCAACTTCAACAACATTCACTACTACAGTGATTCGACCATTGTTCTCTGTTGGTTATCGTTAGAACCCCGCCAATTAAAAACTTTCGTTTGCAACAGAGTTTCAGAAATACAGCAGATATCTAACATAAACAATTGTATCATGTTGCTTCTTTGAATAACCCTGCCGATATAATTTCAAGGGGAATCAATCCTCATGATCATCAGGATTGCGATTAATGGTGGCACGGATCTCCATTTTTATCAGAATGTCTCGATAAGTGGCCAGAGATTGCACACATTTCTCGTGAGAAGTCTAATTTTGAGATTCCAGAATTTAATCACAAATCTGTATCTTTGGCATTGCAAGAAAATTGTTCAATTTTCAATCGCTATTCTAACTACATAAAACTTATAAATGTTGTAGCTTATTGTTTGCGCTTTATATTAAATGCGAGCCCATCTCAAGAATCCAGAATATCTGGATCATTAACTCCAGAAGAACTCACTCCCAGCATGTGCTGTTTGATGAAATTAGTACAGACGGAATCATTCCCTGAAGAAAAGCGAAAACTAAAGTCAAACCAATCTGTAAACACTAACAGCAAGCTTAGCTCTTTAAATCCATTTATTGATAAACACGGTCTTATATGAGTCGGTGGCCGACTCAGACACGCAAACATACCTTTCAATGCCAAATATCCAATAGTTTCACCTTCCAAACATCCTTTCACTGAATTAATCATAACTCATACATTCAAAATCTTCACTCCGGCGCACAAGCCACACTATCTTTCATTCGTCAAACCTTTTGGCCGCTAAACGGCAGAAATGCTGTACGCGGGATATTACGCAAGTGCGTATCCTGTTTCAAGGCTAGCCCGAAACCTCTCTCCAACTTGATGGGAGACCTACCGACGCCACGTGTAACACCCTCTCGCCCATTTCTGAATGTGGGCGTCGACTACGCTGGGCCATTTTTTCTACGCGAGTCTAAATTCCGAAACAAACGGGTTTTGAAATGCTACCTATGCATTTTTGTTTGTCTAGCTACTAGAGCCATTTACGTTGAGCTTGCAACCGAACTCACTTCTGAGTGTTTTATAAGTATGTTTCGCAGGTTTGTTTCCAGACGGGATATGTGTCAAAATGTATATTCGGACAATGGCTCAAATTTCAGTGGAGTCCAAAATTACTTATAAAATGTTTATGATACCCAGAATTCGGAGTCGTTTCAACATTTCATCAGCAGTTTGAGAATCAAATGGCATTTCATACCCTCACGTTCTCCCCAGTTTGGTGGCATTTTAAATAACAATACTTTAAATTATGAGGAATTTTATACACTTCTCGTTCAAGTAGAAGCCATCCTCAACTCCCTTCCCTTGATACCTATTTCCAATGACCCCAATGACCTTGAGATTCTGACGCCTGGCCATTTCATCATGGGTCATCCAGTTAATATGGTTCCTGATCATGACCTCAAGCATCAAACGGTCAATCTCCTCAAGCTCTATCAGTATTTTCAAACAGATGCTTCAGAGTTTTTGGCAGCGCTGGTCTAGACAATATTTGCACACTCTCCATCAGCGATTTAAATGGCGTTTTCAAGCTTATCCCGAAAACCTCGTTGGATCCCTAGTACTCCTCAAAGGAGACAACAAGAGGACAAATTTCAGCCGTGCATCCAGGAAGCGATAGTGTAGTGCGGGTAGTGAGCGTAACCACCTCTAAGGGTATTTTAAAGCGTAGCATAGTTAAAGTTTGTCCGCTTCCCATCAATGACGATCACGATGACTGTTCTCAGTAGTCTCAGTAAGCTGATGTTTTTACATAGGTTTTCTATATTTTCATGTCAGTCCTTCATTGATTCTATTTGTTTGATTACTTCATAACCTTTCGAAAGAGCCTCCTCCGAGTAGAGATAGAATAAATTATATTATGGCTAATCTAAAGAACAATAAAAGTCCGGGAAGTGACCACATAACAGCGGAAATGTTCAAATATGGAGTAACGCGATTAGATGATGAAATGAAAAAACTACTGCAAAACATATGGGAAGAATAACGAATACCGACAGAATGGACCAACGCTATAATATTTCCTATACATAAAAAGGGGAATAAAAATTAATGCCATAACTATAGAGTAATAGCACTATTAAATGTGGCATACAAGATACTTGCCACTTATATCAAGGATATTTTAAAGGAAAATTTGTAAAATATAATCGGAGAGTATCAATGTGAATTTGTCATACAAGGATATGATTATAATACCACCAAAGATAAATCAGAACTAAATCATAACATGGGAGATACGGAGTGATGAAAAGGGAATACTGCTCATATTCAACACCTTGTCTCTCAAACTAGTTATAGGATCGTGTGGCGCCCATTGAAACATTTCACCAGAATGATCAATTCTACAACATATCAAAAATTCAAGAAATTCGACGGAGAGCCATTTTTCCATATAAGGTGTGCGGGGTCCTTTAGAAATTGTTAGGTTATGGTCTCTTCCAAACACATCAACACTATTAATTGTGTAAGTACTATTGAATGCTATACTTTCATTGTACCATACTCTTGAAATATAGCTATATTCCACGGTTCCAACATGTTTCAATTAATTTAAAGAAATATTAAGTGCTTGGAAAATAATTATAGAGATATTTGATTATAATATCGGCTATGACTCATACCTGCGCAGAGTACAAATTTACATATCGACCATCTTCTACTAAGGACTTTGGAAATGTCCTCATTCGATTCACAGAAAACGGATCCGAGGATAGAATGAAAAGTGCTCTCTTGTAGAGTATGAAATCTCATGCGACCATTACTGCAGCTCCTGAGGGGACAAATCACCCACCTTAAAGCCAACTTGAGCCGCACAGCTCTCCTTAAGTTCCCTGCCAATATTCCGCACGAAGCCCTCGCCAAGAAGCTTCGAAACGCCATCGGTGACCCCCAGGTCACCATCATCCGCTTAAATCCAACTTCCCGAGCCCGCTCGCAATCTAGAACCCGCACACCCACCTTCTCCTTAGTCTGCAGGAATTGGACACGTCTCTCTCAGATAAAGAATTCGAGGACATCCTCCGTGATGATGTTAATTTCAACTTCACCAGATCCTGGCGCATTGTCGCCTGCCGTACAAACAAGGCCACCTCTATATTTCGGATCCTTACGGATCCAATTTCACGGTCTCATACATCAGTGTGAGGCCTCAAACTCTTCTAATCCACTTCCTGCAGTATCCAGACACTGCAATAGGTGCTCCACCACAAGCCACCTTGCTGAAACATGCAAGGCTCCTCCTGTGGGGCATCAGACCACCAATCAAACAACTGCCCTAAATCAAACGCCGCCACCTGTAAAAACTGCGGCGGCGTCCACCCGGCCTTCCATCATCGTTGTCCAAAGCGGATGGAAACTTCACAGAACCCTCAGGAAATCACATCTATCACCCTCGAAAAACCCCAGACCCCTCACGACCTCTCGGCAAACACCAAAATCTTGATCGAGATTTTGGCTACAACAATAATGAACGCTGTCCCGACAGCCCGTGGCCTCGTGGCCGACACCCTTACTCACCTCGTCCCCTCCTTTTACGGGTACAACTGTACCGTAACCAGTGGCGTGGGCAGCCGCGTCCACTTCGCCTTCACCCGGAAACACCACAATTAAGTCATGGACTTTAAAATCGGGACCGTGAATTGCCAAGGTCTAGCCAGGAAGCGACATCTTCTTAAACACCTCCTACACTCCCATAATATACAAATAATATCTGTCACCTACACTCTCTTCAAAAATTCCCCTCGCTTTTCTGGCTATACCACATTCCACTTAGACAGGAACTTCTACTGTCACGGCAACGGACTCCTCGTCCGCAACGGACTCCCCGCTTCCCCACACGCTCTCCTAACCTGGATTGCATAGCCATCGACATATCGTGGAATAATATCGCGACCACCTTCTTTTCCTACTATAAATATCCCGACCAAGTATTATCAATCGACCTCCTCGAATATGCATCCTCTCTACCGCGAGCCGTCATAATGGGCGACTTAAACTCTCGAAACATTCTCATTGGTGATACACACACCAACCCAAGCGGCAAATCACTCGCCGACCAATTAGTCTCCCTCCCCATCTCTCGGATTAAAAACAATAATCCAGCCCTAATAAGTCACCTCGGCTCCTCCATTGTCGACCACATAATCTGCACTGACAGATTAATCACCCGCATAGACGACGAATGTTCTATAGGCGACCCAATCACATATGACCACGTTCCACTTCAAAAAAGCCGACTGGGACTCCTTCGCAAACCACGTCTCCTCTAACTTACCACAACCCATCATTCATCAGACGGCTGATGACATAGATAATCACACAGAGGAATTCCAGTCCCTCCTAATCGATGCACAAGACAACGCCGTCCCTCTCACCACCATAAACACCAACTTCTATGCACTTCCGCAATGAATTATTCTTAAAATCCGTCAGAAAAGACAGTTATACAGGTTATACGTCCGCATTCGAGATCCCGTAGTCAAACACAATGGAACCGTTTAAACGCCCAGGTCCGGTACGAAATCAATGCTGAAAAGCAGAGGAAATGGAAGGCCGACACAGCCGGACTGGACTTTAGACTAGGGCGAATCACACCTCGAAGTGCAAGGACAGAAGATCTACGCTCCTGGAGATAAAGCCTTTAAAAACAACCTGCAAACTGTCTTTACACCACCTGACAATCCAATATTTCTCAGAGACTTTGCCATCGAAACAGGCCTCCTCACCCGTAATATAACCCGAATCCCACACGTTCACATTCCATTGAATGAGAACTCTTCTCTTCTTACACCATGTACAATCGAAGGAGTTCAGCAGGCGTGCCGAGCGGGGAGAAACAGTGCCCCCGGGCACGACGGAATTTCGAGACAGGCACTCAAAAACCTGCCAGAAGAGATTCTCCCTCCGCTCTGCTCACTGTTGAACGCCTACTTGGCATACTCTTACTTCCTTCGTTGTTGGAAATCTGCCAACGTAGTTCTCATCCCCAAACCCGGCAAAGACCCCACAAAGCCTCAATCCTACCGACCAATTTCATTGATCAGCGTCCTAGGTAAAATCTTTGAACGTTTGTTAAAAGAGAGAATCTGGGACTTCTGTACCGAAAATAATATCATTCCGGCATTTCAATTCGGATTCAGGCCTGGCCACTCCTGCCAGAACGCCACCACCAACTTTCAAACCATCGTCACCCGAGCTTTAACCCAACGACGCTGTTCAGCCGCCATTTTTATGGATGTTCAAAAAGATTTTGAGCAAGTCTGGTACGCCGGACTAGTGAGAAAGCTACTGAGCATCCGATTGCCAAACCAAATCGTGAAATTGTTATATTCCTTCCTCACAGACCGATCGATCAGCGTCAAAGTTGGTTACAGCCTATCCGATTCATTCACACCCCAAACTGGCGTGCCGCAAGGCTCGATACTCGCCCCACTATTAGACTTAATCTATACGCATGACACATCAATTTCACGACATCCCCAAGACAACATCCAACTATATGCAGACGATACCGCACTAATCATTTCCGCCAATGACATTCGCTCTCTCAATATTCGATCCCAAAATCTACTGACCCAATTTTCAAATTGGTGCAGGAAATGGCGGGTGACTCTTAACACCCAAAAAACTCAAGCCATCGTCTTCAAACATCCTGATACCATGAGCGAACGACTTGTACCCACAAACTTCCGCCTCGTGCTCTAGGGAGATCGACACGAAATCCGCAGGTAAGTCGTCTATTTGGGAGTGAGATTCACTCACACTCTCAACTTGATGGCCGACCTCATGGACTCTTTGTATAAAGTCCGACGGCGAGTTAATCTTCTCAATGCACTCGGCGGAAGCTTCGGACGCACTCATCCAACCACCCTACTCCATACGTATAAGACATATATCCGTCCCATCATCGATTATATAGCAAACGTCTATTGCTCCCTTCCCGACCACCTTGTGAAAAAGCTTCGATCTTGTGAGCAATCAATTCTCAGATACTGCCAATACAAGGCATCCTACTCACCCAGTAACACCGTCTATATCAATATCGACATTGAACCCATTCCGTCCCGTCTAAACACCCTACAAGCCCTACAACCCTACGTTAATCGCACTATCGAATCGGGCAACGAAATCTCTAAAAACGCCCTCCTTACACCGTGGATCGCTAACAGACGGCCTCTTGGCAGATTACCCAAGAGGAAGCTCCCATTCCCCTCAGTATGGCTACTAGCCACGGCCTACGACGATCTCCCAGACATATACATCGACTACCTAGACCAGTCCCCAATTTCAATCCGATAACCAAATATTGCAACCATCACACATACAACCTTCTATATCTCTCTCTCTTTCTATCTATATAACCACACAACTCATTATCTCTAAACACGCTCACACATCTCACAACAATTAAACAACACTTCTGACAAACCCTTTAACAACCCCCCCCCCCCACCCGTCGAGTTACAGGTTTTCCTGTAACACGGTGAATCCAATCAACAGGATGAATTTTTTCACGAGCCGACGTGCCAATCACTCAATCGACGTAGGGAACAATGCAGCCGCAGCTGTAGCCCCCCCCCCCCAACGAGATTATTATTATTCTCTCGAAATGCAAAAAACAACGAGAATGCTTTTCCTCTGGAACACTTTCTAGCAACAAGCCCACTCCGAAACCTCGACTCCACCCCTAACCTCTTTTGAGTCACAAACTCAATCTCCCAAACTTCTTAACCAACCACTTCTCATCTAACTCAACACAAACGCGCATAAACCCCCCCAACACACCCCCAACCCAGCCCTGCAGAGAAAACTAATCCTATATCAGGGCACACCTCTAAAACAAACATCTTAACTATAACAATACCATCCAACACAAACCTTCTTTCGAACTTCTCTCTCTCTCTCTCTCATCGGATCGGTTGGTCCAGTACTTACAGCAAAAAAAATAATTGAATAATCACAGGACTGTTCAAATGATTGCGCTCAAATTCTAATCTTGTAATAAATCTTTTACGATAAACATGTACGTGCAATATTTTTGAAATAAAGTTATATTCACTGGGTGTTCGTGTGTCTACGTCACTGAGTATACATTCGTTTCTATGTAGTCGACAATCAATTAAAATGATAATTTTTGAATTTTGCGAACGTAATCAAACTTGATTATGAATTCATTATTTTTGATATCTCGGGACCACTTGAAAATATCTGCTTCGGTATAAATTGAGCTCCGTGTTAATATCACCTTAGTTTCCACACGATATTTCAATAGTGAAGAAAAATGTTTATCTCCACAATTTTCTTTTTCGTAATAGGATCCTTCTGCATTGGATTCAGTGTACAGGTAATTCAATATTAATTTACCAAGTGGGTTTCTATTCTAAACCAATTTCAATGTATTAAAAATTGTATGTTACAAAATCGAGTGGTATTTAGAATAATAATTTATTTGATAATGTACGAGTATTACATCATCTTGGAAATAAATTATCATCTAACCAATTTCACCATCAAAATAGAAAATTTTATAAAATTAAAAAAAGAGATATTGCAGTTAATAGTGGTATAATTTCGATGTGTATTTTATTAACTGTAGATACAGAGATGAGATATTACGCAGATTTTTTTCGAGTTAGAATAAAGAAATTTTTGAATGATCGGCATAAAAACCGGTTTGACTACCAAATTACTTGTTTACAGTCACTGCCTAATCTGTTTAGTCCAGGAGGAATCGGCGCATGAGTACCGAAAACTATTCCACCTCATTTTTTTTAATGCGATTCTCTTTGAATTGCCCTACTGATGATATAAATGCATGTTTCCATGGGGCAACCTAGTGCCATATTGTTTAAACCGAAATTGTTTAAACAATTGGAAGGAATTGCTATTTTTCAACCGGACAACTTTCTTTATATTCTTTATTGGAATACAAATCAAAAAGGTCCTACGACTTTTCACGATAAATTTAATATTTTTAGAGATATGAATTTTTAAAGGTTAGAAAAATCTCAAATTTGAGTACTTTTGACCCATGAAAAATATATTAAAAATATATAATAAAATATAAATAATAATTTTTTTAAATTCTTTATACAATAGTTATTAATATTCTTAATAGAGATTTAAGATAATTTCATTGTTTATAGCTGTTTTTTAATTGTTAATTTCGCGCGCTCACAAGTATGCGTCGCTACCTTTAAGTATCGCCGTCTCTCTCTGACTCATGCGCTGCATACATATGATAATAACAAAAAAGTAATTTTAATTACATGTTCCGATTCATACTTAAATTACTTTAGTTAAAAACAAATTGTAGACAATTTAATTATTAATAACATTGCTCTCTTTACCAATCTTGATAAAGTTAATGGTTTTCAAGATAAATGATAAATAATGATTCAGGACACAGAGAGGCTGATGCAGCGCATGAATCAGAGAAAGACGGCGATACTTAAAGGTAGCGACGCATACTTGCGAGCGCGCGAAATTAACAATTAAAAAACAGGTATAAACAATGAAATTTTCTTAAATCTCTATAAATATTTTTAACTATTGTATAAAGAATTTAAAAAAATTATTGTTTATATTTTATTACATTTTTTTAATATATTTTCCATGGGTCAAAAGTACCCAAATTTGAGATTTTTCGAACCTTTAAAAATTCATATCTCTAAAAATATTAACTTTATCGTGAAAAGTCATAGGACCTTTTTTATTTGTATTTCAATAAAGCATATAAAAAAATTTGTCCGGTTGAAAAATAACAATTTCTTCCAATTGTTTAAACAATTTCGGTTTAAACAACATGGCACTAGGTTGCCCCATGGCAACATGCATTTATATCATCAGTAGGGCAATTCAAAGAGGAACGCATAAAAAAATTGAGGTGGAATAGTTTTCGGTACTCATGCGCCGATTCCTCCTGGACTAGTTGTAATAGTCTAAGAGCTGGCTACGAAAAAGTGAACTGATAAGGTGCATTCACGAATTTTGTACAAAATGTCTCTTTGGTACCCAATAAGTATGTAGCGTTGCCGTCGGAACGCTCTCCCGGGGCGGGAGGCTTGGGTGGACGGTCAAAGTCGTAAATTTATATTCAGAAAAAAATGATAAGATGCAGTTCTGAAATTCAGTAGAGTTATAATTTTTTACTGTAGGAATCCAGGAAAAATATTGTCAGAAGTTTAGGTTGGGGCTTAAAAACTGTTAGAAGTCGACAAAGTCGTAAAACAAAATTTGAAATTTAAACCACAAGGTGCAGTTCTAACAATTGCATTTTTATATTGTTCATGGCTTACTGAACTTGTATATAAATTGTCAGAAGACTAAATAATGGATAAGTACATGGAAATCGATAACATGGCCGGAAGTCGCTGAAGGGGCTATCGCAACGGAAAGCAATCTTTCGAAGCTCTTGTTTCAAACTTAAATAACAAGGTGCAGATCTGGCTATTTCTTGTTTTTAATTTTTACTTAGTTATTTAAGTAAGTATGCAGTGACAGAAGGCTAAAGAAGAGAGATATTCCAAAAAACATAAAAATCGTGATGCCAATTAAGCGCTAATTTTTTAAAACCACTCACTGGCTATACATACAACGGACTTTTTAATAATAATTCGTATTCAAACAATTATAGAAAGTAAATAAATAATACGAAAATTAAAATATAATCGACAAGTTTTGACGAGAGTTTTGAAACGCTTGGAACCATCTAGTACAGTAAATGGGGAGAAAAATAAGGTATAACCTCCGAATTCTTTAAACCCGCTCCGATGAAAATTAGGATTTAAGTTATTTTCACCATCTAGATCAATGTTGATATGCTCTTGAGGTGCGCTTTTTATTTTTAGGGGGTGAAAACCACCCCTTATGCTAAAAAAATAGAAAAACCATAAAAACATATATTACATCGATCTAAATCAATGTAAATACGTATAATAAATATATTTGTATGTTGTGAGTTAAAATTAAACAATACTTTCACTCTTTCAACCCTTAAAAACCAACCTTATTGTCGAAAACAAAAATGATTTTTCAGCTTAAAATTTTTGAATGGCGCATAAATTATAAATAAACATGTTTTTAATGTTTTACAGTATAATAAATATTTAATTACAATCATTCAACCCTTAAAAACTACCCCTTATACTATATATTATATATATATATATATATATATATATATATATATATATATATATAAAACAAAAACAGAATTAGCGGGCATATCACGCAAAAGAGGTAACAGAGAATGAGTGGTAACCGTAGACATGCATGTTTCTGGCTCATTAGCCTTCATCGGTACGGCATAACCAAGAAAAGGTGTACAACTTGGGAGCAAGGATGTTAATTGAAACATGAGAAAACACAAACAATGGATTTCAACAAGATAACCAAACGCACATTTGCGCCTTCAAATGGAAGATCCCGAGTTTTCAAGACAACAACCAACAGAGACACGGGCTAATGAGCCAGAAACATGCATGTCTACGGTTACCACTCATTCTCTGTAACCTCTTTTGCGTGATATGCCCGCTAATTCTTTTTTTGTTTTATATTCCACGCGTTATTCTTTAATCTTTTCATTGATTATTTGTCTATTACCAGGGTCAGAAGGTTTAGACAGGAGAGCTATAGACGCCTCCGTGTCTCTGTTGGTTGTTGTCTTGAAAACTCGGGATCTTCCATTTGAAGGCGCAAATGTGCGTTTGGTTATCTTGTTGAAATCCATTGTTTGTGTTTTCTCATGTTTCAATTAACATCCTTGCTCCCAAGTTGTACACCTTTTCTTGGTTATGCCGTACCGATGAAGGCTAATGAGCCAGAAACATGCATGTCTACGGTTACCACTCATTCTCTGTAACCTCTTTTGCGTGATATGCCCGCTAATTCTGTTTTTGTTTTATATTCCACGCGTTATTTTTTAATCTTTTCATTGATTATTTGTCTATTACCAGGGTCAGAAGGTTTAGACAGGAGAGCTATAGACGCCTCCGTGTCTCTGTTGGTTGTTGTCTTGAAAACTCGGGATCTTCCATTTGAAGGCGCAAATGTGCGTTTGGTTATCTTGTTGAAATCCATTGTTTGTGTTTTCTCATGTTCCAATTAACATCCTTGCTCCCAAGTTGTACACCTTTTCTTGGTTATGCCGTACCGATGAAGGCTAATGAACCAGAAACATGCATGTCTACGGTTACCACTCATTCTCTGTAACCTCTTTTGCGTGATATGCCCGCTAATTCTGTTTTTGTTTTATATTCCACGCGTTATTCTTTAATCTTTTCATTTATTATATATATATATATATATATATATATATATATATATATATATATATATTACTATTATTATGAAATTTTAAAGCTATTATAATGATCCAAGTCTCATTTTAAAGGAAATTTTAAAAGCTGTAGGCTCTGTAAATTTAAATATTTTTTAACGAGTAGTTTTCAAGATTTTTGAGGTTAAGAGGCTTCAGACACGTAACTATTTCCCTCAAGAGAAAACTTCTACTAGCCATAACTAACATGTCAATTTTTATCGTACAGAAATGAAAAAAAAAACCAAAATATTCTGTAAAAAATATGATATATTCTCCTCCTTTGAATATTTTTCATATTTTCAAAAAAATCAAATTTTTCCTAAAATTTGAAAAAATAAGTTTTCATTTTGAATATTTCTATTTTCAAAAATATGTACTTTAAATTGCTTAAACTTGCAGAACACATAGTTAACACATAAATAAAGTAAATTGCAGAAGGATATTTTTTTATGTTATTTTTATCAAAAATTTCAGAAGCTTAAGTGCTGATTTTTTTTCAGGAAAAGTGAAAATTCGATTTTATTTTCATCAGAACTTCGTTAATTTTTATGCTAATGACTTCAAACTGGATTCATTTTAAAGATTTTTTGCAGTGCTTTGAAAAATAAACGGTATACTTTCTTTGAAAACTTCAACTTTTTTATTCATTTTACGTTAAATGCATGTAATTTAGTGACTAAAAAAAATATTTTTTTTCTAGCCGCCATATCTCGGTAATAATTGCACCTATGTTGTAGAGGAAGGGAATAAAAACTTCGATTTATTCTGCGCTGGTTCGATGGTATGAGAAAACATTTAACATCAGATTTTTCCGTTCCTACATATCCTTGAGCGATGCGATAGCAAATGCATTCTGTTCTCGAAGGACCACTCTAATTTGACCGTTAGAGACGGTTTAGAAGTCAAACGGGAGTAATAGGAAACTAATGAAAACGAGACATAATATAAATATACCTTATATTACGATTTATTAGTCAATTGACTAGGATTCAGGAAAAGGTATACAAAAACCAGAAGTGACCGGATGTTTATATCACTTCACTTAGTAAACAATTTACTGAAATATTTTCCCTCCAAATCTATCAATAATTAAATATAAAGTTATTACAAACACACAAATCTAGAAACACTGATGGAAGAGAGCCGGCAACGATGTAAAATGTAACTAATTTAATTATATAAAAATATTGTTGAATGTTCAATTGCCATCAATTTCATGCGAGTTAATACAACTGAAGAAAATCTAATCTTACTTGCTTGGTTCCTTAATGCACTAAAACACTACTTTAACTAATTATGGTGGCGAACTACATGTTTACTGTTAGACGGTTCAAGGAAGAAGAGAATATAAAATGTGAAATGAACGTCAGCCGGCTAGGGCTAGCAAAAAATTAGCGTTTTTTCCTATTCGTTTCGGGATCGTTTGTAACAGCCGATATTGAAAATATATGAATCGTTAGATTTGTAGAAAGAGAATCACTAAGTTTAAAAGGGATTTTAAACATACTGGGAGGGGCAAGGTTTAAACTATAGTTTAAATAATTTGAAGTGTAATAATTATAATCCAACAGCATTTAATTCGCTAAAGGAAGTGGTGCTAATTTCACGATGGGCCTGGTGTATTCACCATCGGCAGTCTTGAGTTTGACTGCTCGGACCTTATCATCCTTGCCTGTGAGAACTTTCGTTATTCGGGCCAACGGCTAATTGAGCGGAGGTCTATCTTCTGACTTTACTAATACTAGATCTCCGATTTTGAAATTTTCAGCAGGTTTTTTCCATTTAGGCCTATGCTGGAGTTGGTTAAGATAATCAATGGACCACTTACGCCAAAAACTTTGCTGGACGCGGGTAAATTGTGCCCAAAATGATAAGCGGTTTAAGGGAGTTTCACAGACATCCCTTTCTGGAAAGGCAGTCAAAGGTGCTCCAATTAGGAAATGACCAGGGGTCAAGGGTAAGAGGTCGTTTGGGTTAGAAGAAAGAGGAGACAGAGGTCTGCTATTTAGAATGGCTTCAATTTGAATTAGGATAGTGGATATCTGTTCGTATGTGAAAACAGGCATTCCTAGCAAACGGACTAGGTGGGATTTGGCGCTTTTAACGGCCGCCTCCCATAAACCTCCCCAGTGTGGGCTACGGGCTGGGATAAACTTCCATGAGATCTCATGGAAGGTTTGAATGTGGTTAAAACTCTCGTGAGAGCGGAAAAAAGAAGCCAGTTCTTTCAACTGATTGTTAGCTCCAATGAAATTTGTTCCATTGTCGCTATAGATAGTATTTGGATTTCCTCTTCGCCCAATAAATCTTTTAAGGGCGGCTACAAAAGATTGAGTTGAGAGATCACTGACGACCTCAATGTGCACAGCCTTAGTGACCATGCAAATAAAAATGGCTAGGTAAGATTTTAATAAAGGAGATTTCTTCAGATGTGAAGAACGTGTTTGAATAGGACCGGCAAAATCAACTCCACACTTAGAAAACGGTCGGGAAATCTGAACTCTATCTGGAGGTAATGGAGCCATAATCTGGGTGCCCAATTGAGTATTAAATCTATGACACAGTACACATTTTCACAAAAGCTTTTTCACTTGACGAACTCCTCCCAGTGGCCAATATCGCCTGCGAAGGTTTCCGAGAACATTTTGAGGACCACTATGCCCTAGACGTTTGTGCTCTTGCGAGATCAACAAACTTACAACAAAATGGTTGGATGGTAACAATAGCGGGTGCTTCTGGTCATAATTTAGATCGGCGTACTGCAAACGTCCTCCGACCCTTAATAGTCCAGATTCATCGAGGAAAATGTTAAGTGGTAATAAAAGTTTATTTTGAATAGGTTTTTTATTCCTTAACAAACAAATTTCTTCAGAAAAGCACTCTTTCTGAATTTGTCTAATTATAAAGTCATGGGCTGATTTCAGTTCTTCGACCGACAAAAAAGTTCCACTTTCTGTTGAAAGTCGCCGAACCTTCGCGGCAAATCAAAGTAGATAGGCAATTACGCGGTGTAGTCTTCTAAATGTCGAATATTTATTCAAAATTGAACTCCAAAAGCTTTCCTGTGATAATAAACCAACTAAATTTACCTTTCTCGTTTCCGGTAAACTTTCGACCATACGAAAAGTGTCTAATGAATCAAATTTATCGGTTTCTATAAGAAAATGAGGGCCATTAAACCAAAGCATTCTGCTCTTTTCGGAAAAACAACCTCTAGATAAGCTGTCGGCAGGGTTAAGATGAGTATTAATGTGTCTCCAAATGAAATTTGAACTATTTTCTTGAATGATGAGAACTCGTCGGGATACAAAAGGTGAAAATTTACTTGCTGTATGCTTTATCCAGCTAAGAGAAACAAGAGAATCACTCCAAAGATTAAGACTATCAAATTGAACTAAACTAGAAAAAAATTTAACTATTCGATTAGCTAGTTTGGAGACCAACTCCATAGCACAGAGTTCTAGCTTAGGAACTGTCAACACCTTTTTCAGTGGATTTACTCTCGACTTGGCAGCGACTAAACGAGATGACCTAGAATGGTCGGAGTAACTAACTACAAAATAAATGCAACCACCGTATGCTACTTGGCTTGCATCAGAGAACCCGTGGAGGGATAAGGAAACGACTTTTTTGTCTTCAGCTAATCGTCGTGGAATAGATACATTAGTAATTTCCAATAAGAGGGATAAGAATTTTTCCCACTTTTGTAAGATATCTGCATCAGAAATGGGAGAGTCCCAGCCCAGATTGAATTGCCAGAGTTTTTGCATAATCAATTTGCCTGAAACCACTAAAGGATTAATAACTCCTAATAGATCATACACGCTACTTAGAATTGATAATATGATACGTTTGGTTATGATGGGCATATTTGGGACTACTAAAGTTTTTATATTCAACGTATCAGAAACGGAATTCCACTTTAAACCCAAAATTTTACCGGATTTAGATAAGTTGAGATCTAGTTCAGACTTGGAAACTAGCGATTGCTTGTTCAAAAATGCGACAGAGTTTGATTTCCATTTATGTAGCTCGAAACCGTGTCGGTTTAGGACTTTGTTTATTTCTATGTACAATTTATCTAGGTTACGGTAGTCATTAGTACCGCTCAAAATATCGTCCATATATGTTTGATTCAAAAGCGCATTTTGAGCTTCTGAACACTCCGGATTTCTCAAAGCTATTTCCTTAAGAACGCGGGTGGCCAAAAATGGAGCACAATTTTGTCCGAAACTAAGAATAGATAACTCAATACATTTGAATGAGTCGGATGGGTCATCGCGCCACAAAATATTCTGTAAGTGGCGTTGCTCCGGGTTGATGTTAATCATTCTATACATCATTTTGATATCTGCACAGAGGACAAAACGAAAATATCGAAATCGGCATAATATATCAAATAAGTTAGGTTGAACTTGGTAGCCTTTAAGAGTTAAGTCGTTAAGAGCTATTCCCAAGTCAGTTTTTGCAGAAAAATCCATTACAACTCTCAATTTGGAGGTGACGCATTCCTCTCGTAGTACTGCCCGATGAGGGATAAAATATTTAAATTCAGTACCGGAACGGTTCATTAAATTCAAAGGTATTACTTTGGCATGGTTCATTGTCAAATATTCGACTACAACATTTTTATAAGATTCAAAAAACTTGAAATTTTGTAAAAAAATTTTTTCTAGTGCGAAAAATCTCTGCCTTGCCATACAAAAAGATTGTCCCAGTTTTTTATTTTTGTCAGTGGAAAGCGGCATATCAACCTGGAATCTGCCGAAAGGTAAAACTTGCGTAGTAGACAGGAAGAGGTTTTCTGCAATTTGATCTTCTATTTTAGACGACTCCGATTCTTTGGGCACGTCTTCAATTTCCCAGAATTTTTCGACAAGCTGAGAAAGGTTCTCAGTACTGTTTAAGGTTTCATCTTGTATGGATAAAAAGGACAACATAAAATTGTTTTGGGACGACTGTTTGTCAGCCACTGATGGAAAGATTGGTCCAGCAATTAAATAACCTAAGTGTGTGTTTACCAACGAGGGCATATCGATACCCAAGCTGAAATTTTCATTACGTAATAAGCTAAAGTATATGTCAGCTCCAATCAAAATGTCTATTTGGCCTGGCTGAAAAAAGGTAGGATCAGCTAACTCGATCCTAACATTTTCTGGAAATTTAAGTTTTTCCGTTGAAACTGAGAACTGGGGCAGTTTATCAGTAATCTTTTCAATGACCGCACAAGATACAGTGAAGATCTTTTCGGGATAGACTTGGGAACCGAATGAAATCTGGATAGAGTCAAAACTTTGCGTACAAGATTTGCCACCAAGGCCAACAATATTGACAGTCCTTGACTGTCTATTTATGCCCAAACAACTTGTTAAATGCGAAGAAACTACACTCATTTGACTGGCCGAATCTAATAACGCACGAGCGACAATTACCCGACCGTCTGTACAAAACGTCTACAAGGGTTGTAGGTAAAAGAACAATTTTTTGTGAGAAAGACATTGTGGAAAAGGAAGTTACATTATTCTCTGGTGCAACTAAGTTATCAGGGCTCTTATTGGTTTCTGGTGGTTGAACAGTGACGAAGCTAGAATTATTGTTTGACCTATTTACAGAGTTTCTGGATTCAAAATTTACATTATTTGGTTGACGACTATTTGTTCTGGTTTCAGCATTACTAGGGTTATTACGTTGTTCATGTGAATGGCTGTTTGGACTAGATTCGAAGTGCAAAAAGGAATGGTGTTGCTTGTTGCAACTCAAACAGCGTTTCAAAGATTTGCAGTACGCAAACAAGTGTTGGGAGCTAAGACAATTTAGACATACACCTTTAGATTTGGCTAACTGGTACCTTCCCTGGGGTTTCAGTGAGAGGAACTTTCTACATTTATACAGCATGTGATTTGGCTCAGAGCAACATGGACATAAAGTTTTAGCTTGATAGTTATTACTATTGGAACTACGAAAATTGTTTGCATGAGAAGTATGGTTACTATTGGAATTATCGATACTACTGAAAAGATTCACTTTTGCTCTAGGTTGATCAAGAGGTTTAACGGACCTATTATTCTCGAACAAGTTCAAGCCCTCTAACATAGTGTATCGTTTTTTGAGAAACTGGAAGATATTGTCACAAGAAGGAATTTTTTCAGCATCCCTACTACCTTCAAACTCTTTCCTTGATTGGAAGTCTAATTTCTGTTCAAGCAAGAAAACTATAAGCGACTCGAAATTCACTTCTGAAGTTAATCCTACATTTCTAATTAAGTCTAGCGTTTTTTCCGCTGTAATATAAAATTCTCGAAGCTCCGTTGGATTACTTTTCGTTACGGGTTTCTGTTCCACCAATGTTTTATACAAAGTATGTAATAAAGTGACCTGATTGTCATACGTACCCTTCAAAATGGTTAAAGCAACTTCTAAATGTTGGTTTGTCACGCTTAAAGAATCTATTAATTGCAAGGGTTGATTGCGCAACAATGATTTTAGATAATAAAATTTTTCTCCTTCTGACTTGAGCTTTGAGTTATTCAATACTAGAGCGGAGAACAAATCAAAAAAAAAATGCCACTCTGAGGCATCCCCCGAAAAGGGTTTAATATTAATTTTAGGTAAAGATACGTTGGAAGCGCTGGTTTCCAGTACGGCTTCCGAATTATATTTGAATGTATCAAGACGTGATTCAAGCTTGGCGATATTGAATTCAAACCGATCTGAATTGGCATCCTCCTCAGATGTACCTTCCGAAGAGGCTTCCTCATCAGTTAATGAAATAATTTCGCCTTGTATTTGGCGATAGTTTTCGTAATAACCTATAAGACTATTCAACTTGACCGATAATAGATGAGCCTCCTCGCTACCGTCCAAATTATTTATAAAATTTTCTAATCGACTAAGCTGTGCTTTACAGCCTCTGAGTTTATTTTTGAGATGCTTTAATTCAGACATTTTGACCAAAGTATGTATTCAATCACTGTAACGGCAAACTACAAAAAAATGATAAACGGTTTTATTTAACTCGAATAATGTGACTAAACCATTGAAATACATCAAATTAGCGTTTGTAGCAAATCATTTGCGACACGCATATACTTACACAGTTTGGCGTAAATTGGCGGAAGAAAAACAAATAGCTATCAAATGGATTACTCAAAAGTAATTCACAAATTGTTCAAACAATGTTTGCATGAATAGCACTAACAATAATAAAAAACATAGGAATGGCGTAAATAGCGATGATAATCAAATATGACGTTAATTCGTTATGTCAAATTAGTCAAATAAATTGTTGATAAACAACTAACAAAGTAAAATGGCGTATAAATTTTCAATATTGAATTGATCAAATAGATTTTTACTAAATATAGCTAAATATAGCACACAAACTCTCTAAGCAAAATTAACAAGAAAAACCAAATATTGAATTAAATATTTTGTATCAAATCGATTGACGATAAATCGCTCACATATTATTTTAACAACATTTGTGTAAATAGCTAAAAAAAATCAAACATGTCTAGCAAATAAGTTTTTGATATCAATATCAAATAAATTGTTGATAAATAACACACAAAGTACGCGTAAATAGCAAAAAATCAAGGATAGCCAATAAATGGTATAAAATCAATAAAAGAAATTGTGAAAAAATAATTCACAAATTATCAAAACGACATTAGCGTATAATATCGAGAAAAATCAAATATAGCAAATAAATGTTTTGTATAAATGGCGATGGAAAATTAAGTATTCAACAATATTGGCGTAGATAAAGAATCTAAATATAGTAAATATTTCTTTTTCACATCAATAAAAATCTAATCCTATAATAGATACAAATGACCCGACCCAGTAGACAAATATAATGATAATATAATATTACAAAGAGTTTTTTATAAATAGATGTTTACAGTTCCATAAACCACACATTCCATTGAATGTAGATAAAAACAAAAGTTTTCCTTCGAACACTTGCTGAAATATTCTCTGAAGAGTGCAGTTTTTTCTTTCTGTCGGCTAGAAAAACAATTGCCGGCCGGCGATAGCTACCTCAGTTGTTCTGGTCGAACGACTGTCTGGAATTCGAGGTTGCCGGTTCTTCCAAATATTCCGAAATATAGGACTCGCTGAATACAGAGTTCGTAAAACAACGATTGCGAAAATGGAATTAAATACACGATATACCGGTATTCAACTGGTGATTATGAAGATAAGCTGGAGAATGTCTCACTCGCGTTGTAAATTTATAACTTAATTTCCGCGACGTAGACCTTCTGGTTTTGTAACCTTGGATTTCAATATTTAAAATAGATATAGGAAAAGGCTCTTAGCTTTAGGAACTCTATCCGGCTCGAAGGACCAAAAAGAATATGGAGAGGAAGGGAATAAAAACTTCGATTTATTCTGCGCTGTTTCGATGGTATGAGAAAACATTTAACATCATATTTTTCCGTTCCTACATATCCTTGAGCGATGCGATAGCTAAATGCATTCTGTTCTCGAAGGACCACTCTTAATTGACCGTTAGAGACGGTTTAAAAGTCAAACGGGAGTAATAGGAAACTAATGAAAACGAGACATAATATAAATATACCTTATATTACGATTTATTAGTCAATTGACTAGGATTCAGGAAAAGGTATACAAAAACCAGAAGTGACCGGATGTTTATATCACTTCACTTAGTAAACAATTTACTGAAATATTTTCCCTCCAAATCTATCAATAATTAAATATAAAGTTATTACAAACACACAAATCTAGAAACACTGATGGAAGAGAGCCGGCAACGATGTAAAATGTAACTAATTTAATTATATAAAAACATTGTTGAATGTTCAATTGCCATCAATTTTATGCGAGTTAATACAACTGAAGAAAATCTAATCTTACTTGCTTGGTTCCTTAATGCACTAAAACACTACTTTAACTAATTATGGTGGCGAACTACATGTTTACTGTTAGACGGTTCAAGGAAGAAGAGAATATAAAATGTGAAATGAACGTCAGCCGGCTAGGGCTAGCAAAAAATTAGCGTTTTTTCCTATTCGTTTCGGGATCGTTTGTAACAGCCGATATTGAAAATATATGAATCGTTAGATTTGTAGAAAGAGAATCACTAAGTTTAAAAGGGATTTTAAACATATGTCATTCATAAACCTCTCAATCTTTTCCTTTTTTTGTAAGCTTTATTTTAGTTTCGACATTTCTTTCGTAGCATGTCAAATTGTTGACTTATACAAGAAAAACTGTTAAAAACGTGATTTTTTTCATAAAAAACGAGCATTTTCAACCAAGAATAACTCAGTAAATATTGACTTCACGAAAAATGTTCATATGGAACTTTTTGCTTAAAATTAACCCCTCTATCGATTTCCGAAGTTATTTTCAACATTTTATTTTCCACCCCCGAGAAGGGGTGGTTTCCACCCCCTGGGCAAAAGCGCACTACGGCACTATATCAACTTTGCTTTTCATGGTATTTTATAGTTACCCTCCAAATTTCAGGTCAATCAGACCGGGTGTTTATTTTTCTTAGCAAAAACCCCCCGTTTACTGTACTAATCTAAGATATACACAGCAGCATTGTAGAAGAAGATAGGAGGGGAGCTTGTTGGACCCTCTTTTGTAATCACAGAGCCAGGTATACGGATTTCGGCGACAAATGTGTACCAGTATATATATGTATATAAGACCCCTTCTCGAGGAGTATTGACCGTTGCGGTTCAAATAGCAGGCAAGCGTCAGTCCGAGTGTAGATGTTGTTCGTCAGAACTGGACCTTGTTATTTACATTTGAAACAAGCTACGAAAGATTGCTTTCCGTCGCGATAGCCGCTTCAACGACTTCTGGCCATATTATCAATTTCCATGTACTTAGCCATTATTTAGACTTCTCACAATTTATATACAGGTTAAGTAAGCCATAAACAATATAAAAATGCAATTATCAGAACTGCACCTTGTGGTTTAAATTTCAACATTTTTTTTACTTCTAACAGTCTTTAAGCCCCGACCTTAACTTCTGACAATATTTTTCCTTGATTCCTACAGTAAAAAACTATAACTCTACTAAATTTCAGAACTGTACCTTATCATTTTTTTCTAAATATAAATTTACGACTTTGACCGTCCACCTACGCCTCCCGCCCCAGGAGAGCGTTCTGACGGCAACGCTACGTACTTATCAGGTACCAAGGAGACATTTTATACAAAAAACCTGAATGCACCTTATCAATTCACTTTTTCGTAGCCAGCTCTCCTACTATAAGTATCTCTCTTAACGATTTATTTGTTGTTGTTTCTTACAGCAATATCAGGATCTTCATTCAAGGTTCTAGCGCGATGAGGTGAAATAAAAAGACTTTAATTCCACCGTTTTTTATTTAAACTTCTCATACGTTTCCTTATGTTCAAACCAGACGTAAGACTAATCTAAATGACGAGCTGACGAATTACAATTCGGTTCTCAGCATATTTTATGTATTTTGAAATTAATATCTTTTGGCAATCAGGTTACACGAGGAACCAATTGCCGACAGATGCATTTCTCACGAATTTCGCAACAGCTGAATATGCTCTGTTATAAAATAGTTTATATTCCTAATTAGATTACACAAGGAACCAATTTCCGACAAGGGGATTTCATAGATTATTGCAAAAGCTGACTATGCATTGCTCTAATATAGTTTATATTTAATATCGAAATAATTGTCAAATTTCTTAGAATTTTTAACATTTTTTCAATATATTGTGGAATTATCTAGAAACAGCAAGTTTCATTTAATACAGTAACAGTTTATATTTCCTATGAAGTTGTCAACACATTACTATACAACATTCATGACATTTTTTTGGAATTTGTAATAACAACACTTTTAGATAGTAAAAATTTATTTTGCGTACTTTTTTTAGCACGACCAATTTTATGTTCAACTACGATTCGTTCGCTATAATTGGAAGTACCAGTTATGTTACTGTTACTGCTTTGAATTCTCCAGTAATATTCGATTCTATAAACATATGTGATACATTCGTATAGAATGTCAAACTGATTATTTTCTCTAAAATAAAATAAAATTCGCCCATGACACGATCTGCACGCCAGCGGCTAATACAATAATATTCTCTTTAAAATCTGACTACACATTCTACTTTATATTTCCGCCAAGACGGCGACATTGGCAGTATGTTATAATATTAATAACTAACAATAACAGATTTAATTACGCCAAACATGCTAAAACGGTTAAGTCCTGTTGGTGCTGCCACTTAATTCGTTCTCAAATTAACTGTAATTGTGGATATAGAATCATTCTCCCATCCTAAATCCCGGTGATGAAGAAAAACAGAAACAGAAAAATATCATCGAGAACTTTATTTTTTACACTAAGGATATCTGTTAATGGGGGAGCATAATGCGAGTAATCTGATGTTCTTTTTCGGATAATAGAAACAATACATTTCTTTTCATTGCATAAAATTCCAAAGCCATTAACACATTTTCTGTCGTCCAATGCAGGCTTCTTCGTAATTGAAACTCAATAATTGTTTTTACAAGTCAAATAATTTTCTTCCAATGAAGCACTTTTCATTTTAAAGGTGGTATCAAGACATAAGTTAAGCTTTCAACAAACTTGTAAAACGTTGCTAATCTTTTATACAAAGTTTAAAACACAATTGAGCTTTCAGCAATCCCTTATGGTTGCAAAGCGTTACTATGCGGAGTCTTTAAAACGTAGCTAAGCTTCCAACAGAGCCTTATGGTTGCATAGCGTTAAGCTTTCAGCAAACAAACAATATATCAAAGAAATTAACTGTCTCGACCCTTACTTCGTGGAATCTGCTCATAATAGTGTTTTAAATGAAATGAAAAAATGAAATTGTCAATTTTTTAGAATTTTCAATAACTTTTATTATATTGTGGAATTAACTAGAAACCGTGAGTTTCATTTAAAACACTAATATAACAAAGCTTTACGGAGTCTAAAGTAGTTTCCAGTAAGATTCCAACAAATCCCTATGGTTGCAGAGCGTTGTTATACAAAGTATTTAAAACGTAATTAAGCTTTCAACAGAGCCTTATGGTTGAATAGCATTAAGCTTGCAACATATCAACAAGGCTGCAAAGCATTACGGAGCCTACTATTCAAATCAATATTATAAGATGTAACATTAGACAAAAATTTTTGATTGTTTTCGTCACTTTATATAAGTTAATCACATAGACCAATCCGGCGCTTTAAGATTTATCTATAAAATAACCAATTCGTTTTCGGAGAGTTCGCCGGTAGCTTTCAATCGTTTTCCAAATTTTTGGGAATTTCGGGGTATGGGATAGTTTCAGTTAACGTTTTAATATCGAGAATACTGCCATTTATTCCCGTTAACAAATAAATCAGAGTAAAATCCGCTGTTTTTGAACAGTTGTGTTTAGCGTTGTTTGTAACTTTAAAATATGCTTCGGCCATTCTGATTATTCACTTATTTCATATCTTTCAATTTGACCGTTGCCTCTAAGACACTTTTTGCCATTAGATGTTGCTGAATTCCTAGTTCGATTAACAATTCTTTAGCTAATTTATCTATGAAGTTAGTACTCCTATCACAAATAAATGTTTTAGTGATTCCAAACCTGCTAAGAAAGAAACGTGCACACTCGTATGTTGCAGGACCAGAAAGTGTTTTAAGATGTATTAAAAATATAAATTTTGTAAAAGCATCGATTATGAGGAGTATAGACTTAAAAGCCTCGTCTGACATGGGTAAAGGGCCTACACAGTCAGCATGAACGATTTGAAGTGGTATAATTTCTTTGTCTATAGGATGCAAAGAAACCTGTTTGGCACCACTTATGGTTTTTGTACAATGGTCGCAGTATTTTTGAACGAATTTAGATATTTTTGGAAACTAGAAATAATGAAATTTCTATAAACTCAAGACGAGTAAGACGTGTTTTGAATGTGCTCTTCAAATTACTGTAATAACTACTGAATTAGTGAAGTTATAACATTGGAATTTTGCAAGTGAGTCTAATATATATAGTTCCTTCAGCTCATACAATTAATGAAAGTACATCTTAGTTGATAATCTTCATATTGCATTAAACTTCTAAAAAACTACCAATTAACCTCCAATAGAAAAGACTTTTTCTCTTTTGAATCAGTCTAATTTACCAATTTATACATGGTTAGAGATGGGCGATGTCCAGGATTTAAGTAATAGTCAGTTGTACAATATGCTTTCGAATGTCATCAAAACTGAAGTTGGAACATTGTCCACACAAATCAAGGAAGATAATAAAACAATTCTCGAGAATCTGAATAATAACTCTTCAAAAATCGGTGAACTCGAAAATAAAACAGAAACTATTACGTCAAGGTGTATACATTTAGAAAGAGCTTTAAGGCGTTACAATATTTTTATTAACGGTCTAGATATACCACATGAAGTCGACACTCTTGCATTTATTTTTTTAAATCTGAGTGAATTATTGGCAGTAACCGTTACAACTGCAGATATTAACAACTATTCAGTTTTCAAAAATAACAACACACCTACCATTAAGTTGGAGTTTTGTGCATTTATTAAAAAGAAAGAAATTCTAAAAAATGCTAGCAAATTGAAGGGTGAGCACATATTTATTGCATCAGATCTTTGCAAAGAAGATAGGGAAGATCAAAAAACTCTCATTAAGCACCTCAAAGTTGCAAGAACACAGAAACATACAGCTAAAATTCATGGTAAATATTTAATAGTAAATGGTGTTGAGTATAGTGTTAATCAACTACAGTCTATAGATAACTCAACAGCTCCAAACGTTGCTCAACAAACGGAGACGCCATTACCAATTCCAGATCCAACTTCAAGCGAGAGTATTAAGAAAATAGGGATCCCGTCATCTCTAGATAGAGTTACAAGAAGCGGCAATAAGAAACAATGGTTATAGTGGTACTTACGCTATTTTTCAACTCTACTCTTTATTTATAGAGGTCATAATTGTGGTATATTGTCTTGTTTTCATGAAGTGATAATATCTTTTGAACTACTATTTGTAACGGTCCTTAATTTTGGTATTATTTTGTTTGAAGCTTGTAATATCTCATAGTTCATGTAATAAAAAGAATGAGCCATTATCTGTTTGCCATATAAATGCAAGATCTATCTTAGCGAATTTTTTTCTTGCATTCAAAGATACACAAATTTGATTCAATTACAGTTTCGGAGTCGTGGCTGAAACCACATATTGTTAATAGATTAGTAAATTTACCGGGATATAAAATGTTTAGACGTGATAGATCTCCGAGGAAAGGCGGGGGTACTGTTATATATATCAAAAATAGATTTTCAAGTCCAAACTTATTACTAATTTGAATAACATTAATTCCGAACAGTTATGGATTTCGTTTTGTTACAATAATAAAAATTATGTCTTGCGTTCACTCTACCTAATGATTTTCCCTATCAGGATTTTGCTAATGAATTTGATTTATGTTTAAGCACATTATCGCCATTTTTTGATTATGTTATTTGCGCGGGAGACCTTGATATAAACTTTTTAGACCCAAGCAGCCTACAGTGTAGAACTCTGCAGTCACTTTTTGACACTTACAATCTTATTCAAATTGTTAACCAACCAACAAGAGGACCAAAATTACTCGACGTTATATTGTGTTCAGTAAATTTAAAAATCAGTAATGTAAATGTTACTAAATGTCCCTTAGTATCAGACCATTCCCTTCCATCTTGTTGCATTGGATCGCTATCTATCAAAAAACCAAAACCGGTTGAATTTACGTTCCGCATCATTTTCATCAGGATTTAATATCTTCCGATCTTCAACAAATTTATCATCTTGATGACATTGGAAGTAAAATCAAAATATTGAATTCAACTATTTCAAATTTATTCCAAACACATGCACCACTGCGTAAAGTTAAAATTACAAGAAAAAAGTCTCCATGGTTAACTGATACATTGAGGAACATGATGAAATTGAGAGATAAAGCATTAGTAAGATTCAAAAAATCAAAAAATGAGAATTATTGGAATTACTATAAATCAATTCGTAATGAAGTCAATCATGCAATTAAACGCTAGAAAAAGGGATATTTTGAATTTCAACTGAAACGAAAGAAACATATCTGGAAAAAAATGAAAAATCATAACATTATTCATAACAAAAAAGTTCAACAGTTATTCCTGATTACTTACAAGATCCCGACTCAATAAATAATCATTTCATCAATGGCATTGGTGGTGACAATAACCCATATGCTGCTATTCTAAGCCACTATCTTTCAACTAAACTACCGAATGTTGATAATTTTAAATTTAGGTAAATTGATGAGTTAAAAGTTTATGAAAAAATACTTTCAATAAATTAAAATGCAGCTGGACCTGATAATATTAATATCACTATGATTCTATATTGTTGTCCACATATTTTATCATTTATTACTCACATATATAATTATTGTCTAAAAAATTCCGTTTTTCCTTTAATTTGGAAAGAATCTAAGGTTCTACCCATACCTAAGACGGATAATCCTGCTGATTTCAATGAACTTCGTCCCATAAGTATTCAGTGTATATTTTCTAAAATCCTAGAAAAAGTGATGGATGAACAGATTCGTCAACACATCACCAAATTCGACCTTCTATCTGAACACCAGTCGGGGTTTCGTCCAGGATACAGCTGCACTACTGCACTCCTCAAAGTTTTGGATAACATTTATTCTTATATTGATTCCAACCATCTATGCATTTTAATCTTACTAGATTACTCAAAGGCATTCGATAAAATTAATCACCCTCTGCTTTTGTCATTATTTAACTATATGTGTTTTTACAAACAAGCGAAAAAATGATGCAATTCTATTTAGTTCATAGATCTCAAGAGTATTTATAAATAAAAAAATATCTAGGAAAATTTACCTATGGCGAGGAGTTCCGCAAGGTACCATCTTAGGACCCTTGCTATTTACACTATACACCTCCCAATTTTCAAATTACTTTAATTATATAAAGGCTCACTATTATGCCGACGATACACAATTGTACGTGTATTTTTAAGAATCAGAAGTTGTAAATGCTTGTATGAAAATTAATGAAGAATTAGAGACTATTGTAGATATTTCTAATAACTTCTGCCTAAGCATAAATCCTTCAAAATCAAAAGCTATGCTATTTGGACGTAGAATTGAAAAAAATTAAGTCAAAAATAAAATACAATTGAAAATTAATAATGATAATTTAATTTTATCTAATTGTGAAAAAAACCTAGATCTCGTTTTAGATGACTCCTTAACATTCTCGAATCATATCTCATCAATTATTCAGAAAGCATTTTGCAACTTAAAACTTCTATTCTCACATAGACAATTATTTAAAAAAGCAACCAAAATTATGCTCTGTGATAGTCTCGTGCTTTCACAGTTTAACTAATGTGATGTAATATATGGACCATCCTTAACACAACTAGATCAAAATTGACTGCAGCGAATTCAAAATATGTGTGTTCGATTTATTTGTGGTATCAGACGTCGCAATCCAACCTCTAAGCATCTTGCAGACCTTGGCTGGCTGCACATAAAAAATAGACGTAATCTTCACGGATCAGTACTATTTCATAAAATTATGTTTACCAAAATTCCTTTTTACCTATCGAAAAAAATTAAAAAGAGATCAGAAGTTCACAATATTAATGTAAGATTTAAAAATAAAATTTGTATGCTGAAACATAAAACCTCGTTATTCCGATCTAGCTTCTCGTATAATATTGCAAATCTGTACAACATAATCCCCGAAGATTATAAAACGTTACCCATTTGTCGATTTAAACTTAACATTGAAAAGTCTCTATTTATTAATAGTATAACGTTGAAATTCTGATTTTAAGCAGGTAAAATTGGCCTTACTCATTTCAATATTTACAAAATTAAGTTACATAACTTTTGTTATCTTAGCATATTTGATATTTAGTTTTGTGTTTTGCGGTTACGTGGAAGAGCGCTACTTAGCTGGTGCTTCTAGTACGAAAACATCATCTAAGAAGACTACCTGTCTCTGGCACCTCTTACGTCGTCCTTCCTCTTTACCCGATACCCAGATTACGGTTGTTTATATTATATTCCTATTTCGTTATTGTTGTCTCTCAAGTAACTTGCATACATGGTGGATCCAGATATATCTTACACTCATGCTGAAAAACGTAAAAATAACTCAAAAAAATTTCAAAATTCCAACCTTTTTTTGGTGTAAACCAATAGTTTTCTCGCCCTCTAGATTGGGTTGGGGGGAAAAGTAAAAACTGCAAAAAAGCCACCATCTAGAAACTCTTGGAATAAGATCCTTTTTATTTTGAGAAAGCTTCAAAGAATTACAATCGGTAATACGTTGGAAATTGACACCCAACAAATAAATACGAACATATTTGATTCTGTAATATACTACCAAGATTTATCTATGAACTATGAGTGATATTTGATTTTTCGGTCGATATGCGTTTAGAGAAATATGAAACTACCTTTAACTGGTTATTTTCGTGACGCTGAAATCGGATAGCTTCTTATGAAAAAATATTTCCCGAGTTTACATGAAAATAATGTGCTATGGAACTAGATGATTGATTAGATTTATTTTGAAAACAACCGAATGCTTTATGGCCACGTTTTTTACAATAAGCACAAACATTTTTTACTTTTATCCGTGGCAGATGGATTGTCGGAGCGTAGTTCGATGGCTTGAGAAGTATTTCGTTGCTTATAACAATGACGACTAACATGTCCAGGCTGATTACAAGTAGTGTTACAAAGACTTTTGCTGTAATTTTTACAATCGCAGTGATAATTTCATTAGTTTCTATTTTTGTCTAACAGTTTTGCAGAGGGTGACTTTTTATAACTGGTTAAAAAATTAAAAAAATCTGACTGAACCTATTTTACCATTATACGCCGTGGTTTCAACATGATTGTCACTGATATCACTAATAACTATTTCCAACAATTTTTCAGCAGATGAGTTAAAACTTTACGAATTAAATGAAATTAACTGTCTCGACCCTTACTTCGAGGAATCTACTTATATTATTGTTTTAAATGAAACTCACTGTTTCTAGCTAATTCCACAATATAATGAAGTTATATTGTGGAATTAGCTAGAAACAATGAGTTTCATTCAAAACAACTAACGAATTTAGTGGATAAATATCACTCCTTAGCTTCTCCAATCAGGCAACTTGTAACTAGATCAGTTTAAAGTCTCACTTGATTTTTCCATTTTGTCACACCATTTCCTGCACCATCATCGTTTTGTAACGTTTCAAAAATTGGCACATTAACTGTTGTAGAAACCGAATACTTAGGCGCATGATCCTTTAACGATTTCAACGATTCGGTTAGAATTCTTGCAAACTCCTTCATTTCAAATTGTTTCTGGTCCGTTTAGTCAGTACAATCCCACTTCTGATGTGATGAATTCGTGTAGAATAAAAATCACTATTTATTAGAACACTATTTTCTTCAAAATAAAAGTATATGCCCTAACGACAGGATCTTTACGTAAGCGGCCAAAATAATGATATTATTTTCAAAATTTGACTATATTTCCGCTAAGACGGCGACCTCGGTGGTATATTATAATATCAATACGTAACAATTACAAATTTAATAACCTCAAGTATACAAAAACAGTGGTGAAGTCCTCTTAGTGCTCACATGTACAATAATTGTTTGTTAGAAATTTTGAAATGAAATTTAATCGGAAAAGGTTGGAGATCCTGCTGGTGACTCATCTCTCTATCCTCTGACTGAGAATAGTATTTAAATAATTATATTCTCTCCTTCATAATCTGGTAGTACACCATCCTATTGGAACCACATGAAATTTCTAGGGCTTTATATGGCTATAATCTAATGTCTCATTAAGCTTATGGGCTAAATTAACTTTGACCGGATGAAGCTCCTCCTGTCTCAAATATTTTAAAACTGCAGCTTCATTCAATGACTTTTACTATCAATTTGTCTATTATATTTTACTAAATTTGTTCGCAGTTAATAAGAAACTCAGCAGCTTATTATTAGGAACAGTTGAACGAATCTAATGACTATATTTTATGTATCCAAGTTCTCTATTTCTATTTAGTTGTAAATGGAATATGGAACTATTGGAATTACTATCGTTCCATAATTCATAAACATCTTGCTGGATTCGAGACTTGTCAATATACACCCAATGTTCATTAGAAAGATATATTATTTAGCGCAATGCAAATTTGATCGTTTCATGATTAACATCGAATATTTTAATCTGAGTCTGTCTTTGGCCAGAAATATTAAAAATAAATAGAAAATATCGCGAAAAAAAGTCTTTCAATTTTACCGGTGCAGCTTTATTATCTCGGTCTCATCTACGTTGAATGTATGTTGAAAATATTGAATATTGATTTTAGGATCCAGTAAAGATGGAATTGTATTATGAAGGTTTATGCCCCTATAGTCATGAATTCATAGAAGACCAGGTGTACCCTACATATGAAACTCTAGGATCTGATGCAGACTCTACTCTTTTGATCGATTGGATACCATATGGAAATGCTGTAAGTATCCAAATTTTTATCTAAATTATACTTTTGCAATATAAACACATTAATGTCTTTATATTATTTTTTATGAAGTTTAGTTTTTTGGAAGATATTTACAATGATTTTATTACTTATATTCAATTTATCATCAATCTAGTTTAATTATTCATTGATAATGAATATATAGATATTCGAAAGGTCGAATAATAATTATTAGAGTACACCTTAGTATTCCTTGCGAGATACCCACAAAAAATAATCTTACATATCTATATATATTATAATATATTTAATGTTCTACTGTTTTTATAATTATGTATTATATGATTTTATTTGAAATTTGATGATTAGATGCTGTTGTTACAATCGTGGTAGTAACTACACTAATGTGAAAACACCTTTATCACTGAATATAACCTATTTGAAATTTTGACAGGAATTGTCAAATTATTATGCCCGGCTCAGATGAATATGAAATTTTATATTCTGAAAGATAAATTACTACAAAATCGACTTACTTGCTCTTACCTCAGGGAGGGTTCAAAGATTAAAAAAAATTAATAATTTAAAATTTTAAATTTATAAATTTCCAAAGAATATTCCAAAATTGTCAATTATACTATTGCAAATCTATAGTGACTGCTTGTTCAATATATTCTAAGACCATTAAATTATCTAATGACATCTACAATTTTTCTGTCACTGAAAATTAACTAAATGTCACTGATTATATCAAAAGTTTTATAGGATCCAAAATTTCTCAAATTCAATGAAATAGGAGTTGAATTAATACCAAAGTGAGTTGGAATCAAAAATTCATCAGATAACAAGTGAAAATGAATTATTATTCCCAAAATATAATAAAGAACAATAATCGTACTTTCTACGAACCTTAAAATTAAAAAAACAACCTATATACTAGAAGAACAACCTAATTAACTACTTATTCTAAACGTTCAAATCGTCGAAAATTACACTTGACGTGTATAAATGTCAAATAACTATATGCGATAAAATTGTCTATTCAAAAAAATTTTCTCTTCTCTTCAGGTGAAATTTCATATATCTTTAACGTTAATTTTGTCAGTATTCAAAAATGTGATATAGATGCATCTATCTTAATTTTATTTAAAGGCCTGTTAATTCTTGAAAAATAATTTATAAAATCTGGACTGGACTCACCAACTAGGTATCAGGATCACTCGTTCTGATTCTAAGCACGTCTTTTAGAATCGCCGGAACCACTTTTCTAAGTTTATAATTTAGAACCCGGAAAAATCACTAACACTATTTCAATATAATTATTTAAGGAATTATTCACGCACTGATCTTATCATGCTAATTATTATAATCTGATGCTATTTTAATATATCAATTACTATTATATTATTCAGCAAATTTGAGAGAACTCATATTAGATGTTCTCTCGAGAGGGGTTCAAAATCAACTAACTAAACTTTTTCCATAAATAATAATGTTCTCCTTTGGTTACCAAAAAATTCCTTTTTTAAAAAAAAATACAAATTTATGTTTTCATATAACAAAGAGAGATTTTCATTCTTTAATTCTAATTGTAATTTTGCTACCAGCGACATCTGTATTCTTTTTTTAAAATCTTTATAAAATCTATGTATCATTAAGTATCTTCTGCATTATTGTCATTCGAAATTGTAATGTCAAATTTTATTTGCATATTGAATCTTTTAAATTATTTATAATACATTGTATATCACTAGTATTACATCCTAATATGTACATTTTTCTTTATTTCAATGTTTTCTTTAGAATTTAGATAGAGTATATGTATTAAAATATATATATATATATACACATATATATATATATATATATATATATATATATATATATATATTGTTTATTTTGTATTCTTGGGATTGAGGACCATTTTTAAAGACATTTAACTAGTAGTTAATACATTTTTATTTAACGTTTCAGTCTTTCCATGACCTTCATCAGAAAAGAAATTTTTGTTAAAACTAAAAGAAATGGTACAAGTTACAAAAAGAATTTTAAAAGCAAAACAAATGAATATTACCTTCGACAGAACGTTCATTTGATTATTCAATATATTTTATAGATGTTTAGGACGTATCACATAACAGTATATAACTCACACCCAAACAAAACGAACATTTTAAAAATATGACAGTCATTAATGAAAATTTGTATTGGAATATACGAGTATTTGTTCTACGCAATGAAAGCAGGCGTAACGAGGTTTTAATGTGTCGTTTTTGTCTTGACTGGTATTGGAAAGGATTTTATATTTATATAGGGAGTGGTAATAAATTTATTATATTTGGAATTTGCCACGTGTTTCTCTATATTTCTAAGTTTTTATATTGTTATTATAAATTTTACTAAGATTTTTTGTGTCAGTCTCTAAATTTAGGAACTGGTTTTTCTTTGTATTTCTATCATTTCTAGAGCTTCGCGTTTTTTTTGTGTGGTTTTCACTTCGAAGAATTTTTGTATTTTCGAAATCAAATTCGTGTTGGTTTTCTGAAACATGGATAGTGAGTGCCGTTTTGTTTCGTTTGTTATATTTGTGACTATTTATTCTGTTTTTCAAATACTGACTTGTTTCTCCGATGTAGATCCCTTCACAGTTTTTACATGGTATTTCATAGACTATATAGCTCTTTTTTTCTTTTGAGATTGAACTTTTTAGATAGGTTTAATTGGTTTTCAGTAGGTTGTACCCTTTATGAGCAACAGTTATGTTGTGGTGCGAAAATGTCTTTTTTAGGTTTTCTGATAAATTTGGTATATATGGCAAAGTGAGGAATTGGATTGTTTTATTGTCTATTTTAGTTTTTGTATTATTATGGTTATAAAATATATGTAAACGTTTTTTAAATATCATATTTATCAAATTAGTGGGATAGTTGTTGAGTATAAGGGCAACTTTAGCTTTTATTATTGCATTCTCTCTGAATTCGGGGTCGAACAGATTTATTGACCGATCTGCGAGTCCTATAATAACAGATTTTTTTTGTGTTAGAGGGTGTTGTGATTTAAAGTTTAAATATCGGGAAGACCAGGTATCTTTTGTGTGCCATTCCGTTTTTATGGTGTTAGTTGTATGATGGAAGGTGAGGTCCAAAAAGCTAATTTGATTATTTTTTTCTAGTTCAATGGTAAACTGTAGTCTGTCGTGGTAACTGTTAAAATCTTTTAAGACCAAATGTTCTCTATTTTTTGGAATTGCTAATATGTAGTCGTCAACATACCTGTAAAAATATAGCACTGAGCAAGAATATGTTGCCTCAACGTTGCTGCAAATCACATATAGGATATGTATTGTTGATTCCGACATGCCAGCAACGCCGTAACGGCCGCCATTGCAACGTTCATTTGTAATATTTCAAAAGTTATGTTAGGTGATGGTATGTACGGATATTTCTAACACCGTTCAAATGCAAGGTTGTATCATTATTTCAATATCACATTCTAATCAACTTTCTTTTATGGTGTTGCAGTTACCTTATAACTAGACGTTTCAGGCAATGTTCCTATACATTTCAAAAGTATATTCAAATCATCTTTCATTTGGTATGTAGCAGGGACCTTATAATTAGAACCTACTAGTACCGTTCCAATACATTTCAGAAGTATACTTGAATCAACTTCTGTTTGTGGTGTTGCAAGATGTTGCATATTCCCTGTTTTATTGAAAGTTGCAGATACTGTTCGAAAGTTTACTAAAATCATCTTTATGATTTGGCAATATAATTATTAGGGAGTTACAGGTACTCTCCAATTATCATATTGATTATGGAAAAATGCTTAATTATATTAAGATTGAAAAATTCCGAAATGGATCAATTAGTCTCTTAATTCAAAATTGAAATGACTTACGTTTGTACTTAATGAAGAGTACTTCTAATCTGTAGAGACTATAGCATGATTAACTAAACGTGTGTTGAGGCCTAGTGACTTCAATTTGGTTTCACGGTGTGATTGAAAGTTTTCATAAAGCTTTGTCAAAATGTATATTCTAAGTAAAAAAAAATTATTGAGATTCATTAGTGACTGCACTTTCAACGCAGAATGTGTGTCCGTTCTGAACTTTGGACAAGTAAGAGAACCCAAAAAAAGCAAATTTAAATCAAAACATTCCAACGATTTATTGAACCGAAAAAAAAACAATATTGCACATAAAATAACACATCGAATACAAAAAAACATGTATTCCAGTAGCAGATTATTCAGTCTAATGAATGAATGAATGAACACTGCTTTATATTCATCAATTTCGTTTTTTTCAATGTTTTGTCAGTTTCTACGTAATGGTCCACTGAATACTTCGCATCGAACCATTATACAAATACTAAAAGCAGTAAAAAAATTAAATTATAAATATATATCCAATAATTTATTGAACTAAAAAATTCATAATAAAAAATATTTTAATAACAAAAATATATCACACTACACAATTTGCACAGATATCAACTTATATACTGGGAAACAACCAGATTACTCGGTGCTTCCTGGAGGTATATTAAAATGAAAATTTGTGGTTCAAATGAACTTCACAAACAATAAGTGATTAAATCGAAGGAGCCTATAATCTTGTTGATATACTATATAACTAATATAATTGAAACGTAATAATCCTAAGTGAAAAACAAACATTTATACCTGAAACACACCTTTCAATTCACAACTATAAAATAAAAAGAAACTGTGATCCTATTGTTTAGAGTATACAAATATACATTAATCCATTGCTTCACTTCACCAATAAAACATAATAAATGTGAAAAATGTTATTTCTTTTTCCCTCCAACGACCGGTCGAAGCACTCGGAACTCGAAAGAAACAAATCCTAACCCAACCTTATTGTTCTTCTTCTATACTATTATTGGGCTCGGTTAGGATGAGTTCCCAATGCATTGTTTTTGCGTCGCACGTCACGCTATCTTCACATATTCTGATTGGCGAATTGGTGAATCGCGTCAGGAATTTCCCGAACAGAATACGTGACGCGCGAAGCAAAAAACAAAAACGATGCATTGGGAACCATTCACTCAGTTCCGATCAGACCTAATCTAGAAATATATAAATTAGAAATCCGAAAAGTGTGCCGGAGAGTAATCGAAATAAACGTCATGCATCTAGGAATTTTTCAGAAGGAAGGAATATTATTAACTCACAGCAATATTTCTTGATTAAAAAATATCGCAATATTCCAACTTGGATAGGTACTGAAACTTCATATGGAAATATTTCGACAGGAAGAAATAAATAACTTACAGGAATGTTACTCGCGAAAGTAAATGACAATATTTCAATTTGTGTATTGGACAATATCACTGGAACTTAATATCGAAATGTTCCAAAAATAACAAATAACTAACTTACAGCAATGTTTCTGAAAAAATGCTGATGCAATATTACAACTGGCATATCTAAGAACATCACGGCAACCTCAATTACAAACGTTTCAGTGGAAAGGAAATCCCAACTTTATGAAATGTTTCTCTAATGAGCAAGTCACAATGTTTCAACTAAACTAACGCAATAATATTACTGCAACTTCTCCAGGAAACATTTCAAACCGTATATAAATGTAATTGCGCAATAATATTACTGCAACTTCTCCAGAAAACATTTCAAAATGTATATAAATGTAATTTGCAGCAATGTTTTGCAATGTTCTGTGCTCAGTGGGTACTGAAAACCAATTACACATATCTAAAAAATTCAATCTCAAAAGAAAAAAAGAGCAATATAGTCTATGATATACCATGTAAAAACTGTGAAGGGGTCTACATCGGACAAATAAGTCAGTATTTGGAAAACAGAATAAATATTCACAAAAATGACAAACGAAACAAAACGACACGAATTTGATTTCGAAAAAACAAAAATTCTAAAATTCTTCGAAGTGAAAACCACACAAAAGACGCGAAGTTCTAGAAATGATAGAAATACAAAGAAAAACCAGTTCCGTAAATTTAAAGACTGACACAAAAAATCTTAGTAAATTTATAATAACATTATAAAAACTCAGAAATATAGAGAAACACGTGGCACATTCCCAATATAATAAATTTATTACCACTCCCTATATAAATATAAAATCCTTTCCAATACCAGTCAAGACAATAACCACACATTAAAACCTCGTTACGCCTGCTTGGATATTGTGAAACTCATGCTGGCACATCCAAACTCACTGGAAGGGAGCTTCAACTTGGGCAGACTTATCAACCTCTATTTCCGCAAAATCACGATCACAGCTTAAGAGGCTGTATTCGCTGACCAGAAACTTTTGCTCGATCTAATCAAAGCATCTAAAAATACTAAGAACAGTGTAAAAACAATCATGCAGCTCTTATTTTGCCTTTAGCAGTTGGCACTCTCTATCAGTACGTGTTTTTGTCAGTAATGCCCTCATTGATTTTAGCAAAAAATAACTAATTTCATTGTCCCTCCTGTTGGCAATACTTTCATCTCACATACACATTATGGATTGACCAATATCGTCTATCCGAATGCAAAAGTTAAAGCACGATAACTGCCGGATATAAAACATATCAGAATGACTACGTGTAGAAACAAAAAACACATGCTTAAGATCCATTGATATACAGCAAATATTATTTTCCAGTCTTTGAGACATGTAGATATCGTGTTTCGTGAAATTTATTGCTTTTTCACTTTTTCTCTGGTGTAACTCTAACTTCTGTTAAGCTATAACGTTCTCAGTTGTTTTAGTGCAATTTGAAAGTTGAGTGGATCACACTGTTGGCAAGTATCAGTTATAGGTCACTTGATTGAAAGATTTTCATCAACACATTTCAATAAAACCTTTGTGTGACTGAACTGGTCGGATCTTTTTCTTTAAAAGTTCTGTATATTCCATCGAATGATATTCTTGTCTGAACTTAAGTAACCTCTTGTTGATTTGCTTCTTAATTAACGACATAAATCTCTTGGAATTGAATTCACATATCTTACGAGTTGTCTGTCAGCGTGCCCAAATTTGCTGGAAGCATGTCTTCGGCACCCATTTTTGAAAGTGGTTGGGCCTAGTTTCTTTTTTCGGATAAGAAGCTCAAGTCGCTCACGTGTTACAGCAAAAATATCCATAAAGATGTTTTTATATACTGCAACAATATTACCTTTCCCATCCGGTACAGTTACATTGTCTGTGACTCAGCTTCAGTGTTTCATATAAGCCATGTCTTCTACGTTTAACATGAGTTATCTGAATTAATCCCATGAGAAACGTACCTTGGGTATTGAAGTCCTGTTTTTAAAATTCATCGAATAGTTTTTCTGACGAAAAAGTCTTGCATTCAAAGTTACACTTACAAGTTGCCTAACATAAAATGGATTGTATATAAATCTGGACATTACCTAACGAGACATTGAGTAGGTACTTGCTACTATTGCATCAGATCTCTTATATTCTTGATTTTTTTAATTTTGTATGGTTTTCCCGCCCGTTCCATACTGTTTACCGTTTATGATTTATGTATCGATTATATCGCAGTAACAAAATCAAAACGTAACTGTACTTATGGTCACAAAATGATTTTATGTCACCCTGGACGCAAAACGGTTATTTTGTGTGTTAATAAGAGGCCGCGAAATAGCGTATCTGTCCCTAGGGCGCAAAAGTCATATGGTTCGTTTCTCGCTACCTATAGCAAATCCATATCACCCATACATAGTACATATATTAAAGCTACAGTAGAAGCGTGTGCGCGATATATATACACCGTGTTATTTATGAAATGCGATATAGGGTTTCCTGTACAAAACTGTCAAACGCGAGCTAACGTTTTTACCAAATAGCGTTCGTGAAAAATAATAACAAATTTGAAAAGGTCGTTAAAATAGTTATTTATGCAACAAGTGCAAAAAGTGAGTGTTTTTTGCACGCGACGTGAAATTGTCCAACGAGGCCTTTAGGCCGAGTTGGACAACACGTCGAGTGCAAAAAACACGTTTTGCACGAGTTGCATACAATATTTTTTCTACAGTTATGCAAAAACTGGAAAATTAGAATATAATATGTTACTCAGAATGTATTTTAACCGTTCTTTTTTTTTTAGTATCTTTATGGCCTCCACCTTGTCAGTACTTAATCATAGCTGGTTTTCGCTTTGACAATTTAAATTTTAATTATTCAAAGATTTTTGTAATAATTGTAACTAGTTGAGACTAAGCAGTAAGATATACATATATTATTGCTGTATTAGAGCAGGATCAGACACTTGCTCCGGGTTTTTATTTTTTTTATTTGTTTATGTTTGTCATAAATCATCACAAAACTGACAAGAATGACAGATAAGTGCAACAAAAGTTTTGTTGCACTAGTGCAAAAAAGAACCACTTTTTCCATTAAATGTGTCTCACAAAAGTGTTGTTTTTTGCATGAATGTAGAAAAAATTAATTCAAGTGCACTTTAAATTTTCTTAAATTCAGTCTGGTTTAATAACAAAATGCATAATTATGTTTTTTATAATTCGCGTATAAAAGAGACCTCATTATAACATTGTTTACAGTGTCATAATGAAGCTCTTTGAACACTGTTATAGTAATTTTCAGTGTACAGTTGGTTATTGTATTTAGTTATATTTTTATTTGACATTTGACTTTAACCTTCACACAAATTTTAAATGAAATGGTCTAGCTAGCAAATTATTCTATTAAAGGTAAATTTGAATGATTTATATATTAAAAATATTAAGAATAAAGTACGCTAACGTTTATTTATCAATAATTTGTCAATTGTTTATTTTTATATTGTATAGGATCAATATATAGGTATACAAAACGTTCGATTTTTGGGATAAATTACCAGATATCTATGTGAAGATGTATTACAGAAATAATTCTGTTCATGATATAATATAAATAGATCGTTAGAGCATACCTATACGAAGAAGCTCTTTTTTAAACAAATAATCATCCTTTTTTTGCTTAAATGAAAGTTTGTTTACAATTTACACAATTATTCGGTTATAATATGTCAAAAGTCAGAAGTGCTGAATAAAACCATCTATGATCTGATCAATTAGGAATTGCCAACTCAAATTCAAACCACTCCTCCTAGTTCAAAAACGGGGATTATATGAAATTCTATTTTATTTAAATAATTAAATAAATGCAAATTATAAAAAATATTGTGTAAAACTTGTGCCACAATGACTTTCTGTAGTACTCGTGATTTGCACAACTCACCGCTTCGCGATTCGTTGTGCAAACTTCACTCGTACTACAAAACGATCATTGTGATACTTGTTTTACAAATAATAACTATTTAAAAACCGGGACCGAGATGGCCGGGTTGGTATTTGGTATGCGAAATTTGAAGGTTGAATGTGGAGAATGACGGTTCAATCCCACGTAGTGACAAAGTTTTTTGTTTTTAATTTTACAATTTTTATCTAGAAAACATTAATTTTAAAATAAAGCAAAGTTATTTGTTTCAAAAATTTATTTATTTAAAGAAAAAATCAGACAATTTAGTATCAATTTTAAAAAGCAAAATCTAGTATTTTAAAAAGCAAAATCTAGTAGGTAACCTTCCAAATAATGTCATTCTCATTCTTGACAATTTGTAATCTTTGGAGCGAATAAGTATTTTTGAAGCGATTAGATTTGTGATTTTAGTGTACTTGGGAGTAATTTCTTGTTGCGTTTGTCGTTATTTTTGTGAACTCATTAGTTGTTTTAAGTTTAGATTCATTTTTTAATAATTTTTAATTTACTATAATAGTTATAATTTCATTCAAAATTGTTCGTGTTTTCCCAATATTTAATTTATGTTATTGTTTATATTTTTAGTAGTTTTTTAATTCTTATCAGTTATTTTTCTTCTCGTTGTAAAATGTATACTCGTGAAGAAACTGTGCAAATTGTTCGTATGTATTATGGCGATTACAGTAGTCGCGATATTAAACAATTTTTATTTAACATGTCCAATTGTTAGACTGATGTACTGCATCACAGGATACATCAAATTATTAAACAATTTGAAACAACGTTGTGCCTAAAACCGGAACACCGCCGAAGAAATTGAACAACATTAATGGAGATTGACGTGTCCATTTTGTTGGCTTTTGTCGAAAACTCTAGGACCACCATTAGACGCGTGGCACGAGATTTAAAAGTTAGTATTTTCAAAGTACACGGTGTTCTTAGAAAAAACGCCTTCAAAGCTTACAAACTTCATGATGTGCAAGAACTCTTTGAGAAAGACTATTTTAATAGACAATCTTTCTGCGAAATTATGATAGACAAGGCCAACCGAAATAGGAATTTTTTAAGACACATCTGTTTTACCGACCGGTCTAGTTTTTATTTAAAGAGAAAAACTAACAAACAAAATCAAAGGTACTGGAATACAGTGAATCCATGTAAAATAAATGTGTCTCATACCCAATACAAGAACAAAGTAAACGTATGGGCCAGCATATTTTGTGATAAAATAATTGGTCCTTCCTTCGTAAGTAATAATTTCAATGGCCAAGAATATTTGAATATTCTCCAAAATGAAATAGAACCCCAAATTGCAAATGCCGCACCTAGAAATGTTGCAGTATGGTATCAAGATGATGGTTGCCCGGCTCATTCCAGTAGGGAAGTACGGGAATACCTTGATATTGTTTTCCCAAATACGTAGTTTTATAAAAATGGCGTACGACTCTTGAAAACATAATTATGAGTTATCTTAGTAAACTAGACCGAATTTCAGAAAATTAAAAGTGCATTTGAATTTATTTTTTAACGACCTTTTCAAATCTGGATTATTTCACGAACGCTATTTGGTAAATAAGTTAGCTCGCGTTTGACAGTTTTGTACAGAAAAGTCTATGTCGTATTTTATAAATAACACAGTATATATATATATATACATATATAACAACAAAGAAAATCATGGGTAATTCACGCAAAGTAAAGGGCTACTGAAATAGAGTGGTAACCGTGGACATGCATGTTTCTGGCTCATTTTGCCTCATCAGCACGGCATAACCAAATAATGATGTGAAATTTGGGAGCAAAGATGTTAATCGAAACATGGGAAAACACAAAATAACGGATTTCAGCAGGGAAACCAAACGCTCATTTGTGTCTTCAATTGGAAGATCCCGAGTTTTCAGGACATCAACCAACATCGACACGGAGGCGCATATAGCCCCCCCGCCATGAACCTTCCGACCCATAGTAAATAACAAAGAAGATGTAGGAATATCGCGTGATATGTTAACAACAACAACAAAGAGAATCATGGGTAATTCACGCAAAGTGAAGGGCTACTGAAATAGAGTGGTAACCGTGGACATGGATGTTTCTGGCTCATTTTGCCTCATCAGGTTGATGTCCTGAAAACTCGGGATCTTCCAATTGAAGACACAAATGAGCGTTTGGTTTCCCTGCTGAAATCCGCTATTTTGTGTTTTCCCATGTTTCGATTAACATCTTTGCTCCCAAATTTCACATCATTATTTGGTTATGCCGTGCTTATGAGGCAAAATGAGCCAGAAACATGCATGTCCACGGTTACCACTCTATTTCAGTAGCCCTTTACTTTGCGTGAATTACCCATGATTCTCTTTGTTGTTGTTGTTAACATATCACGCGATATTCCTACATCTTCTTTGTTATTTACTATGGGTCGGAAGGTTCATGGCGGGGGGGCTATATGCGCCTCCGTGTCGATGTTGGTTGATGTCCTGAAAACTCGGGATCTTCCAATTGAAGACACAAATGAGCGTTTGGTTTCCCTGCTGAAATCCGTTATTTTGTGTTTTCCCATGTTTCGATTAACATCTTTGCTCCCAAATTTCACATCATTATTTGGTTATGCCGTGCTGATGAGGCAAAATGAGCCAGAAACATGCATGTCCACGGTTACCACTCTATTTCAGTAGCCCTTTACTTTGCGTGAATTACCCATGATTCTCTTTGTTGTTGTTGTTAACATATCACGCGATATTCCTACATCTTCTTTATACATATATATATATATATATATATATATATATATATATATATATATATATAGTGAGAGAGAGAGAGAGAGAGAGAAAGTCAAGAGATACCGGCGGCAGCGCGAAGCGAATAAGTGAATAAAAACAAAAGAAACGAAGAGCTTATACTTAGCAGTACATACGATTACAATCGTTTTGAGACAATTGAATTCTTGTTCAGTCGTGTCGTGCATCGGACTAAATCCACACGCGATTTTGTGTTTTACATATGAATATTACTTCAATTTTTGTTTAATAATATAATTCAAATATTCGAATAAGTCACCGTTTTGAGCTAAACAATAGCCCAAATGTTTATAAAATTCGTGACTAACATGGGTGAGTATTTCAGGGGTTATCTCCAAACAGGCTTTTAGAATTTGTTCATTTAGGGAATTGGCCCTGTTCTCATGGAATCCATGAATTCTCGTTATCACATAACCCTAAAAGAAGAAATCGTTAAGTGCCAAATCTGAAGATCTACTAGGCCATCGATTGTAACCATTAGTGGAGAATATCCGTTTGGGAAAAAAATATTTGAATAATTAATTACTAATCGGTAATTCTGCGATGCACCACCGACATGATGGTACCATCATTGGAGTTGACAACTAATTGTATGAGGGCAGGAATAATTTGATTTTGCACCATATTCAAATATTGTTGACCGGTTAAATTTCTGTCAATAAAACTGATCCAATCAAATATTCTCCTAACATTCCAGTCCAAACATTTAACTTTTGGTAATAACGAGTTCAACTATTAAAGCGTTTGCATAGGTTTGTCCTAGACCAATATCGAATAACGGATATATGTGCACCAGGTATAGGAAAAGTCGATTTATCTGTGACCAAAATATTTTTGGAAAAGTTTGCACCCATTTGTATTTCTCGATAACTATTACACAAAATTCTATTCTGCAAAATTGATTGTCTGGAAATATTTCATGGCTTTTTTTAGTTTCAAACTATGTTAGCTTTTTTTTTAATCCACACCGAATTGTTTTCGAATCAACATTAAAACCCTTGGCTACATGAGTGGACGACTATAGAGGATTATTTTCCACACTTGCACAGATTATATCCCTTTTTTGTTTGTCTGGTGGGATTTGACGATTATGTGCACGTGCTCCATGTTTTGTATGGCCTTCAACAATTTTTGTAACCGTTGTCACATGTTTCTTGGGAATTAGTTGTGTATTTACAAAGGCTACATTGAACAAATATTCTGCTATTTATAGATATGAATTACCCTGTTAATACCATTTTCTAATTTGCACTTATTGGTATATTGGCAGAATATTAATTTTAAGATATACAAAGATCATTCGTTATTCGAAAACAGACAGGTATTGAGTCGGTCTGTCTATAGTGTGAAGACCGCCTGTAATTTATACTCTCCTCATAAAACGATTTCCTATAGAACCGTACCTCTTGTATTTTTATTTATCCTCTCTCTTTATTGTTAATTTACATGTTAATAGCCCCAGTGCCTATGAATTATTCCTTATTCAAACCACCAAATTTCATCAGGTACATGGCGTTATCAGTATGCTAGAAAGTATTAGCGTAGCTTAGATATAATACAACAACTGGGATATAATACTTCTTAGATATGTTATTCTGTAAATGGAAAAAAGTACAACATTGTATATATTTGCTTCTTTCTGACGCATTGTCGTTTACGGCCCATGTTAAACTTCTATGTATCCTTAAAACATCCATATTCATTAGAAAAGAGTTAATTACACAATACATTATTTCATGTATTTTTAGAGATACGTAAAACATGATGATGGAACAGTAAAATTTGACTGTCAACATGGCGAAGAAGAATGCCTTATAAACAGAATTCATGCCTGTGCCATTAATCAAAACTCCACCAAAGCAAAACTGATTAATTTCATATACTGCACCATTAAGGGATCAGATGTAGCAGACGATATTTTGCAACTAACCAGTGATGTGAGTATTATGAAAAAAGTATATTGTTTCTGTCCAATTGTGATTATTTTACCATTATGTAGAAAATATGAAGGAGCACGTCTAGGATCATGAATATATGTTTATGTTGAAATTATTTCAATTCCTTTTTACTTATAGTAAATAGAGTAAAGTTAACAATTTGAACTATGGACATCAAAGCCTACGCAATGCATTCACAAAATAATTGTAATCTCATATTGTTACTAGTACCTAGAGAATACTCACGTATGGGTGAATAATATAGATAAATACATAAAAATTTATTTTTCTGATGATTTCGGCAATTTGGGGGTATTCATCTAAACTATTGGTGTGTCTATATCACATATTCTTGCATGGTTACTAGAGGAATTTTACCATGCATTAGAACAGTTTCTCATTCTATATGCAATAAGTATATGCCTTAATTAACAACTTGAGATGTAGAATTTTTGATGGTTCTCATAATTTCCAAGTATTCCGGTCACACCAATGAAACCACGAAATAAGGATAGTAGAACAATAGAAATGTGTACACCGTTCTTATAATAATACGAGTATATTGTAAGATATAATATCTGAAGATAAGTTAATATTTGTTTGACTTATTCACTTGTTGGATTTACTAATATGATACCTAGACTATCGAACAAGGCTTTTCTGTATGAATTCACAATTCACAATTTTATCTACTACACATTCATTAGATATCGTGTGTCTTGCAGTTACCCATGACTCGCCAATATGGTCAATTTTTCTATTATGTTTTATATAGGTACTTGCTAATTTTTTCGGATATTCCCCTTCTTGTGCCACAATGTTGTCTGTATTCATGAAAAAAGTATTTTGAACTTAATTCTCCGTATAAATTTCTCATGCCAAAATTATTTAGAAACACCGATCTTCTTAAACATGCCGTACCACAATTTCACTTCCTGCAGATATTCCATTTCGGACAAAAATTCAAGCTACTTTTCTTGACATCTCTAAAACAACTTCACTAACATTATGTTTTTCTAGCAAATGCGAAATTGTTTCCATTTGTTAATTTGTTAGCAGGGCTCAAATTGAAGACTTCATCAGCTGTGTATGCTGCTGGTAATTTTTTGAACAATAGCAGTAATACAAAACAACTACAACGATCATACGGGTTCCGTTTTACTGCTAATGCATAATTACGAATTTAGTACTATTTTGTTCTAGATTTAGTTTCTAGTTTATGTACTTTCACATTACTTTGGTTGAGGCTTTGGTGTTGATTGCCTGCCTTTAGTTAGAGTTTCTCTGTTACTTAAACTCTTCATAACGCTGCAGTTATTTGCGATTTAATGTTACAAATTTAATTTAATGTTTTTTTAATGTAATAAATAAATGATGATTATAATGGTATTGACAAATCTTTTTTCGTTTCAATTACAGTGTGCAAACGATAACGGATTGTCGTATGATGACATCAACTCCTGTGTATCTAGTCCTCTATCTGATGATCTTTTACTTGCATATGCTGACAGACAATCGAAACTAAACCCACCATTACCTTATGTACCTTATATCATATTCAATGGAGTTCATGATGATAACACCGAAGACAATGCAAGGGAAAACCTCCTAGGTACAGTCTGTGATTTACTTGAAGGACCCAAACCCAAAGCCTGCAACAAAATTATCAAGAAGTTCCATAGACGTCAAATTAAATCGAAAACATCTTCAAAGAATTGATTAATATTTATATAATTATAATAAACTGAGGATTTCTTAATCGTGTATTTATATATACCTTGTTACAGATCAACGCAATAATGGTTATTAGGGTATTTGTTTATTTAACTACATGACATTCAGATTTTAATATAAATATAACAATGGTGAGTAGAAAACGAAGATGAATACATATTCATCGTTACTATAAAAATGTTATTTAACACACTTCCGGAAAAACGATCTGAGCACTAATTGTCATATCCATGGTAATAAACTTGTTGTTATAAGCAATCGACGTACCGTAAATCTTTTAAATAGTTGTGACATCTCTAATAATAAAATCAAACGCCCAAGAAGTTAACCATCCACGCTCATTTCTGACTTCAAAACTTTTGTTGAGAATGTTAGCAAAGAGACAAATCAAAACAAATTGCCTACAAACGGAAATGCAGATACCAGAAAATTGAGAAATTATATGGGAAAAGTTGACACATTGATTAATTCAAAAAGTAATGTTTATGAATAATTCAACTATATAATGAGAAAATGATAAAAATTCATTCACGCCATATCACGTCTCAACTCCGCCCTCTTCTATATATTTTTGCGCTTGACAGCAGACACTCTTATACCGAAAACTTAGTATTTTTTCTCTCCCCGCAATTCTATTTTTTTAAATTAATTAAAAAGTATATTATCTACGGGCAAATTAATCATACATTTGCTATATAATTCATATATGATCTTCCATTTGCATATCAATGATAATTTTCCATGTATTTATTAAAACGATGTTCATTTCTAAAAAATAAAAGTTGTATTTTTGTAAAAATATTTCTAAAGTTGAATGATTGGCAGGTGTGGTTTCGATATTTCGGTAAGAAAATCAATGTCGCTAACGGTGATTCATTTCTTGTAGGTGTGGTGGTCGATAATTGAGTTTCATCCACCCTGAACCTCAAACCGGGATGCTATTCTTGACGTCGTTGCTCTATTTGCGAATAGTTCCTTAGAATGATATTCTCGAGTACTGTTCCTAAAATCATCGAATTGTATCGTCTTCACAACAGCGCTAGTTGACGTTACAATTCTACAATCAGTATTAAACACAAAATCAAGAGGCACACAAATAATAAAAATAATAATTCATTCATTTGTATCCTGAACTGTTACAGTACAGTATTATACCTACCGCCATTTACCTAGCGTTCTCGAATTCTTTGGCATTTTTCTTTTTGTGCCATTTTTGAGCCAGAAAATATAAAAAGTGAGTTATTTGTTGTAGGTATGTATAAAATAACTATTTTTTATTGAAAAACATATGTTTTTATACAACTGCTAGCGAAATACCTAACCTAACTTCTTTCAAAGTAGCTATTTCTAAAATTGTTTGCCTTTCTAGTTATTCCTTGTATGGAGCAGTAGTTTTATATTATGTGTTCATTTTATTTCAGCTCCGAATCTAATTTATTTAAAAGCCACCATTTTCTCTTTGCCTAGTCTATCAAATTCCCACCAAGAAACGAAAATATTCCTCAAATTTTTATAAAAAAGTGAAGACCCAAACGGATAATATGAGCCTCAGTTGCTCAAGCATTCCAATCACTCCTTCCTGTTCAATGAAAGTTGAGAATGTGATTCCCAAAAATGATGAAATGCGCTTGATCAATAATAATGATTTAGGTTCCAATTAAGGAACATATTTCGGAAGTAATCGAGAAGGATTACACTTCTGATGATTATTCAATTACATTTCCAAAATCATTTGAGATTGAAAAAACTGGGATTGATAAAAAAATTGGTGATACGTTTTGCTTACTCGAAAATGGTGATATCACAAAAGCATTCAATATCATAGCTAAGAAGGAAAAAGTATATGTATATGGAAAAAATATTTTGAAACTAGTTATTACGTTTCTCGTCTATCCAGTCCTTGTCATCAGATATTTTGTGAGAGAAGAAGGTGAATTGGTAGCATTGCCTTTGGATAATATTTTGAGAAAAATGGTAGCATTACCCCACAATCATGGATATATTGTATTTCCATTTTTACATGATTACTGCTAATTATTAAATGGATATCAAATTTGAAGAATATCTACTTTTATTATATATTTTTCACAATGACAAATACTATGGTATAACGGATTTTTCTGTTGGTTTAAACACTGTACTGTTCATGTTTTTGAATTATTTTTATGTTCTATGAGTATGATTTATGTTTTGAAAAAATCTATATTTTTAAATATTAAACTAGAAATAATTAAAACTAGAGAATAAGATGAGATGTTTCTTTCGAGTACTGTCGATGAATTTTCGGGTAAGCATAAAAAAATCATACTGTCGAACTGAAATAAATAAAAACAGAGGATATCTCAATAATCACTAACAAACTTGATAAAGCTAATATATTTGTTAGCCATTACTCAGGTGTGGGTGAAAAACTGGCTCAAAAAATCAGGCAAGAAGCACAGGAGGTATACCTCAAAATGTGAATACTATGATGGGCGATACTATCTTCCTAACACCATGTGAGGACGTTGAGATATTGAATGTAATTAAAGAGCTGAAGACACAGCACCTGGGTATGATGAAATTTCTGTGAGGGTTATCAAAACATTAGCTAAACCTTTATGTATTTTAATAAACGCTATTTTTGCCACTGCCATATACCCTTCAAACTTCAAAATTACAATAGTTAAACCTGTATCTAAGTCAAGCAAAAGATACAAAGTGAACAATTACCGTCCAATAAGCATAATATCCAATCTAGCAAAAATATTCGGAAAAATCCTCAAAAAACGTTTGATTGCTTTCATGGAGAGGCATCATATAATTTCGGATATCCAATTTGGTTTTCAAAACGGAAGATTAACTTCTGATACCATAGCTAACTTAGTCACACAAATATATGAACACTTGGATAAAAAACAACCATGTTTGGGAGTATTTATCAATTTGGCCAACGCCTTCGATACCATTAGTCATGAAATATTACCGTCGAAATTGAATAAGCTCGGTATCAGACGTCTGGCAAATGATCTAATCAGAAACTGGATCAATGAAAGGATACAAATGGTTAAAATAGACGTCGTTCTGAGCAACCCATTAGAAATTGAATACTGAGCTCCCCAAGGTACTGTTTTGGAGCCAATCCTGTTCATATTATATTTGAACGATATGTTATCCACTATGGATAAGTGGTCTCATATGCCAATGATACAGTGCCAATAATTGATGAAACAACCTGGGAAGATGTAATATCTCATACAAGAAACGATATTAACACTATAGTTAATTTGCTCGATGATAGTTTACTAACAATAAATATTGATGAAAAAATCATCTTGGATTTTATTTTGTAGTAACACTCATGATTTTCCCACTGCACAAAATACCAATATTCATTTAACTAGCAGATATAAGAACATAACTCTGAAACAATCCAGATCAGTTAAATAACTAAAAATACACATTGACCAAAACCTCAAATGTCTTTCTTTGTATGAGCTTCAGAGCCCTTTTGTACGTTTTTCGAACACTTAAAAATGTGCTGAGTATCAATAATTTGCGCAGTATATATTTTTCGTTAGTCCATTATCTCTTAAGGTATGGAAATCGAGGATGGGGTGGGGTCTATAGTACAACTGCACAACCGCTTATGGTACTACGAAACGATTTCTCAAATTTAGATTCTCGTTTCCCATCGTCACAAATATTCCAATATTGTGAGCTGATGAGCCTGAAATATCTTTATTTTGAACAAATATCAATATTTATATTCCATAACAGATATTATTTCAAAAATCATCAACATGGACATGAAACCCGCCTAAATGCGAATAACATAGATATACCGAAAATTAACAAAGCTATTGAACAAAGATCAATTACATATATTGGACCCAAATTATTCTAACTAGGTTCTGATCAGATGAAAACGAAACGAACGTTTAAGTTGTTCAGTGATCAAATGGCGCAAAAAATAAAATATAACATTATTATAACATTACTGTGTGAACAAATTCCGCTGAATTATTCTCCCAATTTTAAAATATATTTTTAAATCTCTGCCTAGCATTTAAATACTTTTAGTTTGGTATGAGTTTGTATTTTATATAGTAACATTTAATATTTTATACGTTTAGACATTTCAATTTTTACGTTCTACATTTTTTACATAATTTACACTTTTAGAGATTTTATATTTTTAGATTTTATGTGTCTTTTTTTATAATTTACTAGGAATATTATTCACTCCTTTTGATGAAAAGATAGATTGCTGGTAACTACCAGAACAGTATTTGAAACTGGAAAATGTACTTATATTGTTAATACTATTGGGAATATAAGCACTGTAATATTTGCCCGAGTATTCCAAATACATTATACCTTGACCAGAGGAAATAATTTTGGTGTTGATGTTTCGGGGACAAGTTTTCCTAAAACTTAAGTGAATCATCGATGCTTATGTTTCCGCTGATGAAATTTTATTAATAAGACAAACTTTTTCTTCCTCTTTTTTCTACCTATATTAATCGCCCATTTTCTTTTTTTTTTAATTTTTTATTGTATGCTTATACATTCCTGTAATTTGGTGATTAATAAATACTACTACTTATTATATATTTCTTGATCAATATGTTTACACAAACTAGATAAGAGATGGAGCAGAAGCTCCGTCAGAATTAAGAGATCAGTTATGTAATCTAAACGACAAAGGGAATTTCAACAATAGGTATGTTAACTGTATTCCAATAAAAACATAATTTCAACGTAAAGTGGTAGTTTGATTAATCGGAATACCAAAAATCCAATAATTATTTCAATTTTAAGCCAGTTTATCAATAATTAATAAAAATAACCCAAATAAATCAGTTTCCAGTTAAGTGACATTGAACATCAATCAGAGTTTCATTTTTGAAAACTCATATAAACATAATGGAGAGTGGATTTAGTACGGTACACAAGTGACGTCACATCAGTGATATGACCAGTATTGGCATTTTACGTGAAATTTAAAATAAATGATTCTTACGACTTTAGTCATATGTAGAAAATACTGAATTATTTGCGGCTATATTAGGCACTAATGCACGATTTAAATCCCTTTCCCAAAAACAGTCAATGTCCCTATTCCTCTAAGCACGCTTTTGGATCAATTTCTGGTAACTATTTGATAAATTTTTGTTAAACATGTAATACCAGTAACATATTATCTGGCCTAAACATTTTAATACTCTATTTAAAATTGCAAAGTATTTCTATTAATCAATGATCCAGTTTTTTGCTGACGACGAGTCTCAATTAAGTGCGGTTCACTTGCGAAATGTGTTCGTATTTTTCAACTTTTTGACAAGAGCGCGAGATGTAAAGCAAAAAGAGTCCCTCCGTCGTTTTTAAAAGCTATTCATCATGATGATTAATGCTGAAGATGTGCTTTGTGTTATAACAGGTTTTATATAAAATTGTTCTAATAAGCCGCTAGCAGATATTCAATAATAATCCTTCATGTTTGTAGATTGTGACCAATTTTACAACTACATTTTGAAAGATAAATTCCAACTACAATGGAATATGTCAAAAGTAACAAGGATTTTGGTCTAGCAAATATAAGATATATTTGATTACATGATACTATACACCGTTGTATCGATCGTGAATGTACGATGCTGTGTATTCTAACTAACCAGTGATAATAAGTGAGTAGAAACTGCTATTTCCTTGATTCTCTACTTAGTTAAATTACTTTCATTGGTGCTGGAGTTAAAATTGGTATAACATGTGCAGTCATTGTTGCACCGCAGATTCTTTAAGGACGATGTACCGGATATTTTTTATATCTATCGATCTCAGGTCTCATAATCAAGATGGACCAGTTTACCTCTTTTCTACTAACTTAAGTCTCCCAATCCATTTGGAAACCCTCAAGTTCTTTTCATGAGCAGAATAAATATTTTATGACTGGAAAATGTATCCAGTGTTTCCAATTTTATTATACGTTCCTCAAAAAATATGTTGGGGAAACTAGGGAGCCTTGATACATTTTAAAAATCCCCCCAACAGGAAAATATGATCTTCTGTTGCGTTAATAAATTATCGTTTGGTCGTTATGTAGTCGTTTGAGTGAAGCTGGCGTATATACTTGCCATTATCGGTACAAAGCGACGATAAACATATTTTCAATGGAAAAATTATAATTTTATTAAGGCAAGGTAAATCATATTTCTACAAATTGTATATGAATTGCGCGAATTTCAGTGGATTCGGCATAGATTTGTCATTATTTTAGCCGACATGCGCAATTTATACGTTATGTGATTATATGATAGAAATCATTTATTTAAACATAGGATTGTACGGGAGAAATGATACTTTTTTATTGGGAGGTATTATACATGTATCACTCCTCCCATAAATGTATCATACCTCCCGACCTCATATATTGACATTAAGATATGTGTAAGATGTTGTGATAAGTAGGAAAAAGGTTTTTTATATTATATTTACGAAATTTAATCTAGTGTTCACAAAATACAACCAAATATTAGAAATATTATTGTAAATTCTTCCCAAAAAATCCCTTTTCAGAGCCACAATGCCATTTAAGTGAGTCAAGAAGACAGAAAGGGTTGCTATATCCATAGAATTAATGAAAATGACAAATAAAGAGGTCAGTGATGAAAGATGAAAGCTTCAAACTACAGCTAAAAAGTACATTGATAAAATGACCCTGAGCCGATACTTAAAAAAATACAAAGAATATCGTTAGGACTTATCTAATAAAGTTTTGTTCTCTCAGAATTACAAAACAAAACAAATATTTAGCGACATTCAGGAGCAGTTATTGGGAGAGTATTAGCTTACATCAAGTGATATGAATCATGGACTAACTGGCTTATGTATTTGCCAGCGAAAATCATATCAAAATACCCGATGTCTGTAATAAAAAGAAAACAAATTCCTACGTTAGTTTACGTGGATTTATGTTACGTAATAGCTATTTGTCACTTAGAACTCCTGAAGCCGCTAGCCTTAGTTGTTCCACAGCATTTAACAAGCACACAATCAGATAATTTTTTAAATGTTTTGTAACGCGACCAATATGGCCCTGAAGCGATCTACAATGTTGACGACACTGGTCTGCAAACTGCGCATAAACCAAGAGATATTATCTCCGCACAGCAGCCTCAGAGTCCAACCATTAGAAAGGAGTTGTTTTGGTCCTCTTAAGGCCAAGTAACATAGAATGTGACCGTTGTATGACTCAACATCGTGGGAGGGCTATCTCACAATATCAAGAAGCTGCTCTTTTCAATGAAGCCTACAAACAAGTAGTTGCTACAGTTGGTAATGCTGCCTGGGGATTTTCAGTGACTGGAATTGATCCATTTAACGATGGCATTTTTTAAGAGCATGACTTCCTCCCAGGCTGTAATTAACTGAGAATGTAAATATTATCCTAGTCCAATGAGATGAAAATAAACTAACAAGTTATCCATAAGACATACAATATAATTACTGACCCGCCTAATCCAAGAAGTAGAAATGAGCCAGAAAATAATCAGACATCAGACAATACAAAAATTGACCAACCAAATCAAAGAGTTGAAGATGAATCAAAAACTGATCATCATGTTTTCAAAACACCACAAGTTTTGAAAAAAGAGAAAACTGAAGATATTGTACTCACTACCATCAGTCCACTAACAGAAAGAACTAATGCGAGGAAAAGAAAAAAAAGCCCTAAAATCGGAAATAATAACTTCGAGACCATTTAAAGAAGATTTGGAAAACAAACTTTACGAAGAATCAGTTAAATTAAACAAAAGGAAGAAAAGAAGAGTCCCATTAAGATGTTCATCCCCTCAACCTGGACCATCGGATGATATTTTTGTCCATTATGCCACGAAAAATATGAAGAGCCAGCTGCTGAATAATGGATCCAGTGTTTCAAATGCGAATAGTGGTGGCATGAATAATGTACCTTTTATGAAACAGGGGTGTTTTTATCCGATTCATGCAAATAAGTCTGTGCTCACACTTAGCCTGAAGGCCGCAAACAGTTACCCCAATGGTAGGACAAGTTTTATAATAATAAGACTAAGAATCCCAAAGGTTATGTATTTTATTCTTCATTTGTGTATTTGCAATGTACCAATGTAATACATGCTTGTTTCTGTACTTCCTAAATACCGGGTGCCCATCTTTATTTTCCCTCATTTTAACTGTCCATAACATCGAAACGGTTTGAAATAGCAACGTGCGGTTTCCACTAAAATTCTCGTACAAGTTTTGTTTTACAAGTTAGCTTTTTTTCCTCTTGTCTACGTCACAACAAAAAATGGGGTATGTTTGCCAATTTTTTGGTTGATTTTTGTTAATGGAACACCCAGTATATTTTTTGTAGTTTGAAAGAACCGGCCTTTACCTATCGTTCAGTGCAAAATTTTTTAAAATCGGTTAACGAGTGACTAAGCAATTAATTTTTAAAATGAGAGATGCTTACTTAGTACTTTTAATCATAGTAAGCTTTGGAAGTTTTATGTCAATTTCATCAACTTTGCGAATTATCAGTCATTGTTACTGTTTGTTTTTATGCGGAAATGGTGTTTTCAGACGTAGAAAAGGCACTTATAAAGAAACTGGATCATTATCTCGAAACTTCTTTCGAGATAATGATCCAGATTACTAATTATTTAAATGACACCATGGCTGTATATGACTTTGTTGGGAGATATCCAAAATTGTCGTTGAAAAAAGTTGCTTCCCATTTCAACATTAATAAGTGTAAAGTTCATAACATTTTGAAAGCAAGAAAGCTGAAACCTTATAAAACTCAAATTCACCAAAAATTGATTAAGAAGGACTTCTAAGAGCATGTTTTTATGTGTGAAATAGTAATGGATCTCAGGAGTGCACCAAACGTCAATCTAATAATGTCTGTTGAGGCCAAATTTCATTTAACTGGAGCAGTTAGTAAACATAATTGCAGCATTTGGTCTAAAGTAAATCCGCACGAGTTTGAACCATATGAAAGAGATTCACCTAAGGTAAATGTGTGGTGTGGTGTCAACAACAATAAATTACTTGAACCATTTTTTTCGCTGAAGAACAATCAATGGAAATACTTATACAGACATGTTGGAATTATTTTTTCATTCACAGTTGGATCAAGACGTGCAATTAAATGGTAATTGGAATGTAATCTATTTCCAGCAGGAAGGGGCGCCGCCCCATTTTACTTTAATAGCTAGAAACTCTATTTCCAATAAATTTGGTGACATTTGAATTGGCAGAAGTGGTCCAGTAGAATGGGCTCCTAATTCACGTGACCTAACAGTTTTTTTGTATGGGAATATGTAAAATCTTTAGCGTATAATTCTGCACCACAAAATTTGGATGAATTAAAGATTAATATTCGTCATGCATTTAACAGCATTACCCAAGATATGTTGCGCTAGCCTTTTACAAATTTATATGTAAGGTTAAACAAGTGTATTTATCAAGAAGGGCGGCACATTGAACATTCAATTAATTAAAACTATCACTTTTTCCTTTGTGTCTTGTTGTGAATAAAATTGAATTTTATTGTTGTATCGTTCTGTGAATAAATACTAATTTGCATCTCTCATTTTAAAAATTAATTGCTCAGTTGTTACACGTTAACCGATTTCAGAAAATTTTGCACTGACGAGTAGATAATGGTCGGTTCTTTCAAACTACTGAAATATACTGGATGTTCCATTAACAAAAGTCAACAAAAACCTTGTCAAACGTCCGCCATTTTTGTTGTGACGTAGGCAAAACGAATAAAAATAAACTTAACTTTTTTAAACAAAACTTGTGCTTAAACATTTTATTGAGAACCGTATGTCTCCATCTCTAACCATTTAGAAGTTATGGGCAGTTAAGATGAGGGAAAATGAAGATGGACACCCGGTATACTAGTTTTACTTTAAACATGAAAGTTCGTACACTCACCCCAAGCGACTCTACCTTGATTTATTTATTAAAAAATATTCAAAACTTATGCTACTATGACAGCCAGCAATGAACAAATCTGGCGAGTAACAGACAGGTATGACGTCACCGGAACTTTAAATCCGTTTTCGCGCGAAAATTTAAGCAGTCGCCTTAAAATCACTATATTAGTCAGTGAATTATAAAGTATCTCAATTTTGTGATATACTCGCGATCTGTTCTACATGAAATTCATAAAAAATGGAAGCAAAAATAGAAATATTACATGTTGCTTATTGTAACTAGTATTTAGACAGGGGCGTAACACTTAGAAGGGATAAAACTATTACTCCTTTCACATGCCATTGGAAAAGCGCACTGAAATGGTTTTTCAAACCATATCTGAATTTTATATCATTAAAAAATTTGTTTACTTCACTCGTTTCATTTTGATTGGGAGAATTTCTGTACAGCCTATTGCCAGAATTTATGAAATTATCAACTTGATTCAGAATTAAAAATGAATTCTTTATCTTGAAACTTTAAATTGATTCAGTGAGATTGGATATATAGTATTACTTACTGAAATAGTAGTAGACAACGTTGTAAAATCTTACCTGCAACAATACAATTGGATTATAATATGATAAACATGTTTAAAAATCTAAAAAGCCAATGAGTACGTTAAAAACCATATAAGCTCAATTCAACAACGATTTTCGAAATGTGTCAGAATTTTTCCCGCATTTTGCCTCAATAAGTAAATAATAGGAAATATGAAACCATTATGAAATTTAAATGTGAAAATATCAATCAAGAGTGACTGCTCATCACTCGCACCATATCAGGTCTCCACTTTAGTTTCTCCCTCTTCTTCCCACACTCTCTCACTCTCTTTGTCAAGATGTGCTGGACGACAGACACTCTTATACAAAAAATTTCCTCCTTTTCCTCACTCCGCGATTCTATTTTTTTATTCACTTAATAATTATATCATATACGGACAAATTATGCATACATTTGACACATAATTTATATATGATCTTCCATATGCAGCATCAATCATAAAATTTTCATTAATTTATTAAAAAGATATTCAGTTCTAGAATATAAAAGTTGTAACTTTTGTAAAAAAAATTCTGAAAGTTGAACATGCTGCTAATATTGGTCGATATTTCGGTAACCGACCGGTGAATGGAAAATCACCGGTGATTCAATTCTGTCCGCCTGGAATCTAGAACCGAATTTTGGAAGTGCAAGACCGCGCCTTTAGACCTTGTCTAAGACCGCGCCGATAGAAAATCGAAATATGATATAGTATCATTATTTACAAACAATAATATGTGATGGAAAAACGGTGTGTTAGGTGACCTAGGCCTAAGCCATTTCAGTTGACTACCATACAGTGTCACTTGTCACTGACGATATTAGAACATGGAAAAATAAAGGTTGAAATGTCAATAGATCTTGCACATGTATTGGAAAATAATTAATAAAATATAGAGTTTATTTAGGTAATCTCCCACAAATACCTTGGCGCAGGCAAAATAATTTAATAAGAAAAATATAGGAAGTAATATAATGTAGATAGTGGGAAGTTTAGAAGAATTGAATATAAAAAGTGATAAAAAGCAAGTTTAATATGGACATGTTGAAGCAACCTCTTCCTTTAAATATAGATGGTAAAGTAGAAGAAGTAAAGAGTTTAAAATTGGAAAAAAGATATATGCTATATGTAACAGCAATTTGAGCACAAATTCGACTGGATAATTGAGAATAATGTAGCTCTTCTTTTACACACGATAGGTGAAGCTGCTGTACAATAAATAGAGACAAGAAAAATACTAGCCTAACCAGTTATGGAAGTTATAATAAGAACCGTATAACAGCAGAAGGGACACCTAAAAATAAATGCGGAAAGAGCAATAGATAATATCCCTACAGAAAATGCCCAGCAGATGGTGCAAAGTGCAAACAGAAAGATAAATTTAGTCCAAGCAGATACAAGAGAAGAAGAACAAGATATGTTCATAGGAACTGTTAATTTAGTGGGAACAGTAGAAAACCAATTGATGGATGAAATTATAATACAAGACCTAAAAGTTGAGGTAAAATTAGATACAGGTAGTGATTGTAATGTGATGCCAGGTTTCATTTTAAAAAATATAGTTGGAGAAATAAAGTTAGATAAAAGTAAGGTAGATTCAAAAAATTACAATGGTTCTAATATTCAAGAATTAGCACAAATTAAATTAAATTGTAACATATGACACAAAAATGAAATTTTAGTGTTTCAGATTGTAAATGATGGGCCTTCAATAGTAGTAGTCATAGGATTTCTTAATTGAGTAAAATTATATGGCAAAAGTTAGTGAAGAAGTTCAAAGCGAGTACTGCAACTTAGTTGAAATAATAATTTTAAGAAATTTTGGTTTCATTTGTTTTATTTCTCATTATGCAGGGTTATCTCATAATTTGATTATATCTGTTTTTAGACGAATTAGAAAAACTATTATAATTATGCGATACTTTTGCTGCTAAGTGTATTCAAATTATGAGTATTTTCAAAATTTGAACCAATTATTGCATATGATGGAGATTCCACTATCTTATACATTTCATTTCGGAGAAAAATACTGTATCTATTCGTAGAAAAAACATCTTTATGTTCGGGGAAAATGTAAGTTCCAGGTTGATGGAATTCAATTTAAAATATGTCAGTATCATGCCACACGAAACTAGTTTTTTGTTGTGAGAGTAAAGCTTTACTAAATCCATGATGAAATATATTCATTAAAATTGAAAATTGAGAAACCAAATAAGCAGTGAATGGGGAGGATGGAGATATCAGAACGGGTTTGAAGATACAGCATAAAGCTCAAATTGAATTCAAAGCCTTCACCTTGTAATTTTGACTAAAAATAGAATACTGTGTCCCCTTGTCATTTATATAGACAATCAATTGATGTCTTCTCCATTCACATTGTTTTAGCTTTAAATTGCGTGTTTTATACAACTATAATTACCAACAAATTTATTATTCAGTCTGAAAATGGGTCCTTTTGTGGAATTAATTATGGAACTATACAAATCACTGTAGCAGAAATAATCAAGTTTAAATATGAGAAGAATCTTCAATGAATTCGGTTTGAAGTTTCTATTATCTATGAAATGTATCAGGTTAGGCTAGGAACACTGCAGAACGTGCCATCTATAGAGCCTGTCGAGTAACTAAAATCGGTAGATAATTCCAAATAATTTACGGAAACTGTAACGTCGTTAGTAATCAAATTTTATTGATTCTTATTACTGCGTATGCGCGATGTCATATTGCTCGTCCCCACAGGTTATCTGTTATACTGTTATCGTTTCTTAGTTCAAGTGTTGAGGTTATTATAAGGTTTCGGTACTTTGGTGTATTTTTTAATTGCTATAGTGTAATATTCATCTGTTGTTTCGTTGCTTTATTGTTATTAATTGAAAAGACAATGTCAAAGTGTATTCTGAAGGAGTCTAATAAGTGGTGTACTCGGTAAGTTTTATTAAAAAACTTTGAGCATTTTTTCTTTCTCAATTAACAACCATTTTGTTTATTTATATAAAACACAGAATTTTTACTAATTTAATCGATAGCTTTAGAGATCATGGTTGTTTTTTACATTAGCTAAACTGAAAATTGTTGCATTACTAAAGTAAATATTTCTTTTTACAGTTTTTTCCTCCAACCCAGGAAGATGAAATTAAATATGGCTGAAACGCAGTGGTAATAAATCATTAAATTTGTCGACGTGGAAACGATGGAGGATATGTTCCCTTCATTTTCAAAGACAGTATTTCTTTAGATTTGAGAAAGACGAAGGGAGGTTATTAAGACAGTTTGATTTGCCTTCCCATATGAGTGGAAATTAACAAAAATTGATGGTAAGTTTTATTGTATTCAATATAGCATGCTATAATTTTGGCCATTTTAAAATGTAAATTGAGTGAATGAACAGACGAGTACTGAGTGTGTAATTATATTAAAATTCCAGCTAAGCGCTCTCAGCCATTAGGCCATTCTAAAAGCTGTCGTCAAGAAAAAAACATACAACAAGTGTCAAAAAATATTAAACCCTGCAACTGTTACATACAATGAAGTAAATTGTTTGATGTTACACCATTATTTAGGTAAAATTTGTTAAAATTACCCTATAAAGAGGGTGTACAATTGTAATTTCCATAACGAAACGCCTAATTTGAAATTATCAACTAAATGATATGTGTGTACACCCTCTTTATAAGGCAATTCTACTTAATAATTTTACTTAATAATGATGTAGCATCAAACATTTCATTTCATTGTATGTAGCAGTTACAGGGTTTGATGTTTTTTGACACCTGTTGTATGTTTTTGTCTTGTCGACAGCTTTGAGAATGGCCTAATGGCTGAAAGCACTTAGCTGGAATTGTAATTAAATGACACACGCAGTACTCGTCTTCTCATTCACTCAATTTACATTTAGTGTGTATACCATGCTCAGACAATTCCATTTTAAAATATACCCATTGAAAAAATAATAATCTGGGTTTTATATTATGTTATAGCTATTCTCTCCACCAGCTATGGGATTGAAGGTATTGACCCCTTGCCGATTTTCATATATAGCCCATGGTATTTTATGGGAAATGAAAGTGAGTATTAATTTTTGTTGAGGCATTACGTCTAAGTATTTGGTCTAGCGGTAACCAAAAATCTAAAATATCCAATAAAGACAAAAAATAAAAAAAACAATAAATCATAATATAATTAAAAACCAAAAAAATCAAGAATTCCTAAAAAAGTCGAATCTCCAAAAAAAGGAACTCAAAAAAACTAAAAATATTTAAACACAAAAATTTTTTGATATTTTTTGGCTTAGTACAAAAGCATGTGTAAACCTTCTTATTTCAATAGTAAGCGCATTTTGTTTTGTTTGGTTGATATAAATTTTCAAACATATTTGTGTGTTAACTTATTAATTTTTTTTAAGCGCATCAACTACTAGGGTTATTAGCGCTTTAACGGTACTGTTATTGATTGCAATGTTTGCAATTTAAATTAGATTGTATAGATTGATCGTCTTTAAGAAGTCAATTACATTAAACAAGGTGTTATTTAACATACTTTTTGAATCGGTCGGTAGTCCGTGCGCTTGACGATTTTGTTTGTACTTTGGGCATTCTACAAGACAGTGTTCAACAGTTACAATAACTCTACATAAATCACACACTGGCGGATCAGATTTTGTAATTAAATGTTGGTGAGTAAACCGAGTGTGACCAATTCTGAGGCGTGTTAACACAGTTTGACATTTTCTATTCATTACGTTGTTAATTTTAGGTTTGATGGTTGGTTTAATTGGTCTCAGTTTATCTTTAGATTGATCCTACTCGGCCTGCCACTTGTTATAAATTAATGATTTTATGTGACATTTGTAGTCTGACGCAAGCACTCTGTTTTCGCGCACTGCACTATCACTTGTAATTGCTTCTTGTGCTGCCCTGTCTGCTTCTTCGTTTCCGAGAATTCCTATGTGCGAGGGTACCCATATGAATACAACCTCTTTTCTGCCATGCCGAATTGAGTGGAATTGTTGTTTGATCATCTTTGAGAGGGGGCAATGGCTGTATATATTTTTGAGAGTTTTCAGCGAGGTTACAGAGTCGGAAATGATTAAGTACTCTTGTTCTGGCCTCCCTTGAATAAGTATAAGGGCTTGATATATTGCAAATAACTCTGCAGAGAATACAGATGATAGTTTGGGTAGTTGGTACATTCGAGTATCGTTTTGGACTTTCACTGCTATTCCTACTCCTTCCGATGTTTTTGATGCATCCGTGTAGATTTGCACATGGGAGGGGTAAATATTAAGTATGTTTTGGAATTTGGACTTAATAAGGGCTGGATATGTGTTTTGTTTATTGAAGCTGCAAAGATCATAGTGGCATTTTGGACTAGCAATAGTCCAAGGTGGAGTGCTGGGTTTGTTGTTAGCTGAGAATATAACTGGTATGGTGATAGCTAAATCGTTATAATAATTGGCAACCCTTTCATAAATTGCTGGAGCTGCTCTTTTTTTGTTTTGATACAGATTTCTATAATGATTTTTAAAGGTGTTGGCATATGTTGGATGTTGTGGGTTTGCTGCAACATTAGTAGCATAAGACATGCTGAGTAGTTGTCTTCTATGATGTAAAGGTAGTTCACCTGCTTCACATAGTACACTTGAAGTAGGACTGGTACAAAATGCTCCGATGGCTAAACGAATGGCAGTATTATGGATGGTATTCAATTGTTTGAGAGTGGTGTTTGTGGCCGAGCCATAGGCAATTGCTCCATAATCAATTTTAGATCTAACGATTGCTCTATAGATTCTCTGAAGAATATTTGAGTCAGATCCCCAACTTGTGTTGCTCAACATTTTTATTATATTTAATTTGTTTTTGCAGGTCCTCACGAGTTCTAGAATATGATGTTTCCAATTTAATTTAGAATCAAATATTACTCCTAGAAATTTGTAAGTTTGTACGTAACTGAGATTTTTATTGTACAGTGTGAGACAAGGTTGATAATTATTGTTGTGTTTTGAAAAGATAATGGATTTCGTTTTTTCTGTTGAGAAGATAAATCCAGTTTCTTTTGACCACTTTTCTATAGAATTTAATTGATTTTGAGTTATTCTCGAAATTGATTCTAAGTTCCTTCCTTTGGCAATAAGTACTAAGTCGTCTGCGTATAATCTGTACTTGACAGGCGCTGTAGCTGTATCGACGATGTTATTAATAGCTGTGAGAAAAAGTGTAGTACTAATTACTGATCCTTGGGGAGTACCATTTTCATGGAAGAAGCTTTTTGAGAGTTCTCCATTAACTTTGATTCGGGAGGATCTGTTTCTTAAAAAACTGGAGATAAATGAAAGCATATGGCCCTGTATCCCTCACTCTGTTAATTGTTTTAATATTTCGTAGTGCCAGGCAGCATCAAATGCACGTTGGATGTCAAAAAATATTGTGACGCATGATTGATTGGTGGCAAAAGCTTCATGTACTTCAGATTCTAGTTCGATTATGTTGTCTTGCGCAGATCTTTGTTGCCTGAAGCCACATTGTTGCATTGCTTTATAGTTGTGATACTCTAGATACCACATCAACCGCTGGTTTACAATTTTTTCCAATAATTTACACATCACGCATGTTAGAGATATTGGCCGATAAGATTCTGGATCAGTTTTGTTTTTGTTCTGTTTTAATATAGGTATGATTGTAGCTTGGCACCATTTTTTCGGGAATTTGTTTTCAGTCCAAATAACATTGTAGATGTCCAATAAGATTCTTTTGGCACAGCTAGGCAAAATTTTGATAAAAATTGCAGGGATTTCGTCTGGTCCTGGACTTGTGTTTTTCATTTTTTGTAATGTTTCTTCAAGTTCAGTTTCAGAGATTTTAGTATTCGAAGAATCGTCATTTGAATCTATAGCTATGGGAAAGTCTTTTTCTTGTTGTTGTTTCAAGTCGAGAAATTGTGCACAAAAATTTGAGTTGCTAAAGTGTTTTCTGTAAGTTTCAGCTAAAACATTGGCAATTAGTTCATTTTCAGATGTGAGCTTGTTCTGATATTGAAGGGATCGTATTCCTGTGATGGTGCGTTTCCCTGATACTTGTCGAATTTTGTTCCAAATTTCTGTGGGTGGAGTGTTGTCATTAATGCTGGCTACGAATTCATGCCACGATTCTTTTTTACGTTTTTTTATTATGTATTTACATCTTGCTTTTTGTTTTTTGAATTCGATCAGGTTTTCTTGATTTTTGTGCTTTTTCCACACATTGTAAGCATGTTTACTTGCTCTAACCGCTTCTTGGCAGTTTTTGTTCCACCATGGTACGGGTTGACGATTTTTAATCAGTGATGTTTTTTTTATTGATTCTTTTGCTGCTTCTAACATGGTATATCCGATTTTATTTCAAAGTTTGTTATATTTTCTTCGATTGTTTGCTGATACAGTGCCCAATTTGCGTTTTTATATTGCCATTTTGTACTAATGTTGGTATTGGTTATATTCCTGTGATTGGAGTTATTAATAATTATTGGAGCATGGTCACTATTATAAATGAAAGGTAGAATTTCCCAAGTTAGTTCGGTTAGTAAATTTGGGCTACAAAAGGTAAGGTCTAGAGCTGCCGTCTCTCCGGTGCATGAGTTGAGCCTAGTGCATCCCCCACTGTTCAGTAGGCAAAGACCGCAGAGATATGTAGTTGATGATAGCAGTTTGCCTTTGTTGGAAGTCGTTTTGCATCCCCATTCGGTGTTGTGGCAGTTAAAATCTCCAATAATGATGCGTGGAGATGTTATTTGAGAGAAGAGATCTGTTAGTTCTTGACTAGAAATTTGTTTATTGGGGGGTATGTACACATTGCAAATAGAAATTTTTCGTTCTAGGTTGATAGAGACTGCAACAGCTTCTAAATTCTTTTTAGAGATATTTCGTTGACATCAGCGTCATTTTTTATGTAAATTGCAACTCCTCCACTAGCTATCATTGCGTTTACCCTGTTTTTATAGAAAGCTGTATAATTTTTTAATCCAGCTATTTTCTTTTCAGTAAAATTTGTTTCCTGTAATCCTACAATGAATGGGTTATATTGACTTATTAAATGCTGTAGCATAGGTAACTGCGAGTGAAACCCGTTCAGGTTCCACTGAAGAATGTAGGTTGATGTAGTAGATATATTCATAAGTTTGTTCATTAGTACAATTCCTGGGATGATGATGCGTCACTTTCTATATCCGTAGAACGAGTGCCAATGTGCTTCATGATTCTTGTCCTGAGTCGTGTACAGCGAGATTTGATGCTTCTTTCTGTGAGATAATGTCGGATTTGGTAAAGTTGCAAAGCCAAGTTGTCAAAATTATCGGTGAATTCGAGAATGGTTTTTACAGGGTCCGGGTCACCCATTGTATTATCGAGCAAGAGCACCAGTTGATCAAAATCGAGTGAGTTGGGAGGGTTTTGACTGTTTATAAATGTTTGTGCTGGTAGTAGTGATTCTCTGCAGCTTTTGGATTCATCGGTTTTTGGGTGCTTCTTTTTTTGTTTGGGTTTTATGAATTGTTTTGAGTCCTTATTTTCTTCGGGTGTATCTGGCGTAGAGATAATCTGTTCTATGCGTCTTTTACTTCCACTATGCGCGGTATTTATGTCGATTGGGGCTAGTTGTGGTTGCAGGTATTGGTGGGGGTTTCGCAGCTTGAATCTTTTGTAATTGATCTGTATTTTCTCTGAGAGGTTGTGTTTCAATGTCAGTATTTGTATTTTGAATATTTGATTCCGGATTTTGATTTGTCATTGTACTTTCAGTAACAGCTGGTAAAAATCAGGGCACTGGGAGGCGATATGACCATCTTTTTTGCATTTGTAACAGGAAAGACCGTCTTGTGATATGTATATACGATAAGGTGTGCCGTCAAAAGATAAAGTAATGTAGGAAGGTATATCTGTAGGAGTTGAGAGGTTGAGAGGTTTTATGTACACTTGTCGGTGAAAACTTAGAATATGACTATACTCAGGGTTCGACACATTCACTTTTAAAAAGGTTATAGGCAACAGTAGGGTGAGACCTAACTGTTTCAGTTCATTTACCAAGACATCATGGGGTATAGATGGACATACATTTGATAAGACCAATCGTTGAGATGGAGTAATGAGTCTACGACCATCAAGTATAGAGTTACCGATTTTTATAGATTTATGTTTATTCATAAAAGTGTCCACTGCTTGTTTGTTTATTAGGTATATACATATTCTACCATTGGAGATTCTTGAGCAAAATATAATAGATTTTGGACCAATCAGGGACCCTAGTGCGTATATGTAATCCTGGAGGAACAATCCATCAATTGTTGGAAACACAATCGCTTGCTCCTTGCTGGGAAATGTTTGTTGAGTGAGAGCGGATGCATAAGATGTATTTTGAGACTGTGGATAATTTGTAACTGTACTTTGAGAGGGGCCCCTGTAGTCAGAAACCCCGTCAGAGGTTGTATTCATGTTTCAATTAATAAATTTTCTGTGGGAGATTTCATACGTTCTGAGGCCGGATCTATCTGCTTGAATATTTTGTGAATATAAATCAGTAAAAAACTGATTTTGTCTATTAGACTAAGCTAATTATGTTGTTTTAATTTATTTTAATTTGCGAAAAGGAAAAAGTTCATGCAACTTACAGTTGGTCACCTCTATGTATGCATTAATAATGTTTACACTGTTATCTTACTAGTTTTTCACGATACACAATCTGTATCTCTGTATCTGTAAAGATTTGAAGGGTGGGTGGCCCCACAGCACTTAGGCCACAATTGGCCCATTGTGGCAGTGACCAGTCAGAATTCCCGTGGTTGTTCGTAGGTTCCGCCTGTTCATAGTCACGTATTTTTTGGCTTCTTTGCTGTCTGGGTACTGTAGCAGTTCCTTGGCAAGCCTGCAGCCTTCTGCGTCGTCCCATCTGCCCTTAAACTTATTAAGGGAGTGTTCCTTCAATAGGTCGGCCGTTGCTGACGCCGATAGACCAATGAAAGTGCCAGGTCCCAAGAGTTTTTGGAAGGCTGCCTTCCTGGCTAGCGAGTCTGCAATACGGTTTCCTTTCGATTTCTCATGGCCCTTGATCCAGCCTAAAGTGACCGTGTTGTTGTTACAGGCTTCGATTAAGGCCATGTGACATTCTAGTACTAGGCCTGATGTAATACATGGTCTGTTCAGGGCTAGTAGTGTTTGTCTACTGTCCGTAAGGATGTATATATTATTACCTGTGGTTTTCCTTTTGGTAATCTCTTTAGCAGCGATGCAGATAGCAGTGAGCTCTGTTTGAGCAACACCTGCATTGCAGCCCATTGCCCATTTTATGTTTAGATTCAGGGATCTGGAAAAAATACCACATCCTGAGCCTACATTGGATTTAGACCCATCTGTGAAGATGCGGATTGCGCCTTCTTCCAATAGGTCCTGTGAGTTGTTTTTGAAGATTACCTTGTAGGGCCTGTTGAAGGCATATCGCGGTGGAATCGAGTCCGTATTGGCCTGCAGCAGTGGGATCTCCCTGAGGGCCTCATGCCACAAGTTACGTCTCAGTTTACCAGATCCTACATCAGGTTGTATACCAGTAGAGCGCAGACGTGCCATGGTCATCAAAACAACCTCCTTGATGTATATGTCAAGGGGAGTGAGACCGAGGATTACCTCCATAGCTCCTGTTGGTGTGGTTCTCATGCCTCCTGTTGTGTTGAGGCATGCTTTTCTTTGGATTTGGTCCAGTTTACGGACGACTGTCAGCTGGTTTGCCTTAGCTCCCCAGGCAATCGCACCGTACGTTAGCATAGGTCTGATGATGGCAGTGTAGATCCAGGCAGCAACCTTAGGTGACATTCCCCAGGTGCGGCCGATGGTTCTACGACACTGCTCATAAGAAATATATGCTTTTTCAACTCTGTTTTCTAAGTGGGAGTTCCATGTTAACTTATTGTCAAAGGTGACCCCTAAATGTTTCACCTCTGAAGAGAAATTAAGTTTGGTATCTAGGAGCTTTGGGGCTTGATGTTTTGCAAGCTTTCTTTCGTGAAGAGGACCATCTCAGTCTTTTTTGGATTTATTGACAGCGAATGGTCTCTGCACCATTGTTCTATGATATCGAGAGCCTCCTGCATTAAAGCGCAGAGTGTCTCCTCGAATCTTCCTGTTAGCAGAATCACTAGGTCATCTGCGTATGCTATTGTGTAGTAGTTGTTATCATCGAGGTGGCTGACCAAGGAGTCTAAGACCATGTTCCTGGTAGTGGTGAGAGCACCCCTCCCTGTGGACAACCTTTTACAACCAAACCTCTGATGGTTACATCATCTACACTGATTTTTGAAAGCATGTTATATATCCAGCCATTTATGGTTTGGGGGATATTCTTATTGGAAAGTGCATTTGTTATTTTAGGAAAAGTGGTTCTATCAAATGCGCCTTCTATGTCTATGAATACACCCAGGGTGGACTCCTTATTTTCCAACGATTTCTCGATGCGGCCCGCCACGAGATGAAGAGCCGAATCCGTGGATCTCCCTGGAGTGTATGCATGTTGATTTGGATGCAGTGGATTTTGTGTTATCACCACATCTCTTATGTATCGTTCGCACAGCCTCTCTAAAGTCTTCATTGTAAACGATGTGAGGCTAATGGGTCGATATGCTTTTGGGATGGAATAGTCCATTCTTCCTGGTTTTGGTATGAACACGACTTTGACTTCTCTCCAACCTTTTGGAATATACCTCAGTGCCAGTGAGGATCTGAGGATTCCTACCAGGTGCGGCATTAGTTCATCCAGGCCCCACTGAAGTAGGGCTGGATAAATGCCGTCCGTTCCCGGGGATTTAAAGGGGGAGAAGCCTAAGATGGCGTACCTCAGTCTGTCCGCGTCGACGATCTGTCATGATATACGCCAGTCATCGTCCGTCGGGTACTGATTCTCCTCATCCTCCCAGGCCGCCGTTTTTGTGATTCTGTAGTCAGGGAAGTGAGTTGACATCAATAATTGAAGACTTTCCTTTAGGTTGGCAGTTTTAGTGCCATCCTCTCTGGTTAGTATACCGATATGACGGTGGGGATCTTTTGAGAGGGCTTTTTGGAGTCTGGCTGCTTGGGGGAAATCCTCGATTTCCTCGCAGTAGATTCTCCATGCCTCTCTTTGCTTTTGTCTGATGACTTTTTTATACTCTTTGAGGTGAGACTTGTATGAGTTCCAATCCTCTTCGAGTTTTGTTCTTTTAGCCTTATTGAAAGATTTCCTCGCCGTCCCCCTGAGCTGGTCAATCTCATGGCACCACCACGAAAAGGAGGCTCCATCGAGATCGATCCGCCTGAGTGGGCAAGACATCTTTTAGGCATTAATAATGGAGTTTTGAATTGTTTCATAATAACTTTCCAAATCTCCTTTATTGTTGGGCAACACATCCTCGACTCCTCGCAGATCCCCTTTCAAGCAGTGGACATATTTTGTCCTATCCGTTTTCCTGGGGTCGCGAGTCATTGTGGAGGTTGTGAGCGCAAGTTTTATTTCAAATTTTATCCAGCGGTGGTCCGACATTGAAATATCGTCGGATACATGCCAGCCGGAGATTTTATTCGAAGTATTAATAGTAGATAGGGTAATATCTATTCGCGTTTGACTACGAGAGTTAATAAAAGTTGGGTCAGTACCTCTATTTAGAATGCAAAGATTCTTGTTAGTTATATAATCATAAAAAGACTTACCTCTAGTGTTAATATCTTTGCTGCCCCAGCTTACGTGGTGAGAGTTTGAATCGTAGCCTATTACCAGTTCAAGCTTCTGGGTGAGACAGTGTTCCACAAGGTCCTCCAGCTCCTTAGTTGGTGGTGGTATAGCTGCGTCTGAGGGGAGGTATGCGGATGCCAGTATTAACACTTTCTTTTGACCTTTTTGTGCATATTCAACCTTCACTACCGTTAGGTCGGAGGACGAAAAATGCGTCAGTGGGTAGGTCTTAAAATTTCTAGGGACGTATGTGGCCGTCCTAGGTTGCTGATTGCTTGGAAAGCTGAAAATTAAACCTTTTGGATTATTTAGACCCATGATTTTGGTTTGTCTTAACCAGGGTTCTTGGATAAGTGCTATTGTGTCCTGCATTACATCCAGGTGGCGGCAAAGTGTTACCGAAGCCACCTTTTTGTGTTGAAGGTTGCACTGTATGAATCTTACCTTTTCATTGTCCATCTCGGCTTGATGGTGGTGAGATGGATATTTCTTTTAGGCCATCTCCACTTCCTCACTTGGAGGTGTGTTGACGTCGCCTGTGTCCTGGCTTAGAGCTGTTAGTTCTGCCAGGAGAGTGTCGGTCGCCATCTTGGAGGATGGTTCGACAGTCTCTGCAGAAGCAACAGCTTCTTGGAGTTCCTCGGGTGGGAGTGGAGGGTCCGTGCTCGATCCCTTCCGTTCCGGGTCCAGTTTCTTGGTTTTGACAATCAATGAGGTGAACGCGTAGCTCATCCTCATTGATCGTTTTTTTAGGGCACCCATTTCCTCGTCTCTTACGCCAAAGACGAATAGGTGTCCTTTGGGGTTGACCTTTGCTTCGTGGTGGAAGGAAAACCATGCATCCACCCGAAGGTCTGGGTTTTGTTTGTCCAGCCGGCGCAGTACATCCTCTTTGTCACCCAGGTCAGCGTGAGCTTCGCTGGGGACCCAGAGGGTGGCTTTTGTCAGCTGGGGGAGGTTGTCGACGTGCAACACGTCGAGCTTAGCCTCCTTCCACGGTTTCAGTTTTGAAACTGTATTTCTTCGCCACTCTAGCGTTTCGTCATTATCGCAGGTGGCTCTGATTATTTCACCAGAGTGCGACCATGACCTGAAAGTAGGTGGCTTTTTCAGACTGCTGGAAGCGGACATAAGGGTTATGTCCAAAGCCTCCATTAGTTGTTTTTGGATAAGGTCTCCATTATCGGTAATTATTTTACCGTATGGATCGGCCTTATCTATAATGGCTACGCGTAAGTGGCTGGTAGCTGCTTCGCTGTAGCTTTTGTTTGTGGTTTTAGCGTCCATCCGCGTCCTCTTTCCTCTTGAGGAGTTTTCCTCTAAGGTGTTGGAGCGGATGCGCTTCTTTACTTGGGGGGCGACGCGTTCCGGGCCTCTTTTGGAGGAGGAACTGCCTTCTCCACCCTTAAGTTTTTGGCCGCTGGTGCCAGGTTTAGAGAGGGAGGGGCGAGTGGCGCTAGTGGTGTCTGTAGAGACGCCAGCTTGCTGCCTCGCTTTCCTCCTTCTCTTTGCCTCAGCACCGCAGACTCTTTTTCCTCGACGGTGCTTCGGTGGAGGTGAGCGTTCTCACTCATACTCCGGTTTTTGTTTTTTTACTTGCTTTTGGTCCATTTTGGTCCCACGAGTAGCTAGGAAAATGTTCGTCATCCCTGGCAGAGCCCCGCATGCCAGGGAAATGCTGTTTTGCAAGGGGGTGTCGCCTGGTACCCCCAGGGGGACGTTCGTGGTCGCATTCCCTGCGGCCATTCAGCCATCGGCACGTTCCTCACACCTTAGCTTGGGTTGTTGGAGTGCCATTTGGTTGGTCAACACTGCTGTCACTGATGATCAACAGTGCTAACGTATCCAGCGGTGCCACGAGGAGGCAGACACTCGATGGTTGCATTTCTCCATTGGGCTGCAGAAAGCTACCCAAAGCAGACAAGCAAATAAGCAAACCAACTACAAAGCAATGGCCAGCTTACAACCAATCCCGCCTCACGGCCGGATCTGTCTGCTTGAATATTTTGTGAATATAAATCAGTAAAAAACTGATTTTGTCTATTAGACTAAGCTAATTATGTTTGTTTAATTTGTTTTAATTTGCGAAAAGGGAAAAGTTCATGCAACTTACAGTTGGTCACCTCTATGTATGCACTAATAATGTTTACACTGTTATCTTACTAGTTTTTCACGATACATAAACTCGTACTATTAAAGCACCGATAAGTAATGTGTACTCGTCGGCTACCAGAATAGGAATGTTACTTATTAATTGTAGTTATTTTGTGTGTTTACTTGTAAAACCTCAACCCGAAACGAGAAAGGACTTCCACGAGACGGTGAGATTTTTAAGAACCCTCAAGAAACATTTTAACAATTATAGACTGCCAGGAGCTGCAGAGTAACTTAATCTGACTTATGCGATGGTTTCATAAGAACGGAATGCTTTTAAATGTAGCAATATACAAATATACATTATACTATGTGTTTTAAGTGGAAATGAAATGCTAGATATATAATTTTAAATTTTTGTATATTCACAAGTGCTGTTTAGCACTCTTATATGTAATTACTTGGCACCTTGTATTTACAGAGCTTGGCAGTAGTTGACAACTTTTCCTTTAAAATTATTTCAATTACTTTTGTTCTTACATTCACAGTAATTATACACAAATGTATTCTTTCACATAAAGTTGCCAAAAATAGTAGTTGACTACTCTTTGTTAACACTTTTAAGCTATTGCATTAGCTTCTATCGCGGGCCTTGAGCGTGGAGATCGCATCCAGAAATTCTGCAACGAAAATAACCTGACACTTATACGAGGACTGCCCAATAAATGTTGATACTTTTATGACTATACAAGGACTGTGCAATAAATTTTGATTATTTTATGATGATACGAGGACTGACCAATACATTTTGATTGTTTTATACTTATACGAGGACTGTCCAATACATTTTAATTCTTTTATACTTATACGAGGACTGCCCAATAAATGTTGATACTTTTATGACTATACGAAGAATGTCCAATAAGTCTTGATTATTTTATGATGATACGAGGACTGTCCAATAAATTTTGATTCTTTTATACTTATACGAGGACTGCCCAATAAATTTTAATACTTATATGATTATTTTAGGCTGATACGAGGACTGTCCAATAAGTTCTAATACCTATATACTTGTACGAGGAGTAACCAATAATTTTTGATTATTTTATGATGATACGAAGACTGCCCAATAAATTTTGATACTTTTATGATTATACGAGTGATGTCCAATAAGTTTCGATTATTTTATGCTGATACGAGGACTGCTCAATAAATTTTAATACTGATATAATTAAACGAGGACTGTCTAATACATTTTGATACTTATCTATTAATACGAGGAGTGTCCAATAAATTTCGATTATTTCATAATTATACGAGGAGTTCCCAATAAATGTTGATACTTTTATGATTATACGAGGACTGTCCAATAAGTTTTGATTATTCTATGCTGATACGAGGACTGTCCAATAAATTTTGATTTTTTATACTTATACAAGGACTGCCCAATAAGTTTTGATTATTTTGTGCTGATACCAAGACTGCCCAATAAATTTTGTTACTTTTATTAGTATACGAGGAGTTTCCAATAAGTTTTGATTATTTTATGCTGATACGAGGAATGTCCAATGAATTTTGATTTTTTATACTTATACAAGGACTGCCCAATAAGTTTTTATTATTTCATGCTGATACCTGGACTGCCCAATAATTGTTGATACTTTTATGATTATACGAGGAGTGTCCAATAAGTTTTGATTATTTTATACTGATACGAGGCATGTCCAATGAATTTTGATATTTTATACTTACACAAGGACTGTCCAATAAGTTTTGATTATTTTATGCTGATACCAGGACTGCCCAATAAATGTTGATACTTCTATGATTATACGAGGAGTGTCCAATAAGTTTTGATTATTTTATGCTGATACGAGGAATCTCCAATAAATTTCGATTTTTTATACTTATACAAGGACTGCCCAATAAGTTTTGATTATTTTATGCTGATACCGGACTGTCCAATAAGTTGTAATACCTATATACTTGTACGAGGACTAACCAATAATTTTTGATTATTTTATGATGATACGAGGACTGCCCAATAAATGTTGATCCTTTTATGACTATACGAGGACTGTCCAACAAGTTTTGATTGTTTTATACTTATACGAGGACTTCACAATAAATTTTGATACTTTTATGATTATACGAGTGCTGTCCAATAAGTTTCGATTATTTTATGCTGATACGAGGATTGCTCAATGAATTTTAATACTGATATGATTAAACGAGGACTGTCCAATACATTTTGATTCTTTTCTACTTATACGAGGAGTGTCCAATAAATTTCGATTATTTCACACTTATACGAGGGCTGCCCAATAAATGTTGATATTTTTATGATTATACGAGGACTGTCAATAAGTTTTGATTATTTTATGCTGATACGAGGACTGTCCAATTAATTTCGATTTTTATACTTATACAAGGACTGCCCAATGAGTTTTGATTATTTTATGCTGATACCAGGACTGCCCAATAAATGTTAATACTTTTATGATTATACGAGGACTGTCCAATAAGTTTTGATTATTTTATGCTGATACGAGGAATGTCCAATAAATTTTGATTTTTATACTTATACAAGGACTGCCCAATGAGTTTTGATTATTTTATGCTGATACCAGGACTGACCAAAAAATTATGATACTTGTATGATTATACGAGGACTGTCTAATAAGTTTTGATTATTTTATGCTGATAGGAGGACTGTGAAAGTATGGAGAAGAAAAGCATAAAGAGCTAAGAAAAGAGCTAAAAAGATGAAGAAATTGTGAACGTCAAAGTGTAAAACTCTATGCAATAGCTTTACCGCGACAGTCTCCGAGTGCCACACGTCTTTTTTTTATTAAGTAAGTAGTAGTTATACTGCAGTAGTTTGTCCAGCTTTGTGTGTTTATAGGCGTATAATGATAAATAAATTAATATAAACTTATCATGAATAATGTTCTACGTTTATCTTGACTTAACATCATTGAAAAATCTAATTATACTCCAATTTAGAATGTATGCTACTCAAATTATTTTTTAATTTATGCATTGTTTTTACATTATAGTTTATTTATTGTCATTCTGTTTGTTAAGAAAAGTACTTTGTGAAAGAAATTATTAGTTGTGTATTTTTATACCAAAATAAATGAATTGTTTATATGATTATTGTGTTATGTTTCCCTTTTTAAGCATTTATGGTCCATCATTTGATATTTCGTTCAATTTAGCTAAACATCTAATCATTATTGAGTTAATGCAGTTAAATTGAATGAAATGTCAAATGATGGACTATAAGTGGTTATTTTGAAATGCAGTAAATTTGAATATACCGCCAAAACCTAAAATTACAGAAATATTTTTAACATCACTCAATTGTTTAGTCAACAGGGTCTTTAGATGGCGCCACAATCAGTGTCTCATCTATCTGCGGGTTATCTGTGGATCAGGTTGAATGAGGATGTATACAAAAGATAGAGATGAGAATACCAGTTATACAAAAAAGGCGCTTCCGTTCCAGAAAAATACAGCGACAAAATACCGCGGTTTTGTAACTGTCAGTGATGGATATTTCGTCGACTCCACAATACGGCACGGACAGACGGTCCACGATATAAGCAATTTTGTCACATACACTGGCAGCAGTTTCAGGAAAATCGAGCTACAGAGTAGAAAGAATCAGTTCGAAGCGGTATAGAATCGAATACCGAAGAGCGCAGCTGCAGCAGCTTAAACGGTCTGAGGTACAGAAAGAAAACGGAACTTCTACTGTACTAGACTTTTCCAACACATCCTAATAGCTGGAGAATATAATATAATTTGTCAGGGGCACCTCTTAAATGGAGAGAGGGTGCTAAAATCTTCCCGTCTTCGACCATTAATAATACAAACAGTTCTGAAAAAATGGAAATATATCACATATTATTACGCATAACTACTTGGAACGTGCGCAGCTTATTTATGTCGGGAAAACTAGCAAATGCCGAAGTAGAAAAGATCAGACTAAATTTCTATATCCTTGGACTACATATACTACTCGGTAAGTACAGATCCTAATCACATTTATGGCGTCGCTGTTCTTGTCTCACCACACATTGATAAATCAGTCATATATTTTGCTCCACTAACTGATCGTGTGTAAATAGTGAAACTATACACGATACATCGTCCAGTAAACATAGTACATGTTTAAGTCACATGTGACAAATCTGACATCGAAGTGGAATCTTTCTACAATGATATAACAGAAGCTATCTATCATACAACGAAGGGATAAATACCAATGATTATTGGAGATTTTAATGTCATAATTGGTACTGGAACATACGGTGAAGCCGTTGGCAGATATGAACTTGGAACCAGAAATGCCAGAGGCGACAGACTTATTGAATTCTGCGTTGAGCATAAATTGATCGTTTCAAAAACTTTCTTTAAACTTCACTTCCAACGTATTTATACTTGGAAATCTCCGACAGATAAATAAAGCAATTTTATGGGGTACCAAATAGATTACATTTTAACAAACCAAGACCGTAAGAAGTACATCAAATCTGTGCAAACATACTCTTGAGCGGATATTGGTAGTGATCATAATCCATAAGTAATGGATTTCAGGTTTCAACATTTCAAAAACTACAATCATAAAACGCCAAACAAACACCTTGATTCTGAACAACGAAACTGCCCTGAGATAAGAGTCAAAGTCGAAAAGGTGGTGGAAGAAAAACAAATAAACATAAATATTGATTATAAACAAAATACTATAGGAACCGATTGGGAATTGATTATGAACAGACTAAGAGTCAAGATAAAAGCACAAAACAAAAATAGACAAATATATGGAATTCACCCAAATGATAAGATAGAAATGCAGACAGCAGGCAGAGAAAAGAAAAGTGCATAGAAATTGAACAGCTTCAATTAAAACAAGATACCTCTCATGTACATAAAAAATTGAAGAAATTACTGAGCTAAATCGGAAACAAAGAAATTGAATACTCAGAAATGAAAACAATGAGATAATTTTAGGAGTCGAGGAAAAGTTGAAAACATGAAAACATATAAAAACTGTTCAATAACAACAGCTCCAAAGTTTCCAACAATAGCCAATGAAACTGATTACGCAGGTCCTGAGATTACAAAAATAGAGAAACGGCAGAGCAGCATATCCAAACAGGATCCTCAAAGTTATCGTTGAGTAAGATAGCGCCGGACTAAAGATTTAACATATCTTTTTAATCACATATAACTCTGGAAAGATGCCACTCGTCCGACTTAATTCGACGTCAAATAAAACTGTTTCTTCCCACTGTGATGACTACCGACTAATAAGCATACTGTGCCACGTTCTTAAGGTGTTCCTGTGAGTAATTCATACCAGGATTTACAGAAAATGGGAGGCATAACTAGTAAACATGCAGTTTGGTTTTAGAGATGACATAGGCACGCGGGAAGCACTGTTTACCCTGAACGTACTAATACAGAGATTCAGGGACATGAACGTCGATATTTATGCTCGCTTTATTGATTTCCCGAAAGCTTTATCGAAATATTAGAAGCCACGGGTATTGACAATCGAGATGGAAGAATGATATCAGAAATATATTGGAACCAGACAGCAAACATCTGCATAAATCAGCGGTTGCATAATGCCACAAAGATCAAAAAGGAGGCTTGGCAGGGATGTATATTATGCTGTTTAATATATATTCGGAGGCAATTTTTAGAGAATCTCTGCATGGAGTAACATCTGGAATACGTATAAACGGGAAATTAATAAATACCATCACGTTTGCTGATGACACGTTTCATCTGGCCGATAGCCTTGCAGAACTGCAGAGCACTATGAACCTTGTAGTCGAACAGTGTCAGAATTTTGGCCTTTGCATTAATGCGTTTAAGACGAAGCTAATTGTCTTCTCAATAACAACCAGACACTCCACAATGCACATAAAAGACCAGATAGTTGAGCAGGTGTTATCGTTTAAGTATTGGAGATCTATTGATAATGAAAAGTGCGATCCAAAACTAGAAATAAGGTCGAAGATTGGACATGCTCGGAAGGCATTCTTTGGTATGAAAGACTTTTTCATGAGGTCAGATCTGAGTTGGGGGCTTCGAATTCATATGATCCGATGCTACATATTCCCTGTACTTCTTCATGGTTGCGAGAGCTGGGCCTTAACCTCTCAAACAGAAGAAATAATTGACGCTTTCGAAATAAAACTTTATCGACGCATATTGTGGATATTGTGAACCCTAAGCATAACTGATACCGAAGTATCGCAAAACCTTTTACATTAGACATATAATCAGAGGTGAAAGGTGCGAAACACAAAGGTTAATCATTGAAAGAAAAATCCAAGGTAATCGACAGTTGCAATGCATCAGAATTCGTAGTTGAAGGATCGGCGTCGATAGTTCGGACGCACTTCAAAAGATATATTCAGAGCTGCAGTTTCTAAAACAATGCTAGCCATCTGCATCGCCAATCTTTGTCAGGAGATGGAGTAACAAGAAGAACAATACCGGGAAATTATTTTGGTATTTGCTTAAACTTATAACGTAGGTGGAGGTTTACTACTGCAAAATGTTACAGTAAATTAGCTATTTTCATCGTGTAATTTAATAAGTAATGCTTACAGCGGTCGGACTTCGGGTACCTAATCGTTTACATGCTATTTGTGGAGCGCAGCGCTACGTTCAAAAAATACCGCCACAAAATCCCGGTATCAATATATCGACCCATCTTTAGAGAAACATGTAAAAGTGAAAGATAAACTTTCGATTCTGATTGAATTTGTTCGGGAAAATATATTTATAAACTCACTGAAACAAACAACGACCTGTTGATAATACGTCGATGAAATAATAAATTGGATATGGAGAAAGTGAGTATATCCAGTAGATAAGTATCTTGAATTAGAGGAATGGTAGATCGTTGAAAAATATTAAAAACATCTGATTACAGTGGACCCCCAGTAATTCGGTCCCTGTCTAATCTGGCACCCCTGTAATCCGATATGTCTATTATTATTCAATAATTTTTTGACAATATTCGCTAATGTAGATAGGTAATGCATGATTGAACATGTTACAACTTGTACGCGTCCCCACTACTGCGCTCGACGCGTAGATATTGTTTTCATTCTGATTACTTAGTTTGAATTTGACAGCATGTTATATCGGTGCGGTGGAACGTCCGTTCATTGTTTACTCATTGTTTATTACGTATACGTACCTAGTAATGTCGTCACATGCCCAAAAGCGAAAGCACAAAACACTGACAATCAAAGAAAAATGTGATATTTTAGACCATCTAAATCGTAATGAATATTTCAGTAGTTTAGCAAGTGAATACGGCGTAGACCGATCTACAGTTCATGACATTGAAAAAAAACACGAGAAGATTGAAAAATTCGTGTCAACTACTAACCGTGGCTCAGGTAAGAGACAGACACTCAAGACAGCTGAACATCCAGAAGTGGAAGAAGCTTTATACATGAGGTTTCTTCAGGAAAGAAATATGCATGCGCCCATTTCGGGGTCTATGTTGGTTATGAAAGTTGAGTTTTTTATAAGAAAATAATGGAAAAAAAAGATTTTGTGGCTAGCAAGGGATGGCTACTTTTAGTGACTATTATAGGAGAGAAACTTTCTAATGATGTCACCTGAATAGCCATTTAAATTAAGATTTTTGCAAAAGGTGAAAAATTTAATTCTTGACCCGTCATCGGTGTACAATGCAGAATATTCTTGGCTTTTTTGGCGTGTGATACCTAACAAAACTTACATTTCCATACTACCATGTGCTAACGCTGAGGGTACACTCCCGCTAAATATGGTGGACGTTGGAAAATCTAATAATGAACGTTCATTCAAAAACATTGATTTACCCTTAGAGTGATACTACACAATAGAGAGGGATATTCATTCATAAACACGTTTATTTCTGCGGCCAATAATCCTAAACGCCAGTATTAAAATAATGAATGATATACAAAAAGTTGGGACGGTATTATGGATAAATAGAATTGGTAACTTCGGCTGTATTTCTGACAAACTTGGCACTGACGAACCATGGTAATCCAAATACATTAAATTATTAAATTAAACTAACTTTACTTAGCACTAAAAATCTTGAAAAACACATAAAAACGAAAGAACTTAATTTTTACGCGCTTTTCGTGATGGTGTTCGTATAAACAAATCACGTTTGACGTTTGGCATTAATTATTAGTAATACTACAGCGCATTTGAAATTATCGTCGGGGACGTTCTGACAATATTTGCATCTCTCTTTATATGGTAATTAAACAAGGACAAAACTATTAATAGGTTACCCTAGACAAATAAAGCAGGTACTGAAATTATGAGCAATTCTCACTATTAGTTACAACTATAGATATCTTTTTTGTTACAACAAATGCTTGCTTAAAATTTATATGAGAATATGCCCTTATTAAATATAATTTGATTATTTCTAATTATTTTTAAAACCCGCGTCTTAAATGCATAAATTAGTGTTACTTCTTTTTATTTGCATAACTTTTTAACAAGTTTTTAATTAAATTCCATTTTTCCTACAACTAAACAAAATTTGTAAATATGGCAAAGCGGTGGATGTGTCCGCAAGTGAGCTTAGAATCTGATTCGTTGTTTGGGGTATCAAAAAACCAAAACAAACTAATCTTTTTTGTGTGTTAATCTGAGGACTTACCTGTACACTATTATGAAAAAAAGTACGTGGATGACAAAAGACCTTCTCAAAAAGAGGTTTTATGAATGCTTTGTACCAAAAGTTAGAACATGGATGAAAGATCATAATTTTCCTCAAGAGCGTTATGATGAAGAACTAACCACTGAGGACAAATGCATTACTGCGATGTTTCTTCCGCCAAACTGCACTGCGCTGATTCCAACCATGGATCAGCATATCATTCAGTTTGTCAAGCAAGATTCTAAGAAAAACCTACTTCTGAAAGCCGTATCAAACGACCAGCCAATAGAAAAAACATTAAAAGAGTTTATTACGGAAACCTTGGTTTTTGTTCTTTGTCAATCGTAGTATGAATTACCTTCATCATCTATTACATCGTCTTGAAAAAAGGTATGGCCAGATATAGTCACCACTCCAAGCAACGATCCACAAATCAGTGTAACTTTGGAAATAATAGAGCAAGTTGCTGCTGAAACACAGTTCGGAAGATTTAAAAATCTGGTGCCGTGGAATGGATAAAGAGGAAAATATGTTTCATGAAATGTCTGACGAAGCGATTATTAAAGAGATTTCTAGTTATACAACAATAAATCGGGAAGATGACGGCGAAGTAATTGCAACTAGTCTGCGTGAAGAGAATGGTGCATCCCACAAAGAATTTTTACTTTTGACAAGATTGAGAAAAAAAGCTTTGATCTCGCGTTTCAACAATGTTGAACAAACAAAAATATTGTTGTTGTAAACTCTCTTTTGTGTTGTTTAATTTAATAAATTTGACATACAATATGAGGTATGAAACGACGAAAAAGGGGCGTAAAGAAAAAAAAGCTTTGGGCGTAATTATATGGGCTATAAGGAAGTAGGCCAAGGTGTTATTCAAGATGTACCTAAATAAAGCAGAAAATTAGTGAACAAATGTGGTCATAACAATGATAAGAAAAAAAGTGAGAGAACATTTCTCTGCAGCTTAATTTCTGAAGGAAACAGAAATAAACTTTTCAATTATTTTTGGAGTTTGCCTACATGGTTTAGTGAGCACAAGAAGTATGAGAAAGAGGACGAGGCGAATTGTAATTGCAAGTAATATAAATAAAAAAGCGTCAACGGAAGAATCAGGGTATGATACTGAAGAAGAAAAAAATCAAAAGAAGATGGAAGGTCATGATATTTTCTTGCCGAGAAAAAATGGTGTTAAGGTTCGAGTATGTTGTGTCTTTTTTCTAAAGTAGCTAGTCACTACTGCAGAAAATCATCAAAAAAAGTTTATGTGGAATACGTTTTCTACTCCAAAGTGCAAATGCTCACGAGTATGTGAAATGGTGTCTAGGAAGACAAATCAAACCGGCACCTATCAATCTACTGAAAATTATCATGAAGAATAAAATTATTCCGATACATATGCCACGAAAGGACCAGTTTGATACATGCTACAGTCATAGACTTGAGCATATTCCTGATGATGTGTTCCATATTCACATTCAGCGAAAAAATTACGCAAGAGAGGAAAAAATTCTAGCAAAGCCAGTGCTATAGCCAGTAATGACCACCGACCAATTACGATGAATCTATAAAGTGTCCTTTTGTGCCCTAAAACATTACAATCTACCATGTATCATAAAACTAAACTGCAACTACACAATATATAACCTAAAAATTGAGATGTCACTCTCTATGTTTGGCATGAGGGAATTGAAGGTGTTACTTCCAACCAATTCACTACGAGCATCTTGGATTCTTTGAATAATGCAAAAAATTAATACAAGATTATGATTTTAATATCAGATAAATGCGGATACCAAGACCGTAACCGAGTTATGAGCAATGCTTTAAGAGATTTTGGGGTTCAGCATCATGTCACCATAGAATGGATTTACCATACGAACGATCACACTATGATGGAAATGGATAGTGTTCATTCCACCTTGGAATAACTTTATCCTCCCATTAAATCACCCAGTGATTATATAGCCAAAATGAGATCGGCTAAGCCTAAGCAACCCTACGAAGTTAGGGAGATTCATTTTGATCTTTTCTAAAATATGATGCATTACCAAGCTAATCATTTTTTTTAGACCCGGTAATTCTGTTGGAGATCATGTAGTAGCCAATTTATGTAAAATTTAATATGGCCCAGATGGAATTATATGGTACAAGACACATTTCAAAGAAGACTGGAAAGAACTCACGCGACGTCGTTAGTTTGAAATCAACAATGGAAACTTAACACAACTTTATGACAAACCCGGCATTGGTTCAGAATCTAAATTCTTCAGATCCTGAAATTGGCTTTCTACGTTAACCTGTTATTCAAGCCTGCTAAGGAGACCAAAGATAAGAAGCTCGTTAGTAACAATGCACCTGAAACTCAGAAAGACAAAACTAAAAATAAAACAAAAAAATGCTAAAATCTAAGAAACAACCCGGCAAGAAGACACCAAAAGAGAAATCGCGCAAATAAATACACATTAATTTGATGAAAAACAATATAATACATAATAAATTATTGGTATTCTTACGTTTTTCTTTTTATATAAATCAGTTCACTTTTATTGACGTTAATGTTATATAACGTTTAAATTAGTTTGATTGATAAATATTATAAAGTGCCTTCCACATAGGATTTATCATTTTTTTACTTTTCAAATAAAGTGGTTTTAATAATATCCCATGAGACCAAATTTCATAAGAAAAATCTCCTATGTGTAAACCTGAAATGGTTGTTACCTCCTATGTAGCAAAATTCCAGGTTTTTTAAAAGTAATTGGGCATTAAATACTGTTCTAGTAAATTGACTTTTGTTTTCGAGGGTTTTCTATTATAATGTTTTTTGTATTTTTGAATTATGCTGTAATTTAATGCCAAACAACAGAAATAACTTGTTTTTTGCTCCCCCTGTAAAATTCATATTTTCCCACATACGAGTTATTCCAATTGTTAGATTATGGTCTCTTTAAAACACATCAACACTATTAATTGAGTAAGTACTATTGATTCCTACACTTTTATTGTACCATACTGTTGAAATATAGCAATATTCAATGGTTACAAAATATTTATTTAAAGAAATATGAAATGGTAAAATCAACGTCTATACGAATTTAAGTTATATATATAATGGGTTGATACCCCTGCTGGGGTTTCGCCGCTTCACGCTTTCTATATCCATTTTTTTTGGGTGGATCAATCCCCATTTTCCTTTTAGAGTTTCTCTGTCAATGCTCTCCATAGTTTCCAATCTTTAACTTCGTCCTTCCATCCTCCAATTCCGACTCTTGTCATAACTTCCTTCACCTGTTCCAGCCATTTTATTCTAGGTCTACCCCTACATTTTCTCCCCCCAGAATCCCATTGTGTCATTTGCAGTGTTATTTCTTGTTCTTCTGCTCTATATATGTGTCTCAGTCATACCATTCTTTGCCTTTTTATTTTCCTTACTATGTCCTCTCCATTCCAGTTCTTGCTCAATTTCATAGTTCATTCTTTGTCTGTACTCGTTATCTCTCAATTTAATTGGTCTCAATATTGTTCTCATTAACTTCCTTTCTGTTATTCTCAAGTCTTCTTCTTCCTTTTTAGTCAGTGTCATTGTTTCAGCAGCATACAACAGTACGGGTCTTATTAGCACTTTATGAATATTGATTTTGGTTTGTCTTGAGAGTAATTTGCTTTTTAAAAGTTTTTTATTGGCATGGTAAGCCCTATTTGCATTAATGATTTTTTCTTCTATTTCCTGTTTCCAGTGTTTGTTACTGTGACACCTAAGTATTTGAATTTCTCCACTTTTTCAAATTCGAAATCTCCGATCTTTATTGCACTGGTTTGATTTATTTTACCAAAAATCATTATTTTTGTTTTATCTGCATTTATTTCTAATCCCATCCTACTTCCTTCACTTGTGATTTCCCTTATTGTGTTTCCAGAATCTCTCTTGTCTTTGATATGATTACTATATCGTCCGCATAGGCAATTATCTATCTTCCGCTCGTCCTGAGATTGGTTTTTTGTATCCGTCTCATTGCATATTCAAGTGTTAGGTTAAATAATGTTGCAGATAGCGAATCACCTTATCTTACACCCTTATTTATGTATATTTCATCAGTTTCTCCTCCTTCTGCTTTTATCGTAGCCCTTGAGTTTTCCATTGTCATCTTGATTAACCTTCTTAATTTATCATTAATGCCTAGTTCTTTCAAAGCAGACAAAAGTTTGCCTCTATGTATTGAATCGAAAGCTTGCCGAAAGTCTACAAATAACATTTCCAGTTCTATTTGATGTTCATATGCTTTTTCCATTATCTGCTTCAGTGTATATATGGCATCCAGCGCTGATCTTCCTTTTACGAATCCACACTGATATCGTCCTATAGTATTTCCTGTAGTTTCTCTAAGCCTTCTGTTTATTGTAGCTGATAGTATTTTATAAGCAGTATTCAGTAACGTAATACCTCCATAGTTTTGGCATTCATGCTGGTCACCTTTCTTGTGGATTGTAATTATCTGGCTTATTTCCCATTCTATAGGCATTTTTTCTTCTCTCTATATTTTTATTATAAGTTGGTATAATATATCATGAAGCTTCTCACCTCCGTACTTTATCAGTTCCATATTTATGATATCTTTTCCATGAGCTTTTCCGTTTCGGCTGTTGTTAATAATCTCCATAATCTCTGCTCTTGTAGGTTCTTCCAATATTTTTTCTTGTGATATTTCTTCAATGTCTTCTTCAATATCTGAATCTTCTACTAGTAAAGTCCTAAAGTGATCCATCCATATTTGTTTGTATTCATTTTCTTCTTCAATGACTTTGCCATATTGGTTTTTTATACCTTCCGTTTTGCCCTTATAGGTTCGGCTTTGTCCATTTATATTTTTATAAAATTTCTTGGTATTACAATTCTTTCTTTCTTGTTCTATTTCTTTTATATTGTTATGTATCCATTCTCGCTTTGATTTTCTTATCATTTTGTTACATTCATTTCTGTTTTTTATGTATTTTTGCTTGTGCTTTATTTCGTTTGTTCTTATCCATATTTATCTTTTTTCCTTTTTTTCTACTGCTACACGGCAACTATCATTGTACCAATCTTTTCTTTTATCTCTATCCATTTTGCCTATGTGTTTTTCCGTTGTTATTTGAATGGATGTTTTTATAGCTTCCCATTGTGCGTTAACGTTGTCTTCCTTTTTCACTATTCTGCTTAGTAATTCTTCTATCTGTGTTTCATATTCTTTCCTTACTTTCTCTTCACTAAGCTTTGTTATGTTCCATCTAATGCATTTCTATCCCTTGTTTTATTTTGGCATTAACAAGAAAGTGATCGGAGTCGGCACATGCTCCTCTGTATGTTCTCACGTCCTTTATTGATGTTTGTTTTCTCCTATTGATTAATATAATATGGTTATAGTACAGTCAAATAATTCACCTGCAAGTCAACGTTTAATGCCACTGTACTCCAATATATTTTGTATTTTGATATCGGAATGGGTCCGTTAATCCAGTACTTATAGCAACAAAAAATAATTGAATAATCACAGGACTGTTCAACTGATTGCGCTCAAATTATAATCTTGTAATAAATCTTTTTTATGGTAAACAAGTAGGTGAAATATTTTTGATATAAAATTATATTTACTGGGTGTTCGGGTGTCTATGTTACTGAGTATACATCAATTTCGATGTAGTCGACAATCAATTAAAATAATAATTTTTGAATTTTGCGAACGTAATCATTGATTATTTTTGATATCTCGGGACCACTTGAAAATATCTGCCTCGGTATAAAGTGAGCTCTTTGTTAATATCACCTTAGTTTCCACACGATATTTCAACGTGAAGCAGAATGTTTATCTCCAAAATTTTATTTTTCGTAATTGGATCCATTGTTACTCCCGTCAAATGTTGGATGGAGATATTATTAATTTTTTTTTGTTGCCCAATTACCTCTCAGGGAAGGTTACATGCAGTTATTTGAGGCTACTAATAAAACAATACGGTGTCGGTGGTTTAACTATATTGGTTTCTGACTTGCATACAATAATATCAAGGTACTGAGGGAGGCGGCACTTGTGGCGTGATACAAGAGTGCCGAACGTAAGGCCACTAGTGGCTGAATTGTCTAGCCTAGAAGAGGCCGTACACTTTAAATCATTTACCCGAAGATTAGGTTAAGAATCCAAAAAAATCACAATTGTTTTTGTAATAGCAAAAAAAAGTAAATTAGCTATACCGAAGTGGCGTTACTGAAATGCCCCAGCGACTATATTGTTTAAGGAATATCTACCGCAGAGTATACTTTGCGTTTACATAACATAAGTAACTCACTTTGAAGTTTCGCAAATTGTTCAAATAACTAAAATCTTAAACTTTATTTTTAGACTACGAACTGATGAATCTACGATAAGGGGCCTAGGTCCTGAAGGGTTTTCTAATATGTAATTAAATATAATATATGAGTTCAGTGTTCAATAATTCATTGTGGTTGTTTTTCCCTAAGTGAATGTTAAACTATATGTGTGGAAACTATATGTGATAAAACTTTATATGTTGACAAAGAACAAATCCCACTTATGACTACCACTTAGCTGTTAAATTGCTGTGGAATACTCGTTCAGCACCGCCTCACACAGTTGCTTCTTGAGCCTTTGAAATAATATGTACATGGTAGTCCTCAGACGAACAGCTGCTAACCTGTCAGGTATACAGGAATCTGGGGTCCAAGGTATTCCTAGGACTAATTGGAAACAGAGTCCAATGATGATGATGGTATTCAAATGAGGTCTTTCGATGTCGGGTGACCTCAAGGTGGATTAAATTTTCAATTTCTACAATTGAATTTTCGCAAATATCTAATTATGATCCCCTTCAGGGTACTTATAGGTGCCTCTATCACCAAAGTAACACTTAAGATTACCTGCGAAAATTTAAGAAAACTCCGTAAAATGCGGCAAACGTTTTACTCCATACCCATGGACAGTAAAAAGCAAGATATTTTTTTGTACACTGAAAATTCCCACCTAAATCTATTAGATTCTTAGAATTGTTGGTCAAACTGATTTCAAATATTGGTTTAGCAGTCACTTATGCTTATGGGATTTAGGGACATTTATGAAGTAATGATTTTTGAAGTTTGATAGTGACAATATTGACAATTGATGGATACATGAATAATTATAACTTGTTATCAAAATAAACATTGAATTTTATATGTATTTTAGTTTGAGAATTTGCTTTTATTTCAGTTAGAAAATCATTTTATTTTCATATTTGGTAGTGAGATTCTAGTTTTAGTTAGTTATGAATACTTCTGGTCGAAGCGATACACCTGGTAAGATTGTATCTTGTTTTGTTTCTTAAAAGGTCCTTGAAATGATTTTTGTACTTTTAAACGATTTTCTCTAAATAATGCTGGTGTTCTTGGATTGGTAGCCTAATTCCTAACCTTTGGGGGATATATCTAAATGAGCTTGTAACACCATCTGTATTGGATTCAGTGTACAGGTAATACAATATTAGTTTACCAAGTGGGTTTCTATTCTAAACCAATTTCAATGTATTTTAAATTGTATGTTACAAATTCAAGTGGTATGTAGAATAATAATTTATTGATAATGTAAGAGTATTACATCACCTTAAAAATTATCAATTGCACACTACGTAAAACAGAAAACTTTATAAAACTAAAAAAAGAGATATTGCAGTTAATAGTGGAATAATTATTTCAATGTGTATTTTACTAACTGTAGATAGAGGGATGAGAGAAATTTTTAAACTATCTGCACAAAAACCGGTTTGACTTCCAAATTAGTTGTTGGCAATCACTGCCTAATCTGTTGCAAGTAGCTCTCTAAACGATTTATTTAATTATTTGTTGCTGTTTCTTACAGCAATATCAGGATCGTCATTCAAGGTTCTAGCGCGATGGGGTAAAATAAGAAGACTTTAATTCCACCGTTTTTTTATTCAAACTTCTCATACGTTCCTTTATATTCAAGTCAGACGTAAGACCTAACTGACGAGCCGACGAATTACAACTCGGTCGTCAGCATATTTTATGTAGTTTTAAATTAATATCCTTTGGCAATCAGGTTACACGAGGAACCAATTGCCGACAGATGCATTTCTCACGAATTTCGCAACAGCTGAATATGCACTGTTGTAAAATAGTTCATATTCTTAATTATATTACACAAGGACCCAATTTCCGACAAGGGGATGATTTAAGATTATTGCAAAAGCTGACTATGAATTGTTTTAAAATATTAAAATATTTCCTATAAAGTTGTCATCATATTTCAATACAACATTCATGACATTTTTATGAAATTTGTAATCACTACAATTGTAGATAGTAAACAAGGTACAGTAAGAGAATGTAATTTTTCTACGACCATAAAGGAAAATGTACATTTCAAGTGCGTATTCGATTAAGAAACCTACCACGTTGTAATACAGATTTTCATTCCCACGGGCTAGCTGTATCGAAATATTTCATTTCCTGCGACTTTCATGAGCTACTAGACTGTCATTATATTAACGAATTTTTTGACCATATATATATATATTATAATATATGATTGCTTACGCCTATTTAGTTTCCCTGGAATGGTTTATTATTTGGCAACAACGCTTCCATGTGTTATGTCCGAAAAATTGTTGAAAGGATTTTAAAAAGGTAGCAGTAATTAGCACAATCGTGGTACAAACGTTAGTTGAGAATTTTCGGTAGCCATCGGGGCGAATTTTATACAGTTTTGGCAAAAAACGGATCAACCGAGATATTTGTGATTTCTCACGTGTGACAAATAACTTAAAGTGCCCGATTTTCCTTTTTCCCCTTTATCCCATTTCCCAAAGAGCAAGTAATGGAATCTTAGAGGAACATTCTATTGGTAAGTGAAGTTTCTAAAACCAATCATTTACATTTTCATTTCTACAGTCCATTTTATTTAAATGTTTCATTGACCTATCGAACAACCAAAATTCGCCTCGATGGCTACCGAAAATCTCAACTAACGTTCGTACCAAGATTGTGCTGATTACTGCTACCTTTTCAAAATCCTTTCAACAATTTTCGGACAAAAGACGGAAGCGTTGTCGCCAAATAATGAACCATTTCAGGGTAACTAAATAGGCGTAAACATACACCTGACCCTGAAACATAGTTTTTTCAGCCACCAAAACCTTTTATTTGAAATACCCAAACTTTAACCTATAAACAAAATATAAATATTTCTAACTATAAATAAATACATGTACCTTAGGACAATTTAAGTTACTTTTGGAAACAAAGAAACAAAGTTTTTCAAAAATCCCGAAAATAAAACAAAAAAATTATAATTCAACTCTATAATTGATCTATTGAGTTGGAAGGGTGTAAACCTTAACAACCGGTCGGGTAAAAGTACCTTTACCGGTCCTTACCGTAACATTAAGAATAACCCCGTCGCTACCCGGATGCACTTTGGAAACTACAGCTAAAGGCCAATATAAAGGCGGAACGTTGTCAGTTTTCAAAATAACTACCGAACTGACTTTAATATTTGGCATATGTTTTGACCATTTAGATCTGGTTTGCAAACTGGTTAAATATTCCAGTCGCCAACGTTTCCAGAAATCCTGTATCATTCGGTCCACCAACTGGAATCTGTCGAGCCAGCCTAGTGATATATCGGTTTAAGGTTTAGCCGGAGGAGATAAAGTCGGAGTAGGAGCCTCTGGGGCATCTGGATCCGAAGACAGACGACACAAGGGCCGAGAATTTAATATTCGATTTGCACCAACACCGTGGAAAGTTCTTCGTAAGTAACAAGTTGGTCCCCGAGGACAAGATAAAGATGCTTTTTTACCGATTTAACATTGCTCTCCCACAACCCACCCATATGTGGCGCTGCTGGAGTATTAAACCTCCACTCAATTCTGTTAACACCTAATTCTGTCTGAAAAGCATGAATATACTCCGGGGAGTTAATAAATTCATTAAGTTCCGACTTTGCACCCACAAAATTAGTTCCACGGTCGGAATAAATAACCTCTATTGGACCAAGGCGTGAAATAAACCGTTTAAACGCCTGTAAAAAATGTTGTGTGGACAACGAACTTACTAATTCTAGATGTATGGCTTTGACAGACATGCAGATAATTAAACTAACATAAGCATTGTGGACAGGTGCATTTCTTTACCTTCCCATTGTAATATTAAGTGGTCCAAAATAATCTACGCCTGTACGCGAGAAAACACGTGGCTCCTGCATTCTCATTGCGGGTAAATCGACCATGAGCGGATTTAAGTTAGTAGCTTTTAAACGGAAACCACGATTACATTTATGTATTCGATTTAGAATTAAATTTCTTGCACCTATAATCCAATATTTTTGCCGTAACAAAGCTTCAAGCAAATAAGCACCCGTGTGCAAGTGAATGTGGTGATAATAATCGACCAGTTTTTCCGTAAACTGACTTTTGGCGGGTAAAATTATAGGATGTTTTCTTGTAACACTTGAATTGGCCTTTTCGATTCGGCCCCCGACCCTAAGCAATCCATCTTGCAAAAGCGGGCGTAATTTTTGAAAGTTTCGTGGAACAACTTTATTTAAATTTAAATTTTGAATTTCCGAACAAAAATGTTTAAGTTGGACTAATTTAATTAATACTAATTCCGCCTTTTGAAGGTCGTCCGCCGTCACAACCTTTTTACACGGAATAATTTTTGAATAGCGCAAAACCCAAACTGTAATACGCAAAATTTTTGGCCAAGAAGAAATCCGTTCTAACAATTCTAAAAGCGGGTGGTTCTCGACCGGATTTTCCTTTTGCTATGAAAACTTTCGAGGTTTCATTGACTTCCGAAACATTAAATTTAGGTAATGATAACGGCCACTCATTTTCCGGTAACGTAATCCACGTAGGCCCCGATAACCAAAAAGAATGATCAACTAACTGTGCCGGAGTAAGACCGCGTGATAAACAATCCGCTGGATTTTGTATACTTCCAATGTGATACCAAAAACCGTTGGGAATATTTTCTTTAATTTGTATAACACGATTGGAAACAAATATATCCTTTATATAAGGCGTTTTTAACCTACTTGAACTACCGACGAATCGGAAAAGGCTAATACTTTAGATATACCGATAGTCATGTTTGTTAACGTCTGTCTAATAATTTGACATTTCACATCAGTGTTTACAAAATTCGTTTATAAAAAAAATTAATAATTGAAAGTGGGTAGCGATAGTGAGGATGATTTGACAATGATATACTGATCCCCATATGTAAACTAGCCATATCTTTAGATGGACACGGTCACTATCCTGGTAGATGCTGGAGATGATATAAGTTAATTAAAGAAACACGATAATTGATAACTTTTTCTGCAGGCGAATTATAACGATTTTTTCTGCATAAAGTATTTTTATTTCCGAGTTGTCAAAATTTGAAAATCTGGAACGTTATTTCACGACGTAGGTAGGTTACATGTACAAAAATGAAAAATATTGGTCCATTCAACGGGTTAAGAACCCGACCTAATAATTTCAGAGAAAAAATTCTCTAAACCATGCAACAATAACGGCAGGAAAGTTTATTTATTACAGTTTTGTTCATGATTTATGATGGTCGTAGAAAAAGTATAGTGTACAATTTACATGAAATGACCCATTTCCAACTCGTAGCTATATGAAGTTTCATATACCTAGTCGTGGGAAATGTATGTCATTTAATTCTCCTTGTACAATATACCATTGAGAAATTGTTTGAGCAGGACCAATTTCATGTTCAACTACGAATCGTTCGCTATAATTGGAAGTACCAGTGACGTTACTGTCACTGCTTTGAATTCTCCAGTATTATACGATTCTATAATTGTATGTGATACATTCGTGAAGAATCTCAAACTGATTATTTCTTAAACTTTTCTATTTTCTCTAAAATAAAATAAAATTCGCCCACGACACGATCTGCACGCCAACCGCTAGTAGACCTTTTCATCACAATTATTTTTTGTACGGATGCGTGCAGTTCAGCCATATTTTTCGTACTGTTTTATAAATAAGCATGTTAAATTACCTGTGTACAAATAGTAATACTTATTGAAAATAAAATTATGAGAAAATTAAAATAATGAGTTTCTTAATTAAAAAATAAATTTTTTATATCGACTTCATTATCTGTATGAAAAGGAAAAATAAAACGGTGTTGTTATGAGTGTGTAGGTGAGAGTGATACATGTTATAATGATTTGAAACCAATGCAATATATATATATATATATATATATATATATTTTTTGAACCACATATCTTATATCTTAAAGCATATCAGCTGATTGAGAATGTTTAGTTTAGTATTCAAAATAAATTGAAACTATATTAATAAAAGAACACATTAAAAACATGTAAATAAAATAATATTGTAATAATATATTTAAACCTTGTTTAATATATATATATATATATATATATATATATATATAAATTGAAAAATATCTTATTGGGGATTGCAGCATAAGAGGAAAAATACACTCTATTCAATTCTCCAAGCTTTCGTAAATCTTTATTTACATCATCAGGGAACTACAATAAGGAAAGAAAAACATAAATTATAAAAAGTGTTCATAAAAACATTTCTACAACTTACATTGATCGAGATTGCATCATTGATCTTGAACACAGGAAAAGTGCACAACAGAAAGTCATTAAAGAAATAGGTCCAGTCGGCAATACATTTGCCTATTACTGGTAAACATTTTTATTTAAAACATTATTAAAAAGTAAAAAGTTTAAAAAACATTTAAAATCGAGAATCCACACACCCACGCGGACTTGTGAGAATAATGGCGGAAACTAAAAATGTCAGGTTAAGTACACCAATCATCATTACTAAATGAATGAAAAGAATCGATCTTTGCAATGACGCGAGACACTGAAACAATCGAATTGAAACTTTAAAGAGAATACAAGGGTGGTACCAAAATTATGGAAATGTATTTGAGTTATCATTCCAATGAAAAAATTATTTTAATCACGAGAATTAATATGTGATTATTAATGTTATTAATTATTATTATAAATATTATTATGGAACTAATAATAATGGGGGAACACCTACAAAAAGGGGGAACACCTACCATGATGCCACAAGTAGGAAACTAGTGAGAATTATTCATATTATCATTATTATTATTATTGTTATTAATATGGAGACAATTGTGCTTATCAAGCGTTAGGAGGAGGGAGTAGAGATTACTCAAATTTTGAATGTCAGTCTTCCTATTCATACAACCTTCTTCCTGGAAGATGAAAGCCATTTCCAAAAACAGTTTTTTATTATAACTTCTCTCACGAGACAGGATTTTAACTCCCTCAAAATCAATGACATGATCCAAAGAGGAGACATGATTAGCCAGAGAACATCTTTCAGGATGTAACCTTATATCACTTTTATGGAGGGATACACGGCTAGAAATTTTTTGGGAAGTTTGACCAATATATGATAGACCACAACTGTTACAACAAAGCTTATAAACAACATTACTACAATCCACAACAGGTATCTTGTCTTTCAAAGGACTATAAATTGACTTAACAATCAAGGAACTCCTGGAGGCAAACCTAACATTCTGTAAGTATTGTGAAAAAATTCTAGCAAGTCTGGGCGTAATTTCCTTTATATAAGGCAGAGAAACCGTTAAATCGGGAGGAATCGTTCTGGAAGATGAGAGAGGATCCAACTCAGTTGCACCTGCTACGTCAATTGAATGTATTGAGGTTTGTGACAAAACAGAAGACGTATTGAAGATGATCTTTCTCAGTAACTGTTTTGGATAGGAATTGTCAAGGAACAAATTAAAGAGAATATTACGATTCTTATTTCTAAATACAGGGTCAGAGAGGTTCATAACTCTAGCTGTCATTTGTTTAACCAAGTTAACCTTTATGCTAAATTTATGGTAAGAATTGTAGTTGAGATATCTCCCAGAGCTACTTTGTTTTCTATACCAATCAATTATAATCACATTATCAGGAGACCTAGTCCATAAAGTATCTAAAAAAGGGACAGCCATGTTAGAGTTTTCTGTTTCGATAGTAAACTGAATGTAAGGATCATAGCTATTAAAGGTGAAAAGGAGATCTTCGGTGGAGTCCACAGGGCAAGGTAGGATTATATCATCTACATATTTCTTGATGAAAGGTACATTGAAAGGAAGTACCGGAAGGACCACGTCCAACAGATCATCCATTACATAGCACGCTAATATCGGAGAAATACTAGCACCCATAGGAGTACCAAAAGTCTGTTTGTAAAATTTATTATTAAAAGAAAAGCAGGTAGAACTGAACAGGAATTCAATCAACTCAGTGAACATGTCAATATCAATATTACACACTGTACTAATGGATGGCCAGTGTTTGTGAACTGAACGTATAACTGCTTGTAAATAAACATTGCTAAAAAGTGAAACCACATCCAGACTGACTAAAACATAGTTTTGTGGAAGAGTTCTTCTGTTAAATAATTCAAAAACCTGGAAGGAGTCCTTAATGAAATACTCATTGTCATTACTGTATGCCTTGGTCAAGATATCTGTGAGGAAATAAGCAATAAACTCAGTAGGAGAGTTAATAGAAGCGACAATAGGTCTCATTGTCAAGGTAGGCTTATGAATTTTAGGAAGAGTGTAAAATTTTGCTATGACAGAGTTATAAGAAGTTAATTTTTTCCTTGTGATCTCATCAATCTGTCTCTTATTATACAGTCTCTTAACAAGAGTGTTAGATTTGGATTGAATCGTCCTACTGGGATCTCTCGAGAGGGGAACATAGGAAGAATCGTTGTCGATTATATCCTGAGATAACTTGAGGTAATCCTCCTTTAACATAACAACAGTCACATTACCCTTATCTGATTTGGTAACAATTAACTCAGGGTCCATTTTCAGGAAACATCTTGCCTCAAACAACAAATTTCGAAAAAGAGAAGGATGGCAATCATCTTTATGAGCATGATTAGTGATAACATTAATGGACCTAACAATAGCAAGACTTCTATTGTCAACATCAGGAATTAGAGAAGAAATATAATCGATATCAGAGAGGATGGATTTAATTGGTATATCTATACCTAATTGAGGTTCCACACTGAATTTAGGGCCCAACGAAAGAAACTTCTCCACATTAGGGGGGATATTCACATTAGAAAGGTTCTTAATCCAAGAGGGCTTTGTCTTAAGAAAAGTACCATACCACTCGTCTCTCAAATTATTAAATTTATTTATGTTTTTTCTTTTAATATCATGAAAAGATCGATTATAATGTCTCAACTGTTTATGAATGAAATTATTGCAAATGAATTCATTTGTGTTATTAATTATATCAATTTTCAAATTCGAGAGATTGTTTTCAAGAGTAACAATCAACTTTTGATTAATATTAATTTCAATATTCAACAATTTGTATCCTAACCTGGTAAGTAAACTCCTAGTCACGTGTGTGTGTGTATCTTGTGTAAATTGAAAAAATTTTCAATTTGTGTTCTAATTGATCAGCAACGAACGCGGCGTTTTTCGCTTTTCAGCTTTATGCAAGATGGGGTTTTTCAATGATATTCAGTCCACCTATGGGATATATGCAGTTGGTTTGTTGAAGAAATGGTCTAAAACTAAGATGAAGTTGGCAAAGGAACTTAATAGAAGGATTTTCCTGCTAAAATGTAGAAAAGCAGGCGTTTTACCTGGTCATATCATACATTCAACCATTCCTATTGAAAATTTAATTTATAGACAAGATACACACACACGTGACTAGGAGTTTACTTACCAGGTTAGGATTCAAATTGTTGAATATTGAAATTAATATTAATCAAAAGTTGATTGTTACTCTTGAAAACAATCTCTCGAATTTGAAAATTGATATAATTAATAACACAAATGAATTCATTTGCAATAATTTCATTCATAAACAGTTGAGACATTATAATAGATCTTTTCATGATATTGAAAGAAAAAACATAAATAAATTTAATAATTTGAGAGACGAGTGGTATGGTACTTTTCTTAAGACAAAGCCCTCTTGGATTAAGAACCTTTCTAATGTGAATATCCCCCCTAATGTGGAGAAGTTTCTTTCGTTGGGCCCTAAATTCAGTGTGGAACCTCAATTAGGTATAGATATACCAATTAAATCCATCCTCTCTGATATCGATTATATTTCTTCTCTAATTCCTGATGTTGACAATAGAAGTCTTGCTATTGCTAGGTCCATTAATGTTATCACTAATCATGCTCATAAAGATGATTGCCATCCTTCTCTTTTTCGAAATTTGTTGTTTGAGGCAAGATGTTTCCTGAAAATGCACCCTGAGTTAATTGTTACCAAATCAGATAAGGGTAATGTGACTGTTGTTATGTTAAAGGAGGATTACCTCAAGTTATCTTAGGATATAATCGACAACGATTCTTCCTATGTTCCCCTCTCGAGAGATCCCAGTAGGACGATTCAATCCAAATCTAACACTCTTGTTAAGAGACTGTATAATAAGAGACAGATTGATGAGATCACAAGGAAAAAATTAACTTCTTATAACTCTGTCATAGCAAAATTTTACACTCTTCCTAAAATTCATAAGCCTACCTTGACAATGAGACCTATTGTCGCTTCTATTAACTCTCCTACTGAGTTTATTGCTTCTTTCCTCACAGATATCTTGACCAAGGCATACAGTAATGACAATGAGTATTTCATTAAGGACTCCTTCCAGGTTTTTGAATTATTTAACAGAAGAACTCTTCCACAAAACTATGTTTTAGTCAGTCTGGATGTGGTTTCACTTTTTAGCAATGTTTATTTACAAGCAGTTATACGTTCAGTTCACAAACACTGGCCATCCATTAGTACAGTGTGTAATATTGATATTGACATGTTCACTGAGTTGATTGAATTCCTGTTCAGTTCTATCTGCTTTTCTTTTAATAATAAATTTTACAAACAGACTTTTGGTACTCCTATGGGTGCTAGTATTTCTCCGATATTAGCGTGCTATGTAATGGATGATCTGTTGGACGTGGTCCTTCCGGTACTTCCTTTCAATGTACCTTTCATCAAGAAATATGTAGATGATATAATCCTACCTTGCCCTGTGGACTCCACCGAAGATCTCCTTTTCACCTTTAATAGCTATGATCCTTACATTCAGTTTACTATCGAAACAGAAAACTCTAACATGGCTGTCCCTTTTTTAGATACTTTATGGACTAGGTCTCCTGATAATGTGATTATAATTGATTGGTATAGAAAACAAAGTAGCTCTGGGAGATATCTCAACTACAATTCTTACCATAAATTTAGCATAAAGGTTAACTTGGTTAAACAAATGACAGCTAGAGTTATGAACCTCTCTGACCCTGTATTTAGAAATAAGAATCGTAATATTCTCTTTAATTTGTTCCTTGACAATTCCTATCCAAAACAGTTACTGAGAAAGATCATCTTCAATACGTCTTCTGTTTTGTCACAAACCTCAATACATTCAATTGACGTAGCAGGTGCAACTGAGTTGGATCCTCTCTCATCTTCCAGAACGATTCCTCCCGATTTAACGGTTTCTCTGCCTTATATAAAGGAAATTACGCCCAGACTTGCTAGAATTTTTTCACAATACTTACAGAATGTTAGGTTTGCCTCCAGGAGTTCCTTGATTGTTAAGTCAATTTATAGTCCTTTGAAAGACAAGATACCTGTTGTGGATTGTAGTAATGTTGTTTATAAGCTTTGTTGTAACAGTTGTGGTCTATCATATATTGGTCAAACTTCCCAAAAAATTTCAAGCCGTGTATCCCTCCATAAAAGTGATATAAGGTTACATCCTGAAAGATGTTCTCTGGCTAATCATGTCTCCTCTTTGGATCATGTCATTGATTTTGAGGGAGTTAAAATCCTTTCTCGTGAGAGAAGTTATAATAAAAGACTGTTTTTGGAAATGGCTTTCATCTTCCAGGAAGAAGGTTGTATGAATAGGAAGACTGACATTCAAAATTTGAGTAATCTCTACTCCCTCCTCCTAACGCTTGATACGCACAATTGTCTCCATATTAATAACAATAATAATAATAATGATAATATGAATAATTCTCACTAGTTTCCTACTTGTGGCATCATGGTAGGTGTTCCCCCTTTTTGTAGGTGTTCCCCCATTATTATTAGTTCCATAATAATATTTATAATAATAATTAATAACATTAATAATCACATATTAATTCTCGTGATTAAAATAATTTTTTCATTGGAATGATAACTCAAATACATTTCCATAATTTTGGTACCACCCTTGTATTCTCTTTAAAGTTTCAATTCGATTGTTTCAGTGTTTCGCGTCATTGCAAAGATCGATTCTTTTCATTCATTTAGTAATGATGATTGGTGTACTTAACCTGACATTTTTAGTTTCCGCCATTATTCTCACAAGTCCGCGTGGGTGTGTGGATTCTCGATTTTAAATGTTTTTTAAGCTTTTTACTTTTTAATAATGTTTTAAATGAAAATGTTTACCAGTAATAGGCAAATGTATTGCCGACTGGACCTATTTCTTTAATGACTTTCTGTTGTGCACTTTTCCTGTGTTCAAGATCAATGATGCAATCTCGATCAATGTAAGTTGTAGAAATGTTTTTATGAACACTTTTCATAATTTATGTTTTTTTTTCCTTATTGTAGTTCCCTGATGATGTAAATAAAGATTTACGAAAGCTTGGAGAATTGAATAGAGTGTATTTTTCCTCTTATGCTGCAATCCCCAATAAGATATTTTTCAATTTGTGTTCTAATTGATCAGCAACGATCACGGCGTTTTTTCGCTTTTCAGCTATATATATATATAAATATTATTACTCCGAATTAGTTGAAACTTCTAACTTGATTCAATTCAAATCCTTCTTTGTTAATCTTATGGGTTCTTTCTGTTGACATCATAACGTCTTTCTTAGAATTTCTTTTCTGTGGTACTTTCTGGTATATTCATTCTTAATTTTGCTGCAGTTTGTCTTCTGTTACAGCTATCAGACCGATGTCGTCTGCGACTAATTACTTTTGTTTTGTCTCGCCACCCATTTTCCATGATCCTCTTTTCATACTTGTGTCTTTGAATCTCTACATGCATCTAGGACTATGAAAAATAGTGAACTGCTTAGGACACACTCTTGTTGCAATCCCGTTTTTGTTCTAAATTCCGTAGTTTTATTTTAACGTATTCTCGTTATTTCCACAATTTCTGTATTGCTAGATTCAATATCGCTGTACTATGCTAGTTCGAATATCACTTCTTCCTACCCTGTTCAAAAACTTTTTTGAAACAATTAAGCATAAATGTATTATTACCGTTCCTCACTTATTTTGTCCGTATTTGTCTCAGTATAAATATTCTATGGGAATTGGGAACCAGTAGAACTTTTTATCCGAGGTAGCATTATTCGATAAAACTAATAATAAAAATGTTGCTTCTCTTGGGAATTCCATCCGTGAGCACACATTAAATATTAATAGCACAAGATTATCAAACTTTCTTTCTCTAAAGTAAGTATGTACTTATTTGTTTCGAAGTTCGCCACTGTGTTAGCATCAAGTGTTACGAATTCCACAAAATATATCTTTAAAATCTTGAGTAACCTGGAGTATTCGTTATATTTTCAAATGTTAAATACAATATTGTGAGATTGGAAATTAGGAAAACTTGTCAAAGATATGAAGTAATTGATTTTGTATCATGTATTATTGAATATTTAGGCTTGAATTAATAGTGTTACGAACTCGCCCATCGAAGTAGATACCAAGTACGGTCCTGTAACCTTATGTTAACGGAGTTAAAAAATGGCGAGCACGTGAGTAGTTTAGTGTTTAAATAAATTTGTAAGTAGCCATACCGTGTGTTTAAAGTTTATCCCACCCGTTTACTGCTTAAATTAATGAAAAAACCTTACATTGGTGTCAGAAGTGAGATAATATAAATAGATAAGACGTAAACATGGCCAAGAGACTTAGTGACCTGAAAGTGACAGAGCTAAAGTCAGAATTGGAAAATCGCGAGTTGAAAACGTCCGGTAAGAAGAGTGAGTTAGTAGAAAAGAAAGTGGTACTGGTAAGTGACGGCTTGGATCCAGAAACATTTTTATTCAATGACGAAGCTTCCACCTTAATCTCGTCAATTTCTGCTAACATGGACAAGAAGATTTGTGCCATGGAAGGAAATGTTTCAACTAATATGAAGAACGATATTCCTGCTAACATGGACAAACTTTCTGCCGATATCTTATTAATGAAAAATTACATTGCCGTTGACGTCAAAACTAAAATTTAGTCTCTAAAATCGAATATTGAGGATAAGATGATAACGGTGAACGAGAAAATAAAATCAGACATTGAAAATGAGATGACAACGATAGACGACAAAATCAAGGAGTTAGCAGAAAATATGGCAGATTTAAGAACACAAGTCAAGCCAGCAATAGTAAAGAAGATTGAACATATAAAATCCTGCAAAAGCCAGAAATAAACTCTAGGATAGAAGATATTGGCAGTTGTGTCCGAGTCAAGGACGTTCGACGGAAAGACATCGTGGATCAACTATGTGAAACAATTTGAAGCAGCCGCTAGAGTGAATAATTGATCCGATAGGGAGAAGGCAGTAAATTTAACCATCGCGTTCCGGGGAGCTGCCTTAGATGTACTTCAGACGATACCTCTGAAAGAAACGGATGAATTCGAGCAGCTGAAGAAGAGGTTGGACATGCGATATGGTCACGAACATTTAGAACACTTGTACCAATCCCAGCTCTTTATTTATTATATTGTACGTAACTTGAAATTTTTGCATTTTTAACCACCCTGTACTAATTTGAAGCAAATTATTATACATTTTAAGAATCAGTTCAGCAAGAGAAATTCAGAAATTGAAAAAGAAACAGGGGGTTCTATTTAATAAAAATGGTGATGACATCATCACACGCAGGCGGTTTACCCTGTATATTAGAATATAATTTGAAAAAATAGTAAATTGAAATCAAAAATCGATTTATTTCAGGAATTTCTATTATTACTGTGTATTCAGCTAATAATGAATTTATGCGTTACTTTATGGACGCACTGTATTTTATTAAACACTATTTGTAACATTTTACAATATATCCGAACTATAAATCACATTGTCTATTATTTATTAACTAAAGAAACACTGAAAAAATTATATAAGATATAAACATTCACTCAGGCTAGGGAAACTGCAGACCGTGCCATCTAGAGAGCCTGTTGAGTGACTAAAATCGTAAAATTTCAAAAAATTCCAAAACATTTAACGAAAACTGTAACGTCGTTAGTAATAAAATATTATTGATTTTTATAATTGCGTATGCGCGATGTGATCGATTCTTAGTTCAAGTGTTAAGGTTACTATGTGATTTCGGTATTTTGGTGTTTTTTTTAGTTGCTATAGTGCTCTGGTATTTATTAGTTGTTTCGTTGCTTTATTATTATATTCTTGATAATAATTGAAAAGACAATGTCAAAGTGTATTGTGAAGGAGTACTCGGTAAGTTTTATTAAAAAAATTATATCATTTTTTCTTTCTCAAATAACAACCATTTTCTTTATTTTTACAAAATACAGAATTTTTACTAATTTAATCGACAACTTTAGATATCATGGTTGTTTTTTACATTAGCTAAACTAAAAATTGTTGCATTACTAAAGTAAATATTTCTTTCTACAGTTTTGTTCCTCCAACCCAGGAAGATATAACATTAATATGGCTGGAACGCAGTGGTAATATATCATCAAATTTGTCGACGAGGAAACAATGGAGGATATGTCCCCTTCATTTCCAAAAACAGTGTTTCTTCAGATTTGAGAACGACGAAGGGTGGTTATTGAGACAGTTTGATTTCCCTTCCCATATGAGAGGAAATTAACAAGAATTGAAGGTGAGTTTTACTGTATTCAATATAGCATGCTATAATTTCGGACATTTTAAAATGTACCCATTGAAAAAATAATAATCTGGGTTTTATTCTATGTTATAGCTATTCCCTCCACCAGCAAAGGTATTGTGCCAATGCCACCTTCACCACATGTGCAAGATATTTCTTCCACCAGCTATGGGATGGAAGGTATTACGCCCTTGACGATTTTCATATATAGCCCATAGTATGACAATTTATGGCAAATGAAAGTGAATATTAACTTTTGTTAATCGAATCGAGAAAGAACTTCCACAAGATGGTGGGATTTTTAAGAGCCCTTAAGAAACAATTTAACAATCATAGACTGCCAGGGGATGCAGAGTAACTTAAACTGCCTTATGCGATGGTTTCATAAGAACCGAATGCTTTTAAATGTAGAAACATACAAATATGCAATATACTAGGTTCAAGCTTGTGATATAGATCTATTTAATACTTCCTGTGAAGAAATTAAGATGTGTTTTAAGTGTAAATGAAATGTTAGATATATTATTATAAATTTTGTACAGTCACAAGTGCTGTTTAGCACTCTTATACGTAATTACTTGGCACCTTGTATTTACAGAGCTGGGCAGTAGTTAACTACTCATTGCTAACACTTTTTCTGATTAAGTAGTTAGCAGTTACTCTCCAGTAGTTTGTCCAGCTCTGTGGGTTTATAGGAATATATTAATAAATAAATAAATTGATATAAACTTATCATAAATGATTTTCTACTTTTCTGTATCTGTAAAAGTTGGAAGGGTGGGTAGACCCCACAGCACTTAGGCAGTCCTGATTTAGTTTCTACTAGTACCGTTAATCTATGGAACAGTCTGAAACGTTAAATACACACTACGGAATCTTGTTTACCATCTGTCTGTATCTGTAAAAGTTGGAAGGGTGGGTGGACCCCACAGCACTTAGGCCACAATTGGCCCATTGTGCATCCTTCTGAGGTTCAAAACTTCATTCTAGTTCGTCATCCAGCCTACTTTTCTGAAGTAGGCGATAACGTCGCCTGAATTAAGTTCCCTCATACTGGCGTGTGTTAGCCTGTGCTCGCCGAATACATTAAACCTAAGATGAGAGAGTGTCTGACATTCACAAAGAATGTGCTCGACAGTCTCATCTTCTTGCTCACATCCTCTACAAAGTGGGGTTTTCTACTTTTATTTTGTTTAAATATTTAACAGTTAAAAATCTAATTATACTCCAATCTACGCGGTGTTTCCTATGTAATCTAAAATATTGTAGTTGGCGCTTGGGCACTCAATTTTAAGACTTAATGTTCTTATAAATACGTGTGATAAATTGAATGAAATATTAAATGATGGACTATAAATGATTATTTTGAAACAAAATAAATGAATACAGTAGATTTGAATATACCGCCTAAACCTAAAATTACCGAAATCTTTTTAACATCACTCAATTGTTTAGTCGACAGGCTCTTTAGATGGCGCCACAATCAGTATCTCATCTATCTGTGGGTTATATGTGCATTCGCTCAGCCTCACTATCGTCACTGGAGGAGAAACAATTATTGATTCTATAAAAGAGCATCCATAATTCTATCTAACTTGAACATTTTAGTTTATTTTACAACATGTGCAGCATGCTCCTGTTCATCTTTTAGTTCAAATGTAATATTTTTAGCAGCTACTAAAAATCAGCTTCTTTCATAATAATGAAAGAGACATTTGCGGTAAATCTGAGAATTTATTTATTTCAGTTAAAATTTTATCCAAAGTTGGGATTTCATTATTATAAAAGAAACTTTGAATGATACGTCAATTATATTTTTAGTTGTGTCATCGAGTGTTTTAACAATTTCTAGACGACGATGACACGATGATTAGAAGAAACATATGTTCCAATGTTTCTATATTTTGTGATAATACGTTGATTTAGCAAATGCTAAAAGTAAAATGTGTACTCCTTAATTTTACACAAAAGTGCTAGTGCTTACCAGACGTTTTTACAACACTATGTCAGTAGTCTTTATCTCTGGTTGAAGATTTGTTTATACATATTTACAATGCTTTCTTTCCCTGAAGATGATAAGTAGCCTAAATTTACAGATCTCCTTCAATTTGGGAGCGAATGAAAAAGTCTGCTTGTACTTTGTGCTTCACGTTTAGATGCCAGAATAACAAAAACGTATATTATTTTTGACAAATATTTATTTTGAATTTGAAAATAAGTACATGTTAGGTATTATTCACAACTTCAATCAATTAATTGCGAATGTTTTTGAAGTTCACTTTCCACTTTTTCTTTCGTCAATGGCGAATAAAGTAAAGAGTTGTGGGTTTTATTCCCTCGATGTTTATGTTGCATGAGATGAAAGGAATACTTCGATATCATTTTGTGCTTCTCAACACTAGATTTATGGTTGAAATATGGTATAATTTCACGAAAAATATTGCTCATATTTTTGAATATATCTTCTTGTTCCCGGTTTAAGCCAGAATTGTTCACCAAACACGTTAAATATATTTCTTCAAATTTTAAGACAAATTAGAATCTAATACGGCGAAAAATGTGGAATGTCATTCCACGAAAGCTCTGCAGTCACAGCCAACTTCCCAGATTTCATGTTACCGCGTAAAATTGTCATTGATTTTGCACGGGTCATTATTAATTTTCCTTTCTCTCTAGTAGTAAAAAATGATTTATAGTATGAAGAAATGTATTTATTCAAGACTGATTCCTACTTTTGTTCACTAGGGCAAAGGGAAAGTAAAAAGAAATTGAAACTATTTAAAATACAATGCATGTATACAATTTTAATACCGAATCTCCCGCTAGCTTGAATTATTCTTCATAAATTTTTTCTCGGTTGCGAATTTTTTTAAGAAAATTAGCATCTCGAAAAAAATGTCGGCCATTATTCAAGCTCTTGGGAGATAATAAGTTACAATTACATAATTTAGTGTTTTAAAATTAGAAATATTATTGAAAAAATAGACGGTAGCGATGAAGGATAATTCGATGGGAACCCACCAAAAGTCAGTGAACTGGCAAATACAACGTCATTAAACTTATTGCCTAATACTAAAACCAAGAAAGCAGTATGAAATGAGTTATAATCGTTGTAAAGAGTGATGTTCCGATAAAAAAGTTAATAATTTTAGAGAAAATGGTCTTCTTGCGTATTTTTCAAATAAAACCCTCATCTCTCTGGCCTGAGAACTCAATAATGAGAGTCGTTAACAAAGTTAAACCATTCTTCCTAATATAGTAGTTCCTAACTTTTACTGGGTTAGTCGATAGTGCTCAGTCATTATTAAATATTTTGCTCTCAAACTACGCTTTTTATTTTTCTGCAATAGTGCCCTATATAAAAAAATTTTGGTTTTTGCAACAACGTAGAAAAAATATTGCATGCAACTCGTGCAAAAAGTGTATACACTCAACGTGTCATGCAACTCGGCCCAACGACTTCGTTGGGCAATTTCCCGCAGCGTGCAATAACCATTTACTTTTAGCACTTGAGGCATAAATAACTATTGAAATTCATTGAATTGCAAAATTTTTATATTCTATCAATACCGCGTAAATGTCATACATTAAGCATAACAGTTACTCCTCATTCGCTCTAAAAACATGTTCACATTGTACCGATTCAACTTGAAGTTTATTTTTTCTTGTAGTTTCCAGAATTTACTTTCTTTTAATTTTACTAATGAGAGTACAAACCAAAGAACGTGGGTTTTCAACTTCAAATAACACTCGTTAATACCAAAAGGACTTTCATAAACCGCAATTAAAACAGTAGAAACAGTGGTAGTCGACAGTGAGTCATTAATTAGCAGAATTGCTTGTTGTACTTCATTTTTCTTTCCTGAATTGAAAAACAATGTGTAACAGTTGAATTGAATTTAACCTGAAATATAGGTCGATGGTCATTCATGATGATATTTGTAGTTGTAATTCAGAGCGTTAAGTCACTAATTAAACATTAATTGAATTTATTTCGGCAATTGTATCAGTTCATTTTTCACCTTTCGGTCATCACTTTTTTTTTATTTCTATGGATATCATTAGCATTACGTGTCCCTAGCATGAGAATACAGTCAGCGCGACCCAAATGAGTGTTTTAATGAAATTCATTTCTGTAAATCTGCCTTTGGTAGGAGAAAAGGACGTTGAGAATAGTATAATTAAGAACAACAAACAAATATAACGCATCAATTTATCGCACGCGTCCAAGTTTAGAAAACAAACCGAAGGCAAATTTTCTAAAAGACAAGTGGGCTGGAAGGTCTTATGAAACAAGTTTTTTATACTATTTTTTTTACTTTGGCTTTTCTGTGTCCAAAAAGGAACTGAAACATTTGGATTCCTGAAATTTCTAGATTGCGGCTCCCAGCAAACAATAGGCCTTCATAGAAATGCATTCATAAAAGCAATCACAAAATAATAGTCGTACGAAGAAATCAGTACGCTCTTGCTACAATTTCAACTTTTAAATATCTTATTAGACAAGGACTGCAGCAGTGTGCGATCACGTAACATTACTCTCCCTTAAAAGGAAGTTCCTCCTGGCACTTCTGTATAGCCGGAACTAGATGTTTGAATCGGCAACTCGACCAATTTCTACACTTTTTAGTCGTATGGAAATAACAGTGCACCCTCTTCATCGGGTAATGAAAACGAGGGGTATAGCTGCAAACTAATATGTGAATATGTGGACACCGGTATTTTGGAAGATCACCTCTATCATGTTCTTGATAACTCGCCAATACAACTGGTTGCTATCTATCCTAGGCATAGCCAGTTTCTTCCCGTTGGATTCTAGCACATGATCTCGAAGGCCTCGCAGCGCTTCCCATACATCTCGGTAGGTGGATAGAACTTGAAATTAATTCTTGATTACCAGATAGAAGACGTACCATATATTGTATTTGAGTCAAGTGTCTTGCCAGGACCTGGAATCTCCTCTTCAAGTTTTTTTTGCCCCAATTTCTTTCGAAAGACGATTGCCAATCCTCATGTGTGTTTGTTACTGATGGATATGTTGTGTGCCAGTAAATACTCTTTCGGGAGCGTGAAAAAATCTTGTCGTTGTACTGCAGTCACTCCATATCTAACTATCCAGGTACCTCAATATGTTCCCATAAATTCTTCGAAGGTAGGATCAGTCTCTTCTCCGATATGGTTCACTCCTTCCTCTAGGTCATGGTCTCATTCGTACGACGTTAGTCGGTTTTACATTGCTTATGCGATATTTGACGTTATTGATATTTTTCTTGATTGAGTACGGACCTCCCTAAGATTTCTGTAATTTTGGAGAAAAGACTTTTCTCCTCGTCGGCTTGTGCAGCCATATTTTGTCCCCTTCTTTAAAACTGCCATCTGTGGTTTGCGTATCGTATCGTTTTTTCATTCTGTCGCGAGCAACTTGGAGACTCGTTCGAACCAATTCGGGCACATAGTCCATCCTTCTTCTCAATTGGATCACGTAATCTTCTCCCGGTCGACAACCAAATTCTAGGTCACAAGGTAGCCTCATTTCGCGTCCAAACAGGGTTTTCGTACTGTGGGTGCAAAGCTGTTGTACTGGTCTTCTTCATTCCCAGCTTGTCACAAATTTCCTGGAATACACGGCTTTCGAAATTTCTTCTCTGATCGCAGTGGACTATCAATGGTACTCCATATGAGCTGATAAATTATTTCTCCAATACATCTGGGACAGTTGTGAACTCTTGATACGGGATCGGGTAAATCCCCCACCCACTTTGTGAAATAATCCGTTACAACCAGAATACATTTATCACCATGCTCTGTCATCGGAAATGGTGTAGCGATATCTAAAGCGATCGTTTCGAGACGGCTTCCAACATTATATTGTTTCATGGGCGCCTTTCTCTTACGATGTTGGTCTATTACTCGTAGCACAAGTCGTACATTTCTTAAATCAGACCTTTACATCGTCGGAGTTGTTCATCCAATAAAACCTTTCAAGGACTCGCTGAAGGGTTCTCTTCACTCCCAGATGACCTCTTGATAGACTGTCATATAACTTTCTCAGTTCCTCAGCTATTCTTGTTCTCGGGATAACTAGGTGCCTTCTCTTATCGGAACCATCATCGTTTTCAAGAAATCTTTTCGACATGCTTTCTTCCAGGACAAGGGAGTCCCACTGAGCTCAATATGCCTTGAGTGTCGGTGAAAATCTTGACACTTCTTTCCAGGTAGGTCGCCGATTTTCTACCTTGTATTGCCGAATCATCTTTAGGCGATGATCATTCTCCTGATCTTCTCTGACCCTGATGGGTGACAATTCTTCGTTGATTACTGTAGTTCTTGAAACGGTAGCTTCCTTACATTCCACATTGTTGCAGTAGGAACAGTCTGCTTAGCACGGCCGTCTAGGCAGGGAGTCGGCATTTCGGTGACTCACACAAGCTCGATGTTCGATGTTGAAATCGTACTCTTGAAATCGTTCAATCCATTCAGCGATCTCCCCATCGGGATTCTTGAACTGCGTCAGCCATATGAGTACTGCACGATCAGTCCGGAATAAGATCTCCCTTCCGTAGTGATGTTGGTAAAAGTGTTCCACGGACTTTACTACCGCCAAAAGTTCTCTTCTAGTGACGTAGTAGTTTCAATCTGGTTTGGAGAGTACTTCAATGAAATATCCCAGCACTCTTTCTTGCCCTCTTGAGAAAAAATGTAGAGAAACTGGTCAAGTTCAAAACATCATGTTAGAATTATTCGAAATGCTGGACGTCCGGAGGTATCAGAAAACTCGAAACCAGATCTTGTATTAGGTATCGAAGATGATTCTCATAAAACTTCACGCCAAATTGTAGTGGACATTGGCATATCTCAACGGTTGGTATTTGGTATTCTGAAAGACGAAAAGTATCACTCGTAGAAAATACAGTTATATCAAAAATTCAACTATGATGATCCCGATTGCCGTATGCAGTTTTGTGATATTTTGTTGGATTTTAGTAACCGCAATCCACGTTTAATTATCAAATTATGTTTTCTTATGAAGCTACATTTTGCCTAAATCGTTCAGTCAATCGTCAAAATTGCAGGTACTGGAGTAAGGATAATCATCACTGGATGACTGGAGGTCATACTCAACACCATCAGAAACTCAATCTCTGGGCGGAAATAATGAATGACACAACTATTGGTCATTATTTTTTTGAAGGAAATCTTACAAGGGAACGTTATCTGCAATTTGTGTGACAAACATCAAATTTTGAGTTTCTTTGGAGTTTGCACATACTATCGAAGATTCATCAGGAAGTTTGGAGATAATGCCTAGCTACTAACTTGATTCACAGAAGAAACAAGAGCTTTCCATTGAGACGATGACTGTCAAATGGCTTTCGAAACCTTGAAGAGACGTACTTAACCACGACGCTGCTATTCGGATATCCATTACCAGAGGGAGACTTTATTCTTGACACTGATACAAGCAAGAGTGTTGGGATATTTCAGTAAAGTCCTCTCCAAACCAAAACGAAACTACTGCGTCATGAGAAGAGAATTTTTGGGGGTAGTGAAGTCCGTGGAACACTTTTACCAGTATCTCTATGTAATGAAGTTCTCAATCCGGACTAATCATGCATTACTCAAATGATTGTGCAGTTCAAGAATCCCGAGGGCAAGATCGCTGTATGGATTTAACGACTTCAAGAGTACAATTTCAACAACGAATATCGAGCTGGTGTGAGTCACCAAAATGCCGACACCATTAACAATATTCTGAGACAAGTGCCATACCATGTTACGCTTGTCACCATACTATTGTATTGAACGCCGCTTAGAGATTCGATGAAAACCGATTGTGACAACATAATCAGTCACAAAAATCGGGCGACCTCATTATAGAAAGAAACTAACATAATATGTTAATGATGTTGCAAAATCTGAATATTATGATAGTGACAAATATACAGAGTGGAAAGTCTAACTGGAACAAATTCTGTAAGGTTTATCGCAAAACTCCTGAAACACGTCAATTTTTATTCTCAATGGGGCATATTACAAAGAGATTTGTTTATCTTTTCAATTATCTGGGGGGAGGGGGTTGCAGACAACCCCAACTTTTTTTTTAAATGGAAGGGTAGGTTGATTAATTTTTTATTTGAAAGCTTTTTCAATTGTAAATACAATTCTACTTTTTTTTGTTACTTTTTTTAAGCAATGTGTCGGAAAAAACTGAAATAAGGAAATATTTATTCAAATTACTTTAATGCAATAAACGTTCGAAGTGTTCTCCACCTTGTTGCTGACAATATACTAATCGATTATAAATAGCATTCCGAACATTTTGTAACACTTCCGGCGTTACTTGCCTAATTTCGTCCCTGATTCTTTATTGAAGCTCGGCGATGTCGTTAATTTTAGTGGCATGAACTTGGCTCTTTAGATATCCCCATAAAAAAATCTAATGGAGTAAGATCCGGTGCTCTTGCTGGCCACTCAATTGGGCCCCTTCTTCCAATCCACCTATTTGAAAACACTTCGTTAAGATAGGTCCATACATTTTGAGCATGTAGTGGTTCACCATCTTGTTGAAACCACATACGTTGGTCAAATGAGTTGGGATCCAAATTATTGGGGAATAAATTTACTGGAGTAGGAATTAGTTCTTCTTGGAGCATATTAAGGTATGATTCTCCGGTTACGTTTTCACTGAAAAAAAGGACCTACTATGCGAACCCCAATAATTCCAGCCCAGACATTTGTTTTTTGAGGCCTTTGGGTATGGGATTCACGCATCCAACGGGGATTTTCGTCAGCCCAATAACTGCAGTTTTGTCGATTGACGTGCCCATGTAATGTGAACGTAGCCTCATCAGAAAACAGCACCCATTCCAAAGCAATTTGTCCACCATCGATAGAAGCCATAATTCGTTCGCAAAATTCGAGTCTACGACCAGGATCATCTCCTGCAGGTTTTAAAACGCTTGTGTGACTGACACCATGAACGCGAGCTATTTGCCTAGCTGGAGTAACAGGATTTTCTGCAAGTTTCAGTAATATGTTCAACTGGGCTTCTTCATCAACTTTTAAAACCTTTTGTCGAGGAGCATCCCTTACGTGGCCCAACTCCCGATATCGAGTTTCAATTTTGCTAATCATACTTCAATTATTTGAAGGTAATTCTGGATGAACTTCAGTAAAGAAACGAGCGACTTCAGCCTGTGTTCGACTTCTGTCCCCATATCCGATCATCATTAAAATTTCGATACGATGCGTCTCGGTTAAATAGGGCATATTCTTATTTTCCGTTTGTTATTCACAAGTTGAAATGCAAACAAGTACTAACAAATCAATCACATTCAGTTCAAATTGACCAAAAAATTATCGTGCAGGTTTTTTATTGGGCTTATCAAGTGAAAAAATGTACCTATACGTTAAAGTAATTTGAGTAAATATTTCCTTATTTCATTTTTTTCCGACACAATGCTTATAAAAAGTAACAAAAAAAGTGGAATTGTATTTACAATTGAAACCTACCCTTCCATTTAAAAAAAGTTGGGGTTGTCTGCAACGCCCCCCAGATAATTAAAAATATAAACAAATTCCTTTGTAATATGCCCCATTGAGAATAAAAATTGACGTGTTTCAGGAATTTTGCGATAAACCTTTATTTATCAAGTTACAGAATTTGTTCCAGTTAGACTTTCCACTCTGTTATTTCATTCTCAAGAAATACCGAAGCGTCGATTGTGGAATGTTTTCCCCGGCAGCAAGTTTGTACTTTTGATAAAAAATTGTTTGATTCTAACCACCAAATGAGTCTTACGTTTATCATTTTCTCAAATATTTTTCCAAGACAGTTTTTTAAAGATATTGGTCTATATCTGTTGGGGTCTATAGGGTTTTCGTTAGGTTTTAATATAGGTATAATTTTGGCAATTTTCTACCATACTGCATGCAATATAAGCATGATCCGTGGCAGCTCCCGCGCTATTGTCCGATGCTAATTTTAATTCGGTTATTGTAAATGATAGATAATAAGACAATAACATCGCAGCATCTGAAGTCAATAATTGTTTTTTACTGTCTGAGTTTATATTTTCAAAATTCATCATCATATATCAATAAGCCTTTTCGTAGTGGTTGGCAAATATTTCACGTATCTCTTGGAGATCTCTAGTCATGATATAATTATATTGTATTATCTGCCGCGAATAAAATGAGGTTTTGCCAGAAATCACTTTTATTTTTCTCCAGATTTCTTGTAACGCCACTTCAGGCGTTATTGTGTTAACATATTCCTCTTTTTTCGCTAGTATAATTAGTTTTCGAGCTGGAGCCCTGGCGGATTTCTTAAAGTTAATTATATTTTTCTAAGTGGAATATCTCTTGAATTTATTTCCTTTATTCAACAGCCATTTTGATATTCTCATTCCATAATAGCACCGGTCTATGAGATGTGGTAGGCTTCGACATTGAAATAGTAACTTTTGCGGCGTGTATTATAGTTTTTGAAATCAGATCGACTGCTTCGTTAACATTATCAGGTATTTTTGGGAAGTGAGCTTAATTTTCGAATAGCTTCCAACCGACCTTTTTATTCACACATCTTCCTTTTGTGAGAAGAGCATTTCTTGCAGCATCAATCTGTATCACTATGGGAAAATATTAGCTGGAATGTAAGTAATCTAGAGTATTCCAGGTCAGTCTAGGGGCAGCATTCGGAGAACAGAAGGAGAGGTCAATAAACGATGTTTCACCAGATTTTGCAATAAAATAAGAGGGGTTTTCCATTGTTTAACGTGAATAGGTTATTATTATTTATTATAGAATCGAGCGTCCCTTCTTGTCTAGTTCTGTTGATAGGAGGCAATTGATTGATAACTCCTTGAATTTGCTGCAGGTACTAGTTTCCGTCGGTCAAGTAAAAGTTGTAAACATCAATGTTCACTGGGTATTCAAATCGGTTTGTTCAAGTATACGATGGAACTAATTCGAATTTGTGTAATAAATACCAAAATAAAAACATGGGGAGAATCATCCTGTATAACAAACTTCTTTTTACATTGTAACGTTTAAACTATAGAAAGCGGTCGTTCACATTGATACAATGAAAAAAACACTTATCTAAGCGGTCTGTCTGGTTGCAGAAAGAAAAAAAAAATTTTTAACCGGAAATAATAATTGCGTCCAAATAACGAAATTTTGCGGAATCAAATAAAAATTCAATTGTTAATCGAGGTAAAAAACCTATGACACAATTACGTCGAACGATAAGTTCCATCAATCAAAAAGTAACAGGTACAAAAAAAAAGATTGCTGACTAGGAAGAAAGGTCGAAAACGGCGAAGGTGTAACAATTGAGGGGCAGTTGGTGAAAACTCGCGGTCGGGAACGGTCTAGTTTTTTTTGGGTTTCGCGGATAGCGTTTTTTGAGGAGTCCTGAGTTTCAGTAATTTATAATTAAAGTAGTGTTTTAGCCATCTGGTATAATTTTATTTTCGAAAGGTGAAAAGAAGATTACAAGAGAGCGTCTACTGTACGCGCTCTGAAAGGGTTTCTTTTTTTTGTTCGAAACGCGAATCGTGTCCGTCGGCGTTTTTGTGAACACCCACTCCTGGAATTGGTTAGTCTGATTTCAAAATTATACTAACTGTGTATTATGACTTTTTTTGTAGTTTGGTCAGATTATTAACATTGCCAGTCCGCATTCTATGATATTATATCTATATAATTTAATTTATGTTATGATAGTTCATATCGCATACGATTATTTAATGGTGATATCTCACCGTATGAATTAGGAATAGGGAAGACATTTGAGGTTGAATATTAAATTGCTAATATCAAAGTTTCATATATAGAGTGCGCCAAAATATTTAGGTTCTGGCGATTATTTTTAAAATAACAAATTTCTTTTTATTCTGCGAGTCATTCGCGTTGATGTAAAAGGGTATCTCAAGTTTTCTCTCGATCCTATCACTGGTTTTATTTAATTACAGTCGCAAGACTCTATATACGATTATTCCTGACGCTTTGTCAATTTTTTGTAATTTATTTTTATTTTCTTATTTTTTTATTAAACTCGTTTAAGAAATCATTGTCGGTTAATTTATTTTCTCAACCAGGAGAGCATGAATGCCTAACATTTACACATAAGAGATACACCTAAAAAATTTCCTCAACACACCCCTCTAACTGACGTAACCCCATACCCCAAGACCTCTCATTACCAACGACAACTGGTAGCAGCGGAGGCCGAAGCCAGCTCTTTCGGATATTTCTTACAGGAGCCGTCGACTCCTGTTTTCCACGGAATCGTGGGTGGTGACAGCCAGCTACGCTGCCTTCTCGGTCCACTAGGGACATTTTGACAGCAGAGTTTTTAAGGTTATTACAACTGGTGATAGAATTTTTTTTTATTTAGGATCATAGTGGAATCTATTGATTATTACAGTGGTGACAGCGGTATTTTTAGTTTTATGGCGAACAGTTTTTTTAGGTTGTCACATTTGGTGACAGAAATACTTAGATTATTACATTTGTACTGCGTATGTGCCGTGGCGTATTTGAGTGTTCCAGCGCCTATTTTTGAAAACTAATAGTTACGCTGAACTACTAATTGAACGTTCTAGTAATTTATCAACATACAATAGAACCGTTATAGAATAGCTCGATCATTTCTTACTCTTGAGCAGGTATTTCAAGTTCCCTTTTATTTCACGCAAGCGCAGAGCATGTTTCATTTTTTTTCAGTTAACTTATAATAAATCAAAATGAGTACAAATACAACAAACTTTCATACTAACGAATACGATCTTTAATATGTTCTGTGGTTATATGCAAATATAAGGTAAGTAAGTTTTTTTCACTTTTATAGATTTAGTTTTAATATAATCAATTATAAAAAGATTTATTACTTCCTTAATGTTAGAACTGTTGAATATTGTGCACGTTTCTCTTGAGTTGTGAAATTCACCTTTATTTTTTTTTACCATGTCTGATATATCAAGTTCAAGCTCCAGTGAAATTCAATGTGACGATGATGAGCAGCTTTTGAATCCATTGATTATTAATATAAGAGTAAACATCCAAAAAATTAAGGTTACGTCCAAGAAACTGGTCCACAATACTCCGATAAATACTCAAAGACCACTTTGGAGTGTCTCGTCTAGTTTTTAAGAATTTGGTGGAGAAAGATGACAATAACATTGGAGCTGATGCGACCGGTAAAAATAGGAAGCTAACATCAGAGCAAAACGTGTTGGTATTTTTGTGGTTTTCTGGTCATCAAACAGCATCTTTTCGAGACGTTGGTGATTGTTTCTATATTAGAGTTCTCTTTTTCGTATAACTACATGAATGATTAGTTTTTTAAGCACCATATCAGGCGATATTATGAAGTGACCAGTTAACAAAAAAATTGAGGTAATACAACACTTTAGTTCAAACGGGGTCCCAGGTGTATGCGGTGTTATCGATGGTATAGTTGGTGTAAAGCATATAGTGTAGCAATGTAATCGTATATCCCCTTTAAGTTATGTGGCGGATGTAAACTATGAAAGGAATTAAAATTTTGTTCACTGTTACCAATATCTATATTGTATTTGGTGTTACGTATTTGTTGAAAGGGCGTTCGGTTTAATCGGGATACCAGACGTAAACTGAGCCCTTTTTGTATCCCATTCGATTCTTCATGGACAAATCTAAAATCTATGAAAAAAGAACAAAAAAAAAGAAAGTTTATCACAATGAATAAAACAATTCTTTAAAAATAAATATTATATCTAACTCCTGTTTATCACTACTATATGCGTAACATGATAAATACGTTAACATTAATTAATTTTCTTCTTTCAAAAATTCTATTAATCCTTCTCCCATATCATCTACTTCACTATCACTATCGTCTTGTAAATCAATAATACATTTATTTCCTACATTAATATGGACTTGCCCAATATTCGTATACTCATGTCAATGTTTTTCAACAATAATCTCTATGTCTGTAACACTTCAATCAGTTGTTGTTTTGTATGAGAATCTTCAAAGTACAAATAATTATCCTTTTGTAATTCGGTCTTCTTTTAGCTCTTATTTGGTATTTTATTAAGCTGTCAAGAACTAACACACTATTTGTCTCTAAGTTTAGGATCAATGTGAATTAAAACCATGTTCTTATGATAGTCAACGTTGCAATCTTTCAGTTTCTTCCACGTATTTTAAGGCATTTGGAACCCATCCTTCATTTCCAACGCAATGTACAATAATAAGTCTGGATCCTTTATTTCCAGGCATTGTTGTCATACAAATGTGTGACCCATCAGTCCATCCGCTCTTAACCGTATGTATCATAACAAGTTTCGTCCAAATAGACAATTGGCCGGTTTTCTTCTCTATTCTTAGTTACTTGTTCCAAGTGTGTACACCGCATATCCACTATTCTTCTGCTTACCATGACAGACATTTATTATTCGTTTTGAATTTAAATCCCAATTTTTTAATCCAGTCTTCAATAGTTTTCTTACAGACATTCACATTACGGCCAACATTTGTCAATTTATTTCTCATTATTTCAATCGTAGGTAATCGTTACTTTTGTAGCAGTAATATAAGGTGGTTGTTAATAATTTTATTACAGATACATCTAAAGGTTTGACCAATCCCTTATCACATCGCTTCTCGAATTCATAAGGTGGCTATTCTACGTATAGTTGACAGGGGAACTTCTGTTAAATCAGATACTGCTAGTATTAATTCTGTTTCATCATCGAAACCAGAATTTTCCCATATATTCTTATACACATTAAAACATATTTCCAGTGCTTCTAATTTTAAATGTCGTCGAATCCTGTTTTCATTCACATCACCATTATTTAAATTTTCGTCGTTGCAACACACTATATTTTGGACCGAACTCGATATTTTCCAAGGACTACATCGTAAATATTTAATGTTTATCTAAAAGTATAATTATTGCTGTACTTACCCAAATTCCTCAGAAAATACTACACTTTTTCTTGATGTAAGACTACCAACTAAAAAGTGGACACCTGCGCTCGTATAAAAAACTCATACACAGACATTAGTTATAGTTTATGACCCTATTCTGTAAGTCCAACTACAGAATGCTAACTCAGGGTGGAGATGGAGTTCGAAATACTAGTTTTACTTTATCCAAGAAAAATAAACAAATAACTAATGTTCAAAGATGGTTTATGTTAGTAGTAAGCTAGGGGCGCCATGACGAAAAATCGCCAGAGGAATGGGACAATAAAATAGGTCAAATGCGGATACGGTATAAATTTAATAACAGTTGCGAAATAAATAAATTGCGTAATAAATAATTTTCGGCATTTACGTATTAAAATTTAAATCTGACTAGATCACTCACTAATAAGTTTAGATAAGCTTTTGTATTACATAGATGTACCATTAAGTATTGTAGACACAATATCACCCCAGAATAAAGACTATCTGAGGGTAATTAAATAGAAATGATTGCCGAAATAATAAAGAAATTTCCCAACCCACAGCTGTAGATTGTTCACAATTAAGATAATATAAAAAATACAATTAGACTATCTATATATAAAAAAACAATAAGCATTTAGGTATTGAGCAAATGAAACACTTTTCAACATCTTTAATTCAACGGTGGTCTACTCACGATTTTCCTAGGGGATGAAGTTATTTAAACTCGAACCCTCTCGGGCTCCAGCAGAAAACACGCCAATCGGGTCGCTTACGTCAGCTCTGATAATTCTCCCATGTAAGTGTTAATGTGTTAGTGCCTTATTGTGATGGGGTGAAGCACCCTATCCCAAAAGTTGCGCAATCAGTAGCGTTGTTGTCACAAAATTCAACGGTGTACAGCAGGATCTCGGTCGGTCTGGTTTTCTTCGAACCACTTCGAACTATGATGGTGATAGCACATAAAACAAGCAGTTGCCGACTCGTTTTTTTTATAAGGCTTATTGCACAATGTCTATCTAACTTTGTTACAAAGTGCGTGGTAACGTATTTACCAGATTTGCCTGTAAGACAAATTACGTCCTTTTATAATTATGCTAATTTTATTATAATAACTTATAGTTTATCTTAGATTTTATTAGGCACTATCCACAAGAACACCGAACAGTAAAGATAGCTTCCGTTTTCTCTTATTGTTCAGTACAAAGTCCCCTCGTTCTACTGACTGATCTTTTTAGAATGATCTAGTCATGCGCACGGCGCGACCGATTTAAATTATTAACTTCGATATTTATTGTTAAAAATAAGAAATTAACATGCCATGCGTCTACTGCTACTCAGCGACATTGTTACCTAACTCACAAGTAGCCAAAATTGCCATTTATGACTGAATCACCGGGAATAAGACCATTTAATTTCCGGAGTGATTTTGGTTGCCTATACGTAGGAACCATTCGCCGCAAATTAATTTGAGTTTATAAACGACATTGCCAATTTCAGCAAATTCTGTATACCGGCTGTCACAGTGAACCGTTACAAGTTCAGTCAAAGATGTGAATAATAATAAGTTATTTGCAATTTATATTTCTAATTCTTCTTTATAAAACGAGATATAAAGTAGTATTAAATGTCTGATGTTATGTTTAAGATGTTTTTAAATCTGAATAGGTTATTACTGTTTAAAGCAATGCATTTTGCTCTATACATTAAAGTATTTTAATAAGTAGGATGGCGCTCCATAATTGGGGGTTAAAAATAATCGTTAGACAGTCGATACATGTATTTAATAATTATAAAATTAGTAAATACATTTGAACGATTATTAGTTGAAATTATAATATTATATGAATTTATCGTCAACTGAGCGTTCTAGATTATAATATTGACTGGACTATGACGTATTCCAGTCAAACAAAAAGCCGACAGCTTAAAGTTCGTACTATATCTTTTTCGCCAACAATACTCATATAAACATTGCGTTCCAGCACCAACAAACTCCAAATTAGTTTAACATATTATTTAAATTGTCATGCGCAGTAAATCTCTTCAAATTATGTGTTAGAACTATCCTACAGCTCAGTGCTGGGAAAAACCTAATTTTTACAGGTTTTACTTGTAGACTAGTAACTAAATTTATTTATTTGACTGGGAAACTATTGTGGACGAAAATTACAACTCTTCCTCTAGGAGGATTAATGGGCTGAACATCCGATCTGAAACAATGGAAACCTCTGAACCGGAATTGTTCTTCCGGCTTCAAATAGGTCTCCTGCAGTAATATAATTTTTAGTTGCATATTTATTTCATATAATCTCAAGTTCGCTAAGATTATTTCGAAGTCCATTACAGTTCCACTGGATTATATTTGTGTGTTGGTTTGTATTGGACATAATTGTGAATAAAAGTAATAAATATATTTTTTATCCTACACTACTGGAAAACCCAATTTTCGTGGCTCTATCGAGACGAGAAAGTATGTATTTGCATGGCTAGGCGAAAAAAAATGTAAATAATGGTTAAGCAGGGAAACAGCTTAAGAAAAATAACACTAGATGGCCTATTATAAACAACAATGGGGCTGTCACTTTTAAATTTCAAATTGTGGCTTAAAGCTTCATTCACAATGCAAGTACAATTAGTGCTTAGAAAAATTTAACTCAGAACTCGGAACGTCATTGAAATCTTGCATTCACCTAGAGGAAATTAATGTAATAAGTAGCTGATTTTTGGTTTCGTCCTCTTTGTATTATGGGCAAGAACAATTGACAGTGTTGATGCTTGGCAATAATTTGCCAATGTAAAAGTGTCAAAGACATCAAATCAGACAAAGTAGTGGAAAAAGTTAATAATAAATATAACGTCTAATCTCACAAAATGAGATAACTTTTGCGCATACTAAAGAGTTAAGTATAATTACTAATATGTTCAATTATGAATGCTGAACTTCATTGACAGCTTACAAGGTTATACGGCTAATTGTAATCGTTCATTTGTTTATTGTGAATGCACCTTTAGGGTTTTGTTAACATTAAAACTAAGATTGAAAATAGTAAGTTACATAATATGATCGAATCCGACGCAGTCATTTTCCAGCGATAAATCTTGTCACGTGACCGTATTTCAAATTTCCCGCGATTTAAAAAAGTAGTGAAAAAGCTGAAATTGTTGAGTTTTTGTCGCTAGAACTGAGCGACATAAAAATTTATAGACAAATCAAATAATAATATGTTTTTTCTTTATGTGCAACTTCTCTGTTATTGTTATATTATTGTAAACAATGGATTAAGGGGGGTTAAATATTTTAAAAGATTATTAATTGGTAAAGTATGAAAATATACGTTTAACTCGATAATTTTGTTTCTCTGTTATACAGTCTTATTGAGAAATGATGTAACTTATTAACCACATTTTTGTTTGTAAACATTTTTAGATGACAGATATTAAATGTTTTGTTGTTGTGATAATTATGTACATGTGTTGTTTATTCATATTAATTCATGTTCTTTTATTATTATGTATATTAACAAAAAAAAGGACAATTTTTTAATGATTGTGATAATTGAAAGAACTGAAAAGAAACTATTCATGTTGACTAGTTTAATAATATAATATTGTTAAATTAATAGATGAAACATTTTTATACTGGTGAGAATGAGAAAAATCGCTGTGTATCCTAGTTCAAATTAAATATATTGTAATCAATTATTTTGTTTCAATTTTCTTTCCTCAAGTGAGAGTATTTGTGCACGTGTGCGATATTGAACAATGGTGTTTTCTAGAATGTATTAGGTTCATTTGAATTTGTGGACTTCTTGGGATCTGGGTTTCTTTCAAATACAGAAATTAATTAGACATATGAACAAAAAATACAAAATTTTATTTTTTTAGTATCAGTTCCCGACAACTCAATATAATAATGTATTCCTACAATAGAATACAATAACAATATACATGCAGCATTCATACAATATTGAGAATTTAACTTCAAATGTGTTCCCATAAATACAAAGCCTGTCCATGGGGTAGTGTATGGTTTAATAATAATAATATTTCAAAATAATTTAATATAAAAAAAATTAGAAAATTTATATATATTTATTTATACATATTATCAGGAGATGAGGAAACGTTTAAAATTTAACATAAATTAAAAGTTGAACTTTCTTTTTGAGACAACTCCAAAATGCTCTGCACATTTCTGCAATTATGCTCGCTGTTGTCGTCTCTACCAGATACTGTGGTACGGCATGGATGTGAAACAGTCACCTGTAGTTAAATAACTGTTGAAAAATTGTATTTATTTCAATGTCTGTAATCAATGTGGTTAAGCAAGACAAATCTACAATATTACCGTAGAATTATTAGAAGTTGTGCAGCAGCAGAAATGGGCTCCCTCACTGCCTTCTGTTTCGTTATGAGGCCCAACTAAAAATAGCTGCTCTTCGAATAGACTCGGTGACATCCGCAAATAAATTTCAAATTAACCTGCGTACCAGAAGAGTGTAGGAAAAAAGTAATGTTCCATTCGTAATGTATACAATGGGTGAACCCAAAAACGTTTTTGACTACATTCCTTCTTGTATTTGTGTAACAAAATTTCATTTACTACAAGAGCAGCCAATATTCTTTTTTGCCGAATTTTCTGAATCCGAGCTCTGATACAAATTTGTTGACACTGATCAACCCACTTTTGATATTTGTACGCAAACGACATCTCGTCAATTTCCTACTATTATAGCAGAGTATTGCTGATTATAGATTAAAACGCTATTTTATTTTTATTCAGTCCTATTTCATTCACTTGTATCACTGCCACTGAAGAAATGAACAAAATTAGAAAATCAGTTTTAAGGTTATCTGTCATTAATCTTTGTCTGTCAGCTTTCGAGATCGCTGCAAGCAGCCATGTTGTCGCTGCTCTCCATCGCGGCGATTTGTGACATGTCGCTATTTTTCATCGCAGCGATTTGAGAGTTGTCGCTACTTTTTTGAGTCGCGAGAAATTCAAAGTTCAGTCACGTGACCAGATTTGTCGCTGAAACCGAGCGACGAGCGATAGCATGAGGTTACACCTTTACACTAAATTTGGTACCTGAAAAGTCAAAAGGAAAATATAACCAAAAATATAAATATTTTATTGATTGGTATTTATTGCATTGCAGGGTACCGCAAAAATGTTATTTTCAACAAATCATTTGTCATTTTTTTATGACTCGTTCATCTCAACATTAAACGGTATAGTCAAACTATTTCCCACCTTCTTTTTTGTTACTTTATAATCTAATCATTTTATGTATAGGATAAAAACTATTGTGTGTTCCACGGAAAACTAGCACTTTTGGGCCTAAGTACACAAATATATAAATAAAATAACTATCATAAAACTAAATGTAGTGAATAACATATATGAAATAGTTAATTAGAAAAAGTTGTGTATAGGACAAGTAAATAAAATATGTTTGATAATGGTTATATCACTGCCACAAGTGAAATTTTTTATTGGTGCCTCATTTTACCTCTTTTTTTAATGGTGCCCCATTTTACCTATTTTTTATTGGTGCCTCATTTTATCTATTTAAAGCACACCTCAGCGTGTTTAAATCGAACTTTCAAACACGCGCGTTTTTTAAAATTACCATGGTAATAACAACAACTCGAGAAACGTAAGTATCAATGACAACTTTTTGATTATTGATCTGACAGCAGTACCTCGTAACGTCAAATAAAAATAAATACTATTTAGGATGGGCTTTCACAAAACTTGGTTGGGCATCGAGGGCGGACTTTTATGAAATGAAACTTGGCTGGGCATCGAGGACGGGCTTCCATTTTTTTGTAGTAATAATATAATAATAATATTTTATGATTTCAAAGTGAACCAATAAAAAAATAGCGTAAAGTATTCGTGGATAACTAGTCTTTCAAATACTTGCTCTGTTTGAAAGACCTCTTTATCCACTTATAATAATATCACTAATATAATATAAAAATGGTTAAAGAGAACATCTTCTTGAAACCAGTAGCATTGCTCCCCTAATAAAAATCTGAGTTTGCTTTATTTCAAGATTGTTGTCTATTTTTTCAACACTTTTCTTTCGGGGTTTGCCTTTTGGCCATCCCTTTTTTTATTTCCTTCAAGTACTCACATTACTGGAAAATGACTTGTCATCGGATGATGTTTGACAAATGCGCTTGTGAAGTGACTAGAGTGATTGTGTATCAAAGGCTTGAGAAATCGACATTTCATTGTGATACGGAAGACTACCCAATGTCAAGAGATGAATGAGTACTGAATATTGGGAATCAGACTAAATTTTTTTCCAAAACGTTTACAAATAAAGGCACTAAATATTTAATAATATTTTGGGTATCATATTTATTTGCATTTCTTGAACTGGCCTAGGCATAAGACATATTAGGCTTTGGGGTAATTATCTTCCTCCATTTTCTTCCTTGCTTCTTGATATGATACATTTTCTTTCATTTTAATTTCCTGAAGAGCCAGTCCTATTTTGTAAATTGGACATTCTCGGTATCTAGTTGAATGCGGACCTTCACAATTAACGCACTTTAGGGGTGGTTGGTACTTATTTCCGTTATGTGGTGGTTTTCCACAAATTTGAGTTTCAGGTTGGCATCTGGAGTATCTTACTTGATGGTATATAAGCGCGTACCTTAAGAAAATAAAAGGCAACCCTAATATCTTTTGGTAGTTTTGTGCTATTATACGTACGTGTATGCTATTAGTATCTAATAGTTTTCAATCTTTTTTACTCGCCTGGTTTTTAAGTTTTTCGAGAATTTCAGTTTCCGCACTGTTTTATAAATGAAAACAAGTTACAACACCTCCTGAATTATTCAGTCTAGCATGGGGAATAGCTTCAACTTCGTTTTACATAATATGCGTATGTTTGCTCAGATCTTTAACTTGGCCTACTTAGCCATATATGGATTTGTTTTTGAAAAATCTCATTATTTCCTCCTCACGATCAGAAACAGAGCAAAGCCATCGTCTCGTGATTCGTATTTTGGGGCACATTGTTATATGTTGCGAGACCAGCACCACTATCCGCGCCAGTGTTTGTTTTTAATTGTTCCTATGAGTAGTCACTGCAAGGATATCAACTATATTAGAGTGGGTGTACCATGGTAATGCTATAAAACGAGTGAGTTTTGCCGCAACTCACAAGTCATCGTTAGTGATTTCCAATATAGGATTCCGGATTTTTTAACGAACTTTACTTCTCTAGATCACTGGGAAAATCTCATTTCAGTCGCCTTTTACGACATGCAGGATTTACCCTGGGAGTATTCTACTCAGTGGATCCGCCCCCGGACGGGGGTCTGTCAACGGTATTGATGACAAACAGTTGTGTTTTATTAGTTAATCGGAAACATTATAGGCAAATATTCCTAGAACAATATAGTTTATGAAAATTCTTAGTTGTTCGATAATTCAATTAGTTTATTTTCAAATGTTACTTTGTAATTATTTTAAAATAGAATACAATCCTTTCGAAGGTTTAATTATCTCTCAATATCCCTATTTTTTTCAAATGCTGATTGAATTGAATGAACTGAAAATTTCTTTTTAATTCAGTATTTTCCTCAATTCATTTATTTTCAATACAATCACACATCTATTTCCAAGTTGAGAATCTCCTCAATGGAAATTTCATGACACCATTTACGCAGCGTTATGAAAGCAGGAAAATTAATGTTTTGTTGTTTTTTTCTAGCACATTGTTAAAGAATTTATTGGAGGCTTTATAACAATCCCGATATTATGAATGAGATTCTAGGTATATTATTTTTCCATGTCATTGATTTCAATACTTTAGAGTGCATTCAACAATCTATTGTTGAATACATTGTTTAAAATTTTTATATTACCCAAACTTATTGTACGATTACGATTTAGAACACCCCCAGCAGTACTCCATTTATATGTACGTTCATATTTCAAGTAAGCTATATGCCGTTAAACCGATCGCTAATAGTAATACTTCAAAACAGTTTTAAGGTGACCCTATGGATAAAATACTAGAATTTAGTAGTATTTGCGGAATTAGCTTTAAAGATTGTGACGGAAAGTATTTGGGCAAACTAAGAGGTTTATTAGCGTTAGCTTTAAGCAGCATTTAGCTCACTTAGAATATGGACGTACAGATAAATCGAGTATTGCTGGGCATGTTATCAATCATAATAATACAATAAGTTTAGGCAATATAGAATTGTGGACAATTGTATCCGACAATAGATGATAGGATATATTCGAAAGTATTGAAATAGTTAGATGTAAGAATGGTTTGGATAGAGGTAAAGGACCAATTCCTTATAGTCCACTTTATAATTTGTTAGATGAAAATTTTTGCCGCTTGAGTAGATTTTCCTGTGGGAAGACAAAACATTTTCAAATGTTTATCATGCTGGCATAGTAAAAATCAAGCTTTTCGTTACCTTTAACATACTGTTTTGGAGTTTCAACACAACTAACAAACTTCAAGTTGGTATCGAACGTCTTGGTTATACCCTGTATAAACAACAAACTATGCTATGCCTTTTGGGAATCGAACGTCTTCACCATACTCTGTATAATCAAATAACGTCACGTGACTATCGCACTGCAGTTTGCTTCCAGACATGCTAATCCCTTTTTGACCAGAACACGGGACAGGCGAGATATGATCCTGAACACATGACAGATGACACAGAACACATGATGCACAACACATGATAGATGATACTCGAATACCTGTTAATCCCAACGATTATAGATAGACAGAATTGTTTATTTCCATGTAACGTGTGTTGGAAATTTTGGTGGGGTGCGGGAACTGTTATGTGACGTCACCATTGGTACCGATTAGCTTGTTTACGTTAATTTGGCTGTTTGATAATGTGTGTGTGTGTGTTTTATAGCGGTTTCTGTTGTGATTTATTAGATAATTTGTATTTTTCAAATTGTTGTTTGGATTCGTGTTGTTAAAGGTGTGTAACAATTAGATTGAGAACAAGAAAGAACGTTTGCTTACGCAAAGGTACATAAAATGGTAACGATCCTTTGACCAAATATGCTACTTGTTTGATACAATTGTAGTTATGAATAATTATAGTGAAATTTACTGTCTCGACTCTTACTTTGTGGAATATACTCATATTCCTGTTTTAAATGAAACTAACTGTTTCTAGATAATTCCACAATATATTGATAGAATCTTAAAATTTTTAAGAAATTTGATCATTATTTCGATAATAAATATCTTCGTCAGAATGCCAGAAGTTACATTTCATTTAATGCCTACCTGATGTTTAATAATTATTTTTGGCTAGATCAAGAAGTGATATATATAACCTACCTTGTGATTGACTGAATATATATATATATATATATATATATATATATATATATGACAACGGAGAAGATATGATATTACAAATATCAAAGCCTAAATATTATTAGCCCTATGGGGATATCCTGGATATCTTTTTTCCCATTTAAGATCAGTATAACTGTGCAATGATATAGAAAACCAGGAAAACTATATCTGCTGATATTTACAGTTATCATTTAAGAAGACAGTTCAACAGTAGAAATCTCTATAGATTTATCTGTTCAAGTATCTTCTAATTTCCAATTCTTCAAGGAAATCCAGTTCTTGTTTCCTATCATAAATATGTAGTAGTTTTAATTCTCTGTTAGGTATCAGTGAATGTTTGCTGTCAAGTAGATGTTTTGCGTAGTTTGATTTATCTGGTTGTTTTTATCTGTATGTTCGTAAGTATTCACTGTATCGGATTTCAAAAATTTCTAAGGGTGTGACCCAAATAGACAAAATTACATTCTGGACATTTAAGTTTATATATACTAGACTTCTTTAATGAATATATTTTTGATTCTACATTTAATAATTTTGTACTCATATTACTTTCTGTTTTAAAAGAAATTGTTGTATTTGTTGCTAAAGATATTAGCTTTGAAATATTACCTACATATGTGATGGTTTTATAATTTTTGATCTCTTTATTTTGTTTAGGAAATATTAGTTGTCTTTTTCCTCTTTTTTATTAATTTATTTATTTATCAAATGTAAAGGATAACCGTTGTATATTGCTATTTGTTTAACTGTATTGATTTCTCTATCAAAATTACATTTTTTCACTTAAAATGAACTATGTATAATTGAATTAAATGCTGCTAATTTATTTATTTATTTATTTATTTTTTTATTTATTTATTTATTTATTTATTTATTTATTTATTTATTTATTTATTTATTTTTTTATTTTTTTATTTATTTATTTATTTATTTATTTATTTATTCATTTATTTATTTATTTATTTATTTATTTATTTATTTATTTATGTGTTTATTTATTTATTTATTTATTTATTTATTCACTTATTTATTTATTTATTTATTTATTTACGAATTTATTTATTTATTTATTCCAAACCGGTTTTAAAACCTAATTACATGGTATAAGTATTAACAATTACAAAATTCTACTCTAACATTGTGTAGTATGGCTATTGATACATCGAGTGATATTCATTAATGCAGATAATTAAGACATGGGATGATTGGAACCATATGGAATAATCACAATAGTGTGTGTTGGTTTTCTGTAAATTGAATAATGAAGTACATTATTAACTCTTTGAATTTTTAAATCAAGAGAAGTGATTGAGTTATTTTCTTCAACTTCTAATGTAAACTTAATTTTTGGGTGTAAAGTATTAATATACCTATAAAACCAGCTAATATGTCATCTACATATCTATAGTACCAAAATAAGATATTTTTTAAAATATTACTATCAAAGATTTTTCTTTCAAATTTGTCCATTAAAATGTTTGCCAAAATTGGAAATATAGGGCTTCCCATTGGTAAACCTTCATTTTTATTATATATCAGATTGTCATAAGTGAAATAATTCTGATTAATACATACATCAATAAATTAAGTATATCTGATATTATCCCTGGATTAATATTTTTATCTTCTAGTAATTTTCATAAAAGTGTTAGACATTCTTATGCAAGAATTTTAATGAACATATTGGTAACATCAAATGAAATGAGTTTAGAGTTATCCTGTAAGTTGAAGGTATTTAATTCTTTGATTAGTTCTATTGAATTTTTAATTGAGTATTTAGATATATATCCGTAATTATTAAGTATATTGTCAAGTTTTTTTGCTCATATATTATTAGTAGTATTAACATAAGAAACTACAGGTCTAATTGGTTTCGATATTTTATGTAATTTAACGGTTCCCTATAATTGTGGAGATTGAGGATTTCTATTTAAGATGTACCACTTTTCACAATCACTTAAAAGATAATTCAAAATATTAACAGGCCCTGACATTTATCACACGAGAAATTATTTTCACGGGGACTAATTTCCACAGCCGCTGATAATCTAAAAGACATCGTTTGTCTATACAATCCTCCGATATTCTATTTAAGTTCATATCGAAAACATTAAATTTCAATATTGTTACGAAATTGCACACTAGTGTAGTCCCTGAATCCGACTCTGTCAAAGCCATGCATCAGTTGACGCATTGACAGCTGCCCTTGAATATGAAGCATCAACGAAGGCTACGGGATATAACAAAATTAGGACCATCCAAGAAGAAAGTGACGGAGACAGATTTGACCAGTTCGTCAGTTTAATAAAAAGTATGATGGACAAGAAGCCGAAAAAGATCAGATGCTGGAATTGTAGCGAGCTAGGGCATGTACGTAGTTCGTATGAGCGTCCCAGGGCTCCTGCAAACCAAGAACCCCATGATCGTTCCAAAAACCCTCTCATACTGATAGCTTCGCTCAGATGTCGCAACGACAGTGTATATGTAGATGGCGAAGTGAGTAGCAAGATATATCCTCTGCTGGTAGACACTGGATCAACTAGAACCATTATACGACCAGAAATAATTAAGTGAAAATTGTCAAGCTGTGTGCACGTTCCAATATAATTGGATGAAAAAAAGGTTTGTATTTCGTGCAGAATTTCAATTTATAAAATCATAGCAAAGCGCTTTCGACTACAGAGTCATCATCAGTGCGTACCTGTAAGTAAGTAACATTGAATTGAATTTAAGAAATTTTGAGAATGAGAACTTTGATAATTGAAAAAATTACTTACTCGTCAGGTGTACAAAAGCCAGACCATAAAAATACCATGTGTCTAGAGGACCATGTAAATATTTAAAAAAAGGACACCACATGAACAACATTTTAAAATATCCTCATTCCAGGATTAACCTGGATAAAAGTTTCAAACGGCGCAACACATGTCTGCTGAAACTTAGTCCAATCTATAACTAAATAAATAAATGAAAGTTGACATTACGTCAAAAGCTGACAATGGAGTTTGGCATAGAATATGACATAGAAAAATAATGATCTGTGTTTTGAAAATTGATAATAGACAAATTAGTCAAATTGATCTTTCTATTTTAAACGTCTATGAAGGGGAATTTACAGGAGGTGAGTTCCAAACATTACAATAGATTAGATTTTCTTGAAGATTTACATATTAACAGGGAATTACTGAATAATGACCTTTGTCTCAACACTCAAGTTAATTTAAACAGAGCGTACATTCCCCTTAATAGACGTTTAAATTAGAAAGATCAATTTGACTAATTTGTCTATTATCAATTTTCAAAACACAGATCATTATTTTTCTATGTCATGTTCTATGCCAAACTTTATTGTCAGCTTTTGACACAATGTCAATTTTCATTTATTTATTTAGTTATGGATTGGACTAAGTTTCAGCAGACATGTGTTGCGCCTTTTGAAACTTTTATCCAGGTTAATCCTGGAATGAGGATATTTTAAAATGTTGTTCATATGATGTCCCTTTTTCAAATATTTACATGGTCCTCTGGACACATGGTAATTTTATGGTCTGGCTCTTGTGCACCTGACGAGTAAGTAATTGTTTCAATTTTCAAAGTTCTCATTATCAAAGTTTCTTAAATTCAATGTTACTTAGTTACAGGTAAGCACTGATGATGACTTTGTAGTCGAAAGCACTTTGCTATGATTTTATAAATTGAAATTCTGCACGAAATACAAACCTTTTCTTTCTCCAAGAAATAATAAACTTCAACGAGACTGCGACTGCGGATCGCCACAGGTGAGAGTATCAACGTTCACAGTGAGACACTAATCCAATTGAGAATTGGCGCAGAAGAGTTCAGGCATACGGTAATCGTAGCTAACATTGAAGAAGACGTGATCCTGGGAATGGACGTGATGAATGTACATGGCTTCCAATTAGACTTTAGAAACAGAACCATTAAAGTGGGTTCCGAGGAGGTATTCGTTCATCCATATGAAGGCAGCGTGGTGTTGGCAGCTGTACAGGAAGATACCGTTCTACCTGCACGAAGTGAAACCATGATAGTAGTACGGCTACAGGGAATCATGGAGGAAGGTACACCTGTTATGATGGAGACAAAAAACCACGGCGAAGAGGTTGGCAAAGGAGTTTTAATTGGAAAACGATTGGTTACGTCAGCGGAAGAGATTCCAGTACGTGTGATAAACGTGAATGATTACCCAGTTAGCATCAAGAAGAAAACCTGGATTGGATCCTGCGTACTAGTGACGTTCGTCAAACTACGACCACTGACAATTCTAATGCCAGACTTATCCCAAGAACGAGAGTAGCTGAGGTACTGAAGAAGTTACACGTCAGTCCATTGGGAGACCATCTGGGAGTGAAGAAAACCCTTCAGCGAGTCCGTGAAAGCTTTTCTTGGTTGAACTGGTTCGACGATGTGAAGGACTGGTGTAAGAAACGTACGACTTGTGCTACGAGTAATGGACCACATCGCAAGAGAAAGGCACCTATGAAACAGAATAATGTTGGAACCCCTTTCGAAAGGATTGCTTTAAATATCGTTGGACCATTCTCGACGATAAAAAATGGTGGCAAAAACATACTGGTTGTAATGGATTATTTTACGAAGTGGGTGGAAATCTACGATATCCCGAACCAAGAGGCCACAACTGTCGCGGATATATTGGTGAAATAATTCATCAGCCGATATGGAGTGACCTTGGAAGTCCAAGGCGACCAGGGAAGAAATTTCGAAAGCCATCTATTCCAGGAGATTTGCGACAAGCTGGGAGTGAAGAAGACCAGGACAACAGCAATACATCCATAGTCAGATGGATTGGTCGAGAGAATGGACGGGACTATTGTAAAATACCTGTCCAAAGTAGTTTCCAGCCATCAGAGAGATTGGGACCAGTATATTTCCCTATTCGCATTGGCTTATCGATATGCCGTCATTGAGTCTACAGGTAAAATACCTGCGAAAATCATGTTTAGACGTGAAATGAGACTTCTTTGTGACCTGGAATCTGGCTGTCGGCCTGGAGAAGATCTAGCAGGAGAAGAAGGCTGGACGATATTTATATATTAGTTCGAACAAATATGCAAGTTGCCAGCGACAGAATAAAAAGTCGGTACGACATGTAGGCCACAGTAGGCGGTTTTGAAGAAGGGGACAAAATATGGTTACGCAACCTGACTAGGAGAAAAGGATTTTCTCCAAAACACAAAAATCCTGGAAAGGTCCATACTTAATCAAGGAAAGGATCAATGATGTTATATATCGCATAAGCAAAATCCCCAACGGAAAACCAAAAGTAGTTCACCAAAATCGACTAGCGCCATTTGAAGGAGACCATGACCTAGAGAAAGGAGTAAACCATATTCGAGATGTGTTTGACCCTACCCTCGATGAATATATGGGCGCGTATGGAGTTACCGGGAAAGCTAGATATGGAGTCACTTCAGAACAACGACAAGATTTGTTCACTCCCCCGGAAGATTACTCACTGGCATACAACATCCCCGCCCGTTGCAAGAACGCACGACGGTTGGCAACCGTCTTTCGAAAGAAGTTCGGGCAATTAGAAAAACTTGAAGATCAGATTCCGGCCCCTGGCAAGACGTTGAGACTGAAACACAATTCGCGGTACTTCTTCTACGTGGTAACTAAAAATGAATCTCAAGATCGATCTATCAACCTCGATGTGTGGGAAGCACTTTTCCTCCGAGACCATGTGCTGAAATCCAGTGTGAATAAACCGGCTATGCCTAAGATAGCGAGTAACCAGTTGGATTGGTGAATCATCAGGAACATGGTAGAGGTGATCTTCCAAGATACCGGTGTCCAAATATGAATTTGCAGCTACAACCCCCGTTATCAGTATAGGATGAAGACGGTGCCCTGTTATTTCCATAAGATAGGAAAGTGTAGAAATAGGGCCAGTTGTCGATTCAAACATCCAGTCTCGGCTACACAAAAGTTCCAGGAGGAACTTCCATTTAAGGAGGGGGTAATGTTATGAAATAGCATACTAGTGTAGTCCCTGAATCCGACCCTGTCAGATCCATGTATAAAAATTAAAATTTTGGCGAATGCGCAAGGATTTCTTAGAACTGTTACGATTTTGTGTGACTATATTATCTAGACATTGTTTTTGTGACCGGTCTTATCTAGAAAATTCCAGGGAGCCGATTGTTTTTGTGTAAGCCGCAATCTAGAATTATCTAGTGAAAAAGGCACTAATATATAAAAGACCGACCAGCGGATGAAAGTCAGTTTATAAAATGATCTCGTGAGATAAAGAAGTGAACACGTAAATAGTTTGAGGTGTTTATATAAATTACTGTGTAATAGTGTACTAAAAATACTATGTATATAATATAAATTAGTGAATACTATAGTGAATAAATAAATTAAGTAAGTGAACCTACCGTGTGTATGAATTTATCCCACCCGTCAGGATAAACTGTTTCAAATAAATGAGAAAAACATTCCGATATGAAATATGGCGTCGGATTCAATCTTCAATATAATAAACGTTCTATGATTCGATGTCATAAAATGTCAATAGAAATTTATACTCTTAGTGAAATACCGAAATAACCATAGATAAAAAATAATGAAGTAACTGCATACAAACGAGGTAGCGTGCTTTCATTTTTCATAATATCACAACTTCCTAAACTTGGCAACGTCGCTGATGATAGTAAATATCAGCTGTGCTTGTTGTCAATGTATATCATAAGCATTTCCAAATAATATTGAAAAAATAAAGTATTTACCGTAATAACTCATTCAACTGATATTACTTAGTAATAAAATAGTTATTTATTATACAAGGGAAAAAAAGTATTAGATTTTAGCTCGAGACAAAAAACCAGGGAGACAAAAAACCGAGAGCTAAAATCTAATATTTTTCAGTGTATAATACACAATTTTTTTCTGTGACAGGAAAAACGACGATTTAATAGTGAAAGAACATATTATTACAATATATTAAAGTCAGAATGTTATCGATATGAAATTTTAATTTTTAAACCAGTAAGCTGTTGTAGTTATAGCGACAATTAGACCTGCGTTGCTAAGGAAAACTTCAATGTAATTGAATATATGTCAATTTAATTCTGTGATTTGATTAAAAAATTGCGAACTCTATAATTGTTTAGTAGTTATTTTGGAAAATATAAAGTTAAAATTGTCTGATTCCAAGATTTCTCTGACTCTTGATATGAAGAAAATGTAACTTGTGTTCAATAAAATATTCTAAAATGAAATATCTTCCTTTATCTATATGTATATATATCCGGGAAAAAAGTAATTTCGTGAAAAGTTGTATTTTGTTACCTGTCAACAGAGATAAAATGTCAATTTTTTCCCTGTTACAGAAAAAACGAATTTAATACTATACTTCGAGAAAACATGAGTATGTATACAAGGCCATTCGAAAAAGGAAGAGTTCGAAAATAAAAATCCTTCTACTGTGTTTATTAAGTCTTTCCACAGCATAACTTTTGGTGCCATGTGTTTGTTAATAAGTGCCCTACACAATTAAAAGAGAATTTTCGACATCGGTGTCAGGTACGTTTTCTTGAGGAGTCCGAGGTAGACAGTTTTGCGTTCAACATTTGAGCAGTACATAACATCTCCCATTTACGCACCCAGTGCAACAAGCTGATCCAAGGAACCCTTATAATGTCCAATCAATTCATTAGGACTTCTTCCTCAAATACGAAGAACTGGAATCAAATTTCAAGTCAATAAGACCCGGTAAGAAAAAGGAAGATACTGTTGTGGTGGGCCTCAAGTATCTGCCAAATGATGGGTCTGTGATGTATATGTTGCGACATAATGAGGAGTCGGTTATCTCACCACAGCGACTAGCTACTTCTCGTGAAAGTTGACTACCAGAACCCTTAATATATCAACAGACGCTTGCAATTAGAGAGAGAGGAAATTCAAGCAGCTACAAGAACTAAAAATCGTTTATGGTAAGGATTATCACTTATTTTATGACTCGCTTTCTTTTAATTTAGGAACATAGTACCTTCAAACTGATACGAAAGTTTTGTTATAAAAATAATTAAATACAGCGATGAAAATTGTCTTGTTTTACTTCATACCACTTTAAAAAATCCCACGTCATTAAAAATTTGCAATTAAAATATATGTGTAAAATGTAATTATTATTATGTAATAACGTTTCTTTCATTCATGTTACTCAATTTGTTTGTCTTAATGACTAAGAGAACAAAAATATCATCTAAGAAAAATTTTACAGGGAAAGTTTTTATCGTTTTTCTCTGGAAGTCAGTTTTAACTCATAGGAGGTTTAAAATTTGCCAAATTCTACTTTTGCATGTACCTATTGCAACAATATTACCGAAAATCGCGAATTGCACAATACCGTTCAAACAAATCCATGTTTGTAGAATTCTAAATGATCGAACTATGCAAATGAAGAACTTTGATGATTTAGTAGCAGAATATGAAATACAGCAACGCTGACCATAGTTTTGTAATGAAAAAAAAATCAAAACTTTTGGATGTGCATTAAATCGAGAGTCAAACTACAAAATGTGAACTGTTATATTTTACGCACGTATCTGGGTTCGATAGAAATCTCTGAAAATATGATGGGACAAAGAGAAAATATGGAGTTCTATTTTAAACTCAGTAAAAATTTTCGGAGAGTTACAAATCGTTGAATAAAAAGTTGTGGTGATGATTGTATTAATTGTACTCAAGTGCTAATGAACTTCCAAAAAAAATAGAGTTGATGGATGAATTGATAGAATGTGGTATTGAGTTAAGTAGAATTATTTTGGAATAAATATTCGCTTTGATATATAATAATATGCTCGTTTTATTCTTCGATGAAAAAATACAGCTATTGTCAGATCACACTGAATATTGGATAAAATGGTGATGCCACTTATTTGCAGAAATAGCACTTGTTTGCCTACAATGAGAATTATTATTGTAATAGTAGAAATAGATGAATGAGTGAAAGATATATTTCTTTCCATTCCTCTGGCAATATAATTTATTATTTTAAGTGTAATCTCTCAATTTACCAAAGTTTATTTTTGTAATAATAGTTTGAGTGAGTCTACTGAGTTGGAAAATTCAGCTAGGCAACATTCTAAATCACAACATAGAACCAGACCAGTAGTATAATTCATCATTCTTTTTCTTAAGGTTATTCATTAGTGTAAGTTGGCAACAATCATAGCAAAGTAGCGACGATTCTGTGTATCCAGAAATGATGAGTGTGTGTCAAGACCTATCCAGTCTCTAATATTCTGAATTTATATAAACACTTCACTACTTGGAATATTTACTGGTTCGCTGTTTATATCACGAGATCACTTTATAAACTGACTCTACGGCCAGTAGGCAGTCTCTTTATATACTAGTCGGCCTTCTGGAATATTCTTTTTTTCGGGATGTTTCTCGAATACCGGCTCAATCTCGGAGAACATGTCTATAAAAAAATTGTCACAAAAAATCCCAATAGACCTTCTCAGAATTCGGCGGCGCTCGCCATTTTTTTAACACCGTTAACATAAGGTTACAGGACCGTACTTAGTATCTACTTCGGTGTGCGTGTTCGTAACAATATGTAGTGAGATACATAATAATTATATGTATTTCGATTTGACGTTCATCTTTAACTTTCGCTTAAAACAAGTTATTAAATGGCTTAGCGTGGCTCTAGCTAGCAAATTAATAGATTAAATGGTCTTAAAGGTAAATTGGAACAAATAAGTTCTTAATAATTTTAATCAATGAAGTACGCTAACGTTTATTCATCAATGATTTGTACAATTGTTCATTTATTTTATATGATCAATACATAGGTATACATAACGTTCGAGTATTGAGATAAATTACGAGATACCTCTGCGAAGGTATACTACAGAAATAATTCTGTTCATGATATAATATAAATAGAACGCAAAAAATGAAGAAACTCTTTTTTAAACAAATATTTATCCTTTATTTCCTTGAATGAAAGTTTGTTTACAGTTTACACAATTGTTCGATCACTATATATGTCAAAAGTGCTGAGTTAAACCGTCTGTGATCTGACCAATCAGGAGTCTACAGAATTATCAACTTAACTTTAAATGACTCCTCCTACTTTAAAAACAGGTATAAGCTATTTTATTTAAGAAAATTCAATAAATGCGAATTATAAAAAATATTGTGTGAAACTTGTGTCAACATTTGTAATACTCATTGTGACACTTGTTTTACAAACAACTATTGTTTATGTTCAGATACCGTCGAACCATCACATATAATTTTACGCTTCTCTGGTTCCGAACACTTACGAAATCCAAATATTCGCTAATATCTTGTTCGAGTCTACAATATATTTCGTTGTGGATTACTTTTAGACTTTTAGGAATGCTTTGAGAATGTGATTGTTATTATAGATATTATATGGAAATCGTATGATTTTAGGGCCATCTATTTTTTATCTTGCCATACAAAGATAAGTTTGTTGCAATTCCCCTTTTGCACTCTCTTACAAAATAATTATCTCTGAATAAGAATGGAGAACTTATTATAGTTAGAATATAGGTTTCAAAATGTTTACATGTTGCTGTAGAAGTAGTGAAGTAAAGATTTGTATTTTACCTATCTGTGTATTATTTTGTAATAAGAAATTCCATAAAACACGGCATAATAGAACGTGAAGTTACGTGACTAACTTACGTGAAATTACGTTCCATAATCACGTCATATCGCTGTGATATATTAACGTGTTATTCACGTGATTTTCACGTCTACTTTTTGGTGACTTCGACGTACTTGGTGACGTTATTATGACAGATTAATCACCTCACCTGCTTGCTTGGGGAGTTTCCACTATTTTTGCGACACAGTACGAGATTTTACAAAGTCTCGTCTCTCGTAGGCAACACTAGACAGAAAGGATTGATATCTTCACCACCTCATCGGGCTGCTCTGTATTATAGATCATTTAGTTATAATATTCATAAAATTTATAATAAAATACCGTCTTCTTTGAGTAAACTGTCATTTTCAAGTTTTAAGCGTCATTTTAAATTACACGTTTTGTCTTACCAGCGGTTTGGTAATAATAAAATAATTTATTATAAAAGAAAATTATTCCAACGAAATTGCATTTATATTCTTTTTGCATATTTTTTTCTTAGTACTGTATCTTTTGTCTTCTTGTTTATCTACATTTTATCCTAATGTATATGTATTGTTTTTAAGACTGGAATAAGCTTTCAGCCTTTTTCGCCTAATTTCGTTTTCTATAGGTATAATTTTCTTTTTGGAAATTATTACACAAATAAAATATTATTATTATGTTAAAACCACTGTAGGACGCGTGGTATTTCACACAATAATTAATCCTTAGTTCGTTAATACTTAACAAGATTAGATTTTGTAAGTCTTCCTTCCATTATGCTTTCCGCAGCTCTACACAACTATTTATAGCGTAATAATGAATAAATTATAGTTACCTTGCCATTCATCCCTCTGTTGGACAAACATGACCTATTCAAGCTCATGATGGTCTTCGTCTTCAGTTTTTTAATCACTATTTTTTACGCGCGTTTTAAAACGTCTTAGAAATTGTAACACTTATCATTTAACAGTTCTTTTAATTCTTAAAAACGTAGATATGTCTCGGAAACACATTCATCTAAATCTATCTCTACTTATTATCTTCTCATTTGTATTAAAAAGTGCGAAGGAACTCCTTAAAAATCTCATCTAGGTATATCTAATTTACTAACAAGCTCTAATCGTTTGATATGTCTACGGTTACTAAGGGATTCTTCTGTAGGGGGTAAAAAATTATTTTCTATTGAGTAAAATATAATATCACAACGATTAAGGTACGTATTTATTTATTATTGTGTTACCTTCTTATGGATTAACTCACTCTATTTGAAAACAACGTATTTAAATTCTAATTCAGTCACATGCACTCGATGATCTACTTGGTGTTTTTTATTTCTTTAAAACTGGCGAAAAAGTAGTTGAAAAATGTAAGCAAAAAAAGTGCGTTCATTTGACAGTAGTTCTAACAGGTGTATAGCTGATAAAAAACACGTTTTTTGTATCAACTAATTGATTATCGTGAAGCATAGATTTTTTAAAACTGTTTCAATAAGGTTTATACGTTACAGTAGAAGATTTGCTTATGCTTATATTAAAATTATTAAATAAATGAGTGGAAGAACAACGAGGAGTAAACCGTCATGTGCGGCTGCTCCGGGAAGACTATTCAATCGCGGATTCGCGGCGATGGATTGGTTATTTAGGCACCGTTATTAAAGAACGATACTTCGCAAACGGTTGAGAAATAACGGTTTGGTGAAGAGTTGGAACACGATGTTCCGAGCATTCGAAATTAGAGTTCGCAGAATATATTTTCCTGGTATTCTCAGGATAAAATATAATATAACGTGTTTTGTACTAGTTAACAACTGTTCATAATTATGGATAGAATTCTCGGAAAAATGTTTTACTCTTATTACTTCTTTCAAATGCCTATATTTTTATAACTCCTTGAATAGTTTGTGAACAAACTAATTGTGCTTTTCCTTTTTATTAGAGTATTTCTAATTTCAATGTGAAGAGTTTTTTCAATCCCATTGACGGCAAACGCCGCCCAATGACGTGCATATTTCTAAAACTTACCCATCGTGAATATGTACATAAAACAACGTGGTGTTCACATGATCATAAGACCCAACATCAAATAGACCACATTACTATTAACAGAGAATGGCGAACATGTCTTCTCGATGTGAGAAATAAAAGATCAGCAAGTCTTCTTTCTTCCTTTCTTTTCCTGGCCCTACAACTCTGGGTGAGTCCTGGCCACATCCACTATCGCCCTCCATCTTCCTCGATCTTGTGCTTCCATTTCCCACTGTTGGACTCCCATTGTAGACACGTCTGCTGCGACAGCATCTTTCCATCTTTTCCTGGGTCGTCCTATTGATCTTCTACCATCTGGTCTCTCAACGAATACTGTTTTCAACAATCTGTGGTCCTCTGATCTCAATACATGCCCTGTCCATCTTATTAGATTAGCCTTTATGTGTCTGACTATGTTCTCACTGCCATACAGAGCTGACAACTCAGCATTGTGGCGTCTTCTCCAGTGTGCTGTTGCCTCATCTTGTTGCGGTCCAAATATCATTCTAAGAACCTTCCTTCCAAAAACAAGAAGCTTATTTATTTCCCGTTGATTAAGAGTTCAGGTTTCACTGCCATATGTAACCACCGGGCAAATAAATGACTTGTATATTGTTAATTTGGATTGTCTTCTTAACAGTGTTGTAAGAGATTATAGCGCCCTATTTCCCGCCGTTATTCTTGCTAAGACATCTCTTCCTACTCGATCATCATCTGTAATTATCGCTCCTAGGTACTTAAACTCTTTAACCACTTCAAAGTTGTACTCAATAATGGAAATATTCTGTCTGATTCCAGGTCTTGGGTTCTTGGTTACTACCATGTATTTCGTTTTTTCTTCATTTTCTCGTAGACTTAGGTTACCTGCTTCCTCCTCGAGTTGGGAGAACAAATCTCTCATATCTCCCGTTGAATAAGCCACCGTATCGATATCATCAGCAAAAGCCAACAATAGTTTTGAACCCTGCTTAGCAAAACCTTCAGTTAGTTTCGATGTTATTTTACCAACCACATACTCCAAGGCCAAACTGAATAGCAACGGTGAGAGGGGATCTCCTTGTCTGAGTCCTGATATTACTCTAAATGGAGTTGATCTTCTGCTTCCTATCCTCACCTGTGCATATGAGTTTACCGCACAAATTCATGTTAGCTCCACCAATTTCCTTGGGATGCCCATTTATAGCATTGCCACCCACAACCAGCTTCTTTTTATAGAGTCATATGCTTGCTGAAAATCAGCAAAGATTTGGGGAATATCCCTGTTGAATTCCCAGTTCTTTTCTAATATTTATCTGATCGTAAATATTTGATCTATCGTTGACCCTCCAGCACGAAACCGCATGGATAGTCTCCGATAACGTCTTCCGCATAAGAGGTCAACCTAAGCAGAATGCTAGCGGCCACCGAAAGTCATAGTGTTCTGGGAATGACCTCTGATATAATGCCCCCAACAGTAAACTATAATCTGCCTTATACCGTCCTATTTCCAGATAGAGATGAATGGGTCCTCCGCAAGGATGAAGTCTCAAGAGCAGACATCTGTTGGTACACTGATGGATCAAAGACACCCTCAGGCTCTGGTGCGGGTGTATACGGGCGAAGACCTAGGACAGAAATCTCAACCTCTCTGGGATCCTATGCAACCGTATTTCAGGCGGAAATTTATGTCATTGCTTCATGTGTGGAGAGTTTGGGGCAATCCAACCACACACATAGATCAATGAAAAATTTCACGGACAGCCAAGCGGCCTTGAAAGCACTTAGCTCGTACCATGTAACGTTGAAAGTGGTTCTAGACTGCCAAAAAAGACTCGCCTCAATAGGAGAACGCAACAGGGTATCGCTGGCTCTGGTCACTCTGGTATGCATGGTAATGAGAGGGCGGACTCTCTTGCAAGGGAGAGTGTCGCTCATGACTTTATCGGACCAGAACCTACAATTGGCATCGCAACAAGTGTTGCCAAACAAACACTAAATACCTGGACTGCAAGAAGAGTTTTAGACTTCTGGCACAATATACCAGGATTCGTTCATTCAAAGGCCTTCATACATCCTTCGAATAATGTATCCAAACAAATGTTAGGCTATAATAGACACGATCTACGGTGCCTAACAGGCCTTCTAACAGGCCACAGTCGTTTTAATCATCATATGCTGAAACTTGGACTATCGGACGATCCGATTTGCCGTCTTTGTTTGGAAGATAATGAAACAGCAGAGCATATAATTTGGGCTTGCCCCGTCGCGGCTCGAGTCAGGTATCTGATGTTTGGCAGGGCCACTCTCTTGCTCTCGAACCTGAAATATCATTCACTGAACAAATTAATAGGCTTCGTTAAGAAGTTGAATTTGTTTGGTGAAATTTTAATAGGTATGAGCCACAATAGACTCTTTTACCAGTCGCAGTGGAAGGCCTTATTGACCCACTCATTATAAACCTAACCTAACCTAACCTAACCTAAGGGGTCAACCTTCTCAGTAGTATGGTTGCCAATACTTTGTATGTTGTGTTGATAAGTGATATTCCTCTATACTTTCTTAATTTTTCTTTGTTTCCTTTCTTATGTATGGATATTATGATATTTCCGCTCCAATCTGTAGGCATTTTCTGTTGTACCCATATATTCAGGATCATTTCATATATTTTTCGGTGTAAAACATTTTTAGCAACTCTGTATTTATACCATCATTGCCTGGTGCTTTATGATCTTTGAGATATGTTATCGCATTTTTTACTTCTTGGAGTGTTGGTGGTAGCTGAGTGGAAGGTAATGTCTTCCTCTTCCTCTGTCTCCCTTTCAACATTTAGTAATTGTTGTTTAAAGTAATCCTTCCATCTTTCAACAATTTCCGTTTCCGTCATTATCAGTTCTCCATTTTCATTCCTCATGCCTTTGGTGTTCTAGGTACTTCTTATTTTTAGTTCTGATTAATATCCTTGTCTGTGCTCTTGTTCTGTGAAATTTTTCTTTGTTCTCATTCGCAGGTTTTTTTAGCATTGTCAGTCTCTTATTTGTTTTCATTTCCAGCGCTTCTTCACATTCTCTGTCAAACCACCTTCTTTTGGGGCGCTTCTTCTTTTTTCCAATGGTTTCTGTCGCTGCTTCTTCTATGACTGTTGTCACTTGCTGCCATGTTTCCTCTAGTTCTTTATTATCTTCCTTGTGTCTTAGGCATTCGAATTTGTTGCTCAAGGCCATTTGGTACTCACCTTCCTTTTTGAGTTCTTGAAAAGCTTCTACGTCCCATCCTTCTCTTGACTTTTTTTGTTCAGGTTTCTATGTTGTTATTCTCGTTCTCAGCCTGGATTTAACTAGGAAGTGATCAGTATCGCTGTCTGCTCCTCCCATACTTCGTGCACGGATGATGCTACTAGAGTGTCTTGCATCTACGAGAATGTGGTCTATTTGGTTTCGCGTTGTTCCGTCATTTGAAACCCATGTGTCTTTATACATGTTCTTTCTTTCAAATTGTGTGGATTTTACTACCATATTATTAGATATTCTAAATTCTGCTAATCGGTGCCCATTATCATTCGCAGACATAGCAAGTGATCATCATATCTTTATAGCAGAAACTATGCTAAAAATAAGTACTCAAAAAGTTATAGCGGAGATAAAGGAAAAGAAAAACTGCAGCATCCAAAAGTTAAGCGACTAAAGAATAAGAGAAAAATGTAGAAAGTGCATGGAAACACAAATGAATGCCTTACCAAATAGCGAAAACATTATAAATACGAAATGGAAACATACTAAAAACGCAATACATAAAGTCGAAGGAAAATCAATTGGCTATAAAGAAAAGGAAAGGAAAATTTGGTTAACCAATAATACGTGGGGCCTAATAAAAAGAAGAACACGAATATAAGAGCAACTAAATAGGACAAATGACATGGTAACAAAAAATGGAACACTAAAATAGTACAATATAATAAACAAAGCAATCCAAAAAGGAGCAAGAAATGACAAAAGAGACTATGGGTTGAAAATATAGCGAAATGAGCAGAAGAGGCAGCAGAAACAAACAATGAGCGTGAGCTATCGTATACACAAAGAGGATAACAAACAAACATTTCAGAAACGACAAACCATTCAAAGGCTTAGTGCGAAACCTGCTCACAACAATAGAACGAGAAAATAGATGGGAAAATCACTATAAACAATTCCTACCAGACGACCAATTTGAACAAATAAATAGTGACAACAAATAATGAATTAGAAATTGAACAGACTAAACCAACAAAAGAGGAAATTAGAGAAAGCATACAGCAGTTAAGTAATGGAAAAAGTGTCGGTAGCAACAGTATTCCAGAAGCAGTTTGGAAAATAATAACCCCCTTAATACGTGAACTCTGGGAGCAAGGTCGAATACCAATAGGATGGACAAATGTAATAATAGCAAAAATTCCTAAGAAGGAAGACATTACAGACTGCTGGAAAAGTATAATCTTACTAAACAGCATAACAAAAATAGTAACTAATATAACCAATAGACGAATAAGCGAAAGAACCAGAAAACAAAATATCAAATGAACAAGCAGGATTTAGAAGAGGAAAATCTTGTATAAACCAACTCGCCACACTATAAATATTAGTAGAACATACTAAAGAAATTAATAAACATTTACGATTAATCTTAATAGATTTCACTGAGGCCTTTGACATGTTGAAACAATCAAAGATTTGGGAAATCCTAAAATAATTTGGAATGACATCTAAATTATTAAAATTAACCTATAGGGGGGCACATAGATACAATATTCGATTGAATATATTCGAGTGGTGACATCTCTAAAACGCTCATAGAAATGTTTGAACGAATCCTACTTGTTAGCACCAACAGTCAGTCAGCCGTTGGCGCTCTAGAAGTCGTAACGTGTTTCGAGTGGGGCCAACTAAAAATAAATGTGAAATGTAAAAGTATTTTTCCGGTCTTTTATACCATCTTGTGAAGATCATATATACCAAAGGTGAGTAAGGGTATCGAATATTATGGATTTACTATTTTTTCCCAATTAAATGAGTTAGTTTCTTTAGTACAATTTGCACTTAAAAAAATATCTGTTGGGGCACTTAGATACAGCAAAATACGGGGCACCTTGATACACATCAATGTGCGTGTGTATCACTGTACCTAAGCAGCTCAACAGATTTTACAAAATTATAATAAATAACTAACTGATCTATTTTGAAGAAACTCTAAAACCATTTTATAAATTATAAAATATTTTGAATAACAATTATATATATTATGTTATTATGGTGTGCACATACAAGCCCAAGACTGAAGGACGTAGTTTAGATGAAGAGAGGATCAAGACCGCCATATCTGAAGTTATTTTGAACGTACCTATCATCTCTCAGAAAAGCAGCCGAATAATATGGTATTAAACCTGGAACTCTGCAACATCGTGTTGAAACATTTAGAAGTTTCTGAGGAAAACCAATCGTCACCTTTCAATTTGTATGTGTCAAAGTATACTGTTGCTCAAGTATTTACTGTCCAGCAACAGAAAATGTTTTCAGAATATTTATTGACTTGCAGCAAAATGCAAACGCAAATATCTAGAATCATGGAAAAAGAATAAACGCGCCGGGAAAGATTGGGCAGCAGGATTTAGAAACAGGAATCCAGATCTCAGCCTAAGAAAGCCTAAAAATACAAGCGCCGCAAGAAGTTTTGCATTTAAAAGACTGCAGTGGCTGAATTTTTTGACAACTATGAGCGTGTAATGTTACGCTATAATTTTACTCCGGACCGAATAAAAAATTTGGATGAAACAGGCATTAATACAGTCTTACCAACGCCTAAAGTTTTGACTGAAAAAAAATTAGAGGCAAATAGTATAAATTGTATCAACGGAACGAGGAGAACTAGTAACGTTTTGTGGAATAGTCACAGCAACATGTTCTGCTCTTCCTCCTGTCTACATTTTTCCTCGAGTCCATTTCAAAGGCCCGTTTTTAAATGGAACTCCCGAAGGCAGTCTTGGTTTAGCAAACAAGAGCGGCTGGATGACAGCTGAATTGTATATACAAGTTCTTCAACACATTCAGCGACACACATCATCTACTAAAGGTAACCCAATTTTAATCATTTGTGACAACCACGAGTCACATATTTCTATTGAAGCTGTCAACTATTGCCGTGACATTGGTATTATACATCTTTCTTTGCCACCACACACGTCACACAAATTACAACCGCTGGATGTCAGCGTTTTTGGTCCATTTAAAAATAAACTAAAAATAGCATTTAATGATTGGCACATTCGAAATATTGGTAAGACTTTATCTATATATAACATTGCTGAACTTTCAAAATCTGCCTTTTTGGAGTCCTTTACACCCAAAAACATCACAAGCGGATTTTCAAAACCAGGTATTTGGCCTTTTAACGGACTTGCATTCGGGGATGATGATTTGCACCTATATAAATTGTCAGTGAGAGTTCTCAAGAGGAATACAAAGAAAATAATCTGGAAATAGAGAGACAGGAAGTAGATTTTGTGGAGCCGGAAAGAAGTCAAAATGATGAAATTATTGATGAAAGCTGCAACAGAGATGAAGTACAGACTCTTTAAGTAACCAATCGAATTTTGATATTTCTGCGAATATTACTCCATCTCTGAATCTTTTGCCGCTTCTAGAGGCTGGACGAAGCTTTCAGACTAATAATAACACAATGACTCCAGCAGCTGTACGACCATATCCAAAGAAGGCTTTTATTGAAAAAAATCTAAGAAAGGAAGAGAAAAGGGAAAATCCAGGGTTTATACTGACACACCAGAGAAAAATCGGTTAGAAATATTACACGAAGAAAAACTAAGAAAACGAGAAGTTAAATTGATGAGGCAAAAGGCAAAGGAGCTGAAAACAGCAAGAAATTGATTGGGACTTACAGAAACTAAAAAACCTGAAAAGAGGAAAGTCTGTCTTCGTTTGAAACCAATGTCAGATTGGGATACCAGCGAGGATGACTTATTGAAATTAAGTAATGATCATATTGATGATGATGATGATGATGATGATGGTGATGATGAAGAGCCAGACGAAGAAGATAGAGAAGAGTTACACATTCCTAATCCTGAAAATATAAATATTAGGGATTTCCCTCTTATTAATTTTGAAAAGAAAAAATCTGTAGTTCATTATGTAGCCAAAGTCATTACTAAATACACTTTGACAGAATCCCTAGTTTTATATCTATGAAAAATTCCAAATTCTTATATTTTTTTTCTTACTAATGTAGAATACCAGGCAAGCGTTGATTTTAGAGATGTTGTTTTACGCTTGCCAAGACCAAATTTTACGAAAGGCACAACTCGAACCTCTTCTATGTATACTTTTTCAGTTAATTTATGTGCATACAATGTGCAATAGAAACGTTCTTAATAATATTATTTAAGTTAACAATTTTGTTTACTTATTAGAGTTATTTTACGATTGTTTTTGTTTTGATTAGGTACTGAGTTTTATTTGTTTAATAAGAGAATAGTCTTGGCAATCCTGTTCCGAAGAATAAATATATTATTAATTAGTAATTTGGTTAAGTTACAAGTATTTTGTGAGACTGATTACAATATTTTCACGATAATAAAGTATTATTTTCATGAAAGTGTTATAATTTAAGCAATTTCGTACAATCTCCACTTTGTATTAAAGTGCTCCATGTAATGTATGTAAGTACCCCGTTGGTGGGGCAGAATGATTCAAAATCCATTTATTACAAAACAAGTACTAATTCTTTTGTTTCACATCTTAAACTGTTTTTATCCTTGACATCATAGTATTTATACATTTAGCTGAATGCTGACTGGTACATTAATCATAAATGTGACATTTATCAACATATTATTTGACTTTAAATTTTTATGCATCAATCTACCCCACCTCCCCTTATAGATGCAACATGTCAAGTAATAGATAAGGGTTATTTAAGCAACAACATAAAAATTGAGAGAGGGGCGTAGCAAGGCTGCATATTATCCCCTGTAATCTTTATTATTTGCCTCGAGTATGTACATAAACAACGAAATAACGAGTTAACATGGAATCATGTACAAAACAAAAGAATGTCATATCTTGAATATGCCGATGATATATGCTTGTTATCTGAAAGCATAACCGACATCAAAACTATGTTAGATAATCTCCAACAAGAAGCACAAAAAATTGGTATCCAAATAAATAAAGAAATGAGAGTAGGGGCAGATTCAAATGATAAAATATACATAGAGTAAACCGAAATTCAGGGAGTGAACGAATTCTGATACATGGGAAGGATCATTACTGAAGGAGTAACGTAAAAAAACATTAAGAATAGACTTGCAAAAACAATGCAAGCTTATGGAATGCTAACTTGGCACAAAGAATAAGATATTCGTCAGCAACATACAATCGGTTCTATCATATGGATGGAAGACGTGGGCGATGACCAAACAACACGGAAAAGAAATACAAACATTTATAAACAGATGCCCAAATGAAAAATACTAAAAATATACAAGCCAAATAGAATAACAAATCAAGAACTATGGAATCGAACAGGACAGAAACCAATTATGAAGGTCATAGAAGAACGAAAATGGAAATGGGTCGGTCACACTTCAAGAAAACCCACAGAAGATATTACCAGAGACGCACTATTCAAACGGGCGCCCATAGGACACAGATGTAGGGGAGGACCCACATACACCCACATGTCTACAATAGCTAGAACAACAAGGAAAAACATGGAGAGAAATCGCTAAATTAGCTGAGAATAAAAACTTATATAACCGCTTATATATTGTATACCTGTCGTTCAGCAAATAGTTATAATCTAAACTATTTGAAATAACTTCACTGCTGAATATAATACGCAACAAAACTCTCGGTGACTCTGGGAGGATTGAACAATTTCATAAATCATTTCACGGATACCTTTGACCGCATAAAAACGCCTAAGAAATTAATAGACTCTCTTTGCGATTGCTTGTGAATGCCGGCATGTGGCCGACTCTTCAAAATTTTCTTAAGTATAGTAATGTACACAAAGTTATTTTAATGAATTCTTTTTTCAGCAACCTTAAATGCCTGATTGCTAACTAATGAATGTATTAGGTACATGTATTTTATTTAAATATTTCCAAACAAGCTTTCTAAGAACGTCACTAACAGTTTACTGAATAGAGGAAAACAATTGTATATTGAGCTTTGCAATTTTAGAAAATACATTTGACAACTTGCTTTTTTATGTCTTCACGTTGACATTAGTTAAAGTATAACTGTTATAGCCTGGATTCTTGATTTGTCAATGTGCCAACGTCAAGCAAGCATTGACTTTGTCGAACAAAACAAACTAAGTTCGGTTTCTCACCAAAATAACAATCACAATTTTCTAAAATAAACATAATAAAGAGAATAGTAATGATACTAGTGAAATCATAAATTTAGGTGTGCATATACAGGTTCTGTAATCTAAATGTAAACTGGAGGCATATTTGAAATACCTAGGTACAATTTTTCTCTAGTCTTGTTTGTTTGTGAGATACAGGTTAATAGAGGGTACAGAAGAGATAGACTTTTATTGCATATCATCTCGGGGATAGAAATTTGAAATATATAGTTTTTTTGTAATGCATCAATATTCATTTTGTCAGATTCTAATAAACCAGTGGTGTGATAGCAGGAGTTCCTAAAATGTTATCATCATATTCTTGCAAAACCCTGTAGTTCGAGATAATTACTTTTGTCTTTAATTCTTCACGAAAGATATATATTCTTCGTTGAATTTCTTACAGCGCCCCATTTCAAAGATTTTTCATTTTTAATTTCAATTAGACACTTTTTAATAAATCCTTATAACAATAAAACAATATTAGTAGTTGGAGATATTTTCCAATTAATTGGAACACATGCAATTTTATGGGTTTGTTATTAATAGCTCTAAAATTTGAAAGAGAGATTTGTCCATTCGATTTCACACTGTCAATTAAAACTGAATAAGAAAAATTGTAAACGAAAACAGATTAACTCATAAATATACTCATTATTGAAACTATTTTGTACGTAGTGTAACATGTCGTTGCGAGATGTTTCAATGTTCATTAGTTATTTAGGAGCGTTACTTATTCTTCAGCTACTCCCACCTATATTTCAAAATCATTTTATTTCAAATGTTAAGAACGCGTCGAATGACCGTTTTTACGTTCGTAAAAATTCTATTTAAACGACGATTCGAGTCGAATCGGTCTCTTTATCATCCTTCGCTAAGAAGCAAATTAATATTCAGTTTTCAAATAATATTTTGTGTGTGGTGTTACGCTTTCCTGCTGCTCTGCAGGTACCGTACCCGTATCCATACGTGAAACCCGTAAAGAGACCTCTGCTAGACCGTTTAAACTCAGAAGTGAAGTCGCCAGAGTCCAGACCACCAACGGCTCAAGAACCGGTCGATACCGCTGAGAGCTGTACATCCCGAGTCTCTCCAAGATAAGTCCTTAACTTATTTTCGGTAGATATAAAATCTTAAGTTGGACATTTTTATTGTAACACCCATTTTTATTCGTATTGTATTGTGAATATATGGTTAATGTGAATTAATTTTTGTGTTGAATGAATCCATTTGCCCGAAATTTTTGTTATTGATTCACCTTGTCCCAGTTGAGGTAATAAAAAATAGTGTAACTGAGGCCGAATTCACCACCTGAGCAGAGTCCCAAGGCCTGGTATAGCTCATATAGTGACAGTAGTAGTTAACTACATTAACAATTGTTTGTATTTCATAATTTTGCAGCATGACGTCCTCCAGCTTGAATACATGTATGCATACGTTTCTTCACTTGGTTGGTAATCTTTCTCAGCAAAAATCTCTCTGCCAACAGTTTCTATTCTATCGCTGACTTCCCTCGACGTATTGACTTTTGTCGAATATACTTTTAGTTTTGATATAATGTGCTCAAAAGTTGGCCATATTTGACGATTTCAAACTACATTAATTGATTTGAGAGAAAGTGTCGTGTTTTCAAAAATTTACAATGTAAAAAATGTATCATTGCAAAGTGTCCGATTGCAATTAAAAATGGAAAATCCTGAAAATGGAGTATATTAATAAAGGAAATCTGGTCAAAGATTGCATACAAAACCCGTCAGCGTTACAGATTGTTCGCGTTGTGTCTGGTAAACAAATTCATCAGACAAAGTATAATTCATCCGTAGCTGTACCTGCAAAATACCTGCGTATCTTCTCACAATCCCAAAATTAAATTTCATAAATTACTTGTTCCTCGCGATATATTCTCCCCCTCAGTAGCTCCAGTCCATCGCCTGAGGAAGGTGATACAAGCAAGAGCTGGTCACTTATTCAAACCAATTCACCTCGACTTTACCGGCACCGTGGACGCCTCCACCAGAAGCCCAAGCAATCCCATGTTCTGTCCAACTTCTCAGTTCGACAGTTCCCACAATACACTAGGAAGTGTATCCAATTGTTTCTTTAGAAACAAATTCTTATCTATGGAAATAAATTAATCGTGTTTTTTTAAATTTTTAAACAATTAAGCCACACCAACCACAAGAAGGAAGGACGTTTAGGTAATATAAAACTCCTGAAGGCTAATAAGTCAGGAGACCTTTAACTAGTGAGACAACTCCCTCCGGCAGTGAGTCCGCTGTCGGTTTTAGCTTTCACCCCAACTTCTAACACTAACTCAAACGCGAAAATGTCCTCCAGACACCACCTCAGCAACAGGGCTGCAAAACCCCCTCAACACATCACCAATACCCTTTCCCCCTGCAATTCAATCTATCTTCGATTTTATCCACCCCAAATCTCTCTGTACTCTTTTAAACACCCTCGAGCTTCTCGACGGACACATCCTTTATTTGAAAGCAAATTTCAATATAACAGCCCTTCTTAAAACTTCCTCCACGATGTCAGTCTCAATAATTCTGTGAAGAATCCACAATTCTACTGGTGATCCTAACATCACCATCAACACCTCAAACTCCACCGAATGTCCACCCCGACCATCCAATACTCTGATACCCACTTTCTCATTCGTCTGCAGAAATGTAGACGCAACGATCCTCCGAGAAGAATTCTTCACGACCAACAAATTCCTTTCCTCAAAAATTGGCGAATCATCGCCAAGTCCACAAACTAATCCACATCGATGTTTCGCATCGTCACAACTTCCGAAACCCACCAGGCCCTCATCTCCGACTCTCATTTCATGGTCTCCCACATCAGTGCGAGCTAACCAACGCCAATCCACTGCCCCCAGACCCTAAATACTGCAGTCGATGCACACAATCCGGACATTCCTCTGATTCTTGTCGGTCTAAACCGATATGTTCTTCTTGTGCCCAAACAGGTCATCGCCCCGAAAATTGCCCCAAGTCCGGAGCCCCTACCTGTACAAATTGCGGTGGTCCTCACCCCGTCTTCTACCATCGTTGCCCCCACAGGCTAACCACACCAAAAACACCTCAAGAGACCGCTTCAGTCTCACTTGAAAAGCCACCAGTTCCCTTCGAACTCTCAACCGATTCTAAAATCTTAATAGAAGTCTGAACAGTCACCCTGATGAACGCCATTCCCAACTTAAGGAATATCATAGCCGACACTGTTCATCACCTAATGCCGTCCACATATCGACACAACTTCTCTATTACATACATAGACAGGCGTGCTCACTTTGCTTTCACTCCCATCAGGAATCCGCGAGCCCCATCCCACCCGTCAGCCTATAGGTATTTCTGCGGTATTCCTGTAGCATAGTGAATTTATTCACTAGTTGAATGGACCGATGATTCGTCGTAGGGAATAATGCAGCCGCAGCTGTACCCGCATGGAATTGCTTGATGATGACGATTTAACCACCTCACCGAGCACAATAAACACCAACTCCTCGAACTCGAAAAAAGCCGGTCGCCATCACCCGACATCTATACACCTTTCTATGTCTCCTAGTCACTTTTCAAACAAATTCTAATAAAATTCAGAAAACCACTCACTAAATCTCAAGACAACAGAAATACCCAATTTCCCAAAAATTCTCAATTTCAAACACTCACTTCATCTACTACTAACTATCCGCAACGCAACGTGGTTCGTCTTCTACATATTTATATCTTTACTAGACACTTCTCAATTCCCTATCCTAGACACCTCTAAAACCACGTTTCTCTCAAATCGACCAATTTCGTTGCTAATCAAACCCGCCTCTCTCTCCGGTTGATTTCTATCAAAAAAACCATTCACTCATCCATAATTAAATTAAAAAGTCTCAAAAAAAATTTTCCTCCTAGACACTTTTCTTCTCAAAGATCCTATACACTTCTTTTCACTTGACTACATTTTTCAGTCACCACTCCAACGCAAGTCAGGCTCTACATTCGGTATTCGGCACACAAATCACAAAATCGTCAACCCCTAATAAAACAATTAGAAAGCCAAACACAAATAAATCTCGAACTTATTTCTCTCTGTCCCCTCCTCTCTCCCTCTCTCTCTCTCTCTCTCTCTTTCTCTCTCTCCCTCTCTCCTATGCCCTGCAGGGGAAAAAGATCAGTACCTGACACATGAAAATACTCAAAAACTCTAAATAAAAATCACCAAATCAAACCCAGAAAAATCCATCCTTGAATATTTCTGAACGGTCTACCAAACCTCTAATCTACGATACTTATTTACATGACACCCTCTATACATATACGCGTGAACAAAAACAGCCAACGGTTAATTAGAGTTCGAAATAATATCTCAGATTCTTTTTCCAAGAATACTTTTTTCCACTATTAAAATTGTCTTGTCTTACTAAAAAGTATAATTGGAAACTACAGTATGACAATAAATAAAGGATAATGAAACTGAAAAATTAATTTATAAATAAAACATCAAACTATATATAGACATAGGTAATAATTGATATGTGGTATGCTCCACATAACCACCATCTTGTTGCAAGCATAATTCCAAGCGTTGCTGAAGGTTGGATACTATATCTTTACAGAGGCTGGCGTAAATTATGGAATAATTATTTTAATTCGGGAAATGTTTTTGGAACATTTCCACTGAAAATATCATTTTCATCATTCCCCAGATGTAAGCATCAGGATGAGTCAAGTCGGGGATATGTGGTGGATAAACGAAGTCAGTATTTCTGGATATTATTACCGAAATGTTGTCTTAGTTGGTTTAGCGATATGACTTGCTGCTCCATCTTGCTAAAACTACTGTCTTCGATAAGGCAAGTTTCTAGCTTTGCAGAAGCGTTTTAGATATCTAACAAATAATTAAATCTGTTGCCTATATATTTCTTGATTCACTGTCATATTGTGACCTTCTTGATCCTCAGAGTATTAAGGGCCCAAAATTCCTTTCCCAGAAACAGCGCACCAAACACTTACTCGTTAATCGTGAAGAGGTGCCTGTAGAAATTCTTGTGGTCTTTGGAAACGACGAAATCTTTTGACGTGTCCCGATAATGACACATGGGATTCGTCATAAAACCATATGTTTGGTAGAAAATCTTCGTCCTTGTACTGCGTGGCTAGAATACGGTCCGCAATATTCCACACGTAACCGCTTATTCGCTGCATTTAACTTATGAAATGTCTGAATCTCACACGAAAATGCACCAATATCTTTAGAAATTAAGCCTGTAGTTTCCCTATTTCGGTTCATTTGAACAGCAATCTTACTCAGACTCCTCTTTGGAAATTGCATGATTTGATATAGGAGTCTACCATGGTTTTCATTATTCCGCACTGTTCTCTTTCGCCCAGATCTTCCTTTCATTTAGACTGGAACGCTGTCCGTGCATTGAAACTTCATTACTACTCGCATTATTGTGGTGTTTGTAACATATTATCATTCATCTTGCTCTGAAAACTTAACTTTAACGTAATTAATACTTGGCCCAATGTTTCTACCGATTCCGTATGAGCGATTATATTGGTTACAAATAATAAAATTTTACTCGTTAGTTAGCATCCTGTTTCACTAACTTATTGCAAGACTTGAAATACAAAACTGTTATGTAGAAGTTAACATGAAGTTTGCGCAGTTTTTTACCTGCATGGCAATTGCTGTTTTCTATTCAATTTCGTTATCATTTATTTATTGTCATATTGGATTTCCAACTCAGGTGAGTGCTTCATCCACTGTGTCACCCATATCCCAACACACATTCACAAAAATAATTTTAGACAACACTTAATCATAATAATTTTGATATGAGCTCTTAGAGGGAGTTCAAGCTCGGAACAATGAGAATAGACACAATCTACAAAATGTGTGAGGTTATTTTGAAATTATAATTATACAGGCTGACCAGACTCATGAGGTCAAATACAGCATATTGATGCACGTAATCAATCACTGAAATATTATAGTATTATAATCTATAGTTTAGAAATTATGTCGAAACATAAATTTTGAAAGACCTATAATTCCAAAGCGAAGACACATATGAAAAAAATGTATTCAAACTTTTAGCATAATTTTGACCTTGTCTACTCGCCGCCGAATTTTTGTTATTAAGTTCCGTGACACTCTGTATATTATTGATTACAATGTGTAAAATGTTGTACTTTGGGTACCATAGCACCCGTTTGACTAGCTCTGGTGAACTTAAAATCAATACGGTTCATCTGTGAGATGCCCTGAACAGTACCCAATCATGAAATTTATTACTTCGTGCACTCCGCTAAAAAGACATGTTATAAAAAGTGGCCGACGACAACGACATACACACAGGATGCACTAATAAACTGTCTTCTTAAGTGATAATTGTAAAGATCAGCAGATATAGTTTTCCTGGTTTCCTATATCATTGCACAGTTATACTGATCTTAATTGGAAAAATGATATCCGGGATATCACCATAGGGCTAATAATATCTAAGCTTCAATATTTGTAATATCACATCTTCTTCTTTTTTCTATAAACATATTAAGTCAATCACAAGCTAGGTCACTTCTTGGTCTAGCCAAAAATAACTACTAAACATCAGGTAGGCATCAAATGAAATGTAACTTCTGTCATTCTGACGATGATACTGATTTATCGAAATTATTGTCATTTTTTTAGGATTTTCAATAACTTTTATTATATTGTGGAATTAACTAGAAACCGTGAGTTTCATTTAAAACACTAATGTAGGTATCAATTTGAAAACTGAAAAACATCAGGTAATTTATTTTATCATAAAATACTGCAAACTTAATATAATAATAATTACTTGTTATCAAAGGTATTGTAATTTTTGATGACAACAGCTGTCATACAGTTTTTCCATCGAGAAACCATTTGTAATTCAAAATTGCGCGCTTGTGATTGGTGAAAATTAAGACGAGGGAAATAGTCACTGAAAAACGTAAAAATAACTCAAAAAAAACTAAAATTCCAACCTTTTTAGGGTAAACCAATTTTTTTCTCGCATCATAGATAGGTTTAGCGGAAAACTAAAATGAGTAAATCAACACCAATTGTAGTTCCTTCTTAATTTGATTAATTATGTATTCTTCGTTAAGTTATCTAGTTGCAAAATAGCATCTCTTCATAGTAGATGTGGTCAGTAGAAACTTCTCCGAAAATGGGTATTCTTCAGTTCTCAATGAGGTGTTTAACAGCGTTATCATCCCTAATTCATTACAAACAAAAAAGAAACAGTGGATTGCCCATATTGCCTGCATTAATATTGGTGTAAAATATGACGTGCCATATAAAAATAGGACATGGCCTTGAATGGAACGCTGATGTGAGCCTTGAGAAATCAGAAATAAATTGGTATGTATTTTTCAAATGGAATAAGATTAAATAAAATCGGAGTAAACTGAAATCTGCAGTCATTGACTAGGTAATTAGGATACTCATAGTAGTGTCAATTACTAAGTTAACATTCTTTCATACCAATTTTCTAGATGCATTCACACCCAAAAACTATGAAGCCTCATTGTTTTGAATAAAATAATAGTATATTACACACCAAGGTGATAAAGTCTGTTATTATTGACCGACCATCAAGATTATTTCGCGAGGGGCTTTGCCCCGAGCGGAATAAGGTACGAGGCCTATAAATGTCTTCACCACCGTGGTGTATATACTATTTTTCCCACTACTAGCCAAATTTAGGACAAAATTAAAAAATTTCTTGTAAAAATCAAGTAGCACCATTAATAAAACAAAAATCAAGTAGTCTCATGCAGATTGACATTTCTACTAGTAAAATTTATTTTCAAACAACAGGTGGGTTCAGAAAACATAACGTATAACTCAATCGTTGAGTGAGCGTTCGTGAGCAACGAATAATAGTTGACGTGTGTCTTCTAAACGATAATTTTTTGGAAAGTATAAATATAGAACAATTAAAATTATGGCTATATACAATTTAAATCTTGCGTTATTAGATTATGGTAATAAAATTGATATAAAGAGAAATATTTATAGCCCATGCAATAGATTTGCAGGAATCATTACCTCATGATTATAACGTGAGAAGACATTGTATTCGTAAAAAAAATAGAAAATTTTATGACGAAATGATTCGAACGTAGAATGATTACGTTTTTAAGGAACATTTTAGAATGTCTGCATGAGCTATAGAGGTATATAAATTCATTTGTTATAATAAAGAAATTACATTAGTTATAATGCAATTTAATAATTGTTCTGAATACTGTTACAGAGGTTACTTTTTTAGTATCCGTTATGCTGTATGTATCATTATTATAGGTATAAATCAGAGTTCCTACTTATCAATCATTATGCTGTAATACTTATGTATTTATTGCACTAATATAAAAACATAACAATGTGCAACCTGTTGCGCTCTTGAAAACCGCTCAGAAAAACAGCGTCCGCTCACCAAACATGTTTAGTTTCGCTCATCGATCACAGTTCGTTCACCCAACGGTTGTGCAATAGTTGTGTTTTCTGAACGCACCCAACTCTTGTAATTATCGCCATGTTGTAGTTACGAAATGTCATGAGTTATTATTGGTTGAGCGCGAATTTTAAGCTAATGGCATTTTTATTCAAATAATTTTATCGTGTAAGGTAATTCAAGCAGCAAATATGTTAAAGACAGTCTTCTTGGTATACAACATTATGTTGCACACGTTTTTGTTAAACTACTATCTCTGAATTCTCAAAATAATTGAATTTGTCCAATATTTACCAAGGTTAACAACAGAAAAAATTATTGATCACTAATAGAGTAATTCAACTTCTCAGTTGGCTAGAAGTCGTAATAATTGTCAACTTCATAGCTAGTAGTGGGAAAAATATTTGTCTGATTATTACTGTTCTTGCTAGTATCGTATTTTCTAATATATGAATATTGAATAGGTTTGATCAAGATACCAATAATTTCCTCAACATCATCGATATTAAGCCACAAAAAATTCAATAACAGAGGCTACTTTTTAAAAAGATAATTCAGAATTTCTTCTATATTTGTTATGGACATTCTATTCAATTATTCGGGGTAGCTGTTTATCTTCAAAATTTATGACTATATAATTAATGATAAAATTATCCAATAGAAATTACGAATTTTTCATAATTACGACATATTTATAAGCGATTATACGGTTGACGACGTGGTTTAATCACCTCAGTATTTCGCTGGGTTGTGATGACGCAGAGAGTCAGAAAACATCTTAAAATCACAATGAATCACTTTGAATTAACCAAAGTAATTGGATATGTAATGCTTTTGAACACGCAGAAATGCGTTTGGAAGCAGTTTTCGGCATTCTTTGAAGAGTGAAAATATGAGACTTGGAACGAACACCTGGCAGGTTTTCTTAAAGACTGGGCTTTTAATATGAAGCGAGCTAATGGCACCGATTATAAGGAGGAGTTGTGGGGACGATTTGGAGTATTTCCGCGTAGCTTCTGCAGAAAAAGTATTTTCAAAATATTAATTGGAAAATAGAGCCATTTGAAGACATAGTTTTTGAGGATAACAGAAACGTACGTATGGCGAAAAGAAAAGAGCTACAAGCACCTCCAGAGAAAATAAAATCCAGTTCTGCAGCTCTGACAAGTGAAGTGGTCAGAAAAATTGTGGGAAACTATGATGAAAACTCACCGGATGGCTTACACAAAGAGTTCTACCAAATATCTGCCGTCGTGCTCGCGTTGCGTGGCAACGACCCAACCTTATGGCCATATTGAATACAACATTATATACCCCAAAACTGTACAGGGCGGAGAAAACCCTACCGCTGCAGCTAAATGGTTAGCATCGAAGGAATGTTAAGACATGTGTCCAGTGAGTTTACTACAGAAGATATTAAGCAAAAGAACACCAAATATCAAAACGAGTCGATTTTTTTTAACTCTTATTCCAGAAGAACACAGAAATTTGATACAAAAATAATCCAATAGGTATTAAACAACTCAGTAAATGGACACGTCTATGTACAGAGTATTGGGATAGATATCAAGAAGGTAAAAATAAACAATCATTCCAATCGCTCCTCTCTGTGAGCAATTTGACAAAATCTGGAGCCTACTTAAAAGAAGTTATTAAAATTACTGATCATTATTAAACTGAGTCTATCAAGCCATACCTAAAGCTAAGCAATGAACATCATCTTAAAATCGTTGAAAAAATGAGAGAGAAAACGCTGCCGTGCAGCTAGCTCAATCTCATCGACAGATATAACTTACAATAATTGTACGTTCAATAATAATAATAATGATAATAATAATAATAATAATAATAATATTAATAATAATAATAATAATAATAATAATAATAATAATAATAATAATAATAATAATAATAATAATAAACCCTCATGAACTACTACGACGATGCTAGACAAAAAAGCAAAGTCAAGGGAGCGAGACTGCGGCGATACAACGAGGCTACGAAACGCAAGGAGCAAAACTACATATTTTCTAGTAACCAGAAGATATTTTATCGCAATCTTGAAAATAATCACCAAGCCAACACAAAACCGGAGACAATTGATCAGAACCGCTTTAGACAATTTTGGCAAGGGATATGGTCAAATACCGTGAGATTCAACCAAGCCGCTACGTGGCTCCAAATAGCGGAGCGCAATGCAAGTGATATTCCAGATATGCCAGATAGTGATATTACCCCTACAGATGTCGAAGAGTGCATAAAGAACACTTTAAGTTGGAAAGCGCCTGGTCCGGACAACATACAGAACTTTTGGTTGAAATCATTCCCAGCCCTATTTCTACATTTTGCCAAAGCATTCAACAAAATTCTTGAAGATCCAACAAGATTTCCCGAATTTCTGGGTCAAGGAGTAACTTACCTTCTACCCAAAAAAGAAGACCTGGAAGACCCGAAAAACTACAGACCAATCACCTGCTTATCTGTGATCTACAAACTTCTCACGTCATTAATACATAGACGAATCAATGAACATTGTGAGATAAACAATATAATTGGCCCAGAACAGCGGGGATGCGTAAAGAGATCACTTGGATGCAAGGAGCAATTAACTATAGATGCGGTAACAATCAAGCAAGCTGAAATAAAACGTCGAAACATTAGCATGGCCTACATAGACTACAAAAAGGCATTCGACTCGGTACCTCATGACTGGCTGGTAAAAGTTCTAGAGATCTACAAAGTTAGTCCCACCATCATCCGGTTACTAACACATGCAATGACGACATGGGAAACTCAGACGAGAGCTGGAGGAAGCACTATTTCGAACATCAAAATTAGAAGAGGGATATATCAGGGGGATTCGCTGAGTCCATTATGGTTTTGCCTCGCTATCAATCCGCTTTCTGCAATACTGGATGACACCACCTACGGTTTCCGAATAGATCCCATGCAACCAAATTCGAGGCTCAGCCATTTGCTGTTTATGGATGACATCAAGCTGTATGCTGAGAATCCAAGACAATTGGAATCACTAGTGGCTAATGTTAAAACATTCAGCGACGATATTAAAATGGAATTTGGGCTGGAGAAATGTGCCGAAATACATGTCACAAAAGGAAGATTAACACAGCAGATGGAAAATACACGTTATTTTGCGCAAATTCGTCCAGAAGAAACGTACAAGTACCTCGGAATTTTGCAGAATAGAAGGATAGACCACACACAACTAAAGAAGGAGTTCAGAGAAAAATACAAACAGCGCTTAAATAAGCTCCTGAATACTAAACTCAACTCTAGGAACATGATTACAGCCATCAACACATATGTTGTCCCTAGTCTGGCGTATTCATTTGGAATACTAAAGTATTCAGAAACAGACCTGGAAGACCTAGACAGAATGACGAGGACTACACTTACAAAGTTTCGAATGCATCACCCAAATAGCGCAGTTGAAAGACTATATATGCCTAGAACGCAAGGGGGCAGGGGATTAAGCAGCGTCAAAAGAATGTGCCGAACCCAAGAGAAGAACATGAGACTCTACTTCTATAACTCGAACAGGCCTCTCATTAGGAAAATAGTGGAGAGTGACAACAGATATACACCGCTTAACCTCAAAGATCGACAACATGCTGTAACGATCCTAACGAACGAGGATATCCAAACAGCATGGCAAGACAAGGTGCTCCACGGAAAGTATCCCAATGCGTTAAACAACCCAAGGATTGATAAGGAAACCTCGCTTCTATGGCTGAAGGAAGGAACGTTACACCCAGAGACCGAGGGATTTATAACAGTCATTCAGGATAGCATCATCCGAACTAGAAATTATGAGAAATACATTCTTAAAGTCCCCGACATTAAGGATGTCTGCAGAAAGTGTAAAGCAGTGGGAGAAACTATCGAACATGTCACTGGGGGCTGCCCTGCTTTGGCTACGGGAATGTATCTGGGAAGACACAACGAAGTGGCGAAGATCATCCACAGAAAATTAGCACTTGACTTAGGACTTGTTACTAACCCACCACCCTTCTATACATATGTACCTCAAGCTGTTTTAGAAAACGAAGATACAGTGCTGTACTGGGATAGACCAATCCACTTCGATAGGACTTTAGATCACAACCGCCCTGATATCCTGATAATCAAAAAGAAAGATAAGAAGGCCACCATTATTGATATAGGATGCCCCCTAACCAGCAACCTGCAGAAAACGGAGATTGGAAAGAGAAATAAATACCAAAACTTGGCTATCGAACTTAAACACGTATGGAGATTAGAAGTAGTGGGAACAATCCCAGTCAATATATCGGCTACAGGCGTGGTGACGAAGAGGTTCTTGAAATATTTAGAGCAACTCAACCTACCAAAAGGCCTCGCAAAAATTATCCAGAGGACGGTGATTCTCCAGACATGTCATATCACCAGAAAATTTTTGAAGGACGGAGGATAGACAATCGAAACATCCACCGGACTAATGGAACATGATGAACTTCATTCCCATTAACCGTGCCGAGCCCTACCAGCGATGGGCTCGGGCCCTAACCTAACACCATCTAATCCAACTTAGGAAACCCTAACCCATTTGGCCCGAGCTCCCACAAAGCCAAATCCCAATGGCGCGCGCGAGGGGTCGGTGAATGTTTTCCGGCTACGGCCGAGAAAGTGAGTTGCTTAAGTCATAATAATAATAATATAAAATAAACGGTTTTAAACATTAAAACTAACTTTTTCGCATCTGTGAGACGCCGTGACCAATGTCCAATCATAAAATACGTTGTATCGTGCTAACAAAGCGAAATTTCTCCAAAAATAACCTAAAATGTAGTATATTTGGATTAAGTAAGACCCGTTTTACTGGCTGAAGTGAGCTGAAAACCAATAGGGTTTACTTCAACCGAAAACGTTAGTTTCCGACACCAGTGATAGAATATCCCATAACGTTAACTTTCGTCACTAGTGGTTGCAATTTCAGATATTAAATATTTGACTGCCCAATCCTTTTAAATAACTGTTCTTATATAATTATGAATCAATATGTGAATGGAAAATATATTTTAAAATACACAATAGATTTTTTTTAGTATTGAGTTACTCAAAGTTTGTGAATTTATAATTATATAAAATTATTGTTGCCGCCTTATATTCCATTTTTAAGATTATATGCAGGTATATGGCAAACTTTTAAAAACGTTCAATTATAATATAAAGTTATATTCCAAAACAGAACTGGTAAATTCAGATGACTTTGAAGATAATTCAATTCTTTCATACTTCTTGTACATCCTACGTAGTAAACTATGGTTATAGAAAAAGTATAGTGTTTTACTCGTCGAAAAGCATTTTCTGCAACATTATCCGATTTAGTTGCGCCTCGTTTAATAAACTGTTTTCCGAATGCAGAAAATGCTACTATCGTCACTCGTTAAACAATGTACTATATTATTATCGGTCCATTCATTACAAAATCGTAATGAATTCTACTCGAGCAATCGAAAATAATCGATTATTATTTTCGAAGCTCTTGTGATATTATATCTGAATATCTCATCGCGTAAATATATTTTCTGAAGCCATAGAAACGTTCGTCTACCACTTATACTTTGTATTTTTTAAGTTCATTATTTTCCATATTTTTAGAGTATCAATAGTTTTTTGAAAGGTAAAATGTTAAAATTGTCACCCAAACACCATTTAAAAATTAAGGAATATATAAACTTTCCGTATAATAAAATAGTCAAAACTTGTAAACAAACGCTGATATACAAACATTTGAAGCGTATAAAGCTTATATACAAAATCAGGACACCACCCCAAATAAATCATGTACACAAAATACAAGAAGTCAAACATTTAAATTGAGATATTGTCATATATGTGAATTTATTTTAAATATCAAAATATTTGCTCATCTGTATGTACGTACGGAGGGTTTTCAAGAAATGCCAAAGGAATGTTATTCAACGTTCTCGATCTAACAAAAACACAAAAGTCTGCAACAGTTCAAGATATTTTTCAAATATTACGATGTGTCTCTTATGAAAATACTTCCTGAAATTGATAGTTCACTTTTATATACTTCAAAACTTTAACAAAACTGATTAGATCTCCTAGCTTTCAATAAAATATGCCACGTGGCTTTAAAAATATGTGTTACTAAGCACTTTTCGAATGTATTATTGTTTCTAATATTGCTACTTAATATTCGACTCCGAAATGTTATAATTAACATATAATTATAAAGTTATACCAATTTTATGAAAATACTGGGACTCCTGGCGCAGTCGTCTAAACTTTAAATTTCATTCTGTTAATATTCTTAAGGAGGCGCCACACATGAATTATTCGCCGAACACCGAATATTTGACGTTCGGCGAACTAGTTGTCTCGCTATTTTTCAATTATCGAGCAGACGTCTACGCACATGTGAGGTTTTCCCAGCACTAATAGCAAAAATCGTCAAGGGAAGATAAGTGAGCAGAAATACAGAAGAATAACAAATCAAGAGATTTTGGAAGAGCTAGATGGAGAAGACATAGTAAAGAAAATAAAAGTTCAAAGAATAAAATGGCTGGGACATATTTGGAGATAAGGACCAGAATCAGTAACGAAAGCAATGATACAATGGCAACCAGGGAGAAAAAGAAGGCGTGGAAGAACTAGATCGAAATGGTTGGCAGAGGTAGAAGACACAAAATGGAAGTTGAAAGTAAAAGACGGGGAGAAATGGAGACACATCAGTGAACAAATACAATGATGGTACCTTGTATATCAACTTTTTCATTTTTCTTGGGCATCAGATTAACAATAAATTCTATATCAATCTATATTTTTATTTGGCGTTTAGCTCCTTAGTTCGGAGCATTTTAAAAAAATTTACCATAGATGTTAAACAAAAAATTGAACGATAGAACAATTAAATACAAACACAGAGACGACAAAAACTGGTAACTGATAAAATAATTTCACAAATAATAAAATCGAAAATACCTGCCTTAGAAACAACGTCTTACAATATACAAGGGACATTCAAAAAGTTGATATTATAATTATAATAAATTATAATATATTTGGCTTAGATTTTTGATATCCTGTTTATCGTTCACTGCATTGTTCTCTTTTTTATATGTATCATTTCTTTTATTGTTAGTTTTTTGTTATTAGAATCTTGGTTTAATATTTTAGTATTAATAAACTCAAATTTATGTTTTTCATTTTTCTCATGTGTATAAAGCGCAGTGGAGGCGTTTTTTGTATATGTATAGCCATTAAGTCTATTTATATATATATATATATATATATATATTATTGTGAAAAAATAATGCTACACCCTGTATATCAAATAATGAAGAATTAAGATTATGTATTGTAATCTAAAAGAATTTTTTTAAGTCAAAAATTTTTTTTAAACATTTGAATGGAGACAATCTGTACGATCCACTATTCGATAGAGAAGACATACAGAAAGGACAGACTGTATAATGTAGGGATAATTGCGAATAGGTGTGATAAACAGTTTATATGAAATAAATTACCTAACGAAACTTTTATCAAAGAGATCAAGTATCAAAATTTGTTCATAATAAGAAACTAAATGCTTTATTCTGTAAAGTCAAGCTAATCTCGTAATATTTGTTGATTAAGACATTAAAATGAGATAGTGTAGATGTTTAGACATAACAGAGCAGGAAAATATAAAATAATGTGAATTTCAGAGAACATGACTTATAAAGAAAACGAATTTTCATTTTGCATACATATTTAAAGGTAACAGCTGTCATCTATTAAAACATTATGAATATTCATTTGACATACATACTTAGAGGTTAGGAAATGTCATTTTAACAATACTAAGAAATATTATTGAATGAAAATAATATAGGAAGTCTAAGCAATTAAAAACCTTAGAATATAATATCATGATATAATGGATGAACATTTCACTGGTTGAAATGAAGAATTTGAGTTATAAAATAAATAGTCAAATTTGATTGGTTAATAAACATTTAAAAAAGATCACATCGGCGACAACTGTGTTGCTAACGAAAAAAAAATCAGAATGTGAGAAAGTTGTTGATTATGGGGGCTATTGACTAGTAGGTTTTCTTTTTGGGAAGAGATTTTTGGAGCAGCAAAATTTTTTGGGTAAAGTAAATTGAAATCATTTGGAAGACAAAATTTGAATATAGAATTTAAAACAAATACATTATACTTACAAGAGATATATCAGTGTAAGTAGTTTAGTTTATATAAATAATAAAAAAAGGAATTGTTGAATGTTGTAAAACACTAATCATGAATTTTATTTTATAAAATGGTGTCTTGTGTCTGGTGGAAGTAAAATAGCCAAAATAGTTTTCGAAGAACATTGAATAGTGGAATTTGTGTGAGCTGTTTAGACTTTGAAAGAAATACAGCATCGATTCCTGTTTTGGTAGAAGCAGAATGCCAACAGGGAGGTTTTCCAGGAGGAGAATCTGGAACAAACAGAAATCGTGAAGTAAATAAGGTAGTACAAGTTAGTTTATTAATGTATTAAGAGGACAAGCGTACTTACTAATTTGTAAAAAAAAAACTAAAATTTTGTGATGCATAGACGCTGTTAAGAGTGTATTTCGCCGTTTTCTGAAAGTCAAATGTTTATGAAATTATATAACTGTATTTTAATATTATAATAATATCTCACCAGAGTGCGTGTGATTTGTATGAAAGAGTCATCCTTTTAGATAGTTGATTTTCTTAAAAAAAACACTTGTAAAAGTGTAGTGTATTTATTTTCATTAAATTAAATATTGTTTTTCCTTTTGAAGAACGTTTTTTTAAATTACTTGAGTTAATCATTTCATCTGGTGACTTGTGCACCATCTACTTACCACAGGAAGAAGCTCTGAATGAAATCGATTGAACTATGCAGATATTTTTTAAGTAGGACAGGACCGTATTTAATTTGAAATCATTAAAAAAGTAACATATTCTGATTAACAAATTTATTTTTAAAAATATAAAGCATTTATTAACTTTGGCGCAAACATATATAAAATTATAAAATCATTTTATTTAAAATACTTGAACTCTACCCTGAGATGAGAAGTTTTCATGTTGGTTAAATAAACTGTTTATCATACATATTAAATCCTCAACATACCGGGCAAATTAAACTATTTTCTCACCCAATTCTATTCATAATAATATGTCGGCCCAACGTAGGGCAAATTAAATTCCCATATAAAATAAACTATAATAAAATGGCGCCCAACGTGGGGCAAATTAAATTCCCATATAAAATAAACTATAATAAAATGTCACCGCAACGTGGGGCTAATATAGAAATTTAGTAAATAATAATAAAAAGCATTGAAATAAGTTTTTTTTACTGTATTAAAAGATTTTAAATACATAAAATGGAAAGGAAAATGACATTAAGGGACGGAAAGCAGGTAGGAGTCGAAAGTAGGTCTGATGAAGAAAGAGAAGAAAGGAGTAATGGTAGAGGAGATTTTAAGGTACAATATTTGGAACAGGGGAGAGAACATTCGGAAGAAGACATCGCAGAACAAGGTCAGGAAGAAGAAGATGCACCATTGTCAGAAGAAACAGGACAAGGGGTCAAACAAAAATCGAAAGAGAAAGAGGATATGGACGTGATGAGTATGTTTAAAATGATGATGGGAGAAATGAAAGAAATGAATGGAAATTTAAATCGTGAAATGAATAATATGAATGTAAAGATGGACCAGAATAAGGAAGAAATGAATATTAAAATGGACCAAAATAAGGAAGAATTAAAAAAAGAAATGAATATTAAGATGGACCAGAACAAAGAAGAAATTAAACAAACTAAGGAACTGATAATAAAATTGATGGATGAAAAATTGGGACACGTTGAGAAGAAACTAGAAGAATCAAACATATACATGGAGAATAAAATTGAAGACACTAAACAGGAAATAAGAGGAGAAGTGATTGGACGTATAATGGAAATAGAAAATTTACAAATCAACAGAATTAAGGAAATAGAGGAGAAAGAAAAGGATTTCAAAGGAGAAATTCAAAGAGAAATAAATGAAATCAAAATGGGAGTTCAGGACACTCAGGAAAGAATGGGAAACCTAGAAGGAAAATGGGACAGAACCCTTACCGAATTTCAACAAAATGTAGAAGAAGCGTGTATAGAGAAACAAAAACAAGAGGAAGGGAAAACAGAAAAGAAGATTAAGGAAATACAGAAGGAGATGGAAGCTCTGAAAAGAAGAATTGAGCAAACTGGAAGTAGAATCCACAATGGGGAACAATCAAAGGAAACAGTGGAAATGACAAGAAAATTGGAAAACATGGAAAAGAGACTAATTTACTTACAGGAAGAGTATGACCACACAGAGGGTAGAAATTTTCAAGAAGTGAGAAATGGAATGATGGAGACGAAAATAATAAATAATTATATAGGAAATAGAGGGGAACACAAATTTGAAGGGGATAATAGAAAAATACACCCAAAAGTATTTATAAAAATTTTAAGGAACAAGATGAAAAATATCCGAAATAATGAAGACATGAAGGAAATGATTAGGGAAAATCTGGATAACCATGCTTTAGTGTGGTATACAAGTAAGGAAGAGGATTTAAAAGATTTTGAGGAATTCGAAGCTCAATTCATGAGATATTTCTGGGGAAACAATGCGCAAACAAGAGTGAGAGAAAAACTTTACTCTGGAAAATTTGAGATAGGTAGAGGAAATAGTATGAATGATTACGCTATGAAGGTTTTCATGAATGCGAAGTTTTTAGATCCACCTATACCAGAGGAGGAAATTATTATGTTTATCTCGAGACATTTTAAATTTGAAATCACTGAAACAATTGCTATTCAAAATATCAAAAACATAGAGGAGTTAACTAATTATCTACAAAGAATTGAAAGAAACAAGATAAGCAATAACCAGAACAGGAACAGGAATCAAAATGAAAACAAAAACTATAATGGTTACGATAATAAAAATTATTATGAGAATAATAACAATCAAAATAATAGATCGAATAATTATGAACAAAACAGGAACAATTACTTTAACAGAAATAATAATAATGGATATTATAATAGAAACAATAATTATAACAGGAACAATAACGCTCAAAACAACTACAACAAAAATGATCAATATCATAACAATAATTATAGAAATAGAACATTTGAAGGAAACAATAGGAATGGATCTTATGAAAACAGACAAAGAGATGAAAAACAAGAGCAAAGAAGAGACTATAATACAGAAAGGACAAATGGAAATTTTGAAGGAAGAGGCAATAGAAATGAAGAACAAAGGAGAGTGAACAATATACAAAGACAGAAAGAAAGAGTGATATCCATAGAACCAGAAATAGTCACTGAAACAGAGCCCGATCAAAATTTTGGATCGAGCACATACCAAATGTAAAGAAAAATATTATCTGTACATACGAACATCCAAGGGAATATATAAAATTTGGGGAAGAATTAGAATTAAAAGAAATAATGGGATTGATAAATATTAAAGGGAAATTAAATGGAAAAGAAATAAAATTATTAATAGATACAGGTTCGGAAGCGTCCATAATTAAAACAAAACTAATAGAAGAAAACATTGAAAATTATGAAAACAAATTAATTAAAATACCAAAAACTACATTGATAGGAGCAAATGGAAAGAAGCTATGTGAAGTAAATAAGTCTATAATACAAAAGATTGAATTGAAGGATGGGAAAGAAGTTGAAATGCAATTACTGTTAGTGAATAATTTGGAATCAGACATAGTTATAGGAATAGATGAATTAACGAAATATAAAGCAAGAATTGATTTTGAAAAGATGGAGATTGAATTAAATGGTAATAGAATTGAATTTGGAAACGAAAATTTAGAAGAATTGGAAGTTGAAGAGGATAATAAGAAGTTATGGAATATAGAAAGGATTGGAAATATGGAAGAATTGGAATTAGTGTGTGGAAATAAAGAATATGAAGAGAAAGTGAAGAATTTAATAGAGAAATATAAAGGATTGATTGGAAAAGAAATGAGAATGGCAAAGAACTATGTGCATAAAATGGAAGTTAGAGGAATAGAAAATTTCAGAATAAGAACATATCCCATACCTTATAAATATAGGAAAGAAGTTGATTCAGAGATACAAAATATGCTGAAGGATGGTATTATAGAGAGATGTAACACAAGAAATATAAATTAATAAATTGTACCGATATAAGAGACTCTGAGAAATGTAGAAGTAATAAGTCGCATAACGAACATTAAAGAATTTTCAAAAATGGATTTATAACATGATTTTTTTTAAACTAATTCCTTTGGATTAAACTTGTAAATGAAATATGTACCTAAGAATAAAATAAGAATTTGTATACATATTTAATTATGGTATTGTAAATAGAATTGAAACTAACTGAAGAGGATACTGCAACACAGGATTCCAAAATCATCTTTGTAACAGCAACCGGAAATAAAAAGAAATGTATTATTAGTAAAATAGAAAGACAATCCTAGAATATAGTACTTGAAGTAAAATTTGCGTTCATAAAATTTTTCTTAGAATAAAAAATTTGATAAACGCAAAATTTAGGGGATGTTATTGTGAAAAAATAATGCTACACCCTGTATATCAAATAATGAAGAATTAAGATTATGTATTGTAATCTAAAAGAATTTTTTTAAGTCAAAAATTTTTTTTAAACATTTGAATGGAGACAATCTGTACGATCCACTATTCGATAGAGAAGACATACAGAAAGGACAGACTGTATAATGTAGGGATAATTGCGAATAGGTGTGATAAACAGTTTATATGAAATAAATTACCTAACGAAACTTTTATCAAAGAGATCAAGTATCAAAATTTGTTCATAATAAGAAACTAAATGCTTTATTCTGTAAAGTCAAGCTAATCTCGTAATATTTGTTGATTAAGACATTAAAATGAGATAGTGTAGATGTTTAGACAAAACAGAGCAGGAAAATATAAAATAATGTGAATTTCAGAGAACATGACTTATAAAGAAAACGAATTTTCATTTTGCATACATATTTAAAGGTAACAGCTGTCATCTATTAAAACATTATGAATATTCATTTGACATACATACTTAGAGGTTAGGAAATGTCATTTTAACAATACTAAGAAATATTATTGAATGAAAATAATATAGGAAGTCTAAGCAATTAAAAACCTTAGAATATAATATCATGATATAATGGATGAACATTTCACTGGTTGAAATGAAGAATTTGAGTTATAAAATAAATAGTCAAATTTGATTGGTTAATAAACATTTAAAAAAGATCACATCGGCGACAACTGTGTTGCTAACGAAAAAAAAATCAGAATGTGAGAAAGTTGTTGATTATGGGGGCTATTGACTAGTAGGTTTTCTTTTTGGGAAGAGATTTTTGGAGCAGCAAAATTTTTTGGGTAAAGTAAATTGAAATCATTTGGAAGACAAAATTTGAATATAGAATTTAAAACAAATACATTATACTTACAAGAGATATATCAGTGTAAGTAGTTTAGTTTATATAAATAATAAAAAAAGGAATTGTTGAATGTTGTAAAACACTAATCATGAATTTTATTTTATAAAATGGTGTCTTGTGTCTGGTGGAAGTAAAATAGCCAAAATAGTTTTCGAAGAACATTGAATAGTGGAATTTGTGTGAGCTGTTTAGACTTTGAAAGAAATACAGCATCGATTCCTGTTTTGGTAGAAGCAGAATGCCAACAGGGAGGTTTTCCAGGAGGAGAATCTGGAACAAACAGAAATCGTGAAGTAAATAAGGTAGTACAAGTTAGTTTATTAATGTATTAAGAGGACAAGCGTACTTACTAATTTGTAAAAAAAAAACTAAAATTTTGTGAAGCATAGACGCTGTTAAGAGTGTATTTCGCCGTTTTCTGAAAGTCAAATGTTTATGAAATTATATAACTGTATTTTAATATTATAATAATATCTCACCAGAGTGCGTGTGATTTGTATGAAAGAGTCATCCTTTTAGATAGTTGATTTTCTTAAAAAAAACACTTGTAAAAGTGTAGTGTATTTATTTTCATTAAATTAAATATTGTTTTTCCTTTTGAAGAACGTTTTTTTAAATTACTTGAGTTAATCATTTCATCTGGTGACTTGTGCACCATCTACTTACCACAGGAAGAAGCTCTGAATGAAATCGATTGAACTATGCAGATATTTTTTAAGTAGGACAGGACCGTATTTAATTTGAAATCATTAAAAAAGTAACATATTCTGATTAACAAATTTATTTTTAAAAATATAAAGCATTTATTAACTTTGGCGCAAACATATATAAAATTATAAAATCATTTTATTTAAAATACTTGAACTCTACCCTGAGATGAGAAGTTTTCATGTTGGTTAAATAAACTGTTTATCATACATATTAAATCCTCAACATACCGGGCAAATTAAACTATTTTCTCACCCAATTCTATTCATAATAATATGTCGGCCCAACGTAGGGCAAATTAAATTCCCATATAAAATAAACTATAATAATATATATATATATATACATATATATATAGAAGAGGGATAGTCTTTGCTGACTAGTTAGGAATAAAACTAGTGAATATTGGGGGATTGCAGCAAAACATTTTTTTGCTGCAATCCTCCAATATCCACTAGTTTTCTAGATATATATATATATATATATATATATATATATATATATATATATATAAATTCATTTAGTTTCTTCAACCATTTGTATATAATATTGGAAATGTTTATATTCTTGGGTTCATAGGTTGTTTTAAATAATTAAAATACGATTGTATTTCACATTTTTCTATTGAAAATGGATAAAAATTTTAACGTTTCGCTTCTTCTTTGGAAGCATTTTCAAAATAATATCATTATAAGAATAAGGTACGATTAAAATATTTGTAAATAGATAAAAACATAACATTAGTAGGTTTTTAAAAACATTAATAAAAACACAGAATTAAAATTGACGTACTCACCTTAGAATTTCAATGCAACGATACTATACGAGGGAAGTTGAAATGAGTTAATTAATCAGCTTATAGTAAATTTGACTCAAGTTTTTTATATCTTGTCTATCATTCACAGAAAACTCATCTTGTTTTATGTGTATCATTTCTTTAATTGATAATTTCTGATAATTTGTGTCTTGAGCTAAGATTTTTGTTTTTTTATAATCAAATTCATGATTCTCAGTACTTTCATGTTTGTGTAAAGCAGTTGATGCATTTTTTGTATATTTATGACCATTCATCCTGCCCTCCAAGTACTGTGTAGTCATTCCTATATAATGCTTCGGACAATTCATGCATGGTATGGAGTATATAATATTAGATTTTTTATTATCTTTGGTTTTGTTTTTTAGTTTAGTAAAAAGTGGCGATAATGTGTTGTGGGATTTATGGCATACATTGATGTTATATTTTGATAAGATGTATTTAAGCTTTTCAGATAATTGATTTGTATAAGGTAGAGCTATATATGTATCATTTTCTTGGTTTGGTTCTATTTGTGTACTTGGTTTTATGTTGTTATTGTATAATTTATATGTACGTTGTTGAATGATTCTGTTAATTTGATTTTCTGGATATTGATTATTTTTTAGAACATTTTTAAGTTTTTTCAATACCTTAGGGCGATACTCAGGTGAAGTTAATTTGATAGCTCTATCTGTTAATCCTATAATGACACTGTTTTTTTGTGATTTGGGATGGCATGAGTTATAATTTAGATATCGTCCAGACCATGTTTCTTTTGTATATAGTTTAGTTTTTATTTTGTTTTTGGTTTTTATAAGTGTCATGTCTAGAAAATTTATTTTGTTATTGTTTTCGATTTCTAAAGTGAATTGGATACTTGGGTTGAAACTATTGAAAGCACTCAGGAATGCATCGCACTTGTTACTCGGAATTACAGCTAAACAATCGTCAACGTATCTTTTAAAAAATGTTACATCAAAATCTATATTATTTAATACTTTTTCTTCTATATATTCCATGACAATTTGCGCTAGACTTGAAGAAATTGGAGATCCCATTGTACATCCGTTTAGTTGTTGGAAAAAGTTGTCATTATATTGAAAGTAATTATTTGTTTGTATAAGCATAATGCCTTCTAGAAATTCGTCATAGTTAAGTGATGTATGTTGTTTGATCGAATCCCATTTATCTTTTAGTACATGTGTTATAAGATCATTTGGAATATTTGTATACATTGAAATGACATCTAGGGATATGATTTTATAATTATCAGGAATATGCACTGTATCTTTTCAATAGAAAAATGTGAAATACAATCGTATTTTAATTATTTAAAACAACCTATGAACCCAAGAATATAAACATTTCCAATATATATATATATATATATATATATATATATATATATATATATATGTATAGATGTCGATGATGATCTTCTTGCGTATCCCGCTTTTATAATTTCAACTAGAGAATATTTACTGCTAAAAATTGAAAGAAGACCCAGAAGAAGGAGATGGTGTGTGGTATATATGATTTAAAACTAACCATAACTTGATTTAGTGTATTTTATTGTTGTTTGTTTGGCAACAAAATGCAGACGTTTTAATAGACACTCACTTTTTACTGTTGCGATAATTGTACTAAGAAAATTAAGTTTGAAAAAAACTAACAGATCTTTAAAAATTTACAGTTTAATAAAATGTGTACTTAATTTTTCTCCCAAGCATAAAGCCGAATGTGCAGATGAAGCAAAGTTTGCCTTTTCCTAAATATTCGACCACTTAGATGTGTCCAAAAAGACCGACGCTGAACGGGAAACAACTAGCACCAAATACAACTTGAATAGCTTCTGTAGTGTAGGGTATTGAAAGATAAGTTAAAATACAAATTCAAATCCAACCTAACATCCAAGTTTTATGTTAAGATAATGAAAAAATAATATTTATACCTATTTCATATTAGTAACTTCAATCATTGGATCAGATGAATGACGAAAAACTGAGGAATTTTTCTGACAACCTTCAAAGTTAAGGTAATTACAGCGCCTCTGGCGAGTGTAGTCGCAAACAGCTCTTATGGGACAAGCTAGTTCATAAGAGTTACCTATGCATGGAATAGCTAACCACACTACTCGTGATTCAGTGTGTCACTGCTCGGTGTTCAGCGAATAGCGCATGTGTGGCGCAGCCCTTAAGATTACTTAACGATGGCGCGACGAAATTAAAATTGAAGCTTCAAATTTTTCTATACATAATTGCAAATATAACTTAACAACTATGAATATTGTTTGTGTCGCTGTCATGCACATTCTAAATATTTATTTTATAGAAGTTCCTAAGTCGTTAGTTTAACGACAATGTTCAATGATAGGGATTGGAATGTAAATATCAAGTTACAATAATTAACAATGAAAGACCTGATGCAAGTACTTGTGTTACTTGTTATTACTGGTATTTTACGCTTTATCATCAACTTATTTTTCAATACTTTCTGATAATGCCTTTTTATTGCCTACTCTTTTTCCTTCAAACATTTCACATATTACACTTCCTAGATTCAGTGGTTTTTCTCTCTAGCCACTGTATATTTTTTAATTTCTCTTTTTCTCCTTCATCGTTCCGGTAAGTTAATTCAACTTTTGACACTTTTCTCCCATTGTATCAAGTTCACCAATACAGTACTTTTCCGAAAAAACGGTTATTAGAAAAAAAAACTTGTGTGTATGTCGTGGGCCACTTCTCGTAACATGTCTTGTTAGCACGATACAGCCTCCGGAGTGAAATAAATCGCCAATTTTATGATTGAATATTGTTCAAAACATCTCACAGGTGAACCCTACTCATTTTCAGCTCACCAGAGCTTGTTCAACGGGTGCTATGGTACTCGAAGTATGACATTTTTCGAGTATTTTCAGTTTGATAGCACGATACAGCGTCCGGAGTGTATACAAGTGACCATTTTTATGATTGGAAATTGTTCAGGGTATATAACAGATTGACCTTATTGGATTTCAGCTCACTAGGGCCAGTACAACGGGTGCTATGATACAAGAAATGCCACATTTTTGGTCATTTTTGGAGAAATTCCGGGTTGTTAGCACGAAACAGCCTCCGAAGTGTATACAAGTGATCAGTTTGATAATTGGTTTGTCATAGAAAAAACCTATTGATTTTCAGCTCACTAGAGCGAGTACAACGGGTCCTATACATCCAGATATACTACATTTTTGGAGAAATTTCGGTTTGTTAGTACGATACAGACTTCTAAGTGTATAGAAGTGAGTATGTTCTGATTGAATATTGTTTAGGGTATTTCATAGATAGAACTTATCGATTTTCAGTACACTAGAGCCAGTACAATGGGTGCTATGGTACTTGAAGTGCCACATTTTTTTTCATTGTTGGAGAAATTTCGGGTTGTTAGCCCTAGTGTATACAGGTAGCCAATTTTCGCAATTTTCTGATTGGATATTTTTCAGGACATTTCACAGATGCACCTTTTTTGATTTTCAGCTCACCATTTCCAGTACAACGGGTGCTATGGTACTTGAAATATGACATTCTTGTCATTTTTGAAGAAATTTCAGATTGTTAGTACGATGAAGCCTACGGAGTGTTTACAAGTGACCAATTTTATGAGTGGATATTGTTCAAGGAGTCTCATAGATAAACCTCATTGATGTACAGCTCACTAGAGCCAGTACAATGGGTGCTATGGTACTTGAAGTGCGACATTGTGGTAATTTTTGGAGAATTTTCAATTTCTCAACACGATACAGCCTTCGGAGTATATTGAAATGACCAATTTCATGATTGGATATTGTTCATAGAGCCCCATAGATAAACCTTATTGATTTTCAGCTCACAAGAGCTAGTACAATGGGTGCTATGGTACTTGACGTGTCACGTTGTTGAAAAAAATTCGGGTTGTTAGCACGATACAGCCTCCAGAGTTTATTAAAGTGACCAATTTTATCATTAGTGTCTCACAGATAAATCCTATTGATTTTTAGCTCACCAGAGCCAGTACAATGGGTGATATGGTACTTGAAGTACGACATTTTTGGAGAATTTTCGGTTTGTTACCACGATACAGTAACCGGAGTGTTTTCAAGTGACCAATTTTGTGATTTGGATATTGTTCAGGGCATCTCATAGATGAACCTTATTGATTTTCAGCTCACTGGAGCCAGTACAACAAGTGCTATGGTACTTGAAGTGCCACATTTTTCGTCATTTTTGGAGAAATTTCAGATTGTTAGCACGATACAGCCTCTGGAGTGTATACAAGTGACCAATTTTATAATTGGTGTCTCAAAAATGAACCTTATTGATTTTCAGCTCACTAGAGCGAGTACAACGGGTCCTATAGATGCAGATAAAATACATTCATGGAGAAATTTCAGTTTGTGAGCACGATACAGACTTCGAAGTGTATACAAGTGACAACTTCATAATTGGATATTGTTTAGGGCGTCTCATAGAATTGGAAAAGGAAGTTTTAATCTTTAAAACCGTTTTTTTTGTTATGTTTATTCAGTAATAATGTAATAGGTCTCATCTTCAGCCATCATCACCCCAATATATTCTTAGTTTTTCCTAGGTTCTTTTTATCAAAATAAAAATTTAAGTCTATCTAAGTTTCAATTCATATGAATTTTTCTCATTTCACGTTACTCCACTATTTGCCACATAAATAGTCATTGCTTCGAGTCTTGTTATCTAACTTCAATAATGTTACTCGTTGTTTGCTAAATTTCTTTCCCATCATGAAAATTTCTATTCATCGCGTATTTACTTTGCGCAATGTATCGATCATAATGTTCAGTAAGTTCATCTATCAATTAATTAGGTAAATTGATACTAATATATTTCTCAGATTGAAGGGATAATAAATATTCGATGGTTTCATTTCCATAGCCTCTTCATAAGAAACTATATTTTGCTTTGAAATAGCTCTGTTAATCTACACATATGAATTTGGGATGATATTTGATACAGATAAATGTGAAAATGAGGTTCACTTATGATGATAACATTGAGTTAGCTGCTATTGCAGCGAGGTTCGTAGGAGTAGTGAAACCAGTCCTACTCAAATGTCAAGTTCACCTACATGTGTACTCTATTATCTAAAGACAGACGTATGAAGGATATAATAGACATCAAGAAATGATAATTTCAGGCGACTTAATCGGGAAAACGTAAAGGAAGAAAATAATGGTATATTTGGCGTAGATGTGACACTGGAGGAAGAGTCAAAACACAGTTGAAATAATACATGAAAAGAAAGGTCAATTTCAAAAATGATTAGAACTTAGAAACATGAAAATCAACAATGGTATAGGTAATACAGAGAACTGAGAAAACTAGTAGTTGGAGAAAATAATGACCAGTGAAAAAGAGCCTGTGAAAACGTGAATCAACATCGGAGGAGCATGAAGTTCAGAATAATGGAAAACTATTGATGAAGAAACTCATACCAATCATCGACAAAACAAGAGGAAAAAAATATTACCAAAAATCAATTGAAGAAAGCAGAGAGGAATATATAGACAACAAACAAATATGAAACAGCAATTTTGAACAAATTAAAACTATAAATAACAGGGGACAATTGGACAACCCGGATATAAAAGAGCTTATCAAACGTAAGGGGCTAAGCAATAAACATTGAATAGATGGAATATTTACGGTCTTAGACCAAACATCCACTGATTTAAAGGTATACTTGAATATATAAATGAGGGGTTGATATTTGAGTTTTTGAAATATTGTTATAAATGCGGTGGAAAAAGACAGCAGTTGTCTATAAGAGTCAGAAAACTTTCAATATACACACATAATCTTATCTCTGGTTTACCCCTACGGGCATCAGGGTAGCTTTTTACTTTTCATACACCAATTTGGCCCATTCCTTTTTGCTTCGAGCCGTTGCAGTTGCTCCAGTTCACGTAATATTCCTCTTCCCTAGAAGTTTTGCAACTGCATTGATCCTTGTTTGACTTGGCCGTCCCATGTGTCTTCTCTTGGTTGTTCTGGAGTGCCATATCTTCATGACAGGTACATCATTTTCCATTGCGGTAACATGTCCAAACCACTACAACTGTTGCCTCTATATATTCTTCATTATCGGTTCGACTTTCAATTATTCCCTTATGACTTCATTTCTTATTTTATCTCTTCTTATTACTCTTTTCACTTTGCATTAGTACTTTTGCTCTTGAGTAATTTTGTAAGAACCCAGCTTTCATTACCGTATATTAGAATTGGACAGTATATCGTTTTATAAATCTTTAGCTTCGTCTGTTTGGATACCTCTTTCCTAATCAGGAAATTTTTATTTACACTATAGTATACTTTTACTGCGGTGTACTTATCATTTCGTTTATTTTTGTTTTTTGTTTCCTGATACTTTGTATTTGTATTCCCAAATATCTAAAACTATTAGGTTTTCTTAGTTCAGTTCCTTCTATTTTTTTAAGCTTCAATCTTATTTTCCTATCTGCATCACTTTAACTTTTTCTATGTTTATATGAATATTTCGAATTTTTAGCGACTGTTTCCATGCTAATAAATTATGCTGTAGATCATTATTGTTTTTTGATAAGGTAACTAAATCATCCGCAAAAACATACTCAGAAATGTTAATAGCTTCCTTTCAATATAATCATGTAAAAGATTCAGTTCCATGGACTTTCACCTGATTCGCACTAAAATTGGTTTAATTTATCACGATAGTATCCTTAAATAACTAACTGTCTCGACCCTTAACTATTTAGAAACAGTAAATTTAATTTGAATGATTTATCAGCTCATGTTACCATGAGGAATATATGACAATTCTTCATTGCCATTAAACGTTATTGCAAACAATATAATATTGGATAACTACAAAAATTCTTTTCTCGCTTCTTTTTTGAAGAAATCCAAATTTTTCCCAATACCATAATGGAATATCCTCCAAGGAAAAATCGAAGGAAGAAGGGGAATAGGAAGAAAAAAACTTTCATGGCTCAGGAACATTCGACAATGGACAGGATTACACGACTTTATGTCTCTCCAGAATGCTTCTCTAAATAGAGAAATCTGACAGGATGTAAATAGACGGTCGCCTACGCAGGAATTTGCTTGACACTTTAAGGAGAAGATAATGGAATATCATATATAAATATTTAAAAAATAAAAATACACTCTTCGTATGCTCTTTATAGTGACGCTAGACAAATATTTTATATAAGAACGGTTACCTTTAAATATAAATATTCCAATGATTATGACTATTTATGCCATAAACACTCCACTAGATATAAAGTAAATTTAAACCTAAAAACTTAATTTTCTGAGAAAACAGTTATTCAAAGGAGCCATTTTCATCAAGTAACAAGATTATTTAATGCACTACTTTCCAAGATTAAATTTGGAATTAACTCTTTAAGTATATATACCTATTAGAGATTTGATAGATCCAAGTAAGGACACAAATTAGATTCCTCACCATTATTAATTATTATCGATATTCTAACCATTGTACTTAATTTGAGTATTATTCTTGGTGTGCTAGGTATGCTAAAAAAACAAAACTAAAATAACTCTTCCTTATAATACTTTATTTTAAATATAAAAATAAGTAAGAATACACCTTGTGCAGTTTTCCTTTTAACTTTGTGGGGTATACGTCCATCATTTATTTATATGCAAGTATATTGTTCATTTATTTTAATTCTATATAATTACAAAAACTATGTATATATGCTTTTATTTTTGCTAACATTATTTGTGAAGTGAAGATAATTATTCTAATAAGAATATCATGTGTGCCGTTAAAACAATTTCAAGTTTCCTTGGAATTCGTAGTATTATTTTGTAGTTCAAAAAACTTTCTAGAATTCATAAAAGAAATTTGACCGTTCTTTAAATTGGTTTATCTTCCCTTATAAAGAATTTTATCTCGCATGCTTCCAAATTTTGAACTTCGATAGACCGTTTAATACCCTTGCTTTGCTCATACCACAGAATCGAAATTAGTGGGAATGTGTTCAATCACGTCCAATCAACCCTATCTACTGAGGATAGTGCAACAATTTTTGACTACACTTCTTATATCCCATAAATTTTCCATTTAACCTTTTGCATTGTAAAAATGTATTGAAACAACTGTCCGTTTCTCATTAAAAGGGGAATACAAACGGTGCATTATTCCGTGAAGAAATAAAAATACGATGATTCATTTACTATTTTATTATTTGTTTCAATTCAATATTTTGTGTATCGAAATTTTCCAAATATAACGTAACAATAAAAGTAACGCCTGTATCCTAAAAATCCTATTCCCATCTCTGTACTTACTGCAGTGGCACTCGAGATTCGAGACCGGGACATCGGTGTCCCTATTGATCAACGAGAGTTCGCGCCAAGAACTCGCGCAAGCCCCTGTAATTTTGGTTATTATCCCGCCTGAACTTTATATTCTTGCAGGATATTATCTCTCTTTCGCCCGCATCCTTACCTTGCTCAAGACTCAACACATTGCAGCAGCTTCACCACTTGTTTGATCATTGATATGATATTGCCTCGGGTTTTACTTTCTATGTCTAAAAATAGAAATAGCGGCATGTGGTTATATTTGCGTAGTTCACGGAAAATAGTTATAATTATATTAATTCCAAATGAAAACTAATAATTAGGCGAATGGACCCCATAGTTATCAAAATAGTGTTAGTGTCACTGGCGAAAATAGGAATATGTATTTCGTAAATAGACTACAAGTAAACGCAAACGTCCTTCATACTATATTTACAACAGTAACGTTATAATAATTATTGTAATAATGATCTAGAGATAGCCCAATATTGATTTTATAAAAGGAAATAGTGGAAATACCAGTTTTTTGCAATGCTTTGAAAACTTCATGCAGAAATAACAATCCAGTTTGCTATTAATCATATGTATTACGAACGCGATTATTATTATTAGAAAAAATCATTCATGTGACATGCTTTGTGAACGACAAATTATAGTCCATTCCAACTGAAGTCACAATAAGTATGAAGTTAACTGTCTCGACCCTTACTTCGTGGAATCTACTCATATTACTGTTTTTAAATGAAACGCACTCTTTCTAAATAATTCCACAATATGTTGAATAAAAAGATAAGCATTCTAAGAAATTTGACAATTGATTCGATATTAAATATCATCGTCAGAATGACAGAAGTTACATTTCAGTTGATGCCTACCTGGTGTTTAATAATTATTTTTGGCTAGACCAAGAAGTGACCTACCTAGTGATTGACTTAATATATGTTGATAGAAAAAATGAGGAGATATGATATTACAAATATTAAAGCTTAGATATTATTAGCCCTATGGGGTTACCCTGAATATCTTTTTCCAATTAAGATCAGTATAACTGTGCAATGATCTGTTCATTAGCATTGATATTGTGGGTTTCTTAAGTATCTTCTGATTTCTAATTCTTCGAGGAAAGTCATTCCTGCTTCTCATCCCATTTCGTATAACTGTGCAATGATATAGAAAACCAGGGAAACTATATCTGCTGATCTTTACAATTATCACTCAAGGAGACACTTTAAAAGTGGGTGTTGTGGGTTTCTTAAGTGTCTTCTAATTTCCAATTCTTCAAGGAAATCCAGTTCTTGTTTCATATCACAAATATGTAGTACTTCTAGTTCTGTGTTAGGTGTCAATGAATGTTTGGTGTCAAGTAGATGTTTTGCGTAGTGAAATTTATCTGGTTGTTTTAATGTATATGCTCGTATTTATTCACGGTATCGGATTCCAAAATTTCTAAGGGTTTGACCCAAATAGACAGCATTACATTCTGGACATTCAAGTTTATATATACCAGACTTCTTTAATGGGGATATTTTTGTTTCTACATTTAACAATTTTTTACTCACGTTACTTTCTGTTTTAGAATAAATTGTTGTATTTGTTGCTAAAGATATAATCTTTGAAATATTATTAGAAATATTTCCTGCATGTGTGATGAATTGATAACTTTTTATTTCTTTAGTTTGTTTAGGAAATATTAGTTGTAATGCTACTTTTCCTCTTTTTCATTAATTAGTTTATTTATCATATGTAATGGATAACCGTTGGATGTTGCTATTTATTTAATTGTATTAACTTCTTTACCAAAAATACATTTGTTCATGGGAACTGAGAATGCTCTATGTACCGTTGAATTATATGCCGCCAATTGATGTGATATGGGATGATTGGAACTATATGGAATAGCCACATCATTGTGTGTTGGCTTCCTGAAAATTGAATAATCAACTACATTATTAACTCTTTGAATTTTTAAATCAAGAAAATTGATTGAGTTATTATCTTCAACTTCCAATGTGAATTTAATTTTTCGGTGTAAATTAAGAATATGGGTTAAAAATATATCTAATTGTCGTCCACTACCCATAAAACGAGTCAATATGTCATCCACATATCTATACCAAAATAAAACATTTTTTGAAACATTATTTTCAAAGATTTTTCTTTCTAAACTGTCCATAAAAATGTTTGCCAAAATTGGTGATATAGGGCTACCCATTGGTTAACCTCCATTTTGAATATATATCTTATTGTCAAAAGTGAAATAATTCTGATTAATACATACATCAAATAAATCAAGTATATTGATATTATTCCTGGATTAATATTTTTATCGTCTCGTAATTTTCTTACAAGTGTTAGACATTCCTTACGAGGAATTTTAGGGAACATATTGGAAACATCAGATGAAATGAGTTTATAGCCATCTTGCAAGTTGAATGCTTTTAATTTTTTGATTAGTTCTATTGAATTTTTAACTGAGTATTCAGATGTATATCCGTAATTATTAACCTTTCGTGGGTAACGTGGTTAAATTGGTACATAATTGGTAACGTCGGTCTATGAGACCAATTTTAGATCCGATTTTTTTACGTCTCTTTTTTTTCATTAAGAAAAATATATCTTATTTGTTGGCCCTGTAATAGTTCCGATGCTTTAAAATATGCTATGATGTATTTTCCGTTATTTTTATAATAAAAATCTTAATAATAAATAATCAATTGAATTTTTGGTAACCTTATATTTAAAAATTGAAAAAAAATAAAATATACTTCATAATACAAAAACGAATGCTAAAACTCTTAACTGATGAACAAAATAACATAATTACTTCAATATTTTCCCTCAGGTGTCCATAGATAAATGAACATTTAAACCAAACTAACACAAACTTATACACCTATCAACACAAGAACTTACATTATCATCTTCTGGTTCGCCGGCCTCGGAATCAGTTGGAACCTCATCAAATAATTTTTGCAATGCCTCCTGCTCTTTTTCGTAAGACACAGTCCATTAGTAGAAACTAAAATGTAATTTTATAAGCAAAAATGAAATAAAAAGCATTTAATGGTTACCCCAAAAAAATACGAGTTTGGTATCGTCGGTGCCTCACACCGCGACTTTGCAAAGCAGAAAAACGATACGCACTACACAGAAAACGATGTGGCCAAGGATAAGGGTAAAAGGTACCTGGCGACGCACAGCGAGAAAGAGACGCGTTGCGTTTTAAAACGAGAAACAAATTTTCCTCGGTCTCAGGGACCGCGCGTTACCAGTCAAAGGTTAATTTGCTAATCTATTATTAGGAGTATTAACATAAGAAACCACAGGTCTAATTGGTTTCGTTATTTTGTGTAATTTAACGGTTCCATATAATTGTGGAGAATGAGGATTTTTATTAATCACTTAAAAGATAATTTGAATTATTAACAATACCTCTTACAATATTAGGAAACTTTTTTTGGATCTACTCTATGAACTTGTACATCGCTAGATTCTATAAAGTTATATATTATTGAATTATAAGCATTAGTTGTCAATATGACAGTGGCGTTCCCCTTGTAATTGTTAGGTTATTATTTCCTACTTTCTATTTGATTGAATTTAAACCGTAATGTCATTTTTTGTTTGACGTTTAACCTTTGACGGTTCAATATTTTTGATTAGATTGGCAATTTTCAATTTCTCATAAAGAAAACTGTTTGAATTAGATTTCAAAGCTATTTAAGATTCTGTAGCTATTATTTGGTTAATATTATTAGTAAATTTTGCTGGTATGCTGTACTTCAAACCTATATTCAAAAATTCTATTTCACTATCTGTAAAATTAGTGTCTGAACGGTTTTCATATCGTGGTGCAAAGTGTGTAGGTATGTAAGTACTTACAGTTTCCTAATGATTAGAGTATTGAATTCTATGTAGTGCGTGTTCAAGTTTCTGTAGTTTTTGTTCTTGTTACTTAAATTTCTTGTGCGTTAACCTGCATACACTTTCTCTGGCTTTGTCATCTAAACAGTCAAATTCTACTGGATGTAGTTGGAACGTGCGTTCAGAATGTACAACTTTTATATTATTGTCTAAGTGGTCTCTTATTTTAAACCATTTTTTACTTTCGTCCTTGAGCCATACTCGTTGAGCACATTTTATAGCTTTTTGTGCTTGAGAAATTTTAGTATGGCATTTTATATTTATATAACTTGTTACTACCTACATCTTCGTCACAACCTGTATTTTGGTATTGAGCTTTGTGTTTCTTTGACATTGCTTGAAATTCAGCTTCTTTTTCAAATTAGATATTTGTGCTTTTTTTGTTTTTCGAATTCTTGCTCACTCTGAAGTAGTTTTGGGGATATTTTCCATTCTTTGAAATTGGTATAGTGCATTGTATAGAACGGTAAAATATTCTAAACGAGGTACTATCGTGAAAATCCAGTTTCTAACTAATTGACTTAATATATATTATTAGGACAAAAAAGTAGATATGATATTGCGAATTTCAATCCTTAGATATTATTAGCGCCATGTGGATATCGTGGATATCATTTTTTCCCATTTCGTATAACTGTGCAATGATATAGAAAACCAGGGAAACTATATCTGTTGATCTTTACAATTATCACTCAAGGAGACACTTTAAAAGTGGGTGTTGTGGGTTTCTTGAGTGTCTTCTAATTTCCAATTCTTCAAGGAAATCCAGTTCTTGTTTCATATCACAAATATGTAGTACTTCTAAGTCTGTGTTAGGTGTCAATGAATGTTTGATGTCAAGTAGATGTTTTGTGTAATGGGATTTACCTGGTTATATTAATCTGTATGCTCGTAAGTCTTCACTGTATATGATTTCAAAATTTCTAAGGGCTTGACCCAAATAGGCAGCATTACATTCTGGATATTTGAGTTTATATATACCAGACTCCTTTAATGAGGATATGTTGGTTTTCACATTTAACAATTCTGTACTCACATTACTTTCTGTTTTAAACAAACTAAAGGAATACAATTTTTTAATCTATCACGTATGCAAATAATATTCCCAATAATATTTCAAAGATAATATCTTTAGCAACGAATACAACAATTTCTTTTAAAGCCGAAAGTAATGTGGGTACAGATTTGTTAAATGCAAAAACAAAAATATCCCCATTAAAGAAGTCTGGTATATATAAACTAAAATGTCCAGAATATAATGCTGTCTATTTGGGTCAAACCCTTAGAAATTTTAAAATCCGATACAGTGAATACTTACGAGCATACAGATTAAAACAACCAGATAAATCCCACTACGTAAAACATCTACTTGACACCAATCATTCATTGACACCTAACACAAAACTGGAAGTGCTGCATATTTGTGAAAAGAAACAAAAACTGGATTTCCTTGAAGAATTGGAAATTAGAAGACATTTAAGAAAACCACAATATGGAGTTGTCAATGAACAGTTAAGTCTAGGGAGTTCTCCACTTTTAAACTGTCTTCTTAAGTGATAATTGTAAAGATCAGCAGATACATTTTTCGTGGTTTTCTATATCATTACACAGTTATACTGATCTTAGATGGGAAAAAAGATATTCAGGATATTCCCATAGGGCTGATAATATCTAAACTTCGATATTTGTAATATCATATCCTCTTCTTTTTTCTATTTATATGTATTAAGTCAATCACAAGGTTCGTCACTTCTTGGTCTAGCCAAAAACAATGATTGAACATCAGGTAGGCATCAACTGAAATGTAGCTTCTGTCATTCTGACGATGATATTTAGTATCGAAACAATTGTCAAATTTCTTAGAATTTTATTAATATTGTGGAATTATCTAGAAACAGTTAGTTTCAGTTAAAACAGTTATGTTTTCGATAAATGGTATAAATAAACGCGAACAACTAAAATCACATTTATTAAATACAAAGTTGCGCGAAAGTCCGGAATAAAAATATTAACTGCTCCAGCAATAACTTACTAACTATTGACGCTGAAACAAGTGAATTGATTTTAAATTGGACGTATTCGTTGCTAATAATTTTTTTTTCTTCAACCCTTAAGCTGCAACCCTACCTAACTGTTTTCAAATGCAAAGGTATGTCGTATGTGGGTTCATTGAAAAGCTCATGAAATATTACCGTACCCTTCTCTTTTCCTTTAATCATGTGGTTATAGGGTAATTGGAAAAATTGTTTTAACAACAAAAATGTTACAAATACTTTTTTAGTGCTCTCGACGGGTGAATTAACGTAGCAGTTGTTGAAAGTGTCCTCCATGCTCTGCTTGGCAGGCTTCCAGGCTATGATAAAACCTAATAAGAGATGACAAATACGAAAGAATAATTGGAAACCATCGAGGAGTAGTTAGAAACAACAATGGAAGAAGAATGTTGAATTTTTGTTTTATAAATAATTTGGCATTACCAACACATTTTTGCACGCGAAGATATACATAAGTACACAAGGAAAGATAAAACTAGATATGAAAAATCAATAATCGATTACGTAGTCGTACAAAGCATATACAGGAAAACACTAATAGACACAAAAGTAAGAACAGGACCAGAAATTGGTAGTGATCAGTTTGTAGTAGCTCAATCAAATCATATACATTAAGAGTTAAAGAAACTGCAACAAATACGAACAAGAGATGAGTAATAGACTGGAAATCCAAAATAAACAAACAAGCAAAGAAAGTATAGAAGACAACTGGAATTACTTTTAATATATCTTCTAGAAATTGCAGGAGACGTGAGTGGTATAATTAAGAAAGATAATAGCAGACAACAAACACCTTGGTGGATGCGGGAAATTAAAAACCAAATAAGGTCAAAGAAAAAGCATAAGAAAATGAGAAAAGTATCTAGCGAACAGAACAGGAGAAATCTATGAAAATTACAAAACAGAAGAGAAGAGACCAACTGAAATCTATGAAAATTACAGAACAGAAGGGAAGAGAACAAATGAAATCTATAAAAATTACAGAACAGATGAATTATTAACAGCCGCCTCTAAAAGTAATCAATGGGAAAAATTCGGGGAAAAAATGGAAAGGCTTGCACAGGGAATCAAAAAGTATTTCACCGAGTGCTAAAGTTGTTACGAACAGAAAAAAAGCAAAATACACAATTTATAAAAAGCAAAAACCGGGAAATATTAACAGAAGAAATAGAAATTATGGAGAGATGGTGAGAGTATTACAAGGATCTTCTCAACGACCGGCAGGAACTGGAGGAACACGTAGAGAAAGATGACGGAGTTAAAGCCGACATTAACAAAACAACAGATAAAGAAAAACTAGAAAAAGTTGTAAAGGAACTAAAACATGGAAAAGCACCCAGGTCCCAAAAATTGAAACAGAAATGATAAAGAGCATGGGTCAGAAAGAAATAGATACATTGCTGCAAATTTACAACAGAGTATGAGAAGAAAAAACCTTGCCAATCGATTGGGAGAAAGCAGTAATAATACCCATCTTCTAAAAAGGACTGCAATAACTACCGAGGTATCACCTTCAGTTATATTTACTTTTTGCAATTGTATCCTACGCAATCATTTTGTGATAGCGGCTTAAATTTCTTTATTATATCATCCCCCCACAATAAGTGGCTTAAGCTGCCTCCTTGTCTTAGTCTTGTACTTGTGAATGCTTGTGATCTCATGTTTTTCTTTATAATTGCGTTTTCATTGTCCTCATAAAATTTCGATGTTAAGTTTATAATTCTACTATCTATTCCTATATCCGTAATAATTTTCCATAATTTATATCTTGGATCTGCACCAAAGGCTTTATCCAAGTCGAAAAGTGCCATAAAAATGTTCCTTTTTCTTTAAGTGCTTTTTCAGTGATCTGTTTCATTGTGGAGACATGGTCCTGTGTACTTCTGTTATTTATGAATCCCCTCTGGTTTTCCTCCAGTGTTCTCTCTGATTCTTTTTTCCATCTTTTCTACCTTTCCAGTATTTTCATGGATGTACTTAGTAGTGTGATACCTCGGTAGTTATTGCAGTCCTTGTGGCCTCGTTTTTAGAAGATGGGTATTATTATTGCTTTCTCCCAATCCATTGGCAAGGTTTTTTCCTTCCCATACTCTGTTGTAAATATGCAACAATGTATCTCTTCCTTTCTGACCCATGCTCTTGATCATTTCTGCTTTAATTTTTGGGACCTGGATGCTTTTCCATGTTTTAGTTCCTTGACAACTTTTTCTAATTTTTCTTCATCTGTTGTTTTGTTAATGTCGGCTTTAACTCCGTCGTCGTCCTCTACGTGTTCCTCCAGTTCCTGCGGGTTGTTGAGAAGATCCTGGTAATATTCTCTCAAGCTCCCCATAACTTCTCTTTCTTCTGTTAATACTTCCCGATTTTTGCTTTTTATAAATTGCGTATTTTGCTTTTTTTCTGTTCGTAATAACTTTAGAATTCGGTAAAATAATTTTTGATTCCCTGTGCAAGCCTTTCCATTTTTTCCCCGAATTTTTCCCATTGATTACTTATAGAGGCTATTAATAATGCATTTGTTCTCTTCCCTTCTGTTCTGTAATTTTCATAGTTTTCTCCTATTCTGTTCGCTAAATACTTTTCTCATCTTCTAATGCTTTTTCTTTGACCTTATTTGGTTTTTAATTTCCCCCATTCACCAGGGTGTTTGTTGTCTGCTATCTTCTTTATTTATGCCACTTACGCCTCTTGCAATTTCTAGAAGATATACTTAAAGTAATTCCAGTTGTTTTCTATAATTTCTTTGCTTGTTTGTTTATTTTGGATTTCCAGTCTATTACTCATCTCTTGTTCGTTTTTTTTGCAGTTTATTTATCTCGTAATGTATATGATTTGATGGAGCTACTACAAAGTAATCACTACCAAATTCTGGTTCTCTTCTTACTTTTGTGTCTATTAGTGTTTTCCTTTATATGCTTTGTACGACTACGTAATCGATTATCGATTCTTCATATCTAGTTTTATCTGCCCACGTGTATTTATGTATATCGTTGTGAGCAAAAATGTGTTGGTAATGACCAAATTGTTTATCAGACTTAAATCCAACATTCTTCTTCCATTGTTGTTTCTAACTGCTCATCGATGGTTTCCAATTATTGTATCGTATTTATCATCACTTATATTAAGTTTTACCATCGCCTGGAAGCCTGCCAAGTAGAGGGGGGAAGACATTTTCAACATGTGCTACGTTAATTCATACGTCGATAGCACTAAAAAGGTATTTGTAACATTTTTGTTTTTAACACATTTTTTCCCATTTCCCAATAAACACATAAATAAAGGAAAAGAAGATGAGTACGGTGATATTTCATGAGCTTTTCGATGAACCTAAATACAACATACCTTTCCATTGGAAAACAAAAGTTGGGTAGGGTTGCAGAGCTAAGGGTTTGAAGAAAAAAATTTTGTTGGGAACAAATACGTCCAAAGTGAAATCAATTCACTTGTTTCAGCGTTTTTTTTAAGTACTGGTTGGGCAGATAATAATTTTATTCCAGACTATCGCGCAGCATTGTTTTTAATAAATGTTCTTAATGTGATTTAGTTGTTTGCGTGTATTTATATAATGTCTCAAATATACAATTCATCGAATACATTATTTTTTATATCTTTCTGTCCATTAGCGCTCTTCAGTTTTTATCTTGATACAGTCACCTTTTCTTCAATTTCAGGCAAAATGTATGGTATTTACATGATCACCTTTCATTATCTGACAACGACGAAGTTAGACAACATCTTTTTGAACTTTATTCTGAACGATTGATTGGAAGGGGCCCTGATGAACCTATTGCTTGGTCACCTATAGTCCAGGTCTCAACCCTATGGACTTTTGCACATTTGTACTTATGTAAGTGAAATTCAATCGAATTATTTCAACCTACCTCTTTGTCACAACCTGTAATTATGGTAATGAGATTTGTGTTTTTTTTGAGCCTCTCATATCTTTTTTAAATCAGATATTTGATTGCTATTTTTGGTTTTTCGAATTCTTGCTTACTTTGAAGTAGTTTTGGGGATATTTTCCATTCTAAACGTGGTAATATGGTGAAAATCCAGTTTCTAAACGATTCACCATCCATTTTCTCGTAACAATCTCCCTTTTTTTAATTCGAAGCATCGTATGCCATTGTAAACGTTATTCATTTCCCGTTATATTTTTCCCTTCTTGATAGAGTAAGAGTTCAGATGATTCTTGAAATACTAGGATTATTTTTTATCAGACGTCGTGTGACTTTCATTAATCCATGTGTCATCAAGGTAGTACGTTTTTCAGTTTTCTCTTCAATCTACTTTTTTCATATCCCTTCTCCCTACGACTATTTCCTCTTAACTCATTGTTGAACTATTCTTCTTTGCTCACTTTTCCATTCGTTAATACCTCCTCACATAATACAATTAGTACGTACCCAAAATATAGTTGTTGATGAACAAACTATCATAGTTTCTGCAGAGAATAATTTTGCAAAAATTCATTTACTTTTACTAATAGTAGATGTTGAGTTTTTGGTAGGAATATTAATATTTCCTTTTATTTTAGCACAAATTTGAGATTAATATTAAGCATATAAACCAATGAGGCTTTCCTAATTTATTTTGTTCTCTTGAGATAATAAAAAGATATTTTAATTTTATTATTTGACAGCTAGAACCGAAGTTCCACATTGCAAAATAAATATTTCATATTTCTTGTTGTTACACCACGTTTTTCAACGTCATATTTTAAATCACAGATTTAGGAATGTACAATGTAGAGCCTGTTGGAATAAACGTCGCAAAGTTCTAAACATGAAATGCTCCGGAGGAAATAAAATGATAAACGCTAGGGTAACGAGTTGAATTTGTGGGGCACATCTGTAAAAGGGAAAAGATAAAAATGGTTAAAACGATGGAAAGGATTTCTTCACAATTTATATTTGTCTGTCGCAATTTCCAACGAATCCATTTATCTAGTGAATTTCTTAAAAATTGTCTATACCCGCAACCAATTCACGATGTCAAATCGCGCAACACATCTTAATTATTTCTTATAAAAAGTTATACATACAAATATTTTTATTCTACTTGAATTAGTAATAAATTAAGATGACTAGAGTCATATCTCACGAATTTCATTAAACCTCTGTTAGGTAACAAAGGAAATAGTTTCACAGTTTATTAAAAATTAGAATATTACATTTTAAAAAAAGTAATATTAGTAGATTCCACAGATTAAGGGTCCAAACAGTAAATATTAAAATAGTTAAACGAAAAACAAAATAGTATATTACATGACGAGAGTTGTAAGAAGCTTATTAAATGCGACTAAAAGAGTTGGGCGTGAGCCGCGTAGCAGCTGGGGTGGAGGGGTGCTGGTAAAGATGATACCAACCCAAATGACAACCTCACCTGCACAAGGTGCACCCTGCTAAATAACTAACGAGGCTCTGTCGACCGAGTTACTGCCGGGATAAGCAGTTCCTCTTTTGTCAGTCAACAGCTAAGGGTGGAAGAACTGACAAGAGACTAGGGCACCTTCTTGTCATTGGAATGAGAAATTGTTCCAAAAGTTGAATGAGCCGGCAAACGGCCAACGGTATGGAGATATAGTAGGCAACGGAAAACCACTATATTAAAGATCCTGATGGATATTCCAAGAATAGTCATTATGGCCAGTAATGGCGACAATATAACTATTACATGGAATCGGACCCCAAGATCCGACAGGAGCAGATTTCAGGGCTTCCCCGGTCGTTAACATGCGAAAACCCTATAAAAAATCAATAATGTTAAACAAAAACCAAAATATGCACATGGAACGTGAACACTATACGAAGCCGGAAAACTAAGAAACCTATTACAAGATTAGACAGACTCGATATTTCTGTCCTAGGAGTCTGCGAAGCAAGATGGCCAAACAACGGGCGCAATACTTCACAAGATTATCAAATATATTACTCGGGAACCAACGATGAGTCACATCAAAACGGTGAAAGAAATCACTGGGAAAATCTGTAAAAGAATTTGTCCTATTATCAGATCGGGTAATGCTAGTACAGTTAGCTGCATATCCAGTTAATATAAATATAATACAAATATATGCACCCATTGCTGACAAAGATGACACAGTTGTTGAATCTCTTTATTGACTTATATCAGGAGGTATATCAACTCCAGATGATTCTCCAATTCCTGGGACACTACTTGATCCACAAAAGGAAATCTTTCATAATAGTCTCACACTCTACCCGATGGGTAGAACGGAAAGTGATGATTCAATAATATCAGAAATATGCGAGAATCATGAAAGAGAAGAAGATCGTAAGAAAAGAAAGGTCTGAAACAAGAATGATCAATGTAATTCTATCAAATGATTGTAAAAGAGCTCTAGCTAAAGAATGAAATTGATGTAAAGACTCACCTATTGTTCTTGGGTGACCTCGTAGGTAACTGATAATTATTACTACAAATCCAACTAAATGGATGTAATCCCTTGATGTTAATGAGTATTAATATCTATTTTTTTCAGCTAAAATATCCCCAACTAGGAATGTAGCACATGCTAATCCGAGAAGCCGAAAAAAAACATGAAGAGGTACGAGTATTACATATGTCTCCTCTCCCAACTAGAAAGGAAGACTCCTTCATTCAATATACTACTTAGCCACTGTGACTTTATCCAATAAATAACAATAATTTAAATAAATTATGGAAGAAGAATTTTATTAAAGGTTTGACAGTACATTCTAATTGATACTAAAAAAAATGTAAACATGGTAATTGCTGGCTGAATCTGTTCGTAGGTTTATTATTCGAATTTTGAGATGGTATTCAAATATATACAATTTATTAATTAGGATTGTTTGTTTCCTAATGTTCCAAGGTTAGTACTTATGATTTATGGGTATGGAATTGAACAATTCCGGTTTTTAACCCGTAACAAACATCAAAAAGGGACAGAAAGCAATAGATCGAGCAAAGCGAAGAAATACCCCTGGACCGGACGAGATACCTGCAGACCTGCTAAAATTATTAGACGACGAGAGCGTTGTGATCATCGCATCCTTATTTAACAAGATATATAGCACTGGTGAAATACCAGTCGACTGGTTAGTATTCTTATTTGTTACTATCCCGAAAAAGAGTGACTCAAAAGAATGTGGTGACTACCGGTTTGATGACTCACACACTTAAAAATTTTTTGAAAATATTGCACCATCGTATATATCAACTTTGTGAGGACAGAATCAGTGATGAGCAGTTTGGTTTTCGAGGCGGTATGGGTACCCGTTGTTCTGCATACGAACACTTTTGCAAAAAAGTGTTGAATTTCGTAAAAACATTTACGTATGTTTCATTGATTTCGAGAAAGCCTTTGACTAAGTACCGCATACACCACTGTTTCAATACTTAGATCGAATTGGTCTTGACTCATATGATGTAAGACTGCTCAAAAACATTTACTATAACTAGACTGCTAGAGTACAAGTGGAACAAGAGGTTCCAGAAAATGTCCCTATTAAACGTGGCGTTAGGCAGGGATGTGTCATGTCACCAATGCTTGTTAATGTCTACTCGGAAGCTGTCTTTGAAGAAGCGCTGAAATATCGTCATGAAGGTGTTAAAATTGGTGGAGAAGTCATTAACAACATTAGGTACGCTGATGATACTGCTATAATGGCAGAAAGCCTCGTAGACCTCCAAACACTACTAAATGCAGTAAACAATGCATGCAAGGGAAAGGGTTTAAGTGTCAATACGAATAAAACGAAGTGGATGGTTGTCGGTAAAATTAATATCGAGTATACAAAATTAAAATTAGGTGATAAAATTCTGGGTAGCTGGATGGAGTTGAAGGCGATGAAGAAATCTGAACCAGAATAGAACTGGCACGTAAAAGATTCACTAGTTGGCGTTCTGTACTATGTAATAGAAGTCTTTCGATGAACATCCGTCTAATAGTATTAAAGTGCTACGTTTGGTCTGTTTTGCTTTATGGATGTGAAACCTGGACACTGAAAGTCAAGCACCTAAATAAATTGGAAGCGTTTGAGTCACATGCTCCGATTAATTATCCAGGGTAAAATAGAAGTAAAGCGTTGGATTGGCAGAAAACAGCTTTCTTGGCTTCGTAATATTGGACAGGTCGAACAGTCGAAGAATTGTTTCATGTAGCTACCGATCGAGAAGCTCTCCAACAAATTGTCAACTCGATGATATCCAACGCCTGAACGCTTGATGATAGCCAACGTTTGATAACAAGCATGGAACACAAAGAAGATAATAAGCTTACAACTCAAGGTGTGTACTATACTTTTTCTACGATTATTTTCATTAGTAAAAATAGAAAGCCTAACAAGTGACTTTTATTTACTTAAAAGTAGGGATAAATTTAAATTTATTTATTTATAATAATTAATTGTGAAATTTTGGAAATTATTCATAACTATACCATATCCGTGTTTGGTGATTGTTCAATAATACGCTGTGAATGGTGGGATGATGTAAACTGTACGATATGTTCTTTTTGGACATTGATATTTTCAGTGTATGTAAAGGTCTGTAAATTACTTCCAATTGCATTTATAATTTTATTGGCTGTTGACGTCGTATTATTTATTGACTTATCGACATATCCTTCGGCTGTTGTTTAAGATTTCCATCCGCCATGTCATTTAAGAGCCGTTAAATTGCCACCGGCATCAACCAAAAGAGTGGCAGAAGTTCGTCTTAAACAGTGACCTGTGTACATGTTGGGATCTGGTAACTTTAAATATTCGGCTATTTATTTAGGAACACCGCCTATTTTGTTAAATCCTACCACTTGTTTCGTACAATTACTGCTTTGACAGTTAAGGAAAAATTTATTAATTTGCGGAACGCTAATTTGTTGTCTCTCTCTCTATAGTGTTTGCAGATATTATTGAAATTTCCAGAAATTACGAAAGATTTACATATTTTGGTTTTCGTATCAGGTGTATTCGAATGACAAAAATATGCCGGACGATGAAGTTGTTCTGTTAACAGCAGAGCTAAATAAACTAAAAAAGAATGAACTATTTGAAATAGTTTTAAATTTTAAACTTCCCTCCGGTATGAATAATGTGCAACTATTGGACTATGTGAAAAATTTGAGTGAAACTGTCGCTAATGTGAAGAAATCAGAAGATAATCAAGTTAACCTCAAAAAAGCTACATGGGCACAGTGCGATCACCTCTTGAAAGACTTAAACGCACTTAAAAGTGAGCTTGTCTCTGTAAGTAAACTCTCTTTTCACCTGAAATATCGAATTGTGGAACAGAAAAGCTTAATTTTGTTGCTTAAACAATATAATTATCAAAATCCTTTCGGTAATCTGAATACAGCAGGGGCATCTAGTGGCAACAATGTCAACTGCGTAAATTCGAATTCTACAAACAATCAAGGTACAAAAACTAGTACTGATAAATATAAATCTACAACTATCCAAAAGTGTTTTTAAATGAAACTCAAGGTCTCTAGTTAATTCCACAATATAATACAAGTTATTGAAAATTCTAAAAAATTGACAATTGTTTCGATAAATCAATATCATATGAGCATATTCCACGAAGTAAGGGTCGAGACAGTCAATTTTTTTAACTATCCAAAAGCCAACTTTACAAAAATCCATACAAAAACCCTTTGTAAACATAAACACCATTAATAGGTAATCTCTCTCTGAAAAACGCCAGCATAAATAAATATAAACCGATTATTTGAAGCAATGCTATTTCAAAATTCAAGACCATTGCTCGTCAAGGACATGTAAATGTCTTTTGCATAAGTGCCAACATGACAAAAGATCTTTTATATTTTCTTAAATAAACAGCTCCAGATATATCCTTATCGTGTGTTGAATGGAGTAAAAATGAATATGTGTCCACATTCAAAGGGACTTTTCCCTTTGAGAATATACACCAAGTTTATAACGCGCATATTTGGCCCAATGAAGTAGCTATAAGAAGATTCAATTTTAAAAGAAATTTTCACCAACACCAGACGACAGACGAGTAAATGTGAATCCAAACAATTTAAATAACTTTAATACAACCAATGTTCTTAGTGTAATAAAAAAGTGTAATCAGCAGTGTGCGGTAAGTATGTTTCATATTAATATTCAGTGCATCTCTGATGAAGTAAAAACAATAAATGCTTTTCTTTCTGATCATCATTTTGATATTGTTTGCTTCTCTGAACACTGGCAGATTGGGAACTGTCTTCAATATATCTGGATATACATTAGCTAACGTAGCAATAAAATTCATGGAGGCCTAGCTATTTACGTAAAAGAAAACAATGATAGTTTAAAGTTTAGCTCAATTGATTTGGACGAGTTTAACAGCGAACAAAATTCAGAATTTACAGCAATTTATTTGCCATCAATAAAAATCTCAGTTATAACAGTATACAGATCTGGTGAATGCAACATTGGTCTGTTGATATTCATGAATTGAATAGCCGCATCTTGAAGGAAACCAATTCTATTGCTGCAAAACCTTTTACGGAACTCATAAATCTTATTTTTAACACCGCTATTTATCCCGATATTTTCAAGCCATACAAAGTACTTCCTCTTTTTTAAAAAGGCGATACTTCCGTAATCGATCATTATCGCTCTATTAGTATTATTTCAATATTCAGTAAAGTCATTTATAAATTAATAAAAAACAGCTGTATGACTACTTTAATTCAATCGAATTCTTTATTAGCTCCCAATTTGGCTTTACAAATTCCCGCTCAACCACCCAGGCAGTTCTTAACGTTGTGAGTGGCGTAGTGGAAGAACTTGGCATCCGTACTGCTATAATGCTCTGCGAATTTTCACAAGCATTTGACTGCGTTTCTCACGACATTCTCTTAGAAAAATTAAATCATTATGGAGTTAGGGAAATTCCGTTGAAGCTTATAGGGTCTTACCTGTCAAACAGAAAACAATGTGTCAAAGTGAATGGTCTAACATCAGATTTTCCAAAGGTGAGTCATGGAAGTCGTATAGCAAGCGGAGTTCTGTAACACTTTGGTAACCATGCCATCCACTTCTCCATCCCTATCTGAAAAAGTGATCGATAATGACCAGATGGTGTACAAGAAGTGAAGGACAATGACCAGAGGGTGTACAAGAATTAATAAACAAGAAGAGATCAAGAGATAAGCGATAAGTTTTGCAAACATACAAGGAGTATCTAAAGAGTCATCTGAAGAAGTGAACGACGATGACCAGAGGGAATAGGGAGTGTCTTTATCTACCCTCTCAGGGTGTGTCTTTACCTACCCCCTCTTACCTGCGCTGAAGAATCGACAATGACCAGAGGGTGATATGGGAAAGAAGAGGAGATAAGCGATGAGTTTTACAATATTATACAGGGTTGGTAAAAAAGTATAAGAAGTGGTTGTTTTACCTTTCTATACCTGTGCTGAAGATGTGATCGACAATGATCAGAGGGTGCCGTTGATCGATGGGAAACATAATAGATAAGTCATGAGTTTTACAATATTATACAGGTTTATTCAAAAGTAACGTATAAGAGATAACTGAAGGAAAAAAAAATGTAACAAGAACAATGGAACAAGGGAGCAATGACTAAATGGTTGAAGTCAATTGTCATTGTCGTCTTTGTCGCTTTCCCAGGTATACTTTATATAATTAATTATTACACTTATTTTGATCCACTTGGGTCAATTTATATTCTCCTAATACCACAAAAATATTTTACAACATTTTACTCATCTTAAACACACCTGCACAGGTAAAATATACTTGGGAAAGCCACAACGACGACAATGAAAATGGACTTCAACCATTTAATCATTGTTCCCTTGTTCCATTCTTCTTGTCACATTTTTTCTTCCTCAGTCACCTTTTATACGTAACTTTTGAATCAACCTGTATAATATTGTGAAACCCTTCGCCTGTCTCTTCTTTTTCCCATCGATCAACGGCACCCTCTGGTCATTATCGATCACATCTTCAGCACATGTATAGGAAGGTAAAACAACCACTTCTTATACTTTTTTACCAACCCTGTATAATATTGTAAAACGCATCGCTTATCTCTTCTTCTTTCACATATCATCCTTCGGTTATTGTCGATTCTTCGGCACAAGTAAGAGAGGTAAAGACACACCCCGAGAGGGTGGAGAAAGACACACCCTATACCCTCTGGCATTGTCGTTCACTTCCTCAGATTACTCTTTAGATACTCCTTGTATATTTGCAAAACTTATCGCTTGATCTCTTCATCTTTCTCAATTCTTGTACACCCTCTAGTCATTGTCCTTCACTTCTTCAGATAGGAATGGAGAAGTGGATGGCATGGTTACCAAAGTGTCACAGAACCCCGCTTGCTATACTACTCATGGTGACCCTCAAGGGTCGGTTCTAGGCCCCCTCTCGTTTATCATTTATATTAATGATCTGAGCCGTTATATGTTACCTTATATGTCGGATATATTTGCAGACGATTCAACATTTATTATTTCGGAGAAAGATAATACGAATTTAGCCGCCTCTCTAGATTGCGTTAGTAACAGGGCAAATGAATGGTTTTCATCGAACAAACTAAAATTAAATAATAATTAAACTGAAATCATGCATATATCTGCAAATAATCAATTATTTATCAGTTCACCAAAAAAACAAAAAATGGGAAATTACTTGGATTAGTCCTAAACCACAGGCTAAGTTGGCTGGCACATATTGAGCATTTAGTTGAAAAACTTTCAAGTTCCTTATTCATTTTACGACCGTTGAAAAGTATTACTAATTCAAGTACACTCAAAACTACGTATTTCCCACTCTTTCATTCGCATATTAGCTAAGGCGTCACTCTCTGGGGTAATTTCTCCCATGCTTTAACAATATTTAGAATGCAAAAAAGGCGATAAGGGTACTTGCTGATATTGGTTTGTCAACAGTTTTACATGAAATATAAAATTATGCCATTACCATATTTGTGTTTATTTCATACACTAAATGAAATTCATAGAAGACAGTCAATGTTGTCTAGAAATTCAGATATCCACGACTACAACACTCGTAATGCCCATCATATTAGATGCAGCCACTTTCTGCTAAATAAGACGCAATCAAATTCACCAAACTATAGACTTTTTAATATTTTGCCATCAAATGTAAAAACCTTGGGCTCCAATGATTTTGAAAAATATTTAGAAAAGTTTCTCCTTAAATATTGTTTCTACTTTGTTGATGATTACATTGTGCATTGTCGACGCAATCCAACACTGTATATCTGCTGTGGCATTTTATTCTGTTTTTATTTAAGACATTTCTTGTATGCTTCTTTTGTATGTATTTTCTCTTTTTTCGTGCTACGAACAGTTTATTGTAAAGTAGTTAATAAATATCTATCTATATCTTTAAACCAATAACATGGTACTTAAATCATCAATGTCAATAATTTTAAGATTTTTTAACTCTTGTTTCCTACAAGCTCCACATATTCCAATAGTTTTGCTATTCCCTTAAAATAAAAGTCTTATAAGTAGGTCCATTATGTTATAATTTCAAATAACATACCTTTTTGTAATTTGCGATTCTAATGATTTTGGGTTTTAATTTACTGAAGGTGCTATTGTTTGTGTTATCTAATTTATGGGCAACTACTATGCTGTGTTTTTTTAAAGTATTTGTTGCGTTGGGGCCAAAGATTATATTAATAACCTATAAGTGTTCAAACTGACTCACCTGATGCCTCTTGTAGCCAAAACTCGGAGTGCACTCACAAAAGTAGTCACAATAAGTAGTCACAATAAGTGGTATATAAATATTATCGTTCAGCGTAGCGGTACCTAATGTTCGTTTACCAATATCGTTCGACTGGATTCTTAATCCTACGTTTGGACAAAGACGACATAACAAAAAATTTAAAATAAAGCCGGCTTGAGCAACTTTGCATACTTTAACTAAAATGAATTGATAAGGCCATTTTAGCCGCAACATTTCCTGCCCGGGAAAAAGACTTAATAAATAAAGGGAAAAAGCAAAAAAAATAAAAATTACCTAACATTACCCCCATAACCAATAAGTGATTTGTTTAGCGACTAATCGTATTCTAAACACTGATCAAAGAAAAACAAAATTAAAATAAATCTTAAAGAAAGAACAAAACAAAACAAAAGTATTTGGCAACTACGGAACTATTCAAGAGGGTGAGGGCATAGCTTGACCAATGGCTTTTTTATTTCTCCCTTAGAAGTTTTTACTGTGGCAACTCTTACTGTTTTGTCTTCTCCGGGATACAGTTTGGTAATGCGTCCTAGTATCCACTCCGAAGGAGGTAAATTGTCTGCTTTAACAAATACGAGCGTGACGACGGTAGGCGGAATACTAGCCTTTAACCATTTAGAACGTAGCTGTAAAGTATGTAAATATTCATTATGCCAACGTCGCCAGAAGTCTTGGTGCAGATTTTGTAATAACTGCCACCGCGAAAGCCTATTGAGCGGTACATTGTTATAATCAGGTACAGGAATAGCTGACACTGGTTCCAATGTAAGAAAATGCACAAGAGTCAAAGCTTGTATATCATCTATATCGGACGTCATTGGTATTATTGGGCGCGAATTAAGAATCGATTCTATTAATGTAAAAACCGTATAAAATTCTTCATATGTTAATATTTGATCGGCTAGCACACGTGAAAGATGAGATTTTACACTTTTTACACCCGCCTCTACCAATCCGTTAAAGTGGGGTATGCCTGCGGGCGAGGGATGCCATTGAATTGTTTCATGAGCGGCTGCCTGTTGCATAAGTCTTGAGAGTTCATGACGAGCCCCCATGAAGTTGGTGCCACAATCGCTATGCAAATGTGATACCCTCCTCCGGCGAGCGATTAAACGTTGTAAAGCGGCCAAAAAAGTTTCTGTAGACAAATCACTTGCCAGATCCAAATGAACTGCTTTAGTAGCGAAACATACAAAAATGCATAAATAAGTTTTACGCGTGCGAACACCTCGATACCGAGTCATTACGATATTAAAAGGTCCACCAAAAACCGACTGCAGAGCTTGAAAACGGTTTAATTTGGGAAATTCTTGAAACTGGCAAATTTTCCATGTTGATAAAAACTTTCATGAAAATGACGAATAAGTAATGTGAATAACTGACAATTGCGGGATAGTAAAATGGGATATTTAGCGGAATATGAAAGTGGAGCATTTTTTAAACGTCCTCCTACTCCAAGGATGTTATCCTCATCCACAAAAACTTGTAGCTTGCGAAGCAGTTTTGAAAATTTTTTATTATTTAATTCGTTATTAAAATAAACGTGTTGAGTATATTTAACAAGTAGTAATAAGGCGGCAAGTTTTTCAGAAGAAGAAAGAGTGCCTAAACATTTTTCTTGCGTGTTCTGCAGGTTAAATACGAAACGAAGTATATAAGAAACAACATTTCTTAGGATCGAAAAGGAAGAAAAGCGGTTTAAAAGATCGGGTAGAAAATTATGATCTTCAGTTAACGCAAATAATAAAAGTTTATTTTTTTCATCGCAAATAATTTTACTAGTTTTAGAAGATATGTGAAATGTGGGCCAATAGTGGGAAGATTGCAATAAAAAAGATGGCCCTGTTAACCATATAGCATGTGCTGATAGCTCAGAGGGTAAGGCTCCTCTGGAGAGAACATCCGCGGGATTATTGATAGGCTCAACATAATTCCAACAGGATGAAGATACATTTTCTTGAATAAAGGAAACTCTGTTGGAAATGAAGGTTTTATATTTGCAAGGCGATCCAGTGATCCAATATAAAACAATTTGAAAATGAGAAATTTTATCGAACTCAATATATCCAGCGAAACATTTCTGAACATAAATTAATAATTTGTTAAGTAAAACAGCTGCAGAAAGCTCTAGTCTTGGAATGGTAAGCTTATTGGTCGGAGCTATTTTTGAATTTGGACAAACAAAACTGGTATGGATATTATTGGCTTGTTTACACATTCTTAAATAAATAACACATCCGTAACCTTTTTCACCTGCGTCACTAAACCCATGCAACTGATAATTGCAAAAAACATCTGAACTGAATTAATGTCCAAAAATCGGGGTATTTGAATATTTGCCAGAGAGGAGAGATCTGAGCAATATTTTTTCCAGGCAGAAATCACATCTTCACAGGGGACATCATCCCAGCCGATACGGGACAGCCATAGCGTTTGAATAAGGTATTTACAGTAGAAGGTTATGGGAGAAATGAATCCCAAGGGATCATATACTTTTGCTAATTCCGATGATAAAGAGCGTTTTGTACATTTAAACTCAGGTTGTATATTAATCTTAAAAGGAAAACAATCACTTTGGGGATGCCACTCTAAACTCAACACTTTCAGCGAATTGGACGAAAAATCATGCGGATGTTGAGACAAGTGAGATTGTGGTAAATCAGAAAGCAATGTCAGATTATTACTAGACCATTTCCTTAATTCGAAGCCTCCCAACTTCATGAGTGAAACAAGCTCCTGTAGTTATCCCTAAAAGACATTACCGACAAAAGGACATTAGTTTAGAAATAAGAGTTAAATTTAGGTTAATATTAATTATAGTATTCAGCGACCATTGCTCTGAAATGGTCAATGTCATTTATCAATGGAGGCACGTTTCTGTTAATATATAAACAAACATGTACAACTTATAGAGAGAGGTCAGACATGTAGTAAAACATAACTACGTTTCCTATAAAATAAGAGTGAACGAACCAGGATAGAATTATTGTTATTTATACTTTGACTAAGTCGATCGATATATTTATAATTGTGTATTTTAACGTATTAAAACTTGAACCCAGTGATTTTTATAAATGTGATGTTGTTTATTCTATTCCCGAATACCGGTTGCTAGGTAAGTGGTTTCCTCAATGATAATATGCCTTTATGGTAAACGTCAAGTATACGAAGAACCCTTACTAAGTAACCACTACATGGCGATCCTGCAAATTTAATGGTTATTGTAAAATGGTTATGGTAAAATTAATAGTATAATAGTAATCGCCACTACATGGCGATCCTGCGGAACTAATGGTAAAATTAATGGTAAAATATACATCGATCCTGCCAACTAAATGGAAATGGTAATTGTATAATGGAAATGGTAAAATTGACAGTTAAATGGTAATCGCCACTACATGGCACTAAATGGTTATGGTAAATTTAATGGTTATTGTAAAATGGTAATGATTGGTAAAATGGAAACAAATGGTTATTGTAAATGGTGAAATTTCATTCCGCAAACGAAAAATTATGGTACAATTGATGTTATGCGAGTAGAACTATATGGTTTTCTATTTAAATTTTGGACCTTGGAGAAAAGAAACAATGGGAGGTTCATCAACCAAACAGGAGGCAAAAGAAACAGGAATTGTCAACAACACTTTCATGGTACAGCAAGATAATATTGCGATGCACATAATGGTATTATTATACATTATAACGATAGCTTTCATCTTAAAATTTGTTTGGTCATTATGGAAAACGCACCGAAGAGCGTTGAAAAGGGATATCAACCGAAGCAATGCAGTAAAGCAGGCAACAGGAACTCTCACCGTGTAAAAATAATTGTAAGTACATATGCATTCTATTCTTATGAACGAATTTTTTTGTTTAAATGTCAATGACGTGGCAAGATTTTGAAGATAAGTAACGATTAATTGTGGAAGAAGTTAATGAACAGAGAAAAAGGGTTTTGAAGAAACTCCTAAAAATCCTGATATACATATAGAAGTAATTAATAGCATAGTAGGTCTTTATAATAATTTTGCTAAATTAATAGCCAAAAATTGGAAAAATTTAAGTTCAGTACAACAGGAGACTTGTAAAAATTATTCAAGTAGGATTAGGGATAAAGCTGATAGGGCATTTCAAGCGTTAAATTGTATTATCGACATACCTACCTCTATATTTGAGGAAATTGACACTGTTGTATTACAAGCAATAAGCAAACAGTTGAAAATGGCGACAAGTATGAACGATTTTTTTAATTTTGCGAGCAAAGTTTTACCGAACGAGTTTAACGGCGAAGCAAGCAAATTACAGTCATTTTTAGACTCATTAGATTTATTACAAATAAACGCGACTGGTAATGAGGAAAATGCTATTCTATTAATAAAAACGAGACTAACAGGTAAAGCTAGAAGCTAATCACGACGGAAAACTCCATTGCAGACATCAAAAATAAACTTAAAACAGGAATAAGAGGAGACAATCCAAGCCTTCTCTTAGCGAAACTTGGTAAAGTAAGACATAATGGAAAAGATGTAACACAGTATGCAACGGAAATAGAAAAATTAGCGGAAAGATTACAGGCAGCATACATATCGGAAGGTATGCCTGAACGGCTAGCCGAAAAATATACGAAAGAAGCAATGATTAAGGCAGTAACTATGAATGCCGCAACGGATGTAAGCAAAACAATAATTGCAGCGGGAAGTTTTGAAACTACACAAGAGGTACTATCAAAATTGGTTTCAGTAGAAGGTATAGTAGGACAACAACAAGTCTTACATATGAAAGATAACAGGAATTTCTCCAGGAAGTCAAACTTTGACTTTAGGAATAATCACCGCAGAGGAAACAACAGAGGATTTTATAACGGTAATCATTCAAAAGGAACATTTCGACAATATAATCAAGGGAACAACTATGGCAGATACGAAAATTTTAATAGGAAATACAATAATAATAGAAATTACAATAATCGTGTCAATAATAACATGAGAATATGCAAGATAGAAGAGAAAATTGAAGAAATGAGTAGACAAATAGTGCAGTTGAAGAAAGAAAACTATGATTTAAGGATGGAAAATAAGGAACTAAAGGAAAAAACAGAATTTATGCAAGAAAACGTGACAGATACTCAGAAAAATTTTAGGGAGAATAATTTAATAATACATGGTATAGAAGAAGACAACGAAGAAGATGAGGAACAACTAGAAAACAAATTAGAAGATGTAATGAACAAGGTTAATAACACAGTAGATGTTAAAACAGATATTTTGAAATGTAAAAGATCAGGAAACAAAACCAGTAACCAAAATAGGCCAGTACTAATAATGATGAAAGATGTGAATAAGAAAGTAGAGACTTTGAACGGAATGAATAAATTAAAAGGAACAAAGATATATATTGATGAAGATTATCCAAAAGATATATTGCAACAGAGAAAACAACTAATAAGATACATGAAGCAGGCGAGAGAAAGTGGAGCTAAAGCTAAAATAATTGATAATACATTAATGATTAATGACAACGTGTACAGTTTAAAAGAATTAGAAGAAAGGAAGAATCAGTTTGAAATACATACAGGATGAAACAAATCCACATATAAGGAAAATAACGAAACTAATCCGAAAATTTTGGATAAAATTTTCGGCGATAAAAGTTTCAATCAATTAAGAGGTGAATACATTGTCTAGGAAAAATTTGAAATTTGATCGGTTTAAAAAAATATGATTTTGAAATACAGTATGTTAAAGGTATAGCAAACTACGCGGACAGCATATCGAGAATATCCATAGAAGAACTTAAGGATTTATACATAAATAATTCACATGTCTTGGCAATCACAAGAACACAAACGCAAAAAGAAAACGCTAAAACCAAAAAGGATCAAATGAATAAAGTAGAAACAAAGGAAGTAAGAATACCAAAACCTGCAGTAGTAAAAGTTTTAAATAACCTTGAGGCACATAAATTACCAATTTTACACTTTGAAAATAACCGTATCTCACTTAGGATGAGAATCCGGATCAAAAATAAATAGAAATTTAGTGAAGCCTTAAATACCGGATTACACAACTTCGACCTAGGACGAACGTTGGAAAAGCTTGAAGAGCTTGCGGTAAGAAATGAAATAAAAAGAATGAAAATATATAAAAATGATGATATATTCAAAAAGTGCACAGTAGAAGAATTTATAGAAGTAGGAAATCAAAGTTTAAAAAGTATTCAAGTATGTATATGCGAAATACCAAAAATGGTACAGCAAAAAGAAGAAATCCAAAAGATATTAGAAAGATATCACAATGATCCAATGTTTGGAGGACATGTAGGAAATAATAGGTTATTAAAGAAACTAAGAGCAAATTTCAAGTGGAAAAACATGGAGAAAGACGTAAGGAAGTATGTAAAAAATTGTCATAAATGTCAAGTGAACAAAGCAAAGCCTAATCACAAAGAGAAATTTGTTATCACAGATACATCTATAAAACCGTTGATATTATTTACATAGACACAATAGGTCCGTTTGTAGAGAGTAACAACAAGAATCGTTTTTGCATTACAATATTATGCGAATTAACTAAATACGCAGTAATGATACCGGTTCAGAATAAAGAAGCACACATAATAGTAAAAGCAATTTTCGACAACTTTATACCGAATTACGGATTGATGAAGGAAATAAGAACAGATCAAGGGACGGAATATAAGAACGAAATAATGAAGAATCTAGCGGAACTATTAAATATAAAACATAATTTGTCAACAGCGTACCATCACGAAGCAATAGGCAGTTGTGAAATATTACATAGGACATTTAACGAATATATAAGAAACTTTATCAAAGATTCTAGGGATAACTGGTGTGAGTTTGTAAGAATGTTCGCTTATTGCTATAATACAACACCAAGTACGTATCACGGATACACTCCTTTTGAGTTATTATATGGGAGAAAACCCAATTTGCCAGAATTTTTAGACGTAAAAATTGAACCGTGTTACAATTTTGAAAGATATGATAGAGAACTAAAGTACAAATTACAATACGCTAACGAAAGGGCCAGACAGTTTTTAATAAATAATAAATTAAGTAGAGTTAATAATAGCGAAAATGATTCTTCACCTGTAAATTTTAAAATAGGGGAATTAGTTATTTTAAAAAATGAAGGGAGAAATAAATTTGATCCACAATATCTAGGTCCGTTTAAAATAACGGGAATTAAGGGGGTAAATTGCGAGATTACATCTCCAGACAAAAAACAACAAATTATTCATAAGAATCGATTGTTTATATACAAAGAACGGAAACATTTGTAAATAAGTGAAGTGTATTGATAAACGAACAAGTAGTGTTTAGTAAGCAAAGACAAAACAAAAACATTCATTAAAAACAGTTATAGGTATAAGTGATAACGAAAAATTAAAATGATAATTTTTCTCTTCCAAGAGGGGATGATGTAGTGATCCCTAAAAGACATTAACGACAAAAGGACATTAGTTTAGGAATAAGAGTTAAATTTAGGTTAATATTATTTATAGTATTTAGCGACCATTGCTCTGAAATGGTCAATGTCATTTATAGAGAGAGGTCAGACATGTAGTTAAACATAACTACGTTTCCTATAAAATAAGAGTGAACGAACCAGGATGGAATTATTGTTATTTATATTTTGACTAAGTCGATCGATATATTTATAATTGTGTATTTTAACGTATTAAAACTTGAACCCAGTGATTTTTATAAATGTGATGTTGTTTATTCTATTCCCGAATACCGGTTGCTAAGTAAGTGGTTTCCTCAATGATAATATGCCTTTATGGTAAACGTCGAGTATACGAGGGACCCTTACTAAGTAACCACTACACTCCGAAACCAACTTAAATGCAAGATCCATAGTAGGGCAAGACGTGAAAATATCATCTATATAACAAAAATTGCGAACAACGTGTGCGGCCAAAGGAAATTTTTCACCTTCATCTTGAATTAACTGTTGGAGACACCGAAGAGCCAAAAACGGTGAACTGTTAAGCACATACGTTAGCCGAGTTAAGTTATAATCTTGGACTTCTTCGTCAGGCGAAAACCTCCAAAAAATTCTTTGACAATTACAATGAGCGGGATTCACAAAAATTATGCGATACATTTGTTTAATATCTGCACAAACAGTATAGCGATATAAACGAAATAATAATAAAATCGACACAATACCCTGCTGGAGTCTTGAACCAACAAATAAATTGTCGTTTAGCGATGTTTGATTAGGTAAGTGCGCAGTTACATTAAAAACAACCCTAAGCTTGATTGTGAGACTGTGCGGCTTTACAACTGCATGATGGGGAATATAATAAGAATGGGTAGGAACCTTTAAAAAATCAGAATATTGCAAATATAAATGAACGCACTTAAGCAACCGGCGTTTGAGCGAATAAACGCGGCGAAGGCTAACGTGCGCATGCCAGGAAAAGTTGGCAAAAAATCTTGTTTAAAAGGAAGTGCAACCATATAATTTTCCTCCTTTACACGACTATCAACAAATATTTTTTCACAAACATCAATTTTATTTGCAGTATCGATTACTTCTGGAACACTTTCGACTTTCCAAAATATCTTTAAAGTACTATTTAAAGCACTGTGTTCGACTAAGTTGCAATAAGTAGTGGTAGGTGAAGTATTTTGAGAAGTTCTACCTAGAATTACATAACCAAATATTGTATTGAGAGCGTCTGGAGTGGACTCATTTCCAAAAATTCGACCATTACAAATAATTTTTGAGAATACATGTGCCCCGAGAAGGACATCAATCTTCCCAGGCTTAAAAAAATTCGGATCCGCTAGGGATAAGTTCGAGATATGATCCCAACCTTTCATGGAAATCATACAATCGGGAAGGTCTTCACAGATTTTTTTAACTATTGCAGCCTCAGCGTATACTACCGGCGAGGGCAACCTAACTGGTTTACATGCAAAGACTATTTTAGCAGTATCAAGAGTTGAGGACATAGAGCCTAAGCCCTTTATATCGAGAAGTTAAGCAGATTTGGGAATACCCAAAATTTTAGCGGCTTTTTCGGTTATAAAGGAGCTCATGCTACCCGAATCAAGTGGACACCGGTAAGTATCATAACTTCCTAAATGATCCAAGACATCTAGGTAGGCAGTTGCTAACAGGGTGCGAGAAGTTTCAGTGACAATTCCCTGACCAACAAAAGCAGTATCGATATTTGGATTTGGCGGCATCATATTAAGATTAGTATTCGAATTAGCGGGAATGCGATTTTGAACATTGGTTGAATTAGTACTAATGCGCTTTGGCGTGCGATCGTAATGTAATAAACTGTGATGCGAACTAGAATTGCAATGTCAGCATCGTGTATCGAACGACAGTTTCTAAGATCATGCAACGAACTTAGACAATTAAAACATAAGCGATTTTCTTTACAGAAACTGCCTTTCTGACAGCGGCTTCTTATTAAAATTTTCACATTTATATAAAGAATGCGGTTGATTACAAAACAAACAATTTGTTGCAGGCGATTTCACATTTTCATTGGCATTGCTACTCAAAAATAAACGGTTTTACGGATTAAAACTAACTTTTCCGCATCTGTGGCCCTGAACAATGTTCTATCATGAAATTGTTACTTGTATACACTTTGAGGGATGTATCGTGCTAACAAACCGAAATTTCTCCAAAAATAACCAAAATTTTTGTATATCTGGATTTAGAGGACCCGCTGTACTCGCTCTAGTCAACTAAAAATCAATAAGGTACATCTGTGAGACACCTTGAACAATATCCAATCCTAAAATTGATCAATCGTATACTCTCTGAAGGCTGTATCGTGCTAACAAACTGAAAATTCTCCGAAAATGACGAAAATTTGGTACTTCAATTACCATAGCACCCGTTGTTCTGGCTTTACTGAGTTCAATATCAATAGGGTTCATCTTTGAGACGCTCTAAATGATATCCAATCATAAAATTAGTCACTTGTATATACTCCGGAGGCTGTATCGTGCTAACAAACTGAAACTTCTTCAAAAATGACAAAAATATCGTACTTAAAGTACTGTATCACTAGTTGTATTGGCTCCGGTGAGCTGAAAATCAATAGGGTTCATTAGTGAGAAGCCCTGAAAAATATTCAATCATAAAATTGGTGACTTGTTGAACTGCGCAGGCTGTATCGTGCTAACAAACTGAAATTTCTCAAAAAATTACAAAATGTCGTACTTCAAGTACCATAACAACCGTTGTACTGACACTGGTGAACTGAAAATCAATAGGGATCATCTGCGACATGTCCTCAACAATATTCAATCATAAAATTGCTGACTTATCGCACTCCGGAGACTGTATCGTCCTAACAAGACATGTAAGGAAAAGTGGCCGACGACAACGACGACGACGACGACGACGACGACGATGACGATGACGACGACGACGACGACGACGACGACGACGACGACGACGACATACACACAGGATTTTTTTCTAAAAACCGTTTTTTCGTGTTGTTGTTGATAGAAAACGTAAAAATAACTCAAAAAAAATTTCAAAATTTCAACTTTTTTTGGAGTAAACCAATACTTTTCTCGCATATAGAAAGGTTGGGCGGAAAAGTAATACACGAGCAGCGCGGGGTTGAGGTTTGAATTTAATTGTGGTTGAAGAAAAACCCGAGGGTTCACATAAGAGGACATTATCATATGCTAGATATTGTTCCGTTAAAAAAGTTATTGAAGTTTTATAACTAGGTACCGTAGTTGATGAGTTAGTCAACTCAAAGCGTAACTTCGTATCGTCATCTAACCTTCTAATAATCATCATCGCGAGAACAAAGTCCCATTGCGCCACAGGAAAATCCATGACTTCAAGAGCTGCGAGATTTTCCTCAAAAGTATCTACTAATTTTTCTAGCGCGTTTGGATTATTTGCCTCAATTTTGTAGTGGCTTCGATTTCATTCCAATGTGCTTGAGCACATTTTCTAGTTCAATTAGTTTATCAAACACAATTTTATGATTATCTCCTGTGTTTGGTAAGTGTTTTATTAGAGCCAGCGGCTTAGATTCTAACGATTTAATCAAATTTTTCTACCTCGGACAAACTAGTTTCATTATGCACTAAATTCTTTATAGTCTCCTTTGAACTTTTTCAACTCAATTTTAGGCCGACTAATATACGAAATATCATTTTGTAACATTGTTGCGTTTAATTGATTAGTGGTGACATGTACGGCATCATTGTTAAACAGATCTGAATAACTAGCTTTAATTTTATAATATTCTGTAAGAAATGCTTCCTTCACAGCATCTTCACCTTCAGGTACCACATCGGGGATGGCAAACAATATATTGTAACGTTTTTCTTATTTATTTAAACAGTAAACGTGTGGGATAAATTTTAAACAGTCGGTGTGTTCACTTAGTTAATTTATTTATTCAATACACTATTCACTAATTATATACACAGTTTATTCACTTAAACTAATTTATATAAATAGTTCACTAATTTATATTCACTTATTTACTTGTTTATCTCACGATATCAAATTATCAACTAAACTAACTCTTCCTGGTCGGTCCCTTATATATTAGTGCTATTCACTAGATAATTCTAGATTGCGGCTTACTCAAAAACAATTGGCTTTCTGGCATTTTCTAGATAAGACTGGTCACCAAAAAAAATGTCTAGATAAGATAGTCACAGTCGTAAACAATCCCTGCGCGTCCGCCATAATTTTAACTTTCATACCTGGCTTAGACAGAGTCGGATTTAGGGACTATACCAGTGTGCTGTTTCGTAAATATTACCCCGTCCTTAAATGGAAGTTCCTCCTGGAACTTTTGTGTAGCCGAGACTGGATGTTTGAATCGGCAACTGGCCCCATTTCTACACTTTCCGATCTTATGGAAATAGCGGAGGACCGTCTTCATCGAATACTGAGAACGGGGGTTGTAGCTGCAAATTAATATCTGGACACCGGTATCTTGAAAGATAATCTCTACCATGTTCCTGATGATTCGCCAATCCAACTGGTTACTCGCTATCTTAGGAATAGCCAGTTTCTTCACGTTGGATTCCAACACATGGTCTCGTAGGATTCGAAGTGCTTCTCACACATCGCGGTAGGTAGATCGATCTTGAAATTCATTTTTAGTTACTACGTAGAAGACGTACCGCGAATTATGTTTCAGTTTCAGTGTCTTGCCAGGGGCTGGAATCTGGTCTTCAAGTTTTTCTAATTGCCCGAACTTCTTTCGAAAGACGGATGCCAACCGAAAATTCACTGATTTGGATAGACTTTAATTCAGAGCAAATTTAACACTCCATCAAGTAGCAATCACACCACTAGATCTGAGTCTGTTCTTTAGTATAACATTTATTGATTTCATAATTTCTGGTAAATATATGGGTTGCTGGGAATTCAAGTTAGACCAATTGTAATAATCATATCAATAAACAAAATATGATCTATCTTATTTTATATTATATATATATATATATATATATATAATATATAATATATATATATATATATATATATATATATATATATATATATATATTCTCAAGATTTTGTTTCTTCCAACTGATTTCTTGTCAACCACAAACTGAATGCTACCTTAATCAGTCCAAAACATTCTCTTGCTGTTTCAACTTTTAGTGCTTTAGTGAACTGAATAGTTGAATTAGTGAACTGTATTGTATCTAGAATACGAGTGAATGGCAGGATCAATTCTGTTTTAGATCAGTTCAACAAGAAAATGAACAAGAAACGGAGTAAATCATGTGTAATTAGCAGTAACTTTCCGAGTAATTTGAAAGCTGTAAGTGACTTAAGATATAACGAAGTTTAATTTATATCCCAAGACGAACGTTATTTTGAAACGCCATGTACAGGGTGGTCAGATGAGGATGCAAAATGTTGTACCTCGAAAACTATTCGTCGTAAAGAGTTGCGGTTAAAAATTTTATTACTAACATGGCTAAAAGAAGACTTTGAAAATTGTTCTCAGATCTTCAAGAACCATATCTATAATATAAAAATGAATCGCAAAATGTGTTGGTAAGCGCATAACTCAACAACGCCTCGACCAATTTGGCCAAATCTTTTTTTAAAATGTTCGTTGAAGTTCAAGGATGGTTTTTACGGCGAGTAAAATTAGAATTATTGCTGGAAAAACCCTAAAAATAGCCCTTTTCTTTTCCCCATACAAATGATTTGTAACTAAAACGTAGTCAATTTGAGCTTCATTGCTATGGTATAAAGTTCATATTAAATTACAAGCACTCACTGTTGTCTAAGCAATGTAGGTGTGTTCCTAACGTCAAAGATCATATCTATCAAAACAATGTGCGTGTGTGCGTTGGAGCACAGAATACATAGTTGGAGGAGTTTAATTGTCAACTGATACACGAAACAAATTCGTATATCGTGTTTTGTGCAGAGTGTTTACTTAGTTAGTGTTTGTTTAGTTCGTGATTAGTGAAAAAATAATTTATATTTGATATGCCTCCTATAAGACGAAGCAATTTAGGTAGAAGAACCAGAAATGCTACAAACCAAGCTATTTACCAATCTAATCGTACAATCCCGTGATATTGTTTTACATCGTCGGAATGATCAATTACAACGTATAAAGGAAACACACCGCTCATATGATGCACTGCAATATCCCATTATATTTTGGCAAGGTGAAGATGGCTACAATTTCTCAATAAAAATGATAAATCCCATTACAGGTAACTAAAATATTAGTTTAGCTATGGCGATAATATCTCAGTCATTATATTATGTATTTTAATTTTATATTTGAATGTTATTAAAACAAAATATATTTACAGGTTCTGAAACCAACAAAAAAGTCAGTTCAATGAACTATTATTCATACCGCCTAATGATTCGGGAAAATGAAGAAAATCACATATTGAAATGTCGGCGATTATATCACAAATATGTTGTAGACATGTATGTTAAAATTGAAACGGAGAGATTAACATTCATCAGGTTGAATCAAACCAAACTCCGATCTGAAGAGTATATTCACCTTCGAGATGCGATTAATACTGATGGAAATGCACAGAATATCGGTCGAATGACTATTCTTCCAGCAACATACATCGGAAGCCCTCGGCATATGCACGAATATGCTCAAGATGCCATGTCGTATGTTCGTCATTATGGTACAGCAGATTTGTTCATCACATTTACATGCAATCCGCAATGGATAGAAATCAAGCAGGAGTTATTCCCTGGGCAATCAGTTGATTCGGCTACTAATCAAGATGATGTAGTCAACTATCCACCGGAATTTTTAAACTCGCTGGATTTGCCAGGATTGCCACCTCACAATCTCCAATTAAAGGTTGGATCGGTGGTTATAATGTTGCGAAATATCAACCAACCGCGTCTTTGCAACGGTACACGGTTAGCGATAAAAAAATTACTAAACAATGTGATAGAAGCAACTATACTCAAAGGAAAGTATAAAGGAGAAGATGTTCTCATACCGCGCATCCCAATGATTCCGACTGATGTGCCATTTGAGTTTAAACGACTACAGTTTCCAGTGCGGCTTGCTTTTGCTATGACTATAAACAAGTCCCAGGGGCAATCATTAAGTGTTTGTGGTATTAATTTAGAAAACCCATGTTTCTCACATGGTCAATTGTATGTTGCCTGTTCCCGTGTTGGAAAACCATCAGATTTGTTTATCTATGCGCCAGGTAATCAAACAAAAAACATCGTATACCACAAAGCACTACAATGATAATAATAATAATTATGATTCACATGATTAACAATAAAGCGATTACTTACTTTTAAATCCTTATATATGTTTTATTTAATTATTTTTTATTCACAACGCCCTATCACCAGGGTGACGGTTCTGTTCAGGAGAATTTTTTTAAATACGTAGGCAAAAAAACTGCCACATTACAAATCTTTTTGACAGGACGAAGTCTGTCGGGTCAGCTAGTATTAAACTTATAAAATGATTTTTCACTTATAATTGCACAAGTGGTTTGTATTTTATCGGGTAAATTTGGGTTGTTTAATGAGAAACTGTTTCCTAGCGATTTGACGAGAATAACTGTCAACTATTAAAAACAGGACACCAAAGGTGGAGTGTTTTTAGGTTGACAGTTATTCGAGTCAAATTGCTAAAGGAAACAGTTTAGAATTTGAAGAACACAAATTTACCCAATATCAATACAAACCTCGAGTGTAATTCGGCAGGACAATTTAATGAATGAGAAATTTGGAAACATATCTTGCAATATTACATTCAATTTCTCGATGGAAGTATCTGGTTCAAATGCGTATCTTTTTGCATCGCAAAACGTAGAAAATTGTCGCCAGATTGATGATTGCGTCGCAACTGTATTAGTAGGCACACAGGTATTGACAATTTGACTAATTTCGGCGTTCGTAGACACACCGAATCGACTCATTGTTAGTTCTTGAAATTTCAATTAGTTGTTGACAAGCATGCCAAACTATTTATTCTGGTAACCAACACCGCGATAATTAATGAACAAATGAATAAGTGAAAAAACCACTAGTGTATTTGCCGCTGTCAAAGTGACAATTGCACTGTGGCATATGCGATTTTTTAAACGTGAGTTAAATTGTCACTGAAATCTACCTAGGATATATACCAATAATTATATGTTTTTTAAAGCTACGCTTTATTCGAGTAATTTTGGTTAAACACTTTTTGACGAAACTATTAGAATAAAGCAGTGGTGTTGATCCCATGTTCCTCTAAATAAGCAGCTGTAACTCCTAAACAACTGAACAGATTGTAACATAGTTGGTCTCCTCGGAAGAAGCATTTATTATCCAATTATTATTGATAGTGCCTGACAGCGATTTTCTATAAAATAACAGAGAATTGCTAATTATATTAGTACCTATAGACCAAATGAAGATGCCAACTGAGAAGATAAAGACTGCATTTTCACGAAATCACAAGAGGAAATACACAAAACTAAATACAAATTAATAATATTGGGAGACCAAAACAGAAGAGTTTGAAACGATAAAAAGGAAGCTAGATAGAAATGGAGAAATGCCGAGAAATGGAAATGGGGGACCCAATAATAGACGTATGCTTAGAAAATGAACTAAAAATAGGAAACAAATATTTTTCCAAAAAATAAATATATAAAATAACCTGGCAAGTAATATCAAGAAACGAAAGATCCGTAATAGACTATTTTCTATTAAATAAAGGAATATGGAAAAAGTTTGCAGGTATTACAGTAAGAATAGGACCAGAACCCCTTACAAATGAAAATGAAATCGGGAATGAAACAAATAGATGAAACGAGAGGAAAGTAACACTACAAAATAAACTGTTACAAACTTAGACAAAAAGAAGTGAGAGAGAAATAACAAATAAAGAGAAGTTGGACATAACTAACAAAAACGAACAAGTGAAAGAAAAACTGGAAACATTTTATTAAAGGCAGCGGAAAGTACTTGTAGAATAACAAGAATAACAAACATGAAAACTAGAAGAACTCATTGATGGATGGCAAAAATGAAAAATGCAATGGCTGATACAAATAAAAAGTTGAAAAAATACTTACAGATGAAAGAACAAAAGCACTGGGAGGACAATAAGCAACAACAAAAACTCAGTCCAAAAATAATGAAAGAAGAAAAAGGAAAATAATGGCACGATTTCGGGAAAAGATGAAAACAGCATACAAGGATAACCAAAAATGATTTAACTGAACGCTAAAGCACATGAGACAAGGGAATAAATAAGCGAAATCTAAAATAAAAGACAAAAATGGAAACCTTCAAAATAACGAGAATAACATCATGGAAAGGTGGAGGGAGTACTTTAAAAAACTTTTGGAAGGCACAGACAAAGATAAAAATAAACATGATACAAATACACAAACTAGACCAGAAACTGAATTAGATCTCAATGAAAAATAAGCAAAGCTCAAAGGCTATAGGAATACTAAAAATACCGGAACATGACAGAATAACTGCGGACATGATAATCGCAAAGCAGTTAGTTATCTAACAGAGCTCACGAACGAAGTACTTAAAGACAAAACACCTGAGGACTAGAATTTGGGTATCATTACCCAATCTACGAAAAACAGAAAATGCCGAAACTACAGAGGCATCACATGGACTAGTATATTGTCTAAAACGTACGCCAGAATTTTGGAGAAAAGACTGAGAGAAAAAATGAAACATACTGTAATGTTTTTCTTATTTATTTAAAACTTTTTATTACGACGGGTGGGATAAATTTATACATACGGTATGTTTACTCATTTAATTCATTTATTCACTTAACTATTCACTAATTTATATTAACTACACTACACTAATTTCTATAATCACTTCGCTGCTGCTTATTTACTTAGACTAAATTTATATAAATACCTAACTATTTACTAGTTCACCGTTTATCTCACGAGATCAAATTATACACTAAACTCCGTTGGTAGGTAGTCTCCCTAAATTAAGTGTCTCCAATTTTGGATACTTCTCGATTGTGGCTCCCAAGCACAATCGACCTTCCTGGAAGTCTCTAGATAAGAATAGTCACAAAAAAATAACGGTAAACAGTTCGAAGGAATACCTGCGCCTTCGCCAAAATTTTAACTTTCGCTCAAAAACGGGTTGGTAAAACTTCAAGACGTTGTCAAATCAACTGGTAAAATTCCCCAGTTTGTTTTGACGTTTATTGACATTCGATCATCGTCTAATATTTACAAGTTTTTTTCGTGCTTTTAAATTCATTGCTTCTTTAAGATTAAAAAAACAGTTATTCTCATAACTAATTATTTAGGTAGATCTGCAGTGTGTGGTTAATAAAATGCCGAAGCAGCTGAACAGAAAATGTCAAGAGATGGTAACATCTTTGTTGAGCAATTTTGAACGATAATGCCGAAATGGGGGCCCGCTTACTGCTGTAAGAGACGTAAGTAATAGTATTCGCTATTTGTATTCATCTTTATTAATATTATTGTTACATATTTGAACGTAAATGATTAAATGTTTTTAATGTTAGGTTGGGTTGATTAAACTTGATAATATATTATTCTTTCATGAATTGAAGTAATTATACTGTATAGAGTTGCAGAAGCTTTACAACAGCCATGTCAAACATGCGGCCCGTTTTCTGCGTTTTTACGTGATTTAGAAAGTGAGTACACTGGTTTACCTTATTATGCAGAAGTGCGATGGCTTTCGTGTTCTATGGTTCTCGATCGGTTTTGGAAACTCAAAGAAGAAATACGCCTTTTCATGGAAGTGAAAGAACAAGATGTCAGCTTATTATCCGACGTACCTTTTTTACAAGATCTTTCATTTATGGTAGACATCACAAAACACTTGTCGGACTTAAATACGAAATTGCAAGGACCCCGCCAAGTTATAACAGATATACATGATCATGTTGAAGCTTTCAAGTGTAAGATGATGTTGTGGAAAAACCAGATAGCGGTGGATAATCTGTCACATTTTCCGACTTGCAAGGCGTATCAGGAAAGTACAAGTGGCCCAATATCATACAAAATGTATACAGAGAACATGGGAAGCCTTCTGTCAGAATTTGAAAAGCGTTTTCAGGATTTTAAGTCCCAAGAAAACAATTTTTCTTTATTTACTGGTCTTTTCACTATCGATATTGATAAAGTTCCCCCTCACTTGCAGATGGAAGTGATTGAGATTCAGTGTCAAACCCATTTAAAAGAAAAATTTGATAGTGTTGGTACATTCGAATTTTATAAGTACTTGCCTTTTCAATACCAAGAAATGAGAAAACTTGCCTGTAAAATTCTGTCAATGTTTGGAAGTACCTATAAGATCGCGATTGACGGACGCACACTTGGACGCAGTTTTAAAAGTTATTTCCGCCGATAAATTCACGCCACAAATAGACAACTTAATTAAAGACAAAAGATGTCAAATATCTGGCAAAAGAAGTTAATGTTTGTAAGTTTTTGTAATGTCCTTTTCATTGGAAATTTAATAAATATACTTCTAACATAATAGTACTTTTTTTCGTTAAGATTTTCAGTAGTTTGTCTTCTTTAATATTAGGTTTTGCGGCCCACCTAGTCTATGGTCTTCATGCTTTTGGCTAAGCAGTGACTTTGAGCTTGACATGGCTGCTTTACAACTTAGCGTTACCACTGTTAACCGTATTGCCGCCAAGCATAATAAACGTGAACAGCCTAAAAGCCCACCTAAAAAAAGACCACGCATAAAATCTACTGTTGAAATTGATAACTTTGATCAAAATGCTTTCCGAAATGTTATATTCGAAATTTATGGAAACAGTGAGTATATTGAATTTACTGTTTTATTTTATTCACAATTAACTAACACAATATTTTTTCAGAGGAACACATAACCTTGAAAACATTAAGAGACAAACTCCAGGAGCGTGAACTCTTTAATGGCTGTTTAACATCACTCTGGAAGATAGTGAAAAATATTGGATTCAAATACCAAAAAGATTATCCTCGTCGTGGTTTAATGGAGCTGCCACATATTGCATTGAAACGTATACATTTTCTACATGGATAGGTCAAGATAAAATAGGAAGGTTTATATCAATTTGTGTTTTTGGATGAGACCTGGATATTTAAAGACGGTACGGTTGGACGTTCTTGGCAAGATTCTAATCATAGAAGCGTGAAAAAAACCAAAATTGGTGGTCCAAGGTAATTGAATAATAAAATTTAGCAATTAATTTATGATGTACTAACATTCCTGCCATTTTAAGACCTTTTCAAATATTTACTAGTCAGATTATTTTATTTGAATCTATATAATTATTAATAGTTGTTTTGAGCTATGCGGTCTGTCTAGGAAACCTAGTAGTAATTTGTTATTTCCTTATTGTAGGTATAAAGTATGCTGGTTCCTCTTCTGGATTTATTCCTGGAGCAGGGCTGGTTTTTTCTTCCAAAAAACAAGATGATGATTACCACGGTGGAATGAACCGAGAAATATTTTGCATTGGTTTGAATACCAGCTTTTACTGAACTTGGAAGAACCTGCCACAATTGTAATGGATAATGCAAGTTATCACAGTACAGTGATCAATAAAGTACCAACAATAGCTACCAAAAAGACTGATATACAGAACTGGTTGATACAAAATGATATTCCTTTTGAAAATACTTTCCTCAAAACCCAATCATTGAATTTAGTACAACGGTAAGTTGACATAAACATTTTTCAATATATTATGGTAATACTTATTTTGTTTAAATATATGCATTTTTGTAGGAATAAGCCACCAACAGTATATAAAGCTGACAAATTATCTGAAAAATATGGTTAGAAAGTGCTTCGACTTTCCCCTTACCACTGTATGTTCAACCCAATTGAACATATTTGGGGCATAGTTAAAAATTTTAATAGAGATCATGTGGGAACTGATGGTTCTTCAACAGAACAAGCAATAGTTGTATGGAAAAAGTCTTTAGAAAAAGTGACTTCTGATATTTGGTCAAAGACAGTAGAGCACACTGAAAAAATTATACAAGATGGGTGGGATAAAGAAGTAGTATTTGATAGACAGGATGGCCTCCACTTATTATTAATTTTGACAGTGACGATGAAGATAGTGATGATTTTGTAGTGGAGTGGCGGACATCTTGTGTTTTATTTCTTGTATATTTTTATCCATTTTGCTTTATTGCCACCTTTTCAAAATCACTAATAAGTATTATTAAATTGATTAGGTACAGCTATTTTATAATACACAAATTAAAAAACGACCACAGTATCTCTACATAAATAATATTGATATAATGGGAGATTTTTTATTTTTATATCTTGTAACAAAATTTTATTTTGTGTATATATATTTTTCTTTTCCATTCTATTTTTATTATAATAAATATAATAGATATTGTATAAAGAAACAATATTTAAATTTGCATGAAGATGATTACAGCTTGTATTGATTCCTTTTAGCGTAAAACCTTGCAGTGCTCTTGAAGATGGTTCTATAGAGCATATAATAAGGTATAAGGACCTACAGTTCGTCATTTAACACTCTCCTATGTAAAATAATCAAATTAAAGAAGCAAAGAAAAAAGTTGTGCCATATGAAGTTTGATACTGGAAAATGAAAATGTACTAATATCAGAACTCTGCTATGGGGATGACATGGTGATTATAAGCAAAAAAAATAATTTGAAAGAAAATCTGGAGATATTCAAGAAGGCGTTGCAAATATGCGGATAAAAAAATACCATGATAATAGGGCTGAAACGACAAGAGCATACAATACACAGAGATGAAGGGGAAAATATAGGCCAAAGGTTCAAACGTTTGATTCCATTTATATCTGAAAATGGGAAATTAGTGAAGGAAATAGAGGAAAGAAGAGCAGCAGGAGGAAGAGCGTTTAATAATATTAAAAATACGTTCCTCAGAAAAAGAGAGGCACCCAAAGAAATTTAAGCACAAGTTTATAAAAAAGAAGTAATACCATACCTACTTACATATGGCACAAAAACGAGGACAATGACTGATAAACTAAAACAAAAATGAAATACAACGGAGATGAGATTTGAAGGAAAATCGAAAATTGAACCAGGAGAGTTAAAATTAAGAATGCAACACCTAGACCAAATCTGAAGTTAAGACCAAAGGAAGAAAACATTGAAGAAACTACTATAATGGTTAGACCACCTACAACGAATGGCGGAAGAGAGAATAGTGACACAGGTTTTTGAAGCTAGAACATACAAGAAGTCCAGAGGAAGATCAAGAAGAGCATGTTTACAGGATGTCAAGGCGGCAGCAAGTAAAAGAAACTAAAAATGGAAAGAGATAAAAAGGCTAACGCAGGACAGAAATGAGTGTATATAGAGCTGAAGAATAATGCCAACATACTCAATTCCACTAAACAACCCACACCTGTAAGGGTACAGGGTATAAGGATTAAGTAAGTAAAAGTAACAGGAAATTGCATAATTATTCAAAAAAATACAATTATTAATAAGAGTTTTTTTTTCATAAAAACGTGTGGAGTATTGCGGATGGCATGTGCGTTGATAATATGTAGATACTCGTAATAGGATATTATGATATGAGGAGAATAAGTAATACTTTATGTGCTGAGTATGGAAAGTTTTTCTGACTACGTTCGTCAGACAATCCCTACGGAGCACATAAAGTATTTTATTCTCCGGATATCATATACCATTTGTTATTCAAACGTGCATACTTTTATTTGAGATAAAACAATAAAAGGAAACGAATTTTTAAATAAAGATAACAAGATTGAATCTTTAACTTATTTCACTGTATATTCCCTATTTGCTATCGTTGTCATAGATACGTACATTTAATGGTCCCGGTAAAAGCAATGGATTTTTAAAAGCAGTTCACTCTCGAAAAGTGGTTATGAGTTGTACTAATATTGCAAGTTGCAAGAAGTGGAGGATTCTTAAATTAAATGCTACTTCCTCAGAGACATCCTCTAGCACTATTTCTATTGAAACATTCTGTTTCAAATCAGCTGCACCAATATGAGCTTTTATTAATCCCCTACAGTAGAGTTAAAAAGTGAAAGCATTGACTTTTGTTGCACTTAAGCGCAATATTAATCTTCTTATTAAAAATGTATGGTTCATCAATACAAAGCATTATCCTTACAGTTTTGTAACGTGATATTTTCAATAATGTTACTTTCATTATGGACAGAAGAAGACTGAAAATAAATAATTCTTTTAACTTATGTTTCAATTGGTAATAATTGTGTAAACAATTTTGGTAGTTTATTAATTGCTTACCAAATGTGGTATCGGCTAAATAACTGAAATAACTATCTTCACTCACTACTTGATGAAGAGCCTTCAAGCATTGGAAATATTGTCGGATGAGCATTTGGTAATAGGGGCTTTCTGTAATTTACGACCTCGTATGGCTGTTTAACAAAATGATTTTCACACAAACCATAACTTCCTTTGCAAAGTTCCGCAACTTTGTCCAGCATATCTCCTCTACTAGCAGCAATCACCCCTGTAGTAGCTCTAAAATAGAATTAGCCAACAATTAAGTTATAATGAGTACATTATCAATCTATAGAAACCAAACAAGGTTTTATACACTCGCCCACTTTGCAAATAAAATAATGGTTTTTAATGTTAGTGTTTCAGCTATACTACTAAGAAAATTAGGAATATCTGACATTTTCATTAAAAATGATTCCACATTCTATAAAGATATGTTTTTGTTTTGGAAAATGAAAAAAAAATATATTTCAATGTTGTTTTTGATACAATTTATACATGGGAATTGAATTATTGTTCATCTAAACATTGTTTGCAAAAGCAATAGCCAACAACAAAAAACAACTAGACCATAAAAAGTAAGTATAGTACCTATATTTTTCAAAGAATATAAATGGCTTACCTTCCTACATCATAAAAGCTGTGATAGCAATTTTTGCTATAAAAATTACAACTTTTTGCAGACCGAATTATTTTCTTTAAAATCAAACACTTTTTAAAAATTATACTAGCACTAATAACAAATAGGTAAATGAAAAATATTCGGCAACAGATTGCTTAAAAACAATACAAAATGATATGGCGACATCGAGATGCTATCCTATTTTTGAGAGACTGCCAGAATGCGCGTACTTATTGTTCTATGGCGAGTGACCCTTCGTTCCGTGGTATCAATTTCGGCACAACTTTAACTCTATTAAGGTAATTTTTTGTTGATCCTCTCCAAGCGGCAATCCCATCTTGAAAGTTGAGACTAGACCAATTCGTTATACATTGATATCAGTTATTTTATTGCAGAGAACCTTCTTCATACATGCAGTTTTGGTATTAACGATCTTAAATTCGTTATTAGTATTTTAGTGTGTATGTCATATCACAAATGGCATACAAAGAAAACGCCTACATATTTTGTGGAAGAATTAAAGTTGTTACCTTGAACATCTATCTGAATTGATGCAAAGTCTGGTAGATTAGATGAATAACTGGTAAATGGCTAAAAGTGGCATTATAACGTAGATATGAAGTAGTCTACTAGTAGGGAATAATATTATTCTCATGAAATCTTTAGTTAATTTGTTTTTTAGACCTTGCCATGATTAATCTTCTTATGAAACAGCGTATCATCGTATCATCCTATCATCCGCAAAAAATTATGCGTCAGATAAGGAGTTTAAATTTTTTTTAGTTTTACGAGTGTACCCTCAAGCCAAAACTCCTACAGTGTCCCATAAAAAGTTTCAATTCAATTACTATTGTCCAGCGAATAATAAATATCAACATATTTGCAGGACAGTGCAGTTCCTAGAACTGTACCTTGGGGCACTCCAGATGATACAACGTACTCAGTACTATATTTATTTCCAACTCGAACACATATTCTCCTATTATCGAAATTGCTTTTCACTAAATCGTATGCACTATTTCTAAATCCTATATTTTCTAGTACCTCTAGTAGTTTATTGTGGCTAACCGTATCGAACGCTTCATCAATATCGAAATTAACATTGGTTTTAATCATCTGTAATGTATTGATTAGATTATTAATACACAAATTAGTAACAATTTCCCACGTAGAATATATATCTTGATAATGTAGGCATTTGATTTGTTGTGGAAATTGAGTATCTACATACATAGTCAGATTCCAGTTAATTAAATCGCCTGTTATGTGTTTTGTATTTCCGAATTTGGCGAATAGCAAAGTTCAATTAATTGAAGTTATATTGAATATATCTACCAATGTTTTTAATAAGTAAACGAAATAATTGTACACGGTGGCGAGATATTCTATCTTTAGGTCGTAGAGAATTGCGGGGAACAATTTTATTACCAAAGTGGCCAAAAGAAGACTATAGAAAATACTTTCAGATTTCCACGGTGGTCTCCAGGGGGCTAATCGCCATATTATATTTTTAGTAATTTTTTACTAAAATCCACCTAGTAAATGTACCAAAAAAATATGTTTGAATATGTTAAGGTTTATTTGACATATCTATTAAAATAAAGCGATTTAATGTTTTTTCAAACAGCTGAGAATTTTAAACGACTGAACAGATTTTATCAAACCTAGTGTCGTTGAAAAAAGAATTTATTTCTCTATTAAACCCATCTTACCTGTGATTTGTTTAATTCTTATTGATGCCTCTATATCGCGTTTTTGATATAATAACATAAAATTCTAAAATTCTCTAAAAATTGAATGCCATAATATGATAATATGAAAATGGGGGAAATAATACTTAATATGCTAGTTAAAACCGTATATCCATACCTTATTTTAAGCCTAAATGTGTTTATACGCCTAGGAGTATAAGTACTTATACTCCTAGCCATATAAATGAAACTTAATGTCATTGAGAGACGTCACATGAGTTATCACTTATATGACGTTTGAAGAAAAATATCTATTTGTATAACAAGGGAGGAAAATGCTACTTTTCCTCTCAAGGATGAAGTTTACTGCCCGGCGCGTAGATTAGGGCAGTAATTATTTGAGGGAGGAAAAGGCACTTTATATCCATGTTATACATATGATTTGTCCGCCTCCCTCAAATAACAAGACATTGTCAATAATTTATTCATGAAACTAACCAACAAAATTAATAAACACTACTTATTTTACGATACTTGGCTGGGCATCGATGATTGACTTCTAAAATGCTTGGCTGGGCATCGAGGACGGACTTCTAAAATGCTTGGCTATGCATCGGGGGTGTACGTTTTTATTTGTACTTCAAATCCCTTGGGATTTCAACTGTGCCTTTATATCCCTTGGGTTTAACATAGTTTCTAACATGTGAAACTAAAGTGACCACTTTAGTCTCGGAATTGCAAAATTTTTTTCATTGATAACGTACTATGACGTCACTTTTACTTTTTCTCCCTAGGGAGGAAAAGTACGACTTTGCTCCCTACAATGAGGCCAGGAAATGTATACTTTGGATAGAGGTGGGCGGAATACATTTTTTCCTCTCCTACTTGGAACTTGGAACGGTAATGGTTGAAAAGAAAAAGACATATGAACTAACCTTCACCTGATCCCTGAAAAATTTTAATTTAAAATATCTTTATTTACAAACTAATTTTTTTCACAGAATTTATTATATTACGCAGTTGAATTTTATACATTTTGAGGGAAGGTCTTCCCTTGTTGTATCTCAGGAGCCGATGGTCTAGCAATTCTACTGCGAAGAAATGTAGAAAAATTGTAGCTTGCTCTTTAGTCTTATAAAGTATCATCCTATAAAGCATCAAGTGTACCTCATATTGGCATTTATGACTCCCTAGATTTTGCGATTAGTTTTTCCCTGAGAAACTGGGTTTCCAAATCGAGATAGTTAATAGATTTATTGTGGAAAGGCAAGTGTAGGTATATGTGGAAGTTATTATTTGGGATTGAAGTAGGCGTGACTAGGTATCAATCTCCAGTCGATAATTAATATTTGAGAGATAAATTATCCTATTATATCGATATTATTATGCAGAAACTTATAAACAAGATTTGGTTTCGTTTCTGCGCGTGTGACTAATTTAAGTTTTTCTTTGACCTCCTTCACAAACTGCTAACACATTATTAGAAATTTATTGAGTAGCAATTATAAACAAATACATTAACGAGTGATACGAATCACCAGGTGCCATAAACCTTGAGGCCAAAAGCAAACGTTCTACGGTCGATGTTGATGTCCTATAATTGGTATCAGATTATGATATCATCGACTCAATGCGATACAGTACAGATCACAACTTGACATTCGTGTAAAGTTTTGAACGTGACCATCAGTAACATGTCCTGATCATCTTCTTTCAAGAAGTTTGATAGCTATAATCCGACATGTTGTTTTATTCCTAGAAGACTGGGTCGAACCCAATATTCGCATTTTATTTTCTTTTTTTCACATACAACGATACAGGCTGCAGCTGCTAGTGCAAGGCACTCCACATCGGTCGACATATTTAAATGTTGTTGACTTATTGGAGACAGTCTGTTCCGTCTATTTACGCAACAGTAACAGAACAGAAACACGGTTATTTTTTTGTTGCTTCGATGGAGACAAAATGTTGATTTGAATGTTGCTTTTTGGCTATATTTTAAAACCAACGGCAAAATACATCAACACAAATGTTGCTCTGTGTTGCTGGTGTGGATGTAGCTTAAGACCGTATCGATGGCAGCTCTGATCAAACATCCCCGATTGAATGTATGATCCTAGGGAAAAGATGAATGCACGAGTGCCGAAACGAGGATAGAGGGATAGACAGAACACAATGTAAGGTGGTAGCGGAAGTGGGAGGAAAATAATGCGTATTGCTTATTGATTAAGTAAATCATAAGAGACGTTTCAATGTGGGTAAATTGTAGACATCGTAGGTTCGACTACTGGTTGATGCAGGCACTAACGGGTCATGGCTTTTTCGGGAGTTATCTCAAAAGGAGGAAACTGTTAGAAACGGATACATGCCAATATTGCGACTAGGTGGAAGACCCAGAAAATGTTATCTTCAAATGCGACAGATGGTTGTATAGAAGAAGATGAGTGAAAATTCAGCTGGAAGAAGAGATAAGGACTGAATCAATAGTAACCAAAATGATCAGTTCAAGGAAAAATTGGAGTCTCATATATAGAATGATTATAGAAATATTGTCCACAAAAACTGGAAGAACAATAGGGAAGCAAGAAAGAGGAAAAAGTAAATGGGGATTACAATGCATGTCGTCATGTAATATCTGATATATGGTTCCGAGGTGACATACTTAGAGGTAACGAAAGGCGGTTTGCCGTGAGTGAGACGAAGATAGTTCGAGTATTGAAGGACCAATAAATAAGGACGCCTACCGATATAATAGCGTCATTCTAAAATTTTATGACAACCAAATTTTCTTTCTAGGCTATAAATAAGATATGGATATACGGTTTTAACTAGCATATTTAAGTATCATTTCCCCCATTTTTATATTATCATATTATGGCATTCAATTTTTAGAGAATCTTACAATTTTCTGTTATTATATCAAAAAAACGCGATATAGTGGCATCAATAAGAATTAAACAAATCACAGGTAAGATAGGTTCATTAGAGACAAAAATTCTTTTTCCACGACACCAGATTTGATGAAATCTGTTTAGTCGTTTAAAATTCTGAGTTGTTCGAAAAAACATTAAATTGCTTTATTTCAATAGATATGTCGAATAAACCTCAACATAATAAAACATATATTTTTTGGTACACTTATTAGGTGGATTTCAGTACAAAATTACTAAAAATGTAATATGGCGATTAGCCCCCTAGAGACCACCTTGGAAATCTGAAAGTGTTTTATATAGTCTTCTTTTGGCCACTTTGGTAATAAAATTCTTTACCGCAATTCTCTACGACGTAAAGATAGAATATTTCAACACCGTGTACAATTATTTCGTTCAGGTATTAAAAACATTGGTAGATATATTCAATATAACTTGAATTAATTGAACTTTGGTATTAACCAAATTTGAAAATACAAAGCACATAACAGGCGAGTTAATTAACTGGAATCTAACTATGTATGTAGATACTTAATTTCCACAACGAATGAAATGCCTGCATTATCGAGATATATATTCTACGTGGGAAGTTGTTACTAATTTGTGTATTAATAATCTAATCAAAGCATTACAGATGATTAAAACCAATGTTAATTTCGATATTGATGAAGCGTTCGATACGGTTAGCCACAATAAACTACTAGAGGTACTATAAAATATAGGATTCAGAAATAGTTCATACGATTTAGTGAAAAGCAATTTCGATAATAGGAGAATATGTGTTCGAATTGGAGATAATTATAGTACTGAGTACGTTGTATCATGTGAAGTGCCCCAAGGTACAGTTCTAGGAACTGCACTGTTCTGCAAATATGTTGATATTTATTATTCGCTGGAAAATAGTAATTGATTTGAAACTTTTTATGGGACACTATAGGATTTTTGGCTTGAGGGTACACTCGTAAAACTAAAAAAAATTTAAACTCCTTATCTGACGCATAATTTTTTGCGGATGATAGGATGATACGCTGTTTCATAAGAAGATTAATCATGGCAAGGTCTTAAAAACAAATTAACTAAAGATTTCATGGAAATAATATTATTCCCTACTAGTACACTTCTTTATTTCTACGTTATAATGCCACTTGTAGCCATTTACCAGTTATTCATCTAATCTACCAGACTTTGCATCAATTCAGATAGATGTTCAAGGTAACAACTTTAATTCTTCCACAAAATATGTAGACATTTTCTTTGTATGTCATCTGCGATATGACATACACACTAAAATACTAATAGCGAATTTAAGATCGTTAATACCAAAATTGAATGTATGAAGAAGGTTCTCTGCAATAAAATAACTGATATCAATGTATTACGAATTGGTCTAGTCTCAACTTTCAAGATGGGATTGCCGCTTGGGGAGGATTAACAAAAAATTACCTTAATAGAGTTGAAGTTGTGCAGAAATTGATACCACGGAAGGAAGGGTCACTCGCCATAGAACAATAAGTACGCGCATTCTGGCAGTCTGTCAAAAATAGGATAGCATCTTGATGTCGCCATATCATTTTGTATTGTTTTTAAGCAAGCTGTTGCCGAATATTTTTCATTTACCTATTTGTTATTAGTGCTAGTATAATTTTTAAAATGTGTTTGATTTTAAAGACAATAATTCGGTCTGCAAAAAGTTGTAATTTTTATAGCAAAAATTGCAATCACAGCTTTTATGATGTAGGAAGGTGAGCCATTTATATTCTTTGAAAAATATAGGTACTATACTTACTTTTTATGAGTTGTTGGCTATTGCTTTTGCAAACAATGTTTAGATGAACAATAATTCAATTCCCCAAAAACCACATTGAAATATATTTTTTTGCATTTTCCAAAACAAAAACATATCTTTATAGAATGTGGAATCATTTTTAATTAAAATTTCAGATATTCCTAATTTTCTTAGTAGTTTAGCTGAAACACTAATATTAAAAATCATTATGTTATTTGCAAAGTGGGCGAGTGTATAAAACCCTGTTTGGTTTCTATAGATTGATAATGTACTCATTATAACTTAATTGTTGGCTCATTCTATTTTAGAGCTACTGGGGTGATTGCTGTTAGTAGAGAAGATATGCTGGACAAAGTTGCGGAACTTTGCGAAGGAAGTTATGGTTTGTGTGAAAATCATTTTGTTAAATAGCCATACGAGGTCGTAAATTACAGAAAGCGCCTATTACCAAATGCTCAGCCGACAATATTTCCAATGCTTGAAGGCTCTTCATCAAGTAGTGAGTGAAGATAGTTATGTCAGTTATTTAGCTGATAGCACATTTGGTAAGCAATTAATAAACTACCAAAATTGTTTACACAATTATTACCAATTGAAACATAAGTTAAAAGAATTATTTATTTTCAGTCTTCTTCTGTCCATAATGAAAGTAACATTATTGAAAATATCACGTTACAAAACTGTAAGGATAATGCTTTGTATTTATGAACCATACATTTTTAATAAGAAGATTAATATTGCTCTCGAGTGCAACAAAAGTCAATGCTTTCACTTTTTAACTCTACTGTAGGGGATTAATAAAAGCTTATATTGTTGCAGCTGATTTGGAACAGAATGTTTCAATAGAAATAGTGCTAGAGGATGTCTCTGAGGAAGTAGCTAGACCTGGAACACCACTGCAATCACAAAGTGTGTCAACCCAAACAGGTGATTTACTTTCTGCTGAAACACTCAGGAAGGTTGAGCTTAGAAAATCAATCAAAGATGTGCACAATGAAAATGTATATTTAAAGAGGAAGCTTGAAGAATGTAGAACTCGACTTAAAAATGCTCAAGAAAATGCTGTAGCAAATGTACAGTACAATATCAACAGTTAACCAAAAAATTTGTATTGAATGAGAGCCTGGCAAATTTTATAAGTATGCAGGTGTGCCAAAGTAGAAAAAAACCTAAAGGTAGAAGATATTTCATAGATTATAAAAATGAACGCTTGTCTGTGTATTTTATGCTTATTCTTTTTAAATATTTCTTAAGATAAGAAATGAGGTCCACCAAAAACACCCAGATGGTGTTGATCTAGTATGGAAAAGAATAGAAGAAATGCAACTGTTTCCTAGGATGGCGTTTGTTTTAGAAATGGTTCATAATAAATTCCTATAAATGAGCATATACTATGTATACTACAAAACTGCATGTAGTGCTCAATTGAACTTTTATGAATAGGGCCACAAGAAAGTGCGAATTCAGATCCGACAGAATATGTATGGAATAATCTTCAGACCCTCTCTACTTTTTCTTTATTTCCGAATATTCATAATTTTGAGTATAGCTTGTCGAAAAGCTATGAAAGATTTGTATAGAAATTTTTTACTTCTACTTGTTGGCGTATGTTCAACTTCTTGCCAAAGGTCGAATATTGGAGCAAACATATTCTTTGAAGATTCTCCTAACAAATAATTAATATACTCGTATGTGTGACACACTGAGAAACACTCCAAAAATGCGATACTGCCAGGGCCCCGCTACTATATGTGCAAAATGTGCAATGCACACGGGCGCCATCCTTTAGGGACGCCAAAACCCAGGGTCCAAAAAAATTGCAAAAAAAGCAAAGATTAATTTTAACATAAAAGTTGAGGAATCAAATGGGATTGGGTATAAATACACACGAAATTTTATTAGTATATTATCGAGTTACTGCCGATTCCTATGTTGCGAGAACATGTCAGGCGGTAGTTTCTTCATTTTTCCTGTTCAGGCATAAATAATGCCTGGACCGCTATAAAAGCGATGTTTCGCCAGAGGCGTTTTTAAACCGGTTAATTCACTATGCATAAAAACAAATAATCCTATTAATTTTTACATTTAAAGTTATTTTTTCTGAAAAATTAAGTGCCGAATACCTGCTGACTGCAATTTCAACAGTTTGATTTTTTATAAAATGGTAATTGTTCCTTACCTTATACTATCAACATTAGACCGTTATAGGATACTGGTTATAATTAATTTTTTTTAACCAAATATCTTTTTATTAATGGAAATGTCATGTACGAGTTTGAAAAAGTAATTGTTTTTTATCCATAACTCGCTCAGTTTTTATGCTATCGATATTTTAAAAAAACCATTTCGTAGGGTGTTTGAGGGCTATAAGATCAAATTAGTTCAATATTTTCTGCCTTTATTTTTGAAAGGGTTTAAGCTGAAAGGACTCGAACAAAATGCTTTCTACTCAAATATGCCAACTTGTTGCTTATTATTGTGCTTACGTTAGAAGTTAATTCCCATGAATACTAATTATTTATTTGTTTTTTCAGGATAAAATAAAGAGACTTTTTGGTGCGAAGTTTCGCGAGCAAAAGAAACTGAGACTACAAGAAAGGTAAAAATGGCTAGATCTTTAAAGCACTTCTTGCAAAACAATCAAGATTCCACGAAGACTATCGGTGCGACCGAATCTTAAGATTCTAAATCCGTAATATCAGTAACCGTGAGTGGACCATCTGAAATTTCAACAGAGGCGACCACGGTAACATCAGGTCTTGCAACAAGTGGCGGCGGTTGTAGCAGCAGTTTTGCTGTTTAGCTTCTTCTGATGCAGATCCCAATGAAGCGATGACACCATCCTCGTCTACAGCACTTGAATAATTCACTTCAGGTAATTAAGCTTTTATAATAAGGTCGGTAATGTCAGCTACGGAAATACCTGCTGCAAGTGACACTTTCGATTAAGGCTTTATTGAGGCTACTGTCGTTATAATTCCATCCGACCTCGGTTTGTGACCCGAAAAAATCACCAATGAGATAGGTAGAATATTGGTTAAACGTGGTCCGCACTTGATAGACATCAGTTTTATCTTACATAGTAATAAAGATAAGAGAAAGTTTCAGCTTTCCTAGTAATAAAGATAAGAGAAAGTTTTCGTGCAACTTTGTAAGAAGTCTAGCAAATGGTATTTTGCTTTTGTTGTAAGTTGTTTCGTAAAACTCCTAACACTTTTTGTGATACAAATGGAGTATCTGATTGGCAACACTTGTCTTGCTAATGAAGAGACACGAAACGTCAATTTTACATAACAGTTATATGAACACTTGGGTAAATTTAAAAAAAAATGTTGGAGACATGTACGAATGTTAATGGTCATCACCTGTGGATTTTAGAAACGAAAAAATATTGGCCCGACGTGTTGGAAAGAATTATTGCGATTGTTAAGTATTTATCTACACAATGATTGGCATTTCAAGGTTCTTCTAAATTACTTTTCGAACATGATAATTTTTTAAAAGCTGTTGGGACGACTGCCTCTTTTGATTCAGTGATGAGACAGTACGTTATCCAAGTGTGTAACTCCCAAAAAAATCTGTTAAAATAACTCATTATTTAGGCGTGCAAATACAGAATGAAATAATTGAATTATTGTTGTCTAAAGTAAGATATAATATTTTAGAAATGGATCGCAGTGCAAAATATTTTTCAATAATTTTAGATTGTACACTAGGCACTAGTCATAATAAGCAAGTTAGTCTTGTTCTGAGGTTTGTTGTTCCTAGTAACACTTCAAAAAAAGGTTGAAGTTGAGGAAAGTCTTATTGCGTTTATTTCAATACTGGGAAGGGATATATACATTTGTGACGGTCAGGAGGAAATTTAAACCAAAACTGTTTGACTATGATCACCGAGGTGAGACCCCTCATGATCCGAAAACCGCCTTTAAAATTAGTTTTTTCTTAAAAATTATAGATAAAACATTAAGCTCTCTAAAATAGCGATTTGACTTAATAAATGAGTATGATAATATTTTCGGACTTTTAGCGACATAATATGCAAATTAACTGACAGCGATCTTTTAAAACGTTGTTCTGTTCTTGGAGAACGACTGACAGATCATGATAATAAGGATATAGACTCCAATGATTTGTTTAATGAAATTAAAGCGTTAAATTTGTTGTTATATTTGAAAACAATATAATCTCCACCCTTCCAAACGTAAGCATTTCATTAAAAAAATTTCTGACTTTGCCTGTATCTGTAGCTTCTGATATGACGATGCTTCAAGAAAGATTGGCAGGGCTAGCAATATTAGCAATTGAACAAGAAATTTTTATTGGTGTAAATTTTAGTGATGTAATTAATGAATTTGCAATAGCAAAGTCTTGGAAAATATCACTACTGCAATAGCTATTTTTTATTCTTCTATTGTACCTACAGTAGAAACGGTGAAGCTTTTCCATCACGTGATTTAGTTGACGATATTAATCAACACATACTATGTTGGTATTGTTTTCTTCTAATAACAGAAAAAGAGCGAAACTCAATACAAGTGTTAGTCTTATTGTTTTGATTAAGATGCATATGTTTGATGTCGTATCAAACACATGATGGAAAAGACTCACCGTTTCTACTGTTGATTTTATAACGAAGTTACCTAGGTAATTGTTATCAGAAGTAACTACATATTTTTTTAAATATCTAAGTATAAGTAGAAAGTAGTACCTATATATTTGTAGACATTAGGCAATATTTCTGTTACTTGCTTAAAAAAAATGTCATTTTCAGTTTTGGATTATTTTCTAGTATTTATAAACGACGTGTCTGTATTCCATTAGTTAAGTAAGTGCTTTAAAATGAACAAGAATTTATTTTAATTTATTTTCTTATGATTTTATTCTGTTTGTTTCATTTTGATATTTTAGTCTACAAATAAATATGACTTCTAAAGTTCAGTTTTTTGCTTTATTTCAAGCACCTACCTACCTCCAAGAAAATAAATAAATAAACGGTTTTGAAGATTAAAACTAACAAACCGAAATTTCTCCAAAAATAACCAAAAATTTAGTATATCTAGATTTATAGGACCCTCTGTGGTCGCTCTAGTCAGCTGAAAATTGATAGGGAATACCTGTGAGACACCTTGAAAAATATCCAATGAAATTGGTCACATATATACACTCCGGAGGCTGTATCGTGCTAACAACCCGAAATTTCTCCAAATATGACCAAAAATGTGACACTTTAGGTACGTTAGCACCCATTATACTTGCTTTGGTGAGCTAAAAATCAATAAGGTTCATATATTAGATGCCCTGAACAATGTTCTTCTTCTTTTTTTTCTTTTTTATATGTAAATAAAATTTGCTTGTTTTTCTTCGTCCCTTTGTTCCCTTTAGTCCACTGTAAGATTGTCACTCAATCGTTTGCGGGGTCTTCCGATGTTCCTCCGTCCCATTGGTGACTTATCCCTTGTTATCCTTACCAATCTGTCGGCTGTCATGCGTCTAATATGCTCATTCCAATATCTCTTTCTTTGCGGGATCCATTTACTGATATTATCAATTTTACATGCTCTTCTGATATCATCACTCCTCTCTCGATCTAACAGTGTTTTGCCTGTCATCCTACTCACTACTTTCATTTATGTTGTCTCCAGTATTTGTTTCGTTATCGAGGTATCTGGTCTGGTTTTCGCAGTAAATGTTAGAATGGGTCTAATAGCTGTTTTAAATATTCTGGATTTAGCCTCTGCTCCTATGTGTTTGTTGCTCCATATATCATTAACACACGCGGCTGTTCTCGATGCTTTCATGACTTGCCCTCTCACCTCCATCTCAACATCACGGTACCCGGATATTTCTATCCCAAGATACCCAAATTTCATTTCCTGCTGTACAATATTGTTATCTATTTCAAGTTTACATCTAAGTGATATTTCAAGTTCACATCTAAGTGATGTTCTAGATGTGGTCATGCATTTGGTTTTTGACACTGATATATTCATTCTGAACTTCTTTGCTGTTGTGTATTTCAAGTTTACATCTAAGTGATGTTCTAGATGTGGTCATGCATTTGGTTTTTGACACTGATATAGTCATTCGGAACTTCTTTGCTGTTATGTTGAATCTATGCACTAGCTAGTCGTCGTCGGCGTATCATAGTATTTTGCCTTCTCTGTCTCCCATTTTGTACCCTTTCACTTTGCGTACCTGCTTTATCATTTCATCCATAATGATGTTAAACAACATGGGACTGAGGGAGTCTCCTTGTCGGATGCCATTATTTACTTCTATTTTCTCCGTTAATTCACCCTCTATCTTAGCTTGAGTCGTGTTGCTCTTATATATACTTTCAATTGTTTCAATGATATTTTGAGGCACTTATCTGTCGTAAAGCAATTGTATCACATCCTCCAGCTGTATGCGATCGAGCGCCTTCTCTAGATCGATGAAACACATGAAGGCTGGGTGGTTATATTCGAACGACTTTTCGGTTATTTGTCTTATAATGAATCCTTGCCGTTCGTCTCCCAGGGTAATGTGCTCATTAATTTGATTTGTGAGGATTTTTGTTGTTAATTTCAAGGAAGTGGAGAGGAGATTGATTCCTCTATAATTAGCAGGTAACTCCTTGTCGCCTTTTTTTAATAGGAGAATTGTTGTACCATTTCACCATTTGTCGGGGATTCTTTTTTGGTATAATATTTTGTCAATAAGCGTTTCCAGTTGTTCGATCAGACACTCTCCTCCATGCTTCAACAGCTCATTGGTAATACCATCGTGTCCTACGCTTTTCCTGTTTTTTAGCTTTTTACAGCAGATTTTATGTCTTCCCTGCCTACATGTATGTCAATATTCAGTCATAAAATTGGTCACTTGTATACACTTTGGAAGCTGTATCGTGCTAACAAACTGAAACTTTTCCAAAAATGACCAAAATTTGGTACTGCAAGTACCATAGCACCCGTTGTACTGGGTTAAGTGTGCTCAATTTCAATAAAGTTAATCTCTGAAACGCCCTGAATGATATCCAATCATAAAATTGGTCACTTGTATATACTTCGGAGGCTGTATCGTGCTAACAATCTGCAATTTCCCCAAAAATGACAAAAATGTCGTACTTAAAGTACTATAGCACCTGTTTTTCTGATTCTGGTGAGCTGAAAATTAATAGGGTTCCTCCGTCACACGTCCTGAATAGTATACAATCATAAAATTGGTGACATGTTGGACTCCGGAGGCTGTACCGTGCTAACAATCTGAAATTTCTCAAAAAATGACAAAAACGTCGTACTTCAAGTACCATAGGACCCGTTGTACTGGCTCTGGTGAGCTGAAAATAAATAGAGTTCATCTGTGAGATATCCTGAATAATATTCAATCATAAAGTTGGTGACTTGTTGCACTACGGAGGCTGTATCGCGCTAACAAGGCATGTAACGAAAAATGGCCGACGACAACGACGACATACACACAGGATTTTTTTACTGAAAACCGCTTTTTCGTGTTGTTCTTGACGAAAAACGTAAAACTAATCAATTTTTTTTCTCAAAATTCCAACTTTTTTTGGGGTGAACCAATACTTTTCTCGCATATTAGATAGGATGGACGGAAAAGTGAAAAAACATGATCCAAAATGCCTTAAGGGGCGCCAAAATCCATTTTTGTACACAGGCGCCCGCCAGTAGCCCTGACGGGGGCACTGGACTGCATTGGCTTTAGAGTCCTTTAGATTTCTATTCTCTGTTCATTTTTCGACATCCATTTCAGTGGTTCTTTACAACAACAAATATCCAACAACGTATTGTAGATACCCCAGAATTAGATGGATTATTGTACAGTTAGTGTTATTTAAAACTGACAAGCTCTCTGATGTAGTGAATTAACTGTTTTGTCAACTTAATAGATGCTTTACAGAAACGAAATATTTTTATGTTGGAGTTGACAGCTGATGTAATTAGAAGTTTATGAAAAACTATTTTCTGACATTTTTTAGTGTTTCAATGAATATTAAATGAACGTGTTAGCAGATATTCAGAATCAATCGTATTTAACAGTTGTAAAATATAATTGGTTCGCAGCAGAACATTTCTCTAATGCTTATGCGTGAACCTATTTTCATACAATTAGGAACTATAAGTTTTAAGAGAAATTAGCTAACTAGTGCATCTTGACAACGAAATAAGAACGCATCAAATCAAAAAATTAAAAAAAAAACAGTTTTCTCTGTCGACAAAAGTATATTTGAGTGGGACTTAAGACTCAAATGTCCTATCAAATATTTCGAAAGGAAGGATGACCAATTTTTGTGTAAACAAAGTTATCATATTCTACGTATTTTTTAGCAAATGTACTTAAATGTTATGAGATTATCCTAAATAAACCAAAATAAACTAACAAGCACATATTACTTGGCTTGTTAGAAACGTATTTTACTTTGCCAACATGATTTGCGTATAGGCGTTATAACGGCACCGACAATCCAAGGACCTAGTGGAACATACTTCTCAGATATGATTGCCTACTTAGTCCGGGAAAGTAAGGTCGAAAAATCTGTTAACTATCAAAACTTTTCCATAACTGATTTTTCATTTTTAAATGAAAATATATTGACCCAGCATCACTCTCCTAGATTGTCTAATAATTTCCGCTGGAGCTTTCGACGCAGCTTGCAAGCACAGCTCAGACCACCTAAAATTCAAGTGATTTATGCTCGTGTCATTTCTGGATGTGTTCTTACAAAAAAATCGTAAAAATGAAAATTGGAGCAAATCTTATGCTCTTGAAGGTGACGTAATTAGTTTTCAAAAAAAAAAATTTCCGATCTTAAATTTTCCAAAAATTGAAAAAAATTACGAAAATTATATTTTTGGTTGGTAATTATAAATAAAATATTAATATCGAGGTCAAAACATAGATAAACATAGAGGGCAAACTTCTAAAAATTTACATTTTTTCAGATTTGGAAAATTTAAAATGGCGGCTGCGCAAATTGGAAACAATTTTTTTTTCAATCGCGTCTAAATTTATGAACATTAACGATATTAAGAAACAGTTTGTTGCAATCGACATAGTGAAAGTTATATTTTTATAAATAACATAAACAAAATTTTTAAAAATTTTTTTACATAATTTTTTAGAACATTTACCGAAAATAAAAATTTTTACATCTAGTTTTTTCTCATTTTGGCGTTGAAAAATTTGTTTAAAATATGTTTTCACGTTACAAATATGTGTGTAATTGAAAAACGAGTATTTGAAAAAAAAATTTTTAGATGCGACTTTTACAAGTTGAGATAAACAAATTCAAAGTCTGTTAGATTCTGTGATAATATTGATTGAAATTTTCAAATTTTGATCACTTCGCTAGGTTGTCGAATCGCAACTCAACTTAAACACAAATTTTCATTTTTCTACCGTCAATTGGTCCATTCAAAAGAGAATAGTAATCCTAGCTCGCTCGGCCAAACGGTGCGGAGGCAGCTGCTTGGCGTTGTGGTGGGGGGTCAGCGCTCGTTCGCAGTTGAACGAAGCTCAAGCTTTTATTTTAATTTTCTTTGTAAAAATTTTGCATTTGTAGTTTGCTAATAGTATGGTTATTATCAACCATAACATATTGCTAGAAATAAGGTACAATGATATTTATAATTTATATCTCTAAATCCATTTATTATATATATTATACATAACTCGAAACGTAGATACTAAGAATAATATTTATTTACGAATTTACATCTATTTTCTACAAATTCTCGCCCTTTTTGGTCTCTGAGGAAATGGGTCTGTACAATTTTCCTCGTCATTACCATTAGCAAACAAATCCTCATCGATAGATATTATTGCTACTATCAATTGCAAGTTCACAATCAACTAATTGAGTCATATCAAAATTTAGCTCATCACTCAGAGATTCATTATCATCCTCTCCATTGTCAAATACCGTACTTACAATTTCGATGTTACAACAGTTTTTGCCTTCGCAATTTTTACATAAAATCGTACAATGTATGCCAACTTTTTTACAACCACACCTGGTAGTAGAGCACCCTGTGGTACAAGAAAAGGAAATATTGTTCAATAATTCATCGGGTACAAGTACGTTGTCAGTCATGTTAGTAGGGTCTTTTGGGCGTTCGAAGGGAATGAGCGCTGACCCCCCACCAGAACGCCAAGCAGCTGCCGCCGCACCGTTTGGCCGAGCGAGCTAGGATTACTGTTCTCTTTTGAATGGACCAATTAACGGTAGAAAAATGAAAAATTGTGTTTTAGTTGAGTTGGGATTCAACAACCTAGCGAAGTGATCAAAATTTGAAAATTTCAATTAATATTATGACAGTATCTAGCAGATTTTGAATTTGTTTATCTCAGCTTGTAAAAGTCGCATCTGAAAATTTTTTTTTCAAAATACTCGTCTTCCAAAAACAAACATATTTATAACGTAAGAAGATATTTTTAAGAAATTTTTCTACGCCAAAATGAGAAAAAACTAGATGTAAATATTTTTATTTTCGGTAAATATTCTAAAAAATTATGTAAAAAAAATTTTAAAAATTTTGTTTACGTTATTTATAAAAATATAACCTTCACTCTGTCAATTGCAACAAACCGTTTCTCAATATCGTTAATGTTCATAAATTTAGACGCGATTGAAAAAAAAAATTTCCAATTTACGCAGCCGCCATTTTGAATTTTCCAAATCTGAAAAAATGTTAATTTTTAGAAGTTTGCCCTCTATGTTTATCTACGTTTTGACCGCGATATTAATATTTTATTTATAATTACCAACCAAAAATATAATTTTCGTAAATTTTTCCAATTTTTGGAAAATTCAAGATCGCAAAATTTTTTTTTTGATAAAACTATTTACGTCACCTTCAAGAGCATAAGATTTGCTTCAATTTTCATCTCTACGATTTTTTTGTAAGAACACATCCAGAAATGACACGAGCATAAATCACTTGAATTTTAGGTGGTCTGAGCTGTGCTTGCAAGCTGCGTCGCAAGCTTCAGCAGAAATTATTAGACAATCTAGGAGAGTGATGCTGGGTCAATATATTTTCATTTAAAAATGAAAAATCAATTATGGGAAACTTTTGACTTTTATTTCCTTACTTTCCCGGACTATCTAGAATTTCTTTACGTTTGTGAATAGAAATGTTTGATGGATTGACTAGATTTAAATAAATGTGGGACTGTGAACAAACCCAATACTTTCTTATTACACCATATTTGTTGAAAAGAATAGCTCATTTTCAATAAGTGGAAAACCAAGGATAATATGAGAATCTAGATTCATTCGTTGATTTAAGACTGCAGCGATAAAACTGAGGTTTCAAAAAACTAACAATAGGATGCGATTTATCATCATTCCATTCGTGATTTCATATTACCGTTTGTTACACTCATGAAATGTGAAAGAGTAGGGTTATCAAATATAATTGAAACTCTTTACGGGTGATAAAAAGTAAAAGAGGCACTGAAAATGTTGCCTAAAGTATAATTAAAAAAACTAATTGCTAAACATAAAAGCTTTTTTATTGCTGCACTATAAATATACTCAGTGACATAGATACTCGAATTCCCAGTAAATATTATTTTATTTCGAAAATATTTCACGTACATGTTTATCAGTCCAAAAATCTTTTGACGGGGTAAAAATAGGTGACACAAGTACACTCCTCACAAAAGATGTGATATCAAATCATACGATGTATAGGGTGACATAAATAATATATCTACTTATAACCATTTTAAAATAAAGATAAGCTATGGCTATATATTCACACTTTAATTCTTATTAATTTCAAAGATTCAAAAAATTTAGCCCTGTTCAAATATTGCTGGAGTTTGTTTGTCTTCATTTCAGTTTCATTTTAATGCTTTTTGTTTTTCAACCGGTCTTATTGTAGTACAGATAAAAAAAGCTTTTTGTTTGTTTTGTAGTTCTGACAACAAGTGAAACAGAGGTGACCTTTCGCTTTGTAATGCGTTTCGATCGTATAATTCGGATGGGGCCCTTTCTTTCTGATGTGTTTTAATAGTATAAATCGGATGGGGACTTTTCTTTGTTATGTGTTTTGATAGTGTAATTCGAATGGTGTCCTTACTTTGTTATGTAATAATAATAATAATTTATTTTCAAAAAATTTCATATACAAAAAACAGATGGTTTACAATTTCAAAATAGTTTGCAATTATATAGTTCATTCATGTAATAGTAAAATGAAAATAAAGTAGGAGAAACCCACTGAAGTCTTTCAACTTGTGTGTGGGTGAAGGCTCTTTATTCTCGAGAAGGTTGGTACGTCTATTCTGTTATTAATTAAGGCTATACAAAACTGAATAGATACAGTAATATTTAAGACACGTAAAATACATATACAAAACAAAACAATAACTCCCAATTAGACAGGTAAATACAAATAAATAGCAATTAAAATCATACTAAAATCGTACTGTTAGAGATATAAATATTTTTTAAAACTACCACAGTAAATAAAAGAAGTACACAGTTTACTAAGGCGATTTCACTAATTGTTAGTTCGTGGTTTTCTGAACTATTGAGATAACGTATTTTTGATCGGCAGCTAAAAAATATAGGGTGAGTTGAAGTATTTCAATTTTACATATGATAACGCTCTATGTTAAGAGGATCTGCGAGACAATTGTATTAGTTTGCAGCCATTTTTTAATTTTCTTTTTGAACTTCATAGGTGAGTGTATTTCACGAATTTCGAACGGGATTCCATCGTACAATCTTGGCAGAGGAGCACATGACTTCTCATGGTAAGAGTTTTGTTCACTTTTGGAATGTATACAGCAAGAGGTTGATTTCTGGTCAAGTACTTATTATTTGTAGAGTTTTTGCTTTTGGTAAATTTTTCTTTATTTATTACACACTGAAAATAAAGTTGTTTGATATCAAGGACTTGCGATAAGTTTTAAGATCCATTTTTGTAAGATTATGATTGGGGATATATGGTGATTATATGCACAACCCCATGCAATTAAACCATACCTGAGGTATGATTCAACTAAGGCGTAATATATAGACTTCAACTGTTCAACATTTACCATCGTTTTGTAGTGCCTAAATAAGTGAAGCAAACTACGTAATTTTCCAGTTAGTTTTTTAATATGGTGGTCCCATTTCAGATTGCAGTCGATGATCAGACCCAAGTAGTTAGTAATAGTGGTCGGTAGTATTGAGAAAGTTATTGTTGGGGTTGTTCGCGAGAGACGGGGGGAAATTTTCGAAATTGATTTTCTGTATACTGAAGGGCACATAATGTGTTTTATCAAAGTTGATGGTTAATTTCCTAGAGTCAAACCATTCTTTTATTTTTAAAAAGTCTTCTTGTGCCTTATTGAGTGAGTTTGTCCAATCATTTGCATTATAGAAAACTGCAGTATCATCTGCGAAGCTTATAATTTGGCCTTCGGTATTAAAGGAGAACAGGTTGGCTTCTTTCTGACAAATAGCTCCTCAACAACTCCAGGCATGGTCCTCTCATTCCAAGTTCCTCCAGCGTCTCAATCAGTTTCTCATGGCTTGCGGTATCGAAAGCTTTAGCCAGGTCCACAAAGATACAAAGTGACGGTTTTCCCTTCTCAAGGGATTTATATATTTTTGAGGTAAGAGAGGCTATTGCATCTTGAGTGGACATAGTCTCTCAGAAACCGAACTGCAGCGGAGAGAGGATCTCATATTTTTCTAGGAATTTGCACAAACGTGATTTGATGACTGTTTCTATTATCTTTGCAAGGCAGGAGATTGAAGATATATGCCTATAATTCAGACAATCCAATTTGTCGCCTTACTTATAAATCGGTTTAATTTTGGCCTTTTTGAATGAGCTGAGGAATGTACCTTTTTGAAAACTATATTCGCAAGATGACATATTGGTTTACATATACTATTACATATGATTTTCAAGGTATCTGAGCTTATTGACTCCAACCCGGGTGCCTTCTTCGTTTTGAGTTTGTGAATTATTTGTACTATTTCAGCTTCAGTACATTCTTCTAGATATAAAGTGTTCGATATGCGTTTTTTCGTTTCATTGAAATTTTTTGGTTCTATAATTTGCAGTACCAGATGTTCTCCTAATCTGGTGTAAGTATCAACAAAATTGTTGGCTATTTCCAGCGGATTATTTAAAATCCCATTATTTTGCAGACGAATTTCTCTTATTTCATTTTTTTATTATTTTGATTTGTAGACTCCCTGAGTGTTTCCCATAATTTTTTTGAATTGTTTTTATTTTTTCTAAATTTGTCCTTGAAAAAGTTTGCTTCTATTTTCTTTGTGAGAAGATTGAGACTATTTCTATAAGTTCTATATTTTGTTTGTAGTTCAACATTTTCCCAATCTTTGTGCCTCTCTTTATTCAATTTATTCCGTTTTTTGATGGATATTATTAAACCACCAGTGATCCAAATTTTCTTTTTTTAATATGATTTATTTTGACCACGGACTTCTGTACATACATTCGGATTTTTTCTGTTAAATTATCTGCCAAGGTCTCTGCATCCTCGTTCTGGAGGAAGTCGTTCCAGGATTCCGCAGTGATAAGTGTTTTCAGTCTTTTATAATGTATCGTATGTGGGTTCTGGCTATGACCTGATTTTTCAGTTTTATTTTCAATTTAAAGCATTGTAGTGAAATGGTCGCTAATAGAACTTTCAAACGCGATTGGTATAACTTTGTTAACTGTATTCCTAGTGAATAAATGGTCCAAGCATGAGCGTGAGTTTCCTTGAATTCTGGTGTATGTATTTATTTGTGAGAATAAATTGTTTCCATTCAGAATGTTAAGGTAATCATTAGAATCACTCGTTTCAGAAAGTATATTTATGTGTATATCTCCTCCAAGAATAACCTGATTATTGTTGTCCTTCAAGTGATCTCCAATGAAATTCTCAAGACACTGATTGAACGCTGGTATATCTGTTGATGGTGACCTATATATCCCTACAATAACTATACTACTTTTCTCCAATTTTACTGTTAGTTATATTGCCGTGGATTCGTGTATTTTGATATTTTGAGTACTATAATAGAAACATCTCTTTATGAAAATTACTACTCCATCATTTTGATTGAGGTTTCCTTCGCTATTTATCAGATCATATCCCTTCAACCGATATAAATGGGTATTTTCAATGATTCTGGTTTCTGTTAAGATTATGCAATCAAAATCCTCCTCTATTTGCTGTAAGTCAATCTGAACATCTTCAAAGTGCTTCGAGATACTACAAATATTTTGGTTGTATACCGAGAATCAGTTTATGGATTTGAGTTTGTTTCTACAATCCTCATATGATTCGTTTACATAAGTCTCTTCTATTTTTTCCTCAAAATCTATAATGTGAGCGTCCATATCTATTAGTAAGCAATAAACCCAAAAAATAAAGTGATAGACCAAATTGAATGCATCAACGTAAGGGTTAATAAATGCATTAACATTAACAAAGTGATTGAAATGATTATATGCTAATATATAGAAATAAACAAAAATAGAAAAAAACATGCCTAAATGAGTAGAGCACCAAGTGTTAATTTGGATATATTTCTTTGAACGTTATCCTCGTGTTCTCTCTTTCAAGGCAGGTCCACCAGCTATTGGTTTAATGTTCTTCCTGTTTGCGATGTTTTTGGGTGTGTTGGCATCAATAATATTTTTCTTGTGCTCTACTTCTTTGAAATCTTCCTGTGTTATGGGGACGGATACATCCTCTGTAAATTCGAATTCTTTTTCAAAATTTCGGTAATTCGGCGTTGGAGGAGCACTGTTCGCAGTGCGTTCCTCTGAGCGATTTATTTCTTCTAATTCTTTCACAGTATAGGCTATATCGTTGACGTAGAGTTTATTTCGTTTTATATAAGATCTATCGGTAGGATCTTCTCTGGCTTTATTCAAGAAGGTTCTCACGTCTTTATTCAAATGTAAGATCGTGTGAGATGGCAACGCCCGTGCATTTCAATTTTTTGCACTGCTTCAGTATCTCGACTTCCTTCAAATATGACAGGAATTCGACTTTCACAGGAGGTTTTTCTGTGTTGTTGAGGTGGTATATATTATTGAAATCAGCTATTCTAACATCAACTTACAGCAATGCATTTAGTTTTTCACTTATAGTATTAGCTGTGTTCTCTTTGTTTTCCAGGACAAATATTGTTCGTCTTTGAATGTCTTTCCAAAGTCTCTACTTTATTTTTCAATGTTTGATTTTCTTTTTCAAGATAATACACTTTTTGTTTGAGTTCCTCTACTTTCATTAAAAGTCTTGTTTCGGTAGCTTCAATCGCAGATTTAATTTTCCTTCTGTTCTTTATTACTTCCTCTTTCAATCTTCTAATCGCATTTATCGAATCCGATTCCATAGCTTGATGAAAGTTCGTCTATGGATAGGTGTTTTATTTTTATTTGAGTTTTTGTCTCTCAGCTGGGCTATGATCTAAGTTCCACTGCTTAGTATGTGGTTATCTGGAATACATTGGGATAACCCTCCTCCAAAAGTAATTTGTGATATTTGGAACCAATATAAGTGTACGAATTTGAATTCACCCTCAAATTCTTCCTGTAACCATTACTTCTCTTCACCCCGTATATCAACCACGTATAAAATAAAAATAAAAATATCATTCTTCTTATCTATTCAATATTTCCTTAGCTACGCAAATATCCATTTTAACGTCACTTTTACATAAAAAACACACATAATTTCTGCCTCAAAATTATTTCATAATATCTATTCAACACTTCAAAGCCCCCAAATAACAATTTTTATTTTATCGCTCCAGGCAAAAACTATCTGAAAGGCTCTCCTTATCTATAACGACAATATCAGAATGACAAAAAAGCGACCCATGCAACACTCAACTCAACCGCCGTTTATGACGGTTAAAGTTTGAAATCTCATCACCCATTGGCCAATTTCCCACATGATTTCCTTTACTTTCACCCACTCTGAACAACACATAAATACGAATACAACCCAACTTTCCTATATATATATATATATTTATTTTTATATATATATATATATATATGTTTATATATATATATATATATGGTCCTTCGCAGTTAACATAAAAGTGAACATCCTTCCCGCATTTTGCGACATCGCTAAAATAAAGCAAGATCGCGAAACAATAAGGAACATCACTTGTGCATCTTCAAGTACCTCGTTTTATGTCCTTGTCCAGATATGCTAGTTGTGAGCTGCATTTTGTGACGGTAGTGAAAAGGGTTATGCTCCGCTCATTTATTTGTTTTTTGTGTCATCACATGGTCAGATTTGTGTTTTTTTTTGTATGCGCGTTCCCCGTTTGGAATTGTAAGGCCACTGTGTTACTGGCTAAACTCTTGCATTTTGTAGTCAGAATATCTAACACCGGATCGTACAGTGTTCGGGTTTCTATGTTACTGAGTATACCATCCCTTAATATTACGGCATCTTATAATATGAGAGTGAAATACGACTCGAACTAAACTCGAGTCCTACTAAAGTTGATGATATTCCAGTTTTTTATTAGGTAGGCCAGTGAAAACACATCAAATAATGCTGAGCCTACAACAATAGGGAATATGCAAATATGATATTTATCAATACTTTGTGACTAAAATGTAAGAAAAATATAAAAGAGGGGCGACTCAACATTTATATTGTATTAGTGTTTTTAAATGAAACTCAAGGTCTCTAGTTAATTCCACAATATAATACAAGTTATTGAAAATTCTAAAAAATTGACAATTGTTTCGATAAATCAATATCATCGTCAGAATTATCGAAACAATTGTCAATTTTTTAGAATTTTCAATAACTTGTATTATATTGTGGAATTAACTAGAGACCTTGAGTTTCATTTAAAAACACTAATATGAGCATATTCCACGAAGTAAGGGTCGAGACAGTCAATTTCATTTATATTGTAGTTAATATTGATTTTTTGTTTTTAAAAGTAACTTCAAGTAACTTTTGGAACACAAGGTGTTTCAACAAACTCTGGAAATAAATATTGTAAAAGATAGACTGTGCAATGATGTTTATCACGATAGAGCTGCTATACATATACGTTACTAAATTGATGACCAAGTTTTTAGAAACAGGATCATTTATCAATAAAAACATCAACCACAACCGAGTAGTTAACGAGGCTGTGGAAGTTTCCGCTTGAGGGAAACTTGCGTTACAAGAATTACAGTCAATATCACAAATTTCCAGTGCAGTGGGAGTTTATCGCAGCAGTGTTTTTAGATTTCCACATAAACACAAATGTCATCCTTAACGAAATTAGTTCAAGAACTACATGAAGATGATTTCGACCAGCGCAGCGTCTACAGTATTGTGAATTAATGAGTAAACGACAATCCAGATATGATACTGCACAATATCTGCTTCTTCGATCAATGTTGATGACAGCGGTTTATTAAACAGACACAATTGTAGACACTGGGCACAAAATTACCCACACGTAATGCGGGAGTTTCATACTCAAACACCCAGTGTCCTACCAAGGTCAATTGCGGGACCCCCACGCAATTTTTTTCCACCCCTCTACAAAAAAAAATTAATATACTGCCTATACTGGGTGACAACGAAACTACTATCTACGGTGATATCTCAAATCGGTTCATAGATAGAAAAAATTTGGTGTGACCTCACCTTAATATTTTGAACTTTTTTTCTTTCGACTTTTTGAAGAATGAAAATTCTAATTAATAAAATTCATAGCGTCATTAACGTACCAAGTTCCATCTATAGTATATAGCCAATATGAGTTCTGTTTTATGTAACTACAGAACATAAGATATAACTTTATTTAATAAACATTACTGTTAGCGCTAATGTTTCAATGTACTGTAGTTGTGATATTATGCAGTTAGCGAATCGTCAATATACAAGTAAACTCTGATTTAAATGTGCTTACCAAAGATGCCAGTTTCGGCAACTCACTATCAGATTCAACGATCGATCGTTTAATTCTAGTGGAAAGTCCTGGCCTTTGTGAAACTAAATAAAGTTAATTGTAATGTCTATACTTGCGAATAAATACGTTGATAAAATATGAGTAAACACACGTCGCGGTTTTAACTAAATTTTTTGGTTTAACAACTAGATATTAATTTGAAGAATATATTTTGAAACAAGTTGTTCCTCAACGAACGCGTTAATACCAAAAAATCTAGTCTCTTATCAAAATGTACAAAAAAACCTGTACTGAATTTTAATAAAAATAATCCATGAGCGGCGCGCCGAATTTTATGGATAATAAGAGGGTGGCATGAACATACCGTCCACCAAAATTGCAATGATTTCCCAGTTTAGCACTATGGAGATAAGCGAAACATTTAGAAAATAGAGAAACTAATGAAGAATCAATGATGATACAACTCAAGGCAACACCGAAAAATTTAAATATCATTCAAGCATATACTCCAACAGCTGATAAACGAGAATCAGAGAATACATCTTTCTACACAGAAATAAAACAACTTTTCTCCCAAACTAGAAAGGATGAAACCACCCTCATCCTAGGAGACTTTAACGCAAAAGTAGGCAAGGGAAGATGCGATGACACTGTCGGGGAGCATGGACTAGGAAAAAGAAACGAAAGAATCGATACATTAGTTCAATTCTGCCAAGAGAAGAAAATGTTCATCTCCAACACGTGGTTCAAACTACCCCCAAGACGCCTCTATACATGGAGATTTCCCCAAGACACACCAGACCATCCAATTAAAAACCAAATTGGCTACATCCTAGTACCAAAAAGATACAGAAATGACATCCGCAGTGTGAAAACTTACCCTGGTGCAGATATGGAGTCAGATCACAATCCCGTAGTAGGTCAAATGAAAATTCGATTGAAAAACCTTGAAAAGAAAGTCATAAGAAAACCCAACACGGCGCCCTAAAAGACGAGGCATAGAAGCAAATCATATCTGATAAATTCAACAAACAACTAAGCAACGCCCAAAAAATCATAGAGCCTGAATATACAATTGAGGAAAAAATAGAGCACACTGGAGTCAACTTAAAAATGCCATTTTAGACACGCAAAAATATATAACAACTGTAAACACCAGGAAACGGCATAAAGAATGGATGACTCAAGAGATATTGGATTTAATAGACCAACGGCGGAAACTCAAAAACACGCAAAAAAAAATATAAAGAAACTCAAACACTTGTCAGGACTAAAATTAGAAATGCCAAAGAAGCATGTATGATGAAGAGAAGTAAGGAAATAGAGGAGATGTACCAAAAGCATGATCTACTTAACATCTACAAAAGAGTTATGAAAATTACAGGAAACCGTAAATTCCCAGCATATACAAAAATAGTAAATCAAGGCAACAAAGTCTTAGACACACAAAAACTGTAAGAAGTGTGGACAAATTATATTTCTGATCTTTTCGACGACAAAGGTCCCCCCTTTCGTAACCAACGTCAAACAGAAATGGGACCAAATATATGACCCTGTTTTTCAGCCGTTTTTCAGGGACGACTCAGTCGAAAATTCTGGGGAGTCATATTTGTATATTCGGGACAAGGTTGATAAATACAGCCACAACAAGTGAGTAGTGCCATCGGCAAGGAATCACATCCTTCTCCAGAAGTACACCAAGGGGTGGGAAATGCCAGACCATCGGCCACATTACATTTATTTTTCTACCTCCTTTGTAATTGGATATGTTGAGCTATTGAAATAAAGATATTTTTAAATTAAATTAATTATAATGACTGCAGAAATAGAGAAGGCTTTGAAGGGAATAAAAAACGGTAAAGCACCTGGACCAGACAACATTTGTCCAGAACTCCTGAAACTTATAAATGAAGAAAACTTAAAAATACTCACCAAACTATTCAATACCATCTATAACAATGGATACATTCCTCAATATTTGCTAAAATCTACATTTGTCCCTATTCCTAAAAATCCAGGTGCAAAAAAGATGCGATGAGTTTCGACTAATTAGCTTAATGATTCAAATATTAAAGTTTTTTCTGAAGGTTCTACATAATAGAATACATAAGAAATGCGAGGAGGATCTGAGTGAGCTACAGAAGGGATTCAGAGAGGGATTGGGACCTAGAGAGGCTTTGTTTGGGTTATCGGTACTGCTACAGAAGTGTCGAGATCAGTGAAAAGAAGTATATCTATGTTTCATAGACTATGCTAAAACATTTGATTGTGTCAAACATGGCACGATGCTGAACATACTAGAAAGTAAATGCGAAGCTTGTTAAGCGGTAGGTCACTTGATATAAAAATTATATACAATTTCGTGAAGTGCTACATATATTCCATACTTCTGTATGGGGTTGAAGCGTGGACGCTAAGAGTTAACAGCCTAAACAGGCTCGAGGCATTCGAAATGTGGGTGTATCGGCGAATGTTACGAGTACCTTGGACTAGTCACACCACCAATTTGGAAGTTTTGAATCGAATGGGCAGAGAACGTGAGCTCATCGAAATCATAAAAAAGCGGAAAACTGCATATCTTGGTCATGTTATGAGATACAATAGATATGAATTTCGAAAACTCATGATAGAGGGTGAGATCGAAGGTAGGCGTGGACCAGGACGAAGGCAATGCTCCTGGCTTAAGAACATGCAAGATTGGACAGACCAGGGTTCAAAAACTTTGCTAAAAAGGGCCCAAGACACAGAAGAATTCGCCAAAATTGTTGCCGATTTTCGATAGGAGAAGGCACTCGAAAAAGAAGAATGAAGAAAGTTGCCCTGTGTGGTAACAAAACAAGATACAAAAAAATAGAACGAACAAAAAAAATAAAGAGAAAGCCATTTCGGAAGGGTAATGAGCTTGTTAACGGGACGTGTAAGAATGCCAGTGGGAGTTTGAAGGACCGTCTTCACCGTACTTCAGTTCAGTAATGCGAGCCAAGAGCCAAGATAAGGGAGAAGTGTTCATTCCCTTCAATATTACAATGTCGCCCGTTTAGAGCGGATGGGACGGTGAAGTCCATTTAGTACGTTGAATCAAGGTATTAAGATATTCCCGAAACCAACGACGCCAAAATTATTGTAAAATCTGTAAGATGATTTTCCAACGGGAGGTTAAATAAATGTCCTTAGAGAAAGGGATATCAGGTCTTGACAAGAGTGGGACACCAATAAGAAAATGACCTGGACTGAGATACATCGATGCTTCATTGGGGTCAGAGGACAATGAGCATAGAGGTCGACTATTGAGAAAAGCTTCGATTCGTGCAAACTCCTTCGCGGTGACGGTTATTTCAGCACGCGATATAACAAATTCTTGACAGATTTGACGGCTGCTTCCCATAGCCCACCAAAGTTAGAGGCAGATGGAAGATTAAAAATCTACTTAATTTCGCGCTGCGAGAAAGTACTCAAGATCTCGTCATGCTGACTGTGGAAGAAATGATAAACTTCCTGAATGTGCCTGTTGGCACCAGTAAAATTCCGGCCTTGATCGGATAAAATTAAATCAGGAAGACCTCTACGAGCGATAAATCTATCGAGCGCTACTAATAAGACGTCAGTAGAAAGTTCGGAGGCCAGCTCCAGATGTACAGCCTTAGTCGCGGTATAAACAAAAACGCATAGATAGCCTTTGGTAACGGTGGCTTTACGGAGACGAGATGCGCGAACTTGAAATAGTCCGGCATAATCAAGAACTGTGTTAAGAAAGGATCTACCTGGCTGAACTCGACAAGGGGGTGAATCGGGCATGATTGGCTGAATAGTGAAAGCTCGAAAGCGAAGACACGTGAGGCGTTGGTGGATTACTTTACGTAGAAGCCGACGTAATGAAAGATTCCAATACTAACCGCGGATTAAATCTTGACACGTGGTGGGTCCGGCGTGCAAGACTGTTAAATCATATGAGCATAGAGAGGTGAGCTGATCGGGGCGTAAAGGAAGAGAATCGTCGAGATGATACTTCAAATGAGGGATCGAGTTGAACAGTGATGAGTGCTAGGGGACTCGGTTTAAAGTCTAATAAAGATTCGGATTGGTACTACGAAAGGGAATAGGCCATTGCTGGTGGTAATCGGTCAATAGCGGTGGACCTCGAGTCCATAAGTGAAATATCTTATCATGAAGAAAGTTAGAAGCAGATAACTCACGGGAAGCCCAGTCGGCGGGATTGAAAGCAGAAGGGCAGTGGGACCACTTTAAATTAGGAGGTTAGTGACCTACAATATGAGCAATTCGATGTGAAACAAAATTTTTAAAAGTATGAGGGAGAGTGTGTAACTATGCAAGTACTATTTCCGAATCCGAAGAAAGTCTGATGTCAGACAACGGTTTCGATACCGGATATGCAGAACCGAATTGATTAGATCAATTAAAAGTACTGCGGCGCAAAGTTCATATCTAGGGATAGAGAGTGTTTATAATGAGGCAACACGAGTTTTGGCCTTCCACAGAAAGAAATAACGCGAGTTAGCGGATTCGAAACATACGACACATACTTCTCACAATGGACTAAAAAACGATACTACTGGTTAAGAGTTAATAATGAAGGTGTCATTTGTAACATACTTTTAGTGGTTAATAGAGTAATAATAAATCGATTTGGTCAACATATATTATAACACTTTTGTATTAGGTAATACGAAATTGATTGAAACCACCAATTATTATTTAAATATCATTGTTTCAAATTTATATTTGAAAAAAAATTGTTATTTTAGTTGAGGGCGTAGATAAAGTATATTACTCAACACAAATTGTAAGTGTATCAAGTACTCGTGGAATTACGCACTCGCCGTTTCACGACTTTGTGCGTAATTTTTCCACTCGTACGTAATTTGCTACTTTCTTTACAACTCTTGTTACGTAATATACTACTACTTTAATGTATAAACTAATCTAAGTAATTTCTTATTCTATTATCTACACTGGAATGGATGATAATTAAGGAGAATTAACAATCCTTGTCGTAATCCTGAAGTGAAGGATTATCCAGTATATCCATTATAGCACACTGCATATTGATATCTGAGAATAATCATTCAATAATCTATGTATAATTAGCTATATTCCTGGTTTTGGCATAATGGATGGCTAGGGAAGTGTATTTGATTTTATAATATAACTTTGGCGATATTGTATACTGAACACAGTTCATGTTACCTTCTTTTACTAATTTGTATTGATTATGTTGCCAACTAAGTACTTGTGTTTCATATACAAGTGATCTATGTTGATGACTGTTAATTCTATTCTTTCACTGGAATTATGTAGACAAATTTCAAGACCTTGTTTATTGCAATGTTCTACGAGTATATTCGTCATTACCGTACTTTGACAAATTAAGACTTTATAATACATTATGTATAGTAGTTTAGGGTATTATGGCCTACTCTGCCTAAATGGGTTGTATTATTTTCTCCAAAGTCAACCAAATCCATCGATGTACGTATCCGTTAAATTGTGCTATTTTTTGGTAGTTTTTCACTCATTCCAGTTTTCTCAGATAATAATTGTTACTTTTCCACCTAACCTATCTAATATGCGAGAAAAGGATTGGTTTACCCCAAAAAATGTTTTGGATTTCTACGTTTTGCGCCAAGAACAACACGAAGAAGCGGTGTTTAGAAAAAAAATCCCGTGTGTATGTCAGCGTCGTCGTTGTCGCCGGTCACTTTTCGTAACATGGTCTTGTTAGCATCATACAGCCTCCAGAGTGCAACAAGTCACCAATTTTACGATTGAATATTGTTCAGGACATCTCACAGATGAAAACTATTGATTTTCAGCTCACCACGGCCAGTTCAACGGGTGCTATGGTACTTGAAGTAAGACATTTTTGGAGAAATTTCAGTTTGTTAGCACGATAGAGCTTCCGGAGTGTATATAAGTGACCAATTTTATGATTGGATATTATCCAGTGTAACGTGAATTTCGTTCATCACTCGTAATAGTTCTCGTCGATGAAAGAGTAACGCAAATTTCGTTACCCCTCGTAACCTCGTAACATCGAACAATGTTTCTTGTCGATGGTTGTCGAGTTTTAAGTTTTCGGAAGAGTTCGTTTTCATTTGGATATTTGAGCCAATGCGCGCTGAGGTTCGGCCATTAATTCATCTACTTATTGTTGAGTTCGTCATCTTACCGTATCGAAGTGCATTCATAGAAATGATGTTTTCGCTTAAAATGTATAATATTTCTCCGCTAATTTTTCCTTAGACGGTACTTAATAGTTTCAAATTAATTTTTCTTTGAAACATTCAGTACCAGAGATATATTATGTCGATTTCGTTTTTGTTATATATATTTTGTTCTGGTTCTTCATATCTTTCTTTTTTTTATATAACAATGGAATTTTACATTGAAGAAATGTGAAATTGAAACTAAGTGAAATGGTAACTTTTCTTATGATTCTTATTGTGCTTCTATTTCTAAAATCTCTATTAAAATATTGATACAGGAAACATGAACCACGTGTTCTGGTTTTTTTTATTTTTTTATACCAATGGTATTCTACGTTGCAAACCATTAAAATAAAATTAAATGGATTAGTAACTTTTCTTATGATTTTTATTGTGCTTTTTATTTCTAAAATGAATAAATTTTCTTAAAATATTGTAAAATGCAGGATATCTGAACCACGTTGTTTGTTAGCATTTCATAATTTTTGTACATATGTTACTTGTACCTACTGTAATTTCAATCTCCAGATATCCTGCATTTAACTGAATTCAAGAACTATGTCTGATTCAAGTGCCTTTTCTAGCACTTTTCCTTACCGGCCTAAAAACTATTTAACTGGCCTAAGCCTTCTTATCGACCTAAGCCTTATCACCAGTTGAATTCTACCTGCTGGGACCACGGCTCTATTCAGAACCGACTGGGCTTAACTCGACGCAGCCAGCTGATTGGTTCCCGATTCCTTTGGACGTCATTTAAATCATCGTTGGAAAAGAAAAAAACAAGGAAAGTACTAACGTCCACAATCGTAAAAACTATAGATTATTTCCAACTAATGTTCATCGACTAATTAACTTAATAGTTTGTACCACATGTAAATTATATCTTCTTTGTAAAATATTTAATTCATGTTTAAACTTTAATTTCCTTCAGAATCTAATTTTTTTTGAAATTTCAATTTACTTTCAATTTCTAGTTTTATTTAAATTAATAAATTAAGTTGTAAAATTTAATAAAATTTTTATCTCCAATTTTTCATTCAACATATAATTTTTATTTAATAAACTACTTGTAAATAAATTTCCAATTTTCATCCACCATATAATTGTTATTCAATAAAACTACTTGTAAGTTTTAAATAACGTTGTTCATATTTTTTTATAACCTTCCAACTTCTTGTTTTGTTGACTGGGATTAGTTGATCTGAGGTAACTTATAGACTAGTAGGACTTAGGGTGGCGCCCACTTATCTTTCCGTCTCGAGAACCGGTAAGACCTACTCCTTGAGTCTCTACTAGTATATAACCCACGCCTGAGTAGCTCTTCGACGAAGTGGCCGTTGCATCAGGGCATCTCACAGATGAACTCCATTGAATTTCAGCTCACTAAAGCCAGTACAACGGGTGCTATGGTACTTGAAGAACCAAATTTTTGTCATTTTTGGAGAATTTTCAGTTTGTTAGCACGATACAGCCTCTGGTGTGTCTACAAGTGACCAATTTTATTATTGGATATTGCTTAGGGCGTTATATAGATTAACTTTATTGACTTTCACCTCACTGGAGCTAGTATAACAGGTGCCATATTTTTGAGAAATTTCGGATTGTTAGCACAATACAGCCTTCGGAGTATATATGTTTCCCGATTCCAGTTAAAATCCAAATTTCCTAGGAAAATCTAGTTTTTACTATGGCTCACAGTCAATTCTAGATCTCACTAGTTAGAACTAGAATTAAGGAATACTTTAAGTTAATTCTAACTTCAACTAAACATCCTCTAGTTAAAACTAGTTTTTACTAAATCTGTCAGTAAAATCTGTGTAGCCTGTAAACATTTTATTTTGAATGACATCCTATGGGTTTACCTATACCAAAAACGATTAAACATACACACGTCATATGATAATACTTTTATTAGTACATCAAAAATATATGGAATGAGTTACATAAATGGGTGCGTTGGGTAATTAAATAGGTGGGAAATAAAACAAACGTAAAAAAATTCAAAAAACTTAACAAACAATAACAAAATAATAAAGTTTCATAAATCATGTATAATACTTCACATTCTTAAGTCAGCCCCAGATAGTAGGAACATGTTTCCTACTTATTCCTACATGGCTGACTATCGTGACATTTAGAATTGCAGAGTTTTCCCTTCTTTTCACAAAAGCGTCTATTAGTGTTGCAAGTCTTCTTGCAGACCCAACTTGCAAACCCTTGGCCTTCTCATAAAGCAGCATGTCTAGCAGTGATTCTCAAGGACAAATTAGCTTCCGGAACTTCTCAAATTCTAAGGATTTTATTTTGAAATGTCAAATTCTGATCTGGAAAGAATGATTAGTATAAAATATCTCCCTGATTTTAAAAATAAAATATATGTATAATGTACTTGCAGTACAATTTCTTCAGTATTTTGTATAAATCATCTTCATTATTTTCAAGTACACCTATGACGTTCCTTAGATCTGCTTTTTACCTATCGACATCCGGTATCGGGACTATTATATTGTCACCTCTTTCCGCAGGTGGATGAAGAGCGTCGGAAACTAATTTCATTTTTTTAGCCTGTTTTTTTAAACCTTCATGTGCTTCTTGTCTAGCTAATAAAATTGATGAATCTGTGCTAGGACCGTCCTCTTCAAGATCAGACAGATATTCACTATTCTGCTGATTAAAAATGTTTTGAAGATCTTCTTCATCATGTATGTTTTGAACAACTTCCAGTGGTAAAGACGATGTCACAAGTTCTACTCTGGTTTCAATACCAAACATAGCTCGATATGGCGACTGTTTTATACCACAATGCAGGGCTCTATTTTTCATAAACTGGACAAATGGAAGATCTTTGAACCAGTGTGTGGTACCATTATCCTGTATACAGGTAGCTAACATTTTCTCTATATCCTGGTTAGCACGCTCTATAGACCCTTGGATTTGGCTATGCCTTGGTGTTCCATGAACCAACTTTACTTCAGGCCAGTATGTCATTACCTCATTAATCACTGCATTAACGAACTCTCTGCCATTATCTGAGTGTGAAATACACGGAGCACCAAAAGTCAAATATATATCTGTTAATTGCAAAGCAACTTCTTCAGCCCTTTTACTTTGCAATGATCTTAACAAAACAAATGTTGTCAAATAATCTTGGTTCACCATAATATACTTAATACCATTATCTTGTTGTGACTGCATATCTATGAGGTCTACTTGGCAGCGACTATTCATTTCTGAATGTATTATGGGTTTAGAAACAAGACCCATCTTCTTCTCACTCTTTTTGCGCTGGCAAACCTCACACACGGATATGAAAATATGTATCATATCAATAGTTATATTTGCATATTTTAGCTTTCAATTTATCACGCCCTCCCAGACTAACGGAAACATGGGCATCTTCAATGATATCAAAAGTATCCTCAGCAGGTAAATAGTATTTAATTGGTTCACTTCTAGATGCCAGTTCTTTCGTCTTCTATATTGTAATGGGGGTTTCTTCACAGCCAATTCAGCTTCCTGTACTTCAGTCATTAGATTATTATAGACGTCCCCTGTCGTAACAGTGTAGTGATTTTCTTTTTTTCGTTTTCTTCTTTTTTCAAAATCCGTTCCAAAAATTGCTATTTCCATAAACCTCCATTTCTAGACAGATTTCCGGTAATATCCGTCATTTTTCAAATGAAAAAGGTATATCTGTAGTTAGTTATAATAATGCTAAAATAATCTATTTTAAAAAATGAATCAAAAATTACAATTCAAAAATCACTTACCAGACCAAAAAAAATTATATTCTGATAATTTTAACCAGAAACTACAAAATAAATCGCACTGTATAATTTATTAACCCTATAAAAAATAAATTACCGTTATTGTTTGAAAATTACTATTTGAAAATTACTTACCAGACTTAACAAATCAAAATTCCTTTAAATCATTACCAGAAACAACCAACTAAATGGCGTTTTACAAATTATTATTTCTAAAAATAAATAAATTGTCTCACTATAATCCAAAAATTACCATTTTGAAATGACTAACCATATGAAACCAAGTCGTAACTCAGCACGCTTACAGCCAGAAACCATCAACGCTTAACAGCTCTATATAAGAATTATCAAAAGTAAAAACAATTTAATTACCGGTACTGAAATACGTAACAGGTCGTAGCTCGACATACTTCTAACTAACTAAGTGGCACTACCCGCACAACACATTTATTAATGCTTAGAATAACTTCAGTTTAAAAATTTCTCTGTATGACTCCTTCACCGAAAGAAAACAAGTCGCAACGTTCGTACGCATGAGCTTTTGAGCTTACACCAACTAAATTATAAACTACAATTAGATCATACGACTTTTTTGTGTCCAATCAGAGAATAGAGGCTCCTACCGACAGCACGTAATAGTTTTTACTGATTTCGTAAAAACTAGTTTTAACTAGTAACAACTGTTTTGAATTTAACATTCCTAAAATGTTTAGATTTTACGGAAATTATTAGACAATTCTAGTTAAATCTAGAATTGACTGTGAGCCATAGTTAAAACTAGATTTTCCTAGGAAATTCGGGTTTTAACTGAAATCGGGTTTTTACGGTAACATATACAAATGACCAATATTATAATTGGATATTTTTCAGTGTGTGTCACAGATGAACCGTATTGATTTTCAGCTCACTAGAGCGAGTAAAACGGATTCTATAAATCCATATATACTACATTTTTGATTATTTTTGGAGAAATTTCGGTTTGTTACCACGATACAGCCTCCGAAGTGTATACTAGTGACAATTTTATGATAGGATATTGTTCAGGATGTCTCACAGTTGCGAAAATGTTAGTTTTGATATTTAAAACCGTTTATTTTTATATTGCAAGTGCACAGTTTCATAGGTAAAGTTTTAATCAACAGAACGGTGTCATTATTTAATTACATTGCTGACCAATTTTTAGGTTATACTTTTATTTGCCAAAAACTTCCCTATGGATTTTGTGTCTTACTAGGTAGGTGGCTAATATAGATAATGGCCAAGAATGTAAAATCACCAATCAAGAAAATATCAAAGTGCAACCAATTTCACTCCTACTCCTGCAATAGAAAATTATTCTGTTGACATGACACCCATCATAAATGAACTTGATACAATGGATACTAATGTAACCTCTGCGAGACGATAACAAAACATCATCTGTATATGTTTAACAAGTTGTAGTTTTCATTACGAGATCGCTTCAGCAACCGAACTTTTACGCCTTTCCAAACCAGTTGATGTAGCCAGCACATGACTTCACTTTCTAATGTTTCACTTGATAAAGATTCAACTGGCAGCCCTCGAATACCCTGCCGCAGACCAACTTTACCTGTCCCAGCTGTAGTATCGGGGCTAAGGGATTGCACACTGGATTACAATGTTGGGTGAAATTTCGAGCTTACATCGAAATCACCTGTTATACCATTGTCTCCTGGCTGTCTGTGGTCAAGTCTCGCGGGCCACTGGGAGGGGGGGGGAGTCTTGGCAAAACTGCCCGGACCAAGAGGAGACAACCTTATTAAAACCCTAAAGTCAAGGTGGCAAACCAGGCCAAAGAATGGGTAGCTATATAGAAGAATAGTCTTTACTGGCTTCGACCTTGGAGCACCGAGGGGAACATTGTATTCAACCCCTTACCTCTGCATGCGGGGCTCTGCAGCGGTGGACCGTAATGACCCTAGCTTCTCGTGGGACCAATTATGAAAAGAGAAAGAAAAAGTAAGACTTCCACCGGAAAAGTAGTGGAGAAAACCTCCACCTCTTCATCCGGGCACCTCACAGAGGGAAAAAAGGCCAAACGGAACCTAGCGGCATAGACGACCCACTGAGAAGAGGCCTCGGTGGAGCAGGGGTGCGGAAATACCTGCGACTCCTCAATCAGAGAATATCCCCTGAAGAGGCCAGGAAGCAGGTTATTCAGCTGCCTGTGTAATCATAAGAAATAACATAAAATATATTTGTGTTTCAGCATACGTGTCACGGGACCATGTTCCAATCTTAGTTCACCTCAACATTGGGGGTATTGCCTCTCTCTACTTCACTGGAGATAGGCCGATGACACTGCCAGAAGAAGTACAAGAGCTAGTGAGACACTGCAATAGCAGACGGCTGCCAATTATAATTGGTTGTGATGCCAACGCACACAATACCGTGTGAGTGTTTATTAGAATATCTCTTAGCAAATAACCTTGAGACCTTAAACGTGGGGACAACCCCCACTTTTGTCACGAGAGCAAGAGAGAAGGTCCTGGGCGTAACAATTGTTAATGTTGCTGCTAGGAAAAATCTAAAAGTTTGGAGGGTGATGAGCGAGCCATCACTTTCCGACCATAGGATCATCGAATTTAGGATAGAGGAAGATACTACCTCGACTCCTACATTCAGATATTCTAGAAATACTGATTGATCTCTTTACAAGGCCAATCTGAAGGACAATTTGGAACACGTCGAAGGGAATGGGGTAAATCACCCGCACTACGACCTGGAGCAAAGAGTCGAACATCAGTGAGGCAATAATGAAAGCTTTTCATTCCAGTTGCAGACTGTCAAAAGCTCGTTCAGAAAAGGATGCTCCTTGGTGGAATGAGAACCTGTCAAACCTCAGAAAATAGGTCCGTCGGCTCTTTAATAGAGCCAAACGTGACGCTAATTGGCAGGGGTACACTGAGAAGCTGACTCAGTACAATAAAGAGATTAGGAAGGCCAAAAGGCTTAATTTTCAAGCTTTTTGCGAAAAGACCACTTCCACTCACACAGCGGCCAGACTACAAACGGTCATGGCAAATGGGGGAACTAACCCCACAATGTCGCTGAAATGGCCAGACTGATCAAGAGTTACGATCGATTCTTCTTCTTAGAACCCACTTTCCAGGTAGTGAACCAGCAACAAGCACTGAAATTGCAATGAATTATACCAAAAAATCCCGTAGGAAGATTGGGACATTGCTAAGAAAACATTTACCAGACAACGGTTGGAATGGGCAATAAGTACCTTTCAACCATATAAATCACCAGGAGTGGATGGAATATTTCCAGCACTCCTGCAGCAAGTGCTCGTCTGCTGAATATTACAAGAAGCAGTCTAGCAGCCTAGAAAATGGAGAAGGGAAAGGGTAACCTTCATACCAAAAATAGGGAAAAAAATGGGACTGATCCCCGATCTTTTAGACCCATCTATCTAACATCGTTTCTACTCAAAACGATGGAGAAAGTAATGGATAACTACATAAGAATAGAGAATCTGGAGAATATACCACTGCATAAATGTCAGCATGCCTACAGAGCGGGTCGATCATCTGTGACGGCTCTGTATCAGCTGACCGAAGTCTTCCAGAGAACTCTGAACTACAAAGAAATCGCAATGTGCGCATTCCTGGATATATCTGGGGCCTTTGACAACACAACTCATGTGTCTGTCAAGAAGTACTAAAAAGGAGAGGAGTAAATGAAACCATTATAAAATCGATGGACGAATATGGAGGAGCCACGTAGTAGATAAGTTGCTCTAGAGGCCAACGGAGCTTGGCTTCGAATTGATGGGAAATGCTGATAACATAGTTCTAATAGTCATAGACAAGTTCGAGAGCACCTTGTGTGATTTATTACAAAAGGGCCTCAGAATCATTGAGCAATGGTGCTTGTGAGTGGGACTAAACATTAACCCAAACAAGTCCATAGTAATTTCATTTACCCGGAAAAGAACACTTCCAGCCATGAAACCCATATCCTTAAACGGGGAAATCATAGAACGGAAATTAGAAGTTAAATATCTAGGGATGACCCTAGACAGTAAACTTCTATGGAATAATCATGTTGAAATAACTGCTAGTGAAGCAATAAGAGCTTTGATGGTGTACAGAAATCTAGCTGGTAAGAGGTGGGGCTGTAACCCAAAAATACTGCGATGGATGTACGCCATGATTGTGAGACCTGCAATTACATATGGGGCAATAGTTTGGCATACAAAAGTAAGTCAGTACAACACGAGGAAGACCCTCGACAAAGTTCATAAGCTTGCCGGTGTGTGCATCACTGGAGCTATGAGAACGTGTTCAGATAGGGCACTTGAGATCATTACAGATCTCACACCTCTACATATGGTGCTAGAAAGATCTGCCCAAGAGGCAATTCTTAGAATATCTAAGGAAGGTTCAAGCAATGATAGTATTAAAAATCAAAGAGTCTGGTCCTCTCTAACATAATACATCTAATCAGCGAATCTTCCCAGTGACGAAATGATCAAGAAAGTAAGTATCGAAAAGAATTTATCTACGATGCTAAATAAGAGGATAGACTGGGAAAGAGAATACACCACCCAAATTCTCAAAGAAAACACCATAAGATGGTATACGGATGGTTCAAAAACCACCACTGGAGCAGGCGACGGAGTATTTGGAACCAGATACTCATTATCGTTAGGCTCCTTCCCGAGCTTCTTTCAGGCAGAAATACTTGCGTGGAAATGAACCTAGAAAGAAACTATCATATCGATCCATTCTGATAGTCAAGCTGCTATCAAAGCATTAAGCTCCCATGTCATTGACTGAAAGTTGGCATGGGAGTGCCGAAGAAAACTTGATGAATTAGGCAAGAATAACAGGGTCTTTTTAGTCTGGGTTGCTGGCCACTCGGGAATCACGGGAAATGAAGTGGCCAATACAATTGCTAGGAAAGGAGCACCAACTCCCTTTATTGGCCCGGAGCCTCTCTGTGGTGTAGGAAAATGCTCCTATAAGAAAGAGGAAACCGAAAGAAAAGCACTCTGTCGGTGCCTTCACGGGCTGGAACATTCCAAAAAGTTCCTACGGAACTTTGACAATGCTAGATCAATAAAAAATATTTGGACATCAATAAAAATTAGCTACATCTCCTCACGGACTATCTTACAGGACACTGCCGCCTTAGGAAGTACCTAATGAGAATAGGTCTAGCAGAAATTGACAGGTGTATATTCTGTGGAGAAGAGGATGAAACTCCGGATCACCTAGTTCTAGAATGCCTCACCATTGCAAGCAATCGCAAGAAATGCTTCGGACAAGAAACTTGTAAGAGTGAGGATCTAACCTCGTTGAAGCCGTCCCAAATACTAGAGTTCATTAGAATCCTGGAACTGGAAGGCGAGCTGTAGTAGTAGCGAGAACAGCTCTGATAGGTGGGGCACAATAAACCTTAGGTTTCAGTGCATTGTAACCCTGTTAAAATCAAATCTAATCCAACATGGTACCAGATAATTTTTTCCATCCATTCACTGTAAACCAAAATTTACAATTTTATCTAACCATCTAACTCCTCAACGTATAAAACGTATAATTCTTGCCACGATAAAGTGGCTGGTCCTACGAAATTTATGCGAAAGTAACTATTCTTCCCGCATTTTGCGATTTTACCAAAACAAAGTGAGATTGCGAAACACATCTCATATCTTGGCCTCCAAGATCCCCGGATTTGTCCCCCATTGAACACGTGTGAGACAAAATCGGTAGAAGGTTAAGAAACTTTCAACGTCCTCCTCAAACTCCGAAGGCTGTTCGACATGAGATACAGGGGGCATGGAATGAGATACCCTAGGAGGACATCATTCACTATTATGAATATGCCTAGACGCATTAGGGATTGTGTAACAAATAGTGGAGCTCCAACTCATTATTATAGTTGGTGGGCAGAAACTTAGGTTGCTCTCACCCGATTAGAGCGAAATTTTAATCATTCACATATTACGAACTCCCTGATGTGTATGCCAAATATTACCAAAATAAAATAATTTTACTGGGTGTTCGGGTTTCTAAGTCACTGAATATATTACTATCAATTCCTTATTGACAATCAGCGGTTGGTCCAACAATACCAAATTTAACAACAAAGTGAGTAAATTCCTATGACTGGTAGTGCGTTAATACAAATTATGTCGCGTTGAACAGTTGTTCCGTAAATAAAAAAATAAATCCTTCTACTATGTCCCAACAACGTGAACAAAGAACAAAGAAAAGCAAACTGGGCATTTTCGAGTATTTCTGTTTTTATTTCGTTGAATCAAAATCGTTACATTCCTAACGCATAGTTCCTTTTTTAACATTTCAAATCAAACTGGAACAAACTATTCTATTCTCTTTCTATTAAATCAATTTGTTGCCCATGCTGGAGACTCTAAAAGTTTGATGAGAAAGAACTTATTCGAAAGCAGGAAACTACATAAAACTGAATTACACTTATATCTCAGATCGAATCACATTTCAGCGTTTACCAGTTAACCGGCAGGATTTTTCCCATTCGGGATACAGTATCCAGTTTTTGAGATGATTGAATTTTATCTTTATCAAGGTTGAATAGCAAACAAAAAACCAATTGTGAAAATTGTTGCATCGTTTCAATAATAGCTGACCATAAACGTGAACAGTGAAAATTGTACGGTACAATGATTGAATAATGTACAGGATGGATAGACAAAATCGAAAATAGAAATATTATCACAATCAACATTGTTTTATGTATCATACACCCTTTACATCAATAATAAAAATTAATAGATGAGGTCAAGGCGAGATACAGGGGCGGATTTGGCAATAAGCATAGTAGGTACGTCCCTAGGGCGGCAAAAAATGCAAAGGCGATTATTAAGAAAAAGTGCCCTACATATACGGTGACAAGGTTCCAAGTGCTTTATTTTTACATTTTTGAGGGTAATAAATAGATAGTGTTTATAAATGAAATAAACGGTTTTAAAGATTAAAACTAACTTTTCCGCATCTGTGGCCCTGAACAATATTATATCATGAAATAGTTACTTGTATACACTTTGGGGGATATATCGTGCTAACAAACCGAAATTTCTTCAAAAATAACCAAAAATTTAGTCTATCTGGATTTACATGACCCGCTGTACTCGCTCGTCAACTGAAAATCAATAGGGTACATCTGTGGGACACCCTAAACAATATTCCATCATAAAATTGGTCACTTTTGTATCGTGCTAACAAACTGAAAATTCTCCAAAAATGCAAAAATTTGGTACTTCAAATACCATAGCACCCGTTGTACAGGCGTTAGTGAGATGAATATCAATAGGATTTATCTTTGAGAAGCTTTTAATAATATCCAATCTTAAAATTGGTCACTTGTATATACTCCGGAAGCTGTATCGTGCTAACAAACTGAAATTTCTCCAAAAATGACAAAAACACGACGACGACGACATACACACAGGATTTTTTTTCTAAAAACCATTTTTTCGTGTTGTTGTTGGTGGACAACGTAAAAATAACTCAAAAAAAATTCAAATTTCCAAATTTTTTGGGGTAAACCAATACTTTTCTCGCATATAGATAGGTTGGGCGGAAAAGTAAAAAGTGTGATTTGATGTACCATTTTCCTTTCTTCTAATTGCCGATAAGTGACTGTGAGTTTGTTATAGAAGAAAGATAAACATGCGTAAACAAGATCACATCAGTTTCTAAGACTTTCATTATTAACATGACAATATAGCATGAGCAAAGTATCCCCTTTGGACAGCATTGATAATTGAGGTTATGTATCCTTGAAGTGAAAATATTAGGTACTTAGTGTTTTAAATGAAACTTACTGTTTCTAGTTAATAGAAAAAAGAGGATGTGATATTACAAATATTGAAGCTTAGATATTATTAGCCCTATGGGGATATCCTGGATATCATTTTTCCCAATTAAGATCAGTATAACTGTGCAATAATATAGGAAACCAGGAAAACTATATCTGCTGATCTTTACAATTATCACTTGAGAAGACAGTTTAGTAGTGGATAATTCACTAGATTTATCTGTTCATTGACGACTTCATATTGTGGGTTTCTTAAATGTCTTCCAATTTCCAATTCTTCAAGGAAAACCAGTTCTTGTTTCTTATCATAAATATGTAGTACTTCTAGTTCTGTGCTAGGTGTCAATGAATGATTGGTGTCAAGTAGATTTCTGGCGTAGTGGGATTTATCTGGTTGTTTTAATCTGTATGCTCGTAAGTGTTCGCTGTATCGGATTTCAAAAGTTCTAAGGGTCTGACCCAAATAGACAGCATTACATTCTGGACATTTAAGTTTATATATACCAGATTTCTTTAATGGTGATATTTCTGTTTCAACATTTAATAATTTTGTACTTACGTTACACTCTGTTGTAAAAGAAATTGTTGCTAAAGATATTATCTTTGAAATAGTATTAGAAATATTTTCTGCATATGCAATGGTTTTATAAGTTTTTATTTCTTTAGTTTGTTTAGGAAATATTAGTTGTAATGCCACATTTTCCTTTTTTTTATTATTTAGTTTATTTATCATATGTAATGTGTAACCATTGGATGTACCTATTTGTTTAATTGTGGTAATTACAAATTACATTTGTTCATAGGGACTGGAAATGCTCTATGTATCATTGAATTAAATGCCGCTAGTTTATGTGACATGGGACGATTAGAACTATATGGAATAGTCACACGAGTATGTGTTGGTTTTCAGTGAATCGAATAATCAAGTACATTATTAATTCTTTGAATTTTTAAATCAAGAAAATTGATTGATTGAACTATTATCCTCAACTTCTAATGTAAATTCAATTTTTGGGTGTAAATTATTAATGTGGTTGAAAAATATATCTAATTGTCGTTCACTACCCATAAAACAAGCTAATATGTCATCTACATATCTATACCAAAATAAAACATTTTTTGAAATATTGCTTTCAAAGATTTTTCTTTCTAAGCTGTCCATAAAAATGTTTGCCAAAATTGGCGATATAGGGCTTCCCATTGGTAAACCTTCATTTTGAATATATATCTTATTGTCAAAACTAAAATAATTCTGATTAATACATATATCAAATAAATTAAGTATATCTGATATTATTCCTGGATTAATATTTTTATCTTCTGGTAACTTTCTTACAAGTAATAAACATTCTTTAGCAGGAATTTTAGTGAACATATCGGTAACATCAAATGAAATAAGCTTATCTTGCAAGTTGAATGCTTTTAGTTTTTTTATCAGTTCCATTGAATTTCTAATTGAATATTTATATGTATATCCGTAACTATTAGGTATATTGTTAGGTTTTTTTGCCAATATATTATTAGGAGTATTAACATAAGAAACTACAGGTCTAATTGGTTTCGTTATTTTATGTAATTTAACGGTTCCATATAATTGTGGACAATGAGGATTCTTATGTATGATAGACCTCTTTTCGTAATCACTGAAAAGATAATTTGAATTATTAACAATATCTCTAGCATTATTAGAAAACTTTTTTGTTGGGTCTGCTCTAAGAACTTTTACATCGCAAGATTCTATATAGTTATATATCTTTGAATTATAATCATCAGTTGTCAATATGACAGGGGCGTTCCCCTTGTCAGATTTTGTAACTGTTAGGTTATTCTCTTCTACTTTTTTTATTGAATTTAAAACTGTAATGTTATTTTTTGTTTGACGTTTAACTTCTGAAGGTTCAATATTTTTGATTAAATTGGCAATTTTTAGATTTTCATAAAAAAAATTATTTGAATTAGATTTTAAAGCTATTTCTAACTCTGTAAATTTTGGTGGTATTAGACCTTTACATACAAATTCTATTTCACTATCTGTAAAAGGTTTTCAAATCGTGGTGCAAAGTGTGTTGGTATGTAAGTACTTACAGTTTCATGATGTTTAGAGTATTGAATTCTATTATATGTGTGTTCAAATTTCTGTAGCAATGTTCTTGTTTCTTAAATTTATTGTGCTTCTTCGAGTTGACACTTTCTCTGATTTTGTCATCTAAACAGTCAAATTCCACTGAATGTAGTTGGAACGTGAGTTCAGAATGTACAACTTTTATATAGTTGTCTAAGGAGTTCCTTATTTCAAACCATTTTTTACATTCTTCTTCAAGCCAAACTATTTGAGCACATTTTATAGCTTTATGTGCTTGAGGTGTTTTAGTATGGCATTTTATATCAAAAAAAAAGAAACCCACAAAATGAAGTTATCAATGAACAGATAAATCTAGGGAGTTCTCCACTTTCAAACTTTCTTCTTAAGTGATAATTGTAAAGATCAGCAGATATAGTTTTCCTGGTTTTCTATATCATTGCACAGTTATACTGATCTCAATTGGGAAAAATGATATCCAGGATATCCCCATAGGGCTTTTTTATATTAACATATATTATGTCAATCACAAGGTATGTCACTTCTTGGACTAGCCAAAAATAATTAAACATCTGGTAGGCATCAAATGAAATGTAACTTCTGTTATTCTGACGAAGATATTTAGGTAATATCGAAACAATTGTTAATTAGAATTTTTAACATTTTTTCAATATATAGTGGATTTAACTAGAAACACTAAGTTTCATTAAAACACTAATATGAGTAGATTCCACAAAGTAAGGGTGCAGACAGGTAATTTTATTAGGTACTTGCTTGAAAATATTGGCTTGACTATTTTAAGATACTAAAAGGAGACTTTGGACAGTAACTACAGGGACAAATTGGACAGTTCAGTGTCTCCCAACATTTTGGTATCATGTTATTGTTTCTAAATAAAATTCATTAGGTAAGTGGGAATTGTTTTATTTTTAGTTGAACGATGCCCAGATCGTACAAAAAAGTGCCGCCCGTGAATTCTGCCCAAAAAATATGAAACGATCTGCAATAGATGTTATGGAAAATAATATGTCTTATCGAGACAGTGCTGAAATAAACGGTGTTACAAAAAATCCAGCCTCTACAATTATGTCAAAGTAGCACTAGAAAAGTGGTGGAATAACACGGAGTTTTCACCAAACTTTAGAAAGTCTCAAGTATTTAGTAGCCAAATGGAAAATGCATTGGAAGATTACGTATTAAAATGTTCATATATGTTTTATGGGGTTAAAACGAAAAGCAACAAGGCGCTTGGCATATGAATATGCATAACAGAATTCAGTGAATATACCCGATGCATGGAGGAAAAATAAGTTATCTGGCAAATATTGGTTCTGGGCGTTCCTTAAACGGCATCCCAAACTTTCAGTAAGAAAGCCTGAAGCCCCCAGTTTGGCGAAAATGACCAGTTTCAATCCCACTTACATGGGCATATTTCAGGAAAAAGTGGCTGAAGTCATTGGTCGATATTCATTTGAACCCAGTCAAATTTTTAACTTGGATGAGGTAATATTCTGCGATGTCCTATATTGCTATTTTACTGAGCAAAATAATTTATTTTTAGACCGGCGTCACAACAGTACAAAAAGTTCCAAAAATAGTAAGTAAAAAAGGAAAACATCAAATTGGCCAGGCAATATCTCGTGAGAGAGGAGAGCTTGTATCTCAAGTGGGCCTAATTTGTGTGCCACCAATATGGATCTTTCCTAGGCACCGATTTGACGAAAAAAGAATGATGCATGGTGTTTCAGATTGTGGGACCCTCGTACTATTACATAAAAGTGGTTGGATGACATCAGAGAATTTTTTGGAGGCATTAAAACATGTTGCGAAACATACAAAGTGTTCTCCCGGCAGTAAAATCCTATTAATCATAGATAATCATGATTCTCATTTACTCATTTATAGGTACCTGCAATAGAATATTGCTGATCTAACGGAATTGTAATGTTTACGCTACCACCTCATACCTCATACAAACTTCAACCGCTTAACAGAATGGTGTTTGGTCCGTTTAAAACCTTTTTCAATCGAGGTTTAACTTCTTGGCAACTTACGCATCCTGGACAAACAGCAACAATATACGATCTGCCTGTCATTTGCCTACAGGCTTGAGACAGGCCGCAACACCTACAAACAGGATTTATACGCATAGCCATTGCGCCATTTGACAAGCATATTATCAAGGAGGAAGACTTTTTGTCGTGTTATGTGTCAGATATATCTTGTGAAAATTTGGAAGCATTAATAACTAATGATTCAAACAATAATTTGGAATTGGACTTGCCGTTAACTTCTGGCAACTAGCCATTTGTAACCGTAAATTATCCGCCCACTCCGAACGACCCAGCAAGGAAGAGTATTCGTGCGCCAAGAAACTAAGGATAATGTAGAATAGCAACTGACACGCCAGAAAAAAATAGAGCTTGAAGAAAGACATGCTAAGAAGAAAACGAAAAAGGAAAAGATGAAATCTGTAAGAGGCAAGGTATGCCAAAATGAGGAGACCGATTAAGAGGACAAAATTTCGTACCATGACAATCCATCTGAAGATGAGCTAGTGTTTGATAGTGTTGAAAATGATCCAAATTTAAAAGATGTTCCTGAAGGAGACTATCTTATAGCTAAAGTTCTTTGCAAATTTCATAACAGCTATGAAGTAAATTTTTTAAAACGGCATGCGATCTCAAATAGATTTTCTCTAAATGAGAATGATGAAGCCTTTGTGCCATTTGCAGATGTTTTATTCAAACTTCTCCGCCCTATTATTTAAACAAGAGATAGATTCAAAGATGTGTTGTATTTTAACTTTATTATTATTTCGTTTAGATTACACTAACAAATAGTTTTGAGAGTTTTCATGTTCATTAAAATTATATGTTAGAAACAACTGGTCTGATTGGGTACCCTCTTTATGTAGTTTAATTAATGAATAAAGTTCAGGGTGTTGCGGATTGGGATTGTTTCTTATTTCACAGCACCTTCATTCAAAATTTCGAAGATTCTCATATATGTCATTTCTAAATATTGTTCATTCAAACCTCAATTTCCAGTTAAAAACTCAACGTAATTAATTAATAATATTCAAGGTATAATACTACCCCATAATTCTAAATTCATATCGTTCGATGAACAGATCTATTCCCTAGTATACCTCGTAAAGAAACTATAACTCTTGCTGTTAACTTGCTCACATACAATAATGTTATTCCGATAATTCACTATGATATCATTACTTTATTAAAAGTGTGTTTGAATCAAAATTATTTTCAATTCAATGGAGAGGTTTATAGCAGTAAAGATGGTTTGATTATAGGCAACCCCTTCGGCCCCCTACTAGCAGAAATATTCATGGATAATATTGAAAAAATAATTAATAAACACTCCCTTAGTAAAAAAAGTATGTACTGGCACCGATATGTTTTAGCTCTTCACAGGTACCAATAGAAAATTAGACATCTTCATTACTTACATAAAATCAATTCACAATAATATCAAATCTTCCGTAGAACTTGAACAAAATAAGTATATAAACTTTTTAGACCTATCAATTTCAAATATAAATAATAAACATGATTTTTCTATATTTCATAAACCATCACATACAGACATTAGAATTCATACTAGTTCGGTCCACCCATTCAGACGTAAATTAGCAGCTTTCAATAGTATGAGACACAGACTCTTAACAGTCCCATTAAATACTACTAATTATAATAAAGAATTAAGTATCATAAAACAAATAGCAGTTAATAATAATTACGATCCAAATTTAACTGACAATATCATAAATGAAAAGATAAAAAACCGACTTTAGAACAAGTATTCCCTTCTGATAAAAATAAACATAAACAATTTAAAAGCTCAACATACTTTGGAACACCATCCTTAAAAATTAAATCATTTTTACAAACTTTAGATGAATATTTGCTTTGGAACTGATAACACTTTATTCAAATTCATTAAATATAACAAATCTAAATCTTCAATATTAAACAAATCAGAAGTTTATAAATTAAAATGTGGTAATTTCAACTGTGGCATCGGCATCGGTAGAACTTTTAGAAATTTTAAAACTAAAATTTTGGAACACAAACGTAGCTATGACAACAAAAAATTAGATTCTAACTATTCAAATCATTTATTACAAACCCAACACATTTTCGTCCCAAATTTATTTCACATGTAGAGAGTAAATCCTTTATTTTAAATCTATTAGAGGCTCTTGAGATTAACGAAAACAAATATTCAGGTAACCTTCTTAACGATACTTTTGTTAATAGTAGTATAATAGAATTCTGTATTTATGCACTGTATATATTAAAACGGTTTTAAATTATACCTTCGTTCGTTTTGAGAAAGTTACTGTGTTAGTGAAACGCGTCAGCATTAGTTCAAATATAATGAAGTTATAAACAAATTATATTGTTTTATTGCATCGTTCAGTATGGATCTTCATCAAGGACGAATATGAAACATTGCACATAGAAGGTATAGACGCCGAAGCAACTAGAGATAACCTACTGGAAGAACTTACCAAGATTTTTGGAAATTGGGATGAAGAATAAAATAGGCTAAGCGAGTTAAACCCTTATTCAAATGAAACTCAAGCTGCCACACTTACAGTTAAAAAAGAAGAAGTGGCCAAACTTTTACGAGAGGAACATATACGAGTTGGACTCGTCAGATGCAGATTAGAAAAAAAGACTAAGGATAAGCAGATGCACAAAATGTTGGGAGTATGACCATAAGGCAAATGTCTGTAACGGGCTTAGCCGCGTAGCACCATGCTATAAATGCGGGAATTTAAATCATGTAGCTGATCAGTGCAAAAATCAGTATGTGATAAAACCGGCCACAAAGCAGGAGCAATGAAAAGTCCAGCCTTCAAAAAGACGCTTAGTAGAATTAGAGTAACGGAAAGAAGTGAAATAAAGTTACGTCGAAACGATACGACCAAACAAAATATGGAAGAGGACAATTTAAGGGAAAACCTAAATGTGGACTACTCCTTTGAAGAAACTCATAGGCCGACTCAAGAAGTAGAACAGACTATACATACCATTGCCAACACTAATTGAAAATTTCTCTTAATTCAAAACGAATTTTACAGGGCAATATAGACAGAAGAAAGGGAGCCATGGACTTGATGTACAAAATAGCTGATGAAAGGCAAGCTGATGTTATCCTAATAGCCGAACCTGACAAGAAAAAAGCTTCTACCGAACACTGGACCGTTGATGACAACAGAGACGCGACCATAAAACTTACAAGAAACGTTAAAACCAATAACAAAGGTAAAGGTGCAGGTTTTGTGTGGGTGAAAACATGTAATACGGTAATGTACAGCTGGTATATATCTCAAATGTGGAAATAACAAAATTTGTGAATTTCCTAGCAGCCTTAAGAGAGGATATGAAAAGACGCAAGAAGCAGATTATAGTAGGCGGCGCTCTTAATGCGATGTCCTTCCTATGGAATTCAAACATTGAAGACGGGCGGGAAAATTATACCGGAATGGTTAGCAGAAGAGGATCTCGTCATACATAATCATGTAAATGTACCTACATTTATAAGAGGAACTAGCGAATCAATTATAGACATAACTTTTAGTACAAGAAAGGTTGCCAAACAGATTGCTAACTGGAATGTGCTTGAAGAAGAAAATCTGAACCTACATCAGTGTATTTTGTACGATATGAAGGAAGATCGCCAAGAAGAACACCGACAAACGTTTCTATTAAGCAGTGGATGGTAAATTGAAAACGAGAAAATACCTAAACTGCTAGAAGAATTTGGAAAAATATTGGGCAATAGAGACAATGATATATTAACTGCTCAAGAACTGACAAAGGCTATAAAAACCTCTTGCTATAAAACCTTCCATAAGAAACAAGGAAATCCAAAAAGGAGACCAGTATACTGGTGGACCGAAGAGATAAGCGAAAAACGGAGGAAGTGCTTGCAAAAAGGAAGGACGATGCTAAGGGCTAATAAAAGTACAGACGAAGACCAAAAAACTGCATCCCAGTACAGGCTAAGTAGATCCGAACTTGAGAAAGCTATAATACTCGCACAAAAATCCAGCTAGAGAAAAGTTATTGATGAAGTCAACGCAGATATTTGGGGCAAAGGGTATCAAATCGTCACAAATAGGCTTAAGAAAAACCGCCTTCTGATCATGACCGACGAAGAACAAATCAAGGTAGCGAAATGTCTTTTTCCGGATCATAAAGCTAGAGAATGGAATAAAAGACTAGTAAATACAGTGGAAATACCAAGATACACAATAAAGGAACTACTACCAGCAAATGACAGGCTGAAAGAGAAGGAACACCGGGTCCGGACAACATCCCTGCCCAAGTGATAAAGTTCATAGTAAGGAGCTACCCAGAAAAGTTGTTGCTGGTACTAAACGAGGCACTAACGAAAGGCGAGTTCCCCAAAGAACTAAAGTTAGCAAGACTAGTGCTAATTGAAAAAGCTAAGACAGGCCAAAATAGTATAAGTTACAGACCTATCTGTTTACTGAACGTCCTGGCTAAACTATTGGAACATCTGATGCTCACAAGGCTCAAATCCAAAAATAGAGAGATGGGGAGACCTGGATACCGAACAATATGGATTTAGAGAGCAAATATCAACAATCGATGCACTAAAAAGGGTACAGAATATTGCAGACGAAGCATCCCAAAGACATCGTAGAAGACTTTGTGTACTTATAACGATCGACGTTCAAAACGTCTTTAACTTGGCACCGTGGCAAGGAATTCTCGATGAACTGACCAGCAAAGGGATAGAACCATATGTCCATAATATGATAGCAAGCTATCTACACGAAAGGTCCCTATTCGTAGGGGCAAACGGCAAGATAAATGTCACATGCGGAGTACTACAAGGCTCAGTAATAGGTCCTACGCTGTGGAACGTCTACTATGACGGAGTACTTAAAATACCCGTTCCTTGTGGTGTACAGCTTATAGGATATGTAGATGACATTGAAATAGTCGTAACAGCAACAAATTCTGAATATTTGATGGTAACAGCCAATCGAACTCTAAGACAAATAAATGAATGAATGTGCGAGAAAAAACTGAGGCTGGCACTACACAAAACCGAAGCGCTACTTCTGGTAGCGGGCAGAAAAGTAAAAAGTATCACAATCAAATTGAATGGAACGATGATTAACAGTCAGAAAAGTCTGAAATACTTAGGTATTCATTTGGACAGAAACATGAGGATGGCGAATCATATACACGAAGTGGTAAAGAAAGCATAACATGCTCTGAGAAATATCAGCAGGCTGATACCTAATATAGGAGGGCCCAGATAGGGGAACAGACGTATTCAATGCTCGGTGTTGCAATCTATTATCTTGCATGGGTCTTCTATTTGGAAAAGAGCTCTCCACAAAAAGATATATTCAAATCAGATAATCAGCATACAAAGAAAAACCGCCATCAGAATAATTGGAGCATACAGAACTGCTTACACAAGATCAGTTCTAACTCTTGCATAAATACCACCAATCAATATCCTAGTGATGAAATTGGAAGATGAGCAGGCTTTAGATAGCAAAGAGCAGAATCCCTACTGCTGCAAAGATGGCAAGAATGGTGGCAGGAAGATGCTGACAAAGGGACTTGGATAAAGAAACTTATACCGAACATACAAGTATGGGTTAAAAGGAAACACGGAGAACTCAGTTACTACCTGGCACAAATGCTGACCGGTCATGGATGTTTCCAAGCTTACCGAAAGCGATTTCACCATACCGAACTACCAACGTGTTTATACTATGGTGAAGAAGGAAATACAGCAGAACACACTATATTCATCTGTTGTAGATGGCAGATAGAAAAACTAAATATGGAAAACAAAACAGGAAATGTAACGCCAGAGAGCGTCATAAAGAAAATGCTAGAATACCCAAAAAAGTGGGTAGGAGTACAAACATTTACAACTACCATACTACAACAGAAAGAACACGACGTAAGGTAAAGAGAAATAAGGTAGAAGGTAATAATACAGAATGTATAGATGCAACAACAACAACATGACAGACAAAAGCAAAAATCACAGCCGTCGTACTTGAAGTAATGCTAAACGGTGGTTCCGAGTCCGACTAACACTGGCTATAGAGGCGTGGTTTGGTGGCGTAGGCAGAGACTTGCACTACTTAGAACCCTGAGTCCCACACTTCCCGTCGCATAAGAGCCATAGCGCAGGAGTTGAAAAAAAATTGAAAGAAGGAAGTATTGCAGGACCAAATTTAACTTATACGGGTCTTGAAAGATCATTCATATGGCCCAGATAATCTAAAGAGTCTATCAAAAACTCGATGGTTATCACGCGCGGAAGCTTTCCAAAGGTAATCTCAGTGGTGGAATGAACTTTTGTCCGCATTAAAGTCTATTGAGGATAATTTTAGTCAGAAGGCCAATGCTAAATGCGAAGCTAAAGGCATTAGATTCAAATTGGAGCGACTAGAAAGCGCATTCATGGCAAAATTTTGAAGTTTCGTAACCCATCGCTTAAATGCTACTAATATAAGACTACAGGAATCTGAAATTGACAAAACAACAGTGGTCACTCTGTACAACTCCCTTATAAACTTTTCCAGAAAAACATTATAAAATATGAAAAATACACACTGCGGGAGCGATCCGCGACCCTTTAAGTTCAACTTTAAATTTTGAGTACAAAGTACCAACTCGGCCACATGAAAAATATTCTAAAAGAAATCGGAAAAGAAAACTTCTAGCAGACGAATCAAGGTCTTCCGAGAAAGTAAAGATGGATGGACGTGAAAACCTAAGAGCCAATGCATTCCTGATAATAACAGACAATTTGGTTAATCAGCTACAGAGACGACGATATGCTTACAAGAAATATCACGACAAAATTTGCATTTTTAATTGATACAGCCTTAACTAGTCCCAGCTGTTTTAATGAAAGTAGAAAAGGGTAAAGAGTTAATAGTTTCGTACGCTGAAGATAATGAGGCAGATTTCATTCAGGAATGTATCGAACATGTCGAGGTAGATGAAAAAAGGACCTAACGACGTTAATAATGTTGCTGAAGTGACTTGGACGGGAAAGCATACATAATATTTGAGGCTACGAGTGCAATGGTGGACTAACCCACAAAAAAATTGCTTTTATTGCACTATTCAACTCCTATTTTCATATATTATCGGCTACAAAATGGACCAAGCCAACTTTTCTTATCGTTCACTAGATGGCTAGAGTAAACTACTTTTGCCGTTTTTAGTTTGACGTGACTGCTAAGTAGCAAATTGGATCAAGTGCGGTTAGTACACTGTGCTTCTTGATTATATTTCTTTATGTAGCCCTATTTGCATGCTGTTTTGTATAAATAAACAAATATTCTAGAGAATAATAACATTTAATATCAATAGTGTAATGGAAGTTAAAATGGAAGGTAAGTTATTATTTATTGTTATCCTATGTTCCATTTCAAAGAATTATTTACTTGAAAACTTGTTCTTTTCAATTTGAAGGTTATAACTTCATACTAAATAAGATATTTTCAGAATGTTCTCAATCTTAGGGATTATTCATACAACAAAATAATGATTCATTAAGTTCTACTCTATCAACATTATTTGTCTGTTGCTATCAATCAATTTCTGTACTAAAAGTTTTTGTGGGTTGGTCCACTATTGCACTAAAATATTTTAGTGGTAAATTATTTTTACAGCCTCGTCAGAATCTGATCCGTTCGCGGATTCTGGGTCCGAGTATATTCCATCCGACACAGAAGCTGAACATTTGAGCAACCAGTCAACTGAGCAAACGAGATCAGTTATAGCAGCAACAAGTCTTAAACAAAAAAAAGCGAGTACGCAATTCTGAAAGATGGAAGAGAGTTATTGATAAAAAGAAGAGATGTTGTTACGGTCATTTCGTGTCCGTAACGACATTTAGGATAAATCGTCTCTTGAATAGTATTTGAGAATAGAAGTGTAGTTACTCATGTTACTTCAAGTTATTACTCAACGAATTAATTCCCACCTCTAGCTTAATTTACAATATACGCGACAGGTATATATTATAATTATTGATTTTTCGAGTAGGAAGAAAGCGATTAAGTGACTGTACTAAGATAGAGACAGGTGTATAAGTACTGGAGACACTTCCTAGCGAGGTTTCTTGAAACTAAAAATGAATTTTTGGGACTCTCTCCAACTTCCATAATATTTTCCGTAATATTTCTTTTGATTGATATCAAAGACAACCGTGATTAACTTTTTTTGGGAATTTACACCAGGACTAAATCGGTAAATTAAGATATTCTTCCAGTTACCTGGATATATTGGGACTTTCTATCCCTCAGATAGAAACGGTTACCATTTTAGTTTATATTTAGCGAAAATAAGTTACGTCGGGGAATAAATATTTCGTAGTTTGTTTAGCTAGTTTTTTGAAACGGTAATAACTCAGCTCTTTTCCTTAATTTTTTTTTATTAATTTTATTGTTTACTTTCTGATAATAAAATGTAAGCTGACTTAGTTGGAGCATAGTTCTGGTGGTGAGAATTAAACTAAATTTACTTTTGTAGTAACTTAATCAGCCATTCATTTATTTTGTTTATTTAAACTTTGCTTTTAAATTAATAACTAGGCACAGTCTTTAAAATCCTAATTCTTTCAGATCACTTTATTATACGAATTGTAATCCATTTATTTTGCTTATTTAAACGTTGCTTTTAAATTGATAACTAGACACAGTCTTTAAAAACCTAATTATTTCAGATCACTTCATTATACGAATTCTAATCAACTTCATTGATTGAAATCGTAGTTTCACTTTTTATTTAGATTTTGTTCACTGTATTACGATCTAAGTTTGTGACCAATTCAAACATTTTTACCAGAACCGTGTTACCATTTCTATGCTTTTGGGTTAGATCAGATTCTCCCCGTTTATGATGTTTTAGGCACATTTACCCTCTGGCACCTAGTATATGTCCTAACCTGACGGAGCTCCGTGAGCTAAGACAAGCTCATCCTATAGTAGTAGTACCCATAGCACCCCAAGACCACGGATGTGTGACTGAGAACACAGTAGCGAATCTGAACCCAAGGAGGAGCGGCTCATGACTCCAAGATAAGTAAAAATGTTTTAAGTAGTCACCAAATTAGAGTCTCAGTTTATTTGAGAAAGCGAATAGACAAGGTTTGTCAACCTTAACCTTTTTAATAAAGTTTAACTTTGTAAGAATTAACGAAGTTTGTCGACTTCAGCTTTTGATTATAATTGATTTTGTAGTTTTCTTTTCTTATCTTGTCAGTATCGTCAAACTAATCATAAATCAAAACTTTGTAATCTTTGTAAATTAAATCATTGAAAAGAGAAATAGGAAATAAAAGCTGTGATATTTTTGCTAAGTCTTGCATTATTCTTTTTACAACCTCTATTCGACAGGCATCGAGTTTGGATAGGTGGCGCCCATTGTTTTGAAATTTTAACTTTGGTTCCAGTTTGAATTAATACAGCTAATTTGTCATTCGATAATAAACCGGGAGGGCAACGACGCAACAGTTGCACTCTTCCTATCCGAGCTCTTTGTCAGATCTGCCCAAGGGTACGATACTCACCCCCTGAGCAATAGCTGGTCATTTTCCTAAAAGGAGTGTAACAATGTGCCGGTGAGGAATATAAAACAAAATCTGGAAAAATTGTTCCAACAAAACAGTTCAGTCCAATTGTATGTACTAGCAAAAATAAATGCTCTTTTAAAATTTCTCAAGAACGGCAAAATGAGCTACATTCGAATTTTTATTCTATAAAAACCTTCAACTTACAAACTTCTCACTTATTGTCTTTGATAAAAGTTGTGAACAAACTACGTACATACACTTCAAATCCAGACAATAGAAGACAGAAAACTAGAATCTATTATTTGCCGGACGTAAATGGTATAGAGAAAAAAGGTTTGCAAGTCATTCTTCCAAGCTGTGCTACAGGTTTGTATTTTATTTCGATATTTTATGCGGAATAATTTTCTATTTTTTCTATTCCAGGTTTCTGCTGGCAGGCTTGACAGACTACTGAAGAACAAATCAGTTGGAACACCTCCTCCATGCGACCGTCGAGGAAACCATGCACCAGCCAATAAAACAAGCGATGAAAAGAGAAAGGAGGTGAAAGATTTCATCCCACTACAGCAGGGAAAAGAGTAACCATAGAAAATATCTTTAACCAGATTCAAGCATTGGCAAAATGTTTGAGCTGTATAACTTACACTTTCATCCCCCAATTTTTGTAAGAAGTGTCATCATTTTAATATAAACATCCAGGCAGGAGATGAAACACAAAAAGAAAATTGGAAATTTACAGAGAATTACATCAGAGGAGCCAGAGAGGGACTCAAAACTGACACTGAGATCTCGAAAAATGGAAAGATATCCGTAATATGTTTTGATTTGATGAAAACTCTGCCAACACCGGTACTAACAATAGGAAAATGGTATTATAAAAGACAACTAAGGACTTACTGCTTCGGTATTCACGATATGGGAACGGATCGTTCTTTCATGTCTGTATGGGATGAAACAGTTGCCTCAAGAGTTCCCCAAGGCTCTTGCCTTTTATATTACGTCAAAAACTTATAATGAACTCCGATCAATGCGGAGGCTCTGTGCTCTGTAATTACATCACTACGTCACCAGATTATACTGTGGAAGCAATTGACCACAAATTTTCAGTCAGTGGTTACTCGTATTTTCCGTGTGATCAGGATTTTGGCCTGATGGAAAATGAAAAAAAGTTTCATCCTAATATTTTTATTCCTAAAGATTGTCATATCGTAATTAGTAATACAAAGAAAAAAAATACCTTTACAGTAATCGAAATGGGAAAACATAATTTCTATTCTACCAAGGTGCTCGAGGACAACATTACGAACCGAAAAATTTCTGACGCCAAGAACAAGGTGGAATGGCAAAAAACATTTAAGCCTAGTGGAGTAGGCCACATTCAAATGTCGAAACCTTGTCAATATACAAGGTATCTTATATTATATCTCATTTTCAATACAATGTCGCGATCTGAAATGATTTGATACAAAATACTTAAAACTAAGATCAGTACATCACAGACAAATTTCATACAAAATGTAAACACACTTATCTTCTATTAACCTTAATATGGGTTAGTCCACTAATGCACTCATAGCCTCATCTATCCAATTGCTCTTCGCATCGGTATATGTATACCAGCAACAAACTGTACTGGAGAACGAAGTTACTCCTGTCTGCGAATAGTTGAAAATTTTTACCTCTCGAAAATGACCCAGGACAAACTGAATGATGTGGCTGTTTTAAACATCAATAGCCTGTCCAAGCGAGGGTTGGTTAATACCAAAAGTAAATACCGTAGCGTCCTAGCGAGGATTGGTATTAACCGTTACGTCATCGTTTGATGTCAAATTACGTCACGGTTAAAACCACTAGTAACCCTATCGGGAGCAGAGCTATAGCGGCTGACAGATGTGATATTTCACATTTCTTAATGACATATTCATTAAAACTGAAGTTCTTAAGTTTCGAAATGGGAAAAGGATAATGAACACTGAAAAACAAATCAAAACAGCGAAAATTTAACTAAACTGTTCCTCTAGACCATTCAGAAAGTAGATAAAGACATTGGTAAATACCGCCATATCAAAGCGACCAGTATAACCGTGACGTATTTTGACATTTGTTGACATTACCGCCGGTAATAACCACTCCCTCGCTTGGACAGGCTATAAGTCAAATATAACGATTGCACTGACACATGAAGATATCATCAATGACTTTGCGAATATGGAGGCTAGAACAGTTCCTTTCAAAATTTAACTGTGTTCCTTTCAAAAGTTTACCTGTGTATTTTATTTTAACTACAATATAATAAGAATTATTTGGTTTTTATTCTTCTTCTTCGAATGCCGTCCCCATTTAACGGAGGTTGGCGACCACTCTCTTAAAAGCATCTCTGTCCTTAGCAATATGAAAAAGTTCCTCAACGCTCATGTCTGTCCATTCTCGGATATTCCCCAGCCATGATTTCTTCTTTCTCCCAATTCCCTTCTTTCCTTCAACTCTGCCTTGCATAATTACTTGTAACAGAGAGTATTTATCATGTCGTAATACGTGACCGAGATATGCTGTATTTTTATTATTTTTAGTAGTTTTCGTTCACGACCAATAATTCTATGCAGTATTTCCGCGTTAGTAATTGGTACTTTCAGCATACGTCTGTAAATCCACATTTCGAAGGCTTCGATTATTTTAGTTATTTGTGCCTTTAACGTCCATGTTTCTACACCATATAATAGCTGGGACCAAACATAGCACTCCATAAATCTCAACCGGAGTATTAAATTCAAATTTTTATTGCAAAACATGGATTTAAATTTTAGAAATGCCGATCTTGCCATTTCAATACTTACACGGATTTCCTGGTCCTGATTTAGGTCTGAGGTAATGAAAGCACCCAAGTATTTAAACTTTTCTACCCTTTCTATTGCTTGATCGTTTATTATTAATTGATCATTATGTGCGGGTGTTTTGGATATTATCCTGAGTTTTGTTTTTTTTGTGTTAATATCTATTCCCATTTGCTGACATTCCATATTAACAGCATTTACAAGTATCTGCAGGTCCTCCAGACTCTCTGCCAAGATCACTGTATCGTCAACGTATCTTATCGTGCTTATTACCTCGCCGCCGATTTTAACCCCTTCGCTTCTTTCCCATGATGCTTTCTCAAAGATACCCTGAGAGTACACGTTAAACAGTGTTGGTGAGAGAATACATCCCTGTCTAACACCTCGTGCAATCGAAATATCATTAGTTTATGTACTATTGATTCTCACTGTAGCTGACTGATTCCAGTACAGGCTCTTTATTATTTCGATGTCTTTTTTGTCTAAATTGATGTTTTTAAGTTCTTCTATTATTTTTGTGTGTTGTGCTCGTACTGCTTTTTATTATTGAGATGAAATTATGTGGTTTAATTGTCGTTCCTGTAGGCAGAACTAGTATTAATAAAAAATTTGTAGGAGCAATAATAGATTTTTTTATTATAAGTATTAAGTTCTTTGAAACTCCGCTATACCAGTACCAAGCCTGGGGCTTACCACACAAGAGGTAAGGAAGGAGGAGGGATCGAGGAGTAAGACCTCGCTGCATACTACATGGACTAAAAGAATTTGCCTGCGGCATTAACGGCGATCGGGAATGGCATGGCAGTTAAGACAGCAAGTGATATATAACATATAAGAAGAACACTTATTCGGCTTTCACAAATTGGATACCCATTAACAGCAAGATTTACTCCAGCTAATAATATCCCAAATCCATTTCAAAGAGCCAAAGAAATGGCTGGTCGTTACTGGCTACGTAGATTCATGAAACGCAATCCCTAAATTAGTCATAGAAGAGCACAAAACTTAAATCAAGCAAGGGCACAAAACTGAATAAGTTTATTGTAGAGGATCATTTCAGAAAGCTATACAGTATTTTCAGAGACATGAACATATTTAATAAACCTGAACGGATCTACAATATTGATGAGAATGGCTGCAGATTAAGCCTTCATCACCAATAAAAGGTTCTGGCGAAAAAAGGGGCAAAAAGGGTACATATTGTGGCCAATGAGCACGGAGAGAATGTAACAATTGTTTCCTGTGGTACAGTAATATCTCCAATGGTGCTTTTCAAAGGAAAACTTGAACTAGAAAATTTAGCCTCAAAAAAATTATGCTTAAAACTACTCGATACTAACCGTGTAACTAGCGCTCTCTGTGAGTGTTACAAAACTTCATCACAATGTTGCCAGTAGTTTCCACATAATCGTAAGAAATGTATAAACACTTTTTTCAATGCCCTGTATCTTGAAAGCGGATGCCGTTACGAATTTTTTTACTGAGCGAAACCAACTTATTTTCCAGTGTTCTACCTATCCTAACAACAGGGTCACCTTTTTTGAAACATCCTGTATATACTTTTTTAAACAAGTTATTAACTATTGGTTCAATATTCCATTAGCACACATCGCACATCTCACAGCTCGCTCATCCCATCACCGATAAATTTAACAACAAAGCGTAGGCTCAATTGCAATTTAAACTGATAATTTCCTTATGTTCATAATCTCTCAAACACGACTCTATTATGAGAGGTGAATTATAGTAGCTTATATGATCTTACAGTTACTTTGCCCATTATCAATCATGATATTGTAATGATAATGACTGGTCAGCCTTTCAATTATCTAATTCTCAATTGAATTGGACAGAGGGAGTTTAAAGGCTGAGAGGCTATCAAGAGTGTCACGTCTTTGGTATATTTTTTCATAATATTTAGTACTGTTACTTTCCCCAAAATTAAGTATAATAGTCATCACTTTATTAGCGGTTTTTTTCATAGAACGGAATTTTGGAAAAATGAAAAACAATTTTTAGATTTTCCAATTTATCTATTAACAATTAGAATTAATTATACAGTTTAGCCTAACACAGTGGGAGGTATTTTAATCCGTTTCAAATTGTTTTAAATCAAGTTGCTTTATATGCAGTAATGGACTAAATGATAAATGATTAGTATATTAAGATTATGTCGTCTACTAATTCCACCCAAGAGCAAGAAACAAAAGGGACAGATTTTTTTTAAATTCACGTGATGTTAATAATTATTAAGTACTTTTAACAATTCCCAACCACATTCCACACCAGTGCCCGAACTTTCCGTATCAATGAAAGTCGATACGTAATGAATAGACTGCATCCTTGTGCTACGACCCACTAGAACTGATTATACAACGGAACTACCGATCAAACTCTTACCTAACATTTCGGAAGAGCCAATGACGGAAGTCTTGAACTTCGAGACATTTGTAGCTATGGAATATATTAGAAACAGTTACGCATTGTTATAATCATTGAGATAAATAGTTTAAAGTTTAGAATAAACTTATGACAGACAAAGTTGTGATATAAATAAAGGGTATCCAGTAGTAAAAATTGTAGCTATAGTTAAATACAAATTATGTGTGAATTTTGATTTTTATGGAAAATTAATCAAATAGAATAGAATAGAATAGTTCATTGTTATTTCACACTAAGTACATGAACAAGGAGCCGGTTATATAGTAAATATAAATTACATATATACTCCTAAACTAACATGATAAATAAAAGGTATTACAAGAAACAATGACATAAAATTTACATGTTTTTAAAGACAGCGCACAACACATAATAGTCCATCAATAAAGAAGAGAAAAAAAATACAAGATAAACGGATAATTCCCATAACTAATCCTATGCTATAAATTGTTTATGTAGAGATACTGTGGATAGCTAATCATTAATAATGAATGATCTAATTTTCATTGCTCCGCTGATAAAACTATGCAATTGCTTCAATAGTAAGAGATCGTTTGAATTAAGAAGGCAATCTAGATCGTCTGAATGCTTTCGTCTTCCTATGACTGTATTTCTTAGTCCAGCATACATTTGGCAGTCAAATATGATATGCTCTAGGCATTCATTGACCTGGTGGTTACATATTGTAAAAATCTGGTCGGTTTTTATTGTGTGAGAGGAGTTATTCACATATAGGTATAAATACTGTGAATTAGCTGTGCGCAGTTGGGCAGTTAATCTTTTAATATAAAGCGGTGACGGTCCACTTAAATAATTGTAATTATTGTTATTTTGCAGAATGAATTTATATGTAGGGTGGTGAATACTAAGTAATATTTTATTCCAATCATTTTGTATATTTTTAGCTAGATGATCGGCTAATATAATATGTTTAAAATTTTCATTGATAGAGTCAGTGTTAAGACCAACATTACATGGACAATAAATACTGATAACATTAATTAACTGAACAAACCAATTGTATTTGTGATGACCGTATCCATAGTTATACAATTTTATTAATCGAAATAATGCTCTATAGGAGTACCTTGTGTGATTTTGAGATTTTACCCTGATGAAGTATTCAACTGCTTGTTTTATTCGATGATATTCTAGCCTGCATAGATTGGCTTCAACTCTTATTATATCAGCGGCAAGAGTTATCTGGAAGAATAGAAGGTTTTTCCAAAAAGACGTCTGTATTTTCTCAGTTTGATCCAGATAACGCAGACCCCATATATTACTGGCATATGTGAAAGTGGGTATGACAACATTGTTATACAGAGTCTTAATAGACAGAAGAGAAGATAATTTTTGCGAGTTTATAGTTGAAAGTACAGTACCTTGAGTAATTTTTGCTTTTCGTTCTCGTGACTTGAAATTATTTAGAAACAGTCCATTGAAAGTAAAGACCACTCCCAAATATTCATAAGTGTTGGAAATTTCTATTGGGTTGTTGAGGTATGAAAACGTGGGTTGATTTCCAATATTGGGGCTCCTTCGGAATATAACTAGTTCTGTTTTTTCTGTGTTTACCTGAAGCTTGAATGTGTTGCAGTATGATTCTAAAATCCTCAGGTTCATTTCCATTTGTATTTGTGACTCTGCAAACAGTACCAGATCGTCAGCGTATAACAACATCCGTATGTTATCCCCTTCATCCAGAGTAACTCCCTTACTGCCTTGGTTCTGAAAATAACTATCAATATCGGAAATAAATATCGCGAATAGTAGTGGGCTGAGCGCGTCCCCTTGTAAAATACCTTGGGTTATTTGTACTCTCTCTGAACTGCTACCTTCTTGTTCTATACACAGTACTGCTTGGTTGTATATTATTTTTAGTATTCTAGTAATGTTTGCACTTATTCCGTTTGAATATAATTTTTCCCAGGGTATACGATGGTAAAACGAATCAAAAGCTTTTCTAAAATCTACAAATAGAGTATATAATTTTCCTGAGGGGAGACGAATGTAATTGTTAATTATATCGTAGAGCACAAATATGTTGTCTTGACAGTTGCGTGTTCTGCGGAAGCCCCTTTGGCACTCTGGAAATATTTCATTATTCTCAACAAAGTAAGTTATTCTCGTATTAATTAATTGGGTAAAGAGCTTAGTTTTGTGATTTAAAAGTGCTATGCTACGGTAATTGTTAGGGATTTTAATATCGCCACTTTTGTGGAAGTGGATCATTTTAACATCTGCCTATGTGGGTGGTATTTGTTCTTCGTTTAAAATTTTGTTGAAGAATGTTTTCAGGTGATTATCCAATCCAAATGAAGGTTTTCGAAAAATTTGTTGCTAATGTTGTCTACACCGGGTGATTTATTATTTTTAGCTGAGTTTAAGACTTTAAAAATTTCATTATTGGAAAAGTTTATATCTAGATTACGCCAAAATATTGTGAATCTTTATGTCAGTGCGTTCTATAAAACTTTTTGTAAAACTCAATCATTGTGACGGTATCAATTGTGGCACCTCTATTTTTAATTCTTCTAGTTTTTAGAAGTTCCCAAAATTCGGAGAGGTTGCTGATATTATTAAATTTATTCATTGTAACGTTTTCGTAAACTATTTTTTTTAATAAGTTGTTTATACTCTTTTTTAATTTCACTATATGATATTAGTACATTCTGCTGAAAGTTAGAGGTTTTTAATAGTTTTTTTGACATGTTTAACTTCTTCTTTGGCAGTTCCAAAATATCATCTTAAAAGGGACAATTCCGTCCACAAACATTGATTTTTTCCCCTCTGTATTAATTAGTTTTTTGATGATGTCTCAACTTCTCTGTTCACTTTTGTTATTTTTTTTGTCGTTTCTTCAGCGCCTTCGGGAGATCTCTCACTGTATTTTCTTCCTTTCGCAGGAGTTTGTTCTGGTAGTCCTGTCTCTTCTTCAATCTCGATTTCAATTTTATTTTGTGCTTCTAATTCTGTCGGGATATTTTTCGTTGAATAAATTGCATACCTCTTTCTTTTTTCTTTTTAGGCTTATTTCAGAATGAAATAGGGCTATTAATTGTAGAGAGTAGCATGACGCGACTTCGGAAAAAATTCAATGCAGTTTTTAGTTTTTGTGTTCCTAGATGACAAAATCACCCTCTGTTCCAAAGGTTATATGAATATATATATATATATATATATATATATATATATATATATATATATATATATATACAGGGTGTACCAATCTTACGACAAACTTCGGTATATGGGTTATTTTAAGAGATATCAAAAAATGTTAACAACAAAAATAGTAGATGCCGTTAAGGTGCATCTTTTGAAATTATCTCGAACTATACAGAGTGTTGCATAACTCCGTTACAAACCAAACATACGACTTTTTAAATGAGAACCCCTGTATATTATACCAAATTCGAATTGCTCACATTTTTTTGAAGCTTTTGATATAAGGTTTTGCTACGTTATACCGAGTCCTTCAAAAGGTATGGACACGTTTATGTGAAAATCGTAGTTAAGTCAACGCTCTGTAGCTTATTGTACGTTGAAGAAAAACATTTTATTTTCCCTAACAGAGTATCATAATATGATGCAATATCTCCGTATTTTATTAAATTTTCATTATGTCACCTTTTGTATACAGGGTGGACGGAAACTCGAACCTTTCATTTTCTCTCTTCTTTCAAATGGAACACCCTGTATTTTTTAGCGCAAATAGAATCTTCGATCATGTAACTTTAATTTTTGTTAAGTATTCCCTATACCCAAAGTTTATGAAAACAGAGGTATTTTGTAATATCTATTGTAAATCATAATGATTAACTTATGTGAAAAAATAAACGTTGAATGTAACAAAAAATTCTAAATAATAATAAATCTTAATAAACTATTTATTCTGAGCAAAACAAATCATCAAAAGTATAATCCTAACCGTAATATTAAACTAAATGTTCAAAGTGTTCACCGTTAACATCAATGCAATGCTGCAGTCTAAGTTCAAATGAATGACTAACATTTCTCAGCATAAAAACGTTAACAGATCGAAATGCCGCTCTGATTCTTTCTGTCATATTCTCTCTAGTAGTAGGGGGAGTTTTATAAACCTCATTTTTTATAAAACCCCCAAAAAAGAAATCCACTTTTGTTAAATCGGGAGACCTGGTTGGCCAATCAGTTGGGCCCCCTCTTCCAATCCATCTGTTTTGGAATTCGGTATTGAGATGATTTCGTATAGGCGCAGTATTATGAACAGGCGCACCATCATGCAAATACCACATTTGTCGCCGAATATTGAGTGGAGAAAATTTAAATAAACCGCACTAGTAACTCTTTCATCAAAGAAGTATGGTCCTATCACATAATCATCTGCTATTCCACCCCAAACATTTAATGACCACCTCCATTGGCTATTACGTGTTTAGACGATATTTGGATTAGAAGTTGCATAATAATGAAAATTATGTCGATTCACAAATCCATTTTTATGAAAAGTCGCCTCATCTGCAAAAAGCACAAAATCAAAAAAATTTCTCTGGCGATTTATTTTAAATTGGGCCCATTCACAAAATGTTACTCTTCTTTGCAAATCACGGTCAAGTAACTCTTGATGAAGTTGGATATGATAGGGATGCATTTTATGTTTTTTAAGGATTCTCTGAAGCGTGCCATGACTTGCTGTTGTGAAATATTTCTCACACTTGTATGCGGATTCTCTGCAATACTTAGCATTACTTTCATTTCATTTTCCTCAGTAATGGCTGTTTTTGCTACATCTTTTTTTCTGTATTTCACTTCACCAGTGCGATTGAAACGATCCATTAGTTTTTCAAATGCTCATTTGTTAGGTGCCTTTCGGTCTGGAAATCTTTGACGATAAACTTTAGACGCAAGCAAGCAATTTTTGTTACATTCACCTAATACCCAAATCATGTCCACCATTTCTTGAGTAGAAAAATGTACACTATTCATCCTCAATAATTGTTACTTTATTTAAAGAAACAGTAAATCGCAGGTGACACTTAATTACTGTTGTTTTAAAAAAATAAAATATAACGACTGACGTTTATGTCAAATGTCAATCAAGGCTTACTGAGAAAATGTAATAGTTTACAGCATTGCATTAATGTTAACAGTGAACACTTTGAACATTTAGTTTCATATTACGGCTAGGATTATACTTTTGATGATTTGTTTTGGTCAGAATAAATAGTTTATTAAGATTTATTATTATTTAGGATTTTTTATTACATTCAACGTTTATTTTTTCACATAAGTTAATAATTATGATTTACAATAGATATTACAAAATAACTCTGTTTTCATAAACTTTGGGTATAGGGAATACTTAACAAAAATTGAAGTTACATGATCGAAGATTCTATTTGCGCTAAAAAATACAGGGTGTTCCATTTGAAAGAAGAGAGAAAATGAAAGGTTCGAGTTTCCGTCCACCTTGTATACAAAAGGTGACATAATTAAAATTTAATAAAATACGGAGATATTGCATCATATTATGATACTCTGTTAGGGAAAATAAAATGTTTTTCTTCAACGTACAATAAGCTACAGAGCGTTGACTTAACTACGATTTTCACATAAACGTGTCCATACCTTTTGAAGAACTCGGTATAATGTTGCAAAACCTTATATCAAAAACTTCAAAAAAATGTGAGAAATTCGAATTCGGTATAATATACAGGGGTTCTCATTTAAAAAATCGTATGTTTGGTTTGTACCGGAGTTATACAACACTCTGTATAGTTTGAGATAATTTCAAAATATGCACCTTAAAGGCATCTACTATTTTTGTTGTTAACATTTTTTGATATCTCTCAAAATAACCCATATACTGAAGTTTGTCGTAAGATTGGTACACCCTGTACATAAATATATATATATATATATATATATATATATATATATATATATTAATATATTAATATATATATATAGAAAGATGAAATAATAAAACGGTTACCACTCATTCTCTGTAACCTCTTTTGCGTGCTATGCCCGCTAATTCTGTCTTTGTTATATATATATATATATATATATATATATATATATATATATATATATTAATACATATCCTCTATCTAAATTCTAAAGAAAACATTGAAATAAAGAAATTGTGCTTATTTGGTTGTAATACTAGTGATACACACTGTATTATCAATAATTTGAAAGGTTCAATATACCAATAAAATTTGACATTTAAATTTCTTATGACATTAATGCAGAATGGACTTAATGATGGATAGAATTTAAAAACGATTTGAAAACAAGAATACAGATGTCTCTGTTAGCAAAATGGCATTTATACTAAAACAATGAAAATCTCTCTTTGTATATGAAAACATAAATTTGTATTTTTTAAAAAAAAAGAATTTTTGGTAACCAAAGGAGAGGAGAATTATTTATTGAAACAGTTTAGTTAGTTGATTTTGATTTATTGATTTAGAAAAGTTGTTACTGAAATTCTGAAAAGCGTTTTTAGAATACGAACGAGTCTACCAGAACCTAGTTGGTGAGTCCAGTCCATATTATCTATATTATTTCTCGAGAATTAATAGGCCTTTAGAAAAAATATTTCCAAAATAGATGCAGCTTATGATTAAATACATACATTGAAATTATAGTAACGTTACTTATATAAAATATATATATATATATATATATATATATATATATATATATATATATATTAATACATATCCTCTATCTAAATTCTAAAGAGAACATTGAAATAAAGAAAATGTGCTTATTTGGTGATACACACTGTATTATCAATAATTTGAAAGGTTCAATATGAAAACAAGAATACAGATGTCTCTGTTAGCAAAATGGCATTTATACTAAAACAATGAAAATCTCTCTTTGTATATGAAAACGTAAATTTGTATTTTTTTTAAAAGAAAGAATTTTTGGTAACCAAAGGAGAGGAGAATTATTTATTGAAACAGTTTAGTTAGTTGATTTTGAATCTCCCTCGAGACAACATCGAATAAGAGTTGTCTCAAATTTATTTAAAAGTTAGTTGATTTTGATATTCCCGAGAGACAACATCAAATAAGAGTTGTCTCAAATTTATTTAAAATTGAGTTGATTTTTAGATTCCCTCGAGACAATCATCGAATAAGAGTTGTCTCAAATTCAATTCAGTATATCAAAGTAATTTGTATGATTATTATCAGTTCAACATATTTTGCCTTTTGTAAAGACAGTGCGTGTATTATTCGCAAAGAATTACAGCGTTAAAGTGCGAGTAGTTTTTCCGTTTTCTAAATTATTGATTTAGAAAAGTTGTTCCAGAAATTCTAAAAAGCGTTTTAGAATACGAACGAGTCTACCAGAACCTACTTGGTGAGTCCAGTCCATATTATCTATATTATTTCTCGAGAATTGATAGGCCTTTATTGAAAATATTTCGAAAATAGATGCATCTAATTATTAAATACTTACTTTGAAATTATAGTAACGTTACTTATATAAAATTCTACGTCAAGTGAATACTATTTTGGAACAGACAATTCACAAGGAAATTTGCGCATTTCACATTGACATATATCAACTATAAAAGTAGACATTTTGAACTTTTGGTTAAATTATTTAGATAGGAAATTTCTAATTATAGGTTGTTTAATATTAAGGTTTGATAGAAAGTTCTATGTTTGGTTTCTGCGTTTATATTTTTTGGAAAGTTTTAATTTTGTAATTATTATCTGATAATAGATTATATAAATTTGAATTCTAAATCTCTTTGGTTCTTTTTTCATATTCATTCTCATTATATTTGATAATTTTTTTATGCTAGAGAAATTTTTTTATAATTTGTACGTATTCTATTTCAATTTTGACAGTAGTTGTCAAAAAAATATGCCCGGCGCCACTAAATATCAATCTAAAGATGAATTTATATACAATCGACCTATTACTCCTATCTCAGGGTGAGATCAAAGTTGTTCAAAAATTAATTCTTCAAATTTATTTGTTTTTTTAAAACGTATTTCCAAATTAAATGTTTCACTATTATCAAACTCTCGAATAACTGTTAATTCAATATAATAAAAGGCCCTTTAATTATTTTATGACATTTACTATTTTACTGTCACGAAAAAATCAACCAAATGTCACTGATTAAATTGAAAATTCTATGAATGTAAAATGATAAGTTCAACGAGATTGGATACTGAATGAATACTACATGTAGTTAGAATCAAAATTATATATTATACTATCAGATACGCAAATTCAACATAATTATTATTTCCAAAAAATACCATAAAAGAATAACAGTCATAATATCTACAAAAACTTAAAATTAGAGTACAACTATGCTAGAATTTAACCTAATTAATTATTATTATCAAAACGTTCAACTTGTGTAATTTACACTTGACGTGTATCAATGTCAAATAACGAAATTTCTGCTCAAATTGTCTATTAACTTGATATTGAAACTGATATATGTATCGATAATTTTGGTATATTTCAAAATTTCTTATATAGATGCATCTAAATTTTCAACTGTATTTAAAAAGGCCTGATATTTCTCGAGAAATAAATTTAAAAACTGGAGTGGACTCACCAAATGGATCAGGAAAACTCGTACTTATTCTAAACGTATTTAGAAATCTACTAACTTTCTAAATATATACAATTTAGAAAACTGGAACCACATACACTTTTTACGATGCAATTCTTATCCGAATTATACACGCACTGGCTTTATCATATGGGTTATTTATCTGATTGTATGATATACAATTTATACAATCTACCAAAAAATTGAGACAACTCTTATTCTGATGTTGTCTCTTCAAAGGATAAAAAACTACTAACTAAAGATTTATAAAATAAATAATTCTCCTTTCCGTTGGTAACCGATTTTTCTTGTTTTTTAAGAAATTTCTAATCTACAATTTTCAATAACCAAGTGAGATTTTGAAATCCTTTTATTACATTTGTAATGTTGCTAGCAGAAACCTCTATATTTTGCAATTTCAAATATTTTCTCCAAATCCTATTATGCTCTATCTATCATTAGATATATTCTACTCAAATGTCATCGAAATTATGAAATGTCATGTTTGATATTTCTACTGAATCTTTCAAAATTTAATAATTTACATATAGTACAGTGTGTATCGAAAGTATGGCAGCCAAAATTACATAAATTTCCTTATGTTTTACTTATTCTTTAAATTTCAAATAGAGGATCTGTATTAATACATATATATATATATATATATATACATATATATATATATATATAAATATATATATACATATATATATATACATATATATATATATATATATAAATATATATATATATAAATATATATATATATATATTATTATATATTTATGATTTTATAATTAATTCTTTTATTTTTATGATTAGGGTAAATGTAATATTTAGTTTCTATTTCATTTATATACAAATGTTGGTTCGGTTAGCTCAAATATATATATAGTCGGGCATGAGACTCTTTACTCACTTCGAGTTCTGGATTTTAAATACGTTGGTACGCCTAAGTTATGGAACCTATTTTTGTTTATTTTATTTTTTTTATCAGAAAGGAACGACAATGACATACACTCTAATTATATATTGTATAAGAACTATGAAATGAAAATACGAAAAGAAGTATATATATATATATATATATATATATATATATATATATATATCAATACAAACAAAATTTAAATCTAATACGATGAAATGAAAAATTAACTATAACCTAATAAATTTTGAATTAAAATACCCTTATGTTAGAAAATTGAATTTAAATGGCCAAATCAAAATTATTTTAGTTATTTAATTGGTTAACCAATAAAGTACTCAACACTAACCTGGCACTACCGATGTCTTCTTCTGGAACCAACAATCAATCTTCTACACCAACACTTCTATTAATGTGTCTACCATATACACATACTCTGGAATTTTATACGTAAGTTTAAAATTATATTTCAGGTATAATTTAAGATGTCATATTTTTCTTTTTCCTTTTCCAATTCAGACTTCAATTAATTTAGAAATATGATCTAATGGTACTCTCTGTTTGTCTTATCAACCCAATACCTTTCTTTTCTATGTCTTTTAATCCTATATCTTCTGTACCTTCAATTCACTTTTAAATCTTTTCAATTAACTTCTTCAACTTCATTTACACTTTCTATATACTTTTCTTTACTTATATGAGGACTTTACTTCTATTTTATTATAATTTCAAAATTTTATTTAACTACGTCCTCTCTCCAAAATATCATAAAATCATCCTCCAATTTTTTTAAAATCAACAACTCCTATTTTCCCTGTCCGTTGCTATGGACAAAACCATCATCTCACTAGATTTTTTTAACAATAATTTACAAATCAGAGGTTTTCATTTCATTTCATATTTTTCTTAACTATTTGATGATATTTAATGTTTTGTTTATTTCCAAAATAATTTAATTTATCTATTTAAAACTCTACTTCTCCAAAAATATCCCTATTTATAAAAAAAACCTCTCATTGTGTAATACTTTTCCATTCTAAATTAGACAAATCTACAAACTGATATTTTTCAAAATATATATAATTCTTTTCAATTTCTATTAAAATTTGGTAACGATTTTTACTTCTCATAAACTTGGCCTAAAATTATATTTACAAAAATTCTCTATGTGTTATATTTCATTGTCGCTTTATACGCTTGTCAGAGTTATATATAGTTCTATGACAACGAATTCCTGTCGCTGACATTGAACTCTGTGGCGGCGTCAAGCTTCTGTCGGGGAAATTTCATGCTATGAAAGTAAATTTGACATTCCAATCAGTTGACAGTTATATGTGTCAGAATAATAATAAACCTCTAAAATAATGATTCTGCTACTAATTCTTATTAAACATGATGTATTATAACAATCTAAATACATTTATTTATTCTTTTAAGGTTTTAGATACTTTTAATGACGTATATAACACATTTACAAGTTATTATATTGTTTAAAGATAGTTTCTGGTCTACAGGTATGAGTTGAATTATTTTATGAAGCCCTGACAATGGTAAATGTTTTGAATATTATTTTAGCATCTCAATATTTACATTAAACAAACGATATCATAGGTACACATTCAATATATAACCCATTTTAATTTCATTCATATCATGAAAAACAAATAATTCCCTATGTTTTGGCAACTTACAACCAAATTCAGCTTGAAACCCTCACACACCAACACCTTCAAACTCCTATAGATGTTGTGATGAGTTCAAATCCCCTCAAATTCAAATTTAACAGATATTATCCATGTTAGTAGCTGCTTAAATTTCAATTTCACATCAAATCTTTCATTCATTAATTTCTTCCATAATAAACTGTTTCTGTTCATTCCTTGTAATGTATTAATCTTGACTTGACCTGTCTATTTTATAAATCTACTTAAACAACTATTTACAAATAACTATTATGTATTCATTTAAGTACTTGCAATATTATTTATTATTCATTTAAAAGTAGTAATTATTATCCTATATACGACATTCTACATTTCTCACAATTCATTTATTTAACTCTAGAATCGCTTATAAAATTATTATTTATTTTCTATTTCAGATTTAAGTCTAATGTTTTATTTATAATCAGATATTATTATTCATGAATACCATCCTTTGAATGTTATTGTTATTCTTTTTAATAAATGATTTTGAATTATTAGTCGTATCTATTATTTTAGTTTGTAATACCAACACCTTCAAACTCCTATAGATGTAAGCACGATAGAGGGCGTATTTTTTGACGGATCAAAACCAAACTCGCTACAAAAATCGTTTAGATCAACATTTTGGACAAGTTCGTTAATGAGCCAAATCAGCCCAGTAAAAACAAAATGGCGGCCTGTCAAAGTTGAAAAAAAATCGTATTTCCTTTGTTTTTCATTTTACGCAAAAAAGTTACTGAGCTTTTTCATAGGCCTTAAGACGTTCTACAACTTTTTCATTTAATATTTTTCTCTAAATCGTACATTAAAACATTTATTTAAGAAAATTCACAAATTATAACGGAATTTGTAACACGATAGAGGGCGTATTTTTTGACGGACGAAACCAAACTCGCTAGAAAAATCGGTCGGGCCAAAATCTTGAACGAGTTCGTTAATGAGCCAAATCGGCCCAGTAAAAACAAAATGGCGGCCTGTTAAAAGTGAAAAAAAATCGTATTTCCTTTGTTTTTAATTTGACGCAAAAAAATTGCTAAGCTTTTTATAGACCTTAACACGTTCTACAACTTTTGTATTTAACATTTTTCTCTAAATCGTACATTAAAACATTTATTCAAAAAATTCACAAATTTACCAGAATTTTTTTATTTTTTTGTTTTTGATTTGATGCCAGTATGTAACTTTGGTTTTTTGTACATCTCAAAACATTCTATTACTTTTGTATCTAATTTTTTATTTTGGGTTTTATGCAAACATGTTACTGAAATAAGCATGTCCAATTGGTCCTGAGCCAATGGGATTTTTTTTATCTCCGCATGCGCTAAGGATTAATATTTCTATGTGTTGTGTTTCATTTAGGTGAGCCATAATTTACTATTCAAAAGTAAAAATTACAATTGATAACTGATGACAATTCACAAAATCAAAACATTTACGACAATAAATATTACACTACCACTTGCTTGAATTAAGATTTGACAAAAAGTTTCAGTGTTTATGAGAGAACTTTTTGTGTCCATTATTATTTTTACTTATTTTTGCTTTATTAAGTATTCACTTCAGAAAGTCATGGATTCAAGCATTAATTGTAATTTGGTTGAATTTAAATGAAAAAAAATTGTTTTCGTACCCTAAAAAAAATATTTTAGTTAAAAATGTAATGTCGTTAAATTGATAATTAAATTCTCGTTCAAATGAAGTGTCAAATTATACCAATTTCTATTTAAAAAAAATTAACGATTACGTCACTACACCTACACCGGTAACGTCATCCCTACTCCATGTACGTTATAAAATGGGTATTTTACGACAAAAATCTATCTGTTTCGGGATTTCTCTTAAAACTCGACGGTTCTCGAAATAATGATAATATCCCATAATTTAGCCGTTCACTGTATACCGAGAGCGTCAGATACTGCTTAGTTCCTGAAGTATTATCGCGATGCACTAATGAATACCCAACTGTCGCATCAAATTCGTATCTAAATTATTTAAATATCTCACTAAAATGATTAAATTGCATATTTTTTTAATATAAATTAAGTTAACGAATAGTTATTTAAGTTTATTATAAAGTTATGAACGTAACCTCTTCAAGCCTGAAAGAGCTACAAAAACCATTATGTATGTTTCTGACGCTCGCAAGCAAATGGAACGGGAAAATCAGCGGGCGTGAGCATTGTGAGCGTCAACTGGAACGCACCCTTAGGAACAGCTGACGTAATAAACTCTGATTGGTGTTCAATGTCACGTGACTCGAGAATGATTTATTTAAATTTTATTTATCAAATAATAATTAACTGACTTCAAAATAAGGAAAACTATTGCGTTTTCTAGAATTTTTATGATAAAAACTACCACCATACATTAAAATAAAGTTTGTATTTGGATATAGTCAATAACCCTATTATTACCACTTTTTACGTCGCAAATACTTTCCTATATCTTAATAGTCTAGTTTAGATACATAACACCAATACGTTTGAACAACGTAAGAATAACATACGTACCGTAAAACGGGGCTACTTGCAAACACCGGGGTGACTTGAAACATTTTGCTTTTTCCTGTTAAAACCGATGCTGCGGCCGAAATTTTAATCTCAAGCTGAGTCTGCATACATGCCTACTATGCTTCTTAGTTGAGTTCATGCTGTGGTACTGGTTATTTACTCACTGTTATTGTATTGTGCATCTCCAAAAAAAAGGTAAGAAGCTTGATTCTTTTAACCTGCAAACTTCCTATTGTACAGAGATCCCTAAAAAGACTGGAATATCGCCGTATTTTTTTCAAGAGTAGTTATATAGCAGGGAATCGTTCTCTAACCTAAAAGCCTCACTTTACCTTCTTACTTTCCAGTGGCGTATCATTCTATTTTTTTAACTCTACCTTCTTACTTTCCAGTGGCGTATCATTCTATTTTCTTATGTAATTTCGGAGCCGACTTGAAAAATGGTGCGTATATACAAAAGGAAACCGGGAAGTCGGAAATATCTGGATTATAGCGGAGACACGCTCCAGCGAATACTACAGCTACACAAACAAGGTAGAAAATTAAGAGATTTAAGTGAAGAATATGAAATTCCTTTTATAACTTCATATAGAAAAGCTAAAGGACTACACACAAAATCAATTGGAGGTCAAACTGCAATGTCGATCGAAGAGGAAAACTATCTGGTTCGGTCTATATCTATCACAGCGGACTGGGGTTATCCCTGTGATTCAAACGATATAAAAGTGATAGTGAAATCCTACTTGGACAGAAGTGGGAAAAATTGCCACAATTCCGAGACAACAGACCTGGTGCAACCTGGCTGCAAAAATTTCTAAAGCGACATAAAGAGGAGATGACTAAAAGAATGTCTCAATCAATAAAAGAAAGTAGAGCCAAAGTTCGCCCTGATATTATTAATACATATTTCGACCACTTATCAGAAAGTCTAAAAGATGTTCCACCCAACGAAATAGTTAATTACGATGAGACTAGTTTTACGGACGATCCTGCGTCATCGTTCGTAGGACTTCTAAAAGAGCGGAGAAGGTAATGGATACATCTAAAACAGCTACTTCCGTCATGTTTGCTTGTGCAGCTTCAGGATTTTTGCTTCCGGTCTACATAGTCTATAAATCAGACCACTTATGGAGCATTTGAACGAAATTTGGACCAACCGGAGCCAGATATAATCGCTCTCGTTCTGAATAGTTCCATACAAATATTTCTGAAGATTGGTTTAATAACATAGTATTGCCATATTTTCGATCTTTGCCACCGGGTCCTCAAGTTCTTATTGGAGATAATTTGGCAAGCCACATTTCGGCCAATTTTATTTCGAAATGTACGGAGAATGACAACAGTTTTGTGCTTTGCCTCCTAACAGTACGCACCTTACGCAGCCATTAAATGTTAGCGTTTTTCGTCCAATTAAGATCGCTTGGAGAAAGATACTTCAAGAATGGAAAAAACATAATAAAGAAACTGTATGAAAAGAAGTATTCCCACGCTTATTAACACATGCATTAAATAGACTTTCAGAGAGTATGGAAAAAAATATTCAATCAGATTTTGAAGCGACCGGTCTATTACCACTGAATAGAAATAAAATTTTATGCAAGCTACCAAAAACAGACAAGCAAAGAACATAAGCACAAGATGCAATTGTCGATTCACTAAAAGAAGTGTTTGAAAAATCTAGGTTTGGAGCACCAACCTCTGTTGGTAGGAAGAAAAAATTGTTTGTTGATGCAGGTAAAAGCATTTCACAGGAAGACCTACAGCTACCATCAACATCAGTGCCATTCAAGCCAAATAAAAATTACGCCCAAGGTTATCATCTTCTTCCGAACGTGACGTGGATGAAGAAGATTTAACCGTCCACAGCGACAAAGATATGGACCCAGAACCGTTTTCCGACACAGACACCAATAAAATTGATGATAACATGTCACCTATGCAAGATTCTTCTGTCTCCACAGCTTTTAAACAAGCTGATTTCGTTCACGTGGACATGAAAACTGGAGCTGGTACCAATAAGCAATATGTGGCAAAAATAATAAATTGCGAAAAAAATGCGACCCAGAATCGACAAAAAGTTTAATGTTATATTCCGGAAAAGTTATATATGCTAATTCACTACAATTTACGTTATTTTACGAAATGGTAAGAGGTGTCAAATCTACGGCATTGGATCGTAGGTGATATGAAAATTTTCAATTGTACCAACACTTCATAATTTCTTTCATTAATTTCACTTTCCTCGCAAAAGTTTGTGTTAGTACTTTCTATTTCAGTACTATCTCTTTGGCTATATCTGATCCCGTTGATCCGCAAATGTTCGTCTTAAGACAGATTTCAACTGATCCCAAGTATCGACATTTTGGATATTAACTACAGTTCTTGCACTTCCTACTAATTAGACTGCAACAAGTATACATTATGAACATTATTTGGGTTTACCCTATCATAGAAGTTGATAATAAGACTATCAAAAACTGATAAAAATTGATTTAAGTCATCGGATTTCCATCGAATTGTGGAATACAAATATTCAGATTTAAAATTTTCTGCAATTATATTATTACTTTGGTTGTTGTCAATAATAATAGTATTTGAACTTGTATTCGTCACCGAAGAGTGAATTAAAGAGTTATCAATAGACAAATTTTGTAAACTATTTGTTAAAATTTCAAGTAAGTCAGACATACATTGCACTTACAGTAAATAAATTACTCTCAGCATTACAATTATGAGGTAGAGGTCCGGTGCAGCAATTTTGTCTGCTCCGAAACAGTGGTCCCCCGCAGAAGTGGACGATATGATTCCAATTCCCAAACTTCTTAACTTGAGCTTCACTTTTTAACGTATCCGTCGACGTCACTACTGACAGTTTATACGATTCGATATTGGGCTAATCGCCGACATTGGTTTGTTCGATACAAATCAATCCCACGATATACTACTGACTGCGCCAATTAACTACTTCAAGCACTAAGTTCTATTTTTAAAAACTTTATTTTCAAATTACAACAATATTCCTTGTCAATTATTACGCTTACTTGAGGTTAACATTAACAACAACAAAAACTAATTTACAACTGTTTTCATATCGTTGGTTCCGCACTCTGCTGGCTTGGCGTTTTTACTATGTTATCATCAGGATGCGTTGAGGTAATTCACGATACTGGCCCAAGTAAGCAAAATTGATTTTCTTCCAAAATATGTGAATTTAAAAGTAAAACATTCAGCCAAATTTCAAATTGAAATATTGTACCTTTCTAAAGTAACGAAAAAAAATATTTTTATTTTTTTCAACTTAAACACCCTGTATTTCATAAAGTAAATAAGTAAGACCCCCATTCCCTATTTCAATTAGTGTAATTTTGAGAGAAGTTTGTTCAGACAAACGTTGTAAGCGTCATTTTGAAACACCCGTATATTTTTGAAATCTCCTTCATAAAGTGATTTCAATGCATATGGTTCATTATAAATAATACATGAATAAATTAATCACATAAAGTATTTGATTTTGATTACAGTATATTAAAGACTCAAAATGCTCTCCAACTAGTTGTTAGCAATAACACGGTCTCCTATAAAGCTACCTCCGCATGAATTAATACACAATAGTCCGATTGAAATGAATCATAAAAATGAACACCTTTCATTAAGAGTCCACGCTATGGCAGAGATGAATAAAATGGTCTTGTAATACTACAATCCATCACCAGCTAAATACTTAATGATAAATACAAACCAAATATATATTTTCTTGTAACTTTCAAATTATTAAAATTCATTTGTATCACTTGCTGATGATTAATCTGCATTTCGTGAACAGTTTTAAAGTGTTTACATTTTTGAATTTGTGAACATACTATATAGATAACTGATACTATATAGATAACTGAGACTTATATCCCGAACTCCGATTAACTTCGTGGTAAAATGATAATGAATATTAATATGCGAAACTACAATTGGTGAAAACGTAAACGTCATGAAATGCCTTAAACATTCTTCCGTCTACTACAAATGAAATATTAGCATTCAGGACAAAACAAGATATGTAAGTTAGGCATTCCACATGTTGATATTCCTTTGACATAGTTTCAACTCCCAGTACATCGCATTTTGTTTTGGCATGTATAAATGGAAACATGTACTTTACTCCTGCAGAATACTAAAAATTTTATAGATATTACGGTTCATATGAGGATACCAAGAAGGTACGGCCTATATAGAAACACATTTTCTGGGGATAAAAATAACTCGACTAACTTAGCTTAATGTAAAAGTGCTATCAGAAACGTGTTTACCCTTTTTAATAGGTTCAATAAAGGGGACTCAATAATCATTAAATTGTAATGTACACGTAAATTTGGAGAGTTGTAGGGATCTCGGTTCTCATAAAATTTCTAAGAAGTGCAATTATTCCGTCATTTTTGTACTAAAAGATGATATAATCATAGAAAATTTCCATTATTATATATTAAACAACACGCATCTGACAAATACGATAGGGTGTAACTTTTTTTGTATACACATTTGTACTGAGGCAAGCTAGATTTATTTCAGTTATTTTTTGCATCAGAGTAAGTTATTAAATTTATGTCCTAGCTATATGTTACACCTGTATATGTAATTGGTCTTCTTTTTATCAAATATTCCAATCAGATATTTATTATTCTTGAGATTTTTGGATGTGGTTATGAATGTTCAACTGGAGATATGTGTCCTAATCTCACAGATATTCCACAAAAAAAATGTTCAAAGACGATATATTTTTAAGAACATTTATAAAATATGAACCTCATTCATAAACCATTTCTTTGACTGGATACATTTTTTTGGAAACTAATCGTTTGTTTTTCATGCAAACCTATTTTATCTGCAAACCTAGAAGTTTAAATGCAATACTCGTATATTGGTAACACTACCAGACTGTGGATCTCAAATGAGCTCTTATTTACTTTTTTTAATTCACAATATATTGAAAGAATGGTAAAAATTCTAAAATTGTAATGAGCAACTTGCATATCTTCCTAAAAAAATATATGTTATTCCACATCGTACATCATTCATTTCTTTGCAATTAGGGGAACCCATTACGAATATTTCACTCAGTAATAAATAAAACATGAAATGGGATTCAAATTTGGATGTAAACGACCGCGCTTCTCCGCGGCCATCTGGTGACGTCAGATGGTCGTATGTGTCACAAGACAAGAGAAAGTAATAGTTTGTCTGTGATTAACCTAACAGAATACAAATAAACTTATTCACTTATAGTTTTGTGGAAATGCAAGCAATTTAACCCATCGCTAGCTATCGAGGAACTCGAATCGTATTTTTTATTCGATAAAATCTTGAAACTGAGTTCAAATAATTCAGAACTCTTCATGAAAAATTACTTTTTTGCCTATAATTTATAATTTTCGTTATGATTCCAACTCAAACTAGTCAATTCTGTTGAAATACATTTTCAGGTTTCCGTGTCTGTCTATTGTTTATTAGCTAATTCCTTTTACTGTCATGCAAAGGATTTTGATGCAGTTTTCATATCATTTAGACAATTATTCACGGAATAAGTTTTATATAAGTACAGATAAGAATTTTTTGTAAATTATATTTTGGAATACTTTATTTTGTGTTCTTGATTCACTTTGTATGTGACAGTTTTGAACGTAGTTAATTGATGACAGATAGAAAAATATGTAATTGAGTTGTCAATATAGATTCGTACTTTTTCATTGATTTATTTGCGTTGACAGTCATATTTTACATTGTAACTACTCCTTCATCAGAAAAGATATATATTTTCACCGGGTAGGTGATTTTGTATAAGAAGTTCTTTAAAAGTGTGGCGATCGTGACAGGACCAACATCTATGATGGAGAAAACGAAGAAAGCTCGATCTGCGCAGAGAACAGCTTTCACAAAGATTTACAATGCCATGATGGATATGATAGCGGATACGACGCCAGATTTAGTTGAATTAGAAGGAAATCTGAGGATCCTAGATCATAAATTCGAACGTCTAAACGAATTGAACACGGAAATATACGATACTCTCCTGGAAGCTGATTGTACTGCTGATGAACTTGATTTTTTAGAGATTGCTGGTGTGGACGAATACGTGGGTGAATATAACAGAGTACGAATATATAAATACAAAAAAGAAACAGCCGAAAGTACTTCTGTTAATGACATTTCCGTATCGACTCGAAGAAAACTGAAACTTCCCACAATAGAATTTTGCAAATTCAGTGGTGAAATAAAGATCTGGTTGTCCTTTTGGAGTCAATTTCAACGAATACACGATGATCAATCCATTGAGACTGAGGATAAGTTCCAATATCTCATTCAAGCGACAGTTCCAAATTCAAGAGCTCGGCAATTAATTGATAGTTACCCGCCCACTGGAGACAACTATCCGAAAGCTATAGATAGTTTGAAACCGAGATTTGGACGTAATGATCTCCTAGTAGAGGTTTATGTGCGAGAACTCTTATCGTTAGTTTTGAATACCTTGCACGAAAAGATCAAACTTTGCGATTTATATGAAAAAATTGAGTCGCAGCTGAGAGCTCTTGAGACACTAGGCGTAACCACTGAAACGTGTGCGGCCATGCTTTACCCTATGGTAGAATCGTGTTTGCCAGAAGAGACATTGAGAGTTTGGCAACGTAGTAGCTCCTGTTCTAACAAACACGCATTGAAAGATCGTCTAAAAAAGCTAATGGATTCTTAAAAGACGAAGTAGAGAATGAAGAAAGAATATCGCTTGCTGTTGCCGGATTTGATATCAACAAAGCCTCCAGAAAACCCCCTAAGAATAAGTGTGTTTCTCAACATAAAGGTACGGTAGCTACTGTGGCAGGTCTGCTGAATCAAAAGTCTGTTGTTAAATGTGTCTTTTGCAATGAAAAGCACCCCTCATCTGAGTGTGATAGCAAAAATCACACTCACGAAGAGAAATCACGCATTCTCAAAGAAAAAGGCTGTTGTTTCGTAAGCTTGAGATTTGGACATACGGCCAGAAAATGTCGCTCACGAGTAAAATGCCCAAATTGTAATGGAAGGCACATGAAAATCATGTGTAAAAATGAAAGCAAAATTGAGAAAAAAACTAATTCTACTACAAGGGAATCTCTTTCAAACCATACATATGGTGAAGTTTTGCTTTATTGGTAAAAGTTATTGGTGAAAAGAACACTCGTTTTGCTCGTGCCATTATAGACACTGGATCACAGCGTTCATATATAACAAAGACTCTATCACGTGAAATGGACTATGAACCTGTTAGAGAAGAATATTTGGCACATTCTCTTTTTGGTGGTATAGAATCAGAGCGCATAAAACGTGTATGTTACCACGTCATAATCGGTAATTTGAATGACAATTACAAACGTGACTTTGACGTTTTGGATCAGCCTGTCATTTGTAATAATCTTGGATGTATTATACAGGGGCCGTGGGTGCATGAACTCGAAAAGTTGAACATTATAATCAGTGATAGATATACAGGACCTATAGAAATTTTTATAGGTGCCGATGTCGCTGGAAAATTATTGACTGGCATAAAATGTTCTTTGAATTGTGGGTTAGTTGCTGTTGAAACCTTTCTAGGTTGAACACTGATGGGGAATATTCCACAATTTCCATCTCAGAACCGTCAGAACTCCTCGATGTTGGTTACATCCTTATTTCCCAGTAACTTTTCAATTTCTGTTTATTGAAAATTAGATGTTCTAGGAATAACTGATCCTTATGAACAGCAATCCAATAAAGATGAGGAACTTGCAGTAATGGACCATTTGCTTCAAAATGTCATTGTTAATGACGAAGGAAGATATGAAGTTACGATGACGTGAATCGAGATTGCCGAGTTATTTAGATGTGACCAAAAAGCGTCTTGATACATTAACTGCAAAACTCAAGAATGAAGGATATTTTGATGCTTATCACCAGGTGCTCTGCGAGTGGATGGAGGAGGGTATAATAGAAGAGGTTTCCGAAAAAGACATTAGTAGAACAGCTGTCTATCTACCTCACCGACATGTCGTGAAAAGTAATAGCAGTACCACGAAAATTCGTCCAGTTTTCGATGCTTCGGCGAAACTGAAAAATTATCCTTCCTTGAACCAATGTCTGGTAAAAGGTGTTAATCTGATAGAGTTGATACCATCACTTCTTATAAGATTCAGATTGCACCAGATTGGCGTAGTTTCAGACATTAGAAAGGCGTTTTTGCAGATTAGTCTCACACCTGGTGATCGAGATTTCTTGAGATTCCTGTGGTACGATGCTGATAGTCAAATAAAATATTACAGACATTGTAGGGTTGTTTTTGGCGTGACCTGCAGCCCTTTTCTGCTTAGTAGTGACATCAATTTCCATCTTAAGAAGTTTCTTGCATAGGCTTCGACTAACAATGCATCATCTTCGCATTGGGTGATTTTGAAACTGATGAGGAGTTTTTACGTCGACAATTGCGTCACCAGCATCGACACTCTTGTAGAACTCCACATATTTATCGAAGAAGCGAGTAATATTATGCTAGAAGGAAAATTTGATTGGCGAGGATGGGAACATACCATCTTGAATCGTCCACTAGATCAAGTCAACACACCGAACAGCATACTCACTCCCGTATTAGGTTTTCTGTGGGACAAAAATCAGGACATATTGATGCTCAGCAGAGAATGTTTTAAGGATATTGGTAAAGAAGTCGTTACGAAAAGAACTACTTTATCATCTTCTCATCGTATGTTTGACCCAATCGGCTTCACATGTCCAGTTTCACTGTTTCCAAAAATGTTACTCCAAAAACTATGGCAAACTAAGATTGGATGAGACACAGAAATAGAGGGTGAAATTGAAATACACTTCCTCCGTTGGTTAGATGAATTATCGATCTTGAAAGATTTGACTTTACCAAGATGGTTTGGGTATCAACCCCAGACGAAGACGGCAAGTTTGCATGTTTTTTGAGATGCGAGCCTGGATGCATATGCAGTGGCTATATTTTTGAGATTGGAGATAGAAAATATAGTTAGAATCAACCTGGTTCAAGCCAAATCTCGAATATCGCCTGTTAAAAAACTCAGCATACCGAGGTTAGAATTGACGGCAGCAACAATTTGAGCCAGATTGTCTGTGTCGGTATCAGAAAATATTTATATATAAGGTGTCAAAATGTATTGCTGGACAGATTCAACCACTGTGTTATCCTGGATAAAAACAGAAGAGATATGAAAGCCATTTGTGAGGAACAGGGTCTAAGAAATTTGTAGATTAACAGACAAGAATTCGTGGTACCATGTTCCCGGGGATAGTAATCCGGCTGATTTACCTTCCCGAGGTTGTACTCCGAAGAAGTTGATGGAGTTGAGATGGTGGGAGGGACCACTGTGGTTGAAAAAACCCATGGAAGAATGGCCAATACAAAAATATCAGTGCGATAAAGAGGTAGTATATTCAGAGAAGGGAAATATGATTTCTTCATATATAAAAAAAAATATATGAAGATTTAAACAAACTATATTGTTTTATTTCATCGTTCAGTATGGATCTTCATCAAGTAAAAGCCTCATCTATTCAAAATATGATTTCATCTCTCCTGACTTCAGAAAGCAAACCTATTTTCGATTGCTTCTACATATATTTTTCTAAATTTGATAGAATTGTCAAAATGATTGGATACATTCGTCGATTCATTCACAATTGCAGAAATAGGAACCAGAAGAGAACGGGGGTACTATCTCTAGAGGAATTTTCTGAATTTGAAACACAGCTCATCAAATTTATACAACTTGAGAGTTTTGATGGTGTTGCTGATAACAGATTATCTTCCTTTTGTCTATTCCTAGATAAATATGGCATCATCAGAGTGAGAACGAAGATTTCTGAATCATCCGATTCCCCAGAGTTCTGTAGTCCAGTCGTTTTACCTGCTAAACATCCTGTAGTGATGAAACTGATTTATGACAATCATTTGAAATATTCACGTTGGTATACAGGATCTTCTGAGCATTTTGAGAGAACGATTTTGGATTATTCGTGGCAGAAAAACTATTGGATCCGTTATACACAAATGTGTAACGTGCAGAAGGTATGATTCGAAGAAATCAGAAACCTCACCTGTTACTTTACCCCATGATCGTGTAAGGGATGCTGTTGCATTCGAAGTTACAGGTGTAGACCTAGCTGGACCACTTCATATTCGTAATGGAGAGGAGGTCTGGATATGCATCTTCACTTGTGGTGTATACAGAGCCCTCCATCTAGAGTTGGTTTCAACATTATCAACTAATGCCTTTCTTCAAGCATTCAGAAGATGTGTTGCAAGGAGGGGTCGTCCTTTGGTGATATACAGTCACCACGGAAGCAATTTTGTTGGTGCAGATAATGCATTTGGAAAGCTCGACTGGAAAGCGATTTCAGAATATAGTACCGTTTAGAAGATTCACTGGAAATTCAATCCCGTAACAGCAGCCTGGTGGGGCGGTTGGTGGAAGCGTCTCATACGACTCGTCAAACAGCTTCTACGAAGAGTGTTGGGACGAGCTTGTCTCACCTATGAAGAGTTGTCAACATTTTTATGTGATTGCGAGTCAGTGCTGAATTCCAGGCCGATCACGTATGTTTCTGAAAACACATCCGATTTGATCCGAATATGTTTGTGAGAGATATGGGACCTAAATCAGGGTTAACGTGTGAACTACCAGATGTCGATACCATTGAATCATCTGATCTGAATAGACATGTCAGATATCGACAAAAGCTGCGAGAGAAATTGCGACAAAGATTTCGACGAGAATATTTGGGAGAACTGATTCTTCATTCCAAAAGGTAAACTAGTACCAATTCTATGAAAGTTGGCAGGATTGTGCTCATTGGAAGTGACAATACTAAACGAATTGATCGGCCTTTAGCAATGATAGAAGAATTACTGCCAGGAATGGATGGAAAGGTTAGACTTGTTCGTTTAAGAACTAAAACAGGTCATTTGATAAGGCCTATCCAGCGTATTTCCACACTAGAAGTCGACGCTTCTACACCGCATTTTCACAGCCAACGCCAAATTGACAACTCAACTGTAAACTATCAACATAACGACATATCAAGGGAACACCTGAAAAAACCAATGAAACAAGAGGAAAGAACAACAAACCAACTACCAGTTAGCCTATACTTCCGGACTTATCAAGCAAAACCAACGCCAATCATCAACAGGTTGTACTCCCGGAACTTTAGAAACTAAAAGAAGACAGAGGAAGATTGCGGTCAGGCAGCGATAAGTCTTAAATTTTTTCTATTGCACCTCAGCTCATTTTTCTTAAAAAATTTTAAAAAGCTAATAATTACTTTTCTGTTTGTTCTATTTCTATAACTTCTTTTGTATTGAGTTTTGTTGACTTTTCTGTGTTTGTTTCAGCTTTTGTTAAATTTAAACAGCTTTTCTGTATCTATTTGTCAATAGCCTTCTTTTAAAATAGGTCTAGTATCTCTGGAATAATTTACAAATGGATGATTATATTCGAGACGTAAATTACGAATTCTACAACACTTTAGAATGTTATAGTTCAAGAGGTGTGAACAAATATTTCAAAAACGATGGAAGTTCTCTTAGTGAAATACATCAAAATATTTTCAGCCTAAATGCACATATAGATGAATTTAAAATAATGTTAGAACAATTGGACTGCAGCTTTGATTGTATTGTACTAACGGAAACTTTTCAAATTGATGACATTGATATTTTTAGTATGAACGGATATAGAACATTTTATAAAAAAGGACACCTAAATAAAAATGATGGAATCGTAGTATATGTAAAAAACAGTTTAAGTGCAGATAGCGCAACTATCAACATTGGAAACTCAAAGGCTCTGCAGATAAAAATAAATTTGAACAATAATAAACATATTTTGTTAACAAATATTTATCGTTCACCGTCCAACTCACCTGAGGACTTTGTTTCGTGTTTAGAGAATTATCTTAAGCAAATTAATTACTCTTTATTAGATTTTCATTTATTGATTGGCGATATTAATATAAATATAAGAGATGAAAACGATATTGTCAACACATATCTAAACCTATTATATGAATATAATTTACACTCAATGATAAATAAATACACACGCATAAAAAATCATTCACGTAGTTGCCTGGACCATATCTTTCTGAGAACAGTCACAGAATGTTTTGAAAATGTCACTGCAGCAACGTATGAAAATAATATAACAGACCATCGAGCTACGCTACTGAGCCTTCCTATAAAAACTATTTGTAGAAAATCTGAAACGATTAAGTATAAAACATACATAAACTATGAAAAAGCCATACATGATCTGCAAAATTATAATTGGGAATATTACTTTAATATAAAGGAACTAAACAAAAAAGCTGAAGAATTGCTAAATATCTTAAGTATTTTATAGGAAAACACACAAAAGAAATAAAAATTAAAAAAAATTATATAAAGCGTCAAAAGTGGATTAAGGCGAGACTTGTGAATGCAATTAATACTAAAAATAATCTCTACAGAGAATTTCAGCAAGATCTGAATAGTGTGGAGAAACGATAAATATATATCACTTACCGCAAACGCGTGAATAACCTAATTAAAATAATGAAACAAAACTACTACCGAACCGAAATACAAAAAAATGGGAGTAATAGAAAATATATGTGGAACCTAGTTAACAACAGAAATAAAACAAAAAATGATATTAATTTTATAATTAATGAAAAAGACGAAAAAATAACATCCAAATCAGATATGGCAGACGAATTTAACAGTTACTTTCTAACAGAGGGAAAAAACTTGGCACAAAAAATAACCGTGCCGACTAAACCCCCTCCTCGGCGATCTAAAAACTCTGAGACCTTTTATTGGATACCTGTAACTACGGAAGAGATAAGAGACTTAATAGTATCTCTGAAAGCAAACAAGGCTCCAGGCATAGACAATCTGCGAGCAGAAATATTTAAAAAATTAAGTGAACAGTTGACTAAACCTATAGCCGACTTAATAAACTTGATCTTTGCAGAAGGCGTATGTCCCATAATTTTTAAAAAAGCTGTAGTAACCCCAATCTACAAAAAGGACAACAAGGCCAACATATGCAACTATCGACCCATATCACTTATTACGACATTGACAAAGCTAATGGAAAAAGGTGTGAAAAAAAGATTAACTAAATTCATAGCCAACCACAAATTATTATCAGAACATCAATTTAGCTTTCAAGAAGGACGTTCTACTAATGAGACATTAATTTCTTCTGTGTACAGTTCTGTTGATGAAACTAAGCCAACGGCAGTTGTATTTCTGGATATGGCGAAGGCGTTTGACACTGTGAACCATGAACAGATGTTGGACGTCCTGGGGGATGCAGGAATACGTGGTCTACCTCATAAATTTTTTGAAAGCTATCTAAAGCATAGGACACAAATAGTAAGGATAAACGATAAGGTCAGTACGGATAAAAATATATTGTTCGGGGTTCCCCAGGGAACTGTGCTGGGACCAATACTATTTAATATGTATATCAATGATCTATTCTCTTATAATTCTACAGGTAAAATAATAGGATTCGCGGATGATACTGCTATAATATATACAGACAATACGTGGGAAGGCCTCAAACAAAAAATAGAAACCGATCTAACACATTTATTTGATATCTTGAGACATGAAATTTTAACAGTCAACTATTCGAAAACATTTATTGTACCTTACACTAGTTACAAACACAAACTGCCTCCTTATGAAAAAATTACTGTTACTATTAACAACATACATATTGATATTTCTCTGAAATACGAAATAAAGTATCTCGGACTAACAATAGACTCACATCTACGAAGGACATCTCACTTACGTGAAGTAGCTAAGACACTGAGATGTTTATTGTATAAATTCAAATATATAAAGAGAGTACTGGACAGACAGCATCTGAGAATCATATATCATGCTCTTGTAGAATCACGTCTTAGATATGGCATATTAGGTTGGAGAGGAAATGTGCCTACTCATCTAGAGCAGGTTGAAATTCTGTAAAGAAAAATTCTAAAAATAATGCATTTTAAAGATTTAACCTATAGTGCAAACCAACTTTTTAACGAAACTAATATAATGTCCGTAAGGCATCTATATATTTCTAGTTTAGTTGTTTACTTATTTAAAAATCGCTCATACTTGCAATCTCCTGGTCACCATTATCATACTAGAAATAAAACAAAAGATTTTGTCCAAACCAACACAGCGAAAAAAACAGGAGGAACTAGGTACTTCGTTTTTATAGCACCCCGTTTGTTTAACTCTCTTCCAGAAATGTATAAGACTCATATAAGAAGATTAAATGCTATCAGTTTGCTAAAAAAAATATTTAAAAAATATGTAAAATCCCTAGAAACTAAGGATATTAATAAAATTATTGATTGCTAAGATGAAAAGGTATACAGGGTTGGGATAAAGTATGGAACCAAGTAAATATCTTTTAAACGAAAAGAACGATATTCATGAAAATTTGCAGGTGAGTGCAATGGAACAAAATGCATCTGATGTACATTTTTTTGTTAATAATATACTTCCGGTTTAACCGGAAATGCCATCAACTTCTTTAATTTAAATGGGACACCCTATATATTTTTACAGATTTTGAAAGAGCTTGTTATTTTGAATTCATACATACTGAGTTTAGTGTGAAAAAATTTGTAAGGACGAGGAATATAGCACTTTAATCAACCTCAATGAGTTTTTTGCATTAGAGCAAAAAACTATTTAGATAAACTAATTGATGTTGTTTGTATGCATAGTAATAAATAAACGAGTACTGTTTAGTACGACTTTTGTTCTCCAAGTGTCAAATACTAACTGACAGAAATAAATTTTACAATTTAGAATGGTCCAATTAAGTGAAAAAGAGCGTGTTGAAATTTTAATGATGATCGGTTATGGTGATCGTGTTAGAACTCATGAAGAAGTGTCATATTTTTAATAATTTGCATCCGGAGAGAAATCCTATATCACGCTCAACAGTAACTAAAACATTACAACGTTTTAATACAACTGGGATGGAAAAAAATTTGATAAAACCTGGAAGACCGCGGACTGCAACGAACGAAACTGTTTAACAAAATATTGCAATCGATTTAGAAGAATCACCTCAAACTTCCACCACAAATTTAGCACTAAACCATGGTATCAGTCGACGTTCTGTAGGAAAGATATTAAAAAGTGAAAAGTATCATCCGTATAAATGGCTTCGGCAACTTTATGCCGCCACTTGGATGTGATGCAGGATACAATAGCACTTATCCAAGAACCCTGGATAAGGCGAACTAAAATCATGGGTCTAAATAATCCAAAAGGTTTAATTTTCAGCTTCCCAAGCAATCAGCAACCTAGGACGGCCATATATGTCCCTAGGTATTTTAAGACCTACCCACTGACGCATTTTTCGTCCTCCGACCTAACGGTAGTGAAGGTTGAATATGCACAGAAAGGTCAAAAGAAAGTGTTAATACTGGCATCCGCATACCTCCCCTCAGACGCAGCTGAACCACCACCAACCAAGGAGCTGGAGGACCTTGTGGAACACTGTCTCACCCAAAAGCTTGAATTGGTAATAGGCTGTGATTCAAACTCTCACCATGTAAGCTGGGGCAGCAAAGATATTAACACTAGAGGTAAGTATTTTTATGATTATAGAACTAACAAGAATCTCTGTATTCTAAATAGAGGTACTGAACCAACTTTTATTAACTCTCGTAGTCAAACGCGAATAGATATTACCCTATCTACTACAAAGACTTCGAATATCATTTCTGGCTGGCATGTATCCGACAATATTTCAATGTCGGACCACCGCTGGATAAAATGCGAAATAAAACTAGCGCTCACAACCTCTACAATGACTCGTGACCCCCGGAAAACGGATAAGACTAAATATGTCCACTGTTTGAAAGGGGATCTGCGAGGAGTCGAGGAAGAGCTGCCCAACAATAAAGGAGATTTGGAAAGTTATTCGAAAACTATCGAAAACTCCATAATTAATGCCTATAAGATGTCTTGCCCATTCAGGCGGGTTGATCTTGATGGATCCCCCACTCCGTGGTGGTGCCATGAGATTGACCAGCTCAGGGGGACGGCGAGGAAATCCTTTAATAAGGCTAAAAGAACCAGACTCAATGAGGATTGAAACTTATACAAGTCTCACCTCAAGGAGTATAAAAAAGTCATTAGACAAAAACAAAGAGAAGCATGGAGAATCTATTGCGAGGAAATCGAGGATTTCCCCCAAGCAGCTAGACTCCAAAAAGCTCTCTCAAAAGATCCCCACTGTCATATCGGTATACTAACCAGAGGGGATGGCACAAAACCTGCCAACCTAAAGGAAAGCCTACAATTATTGATGTCAACTCACTTCCCGGACTCCAAAATCACAAATTCGGTAGCCTGAGGAGAATCATCACCCGACGGACGACGACTGGCGTATATCACGTCAGATCGTCGACTCGGACAAACTGAGGTGGGCCGTCTCAGGCTTCTCCCCCTTTAAATCCCCGGGAACAGACGGCGTTTATCCAGCCCTACTTCAGTGGGGCCTGGATGACCTAATGCCGCACCTGGTAGAAATCCTCAGATCCTCATTGGCACTGAGGTATATTCCAAAAGGTTGGAGAGAAGTCAAAGTCGTGTTCATAGCAACAGCAGGAAGAATGGACCATTCCATCCCAAAAGCATATCGACCCATTAGCCTCACATCGTTTTCATTGAAGACTTTGGAGAGGCTGTGCGAACGATACATAAGAGATGTGGTGATAACACGAAATCCACTACATCAAAATCAACATGCATACACTCCAGGGAAATCCACCGATTCGGCTCTTCATCTCGTAGCGGGCCGCATCGAGAGATCGTTGGAAAATAAGGAGTCCACCCTGGGTGTATTCATAGACATATAAGGAGCATTTGATAGTACCACTTTTCCTAAAATAACAAATGCACTTTCCAACAAAAATATCCCCCAAACCATAAATCGCTGGATATATAACATGCTCTCAAAAAGAGCGATAAAAATCAGTGTGGATGATGTAACCATCAGAGGCTTGGTTGTAAAAGGTTGTCCACAGGGGGGGTTGCTCTCGCCACTACTGTGGAACATGGTCCTAGACTCCTTGGTCAGCCACCTCAACGAATCAATTTCTACACAATAGCATACGCAGATGACCTAGTGATACTGCTAACAGGAAGATTCGAGGAGACACTCTGCTCTTTAATGCAAGAGGCCCTCCAATATCATGGAACAATAGTGCAGGGACCATTCGCTGTCAATAAATCCAAAAAAGACGGAGATGGTTCTTTTCACGAAAAAAAGGAAGCTTGCAAAACATCAAGCCCCAAAGCTCCTAGATACCAAACTTAATTTCTCTTCAGAGGGGAAATATTTAGGGGTCACCTTTGACAGTAAGTTAACGTGGAACTCTCACTTAGAAAACAGAGTTAAAAAAGCATATATTTGTTATCAGCTGTGTCGTAGAACCATCGGCCGCACCTGGGCAATGTCACCTAGAGTTGCTGCCTGGATCTACACTGCCATCATCAGACCTATGCTAACGTACGGCGCGATTGCCTGGGGAGCTAAAGCAAACCAGCTGACAGTCGTCCGTAAACTGGATCAAATCCAAAGAACAGCATGCCTCAACACTACAGGAGGCATGAGAACCACACCAACAAGAGCTATGGAGGTAATACTCGGTCTCACTCCCCTTGACATATACATCAAGGAGGTTGTTTTGATGACCATGACACGTCTACGCTCTACCGATATAACACCTGATGTAGGATCCGGTAAACTGAGACGTAACTTGTGGCATGAGGCCCTCAGGGAGGTCCCACTGCTGCAGGCCAATACGGACTCGATTCCACCGCGATATGCCTTCCACAGGCCCTACGAGGTAGTGTTTAAAAACAACGAACAAGACCCAACGGAAGAAGACGCAATCCGCATCTCCACAGATGGGTCTAAATCTAATGTGGGTTCAGGATGTGGAATTTTCCCCAGACCCCTGAATCTAATCATACAATGGGCAATGGGCTGCAATGCAAGTGTTGCTCAAACAGAGCTCACTGCTATCTGCATCGCTGCAAAAGAGATTACCAAAAGGAAAGCCACAGGTAATAACATATACATCCTTACGGACAGTAGACAAACACTACTAGCCCCGAACAGACCACGTATTACATCAGGCCTAGTACTAGAACGCCACATGGCCTCAATCGAAGCCTGTAACAACAACACGGTCACTTTAGGCTGGATTAAGGGCCATGAGAAATCGAAATGAAACCGTATTGCAGACTCGCTAGCCAGGAAGGCAGCCTCCCAAAAACTTTTGGGACCTGGCACTTTCATTGGCCTATCGGCGTCAGCGACGGTCGACCTATTAAAAGAACACTCCCTTAATAAGTTTAAGGGTAGATGGGATGACGCAGAAGGCTGCAGCCTTGCCAAGGAACTGCTACGATATCCGGACAGCAAAGTAGCCAAAAAATACGTGACTATGAACAGGCGGAACCTACGAACAGCCACGGGTATTCTGACTGGTCACTGCCACCTACGAAAACACCTCCACAGACTGGGTCTCTCTGACACCCCATTTTGTAGAGGATGCGAGCAAGAAGATGAGACTGTCGAGCACATTCTTTGTGAATGTCAGCCACTCTCTCATCTTAGGTTTCACGTATTCGGCGAGCACAGGCTAACACACGCCAATATGATGGAACTTAATTCAGGCGACGTTATCGCCTACTTCAGAGAAGTAGGCTGGATGACGAGCTAGAATGAAGTTTTGAACCTCAGAAGGATGCACAATGGGCTAATTGTGGCCTAAGTTCTGTGGGGTCTACCCACCCTTCCAACCTTTACAGATACAGATCCGTATAAGGTACAGTTGGTTCAAGAATTGTCAGACGATGATTTTGACCGACGGCTGGAATTTTGCGAAAGGCTAATGGACATCTGTAATGTCGACGAAAATTTTGCTTCTAACATAGTTTTTTCCGATGAAGCAACTTTTTGTTTAAATGGAATAAATAATCGCCATAACTCAAGATATTGGTCAAATGAGAATCCTCATTGGATTCATGAAGCACATACCCAGCATCCACAGAAGTTAAATGTTTGGATGGGAATTGTCGAAAATAGGCTTATAGGCCCATTTTTTATCGACGGAAACTTGAATGGTGGCAAGTATTTGGATCTACTGAATAACGGAATTATTCCTGCACTTCAACAGAATGGGCAATTACCACAAAATGTTTGGTTTCAACAAGATGGAGCACCTCCCCACTATGATAGCCGAGTTAGGGATTTTCTGGATGCGAATTTTCCAAATAGATGGATTGGACGTAGAAGATTCATATAGTGGCCTGCTCGTTCTCTCGATCTAAGCCCGTTAGATTTTTTTCTTTGGGGTTATCTAAAATCACGTGTTTACGTTAGACGACCAACAAACTTACAGGAATTGAGACAAAGAATTATTGATGAATGTGAACTAATACGTGGAGAAGTCTTGGGAGAGTGACTCAAGGATTTGTTAATAGGATGGCATATTGCCAGCAAGTTAACGGCGAGCATTTTGAACATTTGAAGTAATTTTGTTTCTCATTATTCCAAAATAATTAAATGTACACCTATTGTACAACTAACAGTGAGCTATTCCTCGTTTTTACAAATTTTTTTACACTAAACTCAGTATGTATGAATTCAAAATAACAAGCTCTTTCAAAATCTGTAAAAATATATAGGGTGTCCCATTTAAATTAAAGAAGTTGATGGCATTTCCGGTTAAACCGGAAGTATATTATTAACAAAAAAATGTACATCAGATGCATTTTTTTCCATTGCACTTACCTGCAAATTTTCATAAATATCGTTCTTTTCGTTTAAAAGATATTTACTTGGTTCCATACTTTATCCCAACCCTGTATATGTGTATAAAGAAAGTTGAATTAACATTATGTTAAGGAAAACAAAACTGGCAATTAAATGGCGACATATAGGATTATTGGGCCTATGTTCAACCTCATAGGTCTTAATAGGTTACAGTGATCCAAAATAAGCCACAATAGGTAATTAGCCTCTCCTGTTTATTTGTTTATTTACATCTTTGTAAAGAAATACATTCTACATTTTCTATCTGTTTATTGTAATGTATTTTTTCTCGCTGTTTATACACTGGTTTTAACAGTTTTGTAATTCTAATATATTATCTTTTTGGGTGATTTGTGATTGTAATTATTTGTAAATAAACATATACAATAAAAAAAAACAATAATAACGCATCAATAGAGTACCGGCATCGCTCTTATTCCAAATTTTTCGGTGACCAAATTATTTTCTTATCTCAGTAATGTTCAAACCGCTAAGGGCTATTATTGCTTAATCTCAATAAAATAAAGGTGATCACATATATGTGTACTCATCCATATATATTTGACATTTCAAACGCAATATTGATGTCTTTCTGGAATTGCGGATATGTTCCTTGTAACAACTTCTCTCTAGTTATTAAATCTCGAAAACCGCTGAGCTCTTGGGAATATATCTGCTATTGATTTGCCGCCACATTCGCAGTTGAATTTGGAAGTTGGTGGAAATTTGTGAGAAACAGCTACATATTCGCCAGATTTATTTTTCTACTTGAAATAATGATCAGATTATTAGATTTATAAATTACATACTTTTATAACGAATCAATTTTAACATATTATTATGTTGTTTAATTCCTTTGAACACCATCAATTCAATTTGTTTATTTCGGAACTTGAATAATACAGTGAGTCTCCTCCATATGGAACACTTTTTTATTATACATTTTTCAGATTTTTTGATTCTTGATAAAAATTGGTGCATTGTGGAAAACTGGCACTTATGTTGTCGAAATTCTAAACTTGCAAACGGTATACAGGGGAGAACAAAAATAGAAATTTTGATCAAGACTAAACTACCCTTATTTTCGACATTATCAAAAAAAATTATTTAGAAAAGTTGTTTAGAATTGGAAACAATATTCAATTCTGCCAGTGGTCAGTTGTCGGGTGGATTGAGTAGTTCGGTAACGCCTCTGCCGGTCCCAAGCCCGGACAAATGAGGAGGGTCTCTAGGTCAGGCTAGCAACCTACCTAGGGAAAAAAACACAAAGCTCATAGAGCCGAAATTTTGCCTCGGAACAGGATTGGATTGAAGGTGACGACCCATGCTGGAAAAAGGATTAAGAATTGGAAAAAACGGACATTATACGATTTGCAACCTGGAACATAAGGTCCTTCAATAGTAAAGATCAAGAATTGATAATAGAATCAAACGATCATAAAATTGACATATGCGCACAACAGGAAACAAAAAAGAAGGTAAAAGGTCAGAGAGAATACGGGGATTACTTCTTGATATATAGCGGAGTGGGTAAAAACGAACGTGCAAATGAAAGAGTAGAAATTGCTCTACACAAAAAATACAGGGACAACATAAAGGAATGCCAGTACATATCTTCAAGAATATTGGTTATACAATTAAACACAGGAAACCAGGCACTGTTCGTAATTACGGCGTATGCACCAGAGGAGAGCAAAACAAAGCTAGAAAGGGAACAGTTTTATGATCAACTTCAGAATGTCATCGATTCGATACCACGGAATAAACCAATGGTAATGCTAGGAGATCTTAATACTCGTGTTGGAAATGATACACTGCCACTAATTAAACAGCGGTTCAACGAAGAAGTATTGAACCACAATGTAGAACGGTTAGTTAACATCTGTGTACTTAATGAGTTACGCAACAATAACACCTTTTTTATCACAAGCCACAATACAATAGTTATTTGTTAAACAAGTGTCACAATGACTCGTTTTGTAGTACGAGTGAAGTTTGCAAATCACGAGTGCTACAGAAAGTCATTGTGGCACAAGTTTTACACAATATTTTTTATAATTCGCATTTATTTAACTATTTAAATGAAATAGAATTTCATATATAATCCCTGTTTTCAAACTAGGAGTAGTGGTTTGAATTTAAGTTGGCAATTCTGTAGATTCCTAATTGGTCAGATCACAGATGGTTTTATTCAGCACTGACTTTTGACATATTATAACCTAATAATTGTGCAAATTGTAAACAAACTTACATTTAAGCAAAAAGAGGATAATTATTTGTTGAAAAAAGAGCTTCTTCGTATATGCTCTTGCGATGTATTTATATTATATCATAAACAGAATTATTTCTGTAATACATCTTCACATAGATATCTGGTAATTTATGCCAAAAATCGAACGTTTTGTATACCTATATATTGATCCTATACAATATAAAAATAAACAATTCACAAATAATTGGTAAATAAACGTTAGCGTACTGTATTCATCAATATTTTTAATATATAAATCATTTTAATTTACCTTTAATAAAATAATTTGCTAGCTAGAACAATGCTAGACAATTTTATTTATAATTCGTGTTAAGGTTAAAGTCAAATGTCAAATAAAAATACAATAACCAACTGTACACTAAAAATTACTATAACAGTGTTCAAAGAGCTTCATTGATTGATTTTGTAATAACGAATAGATATTTGCAACCACCCCAGATACAGGACACAAGAACTCTTTATTCAGTTAACATCGGTAGCGACCACAAATTGGTACTGGGAAGGATTAAAATGAAATTAAAACTTCCTAACAGCACAAAATCTGGCACAGTTGTGGAGAAGATATGCGTGGAATCATTGTATGATGAATCAACCCGGAAATTATATCAAACACGTTTCACGGAAAAATTAGAGAGGGAACCAATAGACGAGACAGATGACATTCACAACAGCTGGGAGAAATTGAGACGAAATATTAGAGAGGCAGCAACTAAAGGACTGGGAACACGAAAAATAAAACGAGGAAAGACAGGTCCCAACAGGGCGCCCTGGTTCTGTAAAGAAATCAAAGAGCAATGTGAGAGGAAAAGAAGAGCTTATGTAAAATACAGATCAACACAATTTTGGAGGATTACAGAGAGTATAAGAGAATTAGAAACATCACCAATACGTTAATGAGACATGTCAAGGACAAACACTGGGAAGCTTTATCGAAGAGGATGGAAAGCGACTTCTACGGACTCCAAAAACAGATATGGCAGCTAATAAGGGACCAGATAAAAGAGACACATGAGCTGATTAATAGTAATCGTATACCGAAAGTGGATTGGGTGAAATATCTGAAGGAATTATACAAAAAACAGAACATTGAAAATGCAGGCAGAGTCTGTTCTATTTCGATACCTAAAGTTGAAATTTTGGCGGGATACATGAGCTGATTAACAGTAATCGTGTACCGAAAGAGGATTGGGTGAAATATCTGAAGGAATTATACAAGAAACAGAACATTGAAAATGAACTTAACTCACCTGAAATAATGATTAACGACGACATACATGTGAGCAGGGAAGACATAGAATCTGCTGTAAAAAATCTAAAGAACAGGAAAAGTGCAGGATCTGATGGTATTACCAATGAGCTGTTGAAGTATGGAGGAGAGTGTCTGATCGAACAACTGAAAACGCTTATTGACAAAATCTTATACCAACATAGAATCCCCGACGAATGGAGAAATAGTACAACAACTCTCCTATTCAAAAAAGGCGACAAGGAGGTACCTGCTAATTATAGAGGAATCAATCTCCTCTCCACTTCCTTGTTATTAACAACAAAAGTCCTCACAAATAAAATTAATGAGTACATTACCTTGGCAGACGAACAGCAAGGATTTCGCTCAGGAAGATCATGCACGGACGCCGGTGTTCCTTATAAGACAAATAACCGAAAAGTCGATCGAATATAACCGCCCCGCCTTCATGTGTTTTATCGATCTAGAGAAGGCGTTCCATCGCATAAAGCTGGAGGATGTGATACAATTGCTCTACGAGAGATAAGTGCCTCAAAACATCATTAAAACAATTGGAAATATATATAAAAACAATGCGACCCAAGCCAAGATAGAGGGCGAATTAACGGAAAAAAGGGGTAAATAATAGCATCCGACAAGGAGATTTCCTCAGTCCCATGCTGTTTAACATCATCATGGATGGAATTATAAAGCAGGTACGCAAACTGGAAGGGTACAAAATGGGAGGCAGAGAAGTCAAAATACTATGCTACGCCGACGACGCTGTACTCATAGCCGAAAACGAGCACGACTTACGAAGACTAGTGCATAGATTCAACACAACAGCAAAGAAGTTCAGAATGAACATATTAGTGTCCAAAACCAAATTCATGACCATATCTAGAACACCACTTATATGTAAACTTGAAATAGACAACAATATTGTACAACAGGAAATGAAATTTAGGTATCTTGGGATAGAAATGTCCGGGTACGGTGATGTGGAGACGGAGTTGAGAGGGCAAGCCATAAAAGCATCGAGAACAGCGCGTGTCTTAATGATATTATATGGAGCAACAAACACATAGGAATAGGGGCTAAATCCAGAATATATAAGACAGCTATTAGACCCATTCTAACATATACTGCGGAAACCAGACCAGATACCTCGAAAAAGAAACAAATACTGGAGACAACAGAAATGAAAGTAGTGCGTAGGATGGCAGGCAAAACACTGTTAGATCGAGAGAGGAGTGAGGATATCAGAAGAGCATGAAAAATTGATAATATTAGTGAATGGATCCGGCAAAGAAAGAGAGAATGGAATGAGCATATTAGCCGCATGACACCCGACAAATTGATAAGGACAACAAGGGATAAGTCACCAATGGGACGGAGGAACATCGGAAGACCCCGCAAACGATGGAGTGACAATCTTACAGTGGACTAAAGAGACCAAAAGGGACGAAGAAAAACAAGCAAATTTTGCTTACATATAAGAAAGAAGAAGAGGACAGAACAAGAGATTAGTCTAGTTTTGGTTTCAGCTCCCAAAATATTACAAAATCAAATGGTTTAAAGCTTTTCGTTTTATATAGTGCTAAATGCTTTCATAAACTGAAAGTTCACTTTATCTACCTTGCTCTTCTAAAAGTATCGAAGTTAAGTAACTTCCTCATCATAAACACAGTCAATCTGAATAGTATATCACCTTTAATAAATACCAAACTAGTTTTGCATGCCGCTATTTACTATTAGCGGCCAGGAACGTACTCAATATTTCCGGCCAAATAAAATTAAACTTAAATGATGTCTACAATCAGTGATCCACACTCAAATACTCCTACTACAGTTCTCAAAAGTTATTCATCAGCAGTTAATCAAGCTGTTTTTCCAAGCAAAGAACAAGCAATTGTCTTTTGCGCTATCAACAATGCCAAATTACAGGATTATCTTATCCCATTGGGATCAATCATTCAAGATAAAAACATTATTTACTTATCAAGGCTTTCGAAAAATCGTGGTTTTATGTATTTAGCAAACAAATTAGTTGTAGATAATTTCATGAACAATTATGGCTCCATAACCGTCAACGGCGAAAAATTAGTTGTTCGCCGTCTCATAACTCCGGCTGATAGAATCATACTCTCCCAGGTATGTCAAACCATCCCACATCAACTACTAGCAGATGAGTTATCAAAAATAGGTCTAATTCAAGCTTCTCCCATAACGTTTCTAAAAATCGGCGTAGCATTACCTGAATATAGCCACATTCTGAGTTTCAGAAGAATGATTTACGTGAGTCCTTATACACAACAATAGATTCTATACTGATCGAATTCGAACAAACCAGCTACAGAGTTTTTCTCATGCATGGACTAACATGCTACAAATGCAAAGCTGATGGTCACATAGCCTCACAATGTAACAATAGTTCCAACCAATCAGAACCTAACCCATCTAGTTCAACAACAAACAATCAAGCATTCACGATTTCCCAAACTCTTCCTACAACCCCAATACAAACTATCCCACTATCTTTCTCATCATTAACCGCAAAAAAATGTGTTAACAAATATTAATAACAGCAGAAGAATCTTCACTTATTCAAGCGACACCCACAAAATCAATAAATTTAGAAGCAGAAATAGAAACAACAAATATCCCAGAAGTGTCTAAAGCCACAAACAAGAGACCTATGGAAGATACTCCTACGCCCGATGGCGATAATAACATAACCCGAGAAAATTATTTCCAAAAACAAAACCAAAACTCCAAAAAAGAACAAAATGAGTAAGAAACGGTCAACCATATCCTGCAAAAAGTTCATCGAAAATCATTCGTCAGCTTTTGTTAGGGACTATGATCAATGATTTGTCTTACTAGATAATGTAACCGGCTCACCCAAACTTATAAATATCTCTTTAGATTTCACATCTGATCTCCTTGCGCTTACAAATATGTTAACCGAAGTATATCTTCACATAAATGACAAATCATAAAAAACGAGAATCACCAAACTAAAAAATAAAGATATTTACTATCTAGGCCAATATATAATTGCTTCTGAATCTGATTCATCAACTAATAATTAATTCGTCACATTATACCCTTCTTAAATTTCTCCAAAATTTCAATTCTATATTACAAATATGAAAGCTTAGATATTATTAGCCCTAAGGGAATATCCTGGATATATTTTCCCATTTAAGATTTGTATGACTGTGCAAATACATAATAAACCAGGAAAAAGATATCTGCTGATCTTCACAATTATCAGTTCACAGTTTAAAGTGGAGAACTCCTTAAATTTATCTGTTCATTGACGACTTCATATTGTGAGTCTCTTAAGTGTCTTCTAATTTCTAATTCTTCAAGGAAATCCAGTTCTTGTTTCTTATCACAAATATGTAGTACTTCTAGTTCTGTGTTAGGTGTCAAAGAATGTTTGGTGTTGAGTAGATCTTTTGCGTAGTGGGATTTCTCTGTTTTTTTAATCTGTATGCTCGTAAGTGTTCACTGTATCCGATTTCCAAATTTCTAAGGGTCTTACCCAAATAGACAGCATTACATTCTGGACATTTGAGTTTATAAATACCAGACTTTTTTAATGGGAATATTTTTGATTTTACATTTAACAATTTTGTACTCACATTACTTTCTGTTTCAAAAGAAATTGTTGTATTTGTTGCTTAAGATATTATTTTGAAATATTACTAGAAATATTACCTGCATATGTGATACTTCTGTAATTTTTTATTTCTTTAATTTGTTTAGGAAATATTAGCACTAATATTACTTTTCCTCTTATTTATTAAGTAATTTATTTATCATATGTACTGATAATAATGATAAAACAGAAAGTACTGTGAGTTCAAAATTGTTAAATGTAAAAACATCCACATTAAAGAAGTCTGGTATATATAAACTTAAATGTCCAGAATGTAATGCTGACTATTTGGGTCAAACCCTTATAAATTTTGAAATCATATACAGTGAGCACTTACGAGCATGCAGATTAAAACAAGTAGAGAAATCTCACTACGCAAAACATGTACTTGACACCAAACATTCATTGACACCTAACACAGAACCAGAAGTACTAAATATTTGTGATAAGAAACATGAACTGGATTTCCTTGAAGAATTAGAAATTAGAAAACACTTAAGAAATCCACAATATGAAGTCGTCAATGAACAGATAAATCTAGGGAGCTCTCCACTTTTAAACTGTCCTCTTAAGTAATAATTGTTAAGATCAGCAGATATGGTCTTCTTGGTTTTCTATATTGCACAGTTATACTGATCTTAAATGGGACAAAGATATCCAGGATATCACCATAGGGCTAATAATATCTAAGCTTTGTTATTCGTAATATCATATGTACTTTTTTTTCTTTTCATATATATTAAGTAAATTACAAGGTAGGTCACTTCTTGGTCTAGCTAAAAATAATTATTAAACATCAGGTAGGCATCACATGAAATGTAACTTCTGTCATTCTGGCGATGACAGCAATATCAAAACAATTGTCAATTTCTTAGAATGTTTAACATTTTTTCAATATATTGTGGAATTATCTAGAAACAGTTAGTTGCATTTAAAAAAGTAATATGAAGAGATTCGACAGAGTAAGAGTCGAAACAGTAAATTTCATGGATAACTTCAATGATATCCAGAAATGTGTACTAAATTTCAATGAAATCTTCTTGGAAAGTACCAGTCAGTACCTTGGCCAAACTAAATAAATAAAAGGCCGTATTACTGTCCCCTGTTGGAGTCAAGAATGTGAAAAAGCTATCAGGGAAGCAAAAACAGCGCCGAACAGGTATAAGAAACACAAAACTCCCCAAAATCGTGTAGAGCTAAAGAAATACAAGGCAAAACCACAACTCGTAATCAAACAATCCAAGAAAAAATCATGGCAGGAATATGTTTCTGGAATAAACTCTTTCACACCAATAAGCCAAGTCTGGATCAAAATCATAAAAATCAGAGGATTTAGTTCAAAGATCACTATTCGTAACATTAAACACAATTATCGTTACTATTCATCCACATCAGATATAGCCAATATTCTGGGCCAAACCTATCAAGAGCATTCGTCAACTTCAAACTTCACACGCGGTTTTCTTAATTATAAAACAAAAATCGAACAAACTTCCATCAGTTTGGAAAATATACTCGACCACCCATTAAATCTACCTATCACCATAGAACTTGTTGGCTCTCTAGGCAAAATGAAAAATTCGAGTCCAGGCCAAGACAATATTCCAGTCATATTTCTATATCTACCATTTTCAGCAAAATGACACTTACTGAAAATGTTCAATTAAATATGGGAAGACAAATTTTTTCCTTCTCTATGATCTAAAGTCATTATCCTACCATTTTTGAAAAGTTAAAAACCCAAGTAAGAAGCTAATTCGTACAGACCAATCTCTCTAACTTACTCAATTGGAAAATTGCTTGAAAAACTCGTCAACCAATGAGTCATGTTGTATCTAGAAACTGCTAATCTCCTAATTAAATAACAAACTGGATTTAGACAAAACCATTCAACACTGGACAACATTGTTGATTTGGAAAGTGAGATTAATGAGGCTTTTGGCACCTAACAATTATGAGTTGCGACATTTTTTGATATCACAAAAGCGTTTGGTACCTGCTGGACTCGAAACATCCTGATGCAACTGCACAAATGGGATATCAGAGGAAATTGCCTAGCTTTCATTAACAACTTTCTTACAAACCGAACAATCAAAGTTTGGGTTGATGACAAACTGTCTAATGTTTACTGATGCAAATGGAATCCCACAGGGCTCAGTCCTACCTTATTTTTGATTGCCATCAACAAGATTCTTGATAATTTGAAAATACCACTAAAAGCAAGAGTTTTCGTAGGTGACCTTGTGGTTTACATAAAAGGCAAAAATATAAACATAATATCACAACTTATGCAACAATTCATCTCGAATTTGGAATTATGGTCTCGTCAATCTTGGCTCAAATTTTCTATCACCAAAATAACAGGAAACGTTCGTATACTACACCTAAACGGAAGCTCTATAATCAAAATATAAGCTTTAAATCTTCAGCAAAATAGCATAGAGAAGTTGGTCCAAATATGTACGAAGCGCCTCAATTTAAGAAGAGGCCCAGGAAATATAGATTGAGGATCCGACCAAGCAACACTACAGCTGATATACAGAACGCTCATCAGATCAAAAATAGATTACAGATCCATAGTTTATGCATCTGCCAGCAAATATGTACTTCGTAAACTAGATGCACACAGCAATAAGAATAGCTTCAGGCTATCCCCTAACACCAGCATCCAAAATCTCCTTGGTGAACCACCTTTAAGTTGCAGACGTGCTATACTGAATTTGAATTATGCGGCTGCTGTATCCACTAATGTCACACAACCATTTTATAATAACACATTCAATAATAGATATAGGAACCTTTTTGTCAAAGAACCTTATCGATCGACGGCATTTTACGCTAGAGCTGGAGAATTTCTTCAAAAATTTAATTTAGAGTTCCCAGCAATGTTTCCATTCACTGTTGATAATTCAGCTCCTTAGACAATCTCTGTTCCGTGCTGCTTTACTAACTTGACTATAACCGGACGGGCTATACTGAATTTGAATTATGCGGCTGCTGTATCGACTAATGTCACACAACCATTTTATAATAACACGTTCAATAATAGATATAGGAACCTTTTTGTCAAAGAACCGCATCGATCGAAGCCATTTCACGCTAAAGTTAGAGAATTTCATCAAAAATTTAATTTAGAGTTCCCAACGATGTTTCACTTAACAGTCCTCTCCTGGTTAACTACACCAAGTTTGACACACACCGCCTAAAATATAGACTACCATCAGATCTAAATTTACTTCTAGGTGAAAACTGCCCGATTGGAAATTTTATTGGATTCTTAAAGGACATTAATTTACTGAACATTATTTAATATTGCATATTGTTTATACTACCGCTAATCACCCTAGGTGGAAGCGGATTAGTTTGAATAAAAAAAATATTTAAATTTGAAATCACAGTCACCTACGCAAGAAAAAAATTTTTTACCCCATTTTGCATGGTTCTAGCCTCATATAGATTATTAGTGTCTCATGTACACCTTAGGCGACTCCTACATATTACTATAATAATATTTTAATGAGATATTTGGTCTATTTTATTATTTGTTCTATAATATCGACGTTTGTTGAAAATGTTTTAAATTTTTACTACATTTTTGGTGCAAATTTGATATATTACTCTTTATGTATATCCATAATAACGATCAGTAAGGTTTACTGGAAGAAAATAATGAAATAAACGAATTAATTAGTGCTAAACAATTGGATAACAATATGAAAATACATACAGAGTGAAATATCAAATTTTCACAAAAAACTAGCAAACATTTATAAATAAATGAATTTTTCATTAAAATATCATTACAGTTATTCGTAGGAGTGGCCTAAGGTGTATGTATATGAGATACTAATAATCTTTGTGGGACTAGAACCATGAAAAATGATGTAAGAAATTTTTGTTGCGTAAGTGGCTTAGAATTCAAATCTAAATATTGTTTCTAATTCTAAACAACTTTTCTAAATAAACTTTTTTGATATGTCGAAAATAAGGGTAGTTTACTCTTGATCAAAATTCCTATTTTTCGTTCTCCCCTGACACCACTTGAGCCAGTTTTCCGCAATGCACCACTTTTTATCAAGAATAGAATTTTCTGAAAAATGGATATTAAACACGTTTTCCATATGTTGCAGACTTTTTAAAACTGCTTTCTATTTGACAAATTTATTTACACTCACTGCTTAACACCAAGTAACAATAAAACTATATCACTAATTTATATAAGGTAAGGTGGGGTAAGTGTGTATTCGGGGTAAGTGTGTAGAGGCGCCATATAATATATATTGTTGCTCCATCTATGAGCAGGGTGCACAACTACATGTTATGACATGATTTATTACAGAATTCTAGAGATCAAATAATTCTTAGACAAGCAGTGCTAATCAAAGAAAACACATGACCGTATGGGCATTGAACATAATTTGGTTGATAATTTTTAATCTGCCGCCATCCTCAAAAGCAGAGTGATTTCATCAAATAAATCTGAATAGCAAGTCAAGAAAGTAATTAATTTCTTAGTTTTGTATAATATTTTTGTATTTTTTATCTACCATCAAAATTTTAATTACTAAACAAGTTGCCCCGAGGGAACTTCATGTTTGTGCAAGTGTGTAGTAAATACTACGGGTAGTTTACTACACACTTGCCCCCTGGCAAATAAATGGAACAATAATGCGTTTCTATTATGTTCTAGGAAACCATGGTACGGTACTACAAAAAAAATCTAACAAACGTTCAACCTACGATGAGACCACCCTTCAGAGAGCATTGGCAGAAATCCGTAGGGGGGTGATTACCCACTATGGTGCTCATAAGAAATACGGTATCCCCCAGATGACGCTTAGTTACCACAGTCGAGGAATTAGAGGCAAGAAAAGTTCATCCATGGGGAGATCAACGGCAATTCCCATCAATGAAGAAGCTAAACTCGCTGAATGTGGGGTTTAACACGACGTGACATTTTTAATACTGTTGAGCAATATGTTACTAGAAATAAGCTCAAAACACCATTTGAGAATGGGCGACCGGGTGAAGATTGGTTTTTGGGTTTCTCCAAGAGAGTGTTTCATTTAAAAACACTAATATGAGCAGATTCCACGAAGTAAGGGTCGAGACAGTTAATTTCATTCTCCAAGAGACATAATTTGTCAATAAAAAAAAATACGCAAGAAAAAAGTGTTCGGATCCTTTTGTTATAAATAACTATTTTGACCTCTTGAAGAAACAGTTGACGACCTTAGCTTACGCGATAAACCTCGTCAAATTTGGAATCTATATGAAACGAGCTTCTCTCTAGATCCCTGTAAGACTAAAATATTCAGAAAACGAGGGAAAATACCACTGTATTGATGCCCCATTGATCGTTTTCAAAACGAAAAATATGTGGAATGACTGGGTTGCTCCTCGTACAGACGAATTCCCAGGGACTTCATATGCCGTGACTGCCAATGGGTGGATGGAATCCCAACTGTTCTTAAACTACTTCGAAAAAACCTTATTAGGAGTATTTAGACCTGATCGACCAGTCTGACTTATATATAACGGTCACGTGTCTCATGTCGATGACAGACTTATCAAAGTTGCTCGCGATAATAGAGTAACAATCCTAAAACTTCCGCCCCATTCATCCCATATATCACAGCCCCTAGATTTGAGCGTTTTCAAGTCTATAAAAGTAAAGTGGGATCAAATACTTGTCCAATGGCAAAGACATAATGAGGGGAGAAAGCTACCCAAAAAAAAGTTTAGTTCATTAGTAGGTCAAATTTGGAATGAAACAGAACCTGAGATAATTCGCAACTGTTTTAAAAAAGGTGGCATTCACCCCTTTGACTCTAACGTAGTTACCAAAGAGAAATATGATCCTGCAGCGTACAAAAGATGGGAGGACCAACAACGTAATCCTGATGAGGACTTGAATAACCATCAAAGTCACTTTCCACAGCCAGGTCCCTCTGGCGTAAACGTAGAAAACCAAGTAGAAAAACCTGTAGACTCCCAAGAATTACTGTTGACGACGTTTAAGCGATCAAATCCTACTGATAAGGTAAAAAAACTAAGGGTGGCTAAAGGTGCGGAGGTTATAACAAGTGATACAGTTTAAAGTCTCATGGAAGGGAACAAAAGTAAAAATTTTGAAGAGGAGGAAAATCATATGAAAAATGGAAAAAGCTCAAATGAAAATATTGTATTTGATGACAGTGACGACGATAGAAGTGGAGATCAGAGAGATAGAAGAACTTGATGCGTGCATGACGGATAAACCTATTACAGATATAGAGAAAGATGACTGGGTGTTAGTGGCTTTATCAGGAAAAAAAATCAAAGAAATGCTATGTTGGTCAAGTTATTTCGGCAAAGAAAGGAGAAGAGGAATTGGAAATAAAATTTACCTTCCTAAGATCCATTAACCTGTTCAACTTTTGCATGGAAATGCCCGGATGAATGTGCTCTCATTGCCAGAGAGGAAATAACATTAACCCTTCCTAAACTCACCTTTACTAAACGTGGTCTGATACGATTTGAACTAAATTTTTCAGCTTATAACATTCAATGAAATTACAATATATCATCTGACCTTAATGCATCTTTTCTATTTTTGCATAAATGTGAATCATTGATTAATTTAGCAATTGTAACTTCTTACTTTCTCATTATTTTTGAATTAAAAGTTTTTCAACTCTTAGATCAATTTTCCTTTTTTAATTTTTTTATAGCATATGAAACATCGCTCTTTTTAGACTTACACACTTCTTTAAACGCATAAATATGCAAAATATATCTTGACAACACACTTACCCCACATTATGAGGCAAGTGTGTAGTACATCCCTTGTTTTAAAAAAATTGCACAAAATGAAAAGTTTTAACATTTCAATGATCTTGCTACTACGGCATATTAGGAAGACCACAAGTAAGGTACTGATGTCCGGAAATTTAATTATTTTCTTTGGTTTAATTTTTACGAGTACATATATGTGAACTTGCATAATTTAACTAAACTCTTACCCCAACTCACCTTATGCCCGCATTTATTTGGAGGATTTATATATGCCAGTATTTATTTGGAGAGATAGATTGATTGAACTACTTTCTCCTTTGAGTACGCCGACTTCTTCTCTTCGAGAGATTGAAGGTATAGTTGTTAGGTTTCATGGTAAATAGTATATGCGGCAAATTATATTCTTCATTATACAGAGCATTTCAATGAAAACTATCTGCCCTATATAAATCTTAAATTGCCACTTTTATTTAAAAAAAATGGAAAAATACGTCAAAAAGCATATGAAGGGGGGCGTTCTTTTGCTCATAGGTACTCGTTATAGATTTCCCCCCTCCTATCTATGGTCACCCTTCACATTTTATAAATGGAACACCACGAACATTTTTGGATTCTCCTTTAACACCCTTGTGTGGCCAACCAATTCATCTTGAACCAGCACCAACCAAGGAACCCGGGTAACTAAATACAGATTTAGGGCTAAAATCGTGCTGAAGCCTTAGGTAAATTTATGTATTTAATATTATTATAGTAGCATTATTATATTAAGTGTCCTTTTCTTATCCAGGTATAAAACGCTGGCAGCTGGGCAGTTACTCAAAGGCCAGAAGTACAGAAATGTTATCAATTTCCAATACATTCAAAAAAATCGTATCGGTAGGAATGGTTAATATCATCGTACGTTGTACAAAGAAAAAAGCAGAAGCTGTATTTCAAGATTACAATAGTAAGCATCCTGAAACGAGAGCCACGTATATGGAAGAGAGTCACACCGCAAGAAATGTACGATTTCTTTGCAATTTTGATATCTGCTGGTTGTAATAATTTATATACCGACCATATAAATTACATGTGGAAGAAAGTATCCTACACCTTCTATCGTGCAACGATGGGATGCCAACAATTCAAATCACTTTTACGGTTTATACGATTTGATGATCACACTACACGTCGTGCACGAGCTGTCACGGACAAAGCTGCTGCATTAATTGATATTTCGAATATGCTAATTGGAAACTTAGCTGAAATCTTCAAACCAACGGAAAATGTAACTATTGACGAGCAGCTATACCCTTACCTAGGTACCGAGTTCACGCAGTACATGCTTTTAAAACCTGCTAAATATGTTGGTGACTAAATGTGCTCAAGATATACTTTACAGCTAAGAACGTGCAGGTGGCCGCTAGCTTTTTTTTAATATCCTTGATATAGCTTCCCTTACTGCTTATTTAGTTTATTATAAAGATAATAAGATGATTCCAAGATAAACAAACCAACGGAAAACTTTCTTACAACAACTTGCAGAAAAATTGGCTTTACCCATAATCGAGGACTGTTCTGTAAATCAGCAGATTATGAGACATGAGACTTCAGAAATGGCTATCAATAGCTTCTCCGACAGACCAACTACAGTGCAGATTCCTACTGACAACAAACGACGAAACAACACTGGTAGAAAAGTTCTAGTTGGCTCTTGCTATATTTGCAGTATGCAACCTATACAAGCAAAGAAAGACAAAAAAGCCTTGTTTCGAATGCAAAAAGCCCGTTTGTGATCAACATACTGGAAAAATCACTAAATGTTTGGAATGTAATCAATAAATGTATGATATTGTAAAATGTAATTATTATTGTTGTTGTACTCACTGAATCTACTTAATAAATAATTACAAATGAATATTATTTATCATAATTCATTTATTAATAACTATTTATTACTTTTTGCCTAAAAATACTTCTAGTTTCATAATGTAATACAGGAGTCCTATTATTTATATATAGAGGTACCTGGGTACCTTGGTTGACCTGGAGAGGTACTATTTTTCAAAATCAAAATTTTTGATGAAAAAGAAAAGACATTTTCTTAATGCTTAATGGTATAGCAAATCGGTCAAATCGAGGGGATCCAAAAGGATTTTAGCCAATATTTGTAAACAAAAAAGTTATTCAATAAAATCTACGTCCATAGGTACCGGGGCACCTGGTTGGCCACACAAGGGTTAAAAGAAGATTACAAGAATGTATAATACCTAGAATAAAAAGTAAATCATTTGGCATCATAGCAGTATTTTATAATGTGTTCAAATTTACTTCTATCGGTTTCCATAATATAATAAAATCGAGATTCAAAAGCTTTTCGCACTTTAGTACTAACATTCATAACCCTCGCTTACTGCATAATCTACCATCACCATACCAGCATTATTAAATATGTATACAGAAACGCAAATGCTTCAAGAAGATACTCATAGTTTCCAAATAGAGAGAGGTGTGCGGCAGGATGATGTCATCTCCCCCAAATAATCCACCAACCTATTAGAGTATATGATCAAATGCACTAACATCGATTACCTCGGTATCAATATCAATGGTAAGAAACTTGGTCACCTTCGCTTCACCGACGATCTGTACTAATTGCGAATAATTTCAAAGAACCAAAAGGGATGCCAAACAAGCAGAATCTAGCATCCAGAGAGGTTGGACTGAACATCAATAGAGCCACTATAAAGTTAATGAAAAATCTGGTTGCCAGTGAAAATCTCATAGTAAACAACTTAAAGATTGAGCACGAGATTCGATTGGAAAGGGACAATCAAACCTGCAAAATTGGCAGAAGAATAGGTCTAACTTGAGCTACATGTTAAGATCTGATATTCCTATGTCCCCTGAGAGGAGTCTTCGATCAATTTGTTTTACCAGTACTAACTAATGGAGCCGAAACACTGACGCTACTAGGCAGAGTGAACGATAGCAGATGGACTAGAAAAATAACAGAATGGAGACCGCGACACCACCCTTTCCACAGCACAAGCAGACCACCCACTTGATATTAGATGATCTGAAGCGCATCCACACAAACTAAATTAATGCAGTACCGGATAGAGGGAGATGGAAATCTTTACGGGAGGCCTATGCCCAGAAGTGGACGAACATATAGCTGGTTGATGATGATGAATATGTTAATATTCTAAGGTAAAGTAAGCTACCTATTTGAGTATTTGTTACACTTGTAATTCCCAAATAATTTATTTTGTACTTAAGAAATTATAAATACAAAAATTTTCGTTTTTAAAAAAATGGAAGAATGGTCATTTTTCTATATGGAGAATTTTATAACAAGTACATATGAGCAAAAATATTGATTTTTGACGTATTTTTCCATTTTTGTTATAGAAGTGGTACTTTCAGAATAGGGAGGATAGTTTTTATAGAAACGTTCTGTATATACTGCCATAGATAACGAAGAGATCTATTCATAAAAAGCTAATAAGAATTGCACTTACTAAAATATTAATTCCAGCGATGTGAACAGAGACAGAAATCTCGATTTCAAAACAAGTGTTTCTATAGTAAAACTCGAAACAAATGCAAAAAACTCATAATGGCATGTTAATATGACCAAATGGTAACACTAAGCGGTACGATTCAAATAATTATTCAGCAGCTCGATAACAATTGAAAACAAAATATTTTTTAAGTGATTATTTTTTGACGTTTCTTAAAACCAATGAAATGGTTCTTTATTTGTCACAAGGGTAAGTTTCAACCAATTATGTCATTATTATAGTGGGAATAAATCTCTTGTGATTATTTTCGGGAATAATCACTGTGGCTTTTATTTGCCTAGCAAGTGTCAGATAGTTGTCAAAATAATTACCTAATTGTGTCAGCGCGATATTTAAAATGGGTGAAAATGATCCGTTTAGTACCTTTTCTGATGCAGAAATAACAAAAAAGATTTTAGAAACTACTTCGAAAAATACTCTAATAAGTAATCAGTCTATATGGAGACAATTTAAGACCTTCACCAAAGAAAGAAATTATATTCTGGATGAATCTACTACAACAGCTACTCTGGCATTGATTTTGAAAGATTGGGCTTATAACATGAAAAGAAAAGACGAAAATGATTATAAAGAAGCACTAATAAAGACAATGTGGAATAAAACGGCAAAATTAGTTCAAGAACTTTACTTTAATAAGTATAACAGGTCCTTTGATCCTTACCATGCAAATTTGTGAATCAAAAAATAATCTAGTCAAATATAACTCGCGAGTTCCATAAATTAGAAAATAATTTGACAGATTTTATTCAAACTTGTTGCCATTTAGAAATAGCCACTCGAGCCCTGCGGGCTCTCGTGACTATTGCCTGGCAACAAGTTTTCAAGAAATCTGTCAAATTATTTTCAATATATTCTCACTCTCTTGTTATATTATTACTGAAAATTTTTATGGGACACCATAGGAGTTTTGGCATGAGAGTAAACTCGTAGAGCTAACAAATCTGTTTAACTCCTTGTCCTTTTCTAAATATTATTTACTTAAGCTGAGTGAGAGAGACGCAATGCTATACTCCCTTCCTGCCCCCCCCCCTTCTCGAGTCTTCAACTGACTACGTCACTAAGCCAGTTAACAGAGCATTATGTGCCAGCCAGTTTTTCTTTTGGAAATATTTTTCTTATTTTTTTAAGTAATTATCGTTTAGTTTGTTGAGGCTCAACAATTTTCTTTTTTTTCCCTGTGACAACGGCAAGAAAAATGTGTACTCCCTGTCGTACGATAGATTAAATTGAATAAATGATTGAGTTTATTTCGTTCAAAATCTGATATGAAATTATCGTAAATATTTCTTATTAATTGCCACAAACACATCCTCCCAGCGGCTGTTGGTATGATACTGACACCGAAGTGATAACCAGGCTAGGGATACTGCAGACCGTGCCATCTATAGAGCCTGTAGAGTAACTAAAATCGGTAGATTTCAAAAAATTCCAAGAAATTAACGAAAACTGTAACGTCGTTTGTAATCAATTTTTATTGATTTTTATAACTGCGTATGCACGATTTCATATCGCTCGTCCAATCATTTTCCTTTATTCTGTTGTGATTGTTTCTTAGTTCAAGTGTTGAGGTTATTATTTCTATTCGGTATTTTGGTGTATTTTTTAATTGCTATAGTGTAATATTTATTTGTTGTTTTCTTATTATTTTATTGTTATTCATCGAAAAGACAATGTCAAAGTGTATTGTGAAGGAGTGTATTCGGTAAGTTTTATTAAAAAAATTAGAGCATTTTTTCTTTCTTAATTTACAACCGTTTTCTTTATTTTTATAAAATACCGAATTTTTACTCTTTTTTTCGACAACTTTAGAGATCATGGTTGTTTAATATTAGCTAGGCTAAAAATTGTTATATTATTATGGTAACTATTTCTTTATACAGTTTTGTTGTTCCAACAAATATAAAATTAATATGGCTGGAACTCAGTGGGAATAAATCATCCAATTAGACGACGAGGAAACAATGGAGGATATGTCTCCTTCATTTTCAAGAAGAAAGTTTCTCTAAATTTGAAAAAGACGAAGAGAGGTTATTAAGAAAGTTTGCTTTGCCGTCCCTGTTTTTGCCTGGTGAGTATTTTTTTTATATAAATTTATTCATATTTAAACTATTCAATGAAGGGGGATATAACTGACAATTTTTTGTTTCCCGTCAAAGTAGAGGAGCCTATACAGGAGACGAGCTTTAAAACGATTAAAGGTATTTAATATCTGCAGTTGAAAAAAAAAGAGTTTAATAACATACATTTTTTTATAAATATGCCTTTCAGCCATATAGATTATTCTCCAGTTGGAAAAATTAAAATGCCCACCAGAATATATGAGAGGAAATTGTTGAGCCATTTCCACCTTCACTACAGTGATGTACCATCTTTATCTCGACACCCTGTATATTGATAGAAACGTTACACATCATGCACGGTGTTACGTATAACGTCAAACGCCACGTGTCTAACGTCGCGTGTAACGTTGGAGTAACCTAACATAGCAAACCCCACAAAAACATGTGTTCTGTGACGTCATGAGTGTCAACTGCAATGTGTCCTCTGTCTAGCAAACCCTAAGAAAACTTGTGTTCTGTGTCACCTATCAATCTTCTTGTGTTCTGTTCTGTCTGCTAACCATGTGGTGTGTCTCTTCTGTCATGTGTTAAGTGATGCGCCACTTCCCTTAACCCAATCTTTGGGAAAGCAAAACATATGAAAAATATTAAATACTCATTTTTTATTTTTTTTCCAAATCATTTACAACTCTTATCTTATAAAAGTAAATAAATTCTCTGAGAACCGCATTTAACAAATCATTTTGCACTACAGAACAAAAAGAATATAATATTTGCAAAGGACTTGAACATTATTTCTACAAAAATCTATAACACTATAATAATATTCGCAATAATTTGAATTTCCTAAAAGAGATATTCGTGGAGATATTATATCATTGTTCAATTTCACAATTTGATGAACTTCTTCTTCAACCATATAATAGCTTTCATCGTGTTTGTGTATGAAAATAACTTTACTACCTTGAAGAACGTATTGTTTCATAGTACAGTATTCACTACATGGAAACGATATGGGATAGGTAGGTAGATCTTCGTGAAAAAAATCATGCATCTTTTGCGTAAGTGTGGCAATAAGGGCGGACCACTCATAGACGTACCTAACATAATATAATAGCAGAGTGCCTGTATGGCATATTTATGTCGACACCCTGTATATTGATCGAACGTCGTAGTGACATACCTAACATAATGCGGTTTGTTCGATGAAAATACGACCAATAATAGCAAAGTGCCCTTATGGCATCTTTATGTCGACACCCTGTATATTAAACTTCATAGTGCCGTACTATGTTTATGTCGACACCCTGTATATTGATAGAACGTCGTAGTGACGTACCTAATATCGTTTGTTCGACTTCAATCCGACCAATAATAATAGAGTACCCTTATGACATCTTTATGTCGACATCCTGTATATTGATCGAACGTGACATGTCGTTTCTTCCATAAAAATCTGACCAATAATAGCAGAGATATGCGCTAGTGCCCTAATGATATCTTTTTTGCACTCCCAGTATATAATAATAATCTAGCAATCATAATGTCGTTTGTTCCATAAGAATCTGACCAATAATAGAAAAGATATGTGCCAATGTCTTTACGACCTGCGCAGAATGTTAAAATACTTCTTTTACGGTCTGTCTGTAACGGAAAACATGCGCAGTATACGGAAAATGTAGATTCGATACCACCAGCCGTTTTGACACCCACGGCCGTTTTGGCACCCTGCCGCGTGGCGAACATCGTGACGTCACCCCAGCCAGCCACCCGCCAACGACACCAGCGTCATCTACGACACCCTGTATATCGTCGTAGTGACCAGCGCCCCGAATCGCCCTGCCAGCGCCATCTAGTGGCGAAAATTGGAAACAGTGCACCAAGATGCGCCAGGACTAACTTAGTATATCTACTCACTACACGTGGAAGCTATTCTCTCCACCAGCTATGGTATGGAAGGTATTGAGTCCTTGCCACCTTCATCACATGTGGTGCAAAGCGAAAAAAACCATGAATTTTCAAACGTAGGTAGATAGTTTTAAGAAATAAAGATGTTTAAAAACATTTTAACAAGCACAGGCTGCCAGGAGTTGCAAAGTAACTTAAACTGTCTTATGCGATGGCTTCATGAGAACCGAGTGCATTTAAATGTAGAAACATACAAATATGCAATATACTATGTTTAAGCTAGTGATATATAATTTCTGTAAAGATGTAAAGATATGTTTTAAGTTGAAATGGAATGTTAGTTAAATTATTTTAAATTTTGTAGCACTTTTATATGTAATTACTTGGCTCCTTCACTTCTAACGCTGTTAGTTTTTGACTGACGCATAAATATTTGCCAATATGAAAACCCAAAGAAGAACGTCTCTTGTTAATTACTTCTATTTGTGGAAGTTGTGAATCAAAAATTACTAAACAAAGCTACTCCTATTTTTGATTGATTGTTTCAGTGTATTTATCCAGAAATAATTATTTCATGTCGATCAAAGAAATATTCCATTTGCCGACATTTATGTGATGCTCTACCTACACATTTTTAGATATAATTTCTCGTACATAGATACAAATAAATAAGTTCATCAGATATAACTGAAAATATTTAAAATAGAACTCAATCTCAAAGCTTCTCTTTCAAACTTGAGTTGATATGAAAGTAGAGAGTATGTGTTGAAAAATGTCTAGTTTTGAAATTCCACCTCTATCATTACATTCTTAGATTTTGAAATGTTTGATATTTATCAAATCTGTCAAGTACATACAATTTGAAGGAAATTGAATGTCATATCCATATAATTGTACAAAATACTACGTATTCTCCCTTTTCCAGGTTTGAATTGAAATATCTTCGGGAACTTCTGTTAGCTCGCAATGTTTCAATAACGTAGATTCTTCTATTAGAAAACAACTTTGTCAATGTTGTCAATGGATATGGTTGGAGTTATAGTATGCAAATGGGAAAACAACCTTCATCTAAATAAATTTCCATGAAATCAGCAGCGTCACTGAAATTTTTGTCAAATTGCTCTATTTTTCTTCAATAGACCTTTACTTTTTGGATGGACAGTCAGATACGCTTAAAATGCAACAGATAATGGTCGTCACCGTCAGAGAAGCAAGGATTCATCAATATATAATTATTTTTCTAAAACTCATTTAATTCCATTCCAGTTTAATTTCTTATTGAATGTTATACCTAAGAAGGTCGTGTTATGTTTAAAATTGTAAACATCTTGTAAAGAACAAAAATCCTAAATGTTTGTATTACTACTTCAATTTCATTAGTTGTCGTTGTAATGTTGTTTGCATTGTATTCATATTTTAATTAGTTTGTGTACAATTTTAGTGATGTTATCAGCAATTCAAAATAATGGACCAATAACGAAGCACTGAGGAGCTCATGACATTGTTTGGTTAATATATTTCCATTGGATTGATCTTTAAAAGTCCCGTAGCATATAAACTTTCTTATAAATGCCAGCATAAGACGTTCTACATTCCAATACTCCAGTATTTTTAGTGTATTAATGCTACATTCAGAATAAAATGGTTGCAAAAACATTTTTGTTTATTTGCAAAGCCTTCGCGAACTTGTTTATAGATCAATTATATTGTCTAATCTTTTGTCCTAAATCACTTTGTTTTAGGCTGATCAGTTTCCGGTTTTAAAGCTCCCACACAAGCACACAAGACGGTTATTGGTGATTATTTCTAGAAGTTCATACACTATATTGGTCAATGTAATTAGCCCGTATGATTTTGTACTTGTTATTTTCTAACCTGTATTTGGTAATTGGTATTATAATTGCGGCTTCTGCCCTCTACGTTGTACCCAAATGGATTTATGAATATTCGATGAGAACTGTAACTGATGTTGAAAGATTGATAATGCTAAAATTACATATATTATCGCGAATAAATAATTTCATGGATTACTATAACGTTTATGCTTGTTTAAGCTCTTAGACGGAAAGTTTTTCCAGACCAGAAACTTAGGTATAGTTAATGTCATAGAAGCTACCAATTTTTACTTTTCCGCTCAACCTATCTAATATGCGACAAAAGGATTGGTTTACCCCAAGAAGAGTTGGAATTTTTACGTTTTTCATCAAGAACAACACGAAAAAACGGTTTTAAGAAGAAAAAATCCTGTGTGTATGTCGTCGTCGTTGTCGTCGGCCACTTTTCGTTACACGCCTTGATAGCACGATACACCCTCAGGAGTGCAACAAGTCACAAATTTTATGATTGAATAGTGTTCAAGGCATCTCACAGATGAACTCTATTCATTTTCAGCGCACCCGAGCGAGTACAACGGGTGCTATAGTACTTGAAGTATGATATTTTTGTCATTCCTTGAGAAATTTCGGTATGTTAGCACGATACAGCCTCCGGAGTGCAACAAGTCACCAATTTTATGATTGAATATTATTCAGGACCTCTCACGGATGAACCCTATTGATTTTCAGCTCACGAGAGCCAGTAAATCAGGTGCTATAGTACTTTAAGTGCGACATATTTGTAATTTTTGGAGAAATTTCAGTTTGTTAGCACGATACAGCCTCCGGAGTATATACAAGTGACCAATTTTATGATTGTATAATATTCAGAGCATCTCAAAGATGAACTCTATTAATATTCAGCTCACTAAAGCCAGTACAATGAGTGCTATGGTACTTGAAGTACCAAATTCTTGTCATTTTTGGAGAATTTTCAGTTTATTAGCACGATACAGCCTCCAGCGTGTGTACAAGTGACCAATTTTATGATTGAATATTGTTCAGGGCATCTTATAGATGAACCTTATTGATTTTTAGCTCACCAATGCTAGCTTTGGAGTAATTCCGGGTTGTTAGCCCGTTTCATCCTCCGTAGTGTATACAAGTGACCAATTTTCGATATTTTTTAAGGTGTCTCACAGATGTACCCTATTGATTTTCAGCTGACTAGAGTGAGTACAGCGAGTCGTATAAATCCAGATATACTACATTTTTGGTTATTTGGGGAGAAATTTCGGTTTGTTAGCACGATACATCCCCCAAAAAGTATACAAGTGAAAAATTTATGATATATCACAGATGCGGATAAGTTAGTTTCAATCTTTAAAACCGTTTCTTTTATATTGAGTGTCTTCAGCGCAACTGCACTATTCATTAGTGAAGTCACTGATACTATATCTTTTGAAATGAATTCTTGCTTGGATAATAATTAGAACATATTCTACTTCGATATAAAGTCCGGTGCCCTTCTCAACCCATAACAATTAGGTACTAATTGAAAATATTTATAAATGCCAAGGAGTAAATTTAGATAGATATAATGACGTGAATATATTTGAGATAAGTTTTGAATTACCAACTGAGAGAAATCCATAATAAACATTGAAAATATGCTTTAATAGTATATTCTATATCAAGGGTGGAGTAAGCAAAATTCTACACAAGTAGAAAGATTTGTTTCCCTAGCCGTTGGCGAGGGAAACGGTTCTACGATTGTAGAATTTTGAATTCCACCCGTGCTATAGAATATACTTCTTCTACGACTACAGTGTTCACTTCGAGGTAGATGTGCGAGTAATAAGATAGAATGGTAATAAGAATACATTATATTTTGAATTTCTATCACTTATTGTTTGACATGATATTTAATAACAAAATAAAGGAAAATTATGCATAGGTACAACACGAATTATTCTTAATCAATGATATTTCAAAGGTGGACACATATGGTTTCCAGATAGCTCAGGTTTTGAAGAGGACCCCGCAGTTTTCGATGGGAAAATGGCTTTCAGTGAATATCTTTGAAACCAACTGGAAAATGTTTTTCAAGACATCCCAATCAAAAGTATCCATGGTCGCAACATCAAGATCTCAAATTCTCGCGCAAAATGGTGTTCTGTGCCAATAGTGCAATAATAGGAAAAATCGATATACAGTACTAGGAATATTCTTTGGTCACATATGCTTAAGCGACAAGTGTTTTTGGTAAGATGGCACCGCAGTCGGTAATATGGTGAATTGTAATTCATGTGTGCACACCGTTAGTGAATTTTTAATATTTTCTTAAGAATATTGACTTCCAATTTCGGTGTATTAAGGTAAGCGTTTATTAAACTGGAGATTTTTATGTTTTAGGTTAGTGTGTTTTACAGTTATTGGACAAGGTGTCCAATGACTGTGTATTGAATATTTTGCAAACTCGCACTATTATAACCTCTAACATTGTAGGTAATGTTGGCAAATATAGAGAATATGAATTTTTTTTAATATTCATATTACGTACCCAGTTATTGCCCACGTGTCCAATAACTATAATTTAGCTGTCCAATCATTGTAATTATTGATAAATTAATGTTTGAATACATAAAAAACATAAAAATTCTGTGGACATTTTGTAATGAAATGAGAAAAAATATGCCATATTCCTAGGTAAAGATATAGAAATTAAGTAACATTTAATATTAAAAAAAAAAAAATAATCTTCACAACTAGAGTAATAAAAAAAAAATTCTCTTATGTTTGATTTTTGAAAAATAAAATAGTCTTACTATTTAATATAGAAGCTTTATCATACTCAAACGGTTTCATAAAGGTATAAACTTTGCCTCATCCGGAGAAAACATAAAAATGTTTATATTAAACTCCTGATGATGCAAAGTTTGTACCTTCGTAGTCGGAAACAATTTGAAACATAAATAAATTATACAATATTCAAAGTTTCAATTAAATAGCTGCACTAGTTACATATTGTTTCAGACAAGCTCTAAAATGTGAAAAAAACAGTATGATGAAGCAGCATTAGAAGCAGCAATAGCTGAAATTCGAGAGCAAGGGAGTTCATTGAGAGCTATCGCCAAAGTCAACTGTATCTTTTAAGTTAAAAAATCCGGGACACAAGGAGCCATTCGGCCCTCGTCCAATTCTTACTGGAGAAGAAGAAAACCTATTAGCTAAGTGGATTGTGGACGTAGCGAGGAAAGGATTTCCACGAAAAAAGGAACACGTTCAGTCAAGTGTTTAAACTCTTTCAAATAGCCATCCACGTTCAAACCCATTTAAAAACAACAGACCTGGGGATGGTGCGGTTAAGGCCTTTTTAAGACGTCATCCTTTCATAGTACAACAGACTAGTGAAGCAGTAACTTCTGCTAGTTCTTGTGTGGCAGAAAAAGATATACGGAAATGGTTTGAAGAAATTTATCAATACATAAAAGATAAAAACCTGGAAGATGTAATCAATTATACAGCCAGGGTTATTAACGGAGATGAAACTGCCTTTCAAATATGTCCTAACACGGGAAAGGTACTAGCATGTAAAGGAGAAAAACATGTCTATACAATAGAACAAGGTGCTACAAAGGAGAATATTACCGTCATGTTTACATTTTCGGCTAATGGAACCTCTTGTCTACCAATGATCGTGTACGGATACAACAGGATTCCAGAAAGAGTTGCTGGTACTGTTCTTCCAGGATGGGGTATTGCAAAAAGTGAGAATGGTTGGATGACCTCCGAGGTGTTTTTTGAATATATGGAGAACGTTTTTCATCCTTATTTCATACAAGAGAAGATCGAACTGCCAATTGTATATTTTTCATAGATAAATACTTTTAATACGGGGAAGAATGGAATCTTCTGTACTAAGTCCGAAACCACAAAGTTTTGTCGATTGCATCGCCATCTATTGTGGTGGAAGGTTACTATTCACCAACAGGGAAAAAATAAATAAAGTGACCTGCATGATTAGTCACAGTTTACTAGCTACTACTAGATGACAAGCCAAGCAAATACTGAATACAGTGACTATATACAAGACAGTGGCGACAATTATGGTCGTCATAGTGATTGGTTACCTATGTCACGTGGTATCGGCCGCCATTAGTTTGCTAAATGTTTGTTTATTTACCATTTAGTTCTATTGTGTTCTTACCACAGTTTTTGAAAGTTTTTGTGCTAAATTTGGTGTTTAAGTGCTATTTATTAAAATTCAGGACTGAAGACTTATTTATATATGGTTTAGAGTAACAAAATATTCAAATAAATATAAATATTTGCCTTTTATAACTAAATTTCCTTCCTTCTTACAGTGGATTTTGAGCATAGTTTTAGACATTGAATTCATTGATTAAATTAAAACATAAATGTATTCTCGAGTTTTACCAATTGTTTCTTGTTATTTCTAAAGCCTCTTAGATCTATAAAACGTTACATAAGAATTAGTCTTTTAAAAAGTATTTTGTTTTTATTTGTAATAGGACAATGCCTGACTGTGCTGATGTAAATTGCAATAATTCTGCAAGAAAGGGGTTCATTATGAAACACTTTCCAAAAGATCCTGAAAGAAGGAGGCAGGGGCTCATTAAAACCAGAAGGGACAATTGCCAAGATTCTTATGTCAAAAACATGTGTGAAGAAAATTTAGTTCTAAATATACTCGATTGTCATAAATTGAAAAATAAAATTATTAAATGAAACATTGTATTCAGATTAAAAATAAATCAAAAAAGAATAAGAGTACTTCTAAAAAATTAGCTAGTAAATCCATTGATGGTCATTTGTTGTGAATATTCAATAAACAATTGCAATAGAAAATTTTTTATTTTATTATTTATTCGCTTGATGGATTTTTAATTAACCTTAAAATCTCTGAGACAAATTCAAAAATATTGGGGCATTATGACATGTACAATGGCCAAAAATATTAGATATTAGCTTCATATTATCTTCTTTATTAATAGTGTAAATGATTTATTACATAAATATTAAATAGGTACGAGTTTCATTGTTTCTGGTGGAGTTTCAATGTGAGAATTGCTGGGGTACAGTCTGTAACATATAAAAACATTTATTGATTAATTTCAGATTAGTTGAAAAAATAAACATAGCGTAATTATTTCCTAATTATGTACTGAAATTGGATATAATTCTGACTAAAACCGTAATAGTCCAAATTTGTATCCCAACAAGTCAATTTAAAATATTTTATTACTTATTTTACTTTTTTCTATTCACACAGAAATAGAGACTAACATCCCTCTGTGGCATATATCTATCTAATTAACTACCTGCTTTTGTTAAGAGGCCTGGTGCATTATTTCCGCTCCGAGTATATTTGCGGTAATCATAGATTAAAGAATAACTCCCTAGTACATATACCTAGACTACACATCACGATTTATTGTAGTATCTATTTAGCATGACATTTAACATTACAATCCAGAATTTAAGAGCTTATCTTATATCTTTATCAGATGGTAAATAAAGATATATCCATAATTTTGTATGCCACATCATTACATCCTTGATGATTTTGATTAACATCTGTCCACTTTTTCCAAAAATATTTTATGATACGCCTTATAAAAGAGCTGTTATTTAAAATTACACATTCAAAACTACTTCAAAAGTGGCAAAACTTTTTAAAAAGGGTTATTTAGTTGCATGTCGTCAAATGTAAACAAACCAATATTAGCAAACTAATGGCGGATGCGCGGAGCTTATACCCAATTGTCGCCACTGTCTTGTATATAGTCACTGTAATACTGAAGGTTTTTTAAATGATGCCTTTATTGTTTTTTCCTAAATAAACAAATAAAAACAGTCACACAAAGTTTAAACACTTTTTTGAAACAACCTGTTATTTTATTTTGGCTTAAAAGTAGGATAGGTTGTTTCAAAAAGCTGTTTAGCTTTTATCCGTTTTAGGGATAGTTTATTAAAAGTCGACAAATATTTTCAAAAATTTAATATAAAATTTTGTTTATAAAATAGTACAGGTGATTTTCTTTATTTTCTTCTCAAGCTTAAGATAAGAATAATTTATTGATAATTGCATGTGCTAATAAATATTACACATATGATACAATATAATGAATACACATTTTTCAAAAAGTTCAGATTTTCTAAAGGTTTCAGCAGCATACCTTTTTAACAACAACTGACGACTTCTTCTAAACTGGGTAGCTCTTTTTTTAAATTGAGTGGCTATTTGATAGAGACGTCTGGCTTTTGGTAATAGGTCTTTAACGCTAGAGACATTCACCTCAGCAAGTAAATCAGATCTTTCTAAATTAAAAAATAATATAATTAGCAATAAAAAATAATATGAATATACAATATACATTGCATTTAGATAACATTTTTGTTGAAATGTTAAATTTTAAACCCTATTTTAGACAATATTATAATAGAAGTATACATTCAAAACTTGATGTAACTAAATAATATGAAATTATAAATGCATTTCTAAGTACCTAATAATTTTTCATGTTTTTTAATAAATCAAAATATTGACCTATACCTAATATCTACTATTTCTGTGAAAATTTCTTTGTTAAACGCCTATATATTAATAAATCAATTATTTATTCACTCACTTATTTTTGGAGTAACTGTGGCATTCATGTCTGCTGGTGTGATAGAAGTGGAATCTTGAACAGCATGTGTTGATAATTTTAATTCGGGTTCAACTGAATAGCTACAACTAGCCTCATTAATAGCACAGGACCCTTGTGCTTTTTAAGCTCTCAGTTTTACAAACTGAGCATTTAAAGCTTCCTGTAACTTTAAAGTCCTAGGACCCTCAGTTACAGATGCAGTGCCAATTTGTGGTACAGCTAAAGAGATTGATGGTTCAGCTTCAATTATTGAGGAAGGAACATGATCAGTTACTGTTTCTAAAGATTATAGAAAATAAAAACCATTAATGAATAAATTTATCCTAGTTAGTTATTAGTTTTTTTTCTTTAATTATTATAGATTTACCTGGTAAATTGACTGATGGGAAAACTCCTCAAACTCCTCTTTTCAGAACTTTATTTGGACCAAAATCTTTAGGTAAAAAGTGTAAGGCACACACTCTACAATAGTTGTAAATATTCTCAGATATCATTTTCTCCTTCAACCTTCTGTTTCCACATAAATTTACCCATTTGTCAAAAATTACTTTATTTTTTAAAATTGACATCCAAACAGCTTGGTTAGGGTAAATTCACAGATGACGGTATTACAGCAATCAGTTACATAAAGTTCGTTAGTAATCTTCCCAGCGAATAGATGGCGTTAAAAATGCAGTTTAGCAGTGGCTATAAAAAATCGCAGGGTATGGATATTTTTTAATTTTTTAGACGGACATAAAACGCACATCACATATGAGCTTAGCAAGCTTTGTTCAGAACTTCAAATTGAACTGATAGCTTTATATCTTAACGCAACCCGAATCCTCCAGCATGCAGATGTGTCAGTTTTTCGTCCAATTAAAGTTGCATGGAAAAAATCAGTTAGAGAGTGGTGTGTTCAGCACTCAATGAAATGGTGACTAAACTAAACTTTGCGCTTATCTTGGAGAAAGTTGTGGATACGTCGATAAATCTAGAAGCATTAATAAATAGCTCTAAGGTATGCGGACTTTGTCCGTTTAATGTTGAAAGAATAGATTTTTCTAAAACTTTGGGTAAAACGCATTATTCATCACCATCAGTTTCCACAAACATCGCCAACAACTCCAGCATAACATATGAAGCTTTCACAAATATTGTTGGTGAGGAGAAAATAAAACAGTTTCGTAATATAAAATTAAATGAAGGAATAACAGATAATACTGAGGATTTTAATCTTCTTTATAATGTTTGGAGATGTTTTGAAAGTTCAATTCGCAGTCTATAAAATCCTGTTCAACAACATTAGAAGGATCTTCTACAGAAAAAGTAATTCCTGCTCAGGAATACGAAAACAAAGATAGAGAAAAAACTGCTATTGGTGAACAATATGTTGTTGATGATAGAATGCAAACATCCACTCAAGATGAAACAAATAGCAATGATAAGCAGAGAAACCTACCTTGTGAAGCATTGGTTGAACTAACGAATAGCCAGGATAACTTGGCTAGCGCAGATATTACACCAGAATCGTCTCTGTCTAAGCCATGTGAAAATAATAAGCAAAAATTGTTAACCGATGAAGGATCTACAGAGAAAGAAAACTGCGGTGAATATTTTAATAAAAGAAAAACCATCACAGTTTCATCCAAACTGAACTCAGATATTAGTCCAGCCTTTGAAGTGATCTATCATTCAGGTTTTGGAAATTACTTGGTGTGTCCTAAAACACTCGAACGGAAAGGAAAACGTGACAGTGAACGTCTTCCTTTTGCAATCACTTTAGAAAAATACAAAAATATGCTTAATGACAAGAGTGAAAAGAAGAGAAAGCTAAAAGAAGAGAAGGCTGAAAGGAAACGGAAACGCGAAGAAAATAAAGCTCATGGTAAAGGAACGAAAACAATTAAGGCAAAAGAAAGACAAAAGCAAGCGCCAAAAGAAAACTCAAACAGTGCCTCAACGTCTAGCGAATATACCTCCAAAAGTGTAGACTACCACACGAGCGCTATTCAGCACCAACGGAAAAAGCATAAATTCCACAAACTCTTGTACAATTTGTCAAAGGTGTGTTACTTCTCAAAAGCGCCTACTTTGTGATGATTATTCTAAAATATATCATGAGTCATGCGTTCCCAAGAAACACCAGATTCATATTCCGGAGGATGTAGATAATGATTTATTTGTATGCCACCGTTGTTACCACGAAGATAGTGCTTCAGAAGATGAAGATGTGGATTGTAATGGTGATGGTCCCGAAGAAACTGACACACTTCTTTCCCAATATCAAAAGTACTACAAAGATAATTACGTGTTATGATTTGTCCAATAACTATCTGAAGTATGTCCAATAATTATGAAAAGTGTCCAATTACTGTATTATTTTCGTGACGTTCAATAAAATATTTTTTTAAATTTTGTTTATCTTCATTCTTTAAAAATAAATACACAGACTAATAAAGTCAGGTTTCATCTACTGACTAATGGGGTTAGATCATCTAATACAAAAGAATTGTGGAAATGGTAACAGTTTTCTAATATCGGTTCACTTAAATGTCCAATGAGTATGTTGTTTACCCTAATTGATTTTTCCGATTACTGCAGTATTGGCACAGAGCAGCTTTTTGCGCGAGATGTTGAGATCTTCAGCTGTTGCGACCATAGAAATTTTTGATCGCGATGTCTTGAAGAACATTTCCAGTTGATTTCAAAGAGATTGACTGAAAGCAATTTTCCCATCAAAAACTACGGGGTCCTTTGGAAGATATTATGCAACTCTAATTTTTATGTACTCGTATATTATAAATACGAAATGTGCGACTAGGATTTATACTGTTAACTGTAGATAATAGCGTTTATGTAAATTTTATTTCAAATTGGTGTAATCTTTATTGGTGTCTTTAAGTGTAAGTAAGTATACGCAGACATTGTAGAAATATTAAATCTATTTTAAATAATTATGATATTAGCAAGTGAATTTCATATTATTCAATTCCTTAATTAAATAAACACAAAAACATGATTTTATCAAAAATTGTTGAATTAGTTAGTAAATATTATAATAAATATAAAAACCCATTACTGCATGGGAATATTTTTTCTGCGCTTTATACAGCATAATAAGATCTCGTAGTCAGATTAAAATCATGAATAATAGCGTTCATTTGTGTTATACGCCTACGGGTAATATAAAAACAAGTATGCTTAGATTTTTGATATAAAACCAATCCACCGTACTGTATCCATATGTATTCAAAAATTATGAATTATGATATGAAAATATTTTAGGTGTTTCAACGTTAGACTAGAATGGAAATAACCCGCTATAACTTTGCCGCGGCAAAATAATTTGAATTTGTGAAACTACGGGAGAGCTTAGCGTATTCGGGCCATTAAACTCGGAATTAATAAATTTAACATATTTGATATTATTTTATGTAATGATTTTTCATGTTGAGTGTTGTTGATCAATAATATTATGCTATAGCCACGTTGTATTGGAAAAGTTTTTTCAATACTCATGTTCGAAATAGTTGTTGCCAGGATTACTACTGAATCTAGTTTTAGCTCTATCTATACATTACTTTGAAATGAAAGCTCGCTCAATACAGAAATCTGAATGGAACGAGTGCTGACTAACTAATTCTATCCGATTTACACGAATTCAATCAATTCTGCTTAACCCGCATTGGCATATAAACTTGCATACACTGGTCGATTTATTTACATGAATATTTGTTATTGCTAACCTTAACATCTTGCTCGTATGAATATAATTTCAATCTCGAAGTGTGAACAATTGAAACAGAAAGGAGATTGGAGGATCTCTTTCGAATGCCTCACATATACTCGTATATTAAATTTCATTATTATCTACGTCAAACAAGTATATTATAGAAATTGTAGCTATATATTCTGTAAAAATCATAGAGTATTTTATGAGACATTTTCTAGTAAATGCACGCCATAGTCTACTTACATTCAGTTGTACTTTCTCTAATATAAGTCACGCACACACTTTTGTCATTCTCTTCAATTCTGTTCGCCGAAAACAAAGAAATTATAATATGTACTCTTGTCAATTCAGACTGAAAGCTTTTCAGTGTGATTAATTCTTCGTTTTCCTCGTGATCCAGCTTCAGATTATTTGGTTACTTGTTTTACAATTTCTTGCCATTTTCCTCGATTGATGGCGCTGACTGCTGCTTGGTTTATTGTCAAGTCAGTGGATTCCCTTATTTTATCAGTACAGCGTACTACCTCTGGACCTAGTACCTTCTACCCGACTATTAGTCGCTCCAGGTTGTCCTCGTCTCTTCTCTGAATGTGCCCGTATACATATATTTATCTAATTTCGACATATAAAGTGACATTTTTCAAAACTGACTTCCGTTAGCAATCATCACAATATTCTGTAACTGGTGATGAAAAAGTAATATTATCACCAGTTAATAAAAACAAGAAAGACAAGAAGAAAGTTTAATGTCATATTATAGAAAAATAACAATAACTAGAACTGAAGAGAACTACTAACAATAAGAACAACTAGAACAATTTACTTTTTATTTTATGCATTATGAATATTTATGACACAGTTCGAACAGTTTGTTAGGTTAACCCCCGCATAACTTGTAGGAATCAAAAAGTGCTGTTTTCAAATCAGAAAAGTTGATTAAAAATTGTTGAAAAACACATAAAATAAATTAAATTGTCTTTTTGTCAAAAGGACTCACATAAAATAAATTAAATTTCCTTTTTGTCAAAATTAGATAAAATCTTGTATGAAACGTTAAGAAATGCTTTATTGATAGGTAAACTAAATTATCTTATTGTCAAAATTAGATAAAATCTTATATGAAACACGTTATGAAATACTTTTTTGTGTAACTCGTGTCATTTTGCGGGACCTCGCTCGCCCCGCTACGCGGAGTCGCTCGGCTCGCAAAAATTTCACTCGTTACACAAAATGATGCATTTCATAACTGGTTACATAAATAGCTATTTATTTTTTTGGTTTACCAATATTTGTATTACTTTATGTTATGTTTCATTTCACTTCCTTTTTATTTTTTAACAAGGAACGTGTGATGTATGCTTACGTTCAGTAAGTGTAGTTTTAGGTTATTATAAATATACGGCAGTCAAATGTTAACTGTTGTACGATTTGTCATTATAATTTCGTTGTCAATCATATCCCTTTGTAATAACGTTTAATTAATAAAGTGTTGTTATAGGGATCGAGACGGAGCTATAGAGGCAGCACTTATGTCGAAAGTAGAGCGCCCTGGTGTTGAATAAGAAAAACATTGTGATGTAAACAGTATAATAAACAACCTACAAAATGCAAAAAATTAATAGATCTTTTTATTTTCTCTGCCAGGAAAAATTGTTGGTATGTAAGATGGGTGTAGGGGATTATCTGATTTTTGATTATTGACAAAATGAGCACTGCAAATTCTAGTATTTTTATTTGATTCTCAATTCTTCCGATGTTTTCTGAAAGGTAATTAAAAAACTTGAAGTGATTCGTTTTGTACAAATGTTTACTTTCTTCAGCAAACACATAACTAGTTTTTTATTTTATATAATCAAGGAAATCGTACAGAAAACAACATTTTATTCTCTCGATAATAATCTTTTATTTATGTAAAAAGAAAGTTTAGAACTTTTCTAATAGCTGCCAATTGTAGTATCATACTGATTATACACAAAATAATAGTTAACAAAATGTATTAATTAGAACATTTCAATTACATATGGGTTTTTACTGCATTTATTCATTTTTGACGTTTCAAGGTTATCCACGCAGTGTTCAATGAATTTTCGGAGAAACTATAAAATTTCAACTGCGTAGTATTTTAATACAGCATATTTGAAATGAACATTTAGAAACGCTGATTATACGAAACTACTAATACTACTAATAGTGTTTACATCACATTGTTTGTTTTTTTGTCACGGCAGATAGCATAAACGTCATCTTCCTCGGTCCCTATATTAGATATTTATTTCTCTATAAACATCCCGAATAATATGCATTACAGTTGTCACACACGATTTTCACACCAATCTTATGCAGACGCATAAATATAGATGTCACCCACTCCTCTGGCCATGTTTTTGTGGACCAGATTTTTTAGCACATGGTGTGGAAAATCTCAATACCTCTCATTCCCATTGCTTGCTTCATTTCTGCTGGGATGCTGTCGCAGCCTGGCCCCTTGTTTGGTTTAAGTGTCTTAATGGCTATTTCTATATCTGATTTGCCAGAACCTAAGAATGTGCACAGTCCAATTTCATTTCTGCAAACCTGCTCTTGGTACCGAAGATTCATACCTGGATTTGCTGATATAGCCCAACCATTGTCTATGCTCACTAAAAAAAAAGCAAAGTGGTTGTGGGGTCCTCGTCAAATAGAGGCATTCAATCAATTGAAAGCTATGTTAACCACCAGTCCAATCTTGCGACAAGATGATCAATCAAAGCCTTTCATTTTTAGAACAGATGCCAGTGCCTACGCACTTGGAGCGTGTTTACTCCAGGGGGAGACATTGGAAGATGAGCGTCCTATCGAATATATTAGCAGATTGTGGACCGCAGCGGAAAAGAACTACTCCACGACAGAAAGAGAAGCGCTAGCTGTCGTTTGGTCAGTAACCAAATTTATAGGTTACCTAGAAGACTCTACAGTCATTATCCAAAGTGACCACCAGCCCTTGAAATGGCTGGTGTCTCTCAGATCACCTTCAGGTCGGTTAGCACGTTGGAGTTTAATTTTGCAATCTTGTGATTCAAGAATTGAATACACCCCAGGCCGTTTAAATGTTGTAGCGGACATTTTGTCTCGCCCAAGTGTGGCGGAAGCCACTGAGACTAACCTGGTATCAGTAGATATGCCCAGACAGCCAGTTAGCGAAATACGCAAGCTGCAGCTGGAATATGAAGATCTTCTTAAAATGATTATTTCTTTCGAGAGCCTATCAAATAATGACCTTGACCTCAAGAGATCGCTAGAGAGAGGTTATGTGATGAATAATGGGATACTGTACAGATATGTTCCTGAAGCCGATGAAGAAGAGGCTCACCACGTTGTACCCAAAAAGCAGAATATCATGACTCAGAACTGGCAGGCCATTATGATGCTGAAAGGACTTATCAAAGAATTGCCAAAGATATTATTGGCCAGGAATATGAACAACTATTGCGAAGTTTGTGTCAAACAGTATTGAGTGTCAGCGCTACAAAGCAAATAACTTAAAACCAGCTGGACAATTGCAAACACCTGTTCAGTCTAGAAGGTTTGAAGCCCTATCAAGTGATCTGTTTGGTCCATTACCGAAGACTATGGATGGTTACAAGTGGGTTTTCATAATAGAAGATAATGCCAGTAGATGGGTTGAGCTATTCCCTCTACAGAAGGTCACTGCAGAAAGCTGCGCTCGATATTAAATCGATGAAATAATTTTAAGATATGGAACTCTAAGGAGAGTTATTAGTGATAATGGTATGCAGTTCGTAAGTGAAGTGATGCAACAAGTAGCACATGTCTTAGGCTTCAAGCAAACTCTCACTTCTGTGTATCACCCCGCGGCTAATCCGGTCGAACGAAAAAACCGTGACCTCAAGTGTCACACATTACTGAATTCAGTACAGTCGCAATCAAACGGTTTTAGTGCTGCTTACCTTACGTTCGGGCGCGAATTAAGAACGTCAGATGACGCTAATCGCGACCCTCGTGCAATCCTGGATTGTGACAATTATGTACCCGAGATATCACCATATCTACAGATTTTACCAAAAATCTTAAGTGTAGCCCGAGAAAATCACGAGAAAGCTTAAGATCGTGCCAAATACTATACTGATAACATTCACCGACCTGTCGCTCCATTCCAAGTAGGTTATACTGTAATAGATATACACGCACTTAGTAAATCCAAGGACTCGTATACTATTAAGTTCGCTCCGCATCGCGATGGACCGTACCAAATCCACCGTATGGTTACTCCAACAACTTACGAGGTTGGTACCGTTAGAAAACCTTTTGAAGTTGTTGGAAAATATCATGCATCAGCGTTGACTCCATACCACAACCTCGCCAATTCTAATGCTCAAGTGCCTGTACGACCAATCCGAAAAAGAGGTCGACCACGTAATAATCCTTTGGATCCATCAGAGACGACTGTACCGGAAAATGAGATGTCGTCTCCCACAGTTCCAGTTATCTTCGAAACCCCTGTTCCGGAAGATATGCCGCAAGAGGATACCTCAGAAGAAGAGGCTCAGACCCAACCCAAAGTCCTCCAAAGAGAAGAATCGCTAAACCCAAAAGTTGCTCCTGTTGTTTAGCGACATCCAACTTCCCTGCTTCTACTCTCGAGACGATTCGTGAAGCAGAGGGGGATAATCGTAACGATTAGTCGACGATGCCTCTTACAGCAGAAGATAAAGAAATATAAGAAGAGCAGACATTCTCAATTGTCATTAACAAAAAGTTCGCCATTTTTGTTATATCATATTACTCATTATTCCTGTGTAATTATTAAATGTCAATTATATTATTTCTTTAGTTTAAAGTGTTCCTTACAAATATGTGTGTGTAAGACAACCAACAATTGAACACAAATCACTCGACTTCTCCTCTGGTCGGCAAAAATAACCCGGTTCTTAACATCTTCGCATCAAAACAAATATAATTTTGATAGCAACATCCAACGAAAATCCAAAACAACCTAAAGAATTAGAAAATTACAAAACCATCACATATGCTTCTAATATTTCTAATAATATATCAAAGATAATATCATTTGCAACAAATACAACAATTTTTTTAAGCAGAAAGTAATCTGAGTACAAAATTGATAAATGTAAAAACAAAAATAACCCCAATAAAGAAGTCTGATATATATAAACTTAAATGTCCAGAATGTAATTCTGTCTATTTGGGTTAAACCCTTTTGAAATTAGATACAGTTAATACTTACGAGCAAACATATTAAAACAACCAGAGAAATTCCAGTAAGCAAAACATCTACTTGACATCAAACATTCATTGACACCTGACACAGAACTAGAAGTACTACATATTTGTGATAAGAAACGATCACTGGATTTCCTTGAAGAGTTAGAAATTAGAAGACACTTAAGAGAATCACAATATGAAGTTGTCAATGAACAGATTATTCTAGGGAGTTCTCCACTTTTAAACTGTCTTTTTAAGTATAATTGTAAAGATCAGGAGACTTAGTTTTCCTGGTTTCCCTACTTCATTGCACAATTATACTGATCTTAAATGGGAAAAAGATATCCAGGATATCCTCATGGGGCTAATAATATCTAAGCTCTAATATTTGTAATATCATATCTTATTCTTTTTTCTATTCATATATATTAAGACAATCACAAAGTAGGCCACTTCTTGGTCTAGACGAAAATAACTACTAACATCAGGTAGGCATCAAATGAAATGTAACTTCTATCATTCTGACGACGACAGCAATATCGAAACAATTGTCATTTTTTTAGAATTTTTACCATTTTTTCAATATATTGTTGAATTATTTAGAAACAGATGGTTTCATTCAATGAGGTAATCGTCTTTTTGCCTAATATATTAATTTTTATTCGTACTAATATTTAAGCGTTTGAAAAACCTCTCCAAATATTTCATCTCGTCTCGTACTGAAATTCGGAGTCTGTTAACAATCAACAATATTTGATAGACGCCTACAACGTTTTGCAATACCACATACAAAAAAATATATTGAAATATGTAATATAAAATCGCATATTGTACTTTTGATGTTGGAAATCGCAAAGCTATTTTTAGAAACCATTTTCCACACTCCACGAATTCAATTGACTCTTTTATTTCCACTAAAAACGACAAGAACCGTAGAACGAAATTTTTCGATTTTGCCTATGGCAATTCAATCAGTCATAATCGAAACGCTTTACGATTAACATTGTAATAAGTCGGAAAATCGAGATAAAGTGTCTATAGAAATTGTAATCAAGAGGTTTCTCTGCAATTTATCTTCCAAAGTCGTTGATAGCAACTCTCCTAAAACCTTGTACAAGAAGGAATGGGCTGATAATTTATTTTGAGTGAGATATGGATTAAACGGAAGAATTCATTATTAAATTTCCCAACTTTATGGAAATATTTGATGGTTATTCTGAATAGGAAACATTATACGAATTTAGGAACATCAAAAATGAGATAAGACAGAAACCTATATTATAAATAATAAAAAAAAGTCTTTTTTTTTATTGATGCCTCATATTACCTATTTAAAACACGCCTCAGCGTGTTTAAATCGAATTTTCAAACACGCGCGTTTTTTAAAGTCCCTATGGTAACAACAACAACTCGAGAACCGTAAGTAGCAATGACAACTTTTTTTATTAGTTTTTAAATTGTATATATTTTCATTGTGAACCAATGTCTTATTTGTTTTTTTCTGAAAAATGTATTTATATATTCATATATACATTGTATCCTTTTAAATATAAATAAAGAAACTTTTTGATTATTGATCTGACAGCAGTACCTCGTAACGTCCAATAAAAATAAATACTATTTAGGATGGACTTTCACGAAACTTGGCTGGGCATCGAGGACGGATATCCATTTTTTTGTAGTAATAATATAATAATAGTATTTCATGGTTTCAAAGTGCACCAATAAAAAAAAATAGCGTAAAGTATTCGTGGATAACTGGTCTTTCAAACACTTGCTCTATTTCGAGCACTCCGCCTGCGCCATCGTGTTCCAAAAATCGCGCGTGTTTGAAAGACCTCTTTATCCACTCATACTTTAATATACTATGTCTACAGAGAACTGGTACAATATAATAGTATATTCTATATCCAGGGAGAAATAAGCAAAATTCTACACGAGTAGAAACATGAAACGGTTCTACAAGTGTAGAATTTTAAATTCCACCCGTGGTTTAGACTATACTTTCTCTACGACTATCAAATAAAAATCAAATTAACATATATGAAACTTCTAACTAATTAATTCTGATTGAGTCGTGGTGAAATCATCACTGCTGTATGCTCAAGGATATGCTGACGACATTGTTATTCTAATACGGGGAAAACACGTGGGCATCTGCCTGGAACTAATGCAGACGGCACTGTCCGTAGTGGAGAGATTGTGTGATGCGGAGGGATTGTCTGCCAATCCCTCGAAAACCATCATGGTACCATTCACAAAACTGCGAATGTGTGTGCAAAAGTTTTCGGCAATCAGAAAAAGGTTGCCAGGGAAGCAAAATAACTATAAATCCGGTTAGATGACAAGCTAACCTGGAACAGCCATCTAGCGAGCGTCACAAGTCGTTCTCAGATCACGCTAATAACGATGAGATGAGCAATTGAGGTCGTGGGAACTGAGATACCATATCACGTCAAATCCTATAAGAAGTTGGAAAAATAGTCGGCAATAGAGACAATGATATATTAACAGCTGAAGAACTGACAAAGGCTATAAAAACCGCTTGCGATAAGACTTCCCACAAGAAACAGGGAAATCCAAAAAGGAGACCAGAATACTGCTGGACCGAAGAGGTACGCGAAAAACGGAAGAAATGCTTGCAAAAAAGAAAGACGATGAAGATCAGTACAGGCTAAGTAGATCCGAACTTAAGAAAGCTATAATACTAGCAAAAAAAGCCAGGTGCAGAAAAGTTATTTATGAAGTCAACGCAGATATTTGGGGCAAAGGGCATCAAATCGTCCCAAATAAGCTTTAGAAAATCGCCCTCTGATATTGACCGACGAAGAACAAATCAAGGTAGCGAGAACTCTTTTTCCGGATCAGCAAACGAGAAAATGGACTAAAATGCCAGTAAATAAAGCGGAAATGGCAAGATACACAATAGAGGAACAAATACAAGCAAACGAACGGCTGAAAGAGAAGAAAGCACCGGGTCCAAACAACAGCCTTGCCGAAGTGATAAAGGCCATAGTAAGGAGCTACCCAGAAAAGTTATTGCTGGTACTTAACGAGGCACTAACAAAGGGGAGTTCCCCAAAGAACTAAAGTTAGCAAGACTGGTGCTAATTGAAAAAGCTAAGACAGGCCACAATAGTATAAGTTGCAGATCTATCTGTCTACTGAACGTCCTGGCTAAACTAATGGAACATCTGATGCTCACAAGGTTCAAAACCGAAATAGAGAGGTGGAGAGACGTGGATACCGAACAATATGGATTTAGAGAGCAAAGATCAATAATCGATGCACTAAAAATGGTACAGAATACGCATTTAACTCAGCAGCGTGGCAAGGAATTCTCGATACACTGACAAGCAAAGGGATAGAACCATAAATCTATAATACGATAGCTAGCTATATACACCAAAGGTCCCTATTCGTAGCGATAAACGGCAAGATAAATGTCACATGCGGAGTACCACAAGGCTCAGTAATAGGTCCTACGCTATGGAACGTTTACTATGTCGGATTTCCTTGTGTACAGCTTATAAGATATGCATATGACATTGGAATTGGCAACAAATTCTGAATCTTTGATGGTAACAGCCAATCGGACAAATAAATGAACGGATGTGCGAGAAAAAACTGAGGCTGGCACCACACAAAACCGAAGCGGTACTTCTGGTAGCGGGCATAAAAGTAAAAAGTATCACAATCGAATTGGATGAAACGATGATTAACTGTCAGGAAAGTCTGAAATACTTAGGTATTCATCTGGATAGAAACATGAGGATGGCGAAACATATACTCGAAGTGGTAAAGAAAGCAGAATGGGCTTTAGGAAATATCAGCAGGCTTATGTCTACTATAAAAGGGCCTAGAGAGGGGAACAGACGTATTCTATGCTCGGTGCTGCAATTTTTATCTCATATGGATGTTCTATTTGGAAAAGAGCTCTCAACAAAAAAAATAGATTTAAATAAGATAATCAGCATACAAAGAAAAACCGCCATCAGAATAATTGGAGCATATAGAACTGCTTCCACAAGATCAGTTCTAACTCTTGCACAAATACTACCAATCAACATCCTAGTGATGAAATTGGAAGATAAGCAGGCTTTAGTTAAGAAAAGAGCAGAATCCCTACTGCTGCAAAGATGGCAAGAATAGTGGCAGTAAGATGTTAACACAGCGACCTGGACTAAGAAACTTATATCGAACATACAAGTATAGGTTAAAAGGAAGCACATGAACTCAGTTACTACCTGACACAAATGCTGACCGGTCATGGATGTTTCCAAGCATACCGAAAGATATTTCACCATACCGAACTACCAACGTTCATATACTGTGGTGAAGAAGAAGATAGAGCAGAACACACTATATTTATCCGTAGTAGATGGCAGATCTAAAGACTAAATATGGAAAACAAAACAGGAAATATAACCCCAAAGAACGTCATAAGCAAAATGCTAGAAGATCCAAAAAAGTGGGAAGCAGTTCAAACATTTACAACTACCATACTTAAATAGAAAGAAAACGACGTAAGGCAAAGAGAAGGCACAAGTTTATAATAGAGAATGTATAGATGCAACAACAACAACTGCAATAGCAAAAATCACAGCCGTCGGACTTGAAGTAATGCTAAACGGCGGTTCCGAGTCCGACTAACACTGGCTATCGAGGTGTGGTTTGGTGGCGTTAGCAGGGACTTGCACTACTTACAACCCTGAGTCCCACAGTTCCTGTCGCATAAGAGCCATAGCGTAGGAGTTGAACATGAGTTTCCACACCCGTCAAAAAAACGTTCACTTAAGAGGATTTTTATGCATTTTGATATTTCTGCATTACTTCTACTTTGCGTAGTGCCGCTGATGTAGAAAACGGAATACGCCTATTTTATCTTTCTGTCAAATGAACTGTGATATTTAGAGGGCACAAGTATTCATTCCATAGCAAGGGCGAAAATGAATCTTCTTGTCCTAGAGCTAAAATTAAGCTATTCCATAATCAAAATCTACGTCGGAATATAGAAATTCTATCATAGTCGTTGAATATTATATTCTATAAAAAGGGTGGAATAAATTACACGAGTAGACATATCTGTTTCTTGAGCCTTAGGCGAGTGTAGAATTTTGAATTCCACCCGTATTTTAGACTATACTTTTTCTACGACTGTTAAATAAAGAACAAAGCAACAAATAGTGAATTGCTAACGCATTTATTTCTGAAGTGAAATAATCACTGCTGTCAGTATCAAACACTAAAAAGGAATGAAGCCATGATTCAAATAAAAGTATATAAATGTACTTACTTTTTATAAATTATTAATCAATTTTTTTATAAAATCTTAAAAAGTAGATAATCAAATGATTTTTATAATCGACATTTTTGACAATTTTTGTTAAATAACGTTTTCTATTTTTTTCTTAAAAAGTGCCACAAAATACACTTATTCTGCACTTCTGGCAGTAACAATTAATACTCAACAGCCATATTCCTGATTTTACGTTCACTAAAGAGAATTTTCTATGCATTTTGATATTTCTGCATTATTTCTATTCTACGTAGTTCAACTAGTGTAGAAAACGGAGCACGCCTATTTTCTCTTTCTGTCAAATTAACTGTCACATTTAGAGGGCGCCACAAGTATTCATTCCATACCAAGGGCGATAATGAATATTCTCACCCTAGGGCTAGAATGAAGCTATTTCATTATCATAACTACGTCAGAATGTAGAAATTCTATAATAGTCGTAGAAACAAAATTATTATCAACTCAAATGCAAATTTCCACTGCATCCTATTATGCCGAATTATAGTAAACATATTTTATCTTTTTAATAACCCTGAAATATATCAGTATTTCAATAATATAGGAAAATTCAATAGCTGCAATATATTCATGACCATAACAGTTATTAAATGTGTTTCGCGCATGAATAACTAGGATATTGTAAAATGAAAACACGCCGTTTGTGACGGAAATTACGGCACGCAATTTTCAAATGAATAAAGTCAGTGAATATTAGATTGTTTGTTTGATAAATCCGATATGCATGAAAAGCTTTCAGGATTTATTTTTTGTTTAGAGGATATATAGAAACAGCTAAATTTACCAAAGACTAATGAATATTTTATTCTTCAACATTAATGAATTTATAATTTTGTCAATGGGATGTCAATTCAAACATAATAATTCGGCTAAATAAACCGTACCAACGATCTCTTCTTTCTATTGTCGCGCGACGGCTCCAATTCATGTTTACTGCATTAATCTCTTGGTATTTTTTGCTATTGGCGATACCGGCTAGCTCAAAAAGTCAGAGTATCACAGATGGCTTAGCTGTAAGTATCAAAAACACAGAGAGTAAATATCGCACAATGAGTAGAAAAGTGGCACAACCCAAAATTCATCGACTTTGAGTTAAGCCACTTTTCTAAGTCTATGAAACACCCTCTAGAGTTTGGTTCGACTCCCGCTCTTCTATCTCAACTGATTTCCGCTTGGCAGCGCTAGTGTCACTTTTCTGTTTACCACGTATTTGCCATCTTCGGTCAAGAACAGTGGCACTTTCGAGTTGGTGTAGTGAGGACGTGTGTGATCCATCTTGAGAAGTGACACATCTTTACTTATTCCTCTATCAATGATAGGGTAAGTAAGGGCTTTTTGTTGAATATAAGTAGAAAACTAGCATGTGCCTGTTTGTCTGTTGAAGTTAGTGTATCAATGCTAATTCTCATGAGAGAACACTGGCGCATTTTGAGATGTGCCTCTATTCATTTTTAAATAATTAATCGTGAAAGACTTGTGCCAGTTTATTCACTAATAATTTAGTGTTGTGCCTCTATTGAAATTGTTAGGAGAGCAAAATGTAGATATTATTTCACTTGTGCCAGTTTTCATTTAAGAACTTCTTCTAATGAAGGGTTTTCGTTTCCCCTATTTTTAGTTGTGCCTCTTTTCTTCACTAAAAGATTTGAATTTATCGTTGGGGTGTTAGTTATTACTAACTCATCACATAATGGCATATTTACAACGTAAAGCATACAACGACTTTACAATGTAATGTTTTAACTCAATGCATGTCATGTTTTCAACCGCATGCTGTAGCTCGTAGAGCATGAAATTTTTAACCGTTTGACAAGTAGTATATATTTGTCCCGTAATGTTAAAGAAGATGATAAGAAGAAGGCTGGTGAGACTTACATTGTGGCTTGTTACGACTTACAGGCAGTGTTTCCTGTGCCGAAAGGTGAGGTTTCTTCATTCTACTACAAATCAAAATTAAACTGCTCGAACTTCACAATTTGTGAATTACAAAAAAATGAAGTATAGTGTTATGCTTGGTATGAAGGTGAAGGTGGGAGAGGAGTTAATGAACTGGGAAATTGTGTATGTAAGTTTATCAAAGAAAAGTCAGAAGCCGCCAATGATAAGAATTTAGAATTTGTTTTCTACTCGAACAACTGTGGGGTACAACAGAAAAATAAATATATGAATGCAATGTATATACATGCAGTCTCAGTTTTGAAAGTCAAATCAATAACCCATAAATACTTGATAAAAGGACATACCCAAAATGAGGGGGATACAGCTCATTCGGTGATAGAAAAAACTACTTAAAAGGTATTAAAATCCGGTCCGGTGTATGTACCAGATCAATACTTTACCATTATCTGAAACGCTAAGAAAACTGGTTCAGCTTTTAAGGTCAACGAAATGTGTCACGGGGACTTTTATGATTTTAAAAAAGTTTATACTGACTATGGTTTTACCAACCCTCAACCGAAAAAGGGGAAAAAGAAGACAGTGAAGAACTGCAAAACTTCAAGATGACGAAGGCTCACATAATAAGAATTGAGAAGAAAGACCCAGCATGCATCTTCTACAAAAATCATTATTCTGATGAAGAATACAGCAAAGAATTATTGAAAGTAAAAAGGAGGATCAATACAAGATGTAGTTCTTTCAGAAGCTTATTGCAGTAAGTTAAAAGTGGGTGACAGGAAAAAGTCAGACATTCTTAGCCTTACAGAAGCTAACGTAATTCCTTAGAATTACAAAGATTTTTATTTGAATCTATAGGCTTATCTATAATTAGTTTGTACTTTTTACAAGAAAACAATAATCAACTAGGATTTTGTAATGTTTGTAATGAAATCTGGTGTTTTTATATACTAACAAAACCGATCAAAGTTGGCACAAAATGTAATATTTCCGAGAATACGTGTAAGAAAAGTGATACAACTTAAATATAACATAATTTTTATTTTTAGCATAGATCACTTTGTGAAATTTTTAGTGTGTCAAGAATGTTCTATATGCTTTACAGCACCAAATAAAAAAAAATAACTTATCTTGAATAGTTAAGTAGTATTATAATTTTAAGCAACCATGTTTTCTGTTTTTTTACTCTCCTGACTCTCCTGAAAAATTAAGTTTTTTTTATTTGTGCCACTTTTCTACTCACAGTGCGATATATGGAAATGTAAAAATATAAAAAAGTTTTTATTTTTATAATTTTTTTTATTCGAGTAATGCTTAAATGTCGTCTGTCGGAAGCCGCAAAAAATTAAAATTAATATAAATATGTTTGGATTTTGTAACATGGGTAGCATGGTGAATGTATGTCACTATACTCGATAGTCGAAATTGTGTAAAGTGAGTCAGAGCTATCTAATCAACACTTTGGTTAAAGCGCAGTTGCCATATGTATTCTAGAGAGAAATGCTGTATTTTATAAATACACTTCAAATCCATTGTGTCAATATTTCAGGTACAAAAGATGCAATGTAATTAAGTCAATACCAATTTAATATATTTATTTCAAATTTCAAGCAGACTAATAATAATTAGTTTACTTGAAATGTGAAATAAAGTGTTTATGTATATTTCTTGAACGCAAAGTTTGTTGTGAAAAACTCGCCGATTTGACAATGTTGGAGAGTCGCTTCAATGTTCCGGCTTTGAGAACGAGATAGATAGATCGAGCTACGCGAATGAGACAGTGATAGTAAACAGTTATGTGAGGTGTTTATTCTCTTCATGAGCGTAACATCAGTATTTGTGTTGTGGTTTTGTGTGATAAATCGGTTATTATTGGTATTTATTGTAATATTTATATCGGTATATTTAGTGACAATAATGGCGGAGTGTAGCGGTGTTGGCGATAAAAAACGGCGTCGTAACAATTTAATTCGGGAAGAAAAAGTCCTCATATTAAATGTGTACGAAGGACTGCGTGCCATGGACAAACAGTTGGGTGTTAGTGACGCTGTGATTAAGTGCAGTTATTTAACTAAAGTTTCTGAGAGTACTATATACAATATTCTAAAGAAATCGCGGGACGGATCTTTGACAAGAGAACGAGGTGAAAACTGTAAACCGGAAAGTAGGGGAAGAAAGAAAATTGTTTTGGACGACCAAACACGGAATGCTATACGTAGGGAAATACATTCTTTTTATTTTAGGAATGAAATCCCCTCGGTAGCTAAATTGAGCAAGGTAATAGAAGCTGATGATACTTTACCAAACATCAGTGATAAAGTTTTGAGACGAACTTTAAAATTAATGAATTTTCGTTACCAAACAAGAAGTAGAAACAGTGCCTTAATTGAACGAAATGACATTGTGGAATGGAGGAGAAATTATTTAAAACAGATACGACAGTTTCGTAACGAAGGACGGCACATATATTATCTTGACGAAACATGGTTAAATGAAGGCCACACTGTGTCAAAAGTGTGGCAAGACATGAATATACGAAGCAATTGACAAGCCTTTATGGAGGGTTTCTCTTCCGGTTTAAAAGCTCCCTCTGGGAAAGGACGTCGACTGATTATCACTCACATTGGCAGCGAGGAAGGATTTGTAGAAGGTGGATTACTAAGTTTTCAGTCCAAAAAAACTGTCGATTACCATGAAGAGATGGATGGTAACCGGTTTGAAACATGGTTTAGATCAATTTTAACAAAGGTAACTCCTGGTTCAGTGATAGTTATGGATAATGCTTCATACCACTCTCGTCGACTGGAGCAAATACCTACTTCAGCTAGCCGCAAGAGGGTTATAATTGATTGGTTAGAGAGTAAAAGCATTCCGCACAACGAGGCAATGCTAAAAGTTGAATTATTATCTCTCGTACGGAAACATAAAAGCAGTTATATTAAGTACGTTGTCGATGAAATGGCGAAAGATTTCAACGTCTCAGTTGTTAGACTTCCTCCCTACCACTGTGAGTTAAACCCCATCGAGCTGGTTTGGGCCCAAGTGAAAAATTATGTTGCGAGAAAAAACAGTACATTCAAAATGGCTGACGTTGAGAAACTGTTTGACGAGGCGCTGCATACCGTTACTGCTGAGAGTTGGCGTAAATGTATTCAACACGTATTAAAAGAAGAAATAAAGTTTTGGGATTTAGGCATACGTGTAGAAGTAATGACGGAACCACTCATTATCGATATAGGAGGAGAAAGCGATGATTCTGAGGAGTCGCCAGGGAGTGATACCGCTTCCAGTTAGTCAGACCTCGCAACATACCTATACTTATTGGTAATTTATTTTGGTCTTGACAAACAACTTTTTTTTTAGTTTTAGTAGTAGTAAGTTGGAATTGACTTTTAAACATTTTTTTATTTTGTTTTAACTTACTTATGAACAACTTGTGATAAGTTATTATTTCAAATGTTAAAAATTGAAATTCCAGATATTTCAGTATTCGCACCCTTAAACTATGATACGCTCATGGAGTTCACTTTAAATCGGTAGATAACCGATGACGTCACTTTACAGAATTTCGACTATCGACTTTTTTATATACATCTTATTATAGCTCATCCTTAAAAATGTGTATTATTCTTGGTAACACCCTGTATATACATAATGATACCTACCATAATAATTTCGTATTTCTGTTCCCTCAAATTTAAACGCCAGAGCGTACAAGAACATTTTCTATTTATTTTTTATTTAGGACTATTAAGAACCCTTCAAAAATGATGCGCTCATGAAGTTCGCTTCTGCAACTGATTTTATGGACAGTAAGAGCGATGAGTCACTTTACAGAATTTCGACTATCGAGTATAGCCAAATGGATCGATAACAGAGAATAATACAGCCGCAGCTGTAGCCGCTTCCAATTGCTTAATCGTTATTATTGTTATTCAACGCCGTACTGTGGTCAAAATCTCTAACCCCGCAGGCTCGTTTTCTCAAACGTAACCAAGTCCACCGTCAACATCTCAGATTCAATTCTATATGCTTTTTAAAAAAATAACTACTAGGCACTTTTTCAAGAATAATTCCAAAAATTCTAACAAATCATCAATTCTTATTAATTCCTCTCTCACGACACCGGAGACCCTTCAAACACCAAAATCAATCTACGAACGCGCATTAACGACCCCCAACAAACACACCCCACTCCAACCCTGCAAAGGAAACTAATCCTACATCAGAGCAACCAAATAAAAATTAAATAGAAACTCCCCACCAACAAAAATCATTTTAGAACATATTTCTCTCTCTCTCTCTCTCTCTCTCTCCTCTCTCTCGTAACATGGGTCGTTCTAGTTTGTTCTGCAAATCAGATTAGTTCGTAGATAATGAGGAGAATATTTCAGTGTAAAAAATGGTGAGTAATGTAACCAAAACTAAAAATACGGTATATTTTTACTGTTCTATGCTTAAATCTCATTAAAATTTCTGAAACATGTTCTATCTCAAAACTCAGTAGTTTTCGATATATTTGACATTTAAAATATTTTTCCCATAAGAGGTAATTAACAATATGAATAAAAATCCTTCAAGCTGTGTACACGCCTCAATATAATTTGAATAAAACTTTTTTGTATTTCGTGCAACGGTTCACTGTAACAGCCGGTATATAGAATTTGCTGAAATTGGCAATGTCGTTTATAAACTCAAATTAATTTGCGTCGAATGGTTCCTACGTATAGGCAACCAAAATCACTCGGTAAATTGAATGGTCTTATTCCAGGTGATTCAGTCATAAATGGCAATTTTGGCTACTTGTGAGTTAGGTACAAATGTCGCTGAATAGCAGTAGACACATGGCATGCTAATTTCTTATTTTTAACAATAAATATCGAAGTAAATCATTTAAATCTTAACGGTCGCGCCGTGCGCATGACTAGATCAGTCCAAAAATATCAGTCAGTAGAACGAGGAGACTTTTTACTGAACAATAAGAGAGAACGGAAGCCATCTTTACTGTTCGGTGTTCTTGTGGATAGTTCCTAATAAAATCTAAGGCAAATATACGCACTTTGTAACAAAGTTAGATAGACACTGTGCAAATAAGCCTTATAAAAAAAACGAGTCGGCAACTGCTTGTTTTATGTGCTATCACCATCATAGTTCGAGATCATAGTTCGAGGTGGTTCGAAGAAAACCAGACCGACCGAGATCCTGCTGTAGACCGTTGAATTTGGTGACAACAACGCTACTGATTGCGCAACTTTTGGGATAGGGTGCTTCACCCCATCTCACAATATAAGGCATAACACATTAACACTTACATGGGTGCATTATCTGAGCTGACGTAAGCAACCCGATTGGCGTGCTTTCTGGAGCACGAGAGGGTTCGAGTTTAAATAATTTCATCCCCAAGGAGATTCGTGAGTAGACAACCGTTGAATTAAAGAAGTTGAAAAGTGTTTCATTCGCTTAATTATCTTTACTGTGAACAACTAACAGCTGTGGGTTGGGAAATTTCTTTATTATTTCGGCAATGATTTCTATTTAATTACCCTCAGGTAGTCTTTATTCTGGGGTGATATTGTGTCTACAATATTTAATGGTACAATCTATGTAATACAAGAGTTTATCTACAAACTTATTAGTGAGTGATCTAGACAGATTTAAATTTTAATTCGTAAATGCCAAAAATTATATATTACGCAATTTATGTATTCCACAACTGGTATTAAATTTATACCGTATCCGCATTTAACCTATTTTATTGTCCCATTCCTCTGGCACCCCTAGCTTACTACTAAAATAAATCATCTTTGAATAGTATTTCGAACTCCATCTGTCCCCCGAGTTAGCATTCTGTAGTTGGACTTACAGAAAAGGGTCATATTCGTGTAAAATTTAATAAACGGTTGAACATGTTAAAATATGATTAAAATTTGTTTAAATAAAATTCATCCCTTCAGGGGATTATTATAGATTAAAAATTCAAATTCAACATGATGTCGTGAAGTCGGCCGGCTGACAAATCCACTTGTGCGCACATAATGACAACGAACAAATGACAGAAAGTCCCGTTAACATGGAACCATTGATTCTATGGAATACGAAAAGAAGCAAAACTTCTGGTAACCAAAACCACCGAAACAAGAAACAGATCAAGAGAACAGTCTAATGAGAACCCACTCTTAATCTGAGTCAAGTCACCATGATAAAGAGTAACAAAAATTCCTCTTTTTTATTTATTATGAGTTATATATAAGACAAAAAGAGGACGCCAAATCAATTTACTATTAAAACCGGTCTAATGAGAACCAATAATAATAAAGAGCTGAGAGATTTATCAAATTCGTGAATTAAACAGATTTTATGCTACTATACAAATAAAACCTCAAAATATCTACCAACAAAAGCGGAATGCATCGAAACAACCAATCGCAAAAGAGATCTATTAATTTAATTTGTTGATGAAAATTGAACGATCAAAAATAGTTGTCTATGAATTCAAACATGAAAAAGTTATACGATAAAAACAGAAAAAACTTACTAACCAAAGACAGCGGAGCAAGAATCAAGTCGAGAGGACAGTCTAATGAGAACCAACTCGTAGAAACCCAATGCAAGCAAACGTGATAAACAAGCATAGCAAGACCCATGAAGTGTTGACTAAAGAGGAAACCCCAACTCGTTAAATTCTAAGACCGGTCTAATGAGAACCTAACTCAATAAAATAATGAGAGAATCATCAAATTAGTAAGTGTAAGCACAACCTTAACAGCTCAAACCCACAGAGGATCTGTTCATGGAAATGGAGTGTATTAACCAAAACAAACAATCGAACGGAAGTCATTAAACTTAATTTGTCAATGAACCCGACGGATTCAGTATTTTGTCAATGAAACATAACGTAAGGAGGTTATTGAATTGTGTGCTAAAGTACTGACATGACAGAATCCAATGAATGGAAAGAATTATAGTGAACTAATATCAATCTACAAGGGTCAATCAATACCAAACTCAATGAACACACCAAGAAGAAATTAAAGAAACTACCAACTTGTCAACCCTAATATAAGACCCAAATCAGGGTGATGGTCTAATGAGAAGGGTTGTCGGGTTTCTGAGAGTGATCTTTTGAATTTTGCTGTTGAGCTTGACGTTGTTACATAGCAGTTGTTCAGAACTGTCTGTATGAATTTAAGCATAGTAAACAAATGTTTCTAGATCATAGCCAGAGACAGTTGAATTCAGCTCTCAAAGGAGTTGAGTCGAAGATATCGGTTAACGATCTTGTTGTTCCTAAAGCTGATAAAGGTAATTGTTTGGTCATCCTCAATAGGTCGGATTATGTTGACAAGGTAGAGTCCTTTCTTTCGGAACATAGTTTTAAAGTTTTGTAAACAAATCCAATTAACTCTTTCAATGTTAGGGTGAAGGCATTTTTGAGTAAGGGGAGGGAATTCTTCATTCAACATTCAGCCACACGTTCTCTTATATCTAGTAATCCGGTCATGCCTCGCTAATATGGTCTTCCAAAAACTCACAAAGTCGACATCCCTATCAGACCAATAGTGAGTTTCTTCAACACTCCACATTTATACATAAATTCATAAGAGATTTAACTAATTCCAGACCTTCACATTCGGTTACTAATACCTTGGATTTGGTCAATATTTATTTAGCGTATGGCATTACACATCATGCAACAGGGCCAATCAAAAAATAAAAAAATTAAAAGATTAAAATTAGAATTAGAATTGAAAATTAAGGTATATACAAAACACAAACAGGAGTGTAAATGACAAAGAGCTAACAAATCAAATAAAATCAAAAACGAACATTTAACATTACATATACTATAGTATTTTGCGGCGACGGTTGCCATCAGAAAATCTGAGAAGTTTCCAGCATAAGCCCTTGTTTCGCATTCGGACACTATGTGGTGAACGGTTTGACGTTCTGCTCCGCAGTCACAGCCGGAATTCGGTATTTCACCCCATTTATGGAGGGAATCTGCACAAATTCCATGGTTGGTGCGAATACGATTTAGGGATGACCATATATGGAGAGGCAGTTTATACCCAGGTGGTTTCACCGTGACGCAGGGGAGGGTTTAACAATGCCCGGGGCCCACTACCTGCCATTGTTCTCACCAAGATTCTATGATGTTAAACCCTGTTCGTTGCATTTCCTTGACTGTTACTATTGCTGGGTGTCTGGACCGAAGTATGCCGTTCTCCAGGTCAGGTATGTCGCGATGTGTGGGTAACTGTGGGTTGTCAATCAGTTTCTTGTATTCCCGAAGAAAGGCATTCCTTCGCCGGAGATCCGCGGGTGGTATGTGGCTCAAAACATGCAGCCAGTGTGTTGGAGTTGAGCGAATGGTACCGCTTATAATTCGCATAGTGTTGTTGAGCTGCACATCGATTTTCTTTGTGTAAACAATCCTTTTCTTAATTAAGTATGGACCTTCCCAGGATTTTTGTAATTTTGGAGAAAATCCTTTTCACCTCGTCGGGTTGTGTAACCATACTTTTGTCCCCTTCTTTAAAACCGCCTGCGTGTCGTACCGACTTTTCATTCTGTCGCTGGCAACTTGAAGATTTGTTCGAACTAATTCATGAATATCGTCCAGCCTTCTTCTCAATTGGATCGCGTAGTCTTCGGCTGCTAGATCTTCTCCAGGCCTACAGCCAAATTCCAGGTCACAAGGAAGCCTCATTTCACGTCCAAACAGGATTTTCGCCGGTATTTCACCCGTGGACTCTTTGACGGCAGATCGATAAGCCAATGCGAATAGAGAAATATACTGGTCCCAATCTCTCTGATGAGTGGATACTACTTTGGACAGGTATTTTCCAATAGTCCTGTTCATTCTCTCGACCATTCCATCTGACTGTGGATGTAATGCTGTTGTCCTGGTCTTCTTTATTCCCAACTTCTCGCAAATCTCCTGGAATAGATGGCTTTCAAAATTTCTTCCCTGGTCACTGTGGACTTCCAAGGGCACTCCATATCGGCTGATGAATACTTCCACCAATACATCCGCGACAGTTGTGGCCTCTTGGTTCGGGATAGCGTAAATTTCCGCCCCCTTTGTGAAATAATCCATTATAACCAGTATGTATTTGCTACCATTTTCTGTTCTCGGAAATGGTCTAGCGATGTCTAAAGCAATCCTTTCGAAAGGGCTTCCAACATTGTACTGTTTCATGGGTGCCTTTCTCTTGCGATGTGGTCCATTACTCGTAGCACAAGTCGTATATTTCTTACACCAGTCCTTCAAATCGTCGGAGCTGTTCATCCAATAAAACCATTCACGGACTCGCTGAAGGGTTTTCTTCACTCCCAGATGACCTCCCGATGGACTGTCGTGTAACTTCTTCAGTACCTCAGCTACTCTTGTTCTCGGGATAACTAGCTGTCTCCTCATCTCGGAACCATCATCGTTTTCAAGGACTCTTTTCAACAGCCCTTCTTCCACGACAAGAGAGTCCAACTGAGCCCAATACGCCTTGAGTTTCGGTGAAAACTTTGACAGTTCTTGCCAGGTAGGTCGTCGATTTTCTTTCTTCCATTGCCGGATCATCTTCAGGTGAGGATAATTCTCCTGATCTTCTCTGATCCTGGTGGGTGACCATTCTTCGTTGACTACAGTAGTTCTTGAAACTACAGCTTCCCTAGATTCCACCTTGTTGCAGTGGGAGCAGTCTGTTTGGCACGGCCGTCTGGACAGGGAGTCGGCATTTCGGTGACTCACACCATCTCGATGTTCGATGTTGAAATCGTATTCTTGAAGTTGTTCAATCCATCTAGCGATCTGGCCCTCGGGATTCTTGAACTGCATCAACCACTTAAGTGCTGCATGATCAGTCCGGATTAAAAACTTCCTACAATAGAGATACTGGTAAAAGTGTTCCACGGACTTCACTACTGCCAAAATTCTCTTCTTGTGACGCAGTAGTTTCGTTCTGGTTTGGAGAGGACTTTGCTGAAATATCCCAGTACTCTTTCTTGCCCTCCTTGGATCTGTGAGAGCACTCCACCAATTCCTACGTTGCTTGCGTCAGTGTCAAGAATAAAGTCTCCCTCTGGTAATGGATATCCTAATATCGGCGCCGAGGTTAAATGCCTCTTCAAGGTTTCAAAAGCCGTTTGACAGTCTTCGTCCCATTGGAAAGCTCTTGCTTCTTCTGTGAGTCGCGTTAGAGGCTTGGCAATATCTCCAAACTTCCTGATAAATCTTCTAAAATACGTGCAAAGTCCAGGGAAACTCCTAATTTGATGTTTGTCGGTTGGATGCGGCCATTGCTGAATGGAAGCAATTTTCTCTGGATCCACCGCCACTCCTTCATTGCTCACTATATGACCTAGATAGTTGACTCGGTTTTGGAATAGCTGACATTTCTTCGGGTTTAACATGAGCTGGGCAGCTTGGAGTCGTTTGAATACGTCTTCCAAATTCTTCAGATGCTCGTCAAATGTCTTCCCCAGTACTACGATGTCGTCCAAATAGACCAGGCATGTCTTCGAAGACAACCCTCTCAAGACATTTTCCATAAGTCTTTCAAATGTCGCAGGCGCATTACAGAGCCCGAATGGCATGACGTTGAATTGCCATAATCCAGATCCGGTGGTAAAAGCAGTCTTCTCTTTATCTTCTAGGTCCATTTCCGCTTGCCAATAACCAGACTTCAGGTCCAAGGTGGAAAACAGTTTGCTGCCGGCCAAAGTGTCTAGCGTATCGTCAATTCGAGGCAGGGGATAGCTGTCTTTCTTCGTCACGTTGTTAAGCTGGCGATAATCCACGCAGAATCTCGTAGTTCCATCCTTTTTCTTGACGAGCACTACTGGAGACACCCATGGACTAGTAGATGGTTCTATTACTTTTTCCTCTCTATTCGCTCGTGGAAGTCTTCGAGCTGATTGTCTAATTGGCTAAGCATTACCAGTATCGATTTTGTGTTTGACGGCTGATGTTCTGCCAGTCTTTCCTCCTTTTGGTACGAATAAGTCTCGATACTGCAAGATTCTCTTTTTTTTAGCTCGATCCAAAGATTGACCAGCTACTGATAACATTTGTTCGAATCTGGCATTAGAATTGTCAGTGGTCGTTGTTTGACGAACTATAGACGTCACTGGTACGCAGGATCCAATCTTGGTTTCATTCTTGATTGTAATTGGGTAATCGTTCACGTTTATCACACGTACTGGGATCTCTTTCGCCGACGTGACCAATCCTTTTCCAATTAGTACTCCTTTGCCAACTTCTTCGTCGTGGTTCCTTGGCTCCATCATAACCGGTGTACCTTCCTCCATGATTCCCTGTAGCCGTGCTACTATCATAGTTTTGCATCGTCCAGGTAGAACGGTACCTTTCCTGTACAGCTGCCAACACCGCGTTGCCTTCATATGGATGCAGGAACGCCTCCTCGGAACCCACTTTAATGGTTCTGTTTCTAAAGTCTAATTGGAAACCATGTACATTCATTACGTCCATTCCCAGAATCACGTATTCTTCAATGTTAGCTACGATTACCGTATGCGTGAACTTTTCTGCGCCAATTCCCAATTGGATTTGTGTCTCACCGTGAACGTTGGCACTCTCACCTGTGGCGGTCCGCAGTCGCAGTCTCGTTGGTAAAAGCTTCTTTTTGGAGTTTATTATTTCTGGTCCTATAATGGTCCTAGTTGCTCCAGTGTCAACCAGCAGAGCATATTTCTTGCCATTTACTTCGCCATCCACATATACACTGTCGTTGCGACATCTGAGAGAAGCTATCAGTATGAGAGGGTCTTTGGAACGATCATGGGTCGGTGCTGCCCCCTCGTAGCCGACTCGTTCTAGTTTTCCTGTGACTGGGGTTCTTGGTTTGCAGGAGTCTTGGGGCGCTTACATGAACTACGTACATGCCCTAGCTCACCACAATTCCAGCATCTGATCTTTCTCGGTTTCTTGTCCATCATATTTTTCATTAAACTGACAAACTGGTCAAATCTGTCTTCGTCACCTTCTTCTTGGATGGTCCTGATTTTGTTATATCCTGAAGCCTTCGTTGCTGCTTCATATTCAAGGGCAGCTCAATGCGTCGACTAATGTTTTCGGATGGGCTAAACGAAGCGTCCTCTGCATATCGGGATCACGTAGCCATAAATAAAGGCCTGGATGCCCAGACATTCCATCATGTTCTCTGGTGCTGACGGATAAACAAATCGAACTAGTCGGGCAATGTCCACTTCATATTCTTGAAGGGATTCATCACGTTTCTGCCTTCGGTTCTTCAGCTGAGATTGGTACAAATGTTCTAAATGTTCATGACCATATCGCATGTCCAACCTCTTCTTCAGCTGCTCGAAGTCATCCGTTTCTTCCAAAGATATCGTCTGGAGTACATCTAAGGCATCTCCGCGAAGCGCGATGGTTAAGTTCACTGTTTTCTCCTTATCGGACCAATTATTCACTTTAGCGGCTGCTTCAAACTGTTTCACATCATTGGTCCACGACATTTTTCCATCGAACGTTGGGGCCTTGACTCGGGTGAAACTGCCAATGTCTTCTAACTTAGGTAGTGTTTCTGGCTTGCAAGGTTTCGTTTGCTCGGTCTTTTTTTCTTCCTCTGGCGTGCCTCGCGTTCTTGAATCGGCAATCTTTTCCTCTAACTCCTAGATTTTCTCGTTTATCGTCGTAATCTTATTCTCGATTTTCTCGTCCATCGTTGACATTTTATTCTCGATTTTCTCGTCCATCGTTGACATTTTATTCTCGATTTTCTCGTCCATCGTTGACATTTCATCCTCGATTTCAGATTTTAGAGACGAATTTTCATTTTCAATGTCAGCGGCAATGTCGTTTTTGATTAATAAGATATCGGCAGATATATCGTTCTTCAAAGTAGAAATACCAGCAGAAATTGACGAGATTAAGGTGGAAGCCTCGTCATTAAATAAAACTGTTTCTGGATCAAAGCCGTCATTTTGCAGTGCCACTTCAAGTCTTTCTACTAATTCACTTTTCTTGCCGGACGTTTCCAACTCACGATCTTCCAATTCTGCTCTTGATTCCGCCACTTTCAGATCCCTTAATCTCTTGGCCATTTTTACGTAGCAATTTATTTATATTACCCCACACCTGACACCAATGTAATGTTTTTCTAATTTATTTAAACTGTAAACGGGTGGGATAAATTTTAAACACACGGTATGGCTACTTACTAATTTATTTAAACACTAACTCACTAACACTTAATTTATATATACTTAACTAATCACTTAAATTTAATTTATATGCACACAAACTTTATATTAGCACTTTACTGTTCGGTGTATTTTTTGTTTATTTCTCGAGATCACTTTATCAACTAACTCCTCCGCTGATCGGTCCTTATTTATATTAATGCCTTTCTTACTAGAAAATTCCGGGCTGCGGCTTACACAGACACAAATAATTTTTCTGGCCTTTTCTAGATAAGTCTGGTCACAAAAACAATGTTTAGATAAGATAGTCCCAAACAGTTATAAAAACACTGCGTATCCGCCATAATTTTAATTTCCATACCTGGCTTAGACAGAGTCGGATTTAGGGTCTATACCAGTGTGCTGTTTCGTAACAGTATTAAGAAGTGCATCTTTCATATTTTCCCAAGTTCTTATCGTACAAGAAGAAATGTTTATAGCCACATCACCACTTATTTTTGCTAAGATACTGGATATCAAATATTCATTTTGAAAATCCCCTACATCTACAGTATTATAAAACTTACTCTCTGAAATTTCAATAAACCTAGGAAGTAATGCATTGTTTCCATCAAATTCTGATATCATATCCAGATATTCTTCTTTTTAAATAGGTAATTGTGGAGTAGCCATTTTATTATAATTATGAATTTTTGGTCCTGGATTAATTAAAACTTTTGATGGTTTTTAAAATTATTATGTATTTCATTGACGTTTCGGTCGTTTTTGACCTCCATCAGAATATAAAACACTAAAAGAGAATCGGTTTTTATTATCCTAGTGTATACAACGTAAGACTATGACATACCTGTGGATTATATTCCAGCGAGTGCCACATCACATATTAAAATAAACTAAAATAAAATGAACTTTAACAATACATTTAAAAACATTTTACAACTAACAGTGTGCGTACGTCGACTTTCATAGTAGTTCTGGTGACTAAGTCTAATGGTATTATTTGAGAATGTTTTTTCCCTATACGCATTTATTTTCTTTTAATAAATAGTTAAGGTTTTTGTTGGGTTACCTACATAAAATAGTTGTTTAATTTATTATTCTGTTTTATTATATTGTTGTAAATGTTGCTTAAACATTTTGTGTCGGTTTCATAATTTAGTTTTTTTTATTTCTCTGTATTTCTATCGTTTCATAAATTTCTCTTTTTCTGGTGTGATTTTCATTTTTCAAAATTTTTGTATTTTCAAAATCAAAACTATGATTTTCTTCTTGAATATGTGTTGTTAAGGCAGTTTTATTTTCTTACCGTACTAGTGACCATTTAATTGATTTTTTAAATATTGGCTAGTTTGTCCGATGTAGACACTGTCGCAGTCCCCGCATGGAATTCGATAAAATATATTGCTTTTCTTTTGATCAGGAATTCTTGACTCTAATTTACTGAAGTTGAACCCTTTATGTGCAATTGTAATGTTATGGTTTTTAAAAATGTTGCTGAATTTTTCGGATAATCCTGGTATGTAAGGCAAGGAAAGGTACTTTTGTTTGTTTTGTTTTTTTGGAGGTTTTGATTATGGAAGTTATGCATGCGTTTTTTAAAAATGGTGTTTATCAGTTTTTCCGGGTAGTTATTGATTTTTGCTTTTCCTATAGAATTGTCCCAAAATTCTGGGCAAGATAGTTTAATTGCACGATCGGCGAGACCAATAATTTCCGACTTATTTGGGATATGGGGTGTTGTGAATTGAAATTCAGGTATCTGGATGACCAGGTTTCTTTCGTATACCACTATGTTTTTATACTATTGTTTTTGTGATGGAGTGTTAAGTCTAAAAAAATAAATTTTGTTTTGTTTTTCTATTTCTATTGTGAATTGAAGTTTGTCATGGTAACTGTTAAATTTATCTAAATTGGTTTGAGTTTTATTTCTTGGTACGGCAGTGATACAATCATCTACATAGCGAAAGAAAAAAGGAATGTGAAAATTTATACACCTTTATACAGCTTAACTCTTGGCAAATAGAAAACTAACAAACAAAAACCGGAACACATATTTCAAAAGGAAAAGAAGAACAATAGTAGAACCTTCTGTTTTTCCATTCCTTATTATAGGGTAAACATGTCAACATCGAGGTACGTACCACAATAAAATTCTATTTCTAAATGTCAATTGGAAAACTCTTTAATTTTTAATTTCCAATTTGTAATTTTTAAGTGTTAATGTCTTCATTGTAAACCATCAAATTGCAATTAAATTCCTTTCACTCCGAGTTCGAATTCGACAGTCATAGTGAGTGGACGTGTTCGAGTGTTTGTGATTCTACTGGAGTCAGATTTAATCTAGCTAAGTATTTTCCAATTAATAATATTTTTAATATCATATCATTATAAATTTTAAAATAACATATCTGAAAAACGTCTAATTAGTTGAATATGGGAGAAAAAACGGGCGGCGATAAGCCGCCCGATTTAAAAGAATCCGGTTTTATCAAGGAACAGGAAAAAAAAGATGAAACTTATAATATTATAGATTTAGAAAATCGTTATAGTCCAGGCGATAAAGGCCCTTTTTTTGTTTTTGTGGAACATAAAGAAAAAAACATTGGCAGGTTATTCCCTATTAAAATAGGTCATTATCTCCTTACGGATGACACATTAAAAAAAGAGGTTGAGGATATTAAATCAGTAGGAATAAACCGAGTGAAAGTTATTTTTAAAACCCTGGAAACTGCAAACTCCCTTGTTAATCATTTGATAATACAAAAAAACAATCTTATAGCATATATCCCTAGATTCTATACTCACAAAAAAGGCCTTATAAGAATGGTGGATACTTGCTTCGATGAAGAGTATCTACTAAATGCGATTATTTCCAATAAAAAAGTAGTAGGTGTACAACGTATGAAAAGAAAAATAATAGATTCAGATGGAAATTCTTGTCTAGTTAAAAGACAAATGATTATCGTACAATTTTTGGGCAATGAAATCCCACAGAATGTACAGATCAACTTGTGTAATTTTCAGGTAGAGCCCTACATACAACCAGTGGTACAATGTTACAATTGCTTGCGATACGGCCATTCGGCCAAACAGTGCAAATCCAAAGAGAGCAGATGTAAAAAATGCACCGATATAAAGCATCGTGAGGAGGACTGTAAAGCTGACAATATCTGTATATATTGTAAAATAAATGATCACCCTTCAGTTTCTAGGAAATGCCCCGTGTTCATAAAACAAAAACAAATAAAACAGATTATCAAGAAAACGTATCGTTTAGGGAAGCTGAAAATATTTACATCAACCCATCGTACGCTAAAATTGTTACAAATAACCGATTCGCGGTATTAAATAACTCTATCAATTTTCCTCCCTTACCTAATTCTAATCAGACATCCTTCCAAAGTACACCAATAACCTTAAGAAAACCCGTTAACAAATCCAATATTCCTTCTCCCAAAAAACGTAAAACTTCCCCTATATCCCCCACCATAGAATCACCTCCTGTAAAGAAAAGCCCTCAATTCAAAGTAAAGATTAATTCAGTTCGCACTAACCCTTACAGGGACGAATATATGAGTTATAAAGAAAAATCAGTATTTATATTATCTACATTTGTCAAAGATTTGCAAAAAAAACTTCCCTGCTACTGCAGTCTCTTTTGCAGACTCGGAAATACGAGAATTTGTAAATAATATGTACGACGCCGATAATTCTACAGATAAGATGGATTTGAGTTATAATGGATCCGGATCTGCGTCCGGATCCGAATCTGAATATTAACCTTCCCGTCTAGCGATCATAAAATTATAAAGAATAAACTAAGTTTATTACAATGGAACAGCAGGTCACTAAAAGCAAATAAAGCTAGTTTGAGTAACTTTATTAATAAAACACATATTGACATTATAGTAGTATCAGAATTATGGCTCAAGCCAGACGAAAATTTTGTTTTAAAAGGATTTAACTCAATTAAAAAGTGCAGAATCGATGGTTATGGTGGTGTAGGGATCTTTATAAGGCAGGGTATAGATTATACAGAGGTAGATATTATACAATCGTTTAATAAAGATCTAGAAGTATGCGCAATTACATTGTCCTCTTTAAACATTTCGATAGTATCTTTATACCGTCCATCTGATATAGCCGTCAATTACAACGATTGGCTAAATTTATTCCAGCAATTTGATACCAATAGTATTTTCTGCGGCGACTTTAATGCACACCATGGTATGTGGGGTCCTATACCGGATGATCGGCATGGAAAAATTTTAGCAGATGCAATCGATTATTTAGAGCTTGTTGTGTTAAACGACGGCACTCCTACTAGAGTTAACCCTAGGGGAAACCATTCAGCAGTTGGCATCTCATTAACTTCGCACGTTTTAGTAGACAGGTTAACTTGGGAAGTGTTAGACGACACAATGGGATCAGACCACTACCCAATAGCTATCGGAATTCAGATTAATCCAAAGTCCTTCACTGTAAATCCGTCGACAAAATGGAATGACTCTCGAGCAGACTGGGATACATTTCATAAAGTGTTGGAAGCAGACATAAATCAATTACTTACTGAAAATAATACAAATCTTACAGACAAAGTCGCAGCATTTTTTGAGATCATTTCTTCTGCAGCAGATCGTTCGATGCCTGTTAAAAAGGCATTTACTCCCGTTTCTCCTAGACCTATTTGGTGGGATGAGGAATGCGTAAGGATGGTAGAAAAACGTAAAACGGCATTAAAAAATTATAGAATTCATTCCAATTACAATAATTATATAATATATCAAAACTTAGCTGCGCAAGCGAAACGCTTATTCAAAAACAAACAACGCGGCAGTTGGATTAACTTTTTAAATAAACTTAATAAAAATACTCCTTTAACAGAGATTTGGAAATTTGTTAGAAGGCTTAACAATAAAAGTTTTCAATGCCCCAAAAAACCAATTTCAAAAGATTTAATTGATGATATTCTAAATAAAATAGCCCCTCCATCTGCTTCTAATTTTGGGGTTAAAACAGATGTCAAGTTTATATTCAATCATGAAGACGAATTGCTAGCTTCTTTTACGATTCATGAACTGGATTTAGTAATTAAAAAAGGTCTAGACGGTTTTATCTACAAAATAATTAATAATTTACCTATTTCAGCAAAAAAATTTTTATTGCAATTATTCAATGATTGGTGGAGGAAGCAAAAGTATTCTGATTGCTTTAAAAATATTATAGTCTGTCTCATTCTTAAACCTAATAAAGACCCTGGTTTGTCTTCATCATTTCGCCCCATCTCGTTGATATCTTGTATTACAAAAACTTTTGAAAGATTAATAAAAATTCGATTGGAACATTTTGTTGAAATTAGGGCTCTATTGCTAAACATTCAATATGGTTTTCGCAGAGGACGTGGCACTATAGACGCTGTAAGTCATTTAGTGTCAGATATACAAATAAGTTTCTCTAAAAATTACTACACATTATGTTTGTTTGTTGATTTAACGGGGGCATATGATGTAGTTGATCTTAATATTTTAGCAAATAAAATGGAAAATATTGGAATTAATAAAACTGTCTCTACCAATATTATTAATCTTTTTCATTGTAGAAAAATATTTATACGTGATCATAATAACGTATTACATGGTCCACATATAGTATATAATGGTTTACCGCAGGGATCTATACTGAGCCCTATCTTATTTAATATTTACACTGCAGATCTGCATAGGTTAGTAGATGATAAATTTAACATGATTCAATATGCGGATGATCTGTGTTTTTACTTTACCCGTAGTTCTTATGAGCGTTGTTTAGGGGATCTGGGAGAATGTATGCAGTTACTAATAAGTTGGTTTAATGATATGGGATTCAGTATCTCTCAGGATAAGACTGCTTTGGTATGTTTTACTCGACACCGAGTTAGGACTGCTGGAGCTACTTACCTGGCTGGTTTTAAGATTCCATTTGTCGACGAATTCAAATATCTAGGCATTATCTTAGATAAATTAACTCCAATGTTAAAATGTCATATACCTAGAAATGTTATTGTCACTTTGCCATCGATAAAAAAGGTGCATCCTTTTTTATCGCGATAAAAACTTCTCTTCCTCAATATCTAGTAAGCGGACGTCACTTTTACACAATGACAATGAGTCGCAATTATTGTTGTTGTTCATCCATATATTCTGTCGTTAATTTATCTTGCCAAAAAACACTCGAGCTTTTCTTTTATTAGATAAATTCCTCTTTGACTCAAAGTTTTGCCAATCACTAAATTTGCTCGAAAAACTGACATTAGATAAAATCGCTCCACCTTCGGTGTCGCGATTTTATCATGTCAGTTTTTCTCGTAAAATTAGTGATTGGCAAAACTGTTTCGTTGCAAAGAGAAATTTATCCGATAAAAAAAAAGCTCTTGTGTTTTTACTGTTGATAAAAAACTGCTGTGGACAAATCATATCAAGTATGTTAAAAACAAATGTGAAAAAGGTATGAATTTGCTAAAAGTGGTTTCCAAAAGAAAATGGGGAGCAGACGTCAATTTGATGTATACATTCTACAAGACCTATATTCGTTCCATATTGGACTACGGGTGTACATTATATGGAGCAACATCTAAAACAAATCTACTAATTATCGACCGTATTCAATATAAAGCCTTAAAAATTTGTATGGGGTTAATGATGTCATCTCCTAACCAAGCAGTTTTGGCAGAAATGCAAGAACCGCCACTTAACATACGGAGACAATTTTTAGCTGAAAAACAAATTATTAAATATAGAGCATTTAATACGGAAATGGTCCAAAAAATCGCTTATATAAATACGTGTAACCTTACAGTTCCGTACTGGAGAATAAAATCTACTCCTCCCTTGGCAGAGGCCTTTATTAATACCAATCAAGATGAAGATTTCATCTTAAATTCTCCTAAACTCCCTATATATAAGTACAGTTACAAAAGTATCATATTTCGACCAACCGTCATATACCCCTTATACACCGAAATTCCTAATCTAAATAACTTAATACTTACAACTATACTGAATGATTTCGGAGACAATATAACTAAAATATTTACAGATGGGTCCAAATATGATGATGGAACAGGAGCAGCATTCTTTGTTTCAAACACTAATCATGTCGAAAAATTCAGAATAGCAGACATATTTTCGGTATACTCTGCCGAGGCTCTTGCAATAAAACAATGCTTAATATGGTGCACACTAAATCCTGTGCAATCAGCTGCTATAATGACAGACTCGAAATCGGTTTTACAAGCTATCGAAGGATCTCCTATAAACATTTATAATCAGGAACTGATCTTAGAAATAAAAAACTTATTGTATCAATTAAAAATTAATAATAAACAAATTGCTATCATATGGGTAAAAGGCCATAGCGGCGTTATAGGCAATGAGAAGGTAGACCACCAGGCAAAAGAAGCTAGCAAATTAAAAGAGTTATTAAACTTTTCCTGTCAGGCTGACGTAATTAACAGGCATAAAAAATCCATAAGAAATAGATGGAGAGAAGCTTACAATAACAACAGCAAAAGATCTAAAAGCTTCTATTTCCAGCTTCATCCAAATCTTCCAAATAACATTCCTCATATAACAATGTTTGATTATAGAAAAAAATACGCATCAATTATAACGCGACTAAAACTAAACCATGGCCGTTTCCCTGCTCACCTACATAAATTGGGTATTCTACAGTCTCCATCGTGCAACTGCGACAACGTGTCGATAGGTGATACCAATCATATATTTCTGGAGTGTAAGAAAAACAAAGTGGCTATATCAAATTTATATACCTCTTTAAGGAACAATAACTTTCCTTTTCCATTGAATATGAGTTCTCTCCTGGCATGTATAAATAAAGATACTTTCGATGCAATAATAAACTTCATTAAGGAAGCAAGAATAGATCTGTAAGTATATTCATATGACAAAAAAAAAATAAAAAAAAAATTCTGTGGCCAATAGTCTTCGACTGAGGCCATCCCTGTCCCCCCAACACACACACACACACATTCCTTTCACTCGTAGGTACTTCTGAACACAATAGAACAATATTTGAAAAAGCCTACTATGATAGGCGAAACGTCATAAGATTTTCGTATTTTTTCCATGAAACCTATACCCAAGAAAACTCCAAAATATATAAATATAATTATTTCCCTTCGATCTTACTGTTATGATTGGGTTGGTACTCCACGCAGTCTTACTAAGTATTTCTAGTCCTATGTCTAATTATTTAATAGTTCCAAGAGGTTAATAAAATTTTCTACATTGATTTAACAGCTTCTCCAGCCACACTTACTATTAAATAATCTAGGCTGATATTTTTGTAGTATAGTAGCAAGTGTGAGGAGAATGATCAGAGACCATGATCCGCGTTTCTTCTGTTTGTATGTGTTTCGTTCAGATTATCCGTACCACAAAGACGTCTATATGGTCTGAAATTTTGTTATAGTGTCTGTAAACCAATATTTTGACTTTCCTTGATATTGTTTCCCATTTCCCCGATTTTCAGGATTAAATATCTTTATTCGTAATATAATGCCATCACGCTTGTTCCCTGACTAAGCTGGATTAATTCATTTTGCGTTCGTGGTATAATTGCATAGTATATTTTACTACGAGAACGTGTCATGTTCATTCGTTGAAGGTAACACAAATTTCAATTATTATTACTGTCAATATTTTATTGTTGACAAACGCTTCAGCAACGTAACGGATACAGTAGGTATGAAATTAAAAAAAAATAATTAAGCCGGCTGTGATGATCCCAAAAAGACTTTATCAAAAGAAAAGACATTGTTAAAATTGTGTAAATAATAATCTCAATATAGATAGCGGCCACCGAACTATTAAGGTCAAGTAAACATAGCAAAACACGTCCGCTTAGTAAAACATCGTATTCACATGCGTTAGTTTTGAATACTTCCTATAAATAGGAAAGTTCCACACATTGAAGGATGATTCATTATTATTATTTTGAATAGTACAAACGTATGCATTGTGTATCTATAATCTGTGTTAGTAGTTTCTAATTATATTTATCCCAGTGAGTTTTTAACGATGTTATTTATTCAACCCTAAAGAATGGTTACGAGGTAAGTGTTTTCTCAAAGATAAATGGTTCTATGGTTAATAAAGTCTATACGAGGGGCAATTGCTAAGTAACCACCACACGGCTTTTGACTATGGGATATAATATATATTACATCTTGAGCTATATATTACATTCCTCGTTTGCTGTTCACACTGTAATAAACAGTTAAGCTCCGGTAGAGGGCGAATTTACATCTTCAAATATAGCACAGTCGGTCGAAATAATGGGTGTATTTGGCAGAAAAAAGCGCTTGTTAGCGATTACTAGCACTGAGGAACGACCTTCAATAGCGCTGACACAAACCGGCATTTAGCTTATTTATTTTGTTTGTTTTGAAATCAGTTTCAAGCAATATAATCACCAAAAGTATCTTCCACTACGTTATTTAACCCTGGAGCGGGCGCGCTGGCGCCATTTTCTCCCACCGAACTGTAAATATTTTTATTACGCCGCCAATTCTCAAGGTATTCCAGTAGTAAACTATTATGCTTAGATAGAGACAGTCGTGTACTTCTTACCCGAGCCTGTGTGGGTTTAAAATATTGTTTTCTTAGACCTGCTCTAACTGGCGCACTGAGTGCGCCGCGCGCCTGGTCATGTAAGTAGTCTTACTTACATATATATTTTTTGATATTGTTATTGTTTTGTTGTTTATATAGTATAGTAATTATAAATTATATTCCAATTTTATTTTTCATAATTGTAGGGCTAGAAAGTACGTAACGGATGATGAATTGCGAGAAGAAATAAAACGCTTAAAAGAATCATAAGATGATGAACTACCTCTTGAAGACGAAGACATATCTGAAGAGGAGGAAATTGTGGTTCATAGTGATCATGATTCAAATTCTGAACAAGATTGCACGGAGAATGAGAATTCGGAACCGGAGTCGGACGATGAAATGGTTCCTGACACTAATTTCTTTTTAGCCAAAGACAAAGCTACAAAATGGTACAAGACAAATGTGTCAGTCATGTCTAAAGTAAAACACAAGAATTTGTTGAAAATTCAACCTGGACCAAACCAAGTAGCCAAAGAACTTTCATCCGAAATTTCTGCGTTGGAATTGATTACTGACTCATTTATGATTGAGGAAATTGTGAAGTGTACCAATCTATATATAAATAACAAAAGAGCAAATGTAGAATACCAGAGAGCTCGTGATGTAAGAAATACTACAAAGAATGAGATTGCAGCCCTTCTTGGATTACTGTATTTCATAGGCGATAAAAGAAACAATCATTGCAATGTTGAAGAAATGTGGGACGCTGAAAGTGGTTTTGGAATCACAAGGCAAGTCATGAGCTGGAAATGATTTTTATTTTTGTTACGTTGCATTCGATTCGATGATCGTAACACCAGGGAACATCGGAAGCAAACCGACAAATTGACTGCAATCAGAGTAATTTTTGAAAAATTTGTTACAAATTGCCAGGAAATTTATTCCTTGGGAGAATATGCAATAATAGATGAAAAACTAGAAGCCTTTCGGGGTCGTTGCAGCTTCATCCAGTATATACCGAATAAGCCTGCCAAATAAAAAAAGCATAACAATGTTTGAGTTATGCGACGCAAAAACGCATTTCATAAGTAATATTGAAATCTATTGCGGCCAGCAATCGGAAGGGCCATATAAGGTACAAAATACACCTACAGAAATTGTCAAAAGACTTGTTGATCCTATCAAAGGTACCAAAAGGAATCTGACAACCGACAACTGGTATAAAAGCGTTCCTCTTGCTCAAATCTTACTAGATGATTAAACGTTAAAACGTTAAAAAAAATAAGAAGGAATTACCAGTTGAGCTTTTACCTCACAAGAACAGAGTTGTAAAATCATCTATCTTTGGGTTTCGAAAGAATCTTACAATCGTGTTTCACGTTCCAAAGAAAAATAAATCGGTTATATTATTATCAACAATGCATGATTCAGGAGAAATTTGTCAAAATACAAAGAAACCGGAAATGATTCTGGACTACAATGCTACTAAAGGCGTAGTTGATACAGTTGATCAGGTGTGCGGTTCCTACTCAGTCAAAAGAATCACAAGAAGGTGGCATTTAGTTATATTCTTTTCAATAATGGACATGGCTGGTATAAATGCATTCATTTTATACAATTCCAATGCAAAAAATTAAGCGAAGAATTTTCCTGAAGAACCTAGCAATGAGTCTCATGAAACCTTTTCATGTGGAAAGGGCAAACATTACTTCACTTCCACTGGATATCAAAGCCTCTCTAGCACAATACAAATTAAATGAAGAAGTAGCAAAGGAAGCAGAACCCGACCAGAAGAGAAAAGGACGTTGTGTCACGTGTGGTAGATCCAAAAATAAAAATACTACCATAAGATGCGATATTTGTAAGGACTTCGTGTGCAAGGCTCATTCTATTATTAAAACTAGTTATCCAAAATGTTCCAGACAAACCAAATCACCAAACGAGGATAGTGACTAATATTTTTTAAGATGCAATTTTTAAAAATGTTTGGCTCAATTTGTTCTTATTCTCACTTTTAACGTTATAATTATATGTATAATTAATGAACAACATTTAAAAATAGTTTTACTGTGGTTTAGCGACAATTCATCAAGCTGGTGCACTCAGTGCGCCACGCGCCTGCTCATGTCATAATTTAAGGCGCGCCCGTCCAAGGGTTAATATGTTATTCATAATTGATAGTTTTTTAATATTGTAATAGATACCAACGAACGAAACATAGGAAGTATCACCCTGTATAACAAATTTCATTTCATATTGTAACGTATAAAGTAAAGAAAGCGGATATTGACATACGACCAAAGGAAAAACAGTCAGCTAAGCAGTCTGAATTTGTTGCAAAAAAAAGAATATTTTAACAGGAAATAATAATTACGTCAAAATAACGAAATTTTGCGGAATAGAATAAAACTCATTTTTAATCGAGATAAAAAACTATTATGCAACTCTGCCGAACGATAGGGGACAACCAATCAGGAAGTAACATGTACAAAAAAAAACGTAGCTTAGATAGCGAAAATACTGAAGCTACGAAAATGTAAGAGATGAAGTGGCAGTTGGTAAAAACTCGCGAATAGCGGTTTTTGAGGAGTCCTCAGAGTTTAAGTAACATATAATCAAGACGTAGTGTTTCAACTTACCAAGTGTAATTTTTTTGAAAGGAGGAAAAGAAAATTACATGGGAGCGTCTACTGTACGCTCTCTGGAGGGTTTTTCATTCGAAACGCGAGTCGTAGCCGTCGGCGTTTTTGTGAACACCCAATCTGAAAATTGGTAAGTCAAATTCAAAATTATACTAACTGTGTACTATGATTTTCTGTAGTTTGGTCAAATTATTAGCATTGCCCGCCCGTATCTATGATACTAGCTCTATAGTTTAATTTATGTTATTTCATATCGCATACGAGTATTCAATGGTAATATCTTTCCGTATGAATCAAGGATAGGGAGCACATTTGAGGTTAAATACTAAATTGTTAATTTCAAAGTTTCATATATAGGGTGTGTGAAATATTTAGGTTGCGGCGATTATTTTTTAAACAAACAAATTTCATTTTATTTTGCATTTCATTCTCGTTAATGTAACATGGTACCTCAAGTTTCCTCTCGATCCCATCATTGGTTTTAATTATTTACAGTCACAAGTCTTTACATACAATTATTCCTGACACTTTTGTCAATTGGGGTCATTTTTGTTTATTTTTTATAATAAACTCGCTAAAGAAATCATTATCGATTAGTTTATTTTCTCAACCAGGAGAGCATGATTATATGAATACATAACATATACCCATTAGAGTAACACATAAGATTTTTCCTCAACCCACCCCCCCCCCTAACTGACGTAACCATATAGCACAAGACCTCTCGTTACCAACGACAACGGGTAGCAGCGGAGGCCGAAGCAAACCCTTTCGGACATTTCTTCCAGGAGCCGACGACTACTGTCTCCCACGAAATCGTGGGTGGTAACAGCCAGCTACGCTGCCTTCTCGTTCCTTTAGGTACATTTGGCGCAGGTTTGTTTACACGTAAGCGGGATTTTGTTAGCAGAAATACGACGAAGCGAACAGGGTGTTTTCTGGGGCAATAGAGATTACAACGCACCCAGAAACCCAGCGTCTAGGACCATTACATTAGAAGATTCAGGGAATAGTTACATGATAGAATAACCACATATTCTTACAGTAGTGGCAGAGTTTTTTTAGAATTATTGCAGTTTCACTTAAGAGTATTACAACTGGTGACAGCGATTTGTTACATTTGGGTGGCAGCAGTTTTTTTTCCTTGGTTATTACAGAGTTTTCTTTAGTGTTATTACACTGGTGAATACGTTATTATATAGGTGACTCCAGCGAATAATTACATTGATTGATTTTTCTTTACGTTATTACATTTATGACACCGGTAATTACATGACTGAATTCCCTAGATTATTACAATATGCCTACTTCACAAACAAACGAATAATTTGGGTTAGGTTACCCGGTTAAAGCTAACTTAGTGTCCTAGAGGAAAATAGCTATTTAGCAGTTGACAGCGCTTACCGCTTAGCGATCGCCATTTTGCCGACAAGCGCTTCCTATCGCTTTTGTCTGCCAAACACACGGAATATTCATAGTTTGGGATGTAATATATATTATTGCACATTGTGAACGGTCTTGTTCAAAATGTATGATGAGCGATAAAATATTACATCTCAAAATGTAATTTATATTATATCCCATAGGCAAAAGCCGGCTTTTATGGTCCCCTTTCATGAAAAACACATATTTTTGCAAATTGACTCTATTTCATATATATCATTTTACATGCGGCTTCATGTGTAGTGTTGGCAACGTTTAAAGCGCTCATGAATCACTCGAACGTAACTGTAACGTCTCAAGCTTTCAATACGTCTAATCGATTGAAACCTTAGTTTGATGTATCTCACGCATTCATCAATTTGTCAATACACATTTGTCAAAATCATGTTTATACGTCACAGTATTTTACTTTTAGTTTATTTGCTAACATGTTCTTGTTCATTAAATCATCCTTCGGATTATCTTTCAAAAGACACTATAAAAATGTGGTACAAGAATTTTACAAAAAATTCATCTCAAAAAAACCCCTACTGTTCAATTTGTTGCGTGGATACAAGTAAGAATAGTCTTACGAAAATATGTGGAAAGCACACAATGTGTATGTATCAATCTGAGCAGTATGGAGCTGGATGTAAGGGAGTTTTAGATATTCCTTTTCAACAACAAGAAATTGATGTTATAGTAGATGCGCACAATACGGTAGGAATCAAATAGTTTATCAAAATAGAGTATAGTTCTCATTTTAAAGCCGCTATAATGCATTAAAACTACGTTGAAAGTTGTATAATGATTATGGATAGTTGGTTTAAGTAGACGTCAAATGAAAGTATGTAATAAAAAAAATATTTCTCACTATTAACCTAACCGAGAAAGCAATTATCTAAATATGATATTATATGACTTCTTCTCGTAATATTATAAATATAGAATTATTGAATCACTTTGCCAATCCAAAAAATAATCCTAGGGAAAAATTTAAGAAAACGTATAGCGACTGCGATTTGAAAAATTCTTTTTCAGTTTTTCCAAATCTAGTATTTTACCCTTAGTGTTTCTTACCATCTGTTTCAAAGTATTGGGTTCATAAATTAAACGTATACCCACGCTGTTGAAAATATTCCTTAAATATTTTATATAGGCAGGATCAAAAGGCAATGAAACAAATGTCCAATGTCATTGATAATGTGCTATGGCATCTGTACAAAGAATACAGTACTACCTAAGATATTTGCAGAACAATATAAATGCCCTGAAAATATACCATTTTTAGATTTCCGCCCAACCTATCTAATATGCGAGAAGAGTATTGGTTTACCCCAAAGAAATTGAAATTTTGAAGAGTTACTCTCACGTTTCTTATCAAGAACAACACGAAGAAACGGTTTTTAGGAAAAAAATCCTGTGTGTATGTCGTCGTCCTCGTCGTCGGCAACTCTCGTTACATGCCTTGTTAGCACGATACAGCCTCCGGAGTGCAACAAGTCAACAATTTTATGACTGAATATTGTTCAGGTCATCTCACATATGAACCTTATCGATTTTCAGCTCACCACAGCCAGTAAAACGGGTGCTATGGTACTTGAAGTACGACATTTTTGTCATTTTTTGTGAAATTTCAGTTTTTTAACACGATATATCCTCCGGAGTGCAGCAAGTCATCGATTTTATGATTGAATATTAATCAGGATATCTCACAGATGAAGACTTTTGACTTTCAGCTCACCAGAGCCAGTATAATAGGTGCTATAGTACTTTAAATACGACATTTTTGTCATTTTTGGAGAAATTTCAGTTTGTTAACATGATACAGCCTCCGGTGTATATACAAGTCACCAATTTTATGATTGAATATTGTTCAGGATCACATGGATAGACCCTAACGATTTTCAGTTTACCAGAGCCAGTACAACGGGTGCTATGATACTTGAAGTACGACATTTTTGTCATTTTTTGAGAAATTCCAGTTTGTTAGCACGATACAGCCTCCGGAGTGAAACAAGTCACCGATTTTATGATTGAATATTATTCAAAATATCTCACAGATGAATCCTGTTGATTTTCAGCTCACCAGAGCTCGTATAATAGGTGCTATAGAACTTTAAGAACGATATTTTTGTCATTTTTGGAGAAATTTCAGGTTTTTAGTACGATACAGCCTCCGTAGTATATACAAGTGATCAATTTTATGATTGAATATTGTTCAGAACAACTCACAGATAAACCCTAACGATTTTCAGTTTACCAGAGCCAATACAACGGGTGCTATGGTACTTGAAGTACGACATTTTTTGAGAAATTCCAGTTTGTTAGCACGGTACAGCCTCCGGAGTGCAACAAGTCACCGATTTTATGATTACATATTGTTTAGGACGTCCTATAGATGAAACTTTTTGATTTTTAGCTCACCAGAGCTAGTACAACGGGTGCTATAGTACCTGAAGGCCACATTTTTGGTCCTTTTTGGAGAAATTTCGGGTTGCTAGCACGATACAGCCTCCGGAGTGTATACAAGTGACCAATTTAATAATTGGATATTTTTCATGGTGCCTTACAGATGTACCTTATTGATTTTCAGCTGATTAAAGCGACAGCGGGTCTTATAAATCCAGATATACTACATTTTTGGAGAAATCTCGGTTTGTTAGCACGATACATCCCCCGAAGTGTATTCAAGTGACAATTTTATGATGGAATATTATTCGGGATATTTCACAGATGCGGAAAAGTTTGTTTTAATCATCAACACCGTTTATCTTATATGAAATCTTCGATCTAGACCCCGATACTAAACATGTAGGATGATCTATTGTTCTAGGTCGTTTCTTCGTTGTAATGAACTTCAATAAATTCTATGAATACGATTCTCATGACGTTTTTCTCATTGCTACTCACATGTTATTATAGAAACGAAGTTAATCAAAGACATTACAAGTAACAATGTCTTTGCAGTTAATCGACATTTGAAAACAAAGCTTGTAGCAGTTTGTTTCACTTAATTTTTCACTTCTTTTCGGTTTTCTTCGTACTCATTACAATCTTCACTACTGTTCCATATTCCATGCATACTTTTTCTCCTAAATTGGTTTTTTATTTCTTCATATCATAATATAATAAGTAGCATTTTTCATTAGCTGCGCAATCGAGTAGCAATGGGTCAGGAAGAAAGAGGAAACCCAGGTCCTCAACCATCAGCCTCAAACATGAGAGAAATTGAATGGAACGAGGAATTAGCGGATGTGGCTCATCGATGGGCGTTTCAGTGTATATACTCTCATGACATTTGCAGGGACTTAGATAGATACCCAGTCGGACAAAACATTGCGAAAGGAAGTTTTGCAACAAATTACGATATTTCCTTTATTGCTGCTTGGTACGATCAAGTGCAATGGATAAATGAATTTGATCTTCAAACATATCAAATTTCGTGAGTATATAATAATGCATATTTATATGACACTAGCAACCCGGCCCGGCTGCATTTTCCTACCTATGTAGCACACGTTATCGCGAACCGGCCAATTTCCGAACACAGCTCTTATCTAACACATGTAATGCCAAACGCACCTGCATATCTAGCACTTGCAATCACGAAATTATTTGAAGCAAGTTTTTAGGCACGTTTTTTTTACATCATATATTCACCATTGGTTGACTGACGTCAGTCTCCGCTGCACCGACATGTTGGAGTCACCAATGGCACATAAAAAAACGCAGTTGTTATTTACATCACTATAGCTGACAACTGACAAACTATTTTTAAATTGATTGTTGTTATTAGCAAAAATTGACGAAACTAATGAGAATACTTGAAAAGTGTGTAGTTATTTTAGCCTCCAGATCTCTGACTAGCAGTTCATCTGATAGTTCCGAGGATGAAATAATATGCACGTTTTTTGGAGGTTAAGCTGTCATTTTTTAAACCACCAAATTTATCCACCACCTCGAATCCGCGGTGGAATGGTTTGCAATTTTGGTTGATGCAACCGTAATAAATGAACGCGTCATTTCTTCAATCTGAAATCCACCAATGAATATAAAAACGTAGTTGGTAGATTGGTGGATCTACCGATGAATAAAAAAACATGCCTTTTTTACCAAATACACTGTTTTCTATTTAGATAAATTAACTCCAATGTTAAAATGTCATATACCTGGAAATGTTATTGTCACTTTGACATCGATTAAAAAGGTGCATCCTTTTTTATCGGATAAAAACTTCTCTTCCTCAATATCTAGTAAGCGGACGTCACTTTTAGACAATGACAATGAGTCGCAAGTTTGGTTACTTATAATTTCACAGCAATTAAGTGTTGGCAAAACTGTAAAAACTGTCAATTGTCTGTCAGATTTTTTAATTTTAAACATATAGTTCTTTTATTTTGAATCGGTGTGGTAATTATTTAACTTTGTTGATATAAAAACCCAAAAGATGAATCGTTTTGGTGAAGTTTCGACTGAGCAAATTACGTCAAATATCGAAAAATCTATACCGCAATCTACAAAAAACACTAAAGCTTCAATCTGGAGACAATTTATGGAGTTTTGTCAAGTTCGAAAGTATGAGTTGTCCGAAATAATTCCATTACACGAAGTACAAATATATTAAAGGATTGGGCCTATAATATGAAAAAGAAAAATGGAGATGATTATAAAGAATATGCGGTTAAATCAATTTGGAATTCGACTGCGAAGATGGTACAAGAAAAATTTTTCTGTGAGTACAATATGAAATTTAATCGGAATAAATGCAGATTACGGGCATTTGCCTTTTTTCGATTTTTTTTTGTTTTTCGTAACTAAATAAGCCTCCTGAACATAGAGAAGGAAAAAAAACTCGGCGGTCTCATCAAAATATAACATTTATTAAATCATAAATACAATTATATTATTCAATATTATTAGATAAATATGTGAAATTATTTTATTATATTGAAAATGAAAGATACGCGAATTCTTTTTAGGGAAAAAGTTTCCAAACGGTTGGCGACACTGCAGTATATTATTGTCAGTTGTCTAGTTTGATATTGATTTTCATAAGTGTATTTGCATGAAAAATACATATTTCTAATAATTTTTAGTATTCATATTTAGAAAAGTATTTGTTTTCTCAACTCGTGACTTGGTATGAAACGACAATACACGTAAGTTTTAATATTTTGAAAATTCGTTTAACGAAAAGTAGTTTTTTCCGCCACTTGTGACATGGTATAAAACGTTTTTATAATAAGACCTATCTGTAACAAAAATTTCAAGACCGAACTCGTTTGGTGGTATTCCAAAATTTAGCAATATGGCCGGCTCATCACTAGCTATTTTTGCTACTTCCTTTCTTTATATGGGTTTCGCATATTTTCCAAAAAAATTGCGATTTGGCAACATCAATAATTACCGGAAACGTCAAAAAGAGCGGAGACGTCAAAAAGAGATTTGAATAATAAACTTGAATTTAATACTTACCTTTTATTACAAAATATACGTTTCTTTTCATTTTTTTTATATGTCCATCACATTTCCAACGAAAATCATCTATGCAATATGGCCGTGATGTCATTATGAAATGTCCGTCACAAAAATCAACCGGACACTTAATTTCATTATTTGCGGGTATTAAACCCAAACGCTGCGCTTGCGATATAATCTCATTATTATTTCGCCAGGTATAGATATCGTCTAGATTAATAAAATTCATTTTTGTCGGAAACCAAGAAAATCTTAAATATAGAAGCACTACAAAAATAAACAGACACACAATTCCAACCGCAACAAATAATAATGACAATAGCTTGACACTTTTATGGCAGTTAGAAATATTTTTTTTATTATTGCCATTGTTGTGTAACTTCCAAAAGTGAACCTTTTAAAAGTGAATATTTTCATTAAAATTAGAGACAGCCAAGATTTTATTTTATTTTTAGGCTTCTAGAAACATAATCTACTTGATAAACTAAAAATTTTAGTAATACAAGAAAAGCCCGTAAACTGCATTTGTACCATTTAATCCTTTTGTCGACATAATTTTTAAAGAGGGTCGTGATGCGAGAAATAGTAAATGGAAAGAATTACAAGCTATTCCAGCGAAAAGGAAGGTATGTTCTGTAGCATTGGACAAAAAAGATATACTGAAAATGTCAAAATTGTGGAATGCAGAAGAACCAGAAGGACTACAAAAAAGATGTTTTCATATAGCTTCTTATGAATTAGCTTAGAGCGGAGGAGAAGCTGTAAACTGTAAAATATACCATTTTAAAGAAGAAAAAAACCACGATGGAATTCCAACAAATAGATTTGAATATAATTCAATATTTTCGAAGACGGCACAAGGTAGATCGGAAAAATTGACCGACAGCAAATGGTTAGTAAAATATGAAATGGATGTATTTGTCCCGTTAGATTATTAAAATTACTCTTACAAAAAAGAAATGAACACATAACATCCGATCGACTTTTATTAACTCCAAACCCCTTTTGGAAAAACACAAATTCTAAAGGTTGGTATAAAAATATTCCACTAGGTATCAATATGATTTCTACTTGGATCAAAAATTCTGCTACTAAAATTGGACTCGACATCACAAATAATAAAATTACCAATCATTCAAATCGCGCTACTACAGTGTCTCAATTAGCAAAAGCAGGAGTAAGTGACCAACAGCTTATAAAGATAACGGAACACTCATCATCTTCTTCAATTAAACCCTATCTCCAAATTGACCATGAACATCATGAGAATCTTATTAGTTCCTCACGATCTTCAAGTCCGAGAAATCAAAATGAATATTCCACAAGTGTGAATTCCACAGAAGAAAATTTTCAAATCAATACACCAAAGCAAACAATTTATAACAGTTGTGTATTTAATAATTGTACTTTCAAATAATCGAATTTTATTGTATTAATAAATATAATTATTGTTGTTGTTCATCCATATATTCTGTCGTTAATTTATCTTGCCAAAAAACAATCGAGCTTTTCTTTAACTCAAAGTTTTGCCAATCACTAAATTTGCTCGAAAAACTGGCATTAGATAAAATCGCTCCACCTTCGGTGTCGCGATTTTATCATGTCAGTTTTTCTGGTAAAATTAACGATTGGCAAAACTGTTTCGTTGCAAAGAGAAATTTATCCGTTAAAAAAAGCTCTTGTGTTTTTACTGTTGATAAAAATATGTAGACATAACACCACTGTAATGTTTATTTCTAGCAATTATTATGAATGTTGATAGTAAACAAAATAGGAGTAATGTGTTGTCATTTTTAATATAAATTATCCCTGCCATTGTCTACGACAAATTCAAAATATATCAATCGCACTCTGTTTAGTGTTTACATCCACCGAATTGATAAAAGGTGTAGTTTATACTAAAGTGCGTTTGGAACAAAATTTATAAAAACCTTTGTTATTAAAATACATAAAATCAGTGTTCAAACATTAATATTTTTCTGGCACACTAGAAACTAAAATTCTGTTAGCCTCTTGATAATAGGAGTATAACAATTAGCGCACATTTCGGCATTTTAATAAAATTCATAAAAACATAATATAAACTTATACTAAAATGTTGTGATCAGTGAGCGCACTTGAAAACCGCTCAGAAAAATCACGTCCTCCGCTCAAAAAACATGTTGAGTTTCGTTCACTGATCAAAGTGCGTTCACAGAACATTCATTCCACGGTTGTGCAGCAGTTGTTTTCTAAACCAGAGAATGTGCAGAGAATGTTGAAGTATGAGCTCTCATGGCTCTGGAAAATGTGTGATCCGATAACATGTTTTACTGACTATGGTGCGTAAACTGTAGCCCATAAATCTCCCAGCACACTGCCATCCATCCCATAAACAATTGCTACTAAGTATGACATTAATAAGTGAAATTCATTTGGGCGAACAATGACGTCTGCTAATTCTTTATTTTGAGCGACAATGCAGCGAGCTTTATACTAATGGGGTTGGTCGAATGTAACAAAAATAGGTTTTTGCTCTAGTCTACGACACTCTTCTAAAGCATAATTCAGTGCAATATTTAATGTCGTCAAGTCAGAAGGTCGCTGAACTCTAAACGGTAAAAAGCTAATATGCGACGTGTCGTACGAAATTTGGGTCACTATAACTTCATAAAATCCTTTCCATGACGGTATATTTGGTACTTCGTAAGCATGGCATGCAATAAACGCTGCATACAATAGTACAAACGGTATGGTTCTTATTTGTTTTTGGAATGCCAACTCGGAAACAGAAGGCCTTTTTATAAGTTTTTTGGAACCACCTTCGTATTTAACATTATAATAAGTATACTCGGCAATACCTCGTAGACAATGAAATGTTTCTTTGCCATCTAAAGTACCTACTGATGACATGATGGTCAATATTGTCGAATACGTATTGCGTAAAAATATTTCCAATGTTGGCATTTGGAGGGTCCATTTTAGCTTCGTATAATTGAATACTGTAGTAAGAAGCACAAACGCAATTTTTTTGTAGAATATCAATTGCGAATTTGAAACCTGACTTTCTGTATGCGTGAATTACCCATGAATCTCTTTGTTGAGAGTTCAATCTCAAAAGAAAAAAAGAGCAATATAGTGTATGAAATACCATGTAAAAACTGTGAAGGGGTCTACATCGGACAAACAAGTCAGTATTTGAAAAACAGAATAAATAGTCACAAATATGACAAACGAAACAAAACGGCACTCACTATCCATGTTTCAGAAAACCAACACGAATTTGATTTCGAAAACACAAAAATTCTTCGAAGTGAAAACCACACAAAAAAACGCGAAGTTCTAGAAATGATAGAAATACAAAGAAAAACTAGTTCCGTAAATTTAAAGACTGACACAAAAAATCTTAGTAAAATTTATAATAACATTATAAAAACTTAGAAATATAGAGAAACACGTGGCACATTCCAAATATAATAAATTTATTACCACTCCCTATATAAATATAAAATCCATTTATTACCACTCCCTATATAAATATAAAATTCATTTTAATACCAGTCAATACAAAAACGACACATTAGAAACTCGTTACGGCTGCTTTCATTGTATAGAACAAATACTCGTATATTCCAATACAAATATTCATCAATGAATGTCATATTTTTAAAATGTTCGTTTTGTTTTGGATGTGAGTTATATTCTGTTATGTGATGCGTCCAAAAAACATCTATAAAATATATTAAATAATCAAATGAACGTTCTGTCGAAGGTAAGATTTATTTGTTTTGCTTTTAAAAATTCTTTCTGTAACTTGTACCATTTCTTTTAGTTTTAACAAAAATTTTATTTCTGATGAAGGTCATGTAAAGACCGAAACTTTAAATAAAAATGTATTAACTACTAGTTAAATGTCTTTAAAAATGGTCCTCAATCCCAAGAATATAAGATAAACTATATATATATATATATATATATATATATATATATATATATATATATATATATATATATATATATTAGTTCAGTTCCTTTATTTGAAATTTAAAAGAAACGTTGAAAATAAGGAAAATTATTTATATTTTGTATGCAATACTTTTGATATACACTGTATTGTATGTAGAATCAATAATTTTGAAAGATTCGGTATATATCAAATTTGATATTTTAATTTCCGATGACATTTATGCAGAATGTATTTAATGATAGATATATCATATTACGATTTGGAAAAAATATTTGAAATTTCAAAATACAGAGGTTTCGCTAGGAGACTTACAATTGTAATAAAAGGATTTAAAATCTCTCTTTGTTATTGGGAAATTTCCTAACCACAGGAGAGGAGATTTATTTATTTGGAAAAAGTTTAGTTAGTTGAATTTTAATCCCCACTTTTTGTGAATTTGATGATATAATCAAATAATACAATCAAATCATAAAGCCATCCATTATAAAATCAATGCGTGCATAATTTGAAGAAAATTTGTATCGTATTCAGTTTAAGTGGCTCCAATTATATTTAGAAAGTGTCCAGAATTCTAAATTCATTTAGAACAGTACGAGTATTTTCCTGTCCCATAGTATTGGTGAGTCTCCAGTTTTTAATTATTTCTCTAGAATAACAGGCCTTTTGAATAAACTTAAATAGATGCATCTATAAAGATATTTTTGAATTCAAACTAAATAAAAATTACATATGAAAATTTACATCAAGCGACGAATTTTATGAAATAGACAATTTTGGTCGGAGATAGTGGTATTTGACATTTATACACGTCAAGTGTAAATTCAACAATTTGAACTCTTGTTAAAAGTATTTAATTAGGTGTTTTCCAGTACATAGGTTGTTTTAATTTTAATGTTTGTAGATAATATGATTTTGTTCTTTAACGATATTATTGGGGAATACTAACCTTTGAAAATTTGTTATTTGATAGTATAATATAATATGTTTAATCTAACTCACTGTGGTATTCATTTAGCACATATTTCCATACAATTAAACATTTAACATTCAATAAAAATTTTGATTTAATCAGTGACATTCGAATAATTATCGGTGATAGAAAAGTCGTAAATGTCATAAGATGAATAAAGGGCCTTTTATAATATTAAACAAACAGTAACTCGAGTTCTTGTGTCAACAATCTGAATAATAGAATTAATATTTAATTTGGAGAATACTTTAAATTTATAAAATTTGATGCATTGTTTTAATAACAATTTTGATCCCACCCTGAGATATAGAGTGATTAAAGTTCATTGTGAATAAATTAATCTTTCGAAATACAAAAATAATAGTTATCATAGCCGGGCATTGTTTGACAGCTACTGTCAAATTGGAATATATTGCATACGCAGCTAAAGGTGTGTGTGCAATATTGTTGCTACAATCACAGATTGTACAACGTGGACAAATAAAATTTCAATAGTGTTATATTCATATATTCATCAAAATAAATTATAAATAATCGATATATACTTAACAATATATACGAACAGGGGGTTATTTTGGCATCAGGGAACACCAAATCAAAAAACTTCATGGAAATTTTTCCGAAGTCGCGTCATGCTACTCTCTACAATAGTCCTATTTCATTTTGAAATAAGCCTAAAAACATGAAACTTCCACATTCAATCAACAACGACGTTTTTATTATATATGTAATTTTAAAGTCTGTAACGTCAATATAGATATATATATATATATATATATATATATATATATATATATATATATATATATATATATATACCGTCTGGCTTTCCATCTATTTATTAACATACATTTCAAAGAAGATCTTATTTTAGTCACAATATAGAAATATTCTTCGAGACACTTTTAACTTTTTAAAAAATATTTATCTGAATTTTATTTACAAAGAACTTAGAAATACAAAAGTAACTTGACAAAATAACAAACTGTTAATAATAAATGAAATGAAAAATTGAACTGGATTAAAATAATTGAATGAATGAATTTTTCATAGTCATCAACCTATATTTAATACATCGGTGTTATGAAATTGATGATCGCGTTGCTTGGTTGGAGTTCGCTGACCATGGGATAGGGTCGGAGTCCATTCACATTTCTCCTCCCTCCTTTGGTCCAGACTTAGTCCTCGAAGTCTCTGAGAACAACTCTTGAAGAATCTGGATTTGAGTTGGTTGTAGCTTGGGCCCATATAAGAATTTGGAGATTCTCTTCCCTTTCTTCACAGCAACTGTTATAAAGATACCTAAAACAGTTGAAATTATTATAAGGGAAACAATGCTAAGCCCTGCGGAAAATTGTGGCAGAAGATGTATCGGTTCGATGGGTTGAAGTTGACCGTGCGTCTCTGGAATCTGGAGTTTTTCTATCTTGATTTCGTGCTTTGGTACAGTTTGATTGGGACTACTTGCGGCACTGGGAGCTCTTGGGCAGTTTTTCTGTTGTACTATATTCCTTCTATGATAATCGGCTCATTTTTCATTAAGATGCTACTTCTGCTAATTTCTTCATTTTGAATTTTTATTGGGTGAACTATTCCCAATAAAATTACTCTCCTGGTTTCGTGAGAAAAACTCTCCGTTGAGATTGATTTGGTACAATTTTCTACATTTGGAATTTGACACTGAGATTTTACAGGTTTTGTGCAGATAATTTGTTGGGCTAGGTTGGTGCAGGCTTCATACAATCTACCATTTGCGAAGTAATGCGCAGGTGGCAGAATCATTATGTGATCATTATTAGGAATGGGGTAGATTCTAAATGTGGGATAAGCCTCTGGATAAAGGATAGGGATTTTTAATATTATGAGCATTGTCTTGGTGGTAACACAAACTAAAGATTTTGATGATTCAATGAGTTGGTAAGGATGTTCGTCACTGACTAAAAGGGCGTTTCGAGAATATATTTCTAACAGTGTTTGTTTTAATGTTTCCAGTTCGTCTAAAGTAAAGAGCTCAATATTTGAAAGATCTAGTTTGGATAAAGTTATGGTTCTAATTAGTTTTAAAAGGACTTCATTTACAATTTGGAGATTGAGAATTTTCGTTATGAAGAGCAACGGGTCCATTGCAATGGGATGATAACTTATTTACTGTTGCAACAATTACGTTACTATTATTGTTTATTAAATTTAAAAGGTTATTAAATATCGTATCAATAGAATGACCAAAAGAGATTTCATTGTTAAGTTTAGTTATAATTTCCTTTCCATGGGTTCTACTGCAGTAATATGTGATTTTAATAATTCTAAGTCGTAATCGTCGGGATTTCCAGTTATGTACTTAATTGTTGTACCTAGAAAGTTAAACAATCCTCTTCTATGCTTACGAGTTATTTTATGAAGATTGTCTTTTGCTTCATTTAGGAGATGATTGTATTGAAATTTCACAGAAGCTAAGGGTCCGTTTTCTAAGGGTGAATCGAAAAGGTCATTGGGGTTTATTTCTAAAGTGTTAGCTAATTTCTCTAAATTAATATGTAAAATATGTCTATGATAATGGTTAATTTCATTGGATTTGCCAAGTTCTTCTGCATAATAACCGTTATTGGGGATTTCCTGTATCTTGATAAGATGTCCCATGGATAGGGTCGTCCTGCAAAGAAGGTATTTCTAAAATATCCCTTATTTTCACTTTACGAAGTCTTTTAGCAAATTTTAAGTGTGTACTTGTTGTGTTTTGTTTATTCGTCTTGCCGATATTATTTGTTTTATTTTGTTTTTTCGGATGTAATCTAGAATAAGGGGAGCTCAATTTAGGTCGATGTTTTTTTCTGGTTACGTAGAGAGAGGAAGAGGGATCAATTACAGGAATTGATTCGGATTTTTCATTTTGTTTATCTAAAATTTTCTGACGTTTTTCGTTTATTATATAGGTCAGTTATAAAGGGTTGTAGTTCGTCTTATGTCTTTGATTGTATGTTTCGTATAATGGGAGATCAAAATCAAAATGTATTTCTTCGGCATAAGGGCCATAGAGAATTGAAAAAGGTGAGAAGTTAGTAGCACTATGAATGGACTGATTATAAATTAAAATGGCATTGGTGAAGGTATCGTCTAATGGGTCTTCTGGATTTTGTTCTCGTAATGTTCTAAGTTTTTCTATTAGGGTAGAATGGAACCGTTCAACAGGGGAATTAGAAGATGAGTTATTGACTCTTGTGAAATGAGTTTCAATTTTATGAAGTTTCATAAATTCTTTAATTACAGCAGAATTAAATTCAGTGCCATTGTCACAAACAGTTTTTTTCGGATAATTATGATGAGAGAAATAGTGTCTTAATTTGCTTAGAATTGAAACAAAAGTTTTACCAGAAATTTCATAGCATTGGGCATATTTGCTGAACGAGTCGACAATTGTTAAGTAGTAATTTTTGTTACAGTGGAACAGATCAATATGGATTATATCAAAAGGTTTTTGTTCTAATAATGGACCTAACTGAGGTAATTTATACGGGTGCCGTTCATATTTATTTTTTAAACATATTTCACATTGGTTAATGAAATTTGAAATTGTAGTTCGCATGGAGGGCCAATAAAATTGATTTTTCAAGTCTTTATAGGTTTCAACTATGCCGTTATGATTTTCGTTATGATACTGTTTTACACACTCTATTTGTCTTTGTTCTTCTTCTATGTCCTGTAGTAATTTATTACAAAAAACGGCCTTAACTGTCGTGTCAAAAGTTTTCTTAAAGTATTCACAAATAAAAGGTCGAAATTCATGTGGTACGTGTAACGCAAATTTTTCATTAGGTCTAAATATGTTTTTAAGAGCATCAGATATTTCCATTCTCCAATCATCAGTGAGAGTTACGGTATGCCTATGTTTATTAAAACATTTTTTATGAATAATGTCGTATTCGCTGGACAATAAGAATTTGGTTTGTAGCAGAATTGATAGGATCTTCAGATATAAGGATTCCGGAAATCGGATTTTCGATTGCAGTGTGATTAGTATCATCGCTAAGAGACTGGTTTTTCTCGAAATCTTCAAGAAATTCGTCTAAGTCAAAATTGTCTGGAGGTTCGACACATATAGAAGAAGATGAAAGTACATTGACCTGTACTCTAGAAAGACAGTCGGCAACTTGATTTTCTTTGCCTTTCCGGTATTTTACGTCAAAATTATAGTCTTCAAATTTCAGTCGCCATCGGGCTAATCGGGATGTGGGATCTTTAATTTTGCAAATCCATACAAGGGGATTGTGGTCACTTTCGACTGTGAATTTTTGACCATACAAGTACGGACGGAAATGTTTACAGGAATCTAATATTGCCAAAAGTTCTCTTTCGATAGTTGAATAATTTTGCTCGGCTGAGTTTAAAGTTCGGGAGTAGTGAGAGATTGGATGATTATTTTGTGATAATACAGAGCCTATGGCTATATTGAAAGCGTCAGTTGTCAAAACAAAAGTCGAGATATTGGAGAACTGGGACATTGCATAAGAGTTGTTTGCACTTCTCAAAGCACTCTTTATAATTGTCGTTTGTTGGGTCTATGACAGCTCCTTGGCGGGTACATCGGGAAAAGGGGGATGTTATTCTTGCAAAATTTGGAATAAACCTTCTATAATATCCAATAAGTCCTAAGAAGGATCTCACTTCTTTGACCGTTTTTGGTATTGGAAAATTCTTAATAGCCTCTATTTTGCTAGGATTGGGCTTAATGCCTTCGGGAGTTACGATATGACCAAGAAAAGCGACTTCTTTTGTCAGAAATTCAGATTTGTCTAATTGGATTTTTAACTTAGCTTTCCGAAATGTTTCAAAAATTGCGGCAATGTGAACTAAATGATCTTGAAGAGACTTAGAAAAAATAATGACATCGTCCATATAGACGAAACAACATTTCTGGAGAAAGGGTCTAAGGATGTTATCCATTAATTTTTCGAGAGTAGAGGGTCCATTTTTAAGACCAAATGGTATTCGCAGAAACTCATAGTGGCCGTGGGGTACGGAAAAAGCTGTTTTCTCAATTGAATTTGAATGAACTTCAATTTGATGGAAACCTTGAGCTAGATCAAGAGTAGTAAAATTCATAGCTTTGCCTAGGTTATCTAGTATGTCTTCGATATTTGGGAGGTTATATTTATCTTCGACAGTGTTCTCATTTAATTTACGATAATCAATAACCATACGGAATTTTTTCTTGCCAGAAGCGTCTGTTTTTTTCGGTACAACCAGATAGGAGTGGAATAAGAAGATATTGACGGCCTAATAATTTTTTTATCGAATAATTGATTAACCTGTCTAGTAATTTCCTTCTGCATTGCTTTCGGATGTCGGAAACCTTTAACGTAAATAGGATTTTCATCTTTTGTTCGGATTTGGTGTTTAATGGCAGAAGTAAAAGTTAAGTCAGAGTTATCGTCATAGAAAATATCTTTGTATTTATTACAGAGTTTTCAAATTTTTTCTCTTTCTTAATGGTTTAGGTGTTGAGTGCGGATTATCGATGGGTCAAAATTACTTGGACCATTAGATATTTCGTATTTATTTAAATTTTCGACATGTATTGGTTCTAATGACAAAGGACTTGGTAAACAAATATCATTAATGTAACCGTTTTTGGCAGTATGAATTGATTCAGGAATTTGAATATTATTTATTGTAATTTCGGGAAGGATGATGTCGCCGTTGAGAATGTCAACAGGAACTTTATTGTATAAGGTATCAAAAGGAATAGTAATATTAAGACGTTTTAATGTTAGTAATTTATTTTGGTAATCTATTAAAGCTTGTAAACGTTCTAAGTCATAATTCCCTAATAGTATGTCAAAGTATTTACTCCAGTCGGCAATTCTAGCGTCAATAGGTTCTAGAATTTTAAATTCTTTAAGTAATGGTGTTTTGATATTCGAGTTATATTTTCGTGTAATTTTCATGGACGTCAGTGTAAATGGTTTATTATAAACATGATTTGAGTTGAAGAATGTGGAAGCTTTAGGAGAAATGATAGTATCGGATCCTCCTGTATCTATTAAAACTTTTAGTTTAGAAGTTGGCATAATGAAATATGGTAGTTGCGGATCGTTGCGAATATTATTAAGGTTTATTGAAATGGCATTTCGTAAGTGGCCTCTTGAAAATTTTCGTCTTGACCGTCTGCGTTAGTTTCAAAATTTTTTTTAGTATCGTCAATATCAAATGTATCATGAGAATTTTCGAAATTTTCATTTTGGTCGGTATTTACATTAAAATTCAAAGTTCTTCTTGTCGAAGTGTTCATAGGTTGGTTTCTGGTAGAAATTGTTTGTACACCACTCATTGGTCTTGGAAGATTTTGTGGAGTTTGATAATTTCTTTGGAATTGCGGTGTATGAAGATTTGAGTTATTTCCGAAAAAATAAGACGGTTTATTAAATGATTGATTATTTCCAGGAGTGTTATTAGACCGGGGTCTGTTAAAACTATGATTATTTCTAGGAGGGTTATAATTATGAAATCTATTTATTGGAGAAATCGCGGCATTTGGATGGAAGTTATTCCGAGAAGAAAATGTAGTATTCGGTTTAGTACGGTTCTGCGTAAAAGATTGATTGGATTTATTATGATTGGGATTGAAAGAATTTTGTTTGGGTTTATGAAGAGGAGGTAACTTTTTATTTTGTTGACTCCTTAAGAAGTTGATTGTTGATTCTTATGATTATCGTAAGAGATACATTTTTGAAGAGCTTCGTCAAGAGAATTTATTTGGAAATGTGATAAATATTCACAATAGGGTTCGTTAATACCAGTGCAAAAAGTTTTTAAAGCAATATTCTTGAAGTACGGGGTTTTGAAATTTACAGTTTCCACATTATCATTTAAAACTATATGTTGAAGCAAATCATTAAGATTATTTGAAATTCTTTGATGATATTGATCATACGTTTCGTTATCGTACTGTACTGTAGTAGATAATTGTGTTGATAAAATATCTTCGGAGCGTCGATCTCCGTATTTAGCTAGTAAAGATGGACGTACATCTGTCCAAAGCGATAAATTTGAGAGATTTCAAAAATCTCTAGGTTCACCTTTTATACGAGAAATAATGTTTGCGTTTAATATAAACTCTTGAGGTTGAGTAAGATTTTGTGTTCTAAGAAACGTAAAAAGTTATCTACTGATTTTATAAAAGTCGAGAGATTATCTCCCGTATTAAATTCAGGAAGGGTGGCACAAAGACTAGAAATATCGTTATTTTGTAGAGACATATTTAAGCTATTAATGTTTCGAGTTTCTGAAATTTGATTTTTAGAAGATCGAGAACTATTAGCCGTATTAATGGATTTATGGAAAGATTTGACAGCAATAAATGTAAGTTACTTTCAGAAATATCACTAAAAGTGCTCATAAAGGAGAAAAGGAACGTTGTACTTACAAGAGGATGATCACTGGGGATGTCTTCTGCATACTACGTTGTTTTCGCCTCGGTTCGTTGGATTTTCTCGTCTAACAACTAAAGTTGACCAGGAAACTTGGGTTTCTGTACGAAGTCAATCCTGTTCGCAGCGCCAGAGACACTTCGAGACACTTTTAACTTTTTAAAAAATATTTATTTGAATTTTATTTACAAAGAACTTAGAAATACAAAAGTAACTTGACAAAATAATAAACTGTTAATAATAAATGAAATGAAAAATTGAACTGGATTAAAATAATTGAATGAATGAATTTTTCATAGTCATCAACCTATATTTAATACATCGGTGTTATGAAATTGATGATCGCGTTGCTTGGTTGGAGTTCGCTGACCATGGGACAGGGTCGGAGTCCATTCACATTTCTATATATTAACATCAAAATATAAATGCTTAACAACATAGTTTGTATTTTTTATTTTAGTCACAATATATTAACATCAAAATATATGTGCTTAACAACATAGTTTATATTTTTTATAATAATAATACTAAAATCTTGGTATTTTGAGTGTATTGTTCGTGGTTAGAATTCTGTATATAGTACAGTAAACCCATCGCAATAATCAAACGGCATCACCAAATTAACTTTGTAGGTTTTGTGGTCAGCCAAACTTCGACAACAGAAATGCCAGTACTAACACGTTACCTATACTGGTGGAAATGTTATAATGTATCAAATTGTAGTATACCAGGAATGTGATCATTGATAATTATACTATTATTTGGGCAATATATTCAATTATCAACTAGCTCGTTATCATAACTTTATTATTTTTGAAAGTACTATAGAATAAGATTCAATAACAATTCACTTTTGAGCAAATAGATACTGAAAATTAAACAATTTCAAGAACCTAACATTTTTCAGATTCGAAAGTCCCCTACGTTATTACACTCAATTTATTTGGGCTGACAGTTATCAAATTGGCTGTGCGAGAATTTTATTTGAACATGAAAATGGCGCAAACGTTTCATATAACGAACATTTTATTTGTAACTATGGACCAGGTGGAAATTTACCGGGACAACCTGTATACAGAAAGGGTCCACCATGTACCAATTGTCCTGAAGGAACAGGGTGTAGTATTATGTATCCAGGATTATGTAAAAATGAAATTTATTATGATGATCCTGAATTTAATATGGATGATAATATAAGAAATAAAGAGTGTATACGATACAGAAGATCCAACTGGACTGAAAGGAGCAACAGCCAACCAAACTGTGTATCAACTGTATTAACCTATATTTATTGTATATATTGTATTTGTATTTTAAATTTTTAATTAATATAATTAGTAAAGATACTCCAATTTTCTATCAAGATAGATTTAAATGAATTCCTTAACGACTGTGGCATCAAATTTTTCCGATTTTAATTGTTCTCTTTGCGCGTGAAGAAATAATTACACCTGTTTGATTTAGAATTTGTTATGAGAAATTTAAAAAGTTTCCAAAGTATCCCTTATTCTAGAATCCTATAATTTTCATCATTTTCGTAAATAATCTATTGCTTGTTACCAGAACATATAATTAATATTCAAAATCTTCTTCTTCTCCTTCTTCTTCTTCTTCTTCATACGTTAGGGCTCGGAACAATTGAGATGATGAATGCAGCTTTCATACAGTTTTATAGGTGGTCGTCTTGTATTTCAAGTTGTATTTGGTAGTTTTTCTTTAACAATTTTCACTAACCGGTCATTTGGCATTTTGTCTACGCGGTTTCTTCACTCTGTTCTCCTGTATCTTGCCCTTTTTACCACGTCTTGTATTCCACATGCTTCTCTTATTCCTCCTCTTCTATTCCGCTCTTAATTCCCTAAATCCCTCTGTTACATCGCATTTATCAGTTTCTTCAATGTCGCTCACAATAGTAGTTTTTCTACTACCACTATGCAAAACACGCTTTTCTACACAAATTTTTATACGCAAAGCTGGCCTTTTCGTAGATATTCGTTGGAAAATTAATAACTTACAGTGAGAAAATTACACGATATGGCACTTTTCTGCACGGAAAATTATTTTTGACAATATACCTAACATTATCTTTATAGTGAATTTCGTTGACAGACACTAATATCACAATTAATGAAAAATTATTTTCAAAAAAAGATACATCTGGCATAACAAGTCAAAATTGCTCATGTCTACATGATTTTTCTATATTTAATATTCATTTTTTAAATTCTCTCTCTTTAAAGATTACATAAAATACAACTCACTTTTTTCTCTCATTAATAAACGTGGTTGCAGAATAAATAGTGTGTGCAACTCGTACGCAAAGCACTTTTCCCACTCGCTGGCTCATGCCACAAACTTCTGCACTCGTGGAAAAAGTGACGCTTTCCGCATTTGATGTACAATAGTATATTCCGATACGAGTGCGGAATGAATCTAATTCCATACGAGTGTGCATGTTTTGCCTCGAGACGAAGTGTGCCCGATGCGATTTTTTCTACAACCATAAAGAAATTAGAAATTTGAACATTTTCATTCATCTTTTTTTCTACGACTGCACAAGCTTAAAGAATACAAGTGAATAGTTACACAGTGAATTTCAATGAAAACTATCCACCTTGAATAATTTCAAACAAGAGACTTTTATGGTAAAATGTAAAAATAGGTCAAAAATTATTTGAAGGTCGACGTCTGGTTACGTACAGTGTTATTGGTTATAATTTGACCACCCCTTTATTTCTCTTATGCGTACAAATACAAAAAAAAGTTTTACATAAAAGTTGTAGGAGTATAAATTAATTTAAATAAAATGTACTTTGCACACCAATAGCGTTTTTGAATTACGGGGTATAATATACACATACAAATAGAAAAAAAGTTTCAAATAAAAGTTGTAGGAGTATAAATGAATTTTAATAAAATATACATATGACAAATTCGGAGAGGGCTTTTTTGCTCACAACAATAATATATTCTTTTATAAGTCTAGCTTTTATACTTTCCAAAATAATGGACAGTAAATTCCTAAAGTATTTAAGTTAGTATCTAGCTAAGAAACGTAGTTAGCTATGCATGTCTTACTGCAATATTGTTGATGCTATCTGTCAAAATTATAAACTAACGTAATAAATACAAATAATTGCTAGCTATATTTTTCAAAAATGGATTATACGGCTTCTGAAAAAGTAGAAATATTTTCTGTATATGTCAAAAAAATAACAATAATAAACCTGCTAAAAGACGAGAATATCTACAGATGTATCGAAATCGACGATGTCGTAGTCTAAACACATTTGTAAATATTTACCATCACGTCAATGTCTATAATAACTTTTTGAGAAAGAAACGTATTGCCATAGTAAATTAAGAAGAACAGTTGAATATACTGTTACACTTTAAAGGTAAAATAATACTTTTATTCAATTAATATTAAATTACCTAAAAATATATTCTTAGATTAATACACATCAAAATATCAATTACTTTTATTTTAGAGAATGCAGAAAGTAGTATAAATAAAAATAGGTAAAAAAACTTTTTAAGTTAAACGGTTTTATGTTAAACATACATTGCAATGTTTAAGATAAATGTACTAAAAACCAAAAAATAATAAAATAGATACAGTCGTGGGAATTATAAACATATGCATAGACTAGACTAAAATAAAACCGTGGGGCACGTCAATTGTCTACAATCGTTGATTAAAATTTTTGTTTTGTAATGTTACACTATAATTAGGCAGTTGTTCAACCGACAACGATGGACGTGTGATAAGTAGGGCTAGAATGTGGAAACAAGGTAGCAAGCTCGATTATAAGCGAGTTTTAGGGTTTCATAGTGGTGAGCGAGTAGTACTTTTATCATGTTTTGTCGATTAAAGACAAACTACGAGCAGTGAAACGATTCCTCGCCAGCCAGCAGTGTGAATGTCCAACGATAAACTAGTTGAAACATCTCTTTTATTTACATGGTGTGTATAACTATTGGAATTTCCATGAGCAAGAAAATAGTAAGTAATTTCCTCACCGTCTGCGGGCCAACTGCCTAACGACGAATTAAACGATTCTTCTATCGCATATTAAGTCGATAATTTGTAGACAATTGACGTGCCCCACGGTTTTATTTTAGTCTAGTCTATGCATATGTTTATAATTCCTACGACTGTATCTATTTTATTATTTTTTGGTTTTTAGTACATTTATCTTAAACATTGCAGTGTACGTTTAACATAAAACAGTTTAACTTAAAAAGTTTTTTTACCTGTTTTTATTTTTTGGTTTTTAGTTTTTATTTCGCATTCTGTTTAATTCATTTAGTGCTTCATTATTGCAAGGTTTCTTGCCCGTTAGTTTATTGCAGTCCAACTCCTCTATACGTAGTCCCTGCAAAGATCTTGCGCCTGAGTCTTGAGGGGAAAACGCTAACGACATATCATTTTGATCCACCCTAATGCCATACAGTTCTCAGCGCGTTTTAACCTTTCACCTTAACTTGGGTGGTGTACCGCTAACGACGTATCATTTTTAGCCACCCTAACGCCACACAGTCCTCAACACGATACAAAATCTTGACTTGGGTGGTGGATTTGGGCTGGATTAATCAGATACCTAAATTACATATTCAATTTCTAAATTTAAATCTTATTATTATACGCCATTTAGTGGCTGCACCCATCTTAAATATTGAGGTTGTATAGTGCACTGTATTCTTCTTGTCAAGCCCTTTTATTTGTTGATACCCATATTGGTGGGATTGATAAAAAATTGTTATCAGCCATTTGGTAGCGGCGGCCATCTTAGATTTCAATTTTGCATAGTAAATTGTATTCTACTTGTTGAGACCTTTCATTTGATACCCATGTTGATGGGATTGATAAAACCTACGTTATCCGCCATTTTGTAGAGGCCGTTATCTTGGATTTTAATTTTATATAGTATATTCTATTCTACTGGTTGAGCACTTTCATTTGATACCCATATTGATGGGATTGATAAAACCTACGTTATCCGCCATTTTGTAGCGGCCGCCATCTTGGATTTAAATTTTTTATAGTATATTGTATTCTGCTTGTTGAGCCCTTTCATTTGATACCCATGTTGATGGGATTGATAAAACCTACGTTATCCGCCATTTTGTAGCGGCCGCCATCTTGGATTTCAATTTTTATAGTATATTGTATTCTGCTTGTTGAGCCCTTTCATTTGATACCCATATTGATGGGATTAATAAAACATAATTTATCCGCCATTTTGTAGCGGCGGCCATCTTGAATTTATAATGATAATGAATAAACATAATTGTATTGTCACCAAAATCCAAAGTGTATACAAAATTTCAGATTAATCGGTTGACAGGAAGAGGGTGAAATTTGAATTACTAAATTTGACCCAAGAATAAATAAAACACACGGGGTGAGCTAAATAAAACCGTTTAAAAAAGCTTCCGGTGAATTACAGACAAGTTACTATAAAGTTCAAAAAACACTAAAAAATAATAACTATCGTCCTCACAAAATTTTACCAGTACAGGAACTATGTGAAGAACATAAGCGAAAACGATTGGAATTCTGTCAACAAATGATAAGAAATTTAGACGACAATGAAAATTACTTTAAACAAATTATTTGGACGGATGAATCAAGTTTCTCTACATCAGGTCTGTTTAACAGAAAAAATAGATTTTCGTTGGAACGAAGAAGTTTTAGGAAATACAAAATTATACAATTTAAAAAATCAGGTCGAAAATCTATTCATGTCTGGTGTGGAATTTTTCAGGGTAAAGTAGTTGGGCCAATATTCTATAATTTCACTTTAACGGGTCAATTATATTTCGATTACATTCTGCCACAGGTTGACGATTTACTTCAGGAATTTCCAGAAGACGCGCTTAATGTCATAATATGGCAACAAGACGGAGCACCTCCGCATAATTAAAGGGCGAGAACACTTAAATAATGAGTTCGCAACTTGAATAGGTAATGGTGGCACGATTCAATTGCTGCCAAATAGTCCTTTAACGCCTATAAATGGCTTTTTATAGGAATATTTAAAAAAAAAAGTTTATTCCGATACCAGTAACAGTATTGCAATAATTAGAGAGAAAATTGAAGCTGAAATTGAACTTCTTAACCATCGAAATAGTAATAAATTTTTAAACTGTATAGAAAATTTAAGGAGAAGGTATGAACTTTGCATTGAAGCTAACGGCGGTCATATTGAGCACTTGCTTTAGTTTGCTTAAAATTATGAAAATATCAAATCGGTTTCTATTTTGTAATAAACACTGTATTGCTTTTTATATTGTTTGCTATTGTATTGTATTTCGTAATAAACACTGTATTGTTTTTTATGTTGTTTGTTGATGTCACACCCAGTCGCCTATTTTAAACATTTACTGTCTATTACTTTAGAAGTCACTTAGTTTTGACAGATAATATCAACAAGTGCAGTAAGCCATGCATAGCCAACTACTTTTTTTAGCTAAATACTAACTTAAATACTTTAGGAGTTTACTGCCAATTATTTTGGAAAGTATAAAAGCTAGACCTATAAAGTATATATTTTTGTTATGAGAAAAAATGCCCTATACGAGTATGTCATAATATACAGGGCGTTCTATTTGAAAAAACATATTTTTATATTATACCCCGTAATTCAAAAACGCTATTGGTGTGCAAAGTACATTTTATTAAAATTCATTTATACTCCTACAACTTTATATTATTATAACCAATAACCCTATACTCTTCGTAACATTCACCTCCTCGGCCCCACGGTCAGCGCCTCAGTTTTTTTAAATGGAACACCCTGTATATTTATTCAAAATTGTATGCGCCTCTGATACTTTTTTTTTAAATGACATTGTTGGCGCCTAAGCTAACCAAACAAGTGGCCCTTCTGATCATATGGTAGAGCCCTTGGAACCGCTATATGCATTACATCAAGGGGCGAAGATCTATTTGATGGTATGTAAAAAATTTAGGTACATCCACCCATTTCCTTCGGGGAGGGTTTAGGTGGTTCCCTCTCCATTCCTTTGCTCTTTTCCTTTTTGTCTGAATATATTTCTGACAAGATGTGCAACTATATCCCAATTCTCTTTTGTTTCCAGCATTACGTCTATGATATTTTCTGTGCAGAGGTGTTGTGCAAGCAATGACGTTGTGGTCTGTCGCTGTTGTTCCCATCTTGGGCAAAAGAAAATGGTATGTTCTACCGAATCTACTTCACTCATGCATAAGAAGCATTCAGCAGTTTCTTTTATTTTAAATCGTTTCAGGTATGCTCCAAAACATCGATGACTGCTCAGAAATTGCGTTAGATAGAAATCGACCTCTCCGTGTTTTCTATTTAGCCATTTTTTTAAATCTTCAGTTCATGTCGCTTTTTCATTTTGGATATTCCATTTATTTACCCACTTTCGTTGGTGTTGGGTGTCGTGTCATAATATTCCTATTTTCTGGTTCAAAAAAGACTTTGATCCTCTCATCTATCATAAGATCTATCGGCATAATGCCTGCTATTACCAGGACCGCATCAGTTGAAATCGTACGATATGCTCCGCAGACTTTCATTGATATATGTCTTTGCAATCTTTCCAAACACTTGATGTGTGATTTTTTTACTGGATTTCCCCATATTGGTACAGCATACAATATTATGGAGTGGACTACGGATACAAGGATCCTTCGTCTACTTGAAGTGGGCCCCCTTATCTTTGGCATCAATCTGTTTAAGGAAGCAAGTTTTTTTTCAGCCTTTTCGGTTATTTTAGAAATGTGATTCCTCATGCTATTGTTGCGACTAAAAATTAGACCTAGATATTTTATATTTTCACTACTACGAATATCCGAGTTATCTATTTCAATTATCACATTTGTGAACTTACGTCTTCCTTCTAGTATTACAACCTCTGTTTTATCAATAGCTAACTTCAGGCCTATTTCTTCAATCTCCTCGGCAATTTTTGCAAGTGCAACGGTTGCTATGGAGATGAGAGCCGTTTCATTTTTTGCTTCAACTAAGACTGCAGTGTCGTCGGCATATCCTATTATTTCTACTCCTTCTGGAAGTTTCAGCTTCATTATGTGGTCGTAGAAGATATTCCAAAGCAGTGATCCTAGGACGAAGCCTTGTGGGACCCCCATCGTGATATCTGAACTTTTTTCTCCTACCAGTAAGACCGTTTTTTAGGTAGCTTCCAATAATTTTTCTTATATATGGGCTTATTTTTCTCAACTCTAGTTCCCTTATAATGATGCTCCACCGCGCAGTATTGAACGCATTTGCAACATCTAAAGTAATAAGAATACACAGGCTTCGATTCGGAAAGGAACTTTTCTTAATAGACTCTATTTTCTTTTTTATATTTATCATGGCGTCAACTGTAGAGCGGCTCTTTCTGAAGCCATATTGGTTTTCAGACAACTCATGACCTGCTTCTAGTTCGTGATTTATTCGTGATGCGATCATATACTCCATTACCTTTACCATGCCGTCCAGTAAACAGATTTCGTTTCCGTTTGCTCATTTTTCTTTGGTTTCTCTATTAGTGCTAATGTTGCCCTTTTCCATATCTCGGGAAAGCTTCCATCTCTTATAAGTTTATTCATTACTTTTAAAAAGTGCTTAGGGTATTCCTTCACTATGACTTGGATCATCTCATTTGTGATTTTGTCTGGACCTGGTGCTTTCCGTAGCTTAAGTTTATTTACAGCGCCTATCAATTCGTTTTCCGTAAAAAGTTGAATGTCGTCTTGTGTAACTTCTATTTCTTCCCAACTCTGAATTGTTTCTTCTGGGAAGAGCTCGCGTGCAATTTCAAATTTCCTATCATTGGTTAGATCAATTTTAAGTTGCAGAGCCATTCTCTTCATTCGTATTTCATATCCTTCCCCCCAGGTATTTTCATTAGTCTCGTCACACAATTTTTTCCAGGCTTGCTGCTTGGCGTTGTTTATGGCTTTCTTTAGTATGGTATGTTTTTCCTTATAGTCCTATGTTAATAGATTTTTCTCTGTTTCACTCATGTGTCGATTTTTGTTGGCTCTTGTTAGTTTCCCCTTAGCAATGTGGGTACTTTTTCGGATATCCTTTATGTTGTCATTCCACCAGTACACTGAGTTTCTCTTAAGCTTCCTTCCTTGCCTTCTAAAAGTACAGTTAGCTGCTTTCTTAATCGCAACCATTATTTGTTCAGCTTCAAGATTTTGGTCCATTTTGTTAAGTTCTACCTCGAATCCTTTAAGAAAATGCGGTAATTGTTGTTTACAGAAGATCCAACCTTTCTTTCCTGTCATTGTTGAGACTTTATCATTACACCCGTTGTTTATTATATATAGGATGTCCTGGTGCAGGCTGAGGTTTTCTTCATCTGATACCTCCCAGCTGATTATATCCTCGGATATTTTCTCTGAGGTCAAAGTTATGTCTAGATAAGATCTACTTTCTCCTCTAACAAATGTAGGCGACTCGCCTTTATTTTGTACGAGGGCATGTTCGTCGATTAGCTCAAGTAGAATTTGTCCTCTGTTGTCTATTATATTACCCCCCCATGCTGGACTTTCTGCGTTAAGATCCCCAGCTATAAGTAATGGTTTTCGATGGCCTCTTAGAGTATTACTTAGCTGTCTGATGTATTCTTCAAACATTTCTATAGTAATATTTGGTGATATATAGCATGAGTATATTACTATGTTTTCCAATTCTATCCAGACATATCCTTTACCTTTACCATCCCAGTTTATTACTTTTATTTTATCTTTATTGAATATCCGTATGCTCGCATCTAATTGTTGGTCATTATACAAGTTATTTTTTACATGTTTTTTGTTTGGCTCTGATATAATGGCTATGTCGATTTCTCTCTTTTCGCCGTTCTTATATAGCAAATCTATGGCAGCTCTACTTCGTCCAAGATTACTTTGGAGTACCTTAATCCCCATTATGTTTCAGATATTTTCTTCCTTCTTCTCTTCTCCAACTCACGACCAGCTTTCTGTAGATGGGACACGACATATTGCCAGCCCGGTGTCCAACTTTCTTACATTCATAACACCTCGGCTCTTCTTTACACTGTTTTACAGTATGTCCTTATTTCGTGCATTTTAGGCATTTTCCCATCAATTCATTTTCGGCATTACAGCCAGAAGCGTAGTGACCGTATTTCTGACACCGTAAACATCTTACTGGTGTAAATAGTTCTTCGATTTTACACGCATTCCAACCAATCTTGAGTTCACGCTTGGATACCAGCTTATTGGCTATATCATGCCTAGTTGAAATAAACGCAGTTACTTCTCCTTGTTTATTGGCCTTTTCTAGAACTTTAACTTTTATGCGATTAAGTTCTTCGCCACTTAAGTTCATTTCTATTTGTATCGCCTCTATTACGTCTTCTTCTAAAGTTTCCTTTAATAAACCTCGTAGGACTATTGTTTTTCCTCCAGTAATCACTTCAGCACTCACTTGTTCTCCTATGCGCCTCTGATACTGGATTTCAAAAAGTGTATAATACTAGAAGTGTAAAATGAATCATTTTGGAGCTACAATTAATTTCAATTCAATAATAGAAACGGTTCATCACAGTTAAAATGCCTATACTAAGTTGACTCAAACAAAAAGTGGTCTATTTTTTGTTTGACGTTTAATAAATGAAATGTCAATAAATTTGCCCTGTTGAAGTAGTACTTAGTATCTCAACCGTGAAAATGGTGTACAGTATACAAGAACGAGTTTAAATTGAAGGTTTATACTACGAAAACGGTAGATCGGTAAGATCTGCCGCTAGACAATTTAATGCTGTCATCCCGAGAGAACTACAACACATAAGTACGTTACTGAGTTGATGCAAAAATTTTTAGAAACAGGATCAGTTACCAATAAAAGACATGAACCACTACGAGTAGTTAACAACGAAGCTATGGAAGTTGTCGTTTTAGGACAACTTACGTTAGAAGATCAGGAGTCGGTATCACAAATATCTATTGCACTGGGTGTTTCTCGAAGCAGTGTATTCAGAGTTTCACATAAACATAAATGTCGCCCTTATAAAATGAAATTAATGAAAGAACTATATGAAGACGACTTCGACCGTCGTCTACAGTTTTGTGAGATAATGAGTCAACGACTTACTGACAATCCCGAATTTTTGTACAATATCTGCTTCTCAGACGAATATACATTTGCACTAAGTGGTATTGTTCACAGACATAATTGTAGATACTGGGCACAACATGACCTACAAGTAATGCGGGAATTCCATACTCAAAGACCACATAAGTTGAACGTTTGGTGTGGTATTCTAGGTGATCATATTGTTGGACCATATTTTCTTGAAGGAAATTTAAATGGCGAGTCTTAACTACAATTACTTAGAGAAAATGCTGATCCGAAAATAGTCCACATACTAGAAAATGATGATAATATGTCTGAAGATCTACTGACATTTCAACGAGATAGAGACCCTCCACATTACGACCTCGAAGTACGACAGTTCCTAGACGAAACATTTCCTGGTCGCTGGATAGGCAGATGAGGTCCAATGATGGAGTGGCCATCTAGGTTACCAGATTTAACCCTACTAAACTTTTTTATGGGGATATCTCAAAACCAAAATTTTTGCAACTCAATTAGAAACTGATTTACGTCAGCGAATTATTCACGAATGTCGAGCAATACGTCCAGAAACATTACATAATGTGAGAAGCATTTGAAACTCGATTGGACCATTGCGTGGCAACCAATGGAAGTTAGTTTGAGCACCTAATATGCTGATTTGTTATTGATATTTAAATAATTTCATTAATTTTCTATTATTTAAATCGTTTCTGTTATCGAATTGAAATTAATTGTAGCTCCAAAACGATTCATTTTACACCTCAAGTATTATACTTTTTTGAAATCTAGTGTCAGAGGCGCATCCAATTTTGAATAAATATACAGGGTGTTACATTTAAAAAAACTGAGGGACTGCCCGTGGGGCCGAGGGGGTGAATGTTATAAAGAATATAGGTACATAACCAGACGTCCCCCTTCAAATAATTTTTGACCTATTTTTAGATTTTTCCATAAAAGTATCTTTGAAGTTATTCAAGGTGGATAGTTTTCATTGAAATGCACTGTATAGAAAAGGTCTAGGTATCTAGGAACTCCCTACTGAAACGTCTAGACATCGAGGGTACCCCACTGGGAAGGTTTGGGCATCGAGGATCCCCTACCTAGAAAAAAGTTGATTCTCCATATAAATATATGTGGTCTGAGGAAGTACCCTCTAGTAACTATTTAATGTACTGCTGAGGGTCTGGAAGATGTGACATTTTGCACGCCAGAGCGCATCGGAATGAGTCAATTGTATGAAGGCTGTAGAAAAACTACTATTGTAAGTGCCGCAAATCCAGCTAGTGGGAAAGTGCTTTTTTTCGGGCTATGATGGGAAACCCATATTCCCAGGACACAAACAGTGTTGGACTCCTTCCCATGAGGACGCCTACCAACCAAACCCACCTCTGTTTCGCCGTTAGTGCCGCCTCGGAATCACTACCCTAGCATACTTCAAGGCGGGCGGCGGTCCCTCACACTCTTACATCTTATCCCTTCTACTTCTACCTCTCATGCCATATCCAGTCCTTCTCTCTCCCTAACCATGCTCTCCACCACTCTACTTACCTCCATCCATTCCTCCTCCCTCTTCAGCATTATCTTCGCCATGTTTTCCCAATACACCGCCTCCCCTAGTTTATTTGCCAACCTCTTCAACACTTCCTCATTCTTCTAGCATCTAAACACATGTCCCACATCATCCTCCATCTCACACCTCTCGCACAGTCCCGACTCCCTTCTCCAAATCTTTTGGAGGTACCCTACTCTCGACCCATATCCAGCAAGTACCTGTGTCAAGTAGTAGTTCACCTCACCGAACTTCCGGTCCATCCAATCTCTCCTACTTCCAATAGCTGCTTTTAGTGCGCCCTGATACTCCTCCTGTAACCACCCAAATTGATCACTAGCTTCGCTAGTATTGACCCTATGGGTTACAGGTAAGTCCAACTGTCCCCGGTGACAACCTTTCGGGCATTCAGCTCACTTAGTGGGTGAGTGGGAGTGAGTTCTATCAGATATCCGGGATGTTCTAAAATAAAATGGGCGCCAGCCAGGTTTCTGCTCGGCCAAAATGTTCGTCCTATTCCAAACCTAGCAAATGAATGGGAAATATTAAAGAAAACAGGTATCTAAACTTACCAACGTGATTATTGTCGCTGTAATTAGGTAACAAACAAAAAAAAAGGTTTAAAAGACAGATACTTAAATTTTCTTATCAATTGAAATGCTCCTAATAATTGATTCAATTTTGAAAGATGCGTAAAAAAATGAAAAATGACTGGACTATAACGTCTGTCAAGTCATTGAATTAGCTATTAAGTAAAAAAACTATTTGAAAAATAACTGGGCTACACAGAGCACCGAGTTATCAGTAAAACATGTGAACTAATAAAAAACACATAGTGAAATATAACTGGGCTATACAAAACACTAGTTATCAGTTATACATTTAAACTAATGGAAAAAACGCAAAATTATATATAACCTGGCTATACAAAACACCAGTTATAAGTTATGTATGTGAACTAATAAAAAAACGCAAAACTAAATATAACTGGGTTATACAAAACACCAGTTATCAGTTATACATGTGCTTACACTTAGCTAGGAAATAACATATGTCATCAACGCAAAAAAAATAATAATACAAACCTTAATTCAGGGGATAGCTTTGGTACCAAGGTGATCTACTGTAACTCAGGTTGGATGTGATTCAACATGATAAGTTTAAAAAAAATATATGTTACATAAAAGAAAATATATATATAAACAATTAAATCCACCCCATGTTATCCCCTCATCATATTCTCGTCCGGAAGAATGGTGATCGCCTCATCACCCTGGTCTAGGCAGAACCAAATGGTAAAGTACCCCAGAACAAGTCCTGCAGGAAAAGGTAAGTATCCAAAAAGAAAGGTATCCCTCCGGGAAAACCCTTAACTGTACAGATAACATTGAATCACTAAAATGTTATCATCAACGACGAAATTATTAGTTGACTGAACTAGCTTAAGGCTATGTGTCTAGACTATATTATTATCAACACCAGATGGGTTGTTAAAATAAGATGAAAATAATAGCTGAAGTGAAACTGAAGATTTCCCCCAAAGAGTTACTATCTAATATACTGAAGTATTGCCTCTACAGCATAGATAAACTTTATTTACATATGGAACCAGAAAATGTTTCTTCCCTAGTGTTCTACTAATCGAGTTAAAGTTTTACTTGAAAAACCTGAATGACTACTATGTGAATAATATATATATATATAAAATCTAAGCGATAACTAAGAAATTAATCTTATGTATAGCAACTGATTGACCAAAATGAAAAATTACACTAATAAGCCAAGAATTATCTGATATGTGAACACATCTTACTGCAGTACGTAGAGATATGAAACAGAATGATACATTTCAACTAAGAATATTGCAAGTACATGTGCCGATATCCTATAAGTAATAAGCTAATCACTCGATCAGACAATATAAAAACGACTTGACATCTATTCTTTGAGAACGAAACTCATGTGAAGAATATCAAATATAGAATCATAAGTAGAACACAGTTAGGATGTAGCCATAAAAAATACATAGATAGTTTTTTTGTGGTTCAAAACGAAAAAAATACCCCTGAACTGTACAAAAATATATACTACTTTACAACGAATTGAAATATATCAATAGTTACAATTTTAAATCCTTTTCTTTAATAGAAAATGATTGAAAAATGTCTAAACATAGTTTGCAAAAAATATATATAAGATCTCTTTTACATACCTCTAATTGAGGGCCTAAAATCTCCTCGAAACTCCTACAATCGTCTCATCAAAAACGAGAATGAAAAGGAGTTATCCAAATACCAACGTCGCTATGATTCCAGTCAAAAATCCCTTCAAAAAAAGGTAGCCTGGTTCCCAAAAACGGCCAATATCCACCAAATCTCCAAAAAATACAGCCACCAACAGCTTCCCGAATCAATTTACACCATCCTGATTATTATCCCCAACTGGGATGGTTTCAAATACCATATATAAATCAAGATCTTACTGAAAAACATGTAACCATCTCGGAGTTCAGATTAGAAAAGAAAGTCAAGGATGCGCCAATAACACATGTACCCCTACAACGCAACTCGAGTAAGTTTTCCAACCAATACCAATCCAGCTGACAGGAATTCGTTTTAACCACAGACCATAGAACCACAATCCGCTTAAAACATCGAACAGTTAACCCAAAAATATTAATAATAAAAGTTCGCATGTCATCTACGAGCACATCGGAGAGGAAATCTGTAAGCATAATGAGTTGTCTATGACTCGTAAAGTCAAACCACAAATGCTAGACAGAGATCTCGACTACTCCTAGCGCGAAACGACAAACGAACGCAGCTATCCAAGATGTATCTGTCATCGACCAAATTTTCAATTCCAACATAACCAGACTTTTCAACAGATAACAAATACAGTGATTCTTAAATATTAGGAATTATTTAAATGATCGTAGTACCGTAGTATCCCCGCAGATATTAATGTACAAAGTCAAAAAACCAGGAATTATCACACAAATCAGATGTAATCAAACAGTTAACGTCTTATGGGTAAATGTTCACAATATATTATAGTGACAACCAAGTCTTAAACAGAAGTTTCTGAACGATATGGAAATACTTACTGAAGTCATGTCATCAAATATACAACTATCTCGAGAGACAAGTATGTATAAACTAGTCAGCAAATTTGTTTTAACACTAGTAAAATGTTTTAGACAAAGTCAAGGAGTCGACTACAATCGAACCCTGATAAGTTATAGCACTTATCAGCTAAAGCGGGCAGTTTTTCGGGCAACTGGGGCTGGGCTAACACCACAATATGATGTAACCAAGGCAAAAATCAGTAGTCCCACGGTCACTTATATCTACAATAGAAACCACAAGAGAGATAAAATAAACCCTTAACACCCATGAAATATACAACAACAAAAACTAACAAGGAAACTAATTACAGGAATTTTAAAAAGGTTGGCGCTCATTTTGTTTCATACGATAACAAAACTTTACACTCTTCACACTTACCTAGCGACAAATATAAAATTGTAGTCATGGTGTGAAGACAGGTTTGGTTACAGCCTGCACCACTTCGCCGGAAGGATAATGGCAGAGTTATTCCTAAAACTCTGGGCTGACAGAAATGATTTCAAACGATTACAAATATGATGATATGAAGCACGGTCGGACTTGGCTATCCAACCACACCCCTAGGTATTTCACCGACTCCTTCATACGAATTCTCCTACCCTTCACCATCACGCCCACTTCCCTCGTCTTACTGCGTCCCTTCACTAGTAGCCCCACCGTCTTTTCTTTAGCCACTTCCAGTCCGCACCGCTCAATCTTCTCCACAATCTTCCTACACATCCTCTCCGCCTTTCTTTCTATCTCCGCCTCCCCCTTTACTGTACATACCGAACAAACGTCATCCGCATATACCGTAATCTCACACCCCTCTTCACATACTATCCCACAAACCTCATCGAAGACACACTTCCAGAGCGTCGGTCCCAGAACCGAGCCCTGCGATACTCCAGCATCCATCTCATACCTCCTCTCTCTAGAGTCTACTATCACTGGCATCAAATAATCCTCTACTCGACTGACCAAACCTCCCCCACCCCAAGCCTCAGCAACGTACGTTTACTGACGCTGTTAAACGGGTTTCCGGCATCGAAGAACACGAGTAGGGACAAGTTTTTGTTCCTCCAGCTGCCCTCCCTAGCCCTTTCCACCAAACTCATCACCCTGCCCAGCGCACAGATACATGATTTTCCCTTCATAAACCCGTGCTGATTTTCCCAAAACCCCATTCCTAACAACATTCTCCTCAATCCTATTCTTTATTATCCCCTCCATCAATTTACATATACCACTCATCAGGCTGATGAGCCTGTAGTCCCCCGCCTGCTTCCCCTCTCTACCCGCCTTCCTCACCAGTATCACCCTGGCCACCTTCCATATTCCCGGGAATTCTTCCTCTATCAGCACCCTGTTAAATAATTCCCAGAAATACTCCCCATTGTCATTCAGCAGCCCCTTCACCACTTCACCACTCAGGCCGTCTATCCCTGGTGCTTTCCTCACTTTAATGTTTCTTCCCCCCTCTTCTACTTCCTATTTCTGTACTGACCTAATTCCTCTCATTTTCCCTACCGCTCTAGTTTCCTCGACTTCCCAATCTTCCTCCAGCACCTCGTTCCCGTTTCCCCCCCTCCTTTTCACCGCTACCTCATACACCTTTCCCCGTGGATTGTTTTCCAATTCCCCCTATAGCTCTTCCCATTTCCCTCTTTTTTGCCCTCTCCACCCTACGCTCCAGCTCCTTATTCTTCTCCTTGTAACCCCCTTTTCCCTTTATCCACCCTCTTCCTCTCAGCATCCGCCTTCGTTCTTTCTTACCTTCTCCACCCTACGCTCCAGCTCCTTCTTCTTCTTCTCCTTGCAACCCTCTTTTCCCTTTATCCAGCCTCTTTGTCTCAGCATCCGACTCCGTTCTTTCTTACACTCCCTCCACAGCTCCTCTATTTCCTCATTCCACTAGTAATTAGCCCTCCTCCCACGCGTATTACTCCTCTTTCTCTCTCTTTTACAGCTCTGTATCACCTCGTATAATTCATCTACTTCATGTCCAAGTCCTCTCCCACTTTCTTCCTCATACTCTCTATCTCGGTCTTTGTCCCCCTCCATCCCCTCTCTTCCGATAATTCCTTTCTCCCGGGAAAAGTGCTTTGCGTACGAGTCGTACACATTATATTTTCTACAACAACGTTTATTAATTTTAACTTTGACCGTAAGACTTTAAAAAATTAATATTGAATATTAAAAAATCAGGTAAACGTAGTTATAGTTAATAGTGAAAATTTGATCAATTTTGAATTGTCATGCCTGGTGTATCTTTTTTGATAATAAGTTTCCATTAATTGTAATATTAGTGTCTGTCAACTGTCACTATAAAGATAATGTTAGATAGTCAAAACAATTTGACATTGACATTTCCGTGGAGAAAAGTGACATTTCCGTGCGGAAAATGCCATAACGTGTAGTTTTACCACATTCTAAATTAATACATTTCCAACGGATATCACACGGAGCAAAATGCCTTAATTAGATTTATTTCTTAAGATGCCCTTAATAGCTGATTTAAAAAATCAAATAGTGGTTTAAATAATTCAACTGATTATTAGTATGTGCATAATAATTATCACAAGTAAGTTGACTTTGCTGACACATTTTTATAACAGCTATTCGATAAAAGGAAGTTATCTGGAAATCTAAATGCTCTTATTATAGTCATTTCGTCAGAGACATCATTAAATTGTTTTAATTCAGCACCTACTAGTACTAATTAAGCTCCCACTTAACACTATTTTCAGTACCAATAAAATTGATAACCTATTTATTATTACGCAGTCGTCCTATAACGGTAATTACGATATCCAGAAATGAAATTACTGTTTTGCATTGAAATGCAGTTTTTTCTGGTCCGAACATTTCCGATGTGATTGCCAATCTCTCCCATATTATTGGAACATCTGCGCATTTCATATTCTGTTTTGTGACGTGAAAGTATTATTGTTTGGTGTATACCTACATGACTTGCTTTTGTTGCAATATAACTGAGGTTAGGTTGAGTAAGGCCGACGGTGTAAATTGGTATAAATGGTGTTTAATAAACTGTTAGTATGATGGCGCTTGAGTGATATAATTTTATAATTTTCGGAAATTAGGAAGGTTTATACCTAGTTAAAAAAACATATAGGTAATATGCAATCAAAACTTATACTTAATAGCCAGACTTTTAGTCAAAGTAACATCAATGGAGACACTTTATAATTATACCATTTCACCTACCATTTTCTACTTAAGATAATAGACTGTTCTCTTTAATAATAGTTTGTAAAGTGACAAAAACCTTGAACCACTCGATAACAGTTATACGAAATTCTGTTTTTCATTTGAACATTTAGTAACCTTTACTATATGACAATATGATTGCTATTATAAAATCCTATAATAATTATTCACCCTCGATATCGGCTATACGAAATTTTAAAGAGTACGTATATCTAATAACAGGTATTCAGTGGTGTCCAACAAAGTGACTTTAATAACCGTAATAATGAACTTAGTTGATGCTTATTATATGCAAGTTTCTAATAACTGTTATTCAATTTTTGCTAACCGTTAATGGAGATTTCTTTCAGTGTAAAGAAATCAAGAAAAGGTTTGCTTTGCCTAGAAAAATGTATGTAGAAAATCGTGTTTTGCATAGTAGTTGTAGAAAAATATTATGTAAATGGCGCTGTGAAATTCTTAAGAAATTTGGGAGAGAAGCAGCAGCTTTGTTCTGCAATGAATCAAACCTTTGGTCTTTTCTTCAGCCATGTATACAAGTTGATGAGCCCGAGCAAGGAAGTAAATCAAGAGAAAGTATTCCTTCAGCAAACAATAAATTTTATAATATAAATTGAGATTAACAAAAATCAAAAATGAAGTAAAATATCCAGAAGTATCAAAACAACTGATTTTCACATTTTCGTTCAATTTTTTGGGAAATACACGACACTGTATACAAAAACTAGGAATAACACTGACTCCATGGCGACTCACAGGAAGCGAACATCTATAAATCTGACCGTTTTCGAGCAAATAGAACGAATCGTTTTCTAACCAAAGAATGTGACATAAATATGTAACAAAATCTCTTAAACGGGAATTTATTTGATAGAGTAAAAATAGCAGTTAAACACTTGGAATACGATTTGTTTTTGTCGAAGATCTTATATTCATATGTGCAAGTTATCAGAAGTATAAAACACGTTTATGTAGTAATATGAGGGGTTAGTTTGTAATTATTATGTTGAACACGTTCAGGGCAAAGAATAAAACAAAAATTATGAGCAAATTATTGATAAAATCATTAATTTCAGTGCAAAGAATCTGATGAAATTTTTTATTTCTGTATGGCTTGAGATGAGGAACTCGAGTCAACTGATACCAAGCACTATATCGTCGTGGATATGGCAATACAACGTATGTCAAATAACTGTACTTTTTAGGAAAGCTAAAAAGGTTCTCTAATTTTACTTATCCAACGGAAGGATTATCATTGATAGTGTATATTATTGACTCTTAGGTATCTAATAAAATGCACAAAATAGATTTAATGAAATTTAACATTCTTATTGTGATCCTGGGACATACGCCATAGTGCAACTTAAATTTGACTATCTTGTGTTACATAAGTCTTTTTGTAAAATTCATAATCCCCCAAGCTCGATTCAAACAATAAATGGATGGGTACTAATGGGTAGGCTAGTAATAATTCTTATTCCAAGCACATATTTCAAATATTTATTAGTAGTAATATCAGCAAATTATATTATACCAAAAAAATTAAACATCATAGTAAAAACTTATTTCAAATGTGGGTAGTCTTCTCGAGAGTTACATCCATATTTTAGATTATCGTAAAACATTCGGTAATCATTAGGTATGAATTGTTTTAATTCTTGCAAGTGAGTGAATTTTATAGCTTCTATAGATGGTGATTCCTGGTAAAGTGGTGTTGCAGGAATTTACCCAATATTGGTGTGTAGAGGTCGATGGGGCAACTCGCTCCATTCATCTTTGAAGTTTAACTTATAGTTTATTTGGCCTCAGGAATATATTGATATGCACATACGTCCGTTACGCAGGGATCGTCCTCCTTTTTTCCAGGTCGAATTGATGAGAAGTACAAATTACTGGTTTTGAAAAAATCTGTGAATGCTAAGGATTCCGCTTGGTGTGGTGTGGGAGTCTTCCTAGCACTTCTGATAATATGGAGGTAGTCTGCAGGAACGTACACTTCACGGCTCCTCCCAAGCTTTTTCTCAATGGAGGTATGAATGGAGTCAGCCTCCATTTGTGTATGGCCAACAGTAAGGTACTTTTGCTCAATTATAACGTTGTTCTCAATTGCTATTTGTAGAAGCTCATTGGCTAACTTTACATTTTTATTTTGATAGCCACAGCCGTCACTCTATACAACTATACGACGGTTGATGTTTTGCTTATTTTCTTATTAAAAATCGATTTGAAATAGATGCAAACACTTCACTCTCCAAACCTCCAGATGCTTCATGCCAAACAAGGTATGAAGTATGTCGATCATTCAAATTATAATAAGTCAAGTTATGAACTTTCAGTTTGGTTTTGTAGTAGTTCACGGAAGCATTTCATCTAGGTGCTAGTAATATTGCTTGGAGGTCTACGGTATAGGCACAGACATTATCGCCATCTTCAATGAATGTGCTTTCCTTGTCTCACTCCTTTTCCTGTCGTGCTAGGTTTTTATTCTGGATGTGTGTTTCATACTCTTCTTGGCTTATATTGATGCTGCACATTGGTCCTTCTTGGGACTAGAAATAGCTATATTCATCGCATTGGCGGTCTTCATAAAAGTTTTCCAGCAGCAATGGCGCTTATTAGAATTCTGGCATATTTCCACGTATGTTTTATGCATTTGGCAATAGCGTTCCCAAACTGGCTCTACAAACAGTTTTTTATGGAGGTACGACAATAATGCGACTCCCTCTAAGGAAGGCTATCCAAAAAGTCTTTAACATTTTTAACAATATAATGATTTGCAGAAGGGGGTGCTTGATCTTCTTTATTCTTATTGTCAGCACGGGGATTTCCATCCTTCAGAACCCATGACCTAGCTGTCTTCTATTAATACCTAGTGTGCCAAGAAACATTGATTTGCATACATGACGATTCACCCTTTCAGCTTCTGCCATGCAGATTAAATTATACTTAAACCCATTTTTTTCGAGATTCTTTAGGTTAAGTATTTCGGTGTCTGTATTTCGTACCTAAAATTTCCACCATTGCAGAGACAAAAATCATTTTTGACTCCCATGAATCTAGTTCCCAAAATGTTGTAAAAATTCGTTTTCGGTCTTCATCGGAAAAGTTTGTGCACCCAAAATGTGGTTGTGGACCTTTTTTCCCTACATTATGACCCTTGCATCGTGGTGATAATTTTCGCTCTTCTCTTTCAGCGATTTGTTGCCATTTCCCAGAAGCGAGTTTCTTAAGTCCGGTGTATGCGTTTCCATGTAGCCTATCTGTATATCTTTTGCGTCGTTTCCATTTGGTAGGTCAGCTTGCTCTTTGCTTTTCCGAGAATTCTTCTTTCCGTCAACTAAACGTACATCTGATTCAGAATCTGAAGATGACGAAGGCCGGTATTCAGAGCCAGAGTCTTGAAAAGGTTCGTCTTCTGACTGTTCCGGTGCTACAGTTTCTTGCTCCGCTCCCACAATTTCTAGATCTAGTCCAATTCTTGCACTATCCATCTCCGTTTCCTTTTTCTCTAGTACACGTCCAGCAATTTCCACTTCTGGTTGGGTTATTTCTAGCTCCGTTTCTACTATCTCCATTTCCACTTCTGTGTTTATAAAATTCAGTTCTGGTTCTGTGATTTCTAGTTATGACTCTGCGGTCTTCAGCTCCGGTCCTGGATTATCTCATTATCATTAGTACTAGCAAGAACTTACCGATTTGCAAGAAGGGATTTCTATTTAGCTGATGGGATTCCGCTGAACTCAAATTAAGAGCCATTTGGACCATCTTGCTTGCTCTGCTCATTCTTAAAAATAGAATAACAATAATTAATATACTATAGGAATAGAGGGTGGCGACTATGCCGGCAATAACGCAGCTACAGCAAAAAGCAATTTAGAAATAGTTATTTGTTTATAATTTAATACTCCCTACAAATTTCGTTTAGAAGATACTAATAATAATAATGGTCAAATATTATTATTTTGAATTCTCTGAGAAAAATATAGACGAAAAATATTTTAAAAAATAGCTGGTACGCTCATTTTGTTCAATCGAGTTAAGATCAGAAAAATGATGTTTGCTACTTTATATTTTTATGAAATTAGATCAATATTATAATTAATACTAACATAAAAATTCAACTGTTCGAAAATTCAATTATTTTAATTAACATTGTTTCAAGTTTCTTGACTGTTAAAAAGCTTCAACAACTAGAAATACTGCGAAAAAGCGGAAGAAGATTGTTTAATACTGTGATTTATAGGTTAGAATTTGAATAGTCAACTTTTTCAATTATTACTGGCAACAAGATACAATTTTACAGTTTAAAAATGAACTGTAAAAGACATCACACCAATATTAAAAGACTTTACTTACCTTAGGCGACGGTAAAATAAAAAATAAGCACAAAATTAATGTAGCAAAATTGCACGTCTACTTTAAACAACAATATACGTCGTGACATACGACTATTGCAGTAGCCACTCGCACATTGCGATGACTTTTATGATATTATTTAATTTCTTAAATTGTATTGGGCGTAGACATACGGCGTGTTGATAGCTGCTGCGGAAGGTAAATATGACTACGGAACCATATTAATCTCAGAATTGGATTTTTGTGACGTACGTCCTATTGCCATATCCACGAAGATATGCTGCTGAACATAACGTTTACATTCAATACCGTGTTTCTTATTACAACAGGCGGCAAAAATGTTGAATGCTCTGGCGTCCATGATAGAAAGCCTCGGCTTCACCTCGCCCTTTATATCACGCACGCCAAGGCATCCAACTTTCTGGTCTTGAATCGAAAGTAGGCTGCAAAACGCTAGACCGTAATTTCGGCAAGGGGATGAAGAAAAATTGTATACGATACGCGGCCATAAAGTGGGATAACCTGCCGTGCGTGATATAAACCCTTGGCTTTTCCCTTGACTTTATATCACACACACCGGGTAATCCAACTTTCTGGCATAAGATCGTAATATACCTAGTAATAATCAGTGCCAATTTCTCCAAGAATTTTCCTCCTTATTGAGTGGTAAAACAGTATAGTTTATGAATTGAGTAGTGGTCAAGTTTAGATATAGATTGAATTAAATAGAAGAAGATGCTGTTGATGTTCTTGAAGATGCTGACCGGATCTATAATGCTGACGAGTCCGGGGTACAATTATGCCCCAAAACAGGAAAGGTGTTAGGACCAAAACATTTTAAGAATTTTTATGATGTTGCTGTCGGAAAAGAAAAAGAGTGCCTGAGTGTCTTAAAAATATTTTTTTCCAGTGGAAAAGTAGCTCCAACACTATCCATACAAAATAATACCCAGAGATATTGCTAACTCAATCCCTGATAATTTTTCTATTGGTCAAAGTGATTCAGGTTTGATGGTTGGTCCTACCTTTTTTGATTATGTGGCGAATAGTTTCTATCCATGGCTGTTAGATAATAACATAAAATTGCCTGTACTATATTTGCTAGCTAGACATAAGTCACACATCAGTCCTGAACTAGCCAATTTTTTCCAAGAAAAATGTATTTCTTATACTGTCTATTACCAAATACTACACATATATTACAGTCATTAGACATATAAAAGTATCCTGGAGGAAACAGTGTCAGAAGTATAAACAAGAAAATCTTTAACCAAAGTATCTTTTGCACCTATTTTTGCACAAGCATGTGGCATTTTTCCCTTTAATGAAAATTATGTGGATTTTTCAAAATGTATGAATACTCGTCAGGTAGCACTAAAAGAAGATAACAATAATGCATAGAGTAACCAGAACAATACAATGCCGAAATCAAAGCATTTGGTGGAGCAATTGGATTGACGCAAGATCCTTCATCACTGCGCCGTTTACGATGACTGGACCCGAAATAGCTCGTCTCGCAAAGGAATTTGAGTCAGTGCAACTCAATAATGTGCATAATAATGCACCATGGACAGTAACCCTGTTTATCAAAAAACATTCCGGTGGCCGGTGTGTGGCATTAAAAATCAGCTTTACTGAAACCGGTAACCCTTTTATGGAGCTTGGCACCGAACTCTTGGCTTTGGATACTCGAGTAGTAGCTCCTTCGGCAGCTGCTATAGCTTTGTATGCGGCTGAAAAATCAGGAAATGACGCATACCAAACATTCATAAAAGAGAGATTTGTAGAAGGTTCAAAATTGATACACAATCCCATCCAGAAAATAAATACCAAAATTATTGCTCAGAAAATAAAGAAAGTTGCAGAAGTGACCACGGTCAAAAGTTTGAAAGTTGAAATTCAGCTGTATTCCAACTTTTCATAATCGCAATAGAGCGTGAGCTTGATCTAGATACTTTTTTTCAATATGAGAATCATGCCCACCTTCTCACCCATTCAGTATGATGGAATAATCTTTGATGGTGTTGCACTTATACAAATGTTTCGGCCAAAGAGCTCCGAAACTTTTCAAGAGTATTACTCAGCAGATCTCAGGCCTCATGTTCTCCAACTAGTGCTAAAAGTAAATGTATAGAGAATAGACCTTGTATGCTAATTTCACGCAAAAGATATGGCGGAACAGGGAATCACGCGTATTCTGATCAGATCTTCCGATACATATGTTTTGGTGTTATTAATATCATATTTTCGGATCTGGAACTCCAACAAAACGCCGTTTTGTCGAAGTTCATAAAATAACTAATCCTTTGGGTCCTGACAGATAGACTGCTCTTCGTAGATTTTACGCCTTTACAGGGTGTAACACTACTTATTTCTATACAAAAGGAAATAAGTCATGCTTCAAAACATGGTTGTCACATCCTGAAGTTACACCAGCTTTGAAAAAATATCGCAGCCATTACAAAGTCTTCCTGAAGGAATAAAGGCTAAGCTGGAAAAGTTCACCTGCTACCTTTATGATCAACAAACAGCACATTCGTCGGTCAACTTGGTAAGCAAGGAACTATTTGCTACCAAAAATAAATTGGTATCCAGAATCTCACCAACATCGGCAGCATTACAAAAACATGCAACTTATTCTCTTATGCCTCTGTGCCATTGCCATCCGCTTGGGGTTGGAAGACGTTTAATGATAGCTGGGTACCGCAATGGTCTAGGAAGACTTTGCGTGAGTTGTCATATTTAGATCATTGCAGCTGTAAAAAGGCTGCGAAACAATACGCTTTTAGTGCCGTGGATTGTCAGACAATTTTTTATTTTGTGGATAATATTATTAGGTTTTATTTAAATAAAAAATATGACCATATTGCCGTATGTCGAAAAATACCGAATATGTCGCACAAATTAAATTTTGTTGAAAAATCCCGAATTAGTTTTAGTCAAAAATTCCCGAATATGTCGCACACACAAATTCTAATATTAAGATAATATCGAACAATACGAATTTTAAATATATTTAAACGGTATTTTTTATCACAAAACAAGCAGCTTTATACACTGCTTCTGTGATTATTATATGTATTCATATTTATTTCAGTTTTAAAAAAAATTTTACTTGAATAAATCTCCAGAGTGACTGCTCGTCACTCGCGCCATGTCACGTCTCGACTCCGCCCTCTTTTATATATTTTTGCGCTAGACGACAGACACTCTTATACCGAAAATTTCGTCTTTCTCCTCTCCCCGCAATTCTATTTTTTTAATTAGTTAAAAAGTATATTATCTACGGGCAAAGTATGCATACATTTGCCATATAATTCATATATGATCTTCCATTTGCAGCATCAACGATAAATTTCCATGTATTTATTAAAAAGATATTCAGTTCTAAAAAATAAAAGCTGTAACTTTCGTAAAAATATTTCTAAAGTTGAACGTTGGTCATGTGTGGTCTCGATATTTCGGAAAGAGAATCAATGTCGCTATCGGTGATTCATTTCTTACAGGTGTGGTGGTCGATGATTGAGTTTCATCCGCACTGATGCCCTGAATCTGGAATCAGGGCGTTATTCTTGACGTCGTTCCCAACGGCATGCATACGCAAGCCTGTGAACGCTGTATTTGCAAATAGTTCCTGAAATTTATATTCTCGAGCACCGTTCCTAAAATCATCGAATTGTATCGTCCTCACAACAGCGTCAGCTGACGTCACAACAAAAATGTTATTCGCCATTTTGTAACGTCAAATTTAAATAAGTTTTTCAAACATGTTATCAATTTCTCCTATAAAAATGAATTCTACAATCACTTAATCAGTAGTATTAAACCCAAATTGAACATTAGTATCCCGAACAACTTATGAAAGCCAATTTGTTTATTATAAATACTAAAAAATGTATGCCAGAGATGAACGAATTTACCTCAACATATGTTTCGATAAATAAGAAAACACTATAATTATACATAAAATCTATGAAGTGGATAGACATTGCAGAGAATGAAGAGATATTTCAGATATTAATTTCACAAAACTTTTGGTTGTGTTAATAGGAAGAATTTGACATAAAGATTTTGTCATCATAGGAGCTTCATATACGTGGATTTGGATGCATATGTATGTGTAGGTATTTTAATTTTATTTTTCATAGTATGATATTTTACAGATGCACACAGAAAACATAATTTCTTTAAGTCAAAGATTTTGTTTATATTATACAGTGCGTCACTAGGGCACATGCTGGAACTAGACATAATAATCAAAATAAAGCTTCTTTATATAATCTCTAAAAGGGACCTATGAATGTTCTGGAAGCACATCCCCAAGAAAATAGGCCATACCTGAGACGGCTTTCCACTAGACCGTAGTACAATATCTGCAAGTATTGACAAGCATAATCTCTAGTTTTTTTCTATAAAAAATATGTGAAGCTATTCTTATAGTCTCAAAAATTAAGAAATGGTAATTTATGTTTTATTAAAATTTAGAGTAAGTAATTTATGATAAAACCAATCCTTAATTAATCTTAGATCATTTACAACTATTTCAAATCATACCAATTATCTATTTCATAAATAATGGCTGTATCGTCTGCGACTCTAATTGTATATATCCAGTACTGCTCACTGAAAACAATTCATTTATACAAAGATTGAATAACACAGAATCCAAAATTGTTCCTTTGTTATAATTATTTATTAAATAACGTATATTTTGTTGTTTATAGAATTTTAACAATATTAACAAGTTTGGTGTTTTTAAATGTGAAAAATTTAAATTTCTGGGTTGTTGGTCTCGAATTTCATCTTCATGTATAGTTTAATAATCATATTTCAAAAATAGAAATCTGAATAGTTTTGTCAAAATTGAACAGAGGGTTTTCCACTTTAGTTGTGGTTTTCTAGGTGTAATCAATAAATAATTCTATTAGAAAGTCTTCGTAAAGATCTTTTATAACCATTATTCATCCTTATTCTTCAAGTAATTGTTCGACAACTGTTTACATTATTAAATAACGTATATTTTGTTGTTTATAGAATTTTTTGTAACAGTATTAGCAAGTTTGGGGTTTTTAAATGTGAAATATTTAAATTTCTGGGTTGTGGGTATCAAATTTTATCTTTCAGTATTTTAATTTTTTTTTTATGTATAGTTTGATAGTAATATTTCTAAAATAGAAATCTGAATAGTTTTTGTCAAAATTGAAGAGAAGATTTTCCATTTTAGTTGTGGTTTTCTAGGTGAAATCAATAAATAATTGTATTATGAAGTCTTCGAAAAGTTCTTTTATTACCATTATTGATACTTATTCTTCAAGTAATTGTTCGATAATTGTTCACATTATTAAAAAACGTATATTTTGTTGTTTATAGAATTTTTTTGTAACAATATTAGCAAGTTTGGGGTTTCTAAATGTGAAATATTTAAATTTCAGGGTTGTCGGTCTCGAATTTCATCTTTCAGTATTTTAAATTTTTTTTTGATGTATAGTTTAATAATCATACCTCAAAAATAGAAATCTTAATAGTCTTTTCAAAATTGATGAGAAGGTTTTCCATTTTAGGCTGGCCAGACTTTATATAGTTTGATTAAACAATATTTAAACAAGTGAAGAAAATATTTTGTAGATACTCTAGTCTTAGAAAAAAAATGTTTTCGATTAAAAACTATAATCTTGTCACGCCTTCAAGAAATGAAACTAAATGAACAATAGAATGAATTAAAAGATTAAACTACAAAAATAATTGAAATACTACCAAAACTGCTATCTACAGATATCAGTAAAACTTTGCGCCATGTACACGTCTCAAGTGACTCTAGAAAGAATAAAATTCCATTTAATAAACAATTCAAATACCTAATTAAATTAGAATCAAAAAAAAATTTGAAATCACGTAAAATACCATGTCGTATATTAAATTTATCCACCTTTTTCTATTTTCAATTGATACTTACAAAGAAACATTCTTCCAAATAATTCTCAATTTATTGACTGAAATTTATTCAGATAAAATTCTTATATTTACATAGTTATTTTCCAACTAATTTTAAGCTGATCTAAAAAATCATTTGGCAAGAAAAAAAATTTATAAGACTTGGCCAAATTTTTGCAGCCTTATACCAAACATTGGACCAAGTCTTATAAATTTTTTTTCTTGTCAAATGATTTTTCAGCTTAAAATTAGTTGGAAAATAACTATGTATATATAAAAATTTTATCTGAATGAATTTCAGTCAATAAATTGAGAATTATTTGGAAGAATGTTTCTTTGTAAGTATCAATTGAAAATAGAAAAAGGTGGATAAATTTAATATACGACATGGTATTTTACGTGATTTCAAAAATGTTTGTGATTTTAATTTAATTAGGTATTAGAATTGTTTATTAAATGGAATTTTATTCTTTCTAGAGTCACTTGAGACGTGTACATGGCGCAAAGTTTTACTGATATCCGTAGATAGCAGTTTTGGTAGTATTATTATTATTATTACTATATCTTAGAATACTTAGTTGTTATTTTCACTAGAATGAAAAAATTAATTGAAAATTACACAATTTTCTTACTATTCAGCCGCCATCTTTAATTTATTAAATTATATTTCTCTCTTTTCATTAAAGGTTTAAATACGATTTGATTGACAACCCAATCACTAAAATTTGTGCAGCCGTCTTAGGTCTATACTGATCCAGTATAATTGCCTAGGTTTAATATCAAGCTGTTTACTTTTTGTGAAGATATGTTTCCTCCAAGAAAGTCTCATATTCAGCTAAACTCCTAGATATTTGGCATCTTCCCTCTGTGGTATTTGTGGGTCCTATAATGTGACAGAAGACCAGTTTCCGCGATGAGTTGGGAAAGCTACATGATAAGATTTAATTTCTTTGACTTTGAATCGTCACATTTAAACTATTTATGGTCTGTCGAAATTTGTTTGTAATATTTGAAATGCAGTTTGTGAAACTGAGTGTGCTAGTACGACAGGCACAACTGGGGATCCCCTGCTTTTATTGGATGGGGTGGTAAGTATTCGCTTTGGTGTTTAACCACAATCTAAGATTAAGAAAACAATTTTCTGAGTAGACCAGTATTTCAAACTATATCAAAAGCATGACTAGAAACATCGCAGAGCAATATTTTTTTTCTTTCAGGTCTTGAATGATTTTTTAAATAATCGATAACAACATATTTATCCAGGTTTGGGTATTAGAATCATTTCTGCTAGTTTTCACTGGAAATTGAGTTTATCATCTTTATGTTTTTTGTAGGGGTGTGGTCCTGGGTATCTATGCGAAAGGTTGAGTTGATTTCTGCTCTATAATAAAATTCGTTTTTCAGAAGAATTACGAGCAATTAAATCAACTAAATAGTTTTTCGTAGTAAATAACAGTGACACGTGGATAATTCTGCTATTAGTTACTGTTGTATATAGTAATTAAGCATTTGGGTTTAGACAGTCAGAAAAGCTAGTTTCCTTATCTTTGGTGTTGGTACGTATTTTTATGATTTGGGGAATTAAATATTTTGTACTGATTAGCCAGTCTTGAAATAAATTGTAAAGAATAAGGTAGTGTTATTTCATATTAATTAATACTCGCAAATAGACAGTGGCCACGAGGATTTTGTGTCGAATTAACTAGTAAAATTGTTTAGTTTTGATATGTGATTGTGATTTCGTGTTGAAAATGCAAGCCTTTTTAGGAACATTAACATAATTTGATCACAAAGATTCCGAAAAGTTTTCCGACAAGACTTCAACAATTGCTTGAAACTTATCAAGAAATTTTAGAGCCAAATCTTGGTTGTTTTAATAAATTTAAAATTTCTTCAAAATTAAAAGAAGGTACTATTCCCAAATTTTGCAAATCCAAACCAGTTCTTTTCGCATTAAAACCAAAAATAGAAACCGAGATAGATAGAATAGTGGCCAATGGAGTTTTAAAACCTACTCAATTTTCAGAATGGGCTACGCCTGTTGTTCCTATCCTAAAACCAAATTATTCCGTAAGGCTGTGCGGAGATTTTAAAATCACTTTAAATTCACACTTAATAACACAACACTTTCCCCTACCTCGTATTGAATATTTTTTTTCTCAACTTCAAAACGGTCAAAAATTTTCAAAAATTGACTTATCTGAAGCATATCAACAAGTTCTACTGACAGAGGAATCTCAAAAGCTTGTTACGATAACAACACATAAAGGTATGTTCTCATACACGCGCTTACCCTATGGTATAAAAACGGCTCCATCCATTTTTCAAAATATTCTGGAACAACTGTTTTTAATTCCAGGGGTAGCATGTTTTCTAGATGATATTCTTATTACAGGGAAGGATGATCAGGAGCACTTGGATAGATTGGAAAAGATTTTCGAAATATTGCGGGAATGTGGTCTTAAAATGAAAAAAGAAAAATGTTTTTTGTTTCAAGATTCGGTAAAATATTTAGGGCACGTGATTGATAAGGAAAGGCTACATATGTCGGATGAAAGAATTTCTACAATCAAAAATGTTGGAACTCCGAGCTCAACGATCGAACTTAAATCATTTTTAGGAATGGTAAATTTTTATTGCCGGTTTATACCGAATGTCTCACACATTTTAAAACCTTTATATAACTTACTAAAAAAGAACGCTGACTGGCACTGGGGAAATGATTGCAGACATAGCTTTGAGGCTATTAAAAAGTTATTATCGTCCTCATCGCTATTGTCACATTTTGACCCAGAAAAAAAGATAAAATTAATGGTAGTTGCTTCTAGTTTTGCTCTAGGTGCCACTCTTAGTCATATATTCGATGATGGGTCTGAACGACCTATTGCATTTGCATCTCGTGTTTTAAATTCGGCGGAACAAAATTATTCACAGATTGAAAAGGAAGCAGCCGCAATTATATTTGGGGTTAAAAAGTTTTTCCAATATATATATATATATATATATATATATATATATATATATATATATATATATGGAAGAAAATCTTATTTATTTTCGGATGACAAACCTCTTTAAGCAATTTTTGGAAGCAAAAGGGGTTTACCAATTTTTGCCGCGAACCGTTTGCAAAGATGGGCTCACATACTTTCTGCTTTTGATTATGAAATTAAATTTGTGCCTTCTTCAAAAAATATAGCAGATTGTTTTTCGAGATTACCGGAAAGGAATATTTTTTTTAATGGACAGGAAAGTATTTTTAATTTAAGTATCAATCCTAAAGTTTCATTTTTGAATTATATTCAAGAATCACAAATTCCACTGAATTTTAAAAAGATTTAAAATGAAACTAACTCCGATCCACTTTTAACTAAAATCATGTTCTACGTACAAAATGGATGGCCAGCAGAGTGTCCTTCTTCAGGAATGAGGACATATTTTTTGCATAAAAATGAAATATCAACCGAAAAAACTGTTTATTATGGGGATACCGTCTTATCATACCTAAAAAATTTTATGGTCAAATATTAGATGAACTACATAAATCCCATATGGGGGTAGTAAAGATCCTATTTTTGGTGGCCTTCTTTAAATGCTGATATTGAATCGTTGGCTAAAAGTTGTGAGGCTTGTAATGCATACAGCTCTAATCCACAAAAAAATTCATTGGTTGTATGGGAGTGGCCCAAAGAAGTGTGGACAAGGTTACATGCTGATTTTTTTGGGCCAATCCATGGAAAGATATTTTTAGTGATTCAGGACGCGACATCTAAGTGGTTGGAAGTCTTTGGGGTAAAACATTTATCGGCATCTAGAACAATTGAAGTATTTAGGGAAGTTTTTAGTAGATTTGGGTTGCCGAGAGAGCTATGCACTGATAACGGTCGAACTTTCACTTCAGAAGAATTTCAAACATTTTTAGTTCAAGGTGGCATAAAACATAGTACGGGGGCTCCTTATCATCCTCCTACAAACGGGCAAGCGGAAAGTGCAGTAAAAGTTTTCAAAAATGCCATTTTAAAATCTAAGTACGAAAATCCTAAATTACAATTAAATCTGATATTGCAGAGATTTTTGTTTCATTTTCGGAATACGCCGCATACCACAACAGGCGAATCACCTGCAAAAATGCTTTTTGGCCGAGGATAAAGAACCAAATTTGACTTACTCATGCCTTCAACCGTGGAAATAATAAAATCAAATCAAGAACGACAACAACAAAATTTTTCATCTGGCGTAAAGGATATTATTTTCGAAATAAATGATAAGGTATGGATAAAAGATTTTCGACTACATTCTAGTTCGCCTTGGTGTCCGGGCGTAATTACAGAGGTGTTGGGTCGGAGAACTAACATGGTTAAGACTGATAGTGGTATGAATTGGAAAAGACACTCTGATCAATTGAAATTAAAACAAGAAACTACTTGTAGTGTGAATCCAGAAGTGGTTTCAACCATACCCCGATCAGAAGTAAATAATAATGTTGTACTTGATGTAAATAATGTACAAAGCAGTGAAAACAGTGACATTGAGGGAAGTACGTTTCTTGATACTAATGAGTCAAATGAAAATAGTGGTGTTAGTGTAGAAATTGACGAGGTAGGAAAAGAAGGAGATAACTCCGGAAGGAACTTACGTCGTCGTAGCAAAATTGTAAAACCGCAACGCTATGGCTTTAATGAATAATTATAGTTTTTGGTTAAATTATTATTGAGGAAATTTGCTTTGATAATAAATATTGAGGTAGTGTTGGTATAAAAGAGGGAGATGTTGTACATAGAAATTAAGCATTTGGGTTTAGACAGTCAGAAAAACTAGTTTCCTTATCTTTGGTGTTGGTACGTATTTTTATGATTTGGGGAATTAAATATTTTGTACTGATTAGCCAGTCTTGAAATAAATTGTAAAGAATAAGGTAGTGTTATTTCATATTAATACTCGCAAATAAACAGTTACATGTAAGATCAGTATAGTTTACTGACTTAATTGAAGACTATTTATAAATGTTATAATCAAAAATGACAGCTAAATATCATCGATAAAGGTCCAAGGTTCGACGGGATCGCCGGCCGAGGGCTTTTTTCGCGGTGTGATAGCGATAAGAACAATTAATTTGTAGTTAAAACCAAACAACCGGAACCTTTTTGCGGTAAACGAAACATTTAAGGCAGGGACAGGCTTAGAAATTTTAAATAAAATGAATTCGAAATAAAAATGAGCGATAATGAATATTACAGAAAGAGGGAAAGCGACAGATAGAAGGACGGGGATACTGAAGAGGAATCATATAAAAAAAGCAAAAAAATAATTCGAGAAACCTAGAAGCTAGTATAGAGAAAATGATTAATATGATGACAAAATGGGGGATAAAGTGGAGGAAATGGCCGAGGAGATCAAGAAAACGCGAGAAGAACAAAAATAATACCGGGAAGAAATGAAACAATTGAGGAAAGAAAGCCAAAAGTTAACTGAGGAGAACAGTAAAATGAAGAAAATTTTAACATAAATGGACAATAGACTATAACGACTGGAAAATGAGAAAAGAAAAAATAATGTTGTTGTACAAGGAGTGAAAATAGAAACCTATAATACAGTGGAACTAAGAATCACAATGGAAAATTTTCTGGAAAAAGCATTACATATAAAGACAGCAGTAGAAAGCGCAATGAAGTTAGGAGAGAGAACTTGCCTAGTAAGACTGACCAACCAAGAGGAGGAGAAAAAAGTAATGAACAAACAGAAATTGAAATTTATAAAAGAAGAAAGACTATTCATACAGGATGATCTGTCACAGATAGATCGAGAAATACAAAAAAATCCGAATGAAGGCTAAAGAAGATAAGGGCAAGGGGAATAGGGTAAAGGTTGGGTACAGGAAAATATACATAGAATCACAGGAATGGAGATTGAATATGGAAAACGATAAACTAGAAGAAAGAAGCAAAACATAATACAAGAAAACCAGTAGCACAAAGCACAGACAGGAGAGCGTAAGAAACGAAATTGACCCAAGCAATGAAAAAGGAAACGAGAACGGAATCAACGAACAAGGAGGAAAAAGCAATATTCAAAATAGGAACGTGGAATGTAAGACGTACGTAGCACGCAGAAGGAGCACTGAAGATTTTAACGCAGGAAATAGACAAATGTCAAATTAATATATTGGCAATTCAAGAACAAAACAAAAAGGAGAGTTTGTAAGCGAAGTAGAAAACTACATATTCTTCAATAGTGGAGGAATAACAAGAACTTTGGGAACAGGATTTGTAATAGCCAAACACAATGCAGGGAGAGTGAAAACATTTAAGGCGATATCAGAGCGGATTTGTTACTTGCAAATTGATACAGACATACTAAATATAACCATCTAAACATACACGCACCAACAGAAGTGGAAGAAAATGAAATAAAGGAAAAGTATTACAAAGAAATGGAAAAAGCGTTCAACATGATGCCAAAGAAAGACATCAAAATAGTAATAGGTGACGCCAACGCAAAAATCGGCAAATAGGGTTTGAATGTACCAGTAATTGGAAAATACAGCAAACACGACGAAACAAATGATAATGGAAAAATACTGATTAATTTTCCAACCGAGATGGAGCTAGTTATTACCAGCACAAAGTTTGAATACAAAGAAATCCAAACGGAAACTCATCCAATCAAATCAACCATTTCCTTATATAAAAACAGTCAACGAAAAGAGTAGAAAACTTGAGAACCTATAGAGGAGCAGATGTGGACAGCGACCACTTTTTAATAGTCGCGAAAATAATACAAAAGAGTAAACAAAGAAAGGAAAAGCAAAAATGCATACCAAAAGGAAGGTAACTGGTGGAAAGGTAGCAAAACATCAAAAAGAAAATACGAAGAAGAATTGAAGAAAATCCTAGAACAACAGCAGAACCACAATGTAAACGACGAATGGAGACATTCAGAGGAAACTATAAAAAAGGCGGCGAGGAAAATAATACCATCGAAAATAAAAAGGGAGAAGGAGAAGAATGGTTCGATGCAAAATGCCGAGAAGAAATTAAAAAGAGAAGTCAAGACAAACAGAAAATGTTACAAACTGGTACATATAAAGACAAAAGACAGTGCAAAAAAATGAAAACAAATGAAGAACTTTTACCAAGAAATAAAATACAATAAAGGGAAAGCCGGGCAGAGGACCATATGTATAATGAACAAAAAATGGAGAATTAATAATTGATGAAAGCGAAATGATACAAAGATGGGAAGACTACTTACTTCAAAGAAATATTAAATAAAGAAAATGAGAACGAGCTGCGGGAGGAACTTACAACTCAAAATAGGCATAACAACGGAGAGATATCACCACCATCGAGAGCGAAAATCGCAGAAACAATGCAGAGACAAAAGAACGGAAAATCTCCTGGAGAAGACGAAATAGAGCCAGGGATGATAAAATACGGCGGAGACGCACTAAAGCCGAAGATCTACCATTTGATATCGAATATATGGGAACAAGGGACAATGCCAGAAGCGTGGGAAACCTCAATAACGGTACCAATTCACAAGAAAGGAAAAAAGGACGAATGCAGAAACTATAGAGGGGTCGCGCTATTGGACACAGTGTATAAAATAATGGCCAAGACCGTAGAAAAAAGGTTGAAAGTATATGGAGAAAACTTGTTCGCAGGGACACTGAAAACTTGGACAATACAATTACTGGCATACGCGGGCGATGCAGTACTGCTAACAACATCAGAAAAAGAACTGAGAAGAATATGCAGAGCGTTCATAGAAATAGCCGAGACAATGAACCTGCGAGTCAATGAAGACAAATCAAAGTTTATGAAAATGGCAACACCTCAAAGGAAAGGAGCAATGAGGAAATTTCCAATACAATTAGAAAAAAGAATCAGATTAACAGTAGAAGACACACTCAAAGAACCTCAGAGTGGATTTCGAATGGGAAGAAGCACCCAGGATCATGTATTAACTATAAAACAGATGACAGAAAAAGCAATACAGAGAAAATAGAAATTGTTCGTGGCTTTCTTAGATCTAGAAAATCCTTTAATAGAGTAAATAGAGAGAAAATATGGAAAATATTGACCGAAATATGAGAAATATGAGAATGCAGTTATAAGAAATAGCAAAATTTTGGAAGGATTCACTACAAATATAGGATTAAGACAATGTGAAAGCTTAAGTTTATTACTGTTCATCATCTTCATGGATGAGATCATAAAAAATGCACTGCTTTAAGTAAAAACATCAGTGAGGGAGCATTTGCAGACGATGTTATACTAATAGCAAAGAACGAAAAAGAGTTGCAAGAAAACATTGAGGTGTGGAATACAGCAGTAACAGACATGGGAATTAAAATAAACAAGAACAAAAGAAAAGTAATGGTGATTGGAGAAGAAGAGGCCAAGATAAATATAAGAATCGATACAGAAGCGCTGGAAAAAGCTAAACACTACCAATACCTGGTAACAATAATAGACGAAAACGGGACACTAGACGCAGATATAAATAACAGGATTGCAAAAACAAACAAACTATATTACGCCACATTCCCATCAAAATATCATTTACAAATTAGTTGGTAAATATCTTTCTTCGAATTATAATATATCATTTACAAATCAGTTGGCAAATATCTTTCTTCGAATTATATATATATATATATATATATATATATATATATATATATATATATATATATATATATAGGTGGGGATAACGGGGATTTCAGTCCAAAAAATCAACGCAAGATCTTTTATTCACAAAATGCCGTCAAGCTTTCGTGTTCTTTTGACACTTCTTCAGGGCACTATAATATATATATACAAATATAAATATGATTTAAAAATAAAAAAATAAATATAAGTACTTACATGTAAAATATGTTTAGTTAATTCAAGATAAATAATCATTAAAAAGTTGTTAATGTAAAAAATGTTTTAAATATAATTATAATATACATGATGACATATTTCACATATAGACAAATCAATACCTAATTTGTTCGTTTCTTCCGTAGTTATTTTTATTTTTTTAGGTTACTTCATAATTATTGAATAGAGTTTGAATTTTAGTAACCTAAAAAAATAAAATAAGTACGGAACAAACAAACAAATGTATTGATTTGTCTATATGTGAAATATGTCATCATGTATATTATAATTATATTTACATTTACAACTTTTTAATGATTATTTATCTTGAATTTACTTAAAATATTTTACATGTAAGTACTTATATTTATTTCTCTATTTTTAAATCATATTTATATTTGTATATATATTATAGTGCCCTGAAGAAGTGTCAAAAGGACACGAAAGCTTGGCGGCATTTTGTGAATAAAAGATCTTGCGTTGATTTTTTGGACTGAAATCCCCGTTATCCCCACCTATATAACATTTTTCAGTCGTTATTTAAAAAAATTTATTTATATATATATATATATATATATATATATATATATATATGTGTGTGTGTGTGTGTGTCAGATGCCTTGTTGGACATGCTACCGTCAATTCTCACCTTTATAATATTAAAATGTATACCAAAGATACATGTGACTGTGATGGGAGCTTCGATGGTCTCAATCACTGGATGTTTAACTGCAGATATAATAGAGAAGCCACCAAGTACTTACTAAACTCCTTATTAGCTAAGAAGATAGCATTTCCCCAAAATATAGTTTCTCTCTTGTATATAAGCTCTCGCAAACCTAAAAGGTATTTTATGGGAACGCACCAAACGAAAAATATAACACTGTAATATTTTTCTTTTGTTTTGTATGAATGCATCTATGAACATAGCATGAATGATGTAGATTTGGTTCGAAAAAGAATAGTTATTTCGAATATTCTTGTGGAACCTTTTTGAATAGTGGTAAAATTTACCATTCCCTCTTTTCATGCTTAGTGTTGATATTATGAAGTGAATTAGAAACTTAAGCACATAAAATGTTTTGTTCTGAGAATTCTGGTCTTGTTCTGGTTCATTCGGTCTTGGTCTGGCTCATCACTACCAAACACATTGGTTGATATTAGTTTATGTTCATGTGTATGTACGGAATTGGTTCAACCAAAATTTTCTTAGTGATTTCCGAATGTTCTTGATCTCTGTTTCTAGCTAGTGTCATTTATTAATACAAACTGAAATATTTTTACATTGTGGACAGTCCAGTTTTTTGGTGGTCTTCCATAATGACTATCCCGTTACTTCCTTTACACTGAAACCTTTTAAGCAATCTTTTGTGGATTAATTTTTTCAGTGTCTCGAAATATTTGCAGTTCATAAGCAGCTCTATTCAATTTGTCTTTGTCTTTATTTCAAGCAGAGAGAATATCAGTCGATAATAAGCATTGTATACTTAACTCTAAAACTAGATGAACGTATTCCCAAACTACAAGTTTGTTATCCCTATCGAATACATGATTTCCAATTTTGAGGAATAGCAACCCATTGGGACGCTTGCGGGTGGTTGGTTTTATATTGGTTCATTTTCCGTATTAGCACTGAAGTTTTAGTCTCTAAAGACGAAAATTTTGTTATCAAAACGTGAGTCAAATAGAGAAAAGTGTTGTTATAGTAAAGTGTATCTTGTGTTAGAAGCAATCATTTATTAACAATATTGGTAGCAATATTATTCAAATAATTAAGTATTTTTAACGAGTTTTTTCAACATAATTATATGGTCTATTGGACTTACATCGTGGATCTAATAGCGTTTTTGATCATTAAAATAAATTGAAATTCACGCATTGTTTGTTCCAAGTTTTTAATGAGTCCGCCATAACATTGCGCTTGTTTTTAATAGTTCCCTATTAATAATTTTATTTCCAAAATAAGTAGTTGAAAGCGTGTAAAAGGCATGTCAATTCTTTTAACTATTTTTACGATACATTTTTTATTGTGCAATACTTGTTTATAACTCTAAATACTACTGAATTTTATACTTGGTTCTTATGGAATAGTTTTAAAATTTCGATATCCACTTGAAACATTTGTTTCTGCTGACAATCTCTATTTGTTATTTAAAGTTTTCTGAAGGAAACAATAACTACTTTTCTGGCTATATATAGCGATGAATATTGATTTAAATTTTCCTCAAAATACGTCGCAGTGGTCGATCTCATTGTCGAATCGACTCTCTGCTCTACGCCAGAATATCAGACTTTTGGTTTACAATTAAATGTTCAGATGGCGTGGTTGGGGAGTCCCTGGTATTGATAGGAACAGAAATTTGTCACTGGACACAGCATGAAAAGAATTTGTTTCTTCCTTCGGAAAAGGGTCAAAAATTTGGTTTCGGAATAATTGATTTTCAAACATATAAAAGTTGTGAGAAGAAAAATTTATCCACAAAAAAATAGTTCATAATAGTTTTTTTTAAAAGTAAAAGTCTAATTTTAAAACAGAAAGACCAGGCTAGGGACACTGCAGACCGTGCCATCTATGGAGCCTGTCGAGTAACTAAAATCGGTACATTTCAAAAAATTCCAAAAAATAAACGAAAACTTTAACGTCGTTAGTAATCAATTTTTATTGATTTTTATAACTGCGTATGCGCGATGTCATATTGCTCGTCCAATCATTTTCGTTTATCCCGTTGTGATAATTTCGAGTTATCTGTTATATTTTCTTAGTTCAAGTGTTGAGGTTATTATTTGGTTTCGGTATGTTGGTGTATTTTTTAATTGCTATAGTGTAATATTTATTTGTTGTTTCGTTGTTTTATTATTATTTTATTGTTATTAATTGAAAAGACAATATCAAAGTGTATTGTGAAGGAGTGTAATAACTGGTGTACTCGGTAAGTTTCATTAAAAAATTTAGAGCATTTTCTCCTTCTTAGTTAACAACTATTTTCTTTATTTTTATAAAATACAGAATTTTTATTAATTTATTCGACAACTTTAAATATCATGGTTGTTTTTTACATTAGCTAAACTGAAAATTGTTGCATTACTAAGGCAACTATTTCTTCATACAGTTTTGTTCCTCCAACGCAGGAATATATAAAATTAATATGGCTGGAACGCAGTGGTAATAAATCGTTAAATTTGTCGACGAGGAAACAATGGAGGATATGTCCCCTCCATTTTCAAAAACAGTGTTTCTCTAGATTTGAGAAAGGGAGATTATTAAAACAGTTTGATTTGCCTTCCCATATGAGAGGAAATTAACAAAAATTGATGGTAAGTTTTATTGTATTCAATATAGCATGCTATAATTTTGGACATTTTAAAATGTACCCATTGATAAAATAATAATCTTGGTTTTATTTTATGTTATAGCTATTCCCTCCCCTAGTAAAGGTGTACCATTGCGACCTTCACCACATGTGGATATATTCGCTCTACCACCTATGGGATGGAAGGTATTGAACCCTTGCCGATTTTCATATATAGCCCATGGTATGACAATTTATGAGAAATGTATGAACTTTTGTTGAACCATTACGTCTAAGTATTTGGTATAGCGGTAAACAAAAATCCAAAATGTAAAGAAAACAATTAATCAAAAAATAGTTAAGAAAACCAAAAAAAATTGAAAACCCAAAAAAATCAAGAAGTCCAAAAAAAAATTGAAAACTCCAAAAAAAGGAATTCAAAAGAAACCAAAAAAATTTAAACATTCAAACATTTTTTTGAAATTTTTATTGGCTTAGTACAAGAACATGTTGTGTAAACTTATTATTTCAATAGTAAGCGCATTTTGTTCTTTTTTGTTGATATATATTTTCAAACATATTTGTGTGTTTACTTGTAGAAGCTCAACCAGAAACGAGAAAGGACTTCCACAAGACGGTGGGATTTATAAGAGCCCTTAAGAAACATTTTAACAATCATAGACTGCCAGGAGCTGCAGAGTAATTTAAACTGCCTTATCCCTTTGAAAATATTTTAATTAATTTTGTTATAACAGTCACAGTAATTATAGTCAAATATTTTTTTTCAAAGAAAGTTGCCAAAAATAGTAGTTAACTACTCATTGCTAACACTTTTTTTGATTAAGTGGTTCAGTAGTAAATCCAGCTCTGTATGTTTATAGGAGTATAATAATAAATAAATAAATTAATATAAACTTATCATAAATAATTTTCTACTTTTATCTTGATATAACATCTTTTAAAAATCTAATAATACTCCAATCTAGAATGTATGTTACTCAAAATATTGCATTGTTTTTACATTATAGTTTATTTATTGTCATTCTGTTTGATAAGAAAAGTACTTTGTCAAAGAGATTATTTGTTGTTTATTTTTATACCAAAATAAATAAACTGTTTATATGATTATTGTTTTATTTTTACATTTTAACTATTTATGATCCATCGTTATTCAGTTAATGGAGTTAAATTGAATGAAATGTCAAATGATTGACTATAAATGGCTATTTTGAAATAAAATAATAAAATTACAGAAATCTTTTTAACAGCATATTAGTGTTTTAAATGGAACTCAATGTTTCTAGCTAATTCCACAACATAATGAAAAATGTTGAAAATTCTAAAAAATTGACAATTGTTTCGATAACTGAATATCATCGTCAAAATGACAGAAGTTACATTTCATGTGTTGCCTACCTGATGTTTAGTAGTTATTTTTGGCTAGACCAAGAAGTGACCTACCTTATGATTGACTTAATATATGTTAATAGAAAAAAGAAGAAGATGTGATATTACAAATATTGAAGCTTAGATATTATTAGCCCTATGGTGATATCCTGGATATCATATTTTCAATTAAGATCAGTATAACTGTGCAATGATATTGAAAACCAGGAAAACTATATCTGCTGATCTTCACAATTATCACTTAAGAAGACAGTTTAATAGTGGAGAACTTCCTAGATTTATCTGTTCATTGACGACATCATATTGTGGGTTTCTTAAGTGTCTTTCTGTTTTCTATATCAATGCACAGTTATACTGATCTTAATTGGAAAAATGATATCCAGGATATCACCATAGGGCTAATAATATATAAGCTTCAATATTTGTAATATCACATCTTCTTCATTTTTCTATTAACATATATTAAGTCAATCACACTTCTTAGTCTAGCCAAAAATAACTACTAAACATCAGGTAGGCATCAAATGAAATGTAACTTCTGTCATTCTGACGATGATATTCAGTTATCGAAACAATTGTCAATTTTTTAGAATTTTCAACATTTTTCATTTTATTGTGGAATTAGCTAGAAACATTGAGTTTCATTTAAAACACGAATATGAGTAGATTCGACGAAGTAAGGGTCCAGACAGTTAATTTTCTTTTTAACATTACTCAATTGTTTAGTCGACAGGCTCCTTAGATGGCGCCAAAATCAGTGTCACATCTATGTGTGACAAAGACGATTGTGAAGAAAGTTGTAGGGGATTTAACAGACATATTGCTAGATCCCAATGCGATTAAAACCTCTTAGTATGAGTTAGAAGGGAGGAAATCAGGAAAACAGTGTCATATTTCCCTATCCGTCCTCTATTTATCAAACTTTGTATAGTTGGTCACTGTCTAGTACTTTTTTCTCATCGATTATCATTGTTATTGGCTTTTTCCTAAATCTAAATAATAGAATTTAATTATATATTACAATGGAGAACAATTTGAACATTTACTATAAATTTACTTAGGTTTGTTTTTGTTATAGTGTATGTTTATTATTAACCTTTAACTAGTCGCGCGGCGCCATACGGCGCCAACACAAATTTAATACCCAGTATTTATTTTGAAAATTATCTCACCCAATTATTCCTCAAATAGGGTATAAATAATATGATACTAAAATATGAAATTATATTTTCAAGTGTTTTCAATTATAGAAGCAATAAACTAATGCGATGCATTGAAAGGCTCCGTTTGGCGCCATGCGACTAGTCACGTAGGTATAAATTTGTCGGCGGATAATGAGTGTTTTATTGTCTAGGTAATCAGTTTTTGTCACGTTCGCCTCATAATATTATTTTATGATTATTTGTAAATAAGGGCAATAAAAGAAGCCATTGTTGAAGATCGAATTATTTAGGCTGTGCGACCGAATGTTGAAAATTTAGTTATACCTACAATTGGTACTGTAGTGGTGCAATATTTATATCTATGTGTTATTTTATTAAAAATGGCCAGGTCAAGTAAAGATACCGGTAAAAGTTTTAGTGCAGAAGCAGGTCCCAGTTGGCGTAACAAAGTCCCGCTAACTCAAACTGAACTAGAACGTTTGATAAATGATTCTGAAAGTGAATTGGAACTAGATTCAGAAAGTGATGACAGTGTTGCAGAAGATTTTATGGAATATAGTGAACATGATATAGACTCTTGCCAAGAAGATGAATACGAGGATGATGCGTCTCCAACACCTCTACCGACAGATGCTGATTATTATATAGGTGAAGACAAAAATAGAAAGTGGAGAAAAGTGCCACCGCCTAAAACCAAAACTCGAAAATATAATATAATAACACATTTTCCCGGCTGTAAAGGACCTGCAAGAACAATTTCCACGCTTTCAGAGGCTTTTTATCTATTTTTTTATGACTACGTGATGCAACTTCTTGTGACAAACACTAATAATTTTATTACTGCTGAAGTAAAAGATGAGTTTACATGTAAAAGAGATGCTAGTTTAGTAACTGAAGGTGAAATAAAAGCGTTTTTAGCGATTTTGGTAGTCAGTGGAGTCATGAGATCATCTCATTTGAATTTTGAAGATTTATTTGATGTTGATGATATGGGCAATAATTTTTTTATACCACTATGAGTAAGCAGAGATTCCTTTTCATAATGCGATGTATTAGATTTTATGACAAAGGAACAAGAGCAGTGAGACTACAAACTGTTAAGTTAGCACCCATTCGTGATATGTTCGATTATTTAGTGAATTAGTGTGCCTAATAAAACACGCATTGAAAAAAGCACTCTATTTGGTTAGGTTAGGCTCTTGTGATCTATAACTCCGCATGCAACGGCGAGCTAATGAAAATAAGAAATTTTTTGAAAAAATTAGGTCGCGAATTAGCGCAACCCTATCAGATGCAACGAAAGGATGATTCACACATTCCACGAAAAATTAGAAAACGGCTGCATAGTTACTTTCAAGAAGAAGCAGAAGAAGAAGTCCAAATCCCTTTTGTTGTTGGTCCAAACCCCAGAAAAAGATGCCATATTTCCCCACGATCAAAAAATAAGTCGAGTAGGCCCAAAAATATAATGATGATATAGAGACGTTAGATAAAATATACGGATCGGCTTATAAATGGTTCATTAAAATTGGTTTTGAAGTATCTGCCACGAAATAATCAGTTTGCATTTTTTCTAGACATAACATCACGAATATCAATACGATTCAGTTGAATACACAAGTATTTCCTTTTTGTAAATCAATAAAATACTTGGGAATGATAGTTGATAGGAAGTTAACCTGGTAACCTCATATCGAACATATATTGAATAGATGCAACAGAGGTATGAATTTTTTTAAATCCATTTCTAAAACTTGGTGGGGAGCTGATGTGTCGACTTCGCTACTTTTTTATAGATCATACATTAGATCCATAATAGATTATGGATGTACACTTTATGGATCCGCAAGTAAAAATAATTTACAAAAAATTGACGTATTTCAAAACAAAGTCTTACGTATTTGTATGGGTGTTATGAGGTCTACTCCCATTGAACCACTTCACGTGGAATCTTTAGAACCTCCCTTAAAATATAGAAGAAATTATCTTAGCCATAAATTCCTCATAAAAATTGAGTCTTCCAACGAAACTTTATATCACAATATATGTAAGCTAAACGAATTTGATTTAACTAACAACTATTGGATCCGCAAAAATTCACCGCCTCTCTGTGATGTTTTCCGAAACAACAACAATCTATGTGTAATTAGATCAGAAAAAAATATAACTTTAGATTATTTTGAATACTTTTTTCATATGTTTAATGTTATTCACCTAGGTATGATGTAAATCCTATGATAAGTCTTACAATTTTAAACTCCAGTTGTGCGTTCTACATTCCAGGTGATAATGTCGAAAAATTGTTTAAGCTCCCCTCAGACTTCTCAGTTTTCAGCGCTGGAGCTGTGGGCATCTATGAATCGTTAAAATTGTTTTCTTCGTATAGAAAAAGTTCTGCTATCATATTAGCTGATTCTCTGTCTGTCTTAACAGCTATACAAAATCCAACTATACCTGCTTTATCAAATAATATTTATATATTCTATATAAAAAAATGTTATTTCAATTAAAAAAGACAATAAACATGTACAGCTGATGTGGATCAAAGCACATATAGGACTTAAATATAATGAACATGTAGATCGTTTAGCTAAAAACGCAGCAGAAAATGGCACCTTATCTATCTATCCACTCACTGTACCAGACGTATTTGCTAATTCTAGGCAAAAACAAAGTTGTTTATGGAAAAAGTCTTGGAACGATTATTATAAAATATCTAATACCCAATATTCATCAATTCAACAAGAAATTCCGAATTGTTGTTGGTTCAATTCTTATTCCTGCCCACGTAAATACATTACAACTACCTATTGTTAGACTACGCTTTGGACATGCATGTTATCCGGCACACTTATATAAAATAAAAATTCTCAACACAGGCCTGTGTCAACACTGTCATATCAAAAGTGATCTGAATCATATTTTCTTTAACTGCATATATTCCCAAGAAACTCAAAACCTTATTAATGATTTAATAAGAATCGGATTTTTTCCACCCTTCAATATCTGCCATCTTTTACTTTTAAACAAAATGGAAGTATATAAGATTCTGATGAAATTCATATACGAATCAAAGGTATGCTTGTGAATGTTTGAACCAGATTTGTTCAGCTCTGTTTATGCCAATTGTAGTTATTCCTACCTTTCCGTGGCCTAGTTTTGTTTGTGATAAATTATAATGTCTTGATGGGCCCCTAGACAAGAAGCGAGTGACCCTGTATATCCTTATTGTATTTTTTTTTAGGTAGGTAATTTTGTCTTCTCTTAGGTGTGGATAGGTGTGAGTGAGGTGAATATGTTTTTTTTATATATTAATAGTTTGTTCCTGTTGTGACTGGCCGAATGACGAGTGTCAAAGCGAAGAAAAAAAATGCCTTCAAAGCACAAATTAAGCGATTCTTATCGCTTGTTATATTATAATTACTTGGTAATAGTAACGACTTATTTCTAGTAATGGAATTCATTGAATTGTTCTCTCAATACTTTATACTGATAAAATAGTGATGCAACTGTCAATGGCTAATTCATCGGATTCTTCTCAGTAGCAAAGTTATTTTTATTAATCATTTCAAAGATTGACTGTCTCGACCCTTACTTCGTGGAATATGCTCATATTAGTGTTTTTAAATGAAACTCAAGGTCTCTAGTTAATTCCACAATATAATACAAGTTATTAAAAATTCTAAAAAATTGACAATTGTTTCGATAAATCAATATCATCGTCAGAATGACAGAAGTTACATTTCATTTTATGCCTACCTGATGTTTAGTAGTTATATTTTTGGCTACACCAAGAAGTAACCTAACTTGTGATTGGCTTAATATATGTTTATAGAAAAAAGAAGAAGATGTGATATTACAAATATTGAAGCTTAGATATTATTAGCCCTATGGTGATATCCTGGATATCATTTTTCCAATTAAGATCAGTATAACTGTGCAATGATATAGAAAACCAGGAAAACTATATCTGCTGATCTTTACAATTATCACTTAATAAGACAGTTTATTAGTGGAGAATTCCCTAGATTTAACTGTTCATTGACAACTTCATATTGTGGGTTTCTTAAATGTCTTCTAATTTCCAGTTCTTCAAGGAAATCCAGTTCTTGTTTCTTTTCACAAATATGCAGCACTTCTAGTTCTGTGTTAGGTGTCAATGAATGATTGGTGTCAAGTAGATGTTTTGCGTAGTGAGATTTATCTGGTTGTTTTAATCTGTAAGCTCGTAAGTGCTCACTGTATCGTATTTCAAAATTCCTAAGGGTCTGACCCAAATAGACAGCATTACATTCTGGACATTTGAGTTTATATATACCTGACTTCTTTAATAGTGGTATTTTTGTTTTTACATTTAACAATTTTGTACTAACGTTACTTTCTATTTTAAAAGAAATTGTTGCATTTGTTGCTGAAGATATTATCTTTGAAATATTATTAGAAATATTTCCTGCATATGTGATGGTTTTATAAGTTTTAATTTCATCAGCTTGTTTAGGATATATTAGTTGTAATGCCACTTTTTTCTCTTTTTTACTAATTAGTTTATTTATCATATCTAATGGATAACCGTTAGATGTTGCTATTTGTCTAATTGTATTAATCTCTCTATCAAAATTACATTTGTTCATAGGAACTGAAAAAGCTCTATGTATCATTGAATTATATGCTGCTAGTCTGTGTGAGACAGGGTGGCTAGAATTGAATGGAATTGTCACATCAGTCTGTGTTGGTTTTCGGTAAATTGAATAATCAAGTACATCATTAACTCTTTGAATTTTTAAAACAAGAAAATTGATTGAGCTATTTTCTTCAATTTCTAATGTAAATTTAATTTTCGGGTGTAAATTATTGATGTGGTTGAAAAACACATCTAATTGTCGCTCACTACCCATAAAACAAGCTAATATGTCATCCACATATCTATACCAAAATAAAATATTTTTCGAAATATTACTTTCAAAGATCTTTCTTTCTAAATTGTCCATAAAAATGTTTGCTAAAATAGGTGATATAGGGCTTCCCATTGGTAAACCTTCATTTTGAATATATATCTTATTGTCAAAAGTGAAATAATTCTGATTAATGCATACATCAAATAAATTAAGTATATCTGATATTATTCCTGGATTAATATTTTTATCTTCTAGTAATTTTCTTACAAGTATTAGACATTCTTTAGGAGGAATTTTAGTAAACATATTAGTTACATCGAACGATATGAGTTTATAGTTATCTTGCAAGTGGATTGATTTCAACTTTTTGATTAGTTCTATTGAATTTCTAATTGAGTACTGAGATTCATATCCGTAAGTATTGAGTATATTGTTGAGCTTTTTTGCCAATATATTATTAGGAGCATTAACATAAGAGACTACAGGTCTAATTGGTTTCGTTATTTTATGTAATTTAACTGTTCCATATAATTGTGGACAATGAGGATTCTTATGTATGATAGACCTCTTTTCGTAATCATTTAAAAGATAATTTGAATTATTAACAATATCCCTTACATTATTAGAAAACTTCTTTGTTGGGTCTGCTTTAAGAACTTTTACATCGCTGGATTCTATAAAGTTATATACTTTGGAATTGTAATTTTCAGTCGTCAAAATGACAGTAGCATTCCCCTTATCGGATTTTGTAACTGTTAGGTTATGATTCTCTATCTTCTGTTTTATTGCGTTTAAAACTGAAATGTCATTTTTTGTTTGACGTTTAACTTTTGAAGGTTCAATATTTTTGATTAAATTGGCAATTTTTAATTTCTCATAAAGAAAATTATTTGAATTAGATTTTAAAGCTATTTCTGACTCTGTAGCTATAGAAATAGCTTTAAAATCTAATTCAAATAATTTTCTTTATGAGAAATTAAAAATTGCCAATTTAATCAAAAATATTGAACCTTCAAAAGTTAAACGTCAAACAAAAAATGACATTTCAGTTTTAAACGCAATAAAACAGAAGATAGAGAATCATAACCTAACAGTTACAAAATCCGATAAGGGGAATGCTACTGTCATTTTGACGACTGAAAATTACAATTCCAAAGTATATAACTTTATAGAATCCAGCGATGTAAAAGTTCTTAAAGCAGACCCAACAAAGAAGTTTTCTAATAATGTAAGGGATATTGTTAATAATTCAAATTATCTTTTAAATGATTACGAAAAGAGGTCTATCATACATAAGAATCCTCATTGTCCACAATTATATGGAACAGTTAAATTACATAAAATAACGAAACCAATTAGACCTGTAGTCTCTTATGTTAATGCTCCTAATAATATATTGGCAAAAAAGCTCAACAATATACTCAATACTTACGGATATGAATCTCAGTACTCAATTAGAAATTCAATAGAACTAATCAAAAAGTTGAAATCAATCCACTTGCAAGATAACTATAAACTCATATCGTTCGATGTAACTAATATGTTTACTAAAATTCCTCCTAAAGAATGTCTAATACTTGTAAGAAAATTACTAGAAGATAAAAATATTAATCCAGGAATAATATCAGATATACTTAATTTATTTGATGTATGCATTAATCAGAATTATTTCACTTTTGACAATAAGATATATATTCAAAATGAAGGTTTACCAATGGGAAGCCCTATATCACCTATTTTAGCAAACATTTTTATGGACAATTTAGAAAGAAAGATCTTTGAAAGTAATATTTCGAAAAATATTTTATTTTGGTATAGATATGTGGATGACATATTAGCTTGTTTTATGGGTAGTGAGCGACAATTAGATGTGTTTTTCAACCACATCAATAATTTACACCCGAAAATTAAATTTACATTAGAAATTGAAGAAAATAGCTCAATCAATTTTCTTGATTTAAAAATTCAAAGAGTTAATGATGTACTTGATTATTCAATTTACCGAAAACCAACACAGACTGATGTGACAATTCCATTCAATTCTAGCCACCCTGTCTCACACAGACTAGCAGCATATAATTCAATGATACATAGAGCATTTTCAGTTCCTATGAACAAATGTAATTTTGATAGAGAGATTAATACAATTAGACAAATAGCAACATCTAACGGTTATCCATTAGATATGATAAATAAACTAATTAGTAAAAAAGAGAAAAAAGTGGCATTACAACTAATATATCCTAAACAAGCTGATGAAATTAAAACTTATAAAACCATCACATATGCAGGAAATATTTCTAATAATATTTCAAAGATAATATCTTCAGCAACAAATGCAACAATTTCTTTTAAAATAGAAAGTAACGTTAGTACAAAATTGTTAAATGTAAAAACAAAAATACCACTATTAAAGAAGTCAGGTATATATAAACTCAAATGTCCAGAATGTAATGCTGTCTATTTGGGTCAGACCCTTAGGAATTTTGAAATACGATACAGTGAGCACTTACGAGCTTACAGATTAAAACAACCAGATAAATCTCACTACGCAAAACATCTACTTGACACCAATCATTCATTGACACCTAACACAGAACTAGAAGTGCTGCATATTTGTGAAAAGAAACAAGAACTGGATTTCCTTGAAGAACTGGAAATTAGAAGACATTTAAGAAACCCACAATATGAAGTTGTCAATGAACAGTTAAATCTAGGGAATTCTCCACTAATAAACTGTCTTATTAAGTGATAATTGTAAAGATCAGCAGATATAGTTTTCCTGGTTTTCTATATCATTGCACAGTTATACTGATCTTAATTGGAAAAATGATATCCAGGATATCACCATAGGGCTAATAATATCTAAGCTTCAATATTTGTAATATCACATCTTCTTCTTTTTTCTATAAACATATATTAAGCCAATCACAAGTTAGGTTACTTCTTGGTGTAGCCAAAAATATAACTACTAAACATCAGGTAGGCATAAAATGAAATGTAACTTCTGTCATTCTGACGATGATATTGATTTATCGAAACAATTGTCAATTTTTTAGAATTTTTAATAACTTGTATTATATTGTGGAATTAACTAGAGACCTTGAGTTTCATTTAAAAACACATTTCAAAGATATTAGTTTGAAGTGATTGAATAAGAGAAAGGCCATTTTCATACAAACCACCCCAAGCTATTATGTCATAACGAAAAAAAGCATAATAAATAAGTCTGAATGTCTCAGTTTTCATAAATTTAAATAGCTTTGGAATACATTTACTAAGTGTTCGGTTTTCTTGATGAAGTATGTGATATGTTCGTTTCATTTTACATTAAAATCAAAATAATTCCGAAATATTTATAGAAATTGATTGTTTATTTTAATTTATATATTATTAGGCACACTATCACAATAATTTCCAAAAGTCATAGAAGCACTCTTATCTATGTTGAGAATTAGCTCAATGATTCTAACCATTTGGCAATCGTATTTAATAAAGTATTCATCTTATTTTGTGCACCTAATTAAGTGTTTGCTGTAGAAATGTTAGCGGTATCATCTGAATAAGACAAACTTGAGCCTCCGTCAATGAAATCGTTTACATAACGTATAAAAAGTGGAGGCGTTGAGGAACACCAGTCATCATCATAATTACAATGTCTTGTCAGACATGTTGTGAACTCATAAAATGTACTAAAGTCACAACTGGAGGATCGTGGGCACGAAGATTGTCAATTGCTTTGAAAATGGTATTTCTCCGCCTTAAGCGATTTTTTGTTAGTTCGGTGCTCTCGTGACACTAATATCTAGTAATTGTTTTGTCGCATCCACCCAACGTGTAGGAGAGCGCCCACGATGCCTTCCGTTCGGAGCATGGCCCTAGATAACAAGTTTTTCCATATTATCACCTCTATGAATATGGACGAAGAGCGTCAGAATACGCGTCGAAACAACGGAGGATAGTCGCTTTGGATTTCCGAGTTCACTTAATATAGAGACGTTAGTTCGGTGAGCTGTATAAGGAACTCTTACCATTATTTCCCAGGTCCACATTTCAAAAGTGTCTATGGGGTGGCGATCTGACTTTCTAACGGTCCAAGTTTCAGAGCCATACAAAAATACTGAAAAGCAATATATCGGTCCAGCGACATTTTGGTGGATTTGGTGATATTATTAACGCGCCATGTTTTAATCAGTTTTGTCGTGGCTGACTAAAGCCTCTGTTCACGATGAGTTAGATAGCTAGCCAAAAGATCATAACTGGTTTACTTTTATCCATCAGATAGTATTTTACAATATTTTACCAAGTTATAGAGTATGTTATGTATATTCTTTTCAAAATGTTTTGCTATATTAAAAATTAAAGAAATCGGTCTTCAATTGGGTGGCTGCATAACAATTTAGTAACTATATATCTTCAGCATTTCTGCTGTGTTGAAGTTGAATTTATTCTGTTAATAATATTGATAGATAATAGATAAAAATGTGTATTTTTATTACCCTTGCTTTGTATTAAATAATAAATTCGTTTTAGTTCTCAAATATTATCCAATGACAGTGTCAGTCCCTAGCCTTGTCTGTGCATCGATTTTTTTATTTGAGCATCTATACTTTGAAAAACAATTAGTTAATATACTTTTATTTCCTTAACAATTGTTTAAAATTAGAGTAGAATACTTAATAACTTAGTATGAAATTTAAAAAATCGTTACTTTTTCTTAAGTCAAACTAGTGTGCGCGACTTTAACAATCAGGCAGCTTAGGGATTTTTAAAATTACGCGCCTTAACCAGTGAATGAGTGAATTTAGAGCAGTTGATATTGAAGTAACGGCATGAAGTTATTCGCGAAGGTTACTAACATTTCGTCAACCATTTTGTTATTCAGTATAGCCGCAGCTTATGTTGTGTTTACACGTGTTGGTCCAGTAACTGTGTCATTCCCTAGGTGTTTTTATTGGTAAATAATAGACAATTGTTGGAGTTAATTATTATTTACTATTGCTTTTTCAGCCCTGTTCGGTAGATGACATCAAATATTATCGTATTTATTGTTAAACAGGTGTTTTCTTTACTTTTTGTTAGAATCTTCAATCCCTGAACTATCAGGCCGTAGCCGTGAATGCGACTAGGGACTAACGAAATGTCCAGAGACTGATGTTCACTCACAACTGGCTATATTTTTCAATAGTAGGGGAGCCCGGGGCTGGTTGACGACTTTTTGTATTTTTATTTTTAACTTACACATTATTAAGTTTTGGTGTGCTTTTGGTACCAAATAGGAAAGTTTAATGTTTTATCTTTCATATTAGACAAGAAAAAATCTTTGTTATTGGCCTCGCGCGCAAGCGCGCTCTGCCAATAAACTTGACTCGTCCAATAAAATCTTAGATTATGTACGTGTTACATAAATAGCTATTATAATATTTTTATTAAAAATAGGTGGTATGTCATTTTTCAAAGATATGCTACAAATAAAAGTAAAACAATATATATATGCGTGTCTTATTTTATTACAATACTAATATTTTTCGTCATTCCCTAAACATAGCTGTCAGTCCCTAGAGGGCAAAAATAAAATCAATAGTATATTACATTACAAAAATAATGAAAGTGAAACTTTGCAGAGTACGAGGATGCGTAGCATCCGACTATCTCTTTAAAGCCTCCGAGTCAAGCAGAGACACTTTCATGACCAGTGATGTATTATATTTTTTATGAAATCGTTTTTCAAAACTAAAAATAGCGCGAGTGAAATTCCTTCAAGACTGACAATGTTAATATTCCTAACATATATATCAACGAAAAAGTAGTGTTGTCAAACATAGCTAACGCAACAGAAATAATAATGCTTTGAATTATATACCTGGAATAAACTTTTCTAATGTGCATAATACAAATGTCGGCAGCATTAACACTAATTTTCATTTTCATAGTTCTAATACCAATTAATAATATTTGTTGTATTTGATTGTTATTGTTTTTAATTATATTAAATAAACGTTTCATAAGATAAGTGACGATTTCTAATTCAATGTGTCGGGTAGCGAAGACGGGCAGTAAGCTAAGTGGACTGTATTATTTTTTGGTTAGGTGGTTGTTGACGTTTAAGTGCACTATCCTGTCTCCGCTGACCACGAAAGGTTGAACAATACCAATAAAAAGTCAGTTTAATTTCAACTGATCTTTAATGATACCACTTAGAAAGTAGAAAGACCATATAAGACAAAATAAATAAATATGTGAAAAATTATCCACAAAAATTGTTCTTGCCAATATTTGGCAACACTGTGATTTTGGCGATTAACATGAAATAATTATCACACTAAAATAAAAAATATATCATAAACCTGATGAACGTTTTAATACAGAGCAGGGAGAATTAACAACGTGCGAGTGATGCAATTGTGATTGGATGTAGAGCGACTAAAAACTGAACTAAACACTAAATTTGAACATCGGGTGGTCACAGCGTGTAGTTACACATACATTCGGTGTGCTACCGACGAAAGTTACTACTGTTCTCTGTTTTAAAATGAAATCGCGCGCGCAGAGATTTGTTACTGCTAGACACCCAGCGACATCTACGCCAATACATATGTACAGGGTGTCTCGAAATATATAATTAGAACAGTTGGAATTAGTGTAAATTCCAACACAATGGCAGTCTAAAAATGACAGATGAATCTTGTAAAGTGACAGGAGTCTTGTAAAAATCATGAAAGTGACTAGTCTTTAAAGTGACACTTTCATGACCAACCTGAGTTCTGTCATGACAAGCTTTCTTGACGATTTCAGAAAAAAATTATTTTCTCATAAAATAATCAATAAAGAGGCTGGCCCTTATGAGGATGATATAATAAAGTAATCACTAATTGGAAATTCAAGAGCTTCTAAAATAGTGTGAAGACAAATAATTATCTACCAAACGTTGACCTAATTTTATGGAATCATCCAATTACATACTGAGTTTTCAACGCCTTTTAGCCACCTATTTTTAATTTAAATTTTGAAATAATAATTTTAATTCCATTTCTATCTGAGGGTTAGAGAAATATTGTTTTTGGCATTGAAAATGGTATTTGAATAGTTTGCACATTTGAGATTACAAATTTTTCACTTAGTTTTTTACCTATTGTACAAAAATAATTAGCCATATTCATTGATTTTGCATTTAAAGAATATTATGCGAGGCTTCATAATTTTCTAGGTTAATGAATTCATTACGTCAATTCACTCAACTTGTTTGGGCAGAAACGTACCAAGTTGGATGCTCAAGAGTTTTATTTCAACGATACAATGGAGCTAAAACGTCATACCGGCAGCACTTCATATGCAATTATGGACCAACCGGAAACATACCTGGTCAACCAGTATACAAAAAAGGAAATCCTTGCTCGAACTGTCCTTTAAAAACATTTTGTAGTAATCATTATAGAGGATTATGTAGCAGAGGTAGTTCGTTTCATGTTGAAGATTTTGATAATACTCTCGATGACAAATTTGAAAGAAATGTCCAACTGAACCGAAAAGATGTAAGAGGTGTTTTAAAAAATAGTTGTAGGAAAAGTTCTTATTCATGTTCATTATTTTTTGCATTATGTACTGTAATAGTATTTAGCTAATTTGCAATTAAAGTTGTTTGCCCTTTTTTATTATTGGGGGGGGGGGGAGAAAAAACTGGTTTATTAACCTATTATTTTTATTTAATTTTCTGTTCTTGTGGAGTGGATTGATGGGAGTCTGTCGATATTAATTTTTGCAGCTACGTAATTACTACCACCAACATTATTTTCTTGAGTTTTACCTCATATATATTTCGACTGCCTCAATAATCCTTTGTCGGCGACCTATATATTTGACACGCGCCATGCGCAAACTGATGGAAGAAAATATAAACAACAGGCTGCTATGAACCAAACATTATTATACAGAAGCAAAGTGGTTTTAGAGAAAATCGATCGGCTTTGCACAATATAATAGATTTAGAGAGTGAAGTCAACGAAGCCTTCGCCCTAAAAAGCAGCTGTTTAGCCGTTTTCTTTGACATTAATAGAACTTCTGATACTGCTTGGCACGACTACATCATAAAAAGCTATACAAATGGAATATATAAGGTCATAGCCTGGCTTTTATTCTTGAAAAATCGAACTTTTAAGGTGAGGGGCAATGATATCGCCTCCTATAAAACGTATCATAAAAATGGCATACACCAAGAGTCAGTCATAAGTCCTACGCTCATTCACGTTCATCGTCGCAATCAACGACATCCTACAAAACTTACAATTACCTGTAAACATTTGATTGTACTCAGATGATTTGGTTGTTTTCTGTAAAGGAAGAAGTATTAAAATCTCTTCTCGCTAACTTCCATTAAAGATTTTGAACCGTGGTCACGAAAAACAGGCTTTACGTTATCAACAAAAAGACACGTTATAATATTTTTTGAAGACAGAGGAATATACCAAATCTACCGACCTAAAACTGTACAATGAAGAAATAAAAACAGAAAAAGCAATCAAATGTCTTGGTATGATTTTTGACCACACACTTCACATCAGAAATCTTCTCTTAGATTGCAACAAATGGTTAAACTTGATAGAAATGCTAACAAACAAAGAATGGGGTGCAGATCGCCAGACAATATTAACACTGTACCGAACACTCATTCGATAAAAACTACGGATCAATTGTATTGTAACGAGGTTTCCTTTCTTTAATAGTTATTTTAAGTTTCCGAGTATATTTTCATTTGATATTACTTATAGCCCGTTATACTCTCTAACTTCTATATAGAAATCATTTTAAATATAAGATTTATAATTATTTTCAGTTTCGAAGGATATTTTCATTTCTGTGTAGAAATCATTTTATACATATAAAATATTCATTCCGGTTTTGAACTTAAAATTTCAAAAGTTAGCACATAAGATTGTCTTCCCGACTGCCACGAGATATAGAGTAGGTAGAGCGCAGGTCGAGCTAACCGAGAGAGGTGGAAAGTAAAGCTGAATACGGGAGGCTTGAACCGAAAAGAGACCACAAGTTGAGGCTGCTAGGTATCGCTCACCGCTCCGTCTGCCGATTTGTTTTTAGTACCTGTTGTAATTTGTAATTTCTTTTGAATATATATATATATATATATATATATATATATATATATATATATAAATATATATATATATAAAGCTTTAAAATCAGTTGCTGTGAAGGTAAGAATTTTTAGAAATAATTCTGAAATAGGTGGTCTTTTCAATCGCGTATAGAGAATAATTATTCAATTAAATTTCATTCTACGGCAAGTTTGACTATTTCTGTTACATACAATGTAAACACAAAACCGGAGTGCAATAAAACTTTATCATATATTTTCCGATTTCCTATTCACGTTCCGATTGAAATCTTGGAGAGTGCCAGGTATATAAGTCAGGGCTCCCTGATATTTTAATCCGAGGACTACAGCCATTATTACATATTTTCCGATTTCCTATTCACGTCCCGATGGAAAATATTGGAGAGTGCCAGGTATATAAGTCAGGGCTCCATGATATTTTAATCCGAGGACTACAGCCATTATTATATATTTTCCGATTTCCTATTCACGTTCCGATTGAAATCTTGGAGAGTGCCAGGTATATAAGCCAGTACTCCCTGATACTTTAATCCGAGGATTACAACCCTTATTACATATTTTCCGATTTCCTATTCACGTTCCGATTGAAATCTTGGAGAGTGCCAGGTATATAAGCCAGGGCTTCCTGATATTTTAATTCGAGGACTACAGCCATTATTATATATTTTCCGATTTCCTAATCACGTTCCGATTGAAATCTTGGAGAGTGCCATGGACTAGTAGATGGTTCTATCACTTTTTCTTCTGCCAGTTGGTACAAAAATAGTCATCGGCGAAGTTGTCGCATTTTTCAACGGCAAATTTATGTGTAATTAGAGTGTGTTAAGATTTTGTACAGTAGATTTTAAACTGATTCTCAAGTTTGTATTAGGAACTTCCAAATTCTACTAATTCAATACTGTGTGGATTAACGCAGACTATTTTCAAAATACAAGGTTATTTTGGGTGTTCCTTGTGATTTATTTTATTGTGGGAATTCAGTTACTTCAGTTTCTTTATTCTTTTTTTCTGAAAGATTTATGTAAACAATTTATTGTAAACCGATTAAGCTATTTAGCAAGTGAAAAGTTGATTAAATCTGTCTTTTGGATATAATTATGCAATTACTATTTTCCAGAAATTATTAGAAATTGTGAATTTATTTTGATTATTGAATTACATTTTTTCCGTGCGTTCGAATTACGCTAAGAATTTAATTCGTCTATTACAGTAGGAACTACTCAATTTAGGTATTCAGTTATTTCAATCATGTTGAAGGCTTCTGATTTTAAACAATTATTCAAAAAACAAAATATAATTATAAATATGTTTGATCTGATTTCTGAATATATTGATTCTATAAAATATATTTCTATTAATAACTTTGAAAATGATGAAACTTCAGAACTTGAATTAAATATTCAAAAGGCTGAGGATGAGTATTGAGTTGAACTGCAGTGAATTATCAGAGGAGGAACATTTATTATAAAAGAACAAGATTCAGTTTTTGCAAAAATCTGTCCGAAGCAAAAAGTATTTTAAAACAATTGAACAATTTGCAGAATCTTAGAGTGCTAATTCTGATATTAAAAACGATTGTTCAAATAATGGAGAGATGTCGATAACCCAAATAGCATCGAGCCGTATTAGCGCATATGTTATTTTGACATTTAACCTATACGCGAGTCGATTCTTAAAACAACGTCCGTAAATAACGTTACCGCCAACCGTAATTTACGGCGCCTAACGACAGGCGCTATTTAAAATGGCGCTTAATAATTAACATGCCGGGCATGCGTAGAGTTTTTTCATGTTAAAGTTTATTTAAATGTTTATTGTGTACTATACTTACCACATAAACTCACTGTTTTATTAGTTTTCGTTGTTTCAATTTTTGAGTATATTGTAAAATGTCTAGAAAAGAACCAAAAAGATTAAGGTTTAGGCCAGAGAGCGACATGGCTCTCCTTAACGAGTTTATTCATTTAAACCTTTTGGAAGACCCGGAAATATGGGAAACAATCCAATCTAACGTACATATCATAATTGAAAAAAAGTTTTTAATAAGAACTTTAAAAGATCACTTGTTCCGTATATATATATGAAATATGGTCGAAGAAAGACAAAGGAAACTATATAATGTATGTATTTAATAGTATATTAAGTACCAAGTGTCAAAAAGGTTACTTTAGCCACGAGTTTTACTAGGCACGAGTGGAGCGAAGCGGAACGAGTTTCTTGTAAAACCAGTGACTAAAGACGTTTTTAACACGAGGTGCTTACTATACTTTTTCTTCGCCCGCGGGAAGGAAAAAATTATATTATATTTGAATTATATTCATTACATGACGGACGATGGCTGACAGCTGACTGACAAATCAAATGACGCAGAATAACAAAATTATCACGGAAAATGAAATTTAACATACAAAAGACACACTTGATTTAACGTTTAAAAAACCAAAGATAAACGAGATGTGACTTTTCGAATTTTAAACACTAGTGTTTAAAAAGTCGTTTTGTGCATGTAAAACCCGTGTTGAAAATGCGGTTTTAGTAACGGAAGTAGAAAAAAATTATTCTATGCTTATATTAGTAAGACGATGTGAATTAGGTAATAATAGTGGGTGTTTTACTGAAATTGGTAAATCTGATGAGTTTTCCAGGCGACCGCCCGCTCTGAGAAAACCATTGGAATCAAGGAAAACCGAGAGTTTGCGAAATGGTTTTGGAAGCAATTTATTTTGCTTTATCATGGAAATGATATTGGAAAAAATATAGTTTGAACATGTTTCACGAGCCACATTAAGGCTCTCTGTAACTCGTCTAGTGTGGGTCTGCCGAAATATTTTTCGCTTGGTATGTTACGTACTTGAAAATTTGTAAAAAATCGATTACAGTAAGAAAGAATTTTTTGAATAGTAAACAAGTTAGAAAATCTTTCCAATAACGCATCTATTGGTTCGATTGCTGTCATGACCTCGAAGACAATTTTTTTCTCCTCGTTGGATATGATCTCTGAACATGATTCGCCTAGTTGCTTAGAAAAAGATTTGTTATACCACTCGTCTCTAGAAAGAGACAAAAAAGGTGGTCCATTTCACCACAAACCATGACGCAATACATTTGAGGGGTTTGCGCCTCTCGAAGCGACATCGGCTGGATTTAATGCGGATGGAATATAACGCCAAGATGAGTAGGGGACTATATCTTGTATGTGGCTAACTCGATTTGCAACAAATGTCCTCCAACGACAAGGAGGTGAATTTAGCCAAGCCAGGACAACTTGGGAATCAGTCCAAGCAAATATTTCGACAAAAATCAGCTTCGCTGAATAAGTATTTTTCACAAAGAATATTAAATCTGCAAGTAGCTGGGCCGCGGTAAGCTCTAGTTTTGCCAATGAAACTGTTTTCAGGGGCGCAACACGACTTTTGGCGCAAAGCAGGGAAACTAAAATAGAGTCACAAGTTTCAACTCTTAGAAAAATGGCAGCCCCATAGCCAATTTCACTACTGTCACTGAAACCATGAAATTCGCACCTAGTATATGTATCTGCTAGGTAATGAAATTTCGGAAAGTTTAGGGCTTTCTGACTTTAACTGCTGCCAGGAATCTGAAATAGGAGGGGGCAAGGGCATGTTCCAATCAATTTGAGCCTTCCATATTTGCTGCAAAATGCATTTTGCAGAAAGTATGACAGGACAAAGCAATCCTAAAGGGTCAAAATGTTTACTAATATCAAAAAGGACAATTCTTTTTGTAAAACATGGATTTTCACTTGCCCTACATTGATATGAAAAGCAATCAAAATAAGGGTGCCATTGCAGCCCCAAAACCTTTAAAAAATGAGGCTCTGTTTTATCGAAGGACAAGGGCATTTGTCTGTTCGAACCTGGGACTTGTGCTAACAATTCCGGAGAATTACTCGCCCATTTGCGTAACTCGAAACCTCCAAGTTTGAGTAAATCTATGAATTCCCTTTGAAGCAAAAGGGCTTCAGCCAAAGAAGGGATTGTACCCAGGATGTCGTCTACAAAAGTCTGTGACTTAATTATTTTGCTAGCTAATGGAAAACGATCTTTTTCGAGATCTGCTAACTCATTAAGAACTCTCATAGTCAGAAAAGGGCTTGAACTAAGACCAAAAGTAACTGTATTTAGCGTCCATTCTGACACGGGCTCGTTAGGCGAGAATCTCCACAAAATTTTTAGAAAATGCATATGTTCAGGCGTGACTAGAAATTGTCGAAACATGCCAACGATATCAGTAATAAATACAACAGGATATAAACGAAAGATAAGTAAAAGGGAACATATATCTTGTTGAAGTTTGGGTCCTGCTAGTCAAGTGGAATTTAAGATTATGCCTTTGTGCCCTTTCGAGCTTCCGTCCCACATAACTTTGAGCTTCATGCTTACGCTATCTGGCTTAAGCACGCAATGATGTGGTAAATAGCAGAATAAAAGTGGTTTTGAAGAGCTTGCAGATACTAAATACATGTGATTGCTATCCAAATAGTCCTCCATAAAATTGCGATAGTCATTGTAAAGTTCTTGATTTTTTGTGAGGCCGATGCTCTAACATAGAAAATCTACGAAGCGCATGTTCGTAGGTGTCACCCAAATCGGGTTCGCCGTTTTTAAACGGTAAAGAAACGATAAATCTTCCCGTGTGGTCTCTAGAAACTGTACTTTTAAAAATCTCTTCGGCTTTTATATCCTCAGGAGAAGAAAAAGATTTTTGAGGGATCTGTTCGATTTCCCAAAACTTTGGAACTATCACTTCTAGCGGGTGTTCCGAAGTGGAAATAAAATGACAACTTGAAGTGTTAAACTTCGAAAATTCTGGAACTTCAATTTTCCCCAAAAGAACCCATCCGAAAATTGTCTCTATAGCTGAAGGCCCATTTTACCACTTATTCGCCCTTCGCCAATAATTTGCCCCAATATTTCTACCCCGACTAATAAATCTATGGACCTAGAAATGAAATATTTTTTATCAGCTAACTGTAGTCCTTTTAGGTGATCCCATTGCCCTTCGTGTAACTCATAAAGGGGAAGATTGGACGATAACTTCGGAACTACAATAGCTTCACAGCAAAAGGTTGGGCCGGGAAGTTTTTCAGGTTTAATTTTGCAACGAGTAATACCATTTGAGGAAATGGAAGATATTCAATTTAATCCATAAATAACTGTTGAATAAGGGCGGCGAACTAGGCCTAATCTGCGTAAGCATTTTTGACTGATGAAACAATCGGTACTACCCGAGTCTAGCATGATACGAACGGGGTGATAACAGCCCTGACTGTCACAAATATCTACTACCGCAGTTGCTAAGAGACTAGTGGTTTGGGAAGGTATTTTATTTTGTGCGGACAAGCACGTTATGTTGCAATGAGTTTGCGGAGTTTCGGTAAGAGGGGGAATAGCCGTGGAATTTTGTTGTGAAGTGGGTTGTGGTATATCCTATGGTGTTTACCATTGCAACCGCTAACTCTGCACCGAAACATAGAAGTACATGCTTGGGTTACTAGAAATTTGGAACACTTTGAAAGTCCATGAGATTATTTACACAGATAGCAGGAAATCTTAGATGACTGTATATTGAAAACATGGGGTGGTTTTAAGTTTTTTGATAACTTTGGTTTTTAGAAAAACCTGAATCGGAAGAAAATTTTCCCAATTTTGGGGCAGTCAGAAGCTGCACGGATTCCAGTGCTTTACACCTATTTTCTTAGAAATTCGTACAATTGTTTGAAAGTTGGAATTTCCTCAGAACTGTATTGAATCTCGAAACCGGTTCGGAATTCTGTTGGAGTTTTTTCCAAAAGTAAATGAAAAAGAATAAAACACCAAGAATTAACATCAAAATTAAGTGACCTTAAAGTTTCCAAAGCTTCAAAAAATGTGTTAAGAAGATTTCTTATATCCTTTGATGTACTATTTATACAGGTAACACTCATGATTGAATTCATGGCATTGGTTGCCAAAAAACGTTTATTTTGGTAACTGCTAAGTAATCCTCCCTCTAGGTAAGAAAGCAGATACTTTAGCTTAGAAGCATTTGAAATTGAAGCATTATTATGTACAATTTGATTATACATATCGAAAAATGTAGGCCAAAATTTTAAATCTCCATCAAATTTTGGAACATTTAAGGTGGGAAGTGACTCTGACTTTGAAGTATTTGTACAGGAGGTGGCTGCTGATAGCCGTACTGCCTTCTGAATCGCTTCTTCGTCGTCCAGGGGTTTACAGATTCGATTGTAATACATTTATTTAGACTGGTAAAAATAAGATTCGGTGTCCTTACGGACCTTGTCTTCCTCAAGAAAAGCATCGTCTTTTTCTATGATACCTATAATCTCGTTGTGGTATTCACAGAAAGTGTCAAATGCATTTTGTAAATCTTGGAATTTTACCCTAAAAAGCTCGATATTTTCGTCATTGGACTGTGACGCGGCAAGAGTTGCTGCCTTAAAGACCTTAGTAATACGCCCTGCACATTTCCCGCATTTAGCAGTAAGTCGCTTTAATTCAGTAGCCATTTGAAAAAAAGAAAAGAAAAAATTATTTATACCTGTCTTAGGAATAAATTTATCTGCACAAGAAACAACAATTTTGTTTGGTATGAAAAGTGCAGTTTGTTATTACGAAATCTGTAACTCTACTAACTGAAAATTGCAGTTTTTCACCACTATAAACACTGAAAATGGTAGTTTTGGTACTACGAAAATTGAAAGCTGTTGTAAATTCTACTATGAATTGATAACACAGCAAATTAGTATTATTTACCACGAAATTTATGGAAAGTTGTATTATTTTACAACGAAATTGTAAATGTAGTTTTTACTACTACAAAAACTGAAATTATAGCTTTGTGCTACGGAAATTGAAGGTTGTATTTTTTTTTAATACGTTAGAAATGTGTAAGTAAAATATTATGAGACAACTGAAATGAAATTGAAATTCATAATTAATTTTCAAATTTGTCAACCGAAATAACTTCCAGTTCTCCTGCACTATAGATTGTTTTCTAAAATAATTCAACGATCGACAACCACGTGCGAATAAAACAAAACAAACGGATAATATATTTTGTTTTCAACTTTTTTTGTGGTAATTAGATTAATTTGGTTTAAACTGAACTTTGTACCTTCACTTGTCGGTCAGAATGTGAATTAATATGAAAATGGCGATATCCGTGGAGAATTTTATTGAAATTTTGCAATTGCTTTTCTAATTTTGAAACTATCCGGCTCGAAGGCCATATATTTATGTCCAAGCACCAATGAAATTTGCTTCGGCAGAAAATCGCGGACTGTAGATTTATTCGAAAACAACTGTAATTTCTTAGCAATGTGGGTACTCACCGGATTGCTGGCTTTCTGCACCTTAGGATCCCCTGATTTAGGCTATCACAATTTTTATTATTCACTTGAACGTCTCAGTATCTTTTCAATCACTTTAATGTTCAGTTTGTAATTTTATCACCAAATTTACTACTTTTTAAATTGCCGTGGTTAACGGTCGCCGGCCAAAGAAGAATGAATTAGTTGAAAGACTAAAAATGGCACTGGTGAGTGACGGCTTGGATCCAGAAACATTTTTATTTAAAGACGAGACTTCCACCTTAATCTTGTCAATTTCTACAGAGATATTTCAATCATGAAGAATAATATATCTGCTAACATGGACAACGTTTCTACTAATATGGACGAGTAGATTTCTGCTATGAAGAATGATATTTCTGCAGATATCTTATCATTGCAAAATGACATTGCTGCTAGAGTCGAAAATAAAATTTCGTCTCTAAAATCGGATATTGGGAGTAAGATGACAACGGTGAACGAGAAAATAAAATCAGACATGGAGAATAAGATGACAATGATGGAAAGTCAGATGGACGAGAAAATCAAGGAGTTAGAGACAAAGATTGCCGATTTAAGAACACAAGACACTACAGCAGTAGAAAAGAGAATAGAACATATAAAACCCTGCAAGCCAGAAATAAACTCTAGTAAAGAGGATGTTGGCAGTTTTACCCGAGTCAAGGCCCCAACGTTCCATGGAAAATCGTCGTGGACCAATTATGTAAAACAGTTTGAAGCAGCCGCTAGAGTGAATAATTGATCCGACAGGGAAAAGGCAGTAAACTTACCATCGCGCTTCGTGGAGTTGCCTTAGATGTACTTCAGTCGATACCTCTGGAAGAAATGGATGACTTCGAGCTGCTAAAGAAGAGGTTGGACATGCGATATAGCCACGAACATTTGTACCAATCCCAGCTGAAGAACCGAAGGCAGAAACGTGACGAAGCCCTTCAAGAGTATGAAGTGTATATTGCCCGACTAGTTCTATTCGCTTATCCATCAGCACCAGATAATATGATGGAATGTCTAAGTATCCAGGGCTTTATTGATGGCTTACGTGACCCCGATATGCAGAGGACGCTTCGTTTAACCCATCCCAAAACATTAGTTGACGCATTGACAGCTGAACTTGAATATGAAGCAGCAACGAAGGCTTTCGGTTATAACAAAGTTAGGACCATCCGAGAGGAATGCGACGAGGATAGATTTGACCAGATCGTCAACTTGTTGAAAGGTATGGTAGACAAGAAGCCGAAGAAAAGCGGGTGCTGTGATTGTGGCGAGCTAGAGCATGCATGCAGTTCGTGTAAGCGTTCTACGACTCCTGCAAACCAAGAACATCTTAAATGCAAAGCAACCTCGGAGGGATCGCGGTACAACAAAGGTAGGACCATGCAGGAAGAAGATGACGATGACAGACTTAACCAGATCGTCAACTTGTTGAAAGGTATGGCAAACAAGAAACCGAAGAAGATCAAATGTCGGAAGTGTGGCGAGCTAGAGCACGTACGCAGTCCATCTAAGCGCCCCAATACTCCTGCAACCCAAGAACTCCAGTCACAGGAGAAATCAGACACTGGCGAACACCAAGCTGGTGTGAATCACCGAAAAGCCGTCTCTCTGCCTAGGCGGTCATGCCCTGTAGACTATTTTCTCTGCAACAAGTCGAAATCTAAGGAAGTTGCAGTTTCAAGATTTACGGTAGTTAATGAAGAATGGTCACCCACCAGGATCAGAGAAGATCAGGAGAATGATCCTCACTTAAAGAAGATTCGTAAATGGAAGGAAGAAAATCGGCGATCTACTTGGTAAGAAGTGTCAAGATTTGCACTGACACTCAAGGCATATTGGGCTCAGTGGGGACTCCCTTATCCTGGAATAAGGGCTGTTGAAAAGAGTCCTAGAAGACGATGATGGTTCCGAGATGAGGAGACAGCTAGTTATTCATAGAACGAGAGTAGCTGAGGTACTGAATAAGTTACACGACAGTCCATCTGGAGGCCATATGGGAGTGAAGAAAACCGTTCAGCGTGATAGGTTTTATTGGATGAACAGCTCCGACGATGTGAAGGACTGGTGTAAAAAGTGTACGTCTTGTGCTACGAGTAAAGGACCACATCGCAAGAGAAAGGCACCTATGAAACAGTATAATGTTGGAAGCCCTTTCGAAAGGATTGCTTTAGACATAGCTGGACCATTTCCAATGACAGAAAATGGTGGTAAATACATCCTGGTTATAATGGATTATTTCACAAAGAGGGTAGAAATTCACGCGATTCCGAATCATGAGGCCCCAACTGTCACGGACGTATTGGTGAAAGAATGTATCAGCCGATATGGAGTGCCACTGGAAGTCCACAGTGACCAGGGAAGGAATTTCGAAAGCCATATATTCCAGGAGATTTGGGCAAGCTGGGAATGAAGAAGACCAGGACAACAGTATTACATCCACAGTCAGACGGAATGGTCGAGAGAATGAACAGGACTATTGGAAAATACCTGTCCAAAGTAGTTTCCAGCTATCAGAGAGATTGGGACCAGTATCTTTCCCTATTCGCATTGGCTTATCGATCTGCCGTCAATGAGTCCACGGGTACAACACCTGCGAAAATCCTGTTTGGACGTGAAATGAGGCTTCCTTGTGACCTGGTATTTGGCTGTCGGCCTGGAGAAGATCTAGCAGGAGAAGACTACGTGATCTAATTGAGAAGAAGGCTGGACGATATTCATGAATTAGTTCGAACAAATCTTCAAGTTGCCAGCGACAGAACGAAAAGTCGGTACGACTAGCAGACCACAGTAGGCGGTTCTAAAGAAGGGGACAAAGTATGGTTACACAACTCGACGAGGAGAAAAGGATTTCCTCCAAAATTACGAAAATCCTGGGAAGGTCCATATTTAATCAAGAAAAGGATCAATGATGTTATATATCGCATAAGCAAGATCCCCAACGGAAGCCCAAAAGTAGTTCACCAAAATCGACTAGCGCCATTCGAAGGAGACCATGACCTAGAGGAAGGAGTAAACCATATTCGAGATGTGTCTGACCCTACCTTCAATTAATTTATGGGCGCGTATGGTGGAACCGGTAAAGCTATATATGGAGTCACTTCAGAACAACGACAAGATTTTTTCGTTCTCCCCGAATATTATTCACTGGCATACAACATCCCCGCCCGTATCAAGAACGCGCGAGGGTTGTCAACCGTTTTTCGAAAAAAGTTCGGGCAATTAGAAAAACTTGAAGACCAGATTCCAGCCCCTGGTAAGACACGTGGTAACTGAAAACGAATTTCAAGATCGATCTATCTACCGCGATGTGTGGGAAGCACTTCGAAACCTTCGAGACCATGTGATGGAATCCAGCATGAAGAAACTGGCTATGCCTAAGATAGCGACTAACCAGTTGGATTGGCGAGTCATCAGGAACATGGTAGAGGTGATCTTCCAAGATACCGGTGTCCAGATATTAATTTGCAGCTACAGCCCCCGTCATCAGTATCCGATGAAGACGGTGCCCTGTTATTTCCATACGATCGGAAAGTGTAGAAATGGAGCCAGTTGCCGATTCAAACATCCAGTCTCGGCTACACAAAAGTTCCAGGAGAAACTTCCATTTAAGGAGGGGGTAATGTTACGAAGTCGCACACCGAAGTAGATACTAAGTACGGTCCTGTAACCTTATGTTAACGGAGTTAAAAAATGGCGAGGGCGCCGAATTCTGAGAAGGTCTATTGGTATTTTTTGTGACCTTCTTTGTAGACATGTTCTCCGAATATCTTTTAAGGATTGAGCCGGCATTTGAGAAATATCCCGAAAAGAATATTCCAGAGAGTCAATTATTTCTGTGTAAGCCGCAATATAGAATTATCTAGTAAAAAAGGCACTAATGTATAAAGAACCGACCAGCGGTAGAAGTTGAGTTTATAAAGTGATCTCGTGAAATAAACAAGTGAATAAGTAAATAGTAGTGAATATAAATTAGTTTAAGTGCATATACTGTGTATTTAATATAAATTAGTGAATAGTTTAGTGAATAAATAAATTAAGTAAGTGAACTTACCGTGTCTATGAGTTCATCCCACCCGTCAGGATAAACTGTTTTGAATAAATAAGAAAAACATTACAATACCTTATATTCGAAATTCCTGAGGCCGAGCAAGCGAGTAAATATTAAGGTGAATCCTAGTGCAACAATGCCAAACCTAACTATTGATCGTGTTTACTATGGATTTATGAATGACTTGGTTCATCTATATTTAGAATGTTTTTGGTTACAGTAAATAAATATTTCCCATGTAACCTTGTACATATAAAACTTAGATGATTAATTTCTGAAATTTTTCAATGAATTCATCATTTTGGTTCCAATCAAGCAAATATTTAATAATGTCTTCATTATTTTTTTTTGTAATATGGTTATCAAAATTATCGAATGTTATCAATAAACAAATTGAGAGGTATACTAGAAGAAAAATAGCCAAAGTGAAAACAAAGAATAAGAATAACGACCTATCGGTTATAGCAGGAATAAAATTCCTAAACGATATCCTACCAATGGCTTTTAGAGTGACTAAAACCCGAAACCCTAACCCCGCATAAATCAGAATATCTCCTTTTTATTATCACTTTACTTTTTTACCGCACGTCGCATAAAAAATGCACAATAAGAAGGATGAGAAAATGGCTATTCAGTTGGATATCCTCAAAATAAAATGAAAATGAAGAAAGGCTGCCAGAGTTGAACGCAGCACTTGGGAAAGCAGCATTCTCAGTAAAACTAAAAATGATGAGTGTTTATGCCACAATATTTCCAAATTTGAATCTACAACCATAAATTTAAAACTGAACTAATGTAGTTGGGTTAATTAAGAAAAAAATATAACGTAGAGAAGTATTAAACTTATAGGCGAAAATCTATGTTATGTAGTAATTTTATCTTTCTAACGAAATAAGAGAATATCTTAAAACGGTACACTTAAATTTGTAAAAATCATTTCCTAGTAGAAGTTTAATAAAATTGTAATACAAAATTTAGTTACAATTTTATAAGCTTGTATTAGGAAGATCTGTTAGCTTCTGATCCTGGTGGGTGACCATTCCTCGTTGACCACAGTAGTTCTTGAAACTGCAGATTCCCTAGATTCGGCCTTGTTGCAGTGGGAACAGTGTGTTGGGAACGGCCGTCTGGACAGGGAGTCGGCATTTCGGTGACTCACACCAGCTCGTAATTGCATCAATCACTTGAGTGCTGCATGATCAGTCCGAATTAAAAACTTCCTACAATAGAGATACTGGTAAAAGTGTTCCACGGACTTCACTACTGCCAAAAGTTCTCTTTTTGTGACGCATTAGTTTCGTTCTGATTTGGAGAGGACTTTACTGAAATATCTGGGATATTTCACTCTTTCTTGCCCTCCTTGGATCTGTTAGAGCACTCCTCCAATTCCTACGTTGCTTGCGTCAGTGGCAATAATAAAGTCTACCTCTGGTTATGGGTATCCAAATATCGGCGCCGTGGTTAAATGCCCATTGAAAAGCTCTTGCTTCTTCTGTAAGTCGAGTTAAGGCTTGGCAATATCTCCAAATTTCCTTATAAATATTTATAATATGTGCAAAGTCCAAGGATACTCCTAATTTGATGTTTGTCGGTTGGTTGCGGCCATTGCTGAATGGAAGCAATTTTGGATCCACCACAACTCCTTCATTGCTCACTATATGACCTAGATAGTTGACTCGGTTTGGGAACAGCTGACATTTCTTCGGGTTTAACATGAGCTGGGCAGCTTGGAGTCGTTTGAATACGTCTTCCAAATTTTTCAGATGCTCGTCAAATGTCTTCCCCAGTACTACTATGTCGTCCAAATAGACCAGGCATGTCTACCAAGACAACCCTCTCAAGACATTTTCCATGAATCTCTCAAATGTCGCACGCGCATTACAGAGCCCCAATGGCACGATCTGGAATTGCCATAATCCAGATCCGGTGGTAATAGCAGTCTTCTCTTTCTCTTCTGGGTCCATTTCCACTTGCCAATAACCAGACTTCAGGTCCAAGGTGGATAACAGTTTGCTGCCGGCCAAAGTATCTAGCGTATCGTCAATTCGAGGCAGAGGATAGCTGTCTTTCTTCGTCACGTTGTTTAGCTGGCGATAATCCACGCAGAATCTCGTAGGTCCATCCTTTTTCTTGACGAGCATTACTAGAGACAACCATGGACCAGTAGATGGTTCTATTACCTTTTCTTCAGCTTCCTCTCTCTTCGCTCGTGGAAGTCTTCGAGCTGATTGCCTAATCGGCTTAGCATTACCAGTATCGATTTTGTGTTTGACGGCTGATGTTCTACGAGTCTTTCCTCCTTTTGGTACGAATAGGTCTCGATACTGCAAGAGAAATTCTCTCATTCTCTTTTTTTCAGCTCGATTCAAGGAGTGACCAGCTACTGATAATAACTGTTCGAATCTGGTATTAGAATTGTCAGTGGTCTTTGTTTGACGAACTATAGACGTCACTGGTACGCGGGATCCTATCCTGGTTTCCTTCTTGATGGTAACTGGGTAATAATTCACGTTTATCACACGTACTGGGATCTCTTTCGTCAACGTAACCAATCCTTTTCTAATTAGTACTCCTTTGTTGCCAACCTCTTCGTCGTGGTTCCTTGGCTCCATCATAATAGGTGTACCTTCCTCCATGATTCCCAGTAGCTGTGCTAGTATCATGGTTTCGCTTCGTGCAGGTAGAACGGTATCTTTCTGTACAGCCGCCAATACCGCGCTCCCTTTATATGGATGAAGGAATGCCTCCTCGGCACCCACTTTAATGGTTCTGTTTCTAAAGTCTAATTGGAAACCATGTACATTCATTAGGTTCACTCCCAGAATCACGTCTTCTTCAATATCAGCTACGATTAACGTATGCGTGAACTTTTCTGCGCCAATTCTCAATTCGATTTGTGTCTCACCGTGAACGTTCACTCTCACCTGTGGCGGTCCGCAGTCTCGTTGGTAAAAGCTTCGTCTTGGAGTTTATAATTTCTGGTCGTATAATGGTTCTAGTTGCTCCAGTGTCTACCAGCAGAGTATATCTCCTGCCATTCACTTCGCCATCTACATATAGACTGTCGTTGCGACATCTGCGCGGAGCTATCAGTATGAGAGGGTCTTTAGAACGATCATGGGTCGGTGCTGCCCCCTCGTAGCCAACCCGTTCTAGTTTTCCTGTGATAGGGGTTCTTGGTTTGCAGGAGTCCTGGGGCGCTTACACGAACTACGTATATGCCCTAGCTCGCCACAATTCCAGCATCTGATCTTTCTCGGCTTCTTGTCCATCATACTTTTTATTAAACTGACGAACGACTGGTCAAATCTGTCATCGTCACATTCTTCTTGGATGGTCCTAATTTTGTTATATCCCGAAGCATTCGTTGCTGCTTCACATTCAAGAGCAGCTGCCAATGCGTCGACTAATGTTTTGGGATGGGCTAAACGAAGAGTCCTCTGCATATCGGGGTCACGTAAGCCATCAATAAAGGCCGGGATCCCCAGACATTCCATCATGTTCTCTGGTGCTGAATGATAAGCAAATCGAACTAGTCGGGCAATATCCATTTCATACTCTTGAAGGGATTCGTCACGTTTCTGCCTTCGGTTCTTCAGCTGGGATTGGTACAAATGTTCTAGATGTTCGTGGCCATATCGCATATCCAACCTCTTCTTCAGCTCCTCGAAGCCATCCGTTTCTTCCAAAGGTATCGTCTGAAGTACATCTAAGGCATCTCCTCGAAGCGCGATGGTTAAATTCACTGCCTTCTCCTTATCGGACCAATTATTCACTCTAGCGACTGCTTCAAACTGTTTCACATAATTGGCCCACAATATTATTCCATCGAACGCTGGGGCCTTGACTCGGGTAAAACTACTAATATCTTCTAACTTAGGGTGTGTTTCTGGATTGCAAGGTTTTGTTTGCTCGGTCTTCTTTTCTTCCGCTGGCGTGTCTTGAGTTCTTATATCTGTCATCTTTCTTTCTAACTCCTTGATTTTCTCGTCCATCGTTATCATCTTATTCTCGATTTTCTCGTCCATCGTTGACATCTTATTTTCGATTTCAGATTTTAGAGACGGAAATTTCATTTTCAACGTCAACGGCAATGTCGTTTTCCATTAAAAATATATCGGCAGATATATCTTCTTCATAGCAGAAATCTTCTTGTCAATGATCTCTTCCCTGGCAGAAATCTTCTCGTCCATGTTAGCAGAAATTGACGAGATTAAGGTGGAAGCCTCGTCATTAAATAAAACTGTTTCTGGATCAAATCCGTCATTTTCCAGTGCCACTTTAAGTCTTTCTACTAACTCACTTTTCTTACCGGACGTACGGACTCACGATCTTCCAATTCTGCTCTTAGTTCCGCCACTTTTCGGTCACATAGTCTCTTGGCCATTTTTACGTAGAAATTTATTTATATAATCCCACTTCTGACACCAATGTAATGTTTTTCTTATTTGTTTAAAACAGTTTATCCTGACGGGTGGGATAAATTCATACGCACGGTAGGTTCAGTTACTTAACTCATTTATTCAGTAAACTATTCACTAATTCATATTATATACACAGTATATACACTTAAACTAATTTATATAAACACTTCACTACTGTTTATTTACTTGTTTATCTCACGCTGGTCGGTCCTTTATATATTAGTTCCTTTTTTACTAGATAATTCTAGATTGCGGCTTACACAAAAACAATCAGCTCCCTGGAATTTTCTAGATTAGACTGGTCACAAAAACAATGTCTAGATAAGATAGTCACAAAAAATCATACAGTTCTAAGAAATCCCAGCGCACCCGCCAAAATTTTAATTTAAAAACATTGCTTGGGCAGAGTCGGATTCAGCTACTACACTAGTGTGCTATTTCGTAACAACATGTAGAAACATAGTTGTACAAGTGGAAGATAATTGCAAAACCCGTTTTAAAAGTTGCAACAGAATGCTTATGTGGTGATAATGAAACATCAGAAAAATTGAAATCCGGTAGGATACAGTGTGCTATAGAGGCCTGCAAAAGAAATAGAAAAGATTGCTTTTTATAATGATTTCACCCATTACAGTGCTTGTTTTGAACTCTTACAGCTTGTCAAAGTATTTTACTCTACCAGAAGAGTCCCAAACTAATTTTTTCCTCACCATAGGTGGTGCTCTTTGTTTTCATTTTAACTTTTATTTCAATATAGACTCAATTTTGTCGAACCAAAAAAGCTGACAATCGAATATTGTTGAAGATCCAGAAAACTTAGAAAATAAATTCGAACTAATTTCAGTAGTAATTGCATAAAATTTTCCAAATTTCCTAAATCCTGTACTGAATAAGATATTTGAAAGGAGAAACGGAATAGAATGAAAACGTAAAGTTCTATTCATCATAGTTGGTGAATACATTGGGTATTATAGCTGTGGTAATTTTCAAAACATTTTCCATTCACAGTTTCCGTGCAGCTTTCAAGTTATTTTTAAACCTGGAAAAGGTTCATTTTAACTGTATTCGAATTGTGATAGTGCTTAATTCAGAACATAAGTTACCATCGATTCTTGCGGACGAATAATATCATGAAACTAGCGTTTATCTTTATAAGTCTGAAAAAGTCATGTAATAATAACACGATGCTATTGTTCATATATTTGATAAAATACCAAACTAGGTATTTCTACTTCATTAATGTCTAAACAAATAAACGTGAAAAGAGCGAAGTTTCTAAGCCCTCCGGAAGACTTTTGAATTTATGCATATAAAGCTTCAGAAAGTTTTAAACTTATAAAGTTTATAAAGGAACATCTTAGAAATAATTTCAAATTTTCTTGTTGTTTGAGTGGTTTGACTTTCCCATTTACTTCATAGAAATATTTGGAATCTTTAATAACTATAAGATACTTATTTTTACGACCAAAAATTAAAAACAATGTACATTATTTAGTTGATAGCCAATTACAGTTCCATAATGCGTGCACACTTTCTATATTCTTTCAAATTTTACCAACAATGTCGAAGGTAGATGTTGACGTAGTTTTGGCGTAATGGAAATTTAGCATTTGGGCTGTACATCGAATTAGATAACGTCGATGTCTAATGCATTGTTGTCGCTAAACTAATTGCAAGTATTTCCTCAAAATAGGATTTTCCACCAAAATGACGTAATAACTGAGTTGATAATTATCGGAAACTTGAGGCAATATTATTGTCAATTTGCAGCAAATACTCGCTTCCCTGGTTTTTCTAAACTTTGTGCCAAAATTAACGGATAATTTTAAAAATCGTGGTAAATCTAATAATTTCAATGTTTCGATTTTCGTGATAAGATATAATTCTTATCCCTGGTATATTGTAAAGATTTATCGGTGGAACTGCAAAAACGCTGATATTTTTTAACATTTTTGACAAAAATATTGAAAACATGACAGCAATTCTTTATTTTAATTCCAATTTAGTTTGGTTCGAATTAATGTAATAAATACCAAAGTAAGAAACATAGGGAGGATCACCCTGTATAACAAATTACCTTTTTTTATTGTAACGTTTAAACTAAAGAAAGCGGACATTGACATACAAACCAAGAAATAAACAGTCAGCTAAGCAGTCTGAATTTATTGCAAAAAAAAGAAAGAAAGAATTTCGCGAAATCAAGATAAATCGAGGTAAGAAAACTATTACACAACTCCGTCGAACGATAAGTGACAACCAATCAGGAAATAACATGTACAAAAAACATACGAAGCTGACATAGCGAAAACGCCGAAGCTACGAAAAAGGAACGGAGGGCAGGCAGTTGGTAGAAACTCGCGGTCGGAAACGGTCTAGTTTTTTTGGGGTAACATATAATTAGAACGTGGTGTTTCAACCTATCAAGTGTAAATTTTTTTGAAAGGGAGTAAAGAAAATTACAACGGAGCGTCTACTGTACGCGCTCTGAAGGGTTTTTTCATCCGAAACGCGAGACGTGACCGTCGGCGTTTTTTTTGTGAACACTTAGTCTGAAAATTGGTAAGTCAAATTTAAAACTGTAACATGTCCATGGACCTGTTTCGATCTAATATAATATATTCCGTGTAATTTCCGCTTGCCGTCTCATTAGCCACTCCCAACATAGAATTAAAACTGAACGTTGAGACAATTGACAATTGTCAATTTCCCCCTGTTCGCTACAAGCTAAAAATCATCCCTTTTCCGATAGCGACGTTGAAGAGAAAACACGTACTCACGTTTTCTCTTGTTCTGAAAGTTTTCTTAATTTGCTGTGGTAAGCACAGCAGCTAAGTGAGAGCTACGTAACAGCTTTCATTTATCTCAGACACCTTTACCGTTGAAGACAGCTTCCATTTATGTAAGACACCTTTACCGTTGAAGACAACTTCCATTTATCTCAGACACCTTTACCGTTGAAGACAACTTCCATCAATCTACGACACATTTACTGTTGAAGACAGCTTCCACTGGTCCGAGACATCTTTCACCACAGAAAACACCGCTTCCATTCCTTCAGAACATCTAAACCACCAGAGTACCGTCAGTTAGGTACCTACTGTATTTTTCCATCCCATTTTAAGGCAGAATTAAATTAAATTTTTTATATATTCTCTTTTATTTCTAATCCACCCGGCTGTGAAAGCCACAGGGTATCGTGTCCGGGTTTGATTAAGTTTGAGCACATTTTATTTCAACATTTTCAATATTAATTTTCAATTTAGAGTCAATTCTTTCACCCGGTGTTTCTACCTTTATCACCGTAGTTTTGTTCGTTTTCGTAACGTTTCAAAAGGTAGTGGCGCCCTGAAGTCTCACAGTCTGATCATCCTCTGTTATACAAAGTGTGTCATTAACTTGGAGTTGAACCACCCTTGAGAAGTCTCATGCCGGGATTTTGTTAAAGTAAACGATAAATGGTTACAAACTGGCACCCTCGAACAATAAATAGTTACAAAACTATACTAACTGTGCTCTATGACTTTTTTGTAGTTTGGTCAGATTATTAGAATTGCCAGCCCGCATCTATTATATTAGTTGTATAATTTATTTTTTCTTCAATCACATTGAAAAGTAGGTTTTTTCGCTTGCCATTGACAACGAAAAAATGACGTTTCTTGAGGGGAGTTATTTTACGCTCGCCGAGCGTAAAAAATTGCAAAAAATTCGTTGCCCATAACAGCCGATACAAACAAACACAATCGTATTGACAGTGACAGTGGGGATCATAGAGCAACCAGGCTAGGGAGTGATTTTGTCTTCTGAAAATATTTTACAATCTAATAAATCGCTGTTTTGTTAAGTTTTTAATGTTTTAAATAATAATATTATTGTATTATTACTACAAAAAAAAAAGGAAATCCGTCCTCGATGCCTAGCCAAGTTTCATTTCATAAAAGTATCTCCTCGATGCCCAGCCAAGTTTCGTAAAAGTTTAAAAACGTAAGTATAAAGTATTTGATAGGTACTTGGAATAAGAGGTATACATTTATCAATAATTATTTATAATATATATTCAAGTGACTGTAGAGAAAATATTATATGTATTGCGAGCTAAAAGTGAAATTATTGTTCTCAAGCAATTAACGCGCTCTGCTTTGCGTCGCACGTTAACCCTTGTAATAATTCCTCACTTTTCGCTCTTAATACAGAAATAACTATTATGTAATTTCATATCGCATATGAGTATTCAAATGGTGATACCTCTCCGTACAAATCAAGGATATGGAGCACATTTGAGGTTGAATACTAAATTGTTGAGTTGTTTCATATATAAGGTGAGCGAAATATTAGGTCGCGCCGATTATTTTCCACACAATTAAATGTCATTTTATTCTGCCTTTCATTCTCTTTAATATAACATGGTAGAAAGACTTTGCATACAATTATTCCTGACGCTTTTGTCAATTGGTGTCATTTTCTAATTTTTCTATTGTTTTCTAATAAACTCGCTAAAGAAATCATCATCGAATAGTTTATTTTCCCAGCCAGGAGAGCATGATTAGATGAATACATAACATATACCCATAAGAGTTACGCGTATGATTTTTCCTCAACCAACTGACGTAACCCTATAGCACAAAGACCTCTCAATACCAACGACAACTGCTAGTAGTGGAGGCCGAAGCCAACGCTTTCGGACATTTTATCCAGGAGTCGACAACTCCTGTTTCCCACAAAGTCGTGGGTGGTGACAGCCAGCTACGCTGCCTCTCGTCCCGTTAGGGACATTTCACGCAGGTTTGTTTACACGTAAGCGGGTTTTTGTTCGAGAAATGCGACGAAGCGAACAGGGTGTTATCTGGGGTAATAGATATTAAAACGCACCCAGAAACCCAGCGTCTAGGACCATTACAGCAGAAACCCAGCGGATAAATACATAGTGGATTTTTATAGATTATTACAGTAGTAACTGCGATTTGTTACATTTGGGTGACAGCAGAGTTTTTTTTCTTGGTTATTACAGAGTTTTCTTTAGGAGTATTACACTGGTGAATACGTTATTACATGGGTGACTCCAGCGAATAATTACATTGATTCAATTTTTTACACGTTATTTCATTTGTGACACCGGTAATTATATGACTGAATTCCATAGATTATTACATTTCGCTGAATCTTCAAGAGCATGTCTTGCCATTTGCACCATTTATTGCTGGACCCAGCTGTGAATATTGGAAGTGTAGTTTTTTACAATGTTATAGCAGCAATAAGATTATTGTTGTTGGTTTAATTATTCAAGAGATAATCTATCCGTATACCCCTCGACCTATACATTTAAATCGATTAAAATGCCGAACTGTTTTTAGCATAATTTTGCTTTCTGCCAAATATTTTCTTACACAATAAATTGATAGAAACCTCGAGTTGGAAACTGTGAGCTATGTTAGACCGCTCGTTTGGTGAACTCGCAGTAGGTCCATGCATTTGTTTTGCGATGCAAGTACGAAGGCTTATGCAGCATGTATATTTAATCGGAGTGAGACTGACGACGGTAAGGTCTCAGTCAACCTTGTTCAGGTGAAGGCAAAGATTGTGAACTTCAACTCTCGGCCATCTATGCGCCTCGACTCGAGTTGATGGGAGTTGTGATTGGAGTTAGATTGTTGAAGATTGGCCGCCACCAGGCTCGTTAGTCCCCTTTCTCCATCTAATCGTAGAAATATATGCGCTCGATAACTGAGTTAGGGTGCAGCATGCCATGTTTGGTTATTAGGGTCCTGATTTTCCTGTCTAACCTCTCCAGATCTGTTTTGGACCAGTTGCGTATTCCAGAACTGTAGGTTATTGTTGGTATGGCCCATATATTAGTTGCTGCTACCTTGTTTCTGGCATTAAGCTGGCATTTTAATATATTGCTTGTTCTCCATAAGCTCTTTTTCGATTTTCTCTTTGTTTTGTTTATGGCGAATTTCGTAGCTCTGCTGAACTCCAAGGTACCTGTAAGTGTTTTCTGTTCCCAGTTCCCTGATTCGACTGCCATCTGCCAGAGTGATATTTTCGTTTTAAGTGAGTTTTCCTCTCTTAATATGGACGGCAGCACACTTCTAGAGCTCGAACTCCATTTGGGTGCTCTCACTGAAGTATCTGACTATCTCCAGCTGTCCTTCCAGTTGCTCTCTTCCTTTAGCAAAGAGTTTAAGATCATCCATATAGAAAAGATGGGTCAGCTTTGCTTTGTCATCGATTCCATATGCGTATGAGCTCCAGTAAAGCATATGGGCTACTCATGATAGTGATTACTCTATCCTAAATTTCTTTGATCTCAACATTCACTCTTTTCACGCTATTAAGGAGAAATCAATGGGTAGGGCCAGTGGGGGATCTCTATATTAATAAAAAACACTACAATGTTCGATTACTTCACAGTTCTCCTCATTGGCTGTTCTGCTTGATTTCTCTGGAAAGTTTCTCTTTTATATTGTGTGCTGTGTACTTTAAACCCAGTTTTGAGCTTAAGTATATCTTAGAAAGCCTTCAAATAACATTGACCGAGCTGCACTCGGCATATCCTGATTTCTTGTATGTAGCTGAAGGAGATTTCAACTGCCGTCTTGGTGCTAAGTGTGAAACTCCAGAGGAGATTATTGAAAATACAAGCCTTTTTGTCAAAAGAATTAGTCTTGATTCAATTATTAATAATAGAGGTGTCTTACTCTCTGAGTTTATGAATGACAACTCATTCACCATACTTAATGGCAGATCAGTTAAAGATCAGCCGGGTCAATTCACATTTTGTAATTCCAACGGTAAATCTACTGTTGATCAAATTTGGTGTTCTAATGCTTCTCTTTCATTAATTGAAAATTTTGCAGTGCTAAATAATGAACCGGTAACATCATATCACTTCCCTATAATGGTTGAAATAACACGAAACTTTATCATACCTAACACATTCATAAGCAATAAACAGTCCACAACAACTAAATTAATTTGGGATGATTTGCAGCTAGATAGGTATCAGCATATTTTGCGCAACTCTTCCTTAGCAATGTTGTCCAATGGTAATACAGAAAGTTACCACGCTATGCGTGATTCAATCTACCTTGCCGCCGATAGTTGTGGTATGAAGACAAAAAAGTGTAACTTTAAACAAACCATTCACTTATAATAACAAACCTTGGTTTGACTTAGAGTGCATTAACTTAAAAAAGTCAGTTAAATCAAAACTTAAAATCTGTAAAACTCATAATTTTGCTGATGAAGTCAAAAATGACTACCTATTGGCGAAAAAATCTTTTAAAAGCACATGTACAGCAAAAAAAATGCATTCAAAATAATATGGTTCAATTGCTCAGTAACTCTAATGACTGTCTCACATTTTGGAGGATTATAAAAAAATTCCGTCCCAATAAGATTATCTCAAGTGTATCGCTTGAAACCTGGGAAACTTATTTTGATACCCTTACCACAGTGAAATGTGATTTTCAATATTTACAGATGGACGCTAGGCATCCGTTTCTAGACACGTAAATCTCCCAATCTGAAGTTTTTGCGGTGCTTAACAGTTGCAAAAGGAACAAAGCCCCGGGATTAGATGGAATTCCCTTCGAGTTTTTCAAATATTTCCCTCAAAACTGGTGTCTTTTTTTGTGTAGTTTGTTTAACAAAGTTTTCGAAAACGAAGCTTTCCCTACTGAATGGTCTACAGTATCGCTCTCAATGGTACACAAGAAGGGCCCCATCGATAACCCCAGTAATTATAGGAGCATTGCCTGCATTAACACTGTTATTAAACTTTTTAATATGATCATGTTGAACAGATTAAACTCTTGGGTTGAAAGTAATAATATTCTCCCAGAAATTCAGGCGGGTTTCAGGAAGAACAGAAGTTGTATGGACAACATCTTTGTCTTGAATAGCACCATTCAAACTCACCTACATCGCAAAGGCAGAAGAGTATTTGCCGCTTTTATTGATTTGAAGCGCGCATTTGACTCTATTAATCATCCCCTCTTATGGCAAAAATTATTTCAGCTGGGTATCAGTTCTAAATTTATTCGCCTAGTCAGAGCTCTGTATGACAAATCCTCTTTTTGTGTAAAAGTTAACAATGAATACTCTAAATTCTTTGAAATAAATGAGGGCGTTCTGCAGGGTGAACCATTAAGTCCCTTGCTTTTCTCACTATTCATTGCTGATATTGACGACTTCTTCAGAAAATCTGATATGGTTGGAATTAATATTGATAACAGGAATGATTTGTTACTTCTGTTGTATGCGGACGATTTGGTTATCCTTGCTGACTCTGAAATAGATCTAGCTAGAAAGCTACGCACCCTTGAACAATATACTTGCCTTAACAAACTTACTGTTAACAATTCTAAATCTAAAAGTATGTGTTTCTCGAGAGGCGGCCACAAAATAACAAAAAATTACAAATTTCTGTTCAACAAAGTAGAAATTGAGATGACTAACCACTATACATACTTAGGGGTTACTCTCACTTGTTCTTTATTATTTCGCGAACACGCAATAAATACCTCTTCCAAATGCAAACAAGCCATAGGTGCTGTCATGAATATGCTCTCACGTTCAAAAACAACTTCCTGGCAATCGCGCATAACCCTGTATCATTCCATAGTAATTAATACACTTGCCAATTCGGGCCCTGTCTGGGGTCTGCGTTATCTTAACATTGTTGAAAAAACCCAAGTTGGTTTTTTCAAAAGATTTCTCCTATTACCGCTAAACACTCCTGATTATTTAGTACGCCTTGAGGTGGGTGTTGTTAGGCTTGATTATACGGTATTTAAGTTGTGCCTCAATTGGTTATTAAAAAGGTTTTCTTTTGCAAACACTAGATTGCCAAAGATTGTCTTTCTCAGGCTCTTAGAGTTAGAGGACTTTGACAACCCCTGCTATAACTGGGCCCTACAAATGAAACTGATTTTTATAGATCTCGGGTTGAACGACATTTGTAATAACCTCTCTTTTGGTTCACTAAAAAGCCATTACGATGCAATTCTTGAGAATTTTAAACAAAAATTGTATAGTTCCGACTTACAACGCCTTGCTAATAGTAATTACTGTGTAATATATAAACATTTAACAGTCACTTCAGGTCCTGCAAATTATCTAACTAGTAAACTGCCGATTAAATTAGTTCGAATATTTTGTCAGATCCGTTTATGTTCGAAGACTTTTGTTAGATTAACGTATAAGGGAAGTATTTATACCATTAATCAAGAAGAAATTTGTACTCTGTGCAACTCGCGTCAAAATGAAACACTTGAACATATTGTGCTTCAATGCAGGATGTATGATTGTATTAGAGTGCAAATTATTAAAAATCTGCATAATTTTGATGATTTCATTGCCTTATTGAATACTGCTTCTTTGGCGGATATCAAGCAAATTTCGAATTATTTCATTGGTGTACTCAAAATTCGTTCATTTATTATAAACGAATAGCTTGGGTTTTACACAAATTTTTTTTTCGCTCTTTTATTGTTTATTTTCATTGTGATTTTGCCGCATGAAGTGTGTATTTATTTATAGACCCTGTTCCGGATTTCTTGCTATATTGATTTGTATCAATTTGAAGCAATAAATATATTATTATTATTATTGCTCAATGGGTTCAGGACGAGACAGAACCATAGCGGGCTCTGACTGTCCCCCTCGAATATGCTCCTTCTAATAGGGATCTCCTCCATTATGTACGTGTCTATTGTGTCTCTGACTAATAAAGTGGTTTGCCATGATGTCATCAGATGTCGGAGTTAGTCGATAACTTGCTAATTCACTTTATAAATATTTAAAGCTTCCGGTAACCATGAATACGGAACTGAGTCAAATGCCTTCTGATAATCGATCCAGGCTATAGATATGTTTTTCTGACGTTGTCTTGCCTGTTTGGTAATTACATTGTCGATTATCAAGAGTTCCTTGCTCCCTCTAGCCTTTTGATTACAGCCGTTTTGTTCCCATGCTAGGATGTTGTTATGTTTTAGGTGGCAGTCTAGTTTGTGTTATGACGGAGGTAAGTATTTTTGTATGCTGATGGACGGCATGTAGTGGGTCTATAGTTTTATGGTTGCGATAGGTCTCCTTTCTTTGGAAGCATATGAGTCATACCATGAGAGAAATATAAAGGTATGCTTTGTGGATTTTTGACCGAGTGCTGTATGAAGTGGGCCAATTTTTTGTGCGTATTATTAAATGCCTTCCACCAGTAGTTGTGGACTCCGTCTATTCTAGGAGAGGTCCAGTTTTTGAGGTCTTTTACTGTGTCGTGGATGTCTTCCACTGTTACTATCGTCTCCGCCATTGGGATATATTTATGGGGGTTGTTTCTTTCAGCATCTATCCAGTCTGCTGGCAGGTCGTGTTCTATTCTCCCGGACCAGATTTTTGACCAGAACTTGGTCATTTCTTCTCGCTTTGGAGCCGCCGCGCGCTGGTTAGTATTCTCCGCGTCGAGGTTTCGAAAAAACAGCCTTTAGTTGTTATTAAACAATTCATTTTGCTGGTATCGCTGCGTTCTTTTGTGATATCTTCGTATCCTGCGGCCCAGCGCGGTTATCTTTTGCTTTAGGAACTCCGACCGTTCTACCAGCTTTTGATGGTATTGCGGGTCCGTTAGCTTTATTTTTGCCTTTCAAGCATACGTTCTCATTTTCTTTTTTACCTTCTGGCTAAGCTGTTGATCATTTAGGAATGTGTGAATCATACTTATTTCTTTACGATGGCTAGCGATTTTTCTTCAAGCTTCCGTTCCCAGGGTGGCTTCCGCCTTTCTTTATTTCCTTCTAAGCGTTGTTTTTGGTCTAATATGCTATTGGCCACTCTAGCCTCACAATATATCTTATGGCATAGGCTCTCCAGATCTTCTGAGTTATTAAATTCCGCGCACAACGCTGTGTTGATTGAGGTGATGATCTTCTTTGCTTCAACATTTATTTTAAGCCTTGATATTTTTGGTCTGACTTGCATTGGCATACCCTCGAAGTTGTGGTTAGCTTCTTGGAACAGGAGATTTACGTAGTGGTATTCTGGTGTCTGTTCTTGTGCTTTGCCCTGTTCTCCTCGAACAGCCGGTTCATTTGTAGATGGTGCTGCCGGTGCTGATGGGACTAAGCCTAGTCTAACAATTGACCTTCTGATAGCTTTCGGTCTTCTGTTTTGGGTCCTCCATTCAGCTTCTGCTCTCATAGCTTGCATTTCGTCGGGTGATAGCAATCGACGGGTTTTAATGTTTGATATTTGTGCGGTCAGATGGTGCGCGGTAAGTGGCTTATCTGGATACGCTTCTCTCCATAGTTCTAAAAGTTGCGCTCTGTACAGTGTACTAATAAACCTTGTGCTCCATCTCCATTGGTTTGCGCTACGCCAACAAAAATATTTTGTATTTCTGCTGAACTTTTAGGTAAGGTATATCTACGGATTAAAAAATTCTTTTCTCTATACTGTATATCTGTAACGCCGTCAATTTGAATGGAATAACACACAGAACGATAAATTACTTCTCCAAGTTTTCTTCTTTCCATATCCCCAAGAACGTGCAGCATTTCTGCATAAACCATATGATCTCTATAGTGCAATTCGGATTGTGATGGTCGACCTTCATATTTGCTAACGAACGAGATGTCCAAGATTTTGCACTCACAGTCTCAATCACTGAATCATTATAAACATCAGTGCAAAGATGTATTAACTGGTTTACTACTTGGATATTTTTCGAACTGGGCGTTCATTGTTCATCAGACTACTTTGCTTGAGAAGCCGCAATATGGGTTTTAGACATAACGTGATCCACAACCCTTTCCAGTTTTTGTAAACTTTCGGCCATCACACCCCGGGAAAACGCAGCTACTCCATTTTTTTTAAATTGCAGCTACATCATATTTTTGCAACTTTGACACACTGTATAAGACCTGTTTCTGGAGCCTACTTTTTCTGTTGACTTAACAAAAAATCGGTAATTATTTAGTAACCAATTCATCTCCAAGTTATTTCCCTCGTACCATACGGATTTATCAATGTTTGGACATACTTCCGAGGTTGAAGCTGAAGCAGTATTAGTAAGAAAATCTAAAATTCTCTGATCTTGTGATAAGACTGAGGTCTGCTTAGACGCAGATTCCTCGGGTTGCACAGGCTGCTCCAAGACTTGTTCGTTCGAATAAGTAGAAGGTGATTCAGATTGTTGAATATCTGTTAGGAAGTTGATTTTCCGAAGAAAAAAAGTTATTTTTTGTTGAGTTTTGTGGTCGCCTGCTTCACAACTTTTTTTATTTTATCTTTCTATCTTATTGTCGCAGCCGTTAACGTTCTCACGCTTAATTGTTAACTAAAAAGAGTTACACAAGATGTGTTAAGTCCACATCACGTGGTGAGATTTTTCTAAAAAAATTAGGATGAGAGTCAAAGAAGCAGGGGAGGGAAAAATTCTCCCCTCTTCCCAATATTAAAATTCAAAGGTGGCACCCTGGCTGACGTCACTCCCGTGCTTTTTCTGCTTGCCACTGATTGGCATAGAGTTACCATGCACCTTCTTCCTCTATAAACTATGGACTGATACAATGTAGCTGCTCGTGCTTTTAGTGCTTTAGTATAACAACAATAGTAAATTTTTAAACAAAAAATTATAGTTTATCATAATTATAAAATCGAGCAAAACGTAATTTATCCCGAAAAGCGTTAACGCCCTGTTTATCAATGCAAGGTGGGGTTTAACGTATTCTAATAATATGTATGTACTTCTACACCATGCTGATCTTGTAATAAATAATACATTAAAATATCGGCTCAATTGTAGACTGTTCTGTACCATAACTGACAGAATAGAGAATAAATCGCAGAGGTATTTGACGTGAAATAACTGAAGTATGTCGTCTTGGCACCAGCGAGTCCTTGTCACTGCTTGGCACAGGTAAAATAGATCTCTATAATCAGTGCACTCAAGCATTCTCTCCTTCACACACGAAAATTTTTCACTTTCTAGCGTTTACAATTTATATACAAATGCACGATCGCGTTCAGTATTCAGTCCAATGTAGTTGAGTTAATTGCATTGAGTATTTGTACTAAATTGTTTGCAAGTTCGTGATATGTGTAGTAAATAAATTAGCAACATTGTGATAGATGTGGATACTGTGATCGAAACGTGAATTTCATAGGAGACTCTATTAGCATCAAATCAAATAGATATCAGGAAATATTTTCAAAATGGTGAGTTACAGTATACTAACATTCACAATGTTACAATAAGAATAACTGTTAACTATTAACATTACCCAGAATCTGTCTTTCAACATTGTCTTATATCAAAACGAAAGAAATCTGAAGGCCCAAACTAAAACTGTGATTGCTAAGTATCGGCAAATACAAAACAAATAACTTTAGATAGATCGTGCTTATGATTGAATTTGTCTAGTTATTGGTTCCAACTTCAGAAATATTCGTTCAAAATAATTTTTCTTTTTAGAGCTTTTTTAAAGTCTTTTTACCAACTTAGGCGAAAATGCATACTTGAAAACTCGGTGCCTACGAGGTCTCATGAGACGTCTTTATGACTTAAACCTTAAACTGCTCGATTTTCATTCCTACCAATAACCGACCGACTTGAAAGTGAAGTTAGTGTATCTATGTTTCAGCGGCTAAAACACTTAAGAAGAAAAAGTGTCCATACAGTAGCAGTGAAGGTGATGATAACAATGACGAAACTAGACTGCCAAGAAGCTCATCTACATCTAAGGCTGAGGAAAGGTTAATGGGATTATGTTTGATAACTGTGCATCGGAATTTTGTTAAAGAAAACCGTGAGCAAACATTCGTGGAATACACAGTGCATTACAAACAAGAATCTTAAATATAAACCCGCGAGCATTTTTTGTTCTTTGTTCGACGCACTCATTACATTTAGTTATTAACGATCTTGCTAAAATTTCTTTTCAGGTGTCCGGATTCTTTGAAATTATTCAAGAAATATATGTGCTTTTTCCGCGTCAACCAAAAGATGGTCAATTTACAAACGTGCCTTACAGATGTAACTCTAAGACTACTAACTGATACACGCTGGTCCAGTAGAATAGGCGCTATAAAATCTTTGAGATATTAAATTGGTGTGGTTTCTATTTTAAAAGTAATGGATGCATCCGCATCTTCAAAAGATTTTAATACATCACACCTATCTCGATCGCTCGCAGCAAAACTACAATTTTTTATGAACTATAGTAATATGGTTCAATATTTTATTTAAAATCAATTATGTAAGTAAGTTCATGCAGAATCAAAGTTTAAATCTAAAAGCTTGTTCAGACTGTCTAAACAAAATAAGAGACTTAAGAGATGATAAGGGATTTAGCAAACTTCTTGTAGACACCACGGAGTTGGCCGAAGAATTAGAAATTGAACTAAATGTTTTATCTTCACAAAAAGATCGTCAAAGAAGAGACAGTTTGATTATGAAAGTACTGACGAACCAAGAATAGTCCCGAAAAAGAATTACAAAGTGAATGTATTCTTCTCTATATTAGATACGACCTTATCGTCTCTTAATGAAAAATTCAAGGAATTGGAGCAATTTAATAACAATTTTGGAGTTATTTATCAAATGTTCAGCATGAAGAAGAATTAAGAAACTCGTGTGAAAATTTATATTTTCATTTGAAAGATGAAGCATGTATAGAAAATCAGATATCGATGCAAATGACCTATTTGATGAAATTATTTGTTTAACATGCCACTTACTAAAGCAAGATGAGTTAGATCCTCAGTTAATTCTTCAACACATTTTAGAGAAACATTTCCAAATACTGCAGTGGCAAAACGAGTTTTTTTAACGCTACCAGTAGTATCTGTAGCACTTTTTTACGATCAACTATGGCACAAGACAGACTCGGTAATTTGACAATTATGTCCATAGAAAGTGAACCTATGGATTGTATTCCTTAAATATTTTTCCGAAAAAAGGGCACGAAAAGAGTGCTTCCGATAAGTTATTTTGTTCTTTTTTTTCTGTTATGTAACATTTTTATTGTTTTGTCAGTTTTTTATCACTTTGCTTTTTTGTGTGTACCGCCTTATCTGATGTATCAGTATGAAAATTGAAGTATTAGCACGAATTTTAATTTTATTTATTTGTACCTACCCACCCATATATAAATTATTTTTACTAAACAGGAGGTAAGGGGTGTAAACTGCACATAAGCGGCCGCATAGCTTAGCACGCCCCTGACGACTTTAGGGTAGTCTTACACCCCTTTCTACCTATCGCACTATCGAAACATTCGAGATGACAACTTATCACCCCAATGGTAACTTTTTGCAAACTTTTAGCCTACTTCGAGTAATGAAAAAAAAATGTTCACTAGCTCTTAAGACTATTAAAACTATTACAATTTGACAGCTGCAAATGTAATATTTGAAGGTTGTTTACTAGACCATAGATGCTGCGTCAGAATATCAAAATGTTCACACAATTAACCAAAAAATATGTTTTCCCATCCCAATTTATTACGTCACCTTCCACAATAATAAATACACTTTATCTAACGAATATTCGATTTAACAAAACATTTTTTGAACGTAACTCCAATAATCGCCGCGAATTCTCTTTTATCTCTTCTATCGTAGTCATTCGAGTTTTGCAAATAGAAATAACGGGAATTCGATCGTTGTTCAATGTGGTACGTTGACTGGTGAGAAGGTGCGTTATCATGGTGCCCAATAAATAATTTCAAATAGTACGAATTGATTCGTGATACTCTATCTCTCTCCGACTTAACGACAATTTTCGGGCACCATTTTCTTCACTTTAGCACAGTTTATAACTTATAGAAGCAGTTAGATCACTCTGCTGATTTTACGGTTCCAATCTTATCTCCCACACACATCTACTCCTGGGAAACAAATTCAAGATGTACAGAAAATTTGTCTTTCATTAAGCACAGTTGTCGGCTGCTGCAATTGTATCAGTTTGCTTCACCTGCATGCGCGTGGGAAACAATTTCATGTTGCGGAGTGGAAAAATTGGAACAAAGAGATCAAATGTACCGACAAAGAGTGGGCCAACTGCTTCTTTAATATCAATGAGTATAGAGGACAGTTGTGACAACTTGGTGTATATATTGCCATTGCTTCTTAAATTTTGTATAAATCATTTCATTCCAATAAATATCTCTATTGCGCAGGTTGTTTACAGTGCTCTACTTTGTCATTTCATCTCAAGTGTCTTTAGTAATTTTTATAATAAATCAAACAAAGAATCTGTCTCAAATTTTTCATTGCCAATGGAATTTCGTGTGCCCCAACACTGAAAATATTACATAAATTGACTTCATTAAAAACACATTCATTCAAAAATGGTGGAAGATTCACATCGTTACAAATGTCTTCGGCTGAACTCAACATCGCTAAAGTAAGGCAAATGGTGATGACTCAAAATTACTGCCAAAATCTGAGTGCGTTAGTCGCTGTCTTACGAATCAAGTGACTTCTGGACAAAAAGTCAAAGAAATCCAGCGAATAGCCAAACACGTATTTCCCTGACATGGATCTAGCCTTAGAGTAATAATAAACATAGAGAGGGCCATTCATTCATAAACACGTTCATTTTTGCGGCCAACAATTCTAAACGCCAGTAGTGAAATAATGAATGAATTACATGGCCTTGGTAATTTGGGCTGTTTTTCTGATAAACTTGGAACTTGGCACCGATGAACCATGATAATCCAAAAACATTAAATTAATTAACTTAAAAGTTTATTTTGTCACTAAAAGTCTTGAAACCCCCATCAAAACGATCGAAGTAAATAATTACTCTCTAGTCGTAATGGCGCTCATATAAACAAACAACGTGTGACATTATTTACTATAATACTACGGCGTATTCGAAATGATCGTCGATTACACTCTGACGATATTTGCATCTCTCTTTATATGGTAATTAAACAAGGACAAAACTACTAAATTGATTACTATTGACACATTAAACAGGTACTGAAATTTTGAGCAATGTTGCCACTTTTAGTTATAACCATAAAGGTATCTAAGGATACAACAAATACTTGCTTAAAATTCATATAAGAATATGGGTTTATTTAATATAATTCAAGTATTATTAATTCATTTTAAACGCAGCGACTCAAATGCATAAATTAGTATGACTTTTTTTATTTGTATAACTTTTTAACACATTTTCAATAAAACTTCTAATTTCATTTTTCCTTCAACTAAAGAGACTTTGTAAATATGGCAAAGCAGTGGAAGTGTCGCAAGTGAGCTTAGAATGTCACTCGATATTTGGGGCAAACATATCTATTTTATTTGTTAATCTGAGGCTCTAGCCTACTTTTACTACACTCCAAAGTCCTGTTTTCAGTTGATATAATATCAAAGAGAATTTTCGCAAATACTGAAGTCAATTCCTGAAAATTTTTTGATGAATAGATGATTGATTGGCCTAAGTGTCTTTATTCTTATTATTGAAGACAATTCATATTCCATTTTGACATAGTAGTATAATGATATCCATATTAGAAATTATAACATTTACCAATGTAATGGCGGGTTTATACAACATTTAGATAGTCATAATCATAATCACAGTCACAATCATAAGAGTGAAACTAATTATTTCTTATAGGTCCGTTATAAAATTGTCACATAATCATAAGCATAATTTTACTGACCTTGGAATTCCTAACTTTTAACTTTATGATTATGACGATAACTGAAATGCGCATGCGTCGAAACCAACAGGCTATGAGCAACGTTGACAAAGAGGCATCTTGGTTAAAGAATGAATTTTATTGGCAGTTTTTTGAGGTATTTCTGTGCTCCGTCAATTATTGTTTATATCATACTTCATTGATTTGGCTGCAGTGGCGTAACTACGGGGGGGATGGGGGGTATGAGGGGGATATAACCCCCCCCCAGAACACGAAAAATAAAAAAAATCCAATACATAATCACAGAAAACCTATATGTTATTGAAATGTACTAAAAGCTAAGAACTGTAGACAATAATTTTATAAGAAAAACAAAGCTAAAATGCAGTTTTAGGGGCTCAAAATTTGAAAAAATTTTCGATACCCAGATCTCCCGGTAGTTCATGATTCTGACTGTGATTATGATTATGTCTATCTAAATGTTGTATAAACCCGCCTTAATTACAACTCACTGCGTGGTCGCAACATTTGGAAGTCATTCTTGACTCCCTTTATAAATTGAGTTTAGTATAATAATATTTCTAGGTATCTTGCTGATTAATTCTATTTATTATAAAAAATCTACCTCTGGTATAAATAAACGTCACTTAAAATATGTAGAATTTAATAGTTATCGGGCTTTTATTAATAAAAGCTTCACCAAATAACTTAAGCTAAAGTAAAAATAATAACAAAATTTCCCGCAGATTGAATAACAAAATTTTAAATAGTTCAATTGAAGAATATATCGACACCGGCAAATTAGCCAGAGCGAAATGGACGTACACAAATACAAAAATTACGATATATCAAAATAACACTTAACACTGATAATACAAAGGTTTACACACAAAAACACAAAACTACAACTATTTGTTTTCACAAAGCTAAGTGCACACCCACTTAATAACACATGCATATTTCACTGTGGGTTTATGTTTTCAGAAGCAACTAATGCAGCATTACCTGTTTAACAAGGGGAAGCAGAGTCTGTTCTATACTACGAGTTTTAATTTCTAAAACGTCAAAATTTGTTGAACCTAATTCTGCCATTTTCTACACTAACTAACATATTTATTTCGTACATGAATGTTTCCCATAGTCTTGCTTTTTTTTAAAACATAACCTCGTCATTTCCACTTACACTACTGAAAAATCAGCTGTTCGCATGATCGCTTAATGATTCTATTTCAATCCTAAACTACACTTCTCGCCATCTATTTGAAAACTCGAGAGTTAAACATGTCTTAAAACTGCTTAAAACTTCCATTAAAAATGATTTGACATAATATAGGTATACTCTATATTCTAAGGAATAATTATGTTCTATGATGATCTACGCTTATACGGTGGTCTAAATTTACAACCGCAAAAAACCCTCGTTATACAATGAGCGTAGCGTTAAATAAAGATAAAACAATGCATTCGACCAGAACAAATTATACAATTAGGTTTTCTATGGTTTCTTTATATGGCACTCTACAGAATATGTGGTCACATCCATTAAAATGTTCTATCAAAACATATTGTGAGTCTCGTTCCAATTTTAATAGACATTCTATTAATGCTGCTACAAATGAAAACAAATTGGATTCCATCTCAAAGACATGTTGGTCTACCCCATAGAGAAAGTAATGTTGTCTATGGTCTACCCCATAGACATATGAAGATGACAGAGCGATATTCTTAGAAGTGACCAATCTCTAGAAAAAGACAAAGCGGCGGTACCACGGAACGCGAACACAATTTTGTTTTTTATTGCGTTACTGCACCGAATAGTACTCTACTTCGTAGAGTAGTATTCGGTGCGTTACTGTACTGCCTACTGCCAATACCTATCTCTTTTCTGCAAACCTGTAATACTTATGATTTAAGCTGCAATAACAAAGGCCAGTGACGTGAGCCAATCAGAATACTAGGTGGCTGACCACACATTCTCGTACTTTACTATAAAAATAGACAACTGAATACGGAACTACCAGTCCATTCCCATATGTATATGCGTCTACCTTAGTATAAACCATAGACAAACTGAATATCTTTCCTTTCTTCATACAACCTGGAAACTGGACAATTCTGTCAGTTGTCATGGAACTAACAGTTTTCCATAGATCAGATCAGTTTTGTGAAGGAATTAAACTTTCATTTTTCATTTGGTGCTAAGAATTTTTATTTAGACAGTTTGTTCAAAAGCTAGGTGTCATAAAAAATCAATTTCAAGGCGTATTTCCAATTTTGTAAGTGTGTGAAAATACTACACTATCACATAACTATATTTTGGTTGAAAATAAAACATAACCTAACAAAGTGATGATGTAATTTTTAGATGGCCCTAGGAATTGGTCGCCTTATAAAAAGATACTGCATTGTAACAGTATTACCCCTGTTTGTAGCGAGTAGTATCTACGCCGACTACAGCCGTACAAACATATACAAAACTAAAGTATATAAAGAAAATGTTCTATCCAATTTTTCCTAAGGGCATTGGTTGGAGCATCCTACCTGCAATTGGATTTGTTACTGGTTGGTATTTAGATAGACTGGAAACAGAGCGCCTTACTTTATTTCGAGATAAAAGTGCTCTTTATGGTAGAGAGCTCAAAGAAGGGGAGAAACCAAGTTGGTAAATGTAAAAATGTTTTATAGTTAATATATTGTACATGTAGCATATTTGTGTTTTATTTTCCGATTCGTAGTTTTATATACAAAAATTTTATTTTTGAAGTAGGTACACATAATTCCAAATACGCCTTAGCTACTTATTTTCTGTAAACTTACAGCCTTTGACACATAATAACTGTATTCCATAAGTACACACTTCAAACAATTAATAGGTTACTATGTATATATATTTTACTATCAATATATTGTAGGTAAGGAGCAATTTCATAAAACATATTTTTTAATAGCTAGTTTTATTTACAAGCTATTACAATAAATAGTATAACAATAGGTAAATTATGTGTTCATGTAATAACAGTTGTAGAAAGCAGTACAAACTGATTCATGTACTACTGTCGTAAGAAAGAATGCACTAACTGCATTTTTTAAATTTTGGGTTACCCACTTTTTCTCACTATTTGAGCTATGCTAAGCTAATCATAATTTTTATCTTTAAAACTGTATATATACTGTAAATTCTCAGAAATGCGCGAACAGTTTTAACAAAATAATGAAATACTTCGACTTTTTAGGTTAGAGTGCCCTAAGTAACAAAACTTAATTATAAAGCCCTATCTGAAATTTAAGGAAACCCACGCTAAAATTTGATGTTAAAAATCTGAGCCAAATGTTACTTAGAAACTCGTATCCAACAATGCAAACTTAGAAAGCTGTAACTATCCACCGAGTAGTTACGGCTTCTTAAGTTGAAACTGTATTTAAAATTTGATGTGCATTTTTAACAGTAAGTTGTGTATCATCTTCGTAATAACATGGTACCCCAAAAAACATGTTTTTTAAACCAGTTGTGATCTATTACATAAATGTGTTATCCTGTTAGTAGATTTGAACAACAAACACCTTAATTAACACTGGTAACTAATAAATGTAAGTCTATAATTAGAAATAGGCACCTAAAAAGATAAAATCTAATTAAACAATATAACACTATTGTCCCTGCTAAAACCTAAAAATAGAAACTACAACTGAACACTCAATTAAACTGCTTAGAAAACGGATGTGTTACATGATAGGAAAGGTTCAAGTTACCTATTAAAAAAATTATTCAAAATAGGGTTAATGGTACAAGAAAAAATGATTTTATATTTTGGGTAAATTTTGTCCGTTCCACTAATTTTACCAGTGTGTATATTATTGTTTACCTTATATAATAATTGAGATAGGTACAACTAGGCCTTTATTTCAGTTCTCAACAATAATTGTGTCTAAAAATTAAGAGAAGGACTAAAGCAACTCTGATGCTGGCAAAAACACAAATGATTAAAATTGTAGAAGTCAATTCAACTTCAAAACATATTTCTTCAACATTTGATTCACACACATTCTATACTTTAAATACCTCTCTAGATGAACTTTAGACCACTTTGACCCCGACATATCAGAGTCTCAGACATTCCGTATTTCAACAGCCTTTCAAAATGCAGATCAAAGCACAACATCTGGATCACAGACATTTAATGGTCCTTCAAGATGAAGTTCCGACTACTTCAAATATATCTGAGGCACAGGCACTCCCTTCTTTGACGGCCTTTCAAGATGAAGTTCAGACCACCTCGACCCAGACATTCCATAATTTGACATCCCTACCAGATGAAGTTGAAAATAACATCTGAAACACAGATATATCATAATTTAACGGTCGTTCAAGATTAAAAGGTTTAACATAGTTCCTATTTGTTCTGCGAGAGTTTTCATCATATTCGTAAGTTCAGATAGATCATTTGTGTGCAAAGTATAGGTTATATGGTATATGCTGGATTTGGGACTGGCTCTTGTTGGATCACGAAATATATGTGTTGTTGCACGTACTTTGTTTTTAAAAACTTTTATTGCACATAAAATACAAAATATCGACTTTCAATAATACAGAAAAATATATAAATTGTACAAACAGGATATGTAGATTAAAAATAATATGCAGACTGAGTGAAATATATTTACAATCGTATTTATACGTTGAATGTGCTGAGGTTGCACCAAACGTCGTAGCAGTACCGGAAACCAGAGGGTACGTCGGCAATAAACAGGATGTAATTCCTCCATCTCCAGATAGATCCATACAAGTAGTGGATTGATTACTCATCTTCTTCTACTTGGAAAATTCTCTGTTTTGGTTTTGGATCAGTTGTGACTTTATTGTCCATTTTTAGTTGGGGTTTACATTTCAACTTCCATTTGAGAACACCAACAAGAAGTGCGATCGCAATTACGATGTAGAGGGGTGTAGACCAAGTATAGGCATAGTTGAGTGGAATATTTCTCAAACTAACTTTTTTCATTCGATTTTCTTCTTTTAGGAGTTGGTGAACTTTGTCTAAGGAAATGTCTTTAATTTTGTTTTGTCCAGAGTGAATTCTTCCCTCGTTCTCGATCTTTATTTCAGGAAGTAGTAAAGATTCACCTGGGATGACATCTTCGTGGTTGCTGAATACGGCCTGTTTTAAAAAAAATGGCTATCGTAGTTTTAAACTGAAAAGCAACCATGAAATATTTCCAGAGGATCAATTTCGTAGAATGGAATTTTGTGAAATAGTTATGGACAAAATACAATTGCAAACTTTTCAAAAAATATTTTGTTCACAGATAAATCGACTTCTCCCATTCACGGTGCACATAATTCATCCGTTACGCGATATTGGTCCAGGACAAACCTACACAAACACTACAATGGTAGAACTCAATATCCCCAAAAGTTAAATGTTTGGGCTGGAATATTAGGTGAACATTTAATCGGACCATTTTTTATTGGCGGCAATATTTGAATATGCTGCAAAACCAAATTACTCCTGCTCCCATATAATTAGGTGTTTATATCAGCACATTATACAGAAATTACGATTTCCTCAGTTTCATCATATCTTAATAGACTATGGTGGAAGGTTTTTTGGTCATATTATGTTCGGGTGTAATTCTGCCTTTCACTATACAGATATTTCCTTCTCTTCTTACTTGTACGTATCCTACCGCATTGTCACCTTAATTTTCTCTGGCAGATCTACAAGTAGTAATAATAAAAATTTTCAAAAATAAATTTCGTCACTACTAACTTTTTTAACAAGCTTTTACGGGCATTTGATAGACAATATCTACCTAATACCAAAATCGCTAGAAGCCTGGATCGACAATGCTCATAACCATGCACGAAGATTCCACCAAACTACAACCAAATATAATACAAACTACTAGCTACACTAATACTTATAATGATAACAGGTATATGTAGATACTCACACAAACAAAAATAAAGACCATACAAGCTGCAGCGTATGATAACATTTTTTAATCAAATGTGTTATACTCACGCTGCAATACAATTCTCTCGGCTCAAACACACGCGTCCGGCAGCTGACGTCACGACAAGGACACACCCGTTTCTAACTGATCTGCGGGACTCGCGTATTGAAATCATTTATTACGCACTTACAATAATTATTATTGTTTTCAAATTATTCGCAGTGGCATTCACTTTATATTGACTACGTTTTAACAAGTTTTCAAAGATATTTAATATCTATGCACATTTCTAATTTATGGAGAACTGGACCAGTTCTCTGAATGAACTTAGGGAACAAATTCTACAGGCCTGTAAGGAGATAACACCTCAAATACTCACACCCATGTTCGTCAAGAATTTTATAACCGGCTCGGTTACTGTTTAGCTCAAAACGGGGGTTTATTCGAACATTTGATTTAAATTCATTGAATAATTAAGTAGTTTTTTTATTTATTACATATCAGAATATTACTTTTATTTGAAAATAATAGGTATTTCCATTAGAATTCGATTTTGTTTATTATCGAAATCATTTTTTAATTTGTACTGTGCGTATTTACACAGAGTTCGTTTCTCATTTGAAAACAAACGTAAAAACAGTGTATCCTTTTTTATTCATACAAAAAGCAATCCAAGTGTTCGGTCGACATATTTTCACGTTGCCAATTCTCAAAAAAGTAAAGGTTTTAACTGCTTTCAAACTGAAAACTAGAACAATTTCCAGCATTACAATAAAATGTTCAACAAATAGATCGGATTAATTATCTTGATATGTTACAACCTCTCGAATTATCATAATTAAAAGCTTCTTATAACTTGTTCTCGTGTTAAAATAATGCATTTTACAATTAATATAAATGTACAATGAAAGCCGGCAACATATAAGTTTACTTCAAATCGTTCAGTACCCTGTATCTGATATTCTATTAATTCAATGAATTTATACTTATTTGGTAACACATTGTCGTCGCTTACGGACATGTACTGTGGCAAGTACTCCACTTTATGATATCCTGTTAGAAAAAAAAGAGATATACACTGAATTGATATTTGTTTCTTTCTAACACATTGTTGCTTAAGCATATATGACCAAAGAATATTCCTCGTACTGCATAATTTTTACTTCTTAATTGGAAATCAGGAATTATAGAATGAAACTAATGTAAACAATGTTGTATATTTGAGGTCGGGAGGATATCAAAAATTAAATATATTAACAATGTTTTTTCTTGAACTGTCCCTGTTACTACATATGAAATGTAATGCAAAGAAGTTAAGGCCTAAATACACTGAGCAATACCACTCGGTGCTAAAGCAAAATAGCCGCCACGCTCTTTCGGCCCCCGCCGTCTCAATATTAATATGTTTATTTTTGCCTATAAATGACAAAACTATAAAATCATGATTCCATAATATTTTTGATCACGGTATACAACACAAGACTGTCAATCACACGGAACTACAGCAACTGTGTATGTGCCGACAAGGACTATTGCCGCAACCGTCTATTATCTTGGAAAAAAGCAGATGACGGCGGCACGCTCAAAGGAAAAAGTGTTCAAAGAGCTTCATTGTGACACGGTAAACAATGTTATAATGAAGTCTCTTTTATACGTGAATTATATTGTAATGTTTTTATTATTTATTTAAAACAGTTTATCCTGACGGGTGGGATAAATTTATACACACGGTAGGTCTACTCATTTAATTTATTTATTCACTAATTTATATTATATAAATAGTATATTCACAGTAATTTATATAAACACTTCACTACTTGACTATTAACTTGTTCACTGTTTATATCACGATATTAAATTATAAACTGACTTCTGCCGCTGGTCGGAAGTCTTTATATATTACGTGTCCTTTTTTCTGGATAATTCTAGATTGCGGCTCCCTGGAATTGTCTACATAAGGCTGGAAATGTCTAGATAAGAATAGTCACAAAAAAATGATGGTTAAACAGGAATCCCTGCGCATTAGCCAACATTTTAACTTTCATACATGGCTTAGGCAGAGTCGGATTCAGGGACTACACCAGTGTGCGAGTTCGTAACATTACACCCTCCTTAAAAGAAAGTTCCTCCTGGAACTTCTGTGTAACCCGAAATGGATATTTAAATCGGCAACTGGACCCATGTCTGCACTTTCCGGTCGTATTGAAATAACAGAGCACCGTCGTCAACGGGTACCGATAACGAGGGTTATAGCTGGAAATTAATATGTGGACACCCGCATCTCGGAAGATCACCTCTATCATGTTCGTGATGACTCGCCTTCCAACTGCTTGCTCTCTATCCTGGGCATTGCTAGTTTCTCCACGTGTGATTCCAGCACATGATCTCGAAGGCTTCGTAGCGCTTCCCACACATCCCGGTAGGTGAATCGATCTGTAAATTCGTTTCTAGTTATCAGTTAGAAGACGTACCGCCAATGGTGTTTCGAGTCTCAGTGTCTTGCCAGGGGCTGGCATCTGATCTTCAAGTTTATCTAATTGTCCAAACTTCTATCTAAAAACGGTTGCCAACCCTCGTGCGTGTTTGTTACTGGCGGAGATGTTATGTGCCAGTGAGTACTCTTCCGGGAGCGTAAACAAATCTTGTCTTTGTTCTGTAGTGACTCCGTATCTAGCTCTCCCGGTACCTCCGTATGCGCCCATAAATACTTCGAAGTCTGGGTCAGACGCTTGTTGTAGATGGTTCACCCCTTCCTCTTTGTCATGTTCTCCTTCGAATGGCGCTTGTCGGTTTTGGTGGACTACTCTCGGTTTTCCATTGGGGATTTTGCTTATACGATAGATTATCTCGTTGATCCTCTTCTTGATTAAGTATGGACCTTCCCATGATTTCTGTAGTTTTGGAGATAATCCTTTTCTCCTTGTCGGGTTGTGTAACCATACTTTGTCGCATTCTTTGAAACTGCCTTCTGTGGCCTGCGTATCGTACCGTTTTTTCATTCTGTCACTGGCAGTTCGTTCGAACCAATTCGTGCACATCGTCCATCCTTCTTCTCAATTGGATCACGTAATCTTCTCCTGCTAGATCTTCGCCAGGCCGACAGCCAAACTTCAAGTCACAAGGAAGCCTCATTTCACGTCCAAATACAATTTTGGCAGTTGTTTCACCCGTGAATTCATTTATAGACGATCGATAAGCCAGCGCAAATAGGAAAAGGTACTAGTCCCAATCTCTCTGATGGCTGGAAACTACTTTGGACAGGTATTTTCCAATGGCCCTGTTCAATCTCTCGACCATTTCATCTGTTTGTGGATGCAACGCTGTTGTCCTGGTCTTCTGCACTCCCAGCTTGTCACAAATTTCCTGGAATACCTGGCTCTAGAAATTTCTTCCTTGATCGCTGTGGACTCCTAAGGGAACTCCATATCGACTAATAAATCCTTCCACCAATACATCCGCGACAGTTGTGGCCTCTTGATTCGGGATCGCGTAAATTTCCACCCATTTTGTGAATTAATCCATTACAACCAAGATGTATTTACCACCATTTTCTGTCGTCGGAAATGGTCCTGCGATATCTAAAGCAATCCTTTCGAAAGGGCTTCCAACATTATAATGAAGCCTTTCTCTTGCGATGTGGTCCATTACTCGTAGCACAAGTCGTACATTTCTTACACCAGTCCTTCACATCGTCGGAGCTGTTCATCCAATGAAACATTTCACGGACTCGCTGAACGGTTTTCTTCACTCCCAGATGACCTCCCGATGGACTGTCATGTAACTTCTCCAGTACCTCAGATACTCTCGTTCTCGGGATAACTAGATGTCTCCTCATCTCGGAGCCATAATCGTATTCAAAGACTCTTTTCAAAAGCCCTTCTTTCATGACAAGGGAGTCCCACTGAGCCTAATATGCCTTGAGTGTCAGTGAAAATATTGACACTCATTTAGGTCGCCGATGTTCTTCCTTCCATTTCTGAATCTTCTTTATGTGAGGATCGTTCTCCTGATCTTATCTGATCCTGGTGGGTGACAATTCTTTGTTGACTACAGTAGTTGTTGAAACTTCAGTTTCCCTAGATTCCGCCTTGTTGCAGGGGGAGCAGTCTGTTGGGCACGATCGTCTGGACAGGGAGTCGGCATTACAGTGACACACCAGCTCGATGTTCGATGTTGAAATCGTACTCTTGAAGTCGTTCAATCCATCTAGCGATCTGGCCCTCGGGATTCTTGAACTGAATTAACCACTTGAGTGCTGCGTGATCAGTCTGGATTAAGAACTTCCTTCCATAGAGATACTGCTAAAAGTGTTCCTCGGACTTCACTACCGCCAAAAGTTAACTTCTTATGACGCAGTAGTTTCGTTCTGGTTTGGAGAAGACTTTACTGAAATATTCCAGCACTATTTGTTGCCCTCCTTGGATCTTTAAGAGCACTCCTCCAATTCCTACGTTGCTTGCGTCAATGTCAAGAATAAAGTCTCCCTCTGGTAATGGATATCCTAATATCGGCGCCGTGGTTAAATGCCTCTTCAATGTTTCAAAAGCCGTTTGGCAGTCTTCGTCCCATTGGAAAGCTCTTGTTTCTTCAGTGGGTCGAGTAAGGAGCTTGGCAATATCTCCAAACTGATAAATCTTCTATAGTTTGTGCAAAGTTCAAGGAATCTCCTAATTTGATGTTTGTCGGTGGGTTGCGGCCATTGCTAAATGGAAGCAATTTTCTCTGGATTCCCCGCCACTCCTTCATTGCTCACTATATGACCTAGATGACTCGGTTTTGAAATAGCTGACATTTCTTCGGGTTTAACATGAGCTGGGCAGTTTGGAGTCGTTTGAATACATCTTCCAAATTCTTCAGGTATTCGTCAAATGTCTTCCCCAGTACTACGATGTCGTCCAAATAGACCAGGCATGTCTACCAAGACAACCCTCTCAAGACATTTTCAATGAGTCTTTCAAATGTCGCGGGCGCATTACAGAGCCTGAATAGCATGACGTTGAATTGCCATAACCCAGATCCGGTGGTAAAAGCAGTGTTATCTTTCTCTTCTGGGTCCATTTCTACTTACCAATAACCAGACTTTAGGTCCAAGGTGGAAAACAGTTTGCTTCCGGCCAAAGTGTCCAGCGTGTCGTCGATTCGAGGCAGAGGATACTGTCTTTCTTCGTCACGTTGTTTAGCTGGCGATAGTCCACGCAGAATCTCGTAGTTCCATCCTTTTTCTAGACGGGCACTAACGGAGACACCCATGGACTAGTAGATGGTTCTGTTACTTTTTCTTCTGCCATCTCTCGAATGATTCTTTCAGCTTCCTCTCTCTTCGGTTATGGTAGTCTTTGAGCTAATTGACTTGGCATTACCAGTGTCGATTTTGTGTTTGACGGCTGATGTTCTACCAGTCTTTCCTTCTTTTGGTACGAATAGATCTCGATACTGTAAGAGAAAATCTCTCATTATCATTTTTTCAGCTCGGTTCAAGGATTGACCAGCTACAGATAACATCTGTTCTAATCTGGTATTGGAATTGTCAGTTGCCGTTGTTTGACAAACTATAGACTTGACTGGTACGCAGAATCCAATCTTTTTTTCCTTTTTGATGGTAATTGGGTAATCGTTCACGTTTATCACACGTACTGGGATTTCCTTCGCCGACGTAACCAATCCTTTTCCAATTAGTACTCCTTTGCCAACATCTTCGTTGTGGTTCCTTGGCTCCATCATAACCGGTGTACCTTCCTCCATGATTCCCTGTAGCCGTGCTACTATCATGGTTTCGCTTCGTGCAGGTAGAACGGTGTCTTCTTGTACAGCTGCCAACACCGTGCTTCCTTCATATGGATGAAGGAATACCTCATCGGAACTTACTTTAATGGTCCTGTTTCTAAAGTCCAATTGGAAAACATGTAGATTCATTAAGTCCATTCCCAGAATCATGTCTTCTTCGATGTCAGCTACGATTACCGTATGCGTGAAGTTTTCTGCGCCAATTCCCAATTGCATTTGCGTCTCCCGTGAACGCTGGTACTCTCACTTGTGGCGGTCCGCAGTCGTAGTCTCGTTGGTAAAAGGTTCTTCTTGGAGTTTAACTCTGGTCGTATAAAGGTTCTAGTTGCTCCAGTGCCTACCAGACATGTGAGAGAAGTTATCAGTATGAGGGGGACTTTGAAACGATCATGGGTTGGTGCTGCCCCCTCGTAGCCAACCCGTTCTAGTTTTCTGGTGACTGGGGTTCTTGGTTTGTAGGAGTTCAGGGGCGCTTACACGAACTGCGTACATGCCCTAGCTCGCCACAATTCCAGCATCTGCTCTTTCTCGGCTTTTGGTCCTAACTTTGTTATAACCTGAAGCCTTTGTTGCTGCTTCATATTCAAGTGCAGCTGTCAATGCGTCAACTAATGTTTTGGGATGGGCTAAACGAAGCGTCCTCTGCATGTCGAGTCCAGTTGCCGACTGGTGTAGTCCCTGAATCCCACTTCTGACACCAATGTAATGTTTTTCTTATTTATTTAAGTTTTTATATGACGGGTAGGATAAATTCATACACACGGTAAGTCTACTCACTTAATTTATTTATTCACTAATTTATATTATATAAACAGTATATTCACTTACACTAATTTATATAGACACTTCACTACTGTTTATTTACTTAATTTATATATTTACTTGTTCACTGTATATCTCACGAGATGAAATTATACACTATAAGTGCCCTTTTTTCCAGAACCTTCTAGTTTTGCGGCTCACAAAAACAATCGCCTCCCTGGAATTTTCTAGATAAGACTGGTCACAAAAACAGTGTACCTCACTGGAAATGTCTACATAAGAATAGCCACAAACAATAATGGTAAACAGTTCGAATAAATCCCTGCGCATTCGCCAACATTTTAACTTTCATACATGGGTTAGGCAGAGTCGGATTCAGGGACTACACCAGTGTGCGATTTCGCAACAGTATGTATAAATTAGTTTAAAAGCTTTTGTAACATCTTGATTTATGCTGCAAGCGTCTTCTCTATAGAAGTTGGAATTCGAAATATATTGAAACGGTAATAGAGGAAAATTGATTTTTTGATTTTATATTGGTATTTTCTAATACACTCAATATCTCAGATATGTGTAGATACATATATTGTTATTAGAGTCCATAATTACTTTTAGGAATTCCCGGTAACAACATATAATTAAATATATACACTGTCCAGGGGAGCACTGTTCTACGTCAGGAGTATTTTTTAGGTTATTTATACAAATAAAAGACATTTTGTAACATACATTGTAATTGCACATTTTTCAATAATACTGAAAGACGGTAAACAATAATACCTGTACCTAGATTCTAAAAAGATGTACAAAAACCTCTAAATTTCTATACTTTCATTTCTCTTAAATAATAATTGTTAGAATCAACACAAGATAAGAAAAACATTAGAGAAATGTTTACAATTGCACAATTTAATATTAAAACTAAAATATATTTTTAGTACACAATTAATTAAGTCACTCTGAAATTGCACACTAATACTGAAAGACTATTATCAATATTTCTTGATCATTTTTACAATTGCATAATCTAAACCAAACTACAAAAAATATTCTAAAATAAGTTGTACTTTATTTGAACATCGTCAAAAAGGGTAAACTTTTTAGGCACTGTACATAAAAACGTGTTTTGAAATATGTGACATAATACCAGTGATAATCGTATGTATTGGGTTACGAACCTATTTTTTAGAAACAGTTCACAATATCAATAAATACTAAAAAATTGGCAAGTAGACTTAAACAATATACACTGGCGAGCAAAAAATTGAGGTCACCTTAAAAGATTCATGTTCTTTGAAATTTTACGTTTTCAGATCGTATTCGCAAACTGTACATCATTGCGTGTGCTTTTGTAAGCTGAATGTGGTACTCTATACTAAAGAAAAATGCATTTTTTTCTTGAATTTCATGATTTATTTTGAAAAAGCAACAAATTAACATTTTGGGCGAAATTCAACATTTTGTTGTTAGGGAAAATATGGAACGAACAAAATGAAAAAACTTGACACTAATAACGTGTATTCCCTCCTCTTACATTGATGACTGCTTGAAGTCGGCGCAGCATACTTTGAATTAAGTTGCGGATCACATTCTGGTCGATGTTATCTCATTTCTGCAACAGCAATCTTGGTGCTGGTGTGTATCTGCGGATCAGTAGTCCCAACTCATCCCAGACATGTTCTATGGGATTCATGTCTGGGCTGCGGGCTAGCCAGTCAAACCGCCTAATGTCTACCTCATCCAGATAGTCCCTGACAATTCTCGCTGTATGTGGTCTCGCATTATCTTGCATAAAAATGCCACGTTCCCCCATAGTCACCTTGAAAGGCATAACATGGTCTTCTAGCACCTCCGTAATGTACCTGTGAGAGGTTAGGGAACCATTTTCTATGAAGACCAACTCTGTACGAGCTTGTGCAGTGATTCCCGCCCAAACCATAACTGACCCACCGCCAAATGGAAGACGCTCGTCAATGCAAACTTCAGCATATCTTTCCCCAGGTCTTTTCCACACTCGTCAACGTCCATCTGATCCAGTGAGCAAAAACGCGACTCATGTGAGAACAATACCCAGCTCCAGTCATCATCATTCCAACGAATGTGATCTCTGGCAAATGTCAATCTTGTAGTTCGATGCTGGCGTTGCAACGAGGGACCTGTAGCCTTTCTTCTGCATGACAGTCCAGCAGCATGAAGTCTTCTTCTAACGGTCCATTCACTAACGTTGACATTTCTCACTTCTTCCAACTGCTTTCGCAGTGAAACCGCAGTAGCTGTCCTATTCCGCAAACTTTTGGACACCAAAAAACGGTCATCTCGTTGAGTGGTAACTCTTTTTTGCCCAGAGCCTAGTCTTCTAGTGATCAGACCAGTCTCCAGAAAGCGCTGATATACTCTTTGCACACCACAAAGACTAGCACCAACAATTCTTGCAGTTTCCCGTTGCCCCCGACCATATTGTAACAGCGCAACAATTCTTGCCACAGCAAACGGATCTAAAGGCATTATGGGCCTGTTAAATCGCTACACTTTGCAATCGTTAGGTTTTACACAAAGAATCAACAGTAAACTGGAAAACAGGCAAGGGGAATGTGAATGTTCAATTAGCGTAAAAGCACATTTTTCATAAAAGTCGTACTCTAATAAATCGAATGACAGCTGTCAAGTCTCGGAGAAAAATTGCTTTAACGCCTACTAATACTATTATGTCCTTATCAACATTGACGCTAAAATTATTCGCAATTTCTGAAGTGACCTCAATTTTTTGCTCGCCAGTGTATCATATTTTTTCTAAGCGTATTAAAAAAATGTTAAATTTGTACTTAAAATGTATTTCTATATTTTACTATTGGGATTCGAGATTAAGATTGCAGAATGTTAAGTCAAAACTACTATGGTGTTAATCGAGTGGCTTAGAGTTTTTGCGTTATATTATCTTTTATTAATAATTAAGATACTTTTCTTAGACAATATTCCTAGTAAATGGAAAACTTTTTCCTTAGTATTTAACAATTTAAGTAATGGAACTGCTGTATTCTTTAATTTCCGCCATAGTACCAGAACATTGGCGCCTATAATTAAATAAATGGTTATTTACAAATACAACTATGGAGCTTAATGACAACATACTTCTTGGAATGTAATATTCATCTTTAAAATGATGTCATCAACATTTATTTTGATATAGGTTTTCCCATTCTTAATTTACTTCTCCAAGCTTTTCTTGCATCTACCATTTGAAGTCTCCATTTTTGATTTTAATTTGTACTCTAAGCTTTCTTCTTTCAGAAAATTGATGGAAACTCAATTGTATGCCTTTATTTCTTATCACTGCAGTACTGACCAATATTGACGACTTTTGTCGCACATTTTTATTAACAAACAAAAATAATTTCTTAAATGAAACCTAACACTTAAAAATCCAATATAAAATATGAAAAACAATGTCCAAACACTCGAAAAAAATAAAACAAGTGGTAAACAAACATCTAATGATGAAACTGTACCTCTTAGATAAGTTCACCTTAACCCTGTGTGGTATCGCTTATCAACAGATTCCAATAGTAAATGAGAAGCAAGAGATCCCATTATTAATGCAGCAATCGTTCAAAAATTAAAACCGCCTTCAAAATAGTATCAGTCTTATTCTTTGGAAAAAGTTGAACATAAATTTCTAAGGTATGTAGCTTACAAAATGTATATTCCAGTTGGTCATTATACATATGATGACATCATGTACAGTATTAACATTATGTCTTTGGAAAATAAAAGAGCTTTCACAGAAATTACTGTACTATTCAAGTTGATCTCGGGCAGTACTTTGTGTCCAGAACTTCTTTCATTGTTTTGCTTTAGAATTCCTAGTAGGGTCACTCCTAGTCACAACCTTTTGGAAGTTCCCTTTCATAGTACCAATTATGGTTACCATTGCTCAGTTTGTAAATTCGTATTGTGATTGGGGGCATGACTTTACTGGTATTTCACTGAATAAATTCAAGAGTAATTTGAGAGTTTTAATGAGATAGTGTTAATTTTTTTATTTTTATTGTTTTGTTTATTATTTTTATTGTTTTATTTTATTATTTTTGTGTTTTTTATGTCAATTTTTGTGTCAAATTTATTACAGTATGTGTCATTATATATCGTAATAAGGATAGAATTAGTTTATTTCTAATGTTTTTTGTTCAATATTGTACTTACTAAATTGTATAGTTTTATACTTTTATTTATGAATGTATTTCTGCAAGGGGGTGATCCCGTTTACCAATAAATATTCTTAAATTATAAAATTGCCGTATAAATATATCCTCCATTGCATAGTATATCTACACCACAATTGCACGTAAAATTTAAAATGACACTTTTTAAAAATGGGGTATATAAAGTTAGCAAATCAAGACAGTAAAACAAAGTGTCATTGAAACCTCTACTCAATTATATTGACACAACCATCAAATTATAAATGAAGAAAACTACATAAAGTTTGTAAACTTTCCATAAATATTATTATACCACAAAATTCCGAAATCTATATCGTTCAGTGAATTAAAAATAACAATAATAAATAAGGGTATTTTGTCCCGTAAGGGGTTCCCTAAACAAAGTAGTTGGTAACCGAGTGAATAGGCCTTGATGGTATACCGACTATTTCCAACTATATTTGCTGATTATTTAACTAAAGACACAAGAGGTTAAATAACCTTACTAGTTGATGCCAATGACATTACCTTCCCCTCTATACGACGCACAGTGGTTCTGATAGGATAACTGGTGGAAACTTTATTGCAAGTAATGTATCTGCTGACAGCAAATTAACCTTAATTGTGTAACATTTCTCAAAACCTCAAGTTTCAAGTGACAAATCCCTCATTTAATTCAATTCGATTGCCAGTTGCCTTGATTGCTTTATATACATTAGATAATGTATACAATTGCACTTATAAATTACTGATTAGATAACCAGCATTGATAATTATCTTTTACAAGTAGGTATGCTTAACATCAGAAGGAATATTTTCTTTATTATCACCATTCATTATCCTTAGTAGTTCAAAAGCTTGTTTCTTATTCTCTTCTGTCCACTTTTTTGGTTTCTCAGTATTACCATTGACCGCCTTTTCATTATTTTCATACATATGAAATAGTTGTTTTCCTTTTTTACCAATGGTTTTATTGTAAGTAAGAGATGACTTATCTGTATCATCAGAACAAGTTATCCATCCATTATCAGTAGTCTTCAGGTTCGCCCCCTTCTGAATTTTGGGATATTTAACAGTTCTTCTTCTATTAAAATCAATGTCTTTCAAGGGGCTGTGTCCTTTAAATTTAATACGTTTTTCAGATAATGTTCTAGTGAACAAAATAGGTTTAATTATTTCATTAGGGTTAAGTTTTTTGCTTGTAGGAACTATTGCCGAATCTCCACAACTTACATAGCTTGAATCCAAGTTTTCTTTAGGACCCTTTGTTTCCTCAATAATGGAAGTAATTTTTGGTGAGTTACATTTCTTTGTATAATCATATTTTTTTAATTCGTCATTAGCCTTTTTAAGATTATTTTTCAATGTTAGTTCCAATATAGCCAATTTATTTTCTTTGACTGATATTTTATATTCTCTTACTTGTAATTGTTTTTCTTTTTTCTGTAACATTAACTCCTTCTCCCTTAATTTTTCGATCTGAATAAGATATGCATCTTCTGCTTTTTCAGGCGGCTTTGCAGAACCAACAATTGTATCAGAAATTTTTATTAACAATTTGTATTTGTTCCACTGAGTTGACTTTAATAAAATTGTAGAATTGCATAATATTTTATCAATATTTTTCTTTAAATCACTATTGTCTTTGATCAAGCTGTTAATCAGTGATAAAAAAGCTTTTGAATATAAATTACTACAGTTTTTTAATTCTTTGTCAAAATTACTTTTCTTAAATTTGATAAATGTGCATATCTCATAAATTAATATTCCTAATGAATTCAACTTTTGACCTTTGCCTTTTGTCATTTTGCAATTAAAATCGAAATTAACGAGTTTAACATTATAGTTTTCATCAAACAAAATATTTTTTATATCAATGTTGGATATATTTGGAATTGTTTTAACAACTAGAGCTATTTGATAGATTATTTTACATAAAAATTCTTCGCATATACGGGAAACATCTCTCAAAGCAACATCCATAAGATCTTTGAGTGACCCATATCTACAATACTCAAGAACCAAATAATACAATTTTGTATCTGTTTCTTGAAAGAAATCATGGAAACCTAATAAATTTGGATGTTCTTGACATTTTCTTACTTTAAACTTTTCTTCGAATGCAGCAATTTGTTGTTTTGTAAAGTGTTGTGGATCAATTATATTCCAAACATAAAATTCACCATTTTCTTTGTTTTTCACTTTAAAACAGGTTGGATTCCTCTCTTTATCTTTGTCGAGAATGCTTATTAGTTCATAGTTGTTAACAGACATCTGAAAAAGAGATTAATAGGTATCTGTTTCTACTGATAATTTTATATTTCAATTTTACTAGTTATATTGACTGTATTCTTTTACTGAAATACAGCAATGATGCGTTAGGTATGTGGATATATAACTCAGTGTGCCTAATATTGATAAAAAATTATTTATGACCAATTTTGAATTAAATTTTTAGTGAAAATAATACTCAGCAATAGTTGATATGGAAGAAGATTATCCCCCACAATAGAGCTACAAATAAGTTGTCCTTGCACAAACAGGATAATTTGTAATTCATTAGAAAAATCAGGATTGACTAGTCAAGGAAATAGTAATTAGTTAAATAAAAAATTATGAGTTTTAGTTAGCAAACACATAAGGCTTTAAATTACTGTCAAAATTTATTACTAATATTATAGTACAAAATCCGGTTTCTTGATGAAATATAAATATACTGTTTTTAATAAAATATATAAACAAAACCGCATATCTTGGCAAGAATATTTTTAATTAAATTTTTTCCCAATTACAGTCATTCTTTGGTAGCAATTTAAGTAAGTAGAAAAAGCCACACATCAGGTGTAAACAGGTTAATTGATGTTCGTAATTTTCCCTCATTTTTTAAAAAAAAAATCGTATATGTAAATATAGATAATTTTATTGTTCATCCAATGGTATGTGATTGACATATAAAATCGTGACATGTCTAATGATTGGCACAACTTAAAGTACGGCAAGACAAAGATTATGTGCAGTAGAGAAGTGTTTTGATGGGATTCCATAAAAAACGAAGGACCAGAAATCATGCTTTTTTATGTCTATATTGCATAACTTCAACTTATTACAAAAACACTTACTTCACTAAATAAACAAATTTTACAAAACCGATTTTATGTTACACCCCAGATACCAGAGCGTTGGTCTGTGCCCTGGTACTACATCTTTTCAACTATTACAATTTTTACTAAAAACTTTGTTCCGAATTTCTGTACATTTCTTCCCCCATATAATATATGATGCAGTGATATATTTATTTGACCAGACCCAATATGTCACCTTATTTTATGAGACAAGGCCCATTAGCAACCACGTGTTTGAAATAAAATATTACAAGTAGTGTCTGGATAATTTCAAAAGTAGGCAAGTGGGTCGATCGTTTACTTACCCTGTTGACACACATATTACTGACTCAATATAGGGTGACTCATATCAGTTTTTATCAATTTATTTTGCGTAATGCAACATACCCCCCTCCCCCTCTTGAATCATTTGTTTCAATTATACTTCGAACGGCAACGGACACAACTTCGTAATCGTACGAGTGTAAACCCCATCACTAGTTTTTATTTTTGCCATTCGATCCGTATCAAATACCGGAAAAACCTCAATGATACAAGCTAATGGCCACTTAAATGGAGGTACATTATCTTCCTTAACTAACACAATCATATCTTTTTCCAAATTTTTATGTTCTTTAAACCATTTAGGTCTATTTTGTAACCTTGAAAGATATTCTACCGACCATCTTTTCCAAAAATTTTGTTTTATTTTAGTGCAAAGCAGCCAAAATCTATTATTAGGTATGTTCGATATATCCTTCTCAGGTACCAATGTTAAAGGTTCCCCAATTAAAAAGTGAGCGGGTGTTAGGTAACTTAAATCAGCCGGATCTGAAGAAAGAGGACAAAGTGGCCTAGAATTAAGTATAGGCTCAATCTGAGCTAGCACTGTTGTCATTTCCTCAAATGTTAAAATTAATTCCCCAACAACTTTACGCAAATGAACCTTTGTTGATTTTATTCCCGCCTCCCACAATCCTCCCGCAGGTGGGATAAATTTCCACTTTATTTCTCAGCTCATCAAAAATTCGTCTATTTTATCCAAAGTTTTTCTTAATTCTAAAAAACGTATACACATCCCTAAGTAAATTATTAGTACCCTTAAAATTAGTTGCGTTATCACTATAGATAGCACTTGGAAGAACGCGTCGCGTAATAAACCTTTTTAGTGTGTGCAAAAATGCATCCGAATTCAAACTGCTTATTAGTTCGATGTGAACCGCTTTGGAACCCATGCACATAAACAACACCACTATGTAAGCTTTCAATGTAATTGAACTGCGAAGCCTAGACTGTTTAATATTAATAGGCCCACCAAAAACTAAACTGACCTTAAGAAATGGACGCTCCATGGAAACTCTATCAAGTTGAAAAGAAGTTTTTTTTTGCTTTTAATTTAGAACATGTAACGCAATTTTTTAAGACTTCACTAAGACCATTAATAGGCCAATACATTAACCGAAAATTTGCCAAGACTGCTTGAGACCCTGCATGAAATAATTTAATATGTTCCAATCTTATGAGTAGCCTAGTCACATGATTTTTAGTCAGCAGTATTATTGGAAATTTTTGATTGTAATCAATATCTGCCCTTGATAGTTGACCGTTGACCCTTAAAATTCCATCCTTATCCAAAAATGGATGTAACTCCTTAATACAGTTGGATTTAAAAACTGATTGATTTTCTCGATTGTTTTCCACCACTGAGTACCTAATTTCCTTTTAAAAGTGTTCCTTTTGAATAATCCTAATTATTTTTTGAGTAGCATGTCTAAATTTGTCAATAGTCAAACCACCAGTGGTCCTATTTTTACCTCAAATTCTCAAACAATACGCAACCGTGCGTTGTAACCTGGTAAAATTAGAAAATCTATTCCAGTCAATAATAGGCTCAACAATAGTTTGACTTAAAACTACCTTCCTCTGTTTCGGTATCCCTTCGGGAGAAACAATTTTCGAATCTCCAAGACGTAAATTAAAATCCAATAAATTTTTTGGCCCGTGCCACTAAATTTTTTCTGATGATATGACCACGAGATATTAAATCCACAAATGTTGTCCAGCAGTATGGAGTAGATTTGAGCCAACACAACACAATACTTGAATCTGTGTATAAAAACACCCCATTAATTTTTAAATCTACAGCAGAAAGAACCTTATGAACTAACCGAGATAACACCAAAACTCCACATAATTCTAGCTTAGGCAAACTAATTGTTTTTAACGGCGCTATACGAGATTTAGAACATATAAGATTACACGAGACCAAATTATCAGAATATACTGCCCTAATGTAAACACAACATCCATACTCCGCCAATGAAGAATCCGAAAATCCATGAACTTGTATCGAAACAATATCACTTGAAACAAATATACACCTTGGAATTTTAAGTTAACCCAATTTACAAAGATTTTTAGAAAAATCGATCCATTTGTCAAAAACACCTGATGATAATTCATTATCCCCATCTATTTTACTAGCCCAAATTTGTTGCATAATTATTTTTGCAACCACAACCACAGGTCCAACATATCCCATAGGGTCAAATATTTGTGCAATTTTTGACGACACTATCACAAGAATCTTATTTTTAATAGAATCTGCACCTATTTCAACCTCCTCTAAATTAATACTAGTCTCAACCGACTTTAAAAGGGTAATATCATTTGAGCACCATTTGTATAACTCAAACCCACCTGACTTTAATTAGTTTATTAATTGATCCCTAACCTTAATAGCCTCATTCCGTGCATTAGAACCGCAAAGAATATCATCTACATAGCACTGCTTAACAATCACCTTGCAAGCCTTTGGATAATTTAAGTCTTCTTCAGGCGCTAACTGATTCAGACACCGTGTGGCCAAGTATGGTACTGAATTTGTCCCATAAGTCACCGTGTTGAATTCTATTTTAACAGGATTTTTAGGATTTTCCCGCAACAATATATTTTGCAAGAACTGTTGAGATGGATTAATTTGCACCATTCGATACATATTTTTTATGTCTGTAACAAGAACATAAATATATGTCCGAAACCTCGAAATAATATCAAATAGTTCCGGCTGTACCGGAAACCAGGAAAGCATAGTATCATTTAAGGAAAGGCCTGTTGAAGTTTTATTACTTGCATCGAACACCACTCGCAATTTGGCAGACAATGCATCTTCCCTAAGCACGCAATGGTGCAGTAAAAACACCATATTCCCAATATTATTCTCATCCTCAATATATTTTCCGTGCCCTAATTTAACATATTCGTCAATAAACTCCTTATACATCTAAAACAATTCTGGATTCCTAAAAACCTATTTTCCATAGACCTTAACCTTTTAAATGCCGAGTTAAATGAATTTCCTAGTTTAAAAATATCATGCTTATTTGTTAACTGTAAATCAACTTGAAATCCACTATCCCTAAGTCGCTTGTGCTTTTCCCGAAATATGTTTTCACTCAGTTTATCATCAAGTGACAAAAACCTTTGATTTGTCACTTCCTCCAGTTGCCAGAACCTTTAAATAACATCATTTACATCTGTTACCTCCGACTGACAAACATTTTTAACACTTAAATGATAGATGGTGATTAAATTTTCCACATTGCCGAAATTTCCCCGTTTTCCAATATTGTCGGCTATCGGAGCCACTCCAGCCACAATCCATCCTAGACGTGTATTTTGAAGGATAGGCAACCCTGGGCCTACACGTATAATATCCGAAAGAATTGCCTGAAAATATATATCAGCCGATAATAACAAATCAATCTCAGAGGGCTGAAAAAATGCTGGATCCGCCAGCATTACTTGATGTGGAATATTAATTTTGCTGGTATCAACCACCACCTGTGGTAACTTACATGCAAGTTAATCTAAAACCCTGCAATTTACCGAAACCGTAAATTTGTTGTCAACCTTTGACTCCAAAACCAAATCAACAAACTTGTCAATCACACTAATATTTTTACCAATACCACCAATCGCCCAGTTTGTACTATTACTCCTAGTACCCCGAAGTTTTTTCAAAAAATTTGAAGATGTGAAATTAGACTGAGAGCCCGAATCTAACAACGCCCTTGCCTGAACCATATAACCCTCGCAGGTAACCATATTTACCTGCACAGTTGCCAACAACACCTGAATCCTAGGTATCTGCGAACATACAACAACATTTTGTTGTTCTCGCACCTGATGCTGACTTGAACCATTATTAGAAACTAAACCCATGTGTATCTCTGGTACTCTCAATAATGAATTTGATTGAGCCTCATCTTTTTGATGCCCGCTGTGGCTATTATTATTAACCATATTTTGGTGAACACCATGGCCACTAACTGGACCTTGGACAACGCCCGACCTTAGTAGTAGTAATCTTTATTATAGGATATATCCTAATTTTACAATATAATTAAACCCCAAGTTTTGGTTATAGTTAACCCTTTCATCATGCAATAAAACATGATGCGGCTTAAGTGCTACAACTCCTTAACTTACATTGATTTGCATTATGCGATTTTCCTAAACAATTGAAACAAAGTTATTACTTTTTAGAAGCTGACGTTTCTTACTTATTCCTAAATTCCCAAATTTATAATACTCTAGGTCTGTTCCAACCAACACAAAAACTGTACAATTACGATACAAACCCAGTTGACCTGCTGATTAGTGAATATAATAAGTCTGTGTAATTTACATCAAATTTGCTGTGTTACTGAGATTGTACGGTAATAAAATGGTATTTACTTCAGATGGAACAGACCTTATATATAATAGCTGGAACATCAAACTTTGTTTAGGTCCAGATGTTAAGACTGTTGAATATGTTGCTAACCCAGAACATTTTCGGTATATTTAAAAGCATGATTATTTAAAGCGTTTTTGGTGGCTGAAAGATGGTCTAGTAGTGTATTATTGCTAGAACTTACACAGTGCTTAATATTTACAGATGTTTGTGCTTGAAATTTTTTATTAAACAATATGTTTGTATTTATTTCATTCATTTCAAATTAGTATCTATATAACCAGATAAATTTCAGAAGCCGAATCACCAATGTTGGTAAAATAAGCAATATGAAAAACTGTGGTTTATATTCAATTATCTTTCAAATGAGATTGAATGAATCAATAAAATTGGTTCTCTATACTGTTAAAAAGGCACCATGAATATAAAAGTTGAAACACCAATTGTAAACTATTTTCAAAACTTTGGTAATCTTATTTACACAAATGAGAATGGTAATATATGTTCTAAAACCAAAATTTTCCAATACGAATACAGAAATATGAAAAAATAATTGAATAATTACCCAGGAAATTAACATGTTTTGTTTTTATACATCGACAATGTATATTGCATACAACTACATCGCAAAGTACGAGACTTAGAACTGTTGTTCATTTATATAGAATCAAATTAAACAAAGAATATTCTTAAATCATTCGTTTTTTAATGCACATGAAACATTATTCTTTTGAGCAGTTGGTAAAAACAATATGTAGATGACTGAAAAAGCCAAAATTATTAAGCAGTAGTAAAACAAAAATGTCTGAATCCTGTCCTGTTAAACACACATAGAGTAGTTTCAAAACTTTAAGAGTCGTGGAGGAGTCGCGATCTGCACGAATCATTTAAATCGGGAATAATTGGTCTTGCCTTAATGCAATAATACTGTACTAAAAACATACCAAATATGAGTATGGACAATATATCTTTAATAACTTTGAGCTAAGGATGTTTTCAATATGGTTTGACTTAACTGTATAACTGACTTAATTTAGTAACGCATATTTTTTACTTAGGTAGCTGGCCAGTTTTTGCGCTAATGTTGCTAATGCACCGTTTGAGCGGAAAAAACATTGTTAATGAAAAATTTTCTGGAAGCGAACCCTTTATTAAATATTTTGATATCACCCCTGAGTACAAGTAAGATGTAATCGAAACAAGTACTGGAAAAAGTTTACTAGACGAAAGACATTACATTTTATTTCATAGCATATACAAACAACAAGAAATGTGATTACTTATTATAAAGAATAGTTATTTATATGCGATGAGTGTTTATAGATTTAAAATTGTATGCATACTGAGAGATAGTATCCATAGAATCTCAAGCAATTTTTCGTATTAATTATTCTGATGCTGTCATCACATATTATTATTTGTAAAATGGTTTTACAGACATGGGGGATGGAAAAGTTCTTCTGTTGCAGAACAATACTTTGAGAGTAATTAATATAGTGTAAAGTAGAATATCTTGCATGATTCTAAGTGGGGAACATTTTGTTGAAGTGTTACAACAAAGAAGTAAGAATGTATCATCAATTATAAGTAGAAACATAAATGAGTCCTACAATAAACTTCCAGATATTAACGTTAAGGACAATAAAAATTGCTGCATTACTATTAATATTGACAAATAATATGTTTGTAATTATTGTATTAAAAATAAAGTGTTGACTTTTTGAATGTTGTAAAAAAACTGCTGAGTGCTGTAGAAAAATTTTACAGCATTAGTCCCGTAAAATTTTCATTACCATTACCATGATGTCATTTTCTGGACTAAAATCAAGTTAAGAGTATGTTTTACACAGTATGAAATAAATAATATTTTCCAGGCGGGCAATATTTATTTATTTCCGAGTGAAATAACATGGATGTGCAGATTTTGAACTAAGGATGCATCTTCAGTAATTTCTAACATCTTTAAAAATTAGTGATGTCTTAAAATTTAACATTGATGACTTATGACATATTTGTCTATGAGTTGTATAAAATATATGAACAAGAATATAAAGGAATGTTTTTAATCGCGTAAATGGTTGATATTTACTTAACCAACAATGCAGGAGGTCCGATTAGGTTGTTACCTACTAACTTATAAATTTACCTGTAAAGTAAAATTTGTGTCTAAAGGTACTCAAATTACTTAAGTATGGTTACTTAAACTACTCGAGTGACAAGATTCCCCAAATACTTGTGAAGAATGTTGATCTGCATCAAGTCTTAACTCTAAATATTGGAAACAAAACTTTTTGACATCAGTTGGCTTTGATTTCAAAATAAATGTATATAAGAGTATCCTATACAGCAGAAACATATAGTAAATATTTATTTCAAATATAAATTTGTTTTAAGCCTACTCACTTTTCACAAAGTTTACTTCAATTTTAAAATTCATATAACATAAAAATAATAACAAACCGTTAAACTTTTTAAACTCCCACATTAACAAATGACTACCATAGTACGACTTCTTCTGTGACGGAAGGTGTGTGTAAAAATAAAACCATAAAACTACGGTGGATCGTTAAACTTTGGAACTAGTCCAAACTAACATTAAAGAAGAATGCATAGATAACCTTTATATACGGAATGTTTTGTTTAACTGTAGCATGTGTTCTAGTTTATTTTGATACATGATCTTAAACTTTTTTTAATAGTAGTTAAATATATCGTTAGTAGAAATGGGTTTAACGAAGCAATATCTAAGATATATTCCTGCAGGAAATTTTAATATCGTAGCAAGTCAAGCTTGTAATGTGTGTTTTGTTACTTTAGATGGACAGGAAGGAAGATTTGTTGCTGTTGGAGCCTGTGAACATATAATTATTTGGGATCTGAGACTAGGAGAGAAGGTATATTTAAAGTATTTAGAAGAACACGTGAAATATGTGGTTCTTTTACCCCTATACACAAAGTATCTCTTATTTTATTTTCCTACGTTTCCATTCTCGAATAAATTATCATTATTGTCCTAATATATAGGAGTAAATATATTTTTTTGTCCTAGGCACAAGTTTTACCTGGTGAAAAATCAGTGGTAACTGCAATAGCTGCTAGCCCAAATAAACGACACTTGGCAGCAGGCTATTCTGATGGAGACATCCAAATTTATGATCTCAGATCTGCTGAGGTAATCAGTATTTTCTCTGGGCATAAATCAGAGGTAACGACATTAATATACGACAATTTTGGTCACAAATTAGCCTCTGGTTCAAAGGTAAGAATAAAATAAACTATCACAAATGTATTTTAGTTTTACTCAACAAGTTCCAGTTTTAAAATTTTCTTATTTTTATAGGATACTGATATTATAACTTGGGATACAGTTGCAGAAGTAGGATTAAGCAGGTTATCTGGACATAAAGGGCCTATTACTCGACTACAGTTTATGAAAGATCATGCCATGCTGATTTCAAGTTCAAAAGATAGTTTTGTTAAATTTTGGGATTTAGACACCCAGCACTGTTTTAAAACCTTAACTGGACACCAATCTGAAGTAAGTAAATCGTTAAAGTGTTAATTGTTGTCATTTTGTTAAAAATGTTTAAAAATAATATGTATTCAAACTACACAACATAATATGGGTGTATTCAGAAATCTCACCCACACCCTAGCCAGTGATTGTGACGTAATGAATCCGACGACATATTGCACTGGTGAGAAAAGTGTAACTAAGGACTATTTCCGTGGGTGTGTCAATTATTTGAAACAAACTCGACTCGTATTACATGAGAGCTATTTTTATTACACTTTGTCTAGCTTGTAGTTAACCTCATGTCACACTCGACCTTATTGTTCATAAATTCTGTTGATAAATAGAGAACCTCTTCATCACTATCAGAATTTGAAAGTAATTCTTCCAATTCTACATCAGTTAATGGTTTATTTCAATTTTTACTAATTTTATGCCGTTTTGGCTGTGAGGGACCTGCTTCAATGTCAGCCATTTTATAATTACTGCTAGAGTCAATCAAACCACAAAAATTCAAAATGTTGGCTAAGGTAAGGTAATTTTATCCTTTCTGCAAGCGCTATGCCGATTTACAACTGCTCTAGACTTGTGCTAAGAAGTTACCCTGACAGGTTGTGACGCGCTTTCCCCCGCCGCTTACTCCTTCTTCACCTCTCACACAGGTTCTCAGCGACCAACGCGTCACTTTGGACACCCTCGATGCAAAATTCGGCCCCTTGACCCTCGGTGTCAAGAGTTCCAGGTAGCCTCAGATGGAGGTTACGGAAAATTCCAGGGGTCTCGTTGAATTTAACACACCTATAGAACCTATAAACCTTAGACAGTGATGCTACAGGATATTAAGAAAACACTGATCGTATTTATTGGTATATTACAAGATTTACTTAATATGTAGACATACAGTTTAATATTCAACAATTTCTGATCAAGCGGTACCGAATCAATTCAATATATCAACAGTAAGCAAAAGTGTTCAAGCCTTATGTTATTATGCACAATGCGAAATTTGCCGGTATTAAGGAATGTGAGCAATGATACAATAAAACAGGTGTAATCAAGCAAATGCAATTTGTTAATAACAGCGGAAGCGGTATAAGCAGTTTTGTAAATTATGCGGTAAGCAGCAATAAAACAATAGTTACCTATCACGGTAGTCCACGGAATAAAACTATTTTCGCGGTAGGGATAGTCAATCGGGATAGATGGAAAAATGTGACCAGACCAGTTTATAACGAAAGAAACTAAAGAAGTTAAATTGGATTACCAAGCAATCAGTGGCATCGGCCTCGTATTTGATTGAGAGTCTAATTTTTATACAGGGAAATTGACACTTTAAATTTTATATTTTCGCGGTAGGGATAGTCAATCGGGATAGATGGGAAAATGTGAAAAGACCAGTTTATAACAAAAGAAACTAACAAATTTGAATTAGATTACCAAGCAATCAGTGGCATCGGCCTCGTACTCGATTGAGAATCTAATTTTTATACAGGGGAATTGACACTTTAAACTTTCAAATCAAACTAAATTAGATTACCAAGCAATCAGTGGCATGGGCCTCGTACTTGATTGAGAATCTAATTTTTATACAGGGAAATTGACACTTTAAATTTTATATTTTAGCGGTAGGGATAGTCAATCGGAATAGATGGAAAAATGTGAAAAGTCCAGTTTATAACAAAAGAAACTAACAAATTTAAATTAGATTACCAAGCAATCAGTGGCATCGGCCTCGTACTCGATTGAGAATCTAATTTTTATACAGGGGAATTGACACTTTAAACTTTCAAATCAAACTAAATTAGATTACCAAGCAATCAGTGGCATCGGCCTCGTACTCGATTGAGAATCTAATTTTTATACAGGGAAATTGACAATTTAAATTTTATATTTTCGCGGTAGGGATAGTCAATCGGGATAGATGGGAAAATGTGAAAAGACCAGTTTATAACAAAAGAAACTAACAAATTTAAATTAGATTACCAAGCAATCAGTGGCATCGGCCTCGTACTCGATTGAGAATCTAATTTTTATACAGGGAAATTTTCAAATCAAATTAAATTACGTGCTAAAACTATTTTAAAATACTGGTCGGAGAGTAGGACAGCGGTTTCCCAAATAATAGTAAAATAAAACTGTGTCTTAGAATGCAACTTGAATCTAATATGTACTTGGGTAATTTGAAATGGGACACTAGGTATAACAATCTGTATCGCAAAATTAAAATCAAAATGCTACTTCAATGTATTGAAGGCTCAGACCTGAATTCCAAAGAAACAATGTACAAAACGTGGTGATAAAAAACTGTAAATAACTTCGGGTTTTTTATCGTTTCGAAAAAAAAATATACCGGCTTATCAGTTTTTCAAAGTACGGAATAATATTCTTGAATACGGAATTATTAGAACTATTCGTAGAATTTGAAATCAAAATGATATTTCAATCAGGCCCTAATTCCAGAGAAACAATATATAGAACGTGATAATAAAAACTGTGAATAAGATTGTTTTTATTGTTTCGGAAAAAAAAACTACCGGCTATCGGCTTTACCAAAATACGGAATTATATTCTTGATAACCAAACTGCTAAATTGTTTGTTGAAATTAAAATATAAAACTTTGAAACTCGGTGAAATGCTTTATCGGGTGTATAAAATAATTTCCACTTACTTGGAAGAAAAACTGGACGGTCGGACACTCGATCTACGGCCAAATTATAATTCACTATAATGAATTTTACCAACAACTGAACAAAATCTTTATCGTAATACTGAATATGAAAACTTAATTTCGCTAACCGAAAATAATAACTGAGTCTCAAAACCCGAATTATAACTTCAATAATCAAAATAAGAAACTTTTAATCGCCAATCACTTAATAATTCTCCTTTTTAACGCTCGGTTTTTGAATTTATAATTTACTTCCTACCTAAATTTTGGCAATATCGGTGGTGAGGGAAGATCGATTTAATTACAGCAAGAAGTATTTCTATGTGTACGGGACGACTCCGATTTTAAATAAAATAGTTTATATACCGGGCGTTCTAAATAATTTAAATTTTGAAAAGTGTAATTTATTACATTTTATATATTTCCTTAAATGATAAATCACGGCTTTTGGGTTATTAATGAAATAAATACTTAAATTAATATTATGGGCTTGAAACGGTACCAGAAAACAGAGTTGGAAAGTAAGTAACGAGTTATATTCACTTATTAAACTTAAAATACCATCGGAACAAAATCATATAATGCTTCAAAAAAAAAATAACTCGTTACACACCCCCTTTACTTCGGTAAAAAAAAATTAATGAACGAAAGCGCAGATTTCGTTCATTACTTTTTTTTTAGATACAAATCTTACTATCAAATAAAATACAAAATACTTATCAAACAATTTCTATGAGAACGTCAGTTGTACGCTTCAAAATCCATAAGTCCGGCGTCGGGTGGTACAAGGGTGAGTCGCTGGTCGAGGTCCTCTTCTTTGGGGTGCCTGGCGGCGATATAACCGGCAGGGCAGTTCAACTACTCTTCGGATGGGCCTGGGGTGTTTCGTGCCTAGGTCGCACTGAATTCCGGCGTCTAGCGTCTCCCGGGATTGGTGGAAATTTCGGCACATCTATCCAATCTGTCCACATCGGTATCAGAACGGAATTGTTACTCATTGGCGGGTTTTAAATCCTTTATATGTACGTTCTTATAACGTTTACCATTGTTATCTTGCAAATCGTACACCACCGGTGAGATAACTCGCACGACTCTATACGGACCGGAAAATTTCGGGGTTAGCTTAGCAGCTACATGATCAGCGGCAGATGATAACGTATGTTCCTTCTTCATCACTTTGTCTCCTATGATACATTTCCAGTCTCGACGACGTAGATTGTAGTTACGACTCTGACTGGTAAACGCTCTAGACAGGTTCAGACGGACTAGGTCGAAGCACTCTTGCAGTTTCTCTACTCGCAAGAGATGCGGTTTCGGATCTTCTTCGGCAGGGTCGTCCTCTCCAGTATCTCCTTCTCGGTTTTCCTCGGCAGCTTCTTCAACTTCCCTTCGAAAGGATTTTGGTATTTCGGGATCTCTTCCGAAATTTAGGAAGGCCGGTGAAAATCCAGTCGAGTCATGTCTTGAGTTATTCATCGCGAATTTTAAGTCCGGCAACCTTGTATCCCAGTCTCGGTGGTCTTCTTCGCAATCATTGTCTTCAGTGTGCGGTTGGCTCGTTCGACGGGATTTGCTTGCGGTGTATACGGCAGAGTAAAACGGTGTCGGATCCCTAATCCACTCAGCGTTCCTTTGAAGAGCTTACTGTCATACTGACTTCCATTGTCGGTCAGCACGGTACGGGGGCATCCGAATATCGTCAATATTTCTTCATAAAAGGCGGTACTTATGCTACTAGTAGTAGCATTCCTAATCGGTTTACACTGTACCCATTTAGTGAATCGGTCTTGGAATATTATGATGTAGCAATTTCCTTTTTTACTTCTTGGTAATGGTCCAATAATATCGGAGCTAACGGTTTGCCAAGGCTGTCTATTCGAAGATGGTTGCATTTTCCCTGGGGGTTTTTGTTGCGACGGCTTGTACTTTTGACATTGTAGACATATCCTCACATATCTGGTGATGTCCCTGAACATTCCTGGCCAATAGTACAGTCTTGCAATACGGGTGATAGTTTTAGCGATTCCCAGATGACCAGCGTTCGGAGCATCATGGTTTTCTTGAAGTATCCGGTCTCGGTCAGGCTTAGCTACACATAACTTCCAGGGCTCACTCACCTCAGGTTCTCGGAAATCGTTTATGTCCCAGAAGTGACGGTACAGGCGGTCTTCCCGAATTCAATAGTCTGGAAATTTATCTGGGTCCTTCAAAACCTCTTCCTTCTTATTTCGGTACCATGAACATTCGGCAGTTACATCGGTCAAACATAAAGTAGACGGCGGGTTGCTATCGGCGGTCATTGGTAGCGGATTTCTAGACAACGCATCAGCTACACGGTTTAGCGCACCTTTACGGTATTGTATCTCGAAATCATACTGCTGTAAGAAAATACTCCACCTGGCTAAACGTCCGGACAGACTAGATATGGAATGCAGCCATCTAAGAGATTGATGATCGGTAACAACCGTGAAATGGTAGCCCTCTAGATAAGGACGCATCTTTTCAATCCCCCATACAATAGCAAGACATTCTTTTTCAGTCACGGAGTAATTCTTTTCGGCAGGACTCAGGGTGCGACTTGCATACGCTACCACATGCTCGTGCTCATCCTTCTGTTGGGTAAGGGCTATTCCCAACCCATACTCTGAGGCATCAGTCTGAAGAGTGAACGGTACGGTAAAATCAGGACAGCTTAAAACGGGTGCTTCTGATAGACAGGTTTTAATCTTATTGAAAGCAGCTTCTTGTTCCTCAGCCCGCTTCCATCGCTGAGACTTGCGTAGTAATTTCGTTAGCGGAGCCACCTTCTGAGAAAACGATGGCACAAACCTTCTATACCAGGATGCAACTCCCAAAAATCTTCTTAGCTCTCTGATATTTCTCGGGGCTGCGAATTTAATTATACTCTCGACCTTTTCGGGATCGGTACGGATTCCATCTCCAGTTATTACATGGCCTAAGTATCTCATAGACGGTAGACAAAAGTGACATTTCTCCGGGTTGAGTTTCAGTCGTGCTCGTCGTAATCGGCGGAACCCTTCGGACAGATTTTCTAAATGTTGATCGAACGTTTCCCCCAGAACGATTATGTCATCCAGATAAGCAAAGGCATAGGGGTCTAGATCTGGACCGATCAACTGATCAACTAGTCTCTGGAATGTGGCCGGTGCGGAGTGTAAGCCAAATGGAAGAACCGTGAATTGGAACAATCCACGTCCCGGTGCCGTAAATGCGGTAATGGGTTTGCTTTCTGGTGTTAACGGAACCTGCCAGTATCCACTCTTCAAATCTAAACTGGAAATAAACTTGGCTTTTCGCAGTTTATCCAATATAGTGTTTATAAATGGAAGAGGGTAGGCGTCCTTCATGGTTACTTCATTGACTTTACGGAAGTCAACGCAGAAGCGGTTTTTCCCATCCTTTTTCTTCACAATCACAATCGGAGAACTCCACGGACTTGTTGAGAGTTCTATCACTCCTTCCTTCAACATGGCATCTATTTCTGTATTGCAAATTTCTTGCATTTTCGGATTCTGAGGACGGTATCTCTGTTTGATCGGACGCGGTTGCAGCAAGCGGATTTCGTGCTCAACTAGCGTAGTTGGTCCTTGAATTTTCTCAAATTTCGGTAACTCTCGGTTAAGGAAGATGTTCAGTCTGTCTGTCTGTTCTGTCGATAAATTTCTTTCTATTTGCGGAGTTATGGTTTCCAGCGGACATCCTATATAACCATAATTGTCGAAATCTCCTAAGTCTTCCGGGAACAACGTAGAGGTTTCAACAACGGATTGCTCTTTGTCAACCCCTAACACCAGGGAGGACTCAGAGACTTTGGAACCAGATTTTTCTGAATCAACCCCTAAAAACACCGGGGAAAATTCAGAAGTTTCAACAACAGGTTGCTCCTCGTCAACCCCTAACACCAGGGAAGACTCAGAGACTTCGGAAACACATTTTTCTGAATCAACCCCTAAAAACACCGGGGAAAATCGAGAAGTTTCAACAACGGGTTGCTCCTTGTCAACCCCTAACACCAGGGAAGACTCAGAGACTTCGGAAACAGATTTTTCTGAATCAACCCCTAAAAACACCGGGGAAAATCCAGAAGTTTCAACAACAGGTTGCTCCTCGTCAACCCCTACCACCTGGAAAGACTCAGAGACTTCGGAAACAGATTTTTCTGAATCACCCCCTAAAAACACCGGGGAAAATTCAGAAGTTTCAACAACAGGTTGCTCCTCGTCAACCCCTAACACCAGGGAAGACTCAGAGACTTCGGAAACAGACAGATTTTCAGGACATATGTCCTCAGTGAAACGATGGTTGATTTCTTCTTCACAGATGACCGGAACAACATCGACTTCTTTCATGGACTTATTTACTACCTCCATTATTTCAACCGGACTGGCTAATTGTAAACCCCTTACTAGTTCACCCTTCACATATATTTTTCCGGTTCCTAATTCCAGACGCAAATCATATTTTTGTAGGATATTGTGTCCTAACACAATATCTGTTATCAGACCAGGGAAATGCTCTAACGAACCCTCCATTGTGACGTCTTTGATCTTCCATTTCAGCTCATAAATGTCGGTGATGGAGACTAAATTTCCATTAGCTAAACGGGCCTTCGTCGTTTGACGGGCTGTAGTTTGCTTCTTTTGGGAAAAAGTTTTAGCTACTTGATCACCAATGTATGATTTTGCTGCTCCGCTATCCAGCAATGCTTTGAATTTGTGTTTTCCAATTGCGACGTCTATGTGCGGTCTGGGGTCGTTCATTTCTTCTGGTTGTTCGGTATGAGAGGCAAAGATTTGCGGAAGCTGTGTCGGCCTCTCTTCGGTACAGCTTCGGATTAGTTTTCCTGCCTCCTGCAGGAACAGTCTCTGGACAATACTCCTTCCTTTCGGCAACGAGAACAAAATATCTTCAGCGGGTTTTGACAATTGCTTCTGTAATGTCTCACCACAGCGGAAACAGATTGGTTGTCGGGAAGATGACCCAGACTGTTGCTGAGTAGTATCAAGCGGCGGACGGCGAGGAGTATCGGTCGTTGACGGTTGGCTGGGACCGGCGATGGGCTCTCTAGTTGGTCCAGGCGTCGAGTAATGAGACGGTCCATATCTTCTTGGCGTACCTACTGGCTGTGGGCGGGGATTTTGTTCACGGTTCGGTCCACTGTGGTTGGGTACAGACTGGAGTTCCTTCCTGAGGAGCTCATATTCCCTGACCACCTGACAAAATGTGGAAAAATCCTGGAAGTCTCCTTTTCGAATTTGCAGTCGGTATTCTGGCAACAGGTTGCGGTACACCCATGCTAACTGTTGTTCAGGAGTTAGCTTTCCATGTCTACGCATTAAAGTTTGGAGCTCGGTGATGTAAGTAGCGGCGGCATCATTTCTCCTTTGTAGACGGCGACCTATCTCGGCTTCTAAGTCAACCTCGTAGTTAACAGGATAGAAGAAAATTCGGAAGTCTTCTTCGAACTCATCCCAAGTCGTGTACCTACTCCGGTTGTTACGGTACCAAAACGCGGGCTCACCGGATAGTAATTCCGGCAACACTGGAAGCAAATTGTCTTTCCGGACGTTCTTCGCTGTACAAATTTCTTCTATTCTCTCTATAAACGAAACAGGATCTCCCTTGTTTCCAAAAGACACCTTCCAATCGTGTACATTTATTGGTGGGTTGGCCATAATGGTTACGTTATCGGATCGATCAGGAACGGGTCGTGGAAAAATATTTTTCCGCCTTAGAAAGTTGACAAGTCTCTTCCGTTTTTCCGGAACGATTCCTGCAACGGATAAATTTCTCCTCTCTAGCTGGATATTCAATTCCTCGTTCTTTAGTAGGTATACCCAGCCTACACGCTGGTCTGCGGCTTCTTCCACGGAACTTACGATCGGTAGTTGGACCGGTACTGGAGGAACGGATTCGGATTTTTCAGCCTCGTTCGGATTGAACAAAACGGTTAGGTCAAGATCTTCAGAGCTTCTCCTTGACATCCAACTTTCCACTCAAGCTATCCTCGTTTACTTTTACTTAATCAACAAAGATAAGAAAAGAGAAATCTAACACCGGCAAAACGGTCACCTTTAAACAAACACTACGGAGAACCAATCAAGCGAACAATAAGTAATCGACAATGGAATATCGATCACTCTTTAACTCTACAATCAGTTAAAAATCAAAATCACAACGGAAAAAAAAACGGTCACTGCTCAAATCTACAATAAAAAACCAAAATCAAACCGGAAAACGGTCCTTGCACAATACTACGATCAGTAAAAATCAAAATTACAATGGAAAAACGGTCGCTGCTTGAATATACAATCAGTTGAAAATCAAAATCACAACGAAAAAAAAACGGTCACTGATCAAATCTACAATCAGTAAAAACCAAACTCAAAACGGAAAAACGGTCGCTGCTTAAATCTACAATCAGTTAAAAATCAAAATCACAACGGAAAAAAACGGTCACTGCTCAAATCTACAATAAAAAACCAAAATCGAAACGGAAAACGGTCCTTGCACAATACTACGATCAGTAAAAATCAAAATCACAACGGAAAAAACGGTCACTGCTCAAATCTACAACAAAAACCAAAATCAAAACGGAAAACGGTCACTGCTCAGATCTACAATCAGTAAAAAAAAATCAAACTCGAAACGGAAAACGGTCCCTGCTCAGATCTACAATCAGTAAAAAAAATCAAACTCGAAACGGAAAACGGTCCCTGCTCAGATCTACAATCAGTAAAAAAAATCAAACTCGAAACGGAAAAACGGTCCCTGCTCGGGCGCCACTTGTGACGCGCTTTCCCCCGCCGCTTACTTCTTCTTCACCTCTCACACAGGTTCTCAGCGACCAACGCGTCACTTTGGACACCCTCGATGCAAAATTCTTTTGCAAAACAAATACTCGGGCGCCAGATTATTTTACGTGGTTTACTCCACGGCCCCTTGACCCTCGGCGTCAAGAGTTCCAGGTAGCCTCAGATGGAGGTTACGGAAAATTCCAGGGGTCACGTTGAATTTAACACACCTATAGAACCTATAAACCTTAGACGGTGATGCTACGGGATATTAAAAAAACACTGATCGTATTTATTGGTATATTACAAGATTTACTTAATATGTAGACATACAGTTTAATATTCAACAATTTCTGATCAAGCGGTACCGAATCAATTCAATATATCAACAGTAAGCAAAAGTGTTCAAGCCTTATGTTATTATGCACCATGCGAAATTTGCCGGTATTAAGGAATGTGAGCAATGATACAATAAAACAGGTGTAATCAAGCAAATGCAATTTGTTAATAACAGCGGAAGCGGTATAAGCAGTTTTGTAAATTATGCGGTAAGCAGCAATAAAACAATAGTTACCTATCACGGTAGTCCACGGAATAAAACTATTTTCGCGGTAGGGATAGTCAATCGGGATAGATGGAAAAATGTGACCAGGCCAGTTTATAACGAAAGAAACTAAAGAAGTTAAATTGGATTACCAAGCAATCAGTGGCATCGGCCTCGTACTTGATTGAGAGTCTAATTTTTATACAGGGAAATTGACACTTTAAATTTTATATTTTCGCGGTAGGGATAGTCAATCGGGATAGATGGGAAAATGTGAAAAGACCAGTTTATAACAAAAGAAACTAACAAATTTAAATTAGATTACCAAGCAATCAGTGGCATCGGCCTCGTACTCGATTGAGAATCTAATTTTTATACAGGGGAATTGACACTTTAAACTTTCAAATCAAACTAAATTAGATTACCAAGCAATCAGTGGCATCGGCCTCGTACTTGATTGAGAATCTAATTTTTATACAGGGAAATTGACACTTTAAATTTTATATTTTAGCGGTAGGGATAGTCAATCGGGATAGATGGAAAAATGTGAAAAGTCCAGTTTATAACAAAAGAAACTAACAAATTTAAATTAGATTACCAAGCAATCAGTGGCATCGGCCTCGTACTCGATTGAGAATCTAATTTTTATACAGGGGAATTGACACTTTAAACTTTCAAATCAAACTAAATTAGATTACCAAGCAATCAGTGGCATCGGCCTCGTACTCGATTGAGAATCTAATTTTTATACAGGGAAATTGATAATTTAAATATTATATTTTCGCGGTAGGGATAGTCAATCGGGATAGATGGGAAAATGTGAAAAGACCAGTTTATATTAAAAGAAACTAACAAATTTAAATTAGATTACCAAGCAATCAGTGGCATCGGCCTCGTACTCGATTGAGAATCTAATTTTTATACAGGGGAATTGACACTTTAAACTTTCAAATCAAACTAAATTAGATTACCAAGCAATCAGTGGCATCGGCCTCGTACTCGATTGAGAATCTAATTTTTATACTGGGAAATTGATAATTTAAATATTATATTTTCGCGGTAGGGATAGTCAATCGGGATAGATGGGAAAATGTGAAAAGACCAGTTTATAACAAAAGAAACTAACAAATTTAAATTAGATTACCAAGCAATCAGTGGCATCGGCCTCGTACTCGATTGAGAATCTAATTTTTATACAGGGGAATTGACACTTTAAACTTTCAAATCAAACTAAATTAGATTACCAAGCAATCAGTGGCATCGGCCTCGTACTCGATTGAGAATCTAATTTTTATACAGGGAAATTGATAATTTAAATATTATATTTTCGCGGTAGGGATAGTCAATCGGGATAGATGGGAAAATGTGAAAAGACCAGTTTATAACAAAAGAAACTAACAAATTTAAATTAGATTACCAAGCAATCAGTGGCATCGGCCTCGTACTCGATTGAGAATCTAATTTTTATACAGGGGAATTGACACTTTAAACTTTCAAATCAAACTAAATTAGATTACCAAGCAATCAGTGGCATCGGCCTCGTACTCGATTGAGAATCTAATTTTTATACAGGGAAATTGACAATTTAAATTTTATATTTTCGCGGTAGGGATAGTCAATCGGGATAGATGGGAAAATGTGAAAAGACCAGTTTATAACAAAAGAAACTAACAAATTTAAATTAGATTACCAAGCAATCAGTGGCATCGTCCTCGTACTCGATTGAGAATCTAATTTTTATACAGGGAAATTGACACTTTAAACTTTCAAATCAAACTAAAAACTTTCAAATCAAACTAAATTAGATTACCAAGCAATCAGTGGCATCGGCCTCGTACTTGATTGAGAATCTAATTTTTATACAGGGAATATTTTATATTTTCGCGGTAGGGATAGTCAATCGGGATAGATGGGAAAATGTGAAAAGACCAGTTTAAAACAAAAGAAACTAACAAATTTTCAAATCAAATTAAATTACGTGCTAAAACTATTTTAAAATACTGGTCGGAGAGTAGGACAGCGGTTTCCCAAATAATAGTAAAATAAAACTGTGTCTTAGAATGCAACTTGAATCTAATATGTACTTGGGTAATTTGTAATGGGACACTAGGTATAACAATCTGTATCGCAAAATTAAAATCAAAATGCTACTTCAATGTATTGAAGGCTCAGACCTGAATTCCAAAGAAACAATGTACAAAACGTGGTGATAAAAAACTGTAAATAACTTCGGGTTTTTTATCGTTTCGAAAAAAAAAATATACCGGCTTATCAGTTTTTCAAAGTACGGAATAATATTCTTGAATACGGAATTATTAGAACTATTCGTAGAATTTGAAATCAAAATGATATTTCAATCAGGCCCTAATTCCAGACAAACAATATATAGAACGTGATAATAAAAACTGTGAATAAGATTGTTTTTATTGCTTCGGAAAAAAAAAACTACCGGCTATCGGCTTTACCAAAATACGGAATTATATTCTTGATAACCAAACTGCTAAATTGTTTGTTGAAATTAAAATATAAAACTTTGAAACTCGGTGAAATGCTTTATCGGGTGTATAAAATAATTTCCACTTACTTGGAAGAAAAACTGGACGGACGGACACTCGATCTACGGCCAAATTATAATTCACTATAATGAATTTTACCAACAACTGAACAAAATCTTTATCGTAATACTGAATATGAAAACTTAATTTCGCTAACCGAAAATAATAACTGAGTCTCAAAACCCGAATGACAACTTCAATAATCAAAATAAGAAATTTTTAATCGCCAATCACTTAATAATTCTCCTTTTTAACGCTCGGTTTTTGAATTTATAATTTACTTCCTACCTAAATTTTGGCAATATCGGTGGTGAGGGAAGATCGATTTAATTACAGCAAGAAGTATTTCTATGTGTACGGGACGACTCCGATTTTAAATAAAATAGTTTAAATTTTGAAAAGTGTAATTTATTACATTTTATATATTTCCTTAAATGATAAATCACGGCTTTTGGGTTACTAATGAAATAAATACTTGAATTAATATTAAGGGCTTGAAACGGTACCAGAAAACAGAGTTGGAAAGTAAGTAACGAGTTATATTCACTTATTAAACTTAAAATACCATCGGAACAAAATCATATAATGCTTCAAAAAAAAAATAACTCGTTACAAGGTTAACCCTCGGGTTAACCAATTTGTTAAAGTGGACGCCTATAAGCACAGTTAGCAGTGAACCTGTTAAATGCTAAACACACAAAAAAACATAGATAGACTACTTTGCATACTCCGCAAACTGACATAAGTAACCTATCAGTAAAAATCAAAATTGTCATGATTTTAGCATGTATGAAGAAAACATTAATCTGTTTACGCTAAAATGCGATGCTGTAGCTTTCATTACGTTTTACGTGTATGCAATTTTTAGATTTCCATACAAAGCACTGGGCAACATATTTCAGAACAAGTGACCAGTATGGCGTTAATTCATGACTTCACAACTTGTAATTCGAATATTCGGTCATTATCAATATTCGGATATTGATGTAGATTAAATTCAAATATTGGAATAATTTTTAGTTAAACTTAAAGTACAAACTAAATCCATCTAAGATTACGCTGTTCACGTCTGTCAGCTTCAAGTGAAGTTGCCTCCGTCAATCTCTGTGATCTCAATTAATAGTACCTAAGATTTTGTTGATTACTTACGCAGTGGAAGTTAATTTTTATTTTGGTTTAATTTTGTTAAAATTAGAGAAAGATTTATGTTTGTGTTTGTTTTCATTAATTATTGAAAGATGACTCAAAATGGATATAAGAGTTGTTAATTGTTTGGTCATACTCATGTAAGTATGTCAAAATTTAATTTTTTATCTTCAAAATAATGATAAAAAATGGTAACAAACTTTTGCTAAACCTGTATTATGTAAGAAAAACCTAAATTACTGACTAAAATAAAAACGCAGCTAAAACTACTGGAGCTAGAAGAATATATTTTTACATTAGGGTTTATAGACATTAAGAATAGATTTACTGAAATTTGTATGTGAAAAATTTAAACACGGATGAATCTACAGGACAGAAGACTGGTACTCAAATACTTCCTGTAAAATCGACGAATAAAAGAATATCTAAAATCGTCGAATATTTGCAAGCCTTAGTCACAACTACTGGCCAGGTTACTAGTATGAACTTCGGAATACAGGATATGAAGAAGGGTAATCTTTTTCACTGTTGATAAGTTAATTCATTATTATGGATTCACGAACTCTTTTACTATGTTGAAAGTTCTGGAATCATTGGAGACCAATGCTGAACAGTTTACCTTATTATTGTGTTCTGCATTAGCAAGAAATAAAAGCTTGCTTTTTAAACAATTAATAATAATAATAAATGAACTTTATTAAGTATAAAAATAATACTCAACTGGCCATTGACCGAGGTCCTTCAGCCACAGTGGTATAATTTATTGTGTGAATTACAATGATATTCTTAAAATTTTACAGTTTCAGATTGATATAAGAGAAAGAGAAAAAAAACTATAGTTTATCCCATAGAATTTGTTCTGGATGTTTGTAGTGTGTTCTTCTGTTATTTCTTCTGTTGCAATATGGAGAGATGAGGTTCTTGTTTTCGGTTTTCTCACTAAATTTGAAGGACAACTTCATATAGCAGTTGGTTGAGTGGATTATGGATAAGATTATTCTGATGTTTAATTTTCGTGATAATGCGCAAGGCCGTTCTTTCCGCCACCTGGAGATTCTTCAGGGCAGGATTTCTTAGGTTCTGGAATATTATATGTCCATATTCAATTAGTGATGTACATATAATTTTGTAGATTTTAGTTTTTGTGTTTAAGTTTATTCCATGTTCTTTTTTAGATATAGATTTGAAGTGCTTTGCCCTTGATATGGTTTTCTTTTTTATAATTTGTGTGCGTGAGTTGAAGTTTAGCTTATTGTCCATAATGATCCCTAGATATTTTGTACATATTTCTGGACTGAGTTCATGGTCATATAACCTTACTGACGGTGATGGGGAGTGGAAAAATATTAGCAAATGTGATTTCCATGGATTAGGTTTCAGTCACCATTTATTGAACCATGATGTTGTTCTGTCTGCTAGCTGTTATAATCTTTCAACGGTTGTATTTATACTCCTGCAGTGAGAAACCAAAGAACATCATCTGCATATTGTAGTATATAGTTATCCGAATCAAAGTTTTCTGGGTCTGCGTGGTATATATCTGAACAGTATATGTTGTATAGTAGGGGTGATAATGGATATCCCTGGGGTACACCTTGCTGTGGGGTAAATTCGTGAGAAATTTTGTCCTGCACTTTAACTCTCAGTTTTCTTTCATTCAGTAGCTATCACATCAGCTGTTTGGGACAACTAAGCTGGTCCAACTTGTATGTAAGACCTTTCGTCCAAACACTATCGAAAGCTTTGTTAATGTCTAAGAAAATTGCTGCTGTTTTGTTTCCGTTAAGCTTAGAAGCTTCTATGTTGTTGGTGAGTATCGCTAGAGGGTGGGTGGTAGAAGGAATTTCCTTGAGAGAAGCTCTAAGACTATTTTCAAAATTTGAAGGACATGGATTTAAAAAATGTTCCTGTGAGCCATGCAAGACTCAGTGTCACAGAAATAAATGTTTATGTTTTAAAGATGTCAGTTGTATTATAATATGGCGGATTTTATCTAGTCAGATACTCAAACAATCTTGTGTGGGTTCATTTTAACAATAAGGCTAACAAGCAACAGGCGTATTAAAATATGCTTAAAATTATTAGTAATTGTGAGATTTTGGATTATTTAAGTAGTATATCAATATGCTTAGATGTATTATAATAGGACGGAATAGTAGAGTGGGAAATGAAAATGATTTTTAATTAAGTAATAATTGCTGAGATTATTTAACACTAAATACTAGAGTGGGTATTCACACATCTAGGTCTTTGAAAACCATTTCTAATTGAGTAATAGTTATAATATAATCTTCTAATATATATAAATCTCGTGTCACAATGTTTGTCCTCAATGGACTCCTAAACCACAACCGATTATAATAAAATTCGCACACCATGTGCAGTTCGATCCAACTTGAGAGATAGGATAGTTTAAATCTCAAATTATAGTCGCAATTTTAATTTATTGCTAATTATTTGTCTGTTATTAGTCCCTATTCACAATTATCTGTTAAGTCCAAATGATTCTAACAGATGTCGATACCTTTCGACTGGGTTGAGTAAGTAATCAATAGATGGCGCTGCTATGGTAAATCTACGAACGTGTCATATAAGCTACATTTTAACAGCATAATTACCACGTGTTGTTGACGCTATAAAATTAATTAAATTTATTTTGTAGTGAACGAAATACCGTATAATTCAGCTAATTATTTGTCTGTTATTATTTGACAGTCACAATTATCTGTTAACTCCAAATGATTCTAACAGATGTCGATACCTTTCGACTGGGTTGAGTAAGTAATCAATAGATGGCGCTGCTATGGTAAATCTACGAACGTGTCATATAAGCTACATTTTAACAGCATAATTACCACGTGTTGTTGACGCTATAAAATTAATTAAATTTATTTTGTAGTGAATTATTAAAACGAAATACCGTATAATTCAATTATTTCCACTTTTTAAATTTTTGGTGTTAGCATAGCCGGCCACGTGTTACTTAGACTGAAGTGTAAATTGAATTCATATTATAATGAAGATAATACAGTGAAATTAATCCTGTTTTTTACTTATTTGTGCTTCATTGATCAAAACTTTATAATTTAATTTGAATATATGTATGCAAGTATTATCACATAATTATAAAATTTAATTAAAACGTCAATGCAAAAATGATACACAATTTCCTACACTTTTTCAATAGTTGTACAAATATTTTTTTTATTGTTTTTATTCAACCTCTATTAAAAAATATTTCGCACTTATTATTTCAATGTGCTATGATAACAAGTTTTCTCCTCCGTAATTTGAATCCACCTCAATTATGTAACGGTACGCGTTTGGTCATCAAAAAGATCACCGGAAACATTCTTGAAGCAACCATTTTGGCTGGGAAGTTTAAAGGAAAAGTGGTCCTGCTGCCACGTATTCCGATGATACCATCAGATTCTACCATACCCTTCAAAAGGCTACAGTTTCCAATTCGTTTAGCTTTCGCCATGTCCATAAATAAATCTCAAGGTCAAACAATGTCTATTTGTGGTTTAGATTTGGAAAATCCATGTTTTTCTCATGGGCAACTATATGTTGCGTGTTCACGTGTTGGGAAACCGTCGAATCTATTTGTGTTAGCTAAAGACAGGTTAACCAAAAACATTGTGCACCGATTGATGTTAAATTAAATTGAAATTGAAAGTATTTATAATTCAAAAAAATAGATATTAATGTTTAAGTTTAAGACTGTCTGCCTTTCCTACCTCATTCATGAGTTTAAGCGTCACATGTTATTTACTGTATTATACTGTAATATACTTATATTTGTTATAAAATTAAATGGAAATAATAAATCTGATAAATTTTTATTTTGTACCTATTGATTACTGCTTAATATCAAGTGTAAGAACATTTTAATTAATTGTGTTCAACGTACTTCGCCTTCAAATCTCAATCCAGTGAATTTGTATACCAACATCAACATTTTCGTCTTTGTTCGTAAATAATTTCATTGTACTAAAGGGTTATAGTAGTAGAAAGTCAAATAAGGAGATCACCATATTTTTTTACAAATACCATCTGTGTGAAAAAGCATAGTGGACTCCGTGACTGATGTTCTCTTATTGTTCCTCTTAGATTGTTTACTATAATGTAATATAACAAAAACTTTAGCCACAGCAACGCGTGGCCGGGTCAGCTAGTATATAATAATTCAAAGTCCAGTAAGCCACCCCCTATTGATGTATAGATTTTTAAGGGTTAATTTAGATATATACACATGCAAACTAGAAAACATGATAATTACTGTTTATTTATTCCTACATAATTATTATTACATCAATATTATTGTAAAATTTTTAGGTATGGTCTATAACATTGATGAATGATGACCAATATCTAGTAACTGGTTGTGGGGATGTAGAACTAACAGTGTATAAACTGTTTTTCCGTGATCCTGATAGTGAGAATAAAAACTCATTGGAACATTTATCAATGAGGTTAGAACTTACATCATTGGAAGATTCAGATGATTTCACTGTAAGTATAATTAAATTTTATGAATAAGGGGAACATGATTAGTTATTAAACAAGTTTAGGAAAATTGTTTTTTTGAGGATTGTTTTCACTGTTTCTTTGTATTTTGTGTTAATAAGTAAATAATCTTTCATTGCATGTAGCTGTTTGTATAGGATTTCTGTAACTTAGTTAGCGAAAACAGCTAAGTTTAAATAACAACAAAATAATTGAATATATAAATTCTTCTTTAAATAAACATTTTTCTGCTTCATCAATAGTGAGATTACTATATATTGAAGTGACATTTCTGTGTGACAAAGTGGCACTTCATAAGTAATTTTGAATTTAGTAAAACAATATATCACCACCTTATTGTAAAGAACATTTTTCGAACTAATAATCCTTATAGGTCCTTTGATATTGCTTGATTAACATTCATAAAAAATATTTCACACACATTTTATAACTTAGTAGAAGCTTTACACACATTCCATGCCAAATTAAAGTACTATATTTTGTATGTAAATCAGTCCGTTTTGAACAACTAAAAATTTCTTGAATATTTCAAAATGGTGTGGCAAAATGAGTCAATTGAAATTAATAGTTATTTGTTTTACTAGGCATAAAAGCACAAGATTTAATGCCAAGGCATTAAATCTGCTTTTCTGCCGTGTGAAACATATATTTTTTCTTCAAATTTGTTCCAATTCCACGCAAAATCGACTTTTTCATATTTAAATTGCATTTCATTATCAATATCCAAATAACTAAATTATTTGATCAAAGGTAACTGGGCCCTGCGTTACTATGTTTACCGCTGATGACGTTTGTTGAATATGTTTGTTTACTGTTTACTTTGTCATTGTCAATTTTGAAAAGTTTTCATGTTAGAAATGGATTTACTGCAAAGTGAGGATGAATTGATGCAATTCACCATAAATATATCTAATAAATAAAAATTTCGTGTTGTAGTTTTAATGCAATAAAACCAGTTTATTATCATCAGCATCATTTTGAGTTTTCTTAATGTCATTGTCAATTTTAATAACCAGTTTGATTTAAATTATTACTTGGAAGGTTGCCTAGCAACGAACTTTTTCTGCCTAGGCAGTAAAAGTGGACTTTTTCTGCCTAGGCATTAAAAGTACAACTTCTAAGCCTGCCAAGTGTCATTAAAAGGCCGCTTTTAATGTCATTTGGAGAAAAAAATCTTTATATAACTCATATCTTTGAATGGGGTTTTTTTGTCAGTCTTTTGAAGTGTCTATCAATGAGTGGAAGATTGAAGAGTTTGTTTATGACGTGGTGGCTGAGATAGTTTGCATAGTTTGTTTTCAAATAAAAGTTTCAATATTCTGTTGATTATATATTTTTTATTTAAAGTTAAAAGATCAGCTTTTAGCGATATCTGATTTCCTACTACATTTTTCATCTAAATGAAGGCCAACATATTTTTGTTTTATTGTTATAAGTATATCTATTATTCAAGTGTAGTTGGGGACAATTAATTCAATTCACTTTGTGAAATCATCTTGACTGGGTTTGTTACTGTTCTATGCATCAATTTTCTAATTTGTTGAATGCCAGAGATATATGATGCTAGTTTAGCTGTGTCATCCACAAAAAATGATGCCATTAGTGGATATGTTATTAGTGATTATAGGAAAGGGCTGAGTACATTGCCTTGTTTACTCCACATTTTAATTGATGGTAGTTAAGGATAAAGATTATTTTTATTTGACTTGGAAATATCTGTCTGTGAAGATGATTTCAGGAAGTTGTATAATTGGTCAGGTAAGTGAGTGTTATACAGATTTGTTTTTATTCTAAGCTTCCTTTTATACCATCGACTACCTATTCTGCAGTTGTATAGTTGAATGATGTAAGCAAAATACAAACTGGTTTTTTGGAATCACATTTTTTCATGCATTGTAGATATTATTGTCGAGAATAAGTCTTTCAAATACTTTCGATAAGTTAGAGGAAGACTTATTGATATGTATGACATTGCTACAATTAGAAATTGGCTCAATTATCATAAGTCAGGGGAATTGTGACAGTTGAGAGGACTAATTTAATTGTGGACTTCAATATGTGAATCATATTTGAACAAGGCTTTCATTTGTTCATTATTGAAATTATTAGTTTGTGGGGTGGAGAAATCAATTGATAAATGCTTTACGAAAATGTTGATTTTCTTCATTGCCCAGGTTACATTGGGTTTTGAAATTGGTGATTTATCTACTGCTGGTATTTTGCATTTCTTTGTAGTTGTCAAGAGTTGAGTTTGTGACATAGGTTTCAATGGATTTGTTTTGACAGCTTGGGGAAGTTCGTGTGAGCCTATTTAGATTTGTTTTATCTAATGTGCTTCTTGATTTAAGCTCTACGTTGATGACGTACTCTTCTATCTGCCATTGTGTTTGAGTCAAATGTCTAAAGATATTTTATTGTTGATTTTATTTTGAAACTGTAGTTCATTATAATTTTTCACAATATGTATGTTAACATGTATATGGACAAAAAAAATCAAAAAGGGTAATTTGGAAATAATTCTAGTGTCAGTAATTAATTGCTCAACTATCAATATTCACCTGCCTCCATATCATTATTAATACAACCCTTTTGAATTGGAATGAAAACATTTTAAAATATACAGATATGAATAGTCCCTCTGTCTTAAGTTAGTATATTGTTTATGTAGAGTGCTTCTTCATTTGATATCGTAATGTTTTTCTTATTTATTTAAATTGTTTCAATTACAACAGGCAGGATAAAATTTATGCGCATGGTATATCTACTCACTTAATTTATTTACACACTTAACTATTAACTTATACTTAGTTTATCTACACACTTCTAATTTATTTTAAATACACTCATCACTCTTTGACTAACTTATATTAACCACAGTTCACTATTTATATTCACTTGTTCCCTGTTCTGCTGTGTTCACTATTAAGTCAAACTGTAGAGTCGCTCACAGTTCGCAGATAGTTGCTTATATTTTAAAACGTTTTTCTGGAACATTCGGACTCCTGAAATTTCTAGATTGCGACTACCAACAAACAATCGACTTTCTTAGAAATGCCTCTATTAAAACAATCACAAAAAAATATTCCCCAGAAATCCGTGGGCTTCTGCCAAAATTTTAACTTTTAGATATCTTATTAGACAGGGTCGGCAACAGTGTACGATTTTGTAATGTTACCTCCCCCCCTCTATAAGGAAGTTCCTGCTGGGACTTCTGTGTAGCTGAGACTGGATGCTTAAATCGGCAACTGGACCCATTTCTACACTTTCAGGTCATATGGAAATAACACGGTACCGTCTTCATCGAGTACTGATAACAGGGGGTATAACTGTAAATCACAGATTGCCTCTATCATGTTCCCGATGACTCGCCAATCCAACTGCTTGCTGTCTATCCTAGGCATTGCTAGTTTCTCCACTTAGATTCCAGCACATGATCTCGAAGGCTTAGTAATGCTTCCCACACATCCCGGTAGGTGGATAGGAATACTCTTCCAGGAGCGTGAACAAATCTTGTTGTTGCTCTGTAGTGACTCCATACTAGCTTTCCCGGTACCTCTGTATGCGCCCATAAATTCTTCAATGACAGGCTCTTCTTGGATGTGGTTCACTCCTTCCTCTAGGTCATGGTTTTTATCGAATGACGCTAGTCGGTTTTGGTGGACTACTATCGGTTTTCCATTGGGGATCTTGCTAATGCGATAGAAGACGTCATTGATATTTTTCTTGATTAAGTACTGACCTTCCCAATTTTTCTGTAATTTTGGGAAAAATCCTTTCTCCTCATCGGGCTGTGCTACCATACTTTGTCCCCTTTTTTGAAACTGCCTTCTGTGGCCTGCATATCGTACTGTTTGTTTTCATTCTGTCGCTGTCAACTTGATCATTTGTTCGAACCAATTCGAGCACATCATCCATCCTTCTTCTCAAATGGATCACATAATCTTCTCTCGGTTGCCAACCAAATTCTAGGTCACAAAGTAGCCTCATTTCGCGTCCAAACAAGATTTTCGCAGGTGTTCCACCAGTGGACTCATTGATGGCAGATCGATAAGCCAATGCAAATAGGGCGAGATGCTGGTCCAGTCTTTCTGGTGGCTAGAAACTACTTTGGACAAGTATTTTCCAATGGTTCTGTTCATTCTCTCGACCATTCCATCTGACTGTGGATGCAACGCTGTTGTCCTGTTCTTCATTCCCAGCTCATCACAAATTTCATGGAATACATAGCTCTCGAAATGTCTTCTCTGGTCGCTGTAGACTTCCAAGGGCACTTCATATCAGCTGATAAATTCTTTCACCAGTAAATCCGCGACAGTTCTGGCCTCTTGATTCGGGATCGCGTAAATTCCCACCCACTTTGTGAAATAATCCATTACAATCAGAATGTATTTACCACCATTTTCTGTCGTCTGAATTGGTCCAGCGATATTTAATGCAATCCTTTCGAAATGGCTTCAACTATATTGTTTAATGGATGCCTTTCTCTTGCGATGTGGTCCATTACTCGAAACACAAGTCGTACATTTCTTACACCAGTCCTTCACATCGTCCGAACTGTTCATTGAATAAAACCTTTCACGTTATCACTGAAGGGTTTTCTTCACTACCAGATGACCTCCTGATGGACTGTCGTGTAACTTCCTTAGCTACTCTCATTCTCGGCATAACTAGCTGTGTGCTTTTCTCAGAACCATTATCGTTCCCAAGGATTCTTTTCAATGGGTCTTCTTACTGGACAAGGGAGTCCCACTGGGCCAAATATGCCTTGAGTGTCGGTGAAAATCTTGACACTTTTTGCTATGTAAGTCGCCGATTTTCTTCCTTTCATTGCCAAATCATCTTTAGATGGGAATCATTCTCCTGATCTTCTCTGATCTAGGTGGGTGACCATTATTCGTTGACTACCGTAGATCTTAAAACTGCAACTTCCTTAGATTTCGCCTCGTTGCAGTGGGAACAGTCTGCTGGGCACGACCATCTACCGACCATAGAGTCGGCATTTTGGTGACTCATACCAGTTCAATGTTGAAATCGTAGTCTTGAAGTCGTTCAATCCATCTTGCGATCTGGCACTCGGGATTCTAGAACTACATCAACCACTTGAGTGCCACATGATTAGTCCGAATTAAGAACTTCCTTCCATAGAGATACAAAAGTGTCTCAAGGACTTCACTACCGGCAAACGTTTTCTTTTCGTGACTCATTAGTTTCGTTCTGGTTTGGAAAGGAATTTACTGAAATATCCCAGCACTCTTTCTTGTCCTCCTTGTATCTGGGAGAGCACTTCTTCAATTCCTACGTTGCATGCATCTATGTCAAGAATAAATTCTCCCCCCGGAAATGGATTCCTAATATCGGCGTAGTGATTAAATGTCTCTTCAAGGTTTCAAAAGTCGTTGTTTCTTCTGTGAATCGAGTTAGTGGCTTGGCAATATTTCCAAACTTCCTGATAACTATTCAATAGTATGTGCAGAGTCCAAGGAAATTTCTAATTTGATGTTTGTCAGTTGGTTGCTGCCATTGCTGAATGGAACCAATTTTCTCTGGATTCACCGCCACTCCTTGTGAAAAGAATTGGATAATTATTTACCATTTTCTTTGAAGTTATATGTATCCATAGGCAAAACAACACAAATTAAATACAATATATTTTCTTGTTTAACATGTTACATGAAATGATGAAAGTGCTTAAAAATGCTGTTCGTTATGACATATTATTCACGACTGTCAATAAAGCTCCATCCGCCCGGTATTCACGGCCCGCTCCAGCCAATTCTCCTTATAAAGAACTCACGGACAAGTCGGCAATCAGCTGCTGCCAAGTGCACCCTTCGTTGTTTACAAGGAACATATGGGCGTAATAATGAATGTTTATTTTTAGTTAGTATAAAGTCAGGTGGAATTATTTAAGAATTTCACCACCTTCGTTGCTCACTATATGACCCAGTTAGTTGTCTCAGTTTTGGAATAACTGACATTTCTTCAGGTTTAACATGAGCTGGGCAGCTTGAAGTCGTTTGAATACATCTTCCAATTCATGAGGTTTTCGTCAAATATCTTCCCCAGTACTACGACGTCGTCCAAGATAACCCTTTCAAAACAGTTTGTTGCCGGCTAAAGTGTCTAGCGTGTCGTCGATTCAAGCCAGAGGATAGCTGTCTTTTTTCGTCACGTTGTTTAGCTGGCAATAGTCCATGCAGAATCTCGTAGAGTCCATCCTTTTTCTTGACAAGCACTATTGGAGACACCCTTTGGACTAGTAGATGGTTCTATTACTTTCTCTTCTTCCGTCTCTTGGATTATTCTTTCAGCTTCCTCTCCGCTCGTGGTAGTCTTCGAGCTGATTGTCTAATTGGCTTGGCATCACTAGTATCGATTTTGTGTTTGGCAGCTGATGTTCTACTGCAAGAGAAATTCTCTCACTTTCCTTTTTACAGCTCGTTTCAAGGATTGACCAGCTACTGATAACATCTGTTTGAATCTGGCATTAGAATTGTCAGTTGTTGTTAGACGTCTCTGGTTTGCAGGATCCAATCCTAGTTTCGTTCTTGACGGTAATTGGATAATCATTCACGTTTATCCTACGTACTGGGATCTCCTTAGTCGACGTAACCAATCCTTTTCCAATTAGTACTCCTCTGCCAACTTCTTCGTTGTGGTTCCAACGCTCCATCATAACCAGTATACATTCCTCCATGATTCCAAGTAGCCACGTTACTATCATGTTTTCGCTTCGTGCAGGTAGAACGATATCTTCCTGCTAAGCTGCTAACAACGTGCTGCCTTCATATAGCTGAACGAATACCTATTTTAATGGTTCTGTTTCTAACGTCCAACTAGAAATCATGTAGATGCATTACGTTCATACCCCGACTCACGTCTTATTCAATGTCAGCTACGATTACTGTATGCGTGAACTTTTCTGCACCAATTCCCAATTGGATTTGTGTCTCTCCGTGATCGTTGGCACTCTCACTGTGGCGGTCCGCAATCCCAGTCTTGTTGGCAAAAGTTTCTTCTTTGAGTTTATTATCCCTGGCCGTATAATGGTTCTAGTTGCTCCAGTGTCTACCAGCAGAATATATTTCTTGCCATTCACTTCGCCATCCATATATACACTGTCGTTGTGACATCTGAGAAAAGCTATCAGTATGAGAAGGTCTTTGGAGCGAACCTGGGCCAGTGCTGCCCCCTCGTGGCCGACCCGCTCTAGTTTTCCTGTGACAGTGGTTCATGGTTTGCCCTAGCTTGTCACAATTCCAGCATCTGATCTTTTTTTCGGCTTATGTCCATCATACTTTTTATCAAACTGACGATCGGGTCAAGTCTGTCCTTGTCACTTTCTTCTTAGATGGTCCTAACTTTGATATAGACCGAACTAGTCGGACAATATCCAGTTCATACTCTTTAAGGGTTTCGTCACGTTTCCGCCTTCGGTTCTTCAGCTGGAATCGATCGGTACAAGTGCTCTAGATGTTCATGACCATATCTCATGTCCAACCTCTTCTTCAGCTGCTCGAAGTCATACGTTTCTTCAAGGGGTATTGTCTAAAGCACATCTAAGGCGTCTCCCCAAGGCGCGATGATTAAGTTCACTGCCTTCTCCCTATCGAACCAATTATTCACTCTAAAGGCTGCATCAAACTGTTTTACATAATTGGTTCACGACGTCTATCCGTCGAACGTTGGGGTCTTGACTTGGGCAAAACTGCTAATATCTTCTATCTTGGGTTTTGTTTCTCGCTTGTAGGGTTTTATATGTTCGATCTTCTTTTCTTCTGCTGGCGTGTCTTGTGTTCTTAAATCGGCAATCTTTGTCTCTAACTCCTTGATTTTCTCGTCCATCTGATTTCCCATCGTTGTTATCTTATTCTCAATAGTCGATTTTGTTTTCTCGTTTATAGTTGTTTTCTTGTTCTCGATATCCGATTTTAGAGACGAAATTTTATTTTCGACGTCAGCAGAAATCCGTGCGCTCCTGCCAAAATTTTAACTGTTGGTTATCTAATTAGACGGGGTCGGCACCAGTGTGCTATTTCGTAACATATCTATAGTTATGTGATGATATAATGATTGGGGTCACAACATTTTCTATCCATTTTCTAATAATAAAAGTATACATTAACGTCATTGCAATAATGAATATCAAATATTTTAGCATCCACTACAATGCCATAAAGCTGGCACCTTTTTAAGGGGTGGACGAGGTAGAGTTATATCAATGTGTAGTGATGTTAGTGGGCATATTCTAGGATGTCATGGTACAGATAAGAAGATAGAACTTTTCCAATTTGTATATGAGGAAGATGCCAAATTACGACTCAAAAAAAGACTTAAAAAAGAGAAGAAGAAAGCCAAGTATGTTTGAAATGAAACAGTAATATAATAGTAGATTCAAAAGAATAAAATGCATAGATCTATATTATTTTAAACTGTTATTTATTTTAGAACTGAAGGAAGTATGGAAACTGATCAGACAGATTCTGTCAGTGATTTAACTAGTCAACTCAGCTTATGTGACGAAGTCAAGAGACTACCATGTATTACACTTTCTGATAAACCTAAAAGTTTTCATTTGGTTCTCGGTAATGGTGGAGAATTACGTATTGCAACGAATCTTTCTAATAACGTTGTAGAACTTTACACTATTCAGTCATCAGCCAAAGATTCAGAGCCCAAACGACTAAGATCAATTTTGCATCAAGGACACAGGACTGATGTACGTTCAGTTTGTTTCAGTAGTGACAACTTGGCAATTGCCTCAGGAAGTGCAGAGTCTGTAAAATTATGGAATAGGCCTTCACAAGCTTGTCTAAGAACCATTAGCACACAGTAAGTTTATTAGTTACACATTTATATCTTTGTATTTTCATAGAAAGCTATGATTTTTGTACATGAATAAATAAAAGTTAAATTTTAACTATATATGTGACATAAAATTTAACTCAAAGCACTTTACCCCTTTTGATTTGTAATTCAAAGTGCATCATTGCAGAGTCCCCACTGTTATAATCCCAACATCCTTAGAAGGAAGATGTCTATTGTACTTCTCCAAAATAGATATAGAGATTAAAATACATTTTCTTACATTTAATGCCCAGTTTAATGTATTCTCCTTCATGTAGGGTTGTGGTGATTAGAAGTAAGCGTTCCACTTGTTAAGCCATTTAACATCCATACCATTAATGTAGGGAAACACTTACCTCTAATCAGTGGGAAATAAATAATACCATATGTTTGTATAAACTCACTGGGTTAATATATTTAAAGAACTAATAACATTAAGCCGTGACCATAGCCAACAAAGTCGATCACACAGTATACATACCATATGACATACAACTAACAACGAATTATTATTAATTACTAATGATACAGAACTATGCTATATATATATATATATATATATATATATATATATATATATATATGTATACATATTAAAATAAATACACTCGGTTAGTCGCCTTGTTTACAATTCTCCACCTTATCCTTGTTGAATCATTTGTTTTGTGTATTTAACGCGTATAAATGTGAACATGTTATTACTACTACTTAATTAATCATATTTCTAAAGATTCGTGGTTTTATTCTTACTGACTAAACTTCCTACATTTATTAGTGACCTTCTGGCTCAATAACCGTCACAGGATACTTATAAATACTGTACATGGCAGAGAATCTTATGTTGAGGTTTTGTAGTCACCTAATTTCGTCTTCCCAATTTCATAATTTGTGTATTCCTAATTAAATGCGGTATGGCAAGAAGTTTTTATTAATTTATGGATGAACTACTCAACAAACTAATACAAAAACTTGGTAATCAATATTGTTTTCTCATTTACCTACTACGATCTTTCAATCAACTACCATTTTAAAAAAATCTTCAGTTCTGGGTCTATACAGGATGCAAAAAATTCGGGAGATATAACTCAGAAACGAGGGGTCGTATGAGAATTTTTTTTCTATGTCACAGCATTATTTTCACGTCATCTACTCACTCCCGAATTTTTTGCATCAAGTTCTGGAACACCCCGTAGAGAATAAAGACAATTACTAAATTTCAACGAGAAAATGAAACTATGGTAATCATTCATGCAGACTCTACTTTGGAGAGCTTTTAGAGACTCATTAATAAGTTGTTTTCGCGTAAACAATCCCGAACGCATTCAGAATACAAACTGAACCTATACTACAGCGCAAGCGCATCTCAGAGTCACCTTTCTGATAGTGAAAGTACTGAGATGTTTATATCGCTGTGATAGCTGCACTGCTAGTGAAATTGGTTATAAACAGCTCATCATCTATTTGCGGCACAATTTCTTTCAAATATTCATCATGTCTATGATCTAAAAAATCAGTAATCAAAATGGAGTATGTTTGTATACTTTTACTTCTTACCACAAATAAGAACCTCACAAAAATTTTAGGTTAGGAGTCGCTCAGAATGAGATATCACTCCTTGAATTCGAGGATCTATCGAACGCGTTACGAACTTTTCCACAGGTTACAGAACGTGATCAGCGAACACTGAATTTAAAATCCGGAAGGTGTACTCTTCACCACGAACGGCAAATTTTAAAGTGCGCATGCTATAACATTCTGAAGAATGCGTTCGGGTTTGTCTCTGTGAAAACACCTATAGACTTCCTTTATGAGGAAAGGTATATTAAAGGGAAGCAATTATTTTGAACTCTGAACTTGTTACAACGAGTCTTAAAATTATTTTGAACCCAAATATACCTTAAAATGGATACAATTATGTTTGTAAAATAATGATGATCATCCCTTAGACCACATATTGTAATTAAAACTGGAAATTACAGCAAACCCTTTAACGGCGAAATTTGTTTTCTTGAATTTTTTCACAAATAAGTATTAATTAGACAACTATAAGTTGATATTTAACAAAAACAATAAGATACTTTTGAATAAAGTTGTATATTTTGACAAAAAATATTACCGTTACCTTTACGTAACGCTAGCGTAATGTGACATACAATTATTTAGTGTGAAAAATTTCATTACATTCTATACATAAGCCTACATCATACTTTCGGCATTTTATTATTACACTTAAGCTACAGCCCTCACCGACGCATCTTCTTCGTTCTTCCTTCATTCAGTACAATCAAGTGGTTGCGACCGTCATAACTCAAATCATCTGATACCCTGTTCAGACTTACACTGGATTGTGATGTTGCAGGCTTTCCTGCTCCCTTAAGCGGAACTGCATATTTAGTAAGATATGTTTGCATTATCTGCCTTCTAAATACCAACTGTGGAATATTTTCGTGCTGTCTATAAATGCTCCATGCATTCACCACTGTAACATCCAATAACAAAGTGAAAATTACCCACCACCACTTTTTGCGCCTAATACTTATTCTATATCTGGCAGTATTCTCATCCAACAAATCAGTACCACCCATAAAACGATTATGTTCCGTTATAAGTGATGGACGACTGATAGATGTTCTTCTTTTCCACTCGAGAAAATCGTTTTACGCTTGTAGCTGGATTTGTACCATGACACGTGGAAGCCGCAGCGACGACATTATTAACCACCCTTTTTACAACAATAACACCATCGTCTTTATCAATGATAAAGCAGTAATCGCTTCTATTGCTTTGCTTCTTGAAAATCTGTATTTTTCGTCAGTGGACAAGACTTAGGTATACGGTTTTCTCGAATTGTTCCTGTACCATCATGTCCATTCTGCTTCAAATAATACAAAAAATTGAATCCAGTAAACACATTGTCGAAATCAAATTTAAATGGGAATTTTCTCATAGGTTCTGGAAACTCGTGAATCATGCCTATCATTGGCACAATATTTATTCCAAAATCCTTTTCGAAAGTGCCCTGCCCTTTTGGATTTTTTTCTTGATATAAGTCACAGTTAACTAAATAGCCTGATGGTGAATTCAAACACCACATCTTGTATCCGATCCTAACGTGCTTCCCGCAAATGAACTGTTTACAGGAATGACGTCCAAAATATTTTATCATTGACTCATCAAAATCTAGGTGTGCCTCCGGGGTCCAGTTTTCCAGAAATTTTTGCTTTGCCATATCCATTAAAGCTCTGACTTTCCATAGTTTATCTGATTGATCAGGTTTTGTATTATCTACGCAATGTAAATACTTTATTATCTGTCGAAATCTATTCTTTTCGCATAGCTTGTCTCACCATATGATTTATCATATCATCGTTGACATCCCAATAAAAATCTCTACCGGGTTATTCAGCATAGCCTGATAAAATAAGAATAGCTAGGCAGCATTTCATTTCATCACATATTATTTTTGAATAGGTATCATCCAAAAATAATGCGTATCTATTTGATTGGTTGACAAGAAATTCAACAATTTGGTCGTCTATAAATTTTTCAAACATTTCAACAGGCGATAAATGGACATTCGAAAATCTATTTGATTGTTTTGGAAATTCTCTTGTAGATGGGTCTCCGTCAATCCAACTTATTTGGATTCTACCTGGCCGCTCTGCTATCTTTTGTGTGGCACTAGCAGCAGCTTTAATTTGATTATTTTCCTCTCCATTATGAAACCTCACTTCAACATGAGCTGAGAGTTGTTGTCTATTGAGATTGTCGATCATGCCACCATCATCCTCTTCACCAGAGTCCATCTTTGAAGACATTTAAGTCTGGAGGTTCTATAAAAATCTCCCTAACATCGATATCATCCTCATAATCCATATTCAGCGCCTCTTCAAGAATAAAACCGCGCCTAGAATAAAAACAATGATTTTTATTATTTTGCCTCCGCTACTGGCTAGCATTACGATAACGTAACAGTGAAAAAAACAGAATAACAAAACCGTGCTGGTTAACTACAAATTTACTCTTCGGTTATAAAGTTCAAACATTCTCTTAGTGTTATTTGATACTACCACGAATTTTATCGTATAAATAAAAATGTGTGAATACTTACTCTAACCGAAAGTCCATTGTGTGATCACTAGAGTGCGGAATATATGCAAGAAGACAATACCAAAATGTTTTTTACCAAGCATATGTAATATTTTTTTCTAAATTTGCCTAAATATGCAAATGCATATTTATGAAAATACTCAAAAATGAAACAAAACATTAAATATATACACTTATTTTTAAAACATATTTAATTTTCACAAATAAAATAAATATTAAAAGTAACGGTGTAATAATTAAGAATCTAATACATTATAATAACCAAAAACTTTCGTCTTCTTTCAGTAAAAATGTATTGGGTTGGGACACAGAAAAACTTCTTTCTATATCTATGTAATAGGGCAATATTTTAATTTAGGCAGTAAACTAATTTGCCAAGTAAGACATTCTTCAGAAAAGTTGCCTTCGAGAATAATGTGTTTTTTTCTAATTTATTTCTAATTTTAACCCCTATATTTCCGGGATTTTTTTACAATGAGCCGAAAAAGTCTTAACAATATTAATTGAATCACTTAATAGTAAATTTCTTTCCTCTAATGACTGTATTAGATCCGGTAAAAAAGAAAAATGAACTTTTATGGAACGTAAGTTCTTTAGCAATTTGAACATTACTTAAAAGTTCTTGACCCTGAGTTACACATTTTGAATGTCTAACACAACTTCTTTTATTGAATCAAAATGATTTGCGTATTACTTTTTACAACACCACTACACTACTTTGAATTCAAACGAATGTTTTCTGGAAACTAATAATATTAGTCCCTCAAACGCTGGTAACTTACCGAAGGTTATTTTTATATAATGTTTCTAGGTAGAGAATGTTTATACTTATTTCCTTTAAGCTAATAATATTTCTTGGAAAATCCCTCAATTTCTAAAATAAATGTTTTGTGAAAGCGTTTTCGACATTTATTAGAGTTTTGAAATGACACTCTTTTAGGCACTAAGTGCCTAAAAGTGACATTATTGAGGCACTTGTAAAAGTAAAAATGAAACGTTAAATGCAATGAAAATATGTATCTATTATAAATCTTAAAGGTACAATTATGTAAATTATTAAAGTGTATACTAGAGGCATCCAACTTCTCTTCTCTAATAGCAATCCAAGTGGTAGTAGTCGGAATAAATAAATTGCATTGCTTGTACTGGCAATGCTGGTAGCTTTCGCGTGAACTGCTTTTAATTTCTTATTTGGCATATATTTCTCCCCCATGATTCTTTTTGATATTTCGGTTTTCTGTTCAATTGAATTTTCGATGTAATCTTCAGCAACCGAGCTTGATCGCCGACCCCCATGTCGCTTCAAAAGTATCATGTCCGCCCCTGAATCAGCCAATAATGTTGCAGAACTGTGCCGGAAACAATGACCAGTGTATTCAATGGCGTTGGAGAGTCCAAGGAATTCCGCTATCTTTATTGGCATACCTCGAATTGTATTGATTCCAACTGGCAGACTATGGCAGACCAATACGTAATTGCTGGTCTCACAATCATGGCCTACATCCATCGCAGTATTTTAGGGTTACAGTCCCAAGTCTTACCACCAGACTTCTGCACGCAATCAAAGCTTTTATTGATTTACTAGCAGTTATTTCAACATGCTTATTCCAGAGAAGCTTACTGTCTAAGGTTATCTGTGGATATTTAACTTCAGATGTCCATTCCATGATTTCCCCATTTAAAGATAGGGGTTTGATAGCTGGAAGTGTTATTTTCCGTGTAAATGGAATTACTGTGGTCTCGTTTTAGTTAATATTCAGGCCCACTGACAAGCACCATTGCTGAATAATTCTGAGGCTCTTTTGTAATAAATCACACAAGGTGCTCTCGAACTTGCCTCTGACTATTAAAACAATGTCATCGGCGTAGCCCATACATTCAAAGCCAGGCTCCGTTAGCCTGTAGAACAACTCATCTATTATTAGGTCCCATAGAAGGGGAGATATTACTCGCTCTTGATCTGTCCCGCAAGTGGCTTTAACAGAGGTGGTTTCATTTCCCCCCTGTGCCTCAGCTATTCTCATCGTCAACAACTCATACATCCAGTTTATAATGGTCCCATTTACTTCTCGCCTTTTTAGTGCTTCTTTGACAGGCATATGAGTTGTATTGTCAAAGGCCCCAGATATATCCAGGAATGCGCGCATTGCGATTTCTTTGTTGATCGACCCGCTGACATTTATCAAGTGGTGTATTCAGATTCTCTGTTCTTATGTAGTTATCCACTACTTTCTCCATCGTTTTATCGCAAAGTTAGAGTTGTGTGTCTTAAACACCATAACTATAAGAAGAGAATATTTGTCACCATCAAGTGATACAATTTCACATTGTGGTTGTGATTTCTTGTTGTTTGCAAAATTGTCGTTACTTTGCTACTTGAATGAAATGTTTCTCTGTCATTAACATTTTACACTTATAATATACATCATCAAAAGTTTTTTTAAACCAATTTTTATTTTATTTTCATTTGTATTTCCATCCCTCTTCTAATTAAGTTGGAGGATAGCTACTCAGTAATAATTCCCTATTTAATATAGTTTATGTACATAAACTATGATGAAAGCTGAGTTTGAACTTCTATAATCAGTTTAGATAATCTTCCTCAGTCTTCTACTGAAGGTTGGAAAAGCTACTTAATTAGGTTTTTGTCAGATTTTTGGGTAATACTAATTCCTGGTGGCACAATTTTTTGCTAAAGTTTTTTATTCCTTATTTTACAGATTGAATTGAAGCTCTCTTTATATAATTTTTTTGTGGGGGCGTCGTGATTCTAAGAACTTTTGACTTAAATTGTTCGTTGGTTGATAGACATGAATTTGTAATATAATCAACAGATTTTATTAGGATTGGTTTAGAGTGATAGTAGGTGCAGTAATAGAGTATTGGTAAGAGGTTAACACAATTGTATTGGCAGTATATGACGTTGTTTTGTGTAGATAGATCTGTTTTGTAAAAAAATGCAATATTGACCCAAGAATGCTGTCTTGTGAAACTCTAACAATGACTGGATAAAGTGAAGTTAATTCATTTTTTTAAAAGGTAATTCCTATTATGTAAATAAAACGAAAGGACATAGAAAAATGAGTTCTTATTCTGAATTTACCAATCTTGAAACTAACAATGCCTAATAGTAATTTGGCATGTTGACCTGCACTAAAAATTAACTCTCTCCAATTTCTAAAACGTTCCACTATTTAGATTATTTAATGAAGTAATCAAATATCACAACCAAAATACAATTCAATCAAATTAATCATTTACATCTTTGGCATTTTCCCATTATGAGTTCGCCATTTTTTTCCTGCACAATTTCCTTATTAACCATCCAGATGCAGAGGGTGTTTTTTGTATAATAATTTTTACAAGTGGCGGGTAGCAGATCCTGATATGTTTTTCTGGTTCTTGTAAATAAAATGCCAGGATGCATAAGGAAAACCACGAATTTTATTTATAACATTATTCGTTACAGACCACACATGATATTACCATGATACCCATCATATGTTACAGTTACACACACTGTCATATGTCAAAAATAACTTCGTCTTGAAACTAAAACTCACATTTAAAATATAGATCTATGATCTTTTTAGTGTAGAATACTAAAAGATCCGACACCTCAGGCCCATATTCTTCAAAGGACCAATTCTTCCGCTTTCGTTTACCCCGACTCTGTTCCCCGCCGGGATTGGATATCTAGATCTTCCAGAAGGTTGATCAGGTTACCAGAGGACACCAAGTTGGAAGTAAAACTCGGAATTGAATAGTGACGCTAACGGTAAGCAGCGTCATATATTCGCTTCACTATCCCATTTGTTCTCCATCATCTAATAATAAATGTATTGAAAAGTGGGTTAGGGTATATTCCATATCTTCCATTTTTTTACTGCATTTCGTGCTTATTCCCAGTATTTTTCCGCTATTATACATTATGCATCTACATCTTAATACCAATATCTAACTATCTTTTTTAGTTTTAATCCCTTCTTTCGTTTTACCAACTTAGTTAGTCTTAGGGATTGTAATGAACTAGATTAGTGAAGTGGACTGTTGAGTTTGTCGTTCACTACTGCACCTAAATAGATGTGTTGTTTGTTTTTCTTCGATAAGGTTGTGGAAAGAAGGACCTGTCGTAATTTTAAGTAACGTTTAATAAAACACTTAAATACGACAATTTTAAACACGTAAATCACTTTACAACAAAATAGTATCAAGATAGAGCAACAAGAATGTCAACAGCGAGTTGATAGTTGGTTACAGTTTTCCAAAAGATACTAAATGCTCTTGTGGTAGATATGAATATTTTTCCGCTAATTCTCGAACGACGTCACAGAAATTTGCACGTTTTTATATTGCGTCATAACGCGAGAGATATTTTAACACTTCAGGTTAATCGACCGATCCAGAGTGGATTTAGTTCTGTACTGCTTGATGTTGAGAAACTGACTGTCTGTAAATTGGTTAATTTCTGTAGATATTCCCAAGTTTTTTGGGGGTAGTAGAACTTTCTCATTCATACTATAACTCTTTCAGTTGAATGGTGATATTTTTGACATAAAGTTAATTACCCACTTTACTGTGAAGCGATAAATAGTGTCCTGTTAGTTAGGTTAGGTCGAGCCATAAAACATAAGGTTCATTTGAACCATTTAAAATTCAATTCTTTGGTATCGTGTTGAGTAGGCACTTAGAAGCTAAACTTTCTTTTATTAATGGGCGTTTACGACCATTAAAGTGAATAATAAGGGTTTAAAGTTACAATAGACATTCAAACTTGTCCGAGAATTCATAGGAATGTGAAATTTCTTACGATTGATTTGTCATCGCGATATATACAGCATATCATCTCACAACAGTTAGTAGCTTCCTATTTTTGATTGTCATTTATTATTAGTTTTTCATCATAACGTTGCATTTTATGTTTTATAATTTGCTTTTCTATATTTTGAGGTAAATTAAGGTGAAAATCAAAAGTATGTCACTCAAAAATTTTAACATATCCATAAATATATTATTTTTACAAAATACCTCAAAATTAAACAACATTAACCATTCTGTTTTTATTTGAAGGTACATTTTGTCTACCGTATTTGCACCTGGAGATCGGCATCTTTTGGCTGGTTTAAAAAATGGAATGTTAATAATTATTGATATTGCATCTGGTGATATTTTAGAGGAAATTCCGGCACATACTACTGAACTGTGGTCTGTTGGTTTAACACACGATTTAGTAAGTATTTGTACAATTATTTTTTTTCGATTTCATACAAACTTTAAGGTTGCCTAGTTACTCTATATCAATAACTATATTTTTTGTGTGTAATATCCTCTAATAAAAATTTCAATAACAACATTTAAGGTTATACATACCTATAAATTGGTAGTGAGTAAATTGTTAGTATATAAGATATAATAATTTCATGAGTTCGGTCCGAATACCTATATCAGCTCCTATTATTTTAATAATTTACTAGTGAATGTTTATTCAAATTTGTATTTAGTTTGTGTAAGTGTACCAACAACGTTATCAGCTTTGAGGAAAACCAGTGAGTTATTTTTTTCCTCCCTCTAATTTGATGATATATTCAAATACATACAGAAACACAATCAGATAGGATAGTTTTTAATTATCATATCGCTTGGGCAGCCGGTCTGTATAGCCGAACAGGACTGCATTTTAACAAATGTCCATTAACATACCTTCAACAATCATGAACGTAAAAACAATTGAGTCTTCTGACTACTCAAACGATAACTCATCCCATCTCTCAACTTACCTACTCACAAGCAGTATCTAAGAAATATTACCCATCAAAAGCACTGGCCCTCATATTTCTATCTTTAGACGCAGTGAAATTAGAAGAATATGTATATACACTAGGCTCTAAAGTTCAACCAAAAAATATAACGTTTCCATTAAGAATGTCAAACAACCAAATTTGCAAATAGTTATCAAGAATATTTAACAAAAGATGGTAAAATATCTATAAATAACGAAATTATATCAGCAAGAAGATTGATTACCCCATCAAGTCGTATTTTACTATCAAATGTTTATCTCTCTATTCCCGATGAAACTCTGGAGGCAGAATTAAAAAATATGGGCTTCAATTTGCTATCACCTGTAAGTTCTGTAAGAGCGGGTTTTTCTAAAACAGAATATGGCCATATCGGTAGTTTCCGACGTCAAGTATACTCGACTACTCTACAAGACGATGCAAAATCCCAGATTCTTTCCTAGTCACCCATGAAAACACATCCCACTGTATCTTCTTGTAGATCGACGAAATGTCCCGTTTTAAATGTAAACAACCTGGTCACATAGCATCTCAATGCACAATAATCTCCACTACTCCAATTGAATCACATGCCCCAACTATTGATACTCATAACACCATTTCATCAACATTGCCAGTAGAACCGGAAATATTATCAAATTCTCAGGAAAATAGTACTGTATCACATACAACATCCTCTAAGAACAAATATCTGTACCACTCACTTCGAGTCAAGTTAAAAGAAAATCCTCAGATCGGCACTCCCCAGAAATTGATAATAACACAGAACCTCAATTTGCAAAATCCGTTACCCAGCCCCCAAAAAAACAAAACAAAAAACCCACACAAGAACTACTTAAGCCCACTAAGTCTCTTATTGATGATCACGACTCTCGTTTCCCTCTTAACTTCCACCATTTCATTGATTTATTTGATATCTGCTATGGTCCACCCAATCCCGAATTGATTGCCCAAAATTACACCGATGACTTGCCAGCGCTGTGTAAAATGCTTGAAAAAATATATCCACATCTTTCTGTATTCTGTATTGTAATAAATACGAATACCTAAAAGATAATTTTATTGTAGAAAATTTCAGAACACACGGTAAAACATATTTTATTTTAAATCATAATAATAACTGGAATGCGACCCACATTTTGTTTAATAAAATAATTCGAAGTCAAAACAGAATAGAAAAAAAATAAAACATCTTACTGGGTCAAAGCAAAATAATTGTTTTGAATACAATTATTTCGATAACGAAAATTAGCACGATTCAAAAAACAAAAAGTTGTTTTTGCAATTCGACAAAAACCCCAAAACCGAAGTCGGGGGAAAAGCAAAAACGGGTGTACACAGAGCAGGAGCGCCAGAGTGTGTACCGGGTCGAACACGCGAAGGGAAAGTCCTTGCCTTGCCACGGTGACGGTACTACTTTGTTTTTAGTGTTAGCGGTACGAGAGGTAAAAGTTCTCTCCGTTGTGTTAGGGTGTGATAGGGATACTGAGATTATTCCTTGACGGTGAACACTGTCCCCTGTTTCTATACACAAACGGTAGAATTACCCTCTACGCTAATTTCTTTTCGACATAGCACGATACCGTTTTATTGGCACGACTCGTAGTGACAAGCAGATAGCGAAAATCAAGAAATATTCCGGCGAGACGGAGGAAGTTTGACAACGCAGTAAGTTTTTGAACTAAATTCAGATTGGGATAATTTTTTTCACTAGTGAGATATTTACTCGTTATTGATTGAGCTGGATTCTGAACTTGGGAGTATGTCAATTGTTATATACAAGGAGTAGCGATAGCAAATATATTTATTTGATTTTTTTTTATTTTCAAAGAGACTGGACACATCTGTTCATTCTCAGTTAAGTTTTTCGCCCTGATAAATATATAATTTACCGTGTGTACTGGTATAATTAAATTTTGCAGAGTTTCGCCAACCTGATGATAAAAGTTAGGTTTCATTTTGTTAAGTAGGAGTTATCATTTTGTTGTGTCACATATTCTCTTCCACCTCGTAGGTAGGAAGGAGATAGAAATTTAGGCGAGGTTAATTTTGTACATGGTAACACAAAGGCCGGAGCGTATGTTTTTCCATTTTTCGTGGGTTTCAGCGAACTTGCGCTGATAAGTAAATTATTATAGAGAAGCTTTGTTATCATTCTTTTGTTCAGACGTGATTATAAAATAATTTTTTTCTTATTTTGCCAGTGTAATGCATAAATTATCGTAGGTAATTTAATTACTGGGGAATTTCGCAACTTGTAACGCCAGTGTCGATAAATAATTTAATTGTTCCTAGCTCAGCACAATTTTATAGAACAAAAATTTCACTTTCATTCCCTCGAGGTCAATGGCGACCTAAAACAACGTAAGCTGAAACGTTATTACGATTAAAAGGTAATTACACATAATATTTATTTATTGTCTCGACACCGGTGACTAGAAAGTTGGGAACCGAAAATAATAAACCATACGCCTCTCATGCACTTTGAAAAAGACCAAGCCGATAAGGGGGATAGTTTTGCTGTACCATCGCAAAAACGAGAACTCTGTCATAACGTTGTTTTTTTTTTTGAATAGTTATATGATATACAGGGGTAGGATTAAAGTAAAACACCATTTATAGATAGATAGATGTATAGGTAGACTTATACCAGAGAACTCTAGTTACTTGGGTCATACGGGATTTTATTTTTGGGTTAGGGTTATATATATCTATATATGTGTACTCAGAGAAATTTTTTTTTATTATATATATTCTGTATAACGTTGTGGTTCTACCTTATTTTACCTATCATCCCTACCCCTTAATTCCCCCTCTGGAGAGTGTAACAACCGTGTGACAGAAACTAGGAGAACAACCCTGTCCTGGCAAAGGACGATTAATCCGTTTTAAGACCAGGCGAACCTAGCTCAAAAATCGGTCTGGATCTGCCTTACATGCTCAGCCGCTCATTTGAGACAGAATTTGGTGGACTCGAAGGACGGGATCGATATAGAGTGTAGAAAAGGTAGGGGGTATTTTGGTTTTCAGGTGGTGACAGACGAATTTAGGTCTGGATTACATTTCACTGGTGACAGCAATTGTTAGAGTGGTGACAGCGTTTTTTTTCTTGTTGAGAGGCAACCCGGTAACATACAGGAGGGTTGTACATCTGGTGACAGCGGTTTGCGAACCACTCTCAATTTAAACAAAACCACCCGGGGGGGGGGTGTTATTACAGTATTAAAACCAGATGTACTAAAATTCGAAAAAAATGTAAGCATGCTTGTAATCCTCAAACTACTGACACTGAAACCGATTCATCGCAGGAAACTTATTGAAAATGAAATATTTTAATTTTTTTTCATCGCGTTCAATAATATAGTGCAGTGGAACATTAACGGCGTATACTCATATCTAGAAATGCTACAAATATTAATATAGCAAAACCCTTCAGTATTATGTTTACAAGAAACAAATTTCACAAATAATAAGACTTATACACCTAAAAACTTCAACGTTTTTTTTTTCTGAATAGACAAAATTGGAGACGAGCCAGCGGCGGCGTATCAATTTATGTTAAAAAAGACATATAATCATGTTTAATTCCAATAGTAACTCATTTAGAAGCAATTGCAGTTCGCATACAAGACATAACCAAATTAAATATATGTAACATATATCTTCCTTCCAGTAAGGATATTAACATTGCGAGCTTAACTGATCAGATTCCTCTTCCTAGACTAATTGTCGGAGATTTCAATGGTTATAATGTATATTGGGGTTCCCTCTATAATGACCCACGTGGTAAAATAATATTCGACGCAATTGAACAAAATAACTTATCGGCCATCCCACACGCTTCAACAGTTATAGTGGTAATGTGTCACACATTGATTTAAGCTTTTCTGATTCCACCAAAGCACTTAACCTTACTTGGAACGTACTTTCAGATCTTCACGGAAGCGACCATTTTCCAATGATTATTACAAATAACTGATATAACCAGACATCACATCACTCTTCAAATAAGAGGTGGGGGGAAGCGGGAACTTTATTAGGAAAAAACGCCTGTAATTCCAGTTCTACTTAACCTATCTATGCAAACCTAGTCTTTTTGAAGAGAGCTCCTCTCTACCAATGTAAGAGTTATAATTTCGAAACAACCTAATGAGTAACGTATACGCTAGAGGGTGCTATTTATTAATTTTTTTAAATCTAGCTATCCTTGAAAAATGTTGAATGGAAACATGCAGTTTTAATTGAGGAATATAAAAGTAGACCAAATTAGCAACAGAATAGCGAAAACCGCATGTCGATATCTTTTTCGTATTACGAGATATCTTAAGAAATATGTAAATTTCAAGCATTCTCCTTTAAACATAAATTACTCCGGTTTGACTGAACGGCTTTTAACATTTTTTGACTCCTCAAAATTGTCTTTCCTTGTTCTATTTATAATAGTTTCAATTATTATGTCAATATTACTTATGCCGTCACCGGGAAAATGCGTTATGGAAGTTAAAATGGAAATAGAATTTAAGGTACCTAAATGTTCAAATTGTCGCCCATCATTTTCGATACAAGCGTTTATTCTTTGAAGAGTAGATTGAACAGCAGTCTCAATTTCTGCTCTCGAAATACTCTGAATAGCGTTTCTTATTCTTTCGATCATGTTAACTCTAGTAGTGTGTCTAATTGCACAAACAAGGTGTTTAATTCGGCCCCAGAGATAGAAATCTAAGACGGTTAAAAAAATAGGCCTCCACGTCCTATCCATCTATCAGGGTAAGCATTATTTGAAAATTCTCTAACTTGTCTGGAGAAATGCGCCGGACACCCATCGTGCTGAAACAACATAGACCCACGAGTTGCTAGTGATATATCTTCTAGAAGAAGTGGTAATTCATTCCTTATAAAATTTAGGTAGCGTTCCCCGTTAATTGCGTTGTCAATTATAAAAGGTCCAATTATCTTACCATCTACAATTCTACACCATACATTCACCGACCATCGCCCCTGATACTGAACTTCTTCCATCCAGCGTGGATTATTCTGAGACTAATAGTGCATATTATGCCGGGAAACCGTACCATCACTACTAAATGTAGCTTCGTCTGACCACAAAATACGTGACAGTAATTGAGGGTCGTCATATACCTTATGTAGTAACCAGTTGCAATAATCCAACCTTCTGTCGTAATCACGATCAACCAATTGTTGATGCAGTACTATATGATATGGATGAAATCTAAAAGAAATATGATGTCCTATTAAATATCTTTCCGGAATGATAAATAAACTATTATGTTAACATATAAACATGCTCACAAATAATATTATGCGGGTATATTTTGTTTAAGAAACATGTCTTTTTACATCATAATTTACCTGTGTTCTGTCAAAATACGTTGAACGGTGGTTCTGCTTATTCCCAAGTCTCTACTTATTGCTCTTATACTTAAATGCGGACTAAATTGCACATATGCCAAAACATTTATTGTGTTTTCCTCTGAATGACCTCTGCCGCGTCTTCTAAATACAGGAAGATTTACATTTCCAGTCGTTCTTAAACGGTGTATGAGTCGACGAAAAACTCTGCTACCGGGATGACGTCTTTGAGGATATTGTATGGCATATACCCTAGCCGCAACAGTTGCATTTCTCATACATTCAAAGTAAATGCCTATCATAGCAAATGCTTCTTCGTTTGTAAGAATCATCTTAGATATAACTTTTAAGTAAATTTTAAATCGAATTTAATGCACACAAATCGCAATAACACGTAAATAAACAAATTACTAGGTTTATTAATTTGACACAAAACATATCTTTTTGTTTTGTTTTTTTCATGGCCCACTACTTGTTTTTATATATTTCCATTTTAACTTCCACGGTGACAGCATAATTATTATTGACATAATAATTGGAACTATTATTAATAGAACAAGGAAAGACAATTTTGAAGAGTCAAAAAATGTTAAAATCCGTTCAGTCAACCCGGAGTAATTTATGTTTAAAGGAAAATGCTTAAAATTTACACATTTCTTAGGATATCTCGTAATACGAAAAAGATATCGACATGCGGTTTTCGCTATTCTGTTGCTAATTTGGTCTACTTTTATATTCCTTAATTAAAACTGTATGTTTCCATTCAACATTTTTCAAGGAAAACTAGATTTAAAAAAATAAATAAATAGCGCCCTCTAGTGTATACGTTACTCATTAGGTTGTTTCGAAATTATAACTCTTACATTGGTAGAAAGGAACTCTCTTCAAAAAGACTAAGTTTGCATAGATAGGTTAAGTAGAACTGGAATTACAGGCGTTTTTTCATAGTAAAGTTCCCGCTTCCCCCCACCTCTTATTTGAAGAAATAGACTAAAACTTGTAGAATCAAAAATACGCTGAATTTCTTGAAGAATACGATAATCATAGTTTAAATGCATCTTAATAGGGCAAAATTTGTGAATTATTCATTTTATAATTTTTGGTATTCAATTACGCCCTCTGGCGGTGGACCTACAACTCTGTAAATAATTTCCAGGTTTTTCTCGAGGTCACTTTTGTCATAATTTTTTTTTCCCGAAGCTGTACTATAAACGGTTCCCGAGATATGGCCGAGAGCCATTCTTATTGGGACACCCGGTACATTTATCGTATTGTACTCTCTAAATGCGTGTGCGGTAGTCAAGTGTCATTTCTTCTTGTGTACAAACAGTGAAAATTGCATTTGTTTTATCTTGCAGCATCTGAATTTAGGGCTGTTATATTACAAAACAGATGGCTATTATTCTTCTGTAATGACTGCCAAATGGCATTTAAAAAAATTCCATTATTATTAAGACAGATGGAGGATCTCAAAAATTATGTAAAGGATTCAAAAAATGAAGTAAATATACTAAAGAATGAAAAGAAAATATTGGAAGAACAAGTGCAAAAGATAAAAATACTGAAATGACATCAACTGATATGGAAGAGGTCATGAGTGAAGTGGATGAAAGAAGAAAGAGGTCAAACAATATTATGGTTTCTAATGTGAATGAATCGGCTACTGCGAATAGAAATGAAAGAATAGAAGAGGAGAAAAGAACAATAAGAGAGGTTTTATCAAATGGGAATATTACAGTTAATGATTTTAAAGTTATAAGAACTGGAAAATATGATGGAAGAAAAACGCGTATTATAAAGGTTATCTTGGAATCTAATAAGGCTGTATTAAATATTCTATAAAACCGTAAAAAAAATACTGAGAAAATTCTCTTTATCAAAATATTCGCAGATCAAACAGTAAAACATCGTGAGTATTATAAACAGTTAAAATCTAAGTTAAATGAATTAGTTGCTGCTGGTTATAATTCAAAAATTATTAAATATGTGAATGGCGTTCCCAAGATAGTAAATAAAGATCTCTCAAAAAACTAAATACTAAAGTTAGCAAAAAGGAGTCTTCGTCAATTGAATATAATTCAAATATTATTTACCTAAATTTTCAAAGTTTGGTGGCACATAAAACTCAATTGATAGCTGACATTGTTTGTTACCATCCTGCCATTATATTGCTAAGCGAATCTAGAACTACAAGGGAAATAGAGAATTTTGTACTTAAAGTATCTAACTATTCACTCATAAGATGTGATTCTAACTCAAGAGACACAGGAGGAGTAATTATGTATATTAGAAGCGATATTCACTTTTCTAACGTTAAAACTTATGTTCACAATGAAAATTATTGGTGCAGATTTATATCTGTAAGTTATGGTGGTGCTAAATGGGTAATAGGAAACCTTTATCGCTCACCTAGTGGTAGCCATGCAGCGTTTCTTGATCAATTGGAGGTTATGTGTGATGAGGTATTGTGTAAGAATTCTCGAGTGATTTTAACGGGTGATTTTAACTTAGATTTTTTGTCAAACGAATGTTATGTAAAAAAAATTAAAGATATTTTTAAAGCTCGGGGAATATGTCGGAAAGTAAAAACATATACAAGAATTACTAATGCCAGTAAAACTTTAATAGATTACGTACTAACAAATGTTGACAATTTACTTGTTAATGTATTAGATGAGCCCAAATTCACTGATCATTCTGTAATAACTGTTAAATGTTTTCAGGTAGATAAATCTATTATCACAAAGAAATGTACTAGAATGGTTAGAAAATTAACTGATGAAAACTTATTTACCATCAATTTAATTGATAATCAATTTTTACTTAATAGTACTGACGTTAACGATATTTATAATAATATTAAATGTGTTTTTCAAACAGTTGTTAATGAGATTGCACCCATAAAAGGAATAACATATTGTGAGAACGATTTACCTTGGTATGATGGTGATATAAAAAACTAAGTAAAGATAGAGATGTTGCATATAAAACATTTAAAAGTAACTCCAATAATATTAACTGGGAAAGCTATAAACAAAAACGTAAAGCTGTTGTTAATTTGATTAAGGAAAAAAATAATTTCTATTATAATCATATTGATAAAAATGTGATGAATCCCCGTTTAATGTGGAAAACGTTAAAGAAATTAATCAATCCGAAACAACTTAATAATAACTTCTCTAACGGTGTTCAATTCGAGAATAATGGCCAGGTTGCTTTTCTAAGGGATGCTAGTGGGCTTTCTGAACATTTTAATAATAACTTCTTCGTTAATGGTATTGATGATATGGTGTCTAGTATTGAAGATATTGAATTTATTTGTGATATTCAAATGTCTGAGAATATTTTTAGTAGTTTTAAGTTAGTTTCTTTACACGATTAAGGAATAGTTATAAGAAATTTAGAAAATAGAGGAAGTACAATTTGTGAACTAAATAGTAAAATCGTAAAAAATTCTTTTGAAGTTATTGGGCATGTGTGGTGTCACTTTTTAAATGTATCATTGGAAAGTGGTACATTTCCTGAGGAATTAAAAACTAGTGCTGTCACGCCTATTGAAAAGGTTGCTAATACAATTAAAAGTGGTGAATTCAGACCAATTAATTCGTTACCATTTGTGGAAAAAGTATTGGAATCTGTGGTTTACCAACAACTCTTAGAACATATTAATTCAAATTGTTTATTATTTGTTAACCAGTCTGGTTTTAGATCCAAGCATTCATGTGAACCAGCTATTCAGCTGACTGTCACTGAGTGGAAAGATAACATTAGCAAACATTTGTATACCATAGCAGTATCATTGGATATAAGACGAGCATTTGAGACTGTCAATAGAGCAATACTGCTTAAAAAATTGGAGCAATATGATATAAAGGGTAAAGTGTTTAATTGGATTAAGGGATACCTAACAAATAGAAAACAAATAACTAAAGTTTGCGATACAATGTCATCAGCTATCGAGGTAAAGCATGGTGTTCCTCAGGGTAGTATTCAAGGTCCTCTACTCTTCTTAATGTATGTAAATGACATGGATAAGTGTGTAAAATGTGACTATATTCATATTTTTGCTGATGACACTTGAATTTCAGTTAGTGATGTAAATTTAGACAAAGCTATAGCAAAAATGAATAATGTTTTAATACTTATTTAAAAATGAATAAATTAAAGCTAAATGTGAATAAAAGCAAAGTTATGATAATTACTACACCAAATAGATACAAACAAATAAATATTGATCACATTAATGTCAACATAGATAATCAAAAAATTGAGATCATAAAAGAGTTTAAATTTTAAGGATTTATGTTAGATAATATCTTGTCATGTAATAGTCACTTTGAATATATTAAGAAGAAAATTTTGAAAAAACTATATTTTTTTTCTAGAGTGTCTCAACACTTAAGCTTAAATTCAAGAATTACTGTATACAAAACCATCCTTCAACCTCATTTTGAATATTGTCCAACATTGCTATTCTTCCTTGATTTAAATAAGAGTTGTCAATTACAAACGTTACAAAATCGAGCAATGAGAGTTATTTTGAGGTGTAGTAGAATCACTCATGTATCACTGATGCTCCAAACTTTACAGTTGTTTACTATTGAGAGACGGTTGAAATACTTGACTATGGTTTATATTTACAAAATGCTACACAATCTATTGCCGATATATTTTAGTAAATGTATCGTATTTGCTAATCAAATTCACACATATGATACTAGAAACCAGAATAATTTATATGGAAATACTCAAAGTAGTACATATAATGTGAAAACTTTATTCTTCAAAGGATTTGTTAGTTACAATAATGTACCGAATAATATCAAAAGTTCAAAAAGTCTTTCTGAATTCAAAAGACATTCATCATTCTTGTATAAAAATGAATATAAAACATTTTAGTACATTTGTGTGGGTGCTGAATTGAGCTGTTTTGCAATATGTTTTAATATTTTGAATCAGTTCTTTTCAGTACCTTCAACGTTATTATAAACTAATTATTATGTCACATTTGTATTAGGGTATACTTAGTGTGTATGTTGTATTTAACTACGTTATTGTAATTCTTTTTTTAAATTTTAAATTTTTATGTATATTAGGGTTTCCTAAATAAAGATTCTTATTATTTTTAAACAATCTGCTTCGAAGTAAATCCCGGATTTTTGCTTTCAGTTTTTTCATGGAAGTCTTTCTGCTTAAAAATGTTAAATACATTTAATTAATATGCCCTTCTATATCTTGCATGTTAAAAAATAAAATGAGAAATCTTCTGAATTAAGCATTTTATGACAGTATATTTTGAATTATTCACTGCAATTGTCTTTTCGTGCTTTCTTGACAGAAGCTCCAAGACTCATAAATTTAAACAATATTGATTTTTTTTTCTTAAAGTTATTATACCTCTTCTTTTCATCGTAATCGAATTTCGATAACTTTTACCAATTAAACGCAAACTATATATTATTCATCCAAATTTATTATATCGCCTCCAAAGTATGCCCCTTCCAAAATGATTCACTTACATGACACCAGCAAATAATCCATTTATCATATAAGCAGTTTGAGTTTATTCATTGATTATGTTTTTTTAACTGCTACTCTGTAGAATATTTTCATAGTTCCCTGGCAAGTTTTTTTTGGAAAATGATATTGTTCCACCTGTGAATATCTTCAACATTATTATGGTTCTTAGTCAGTGACTGGATGATATTTTCGAGTTGTCAAACAAAAGGAAAACCTTTATTATGATTTATTATTAAGATTATTATTATTTTAGAGAGGATGTGTGACAGGTGGAGGAGACAGTACTGTAAAATTTTGGCAGTTTGAACTTGTAGTAGATGAAAAGAGCGATTCCAAAGCAAAAGTATTATCTGTTCTTCATACCAAAACATTAAAGTTGGAGGATACTGTACTTTGTTTGAAGATGTCGCCCAATGGGAAATTTATAGCAGTTGGACTACTAGATTCTACAGTCAAGATATTTTTTGTTGACACGTTAAAGGTTTGTATAAATATGATATAAATTGTTGCTGGTTGTATCTTTTACATATTTAATCTGTGAATTATACAACTATTTCTTTATAAAAATTTACCATATAGTCTTGGGCACGTAATTTCAATAATATTTAAACACAACTTTAATTTTTAAACATTTTATTAACTTAAGAAAAAAACACCTGTTAACCCCAGCGACGACATTGTAAAACTGCCGCTGGTGGCCTCAGATAGCAAATATGGCCTCGTTCAGCTGGCCACTGGGAAGTAAGTGAAAGAAGAGCAGAAGTGGCGCGAAGTTTAAAATTATAAACGTTAGTGTCTACTGTTCGGCCGTCCTGACTACTGATTGCCCTCAATCGGGAGAAAATCAACATAAGTTTACGAAAACATACAAACATAGTGAATAGGTGTATAATAAACAATACTAGTTTCAAACTAACATAAATTTGGGATACATAATTTTCAAACTTCTTAATAAACATAAAAGTGACATAATCATAAACATTTCAATATAAGCGTTTGAACATAAAAGTGACATAATCATTAATATTTCAACATAAGCGTTTGAACATAAAAGTGGCATAATTATAAATATTTCAACATAAGCGTTTGAACATAAAACAACATAATATGTGCTATAGAATTAAGATAATTTTCAACATAATTATTGTCTAACTTAGTCACATCAAATGTATCAAAAAATTAAACATTATATTCTGGATCCACCTAAATTATACCATAATTGGACTTGTAAAAATCAGTAAGGTACTTGATGAGGTGGTTTGGCATAATAACCTCGATACTACACAATCCACTGATTAAGCTCAGCACATTAAACATAAGAGTTAAAGACTTAAAGGGCCACATTCATAACACAACTAATTACTTTTTGGTATATACATAAATGTACTTAATTTTATGAGTTATATGGTTTCATCCTATTACTGTCTATTATGCCTTCATAAGGAATTTGCGTGTTTTGGAAGCCAATGATATCATTGACCACATACCTATCCTCAGACAGTACTTTTACTACCTCATAAGGTCCTCTAAACTTTGGTATTAGTTTCTTTGATGCTCATGGGGTATTGTCAAAATTGCTTATCATCACATACTGTCCTGCATTAAATTTTTGGCTCTCCTTATGCTTAGCATTATAATAATTCTCATTGGCTTTCTGTGCCTTTTTAATATTCTCCTCCGCATCTGATCGTAGCTTGCATAAGTCTCTTTCCTCCTCATTAATGGTTTCTAGAGCCTCCTTCAAGTTATCCCTAATTTTTCCTACCTGATCTCTGCCAAATAGTAATCTAGATGGGGTTTCACCTGTGGATCGGTTAACAGTGTTATTGATGCAGAACTCTACTTCGCGTATAGCAGAGACCCAATCTATTTGTTTTCCATCTACTATTTTATCTAATAATGGGGATAATAACCTGTTCATGTGTTCAATCTGTCCATTTGCTCTGGGGCATCCAGTAGCTATCAGTACATGTTTGATATCATTTTCAACCAGAAATTCCGTAAAATTGTGTGAAGTAAAGCATGATCCTTTATCTGACACAATCACTTTAGGTGTGCTATAGTTTGAAAAGTAATCTGTCAAGTGTCTGATGACTTCTTTCGTATCTGTTGATTTGCATGGGTAAAATTTGACGAATTTAGTGAACCCATCAATGATTTCAAATAAATGGTTATTGCTGTACCTGGGTTTAAGTGGTCCATAGTGGTCTATATGTATAGTCTCAAATGGCAAGTTTCCCTTTGGTATACTGTGTAGGTACCCTTCAGCCTTACCTCCCTTTGGGTTGAATTCAATGCACTTTAAGCAGGTAGCATCTTAGTTCTCATCTTTGGGAACCAATATATTCTGGAAATGTTTTCAAAAGTTTTGTCCAGTGCAAAATGTCCCATTTCATTGTGGTATTTGTGAATTATAGTAAATTCCATGCTCTCGAGTACATAAAAAAGAATATTGTTATTGGCTTTCCTGTAAACTAAACCATAAAAAGGGTGTTCTGAATTTTCAAGGGTTTCTTTTATTCTCATAATACCAGCGTCAGTGCTTTGTTTCACTGCAAGCGTTTGTTCAATAGTATTTTCTTCGAGGATCAGGATAGAATTGGCACGGCTCGACGCATCAACATGCTGCATGCGTTTATTACCTCTATGTTCGATTATGTAATTGTACTCCTGTAAGTAGAGGCACCATCTCATAATACGAGGAATGATGTCTTTCTTTGCCAGGGTTAACCTGAAGCTGTCACAATCTGTCACTATTTTGAATGGAATTCCCTGGAGGTAAACATGAAATCTTTTTATGGCACTCTAATTCATAACTGTGATATTTGGATTCATATTCACTTGTTCGTTTGCTAAAATAACAGACAGGGTGGAACTGATTATCTTTCTGCCGTTGCATCAATATCGACCCGAAACCTGTAGAACTGGCATCACAATGCAGTTCAGTCTCATAAATAGGATTGTATATTGACAGAATGGGCTGAGACATAAGTTTCATTTTGATTGTTTCAAATGCATGAATTTTTTTTTTTAATTCCATTTTTATTGTCGCATCAACCATGTCTGTTATTAGCGACAAAGATTATTTTTTACAAGGTTTTGATTACATTAATTTCAGTAAGATATCGAGCTAATACATTTATGTCACAGTTTTGTCCTAATACCGATTTCAATGTGTTTGGTATATTGTTTTTCACTCGGGCGTCCTCATATCTGGGACACTCAACCAGAATATGTTTTACTGTTATCTGCTTGGAACATGTAGTACACTGAGGCATTTCTGTCCTGGCAAGTAAATGTTGATGCGTCAGTTTAGTGTGTCCTATCCTTAGTCTTGTCAGTAATACTTGGTTGGGCCGCCTGTTTGGTATTGTATTCCAGGGTTTCACACTGGGTTTCACCTCGCGTAATTTTGCTTTCGAATCATGCCACTGATTTTGCCACGCACTTATCGCTTTTTCTTTCACGGTATGCTTCAAATCACTGATGGTCGTCGCGTTTACAACTACCGCACTATCACTTTCTGCTGCTTCTTTTGCCAGTTGGTCTGCTTCTTCATTAACCTGGATTTCTATGTGGGAGGGGATCCGCATAAATTTTACATTTATTTGGGATTTGGGATAAACTTGCTGGATAGATTTTAATGAACTGAGGGAATCTGTGATTATGAGGATGTTGGAAGCATTCGCATTTCTGGACAGTTTAAGGGCTTGTAGCAATGCATATATTTCTCCAGTGAAGACTGTACTGCAGGTAGGTAATTTAAAAGATAAGTTATGATTTGCCGCTGTAGTTTTCGAGGCATCCGTATATATTTTGAAATGGTCATTATATTCAATGAGTTTTGTTTGGAAGATGTTTTTTATCAGCAAACTGGGTAGTTCATATATTTTAAAAGAGGTAAGAGTGGTGTCAATTATTTGTTTGGAATTTTGCCAAGGAGGTAATGTTTCTTCAAACTTGAATATAGGAACATGTTTGATTTGAAGATCTGCTTTGTATTGTCTCAAGCGATTACAGAAAGTTGGACTCGGTTGTTGTTGTGCGATATTGTCAATTTCATCTGTATGAATTTTTGGGTACATTGGATGCTCAGTGTTATCTAATATAGATGTCAATATTTTTCTTCTCGTAGATAAAGATGGTTCCCCTAATTCTGTATAAAGGCTTTCCACCGGTGATGTACGATATGCACCAGATATTATTCGTAAGGCATTATTGTGAACTGTATCAAGTTTCTTTAATATATAGCTTTTGGTGGATGCATAGACAATAGATCCATAATCGAGTTTGGAACGTATAAGATTTTTATATATAATATGTAGTGTTTTTTTATCTGATCCCCAGTTACGGTTAGAAAGTATTCTTAGAAGATTGATACCTTTCTGACAAGATAATATCAACTTTTTTATATGATCATTCCAGCTCAGTTTCTGGTCAAATATCATACTTAAAAATGTCGTGGAAGTTACATATTGCAGTTTTTCTTCATATAGTGTAAACGGGGGTGTCTTTTCACAATGTTTTTTCGAAAATAATAAACATTTGGTTTTGGATGCAGAGAAGTTAAAGCCCGACTGATTTGACCATTGCTGCAGTTTATTAAGTTGTCTCTGTAGTATATGTTGCATTGTATCGATGTTTTTACTTTTCATGTATACCACTAAGTCATCCGCATATAGCCTTATTTTAATTGGTTTAAGTACATTTTCAGTAATGTTATTAATAGCGATTAGAAATAATGTGGGACTAATAACAGAGCCTTGGGGAGTACCATTTTCTTGACATTGTTTGGTCGATAGATTACCATTTACTCTTACTCTAAAAGTCCTATAGCTTAGAAAATTTTTAATGAATGCAAGCATATGTCCATCTATATTCCATTGCTTTAACAATTTCAGTATATTTATTCTACATGCAGTATCGAATGCTTTGTCAATATCAATAAATATGGCTAAGCATTTCTGTTTATTTGTGAAGGCTTCGTGTATGTCACTTTCTAGATCAATCATATTGTCAATAGTACTTCTCTTCTTCCTAAATCCACTTTGTTCTGGTTTAATTAGTTTGCGACTTTCAAGTTCCCACCTAAGACGATTATTAATAATTTTTTCTAAGAGCTTACACATCGGCTAGTCAGTGCAATAGGTCTGTATGATTCTATACTTGTTGCTTTCTTAACAGTCCTTAGAATTGGTATGATTGTTGCTTCAGTCCACTGAATTGGAAAAGTTTGTTGTATCCAAATGGTGTTGTAAATATTTAAGAGCACTTCTCTGCCGCTCTCCGACAGATATAGCAGGAATGAAATCGGTATATTATCAGGACCTGGACTCGAGTTTTTAAAGTCTTTTATCTCTTCATCTAGTTCTGATAGTGTGAGTGGTTGGTTGAGGTGCGATGTATTGTTTTCATTATTGATTGGGATTTCTTCGATTGATACTCTATTTTTTAGAAAATCTTCCTTTAATTTGGCATCGCTCGAGTTCTCTTGGAATGCTTCCGCCAATGCTTCAGCTATATCTTTTGATTTTGTTATTAAGATTTCGTCTTGTTTTATACCAGTGATTTTATTGTATGATTTATTGCCGGATATGGTATTCACTTCTTTCCATACAGATGTTAAGCTAGTAGAGCTGCTTATATTTTGCACATATTTCATCCATGAGTCTTTTTTACTTTTTCTAAAAATGTACCTAGTTTTGGCCCTTAGTGCCTTGGTAATCGTAATTGATTATCAATCGTGTTATGCTTTTTATAGATATGAAATGCATGTTTACTTTCTTTAAGTGCCTCTTCACATTCTTTATTCCACCATGGTACAGCCGTACGGTGTGTTACGTTTTTAGTTAGCCCTATTGTTATGTCTGCAGCTGTTATCAATATGTCATTGAAATTGTTTATTGTTTCATTTATGTCCTCACTTATTGAAAATTTTGATAAAGGTGAGTCATTTAAAATGGTATATTGTTCCCAGTCTGCTTCATTTAGCTTCCACTTTTGTATAGGCGTTGAATCGTCAGCACTTCTACGTTTATCTACTACAAGGATTGGGAAATGATCACTGTCATATGAAAAAGGTAAGACTTCCCATGTTAGGTGTTGATGTAATGAAGGATTACACAAAGTTAAATCTATAGCCGAAAAAGTTCCATTATAGGTATTAAATCTAGTTTTACTTCCATCAATAAGAATGTTTAAGTCTGTCATAACCTCTTCTATTGTGTTTCCTCGAGTATCCTGTTTCTCACACCCCCACATGAAGTTGTGTCCGTTGAAGTCGCCCATGATAATTTTAGGATTAGGAACCTGGGAGATTAGATCAGTCAGTTCCATTTTACTTAGGTTTTTGTCAGATGGAATATATATGTTACATATATTTATTTTTGTAGGAAAATAAACGCATACAGCTATTGCTTCAGTATTGGTATCTAAATCAATTTGACTTGAATGAAGGTTTTTATTTACATATGTTGCAACTCCTCCCCAACTTTTTATACCAATTCTGTTCTTGTAATATACATTAAAAAATTTTAGTTTGTGTGTATTCTGATTATTAAAGTGTGTTTCTTGTAAACAGATAACGTTCGGGTTGTATTTAGATATAATAGTTTTTCACATTTCCAGATGGAGGTAATATCCATTTAGATTCCACTGTAGAACACTCATTGTTTCATTTTAAATTTATTGAAGTAGAATTTATGTCGTTGCTGTCTGATGAGTCACTGATTGGCTCTTGTTCTATGGGTCCTTCAGCAATATATCTTTCAAGTCTCTTCTTAATTTTTGTAAAGCGTGTCTTCGTTGCTTTGCTCTGTAGTGATGGGTAAATTTTTTTAATAGTATCTACTAAGTCTTCAAATTCCGACGTGTAGTTACTAATCACGCTTATTGGATCTGGGTTTCCTTTTATATTTGACAGTAAGTCGGTCAATTGTTCGGATGTAAATTCATCAATTTTATATTTTTTCAGTGTATCAGGTATTTTGAATGCCGAGTCTGATTCTGCTATGGGACTAGTAGTTTCGGATAAAGGTCGTTTATTACAGTTTTCTGTATAATCCATTCGCTTTTCTAAGTCATCTTCAGTTGATCTTATGGGGTTTTTTAACAAAGATAGGGAGATGTTAGCAGTTTTACTTGTGGATTCTGTTGGGTTTACTTGGGATGGGTTTACTAGTGGATTTTTCTCTCCATCGAATATATTTTGGGAATTATTGATTTCCGGAAGATTTTGTAACGAAGTGTTTTGTTCAGCGTTTGGACATTTTGATGCGATGTGACCAGTTTGTTTACATTTGTGACAATTCTGATTATCAAATGTGAGGAAGATCCGATAGGAAGTGTTGTCATCTTGGATGATAATACTATCTGGAATATTTAAGTTGTTGGAGGGGGTTACATATACTTGGCGTCGGAAACTGAGGATGTGGTTGTATTCTGGTTTTGTCGTTCCAACTCTTAGGGGCATTATTGGGGATATGTTGTTTATGCCTAGACCCCGCAATTCTGATAGTAGTACATCATTAGGAATCGAGGGACAGACATTTGATAGTACCAGCCGTTCAGAAGGTGTTTGTAATCTACGGGTTTTAATAGAGTTTCCATTGATAGAGAATTCTCCTCCCTGTTCACTGAAGAATATGTATACTGCTTGTTTGGATGATAGATATATGCATATTCTGTTGTTTGACATTCGAGAGGCGTAAAGGATATTTCGAGGGCCTACAATGTCTCCGATTTGATATAAATAATCTTCAAGCTTAGGACCATTTAATGAGGTAAAAATAATAGCTTGATCTTTGGAAGGGATTGTGGGTTGAGATGGTTTTGATAAGGCAGTTGAATAAGACATTTTGGTAGCTTGAGATTGGTTCATTTTTCTATTTAGTAGGTGTTCTGAATGCGGTCCTGTCTTTCGAGGTAAGGTGCGTAAGGAACTGGTTCCCTTATCGCTCACCTCGTTTGTGATTTATATGTTTTGATTTGTTTTCAGACGATATTTTATCAGTTGATTATTATTTACTGGTAAACTTTTTACTTACAGTTATTTGCGTGAAGCACTTTGTATTAATGTAAACGATGTAATTCACAGTCTTGAAATTATCCATCACTTTTTCCACTAATTTTGTTATTTATTCGGGACCGATCACACAAAGGTGTTTAAACCATAGTTGCCAGGTCCGAACTCCAATGCATGAATTTGTTTTGTATTAAATATAAATTTAACATTCTTTTTCAGTAGTTCGTATAATGGTTTGGCTAGAGTGGAAAAGTCTAACAAATTTACGGAAAAAGCTAGACATTCCCAAAAATCTATGTACTTGTTTGACATTTGTAGGCACCGGGAAGTTTTGTATTGCCTCGATATTTGCAGGATTAGGGCGTATACCCTTGTTACTTACTAAATAACCTAAAGACAATATTTGCTTGTAGGAAGTGGCACTTTTCTAGTCTTAACTCTAATAAATTGTTAGCTAGTAGAGTTAGCACTTCTTTCAAAATCTCAACATTCTCATCAAAGGTTTCCGTGGCAATTAGTATATCATCAAAATATATCAAAACTTTCCCTTGTTTAGTCAAGTGACTAAATATCTTATTTATGAAACGTGCAAAGGTTGAGGGGCTAGAACTTAGTCAAAAAGGCATTTTACAATACTCATATTGACCGGAAGGGGTGATAAAAGAAGTATATTTTTTAGAGTCCAAGTCTAAACTAACATGATAAAAGGCATCCTTTAGGTCCAACTGTGTGAAAAACTGTTTATTTTTCAAGCGGTCTAAGTGATCTTCTACTAGGGGTAACAGAAACTGATCTCGTACGAGGTATTTATTTAATGTGCGAAAATCTACACAAAGGCGATAATCGCCTGACTTCTTCTTTGTTAATACTATGGGAGAACAATATGGAGAGTTGCTCTCTTGAATGATGTTCATATCCAAAAGGTCAGCAATAATATTATCTAGTGCTTGTTTTTCACAAAATGAGAGTCTGCGAGGGCGAAATGCAAAAGGGTCTGTTTTGTTAGAATCAGCTTCATTTGACTTTTGGTTTGTTTGGTTTAACTGCATTAAGGTAATATTCTGCAAAAACTTCTTTCACTTTAACAGTTTCATTAAATGATAAAGAGGGATTTATATTAATGCTTTTATTATCATGTGAATTGTCAATATATAAAACTTCAGAAAAGGGAAATCGGTACTCATCAACAGATTCGGTTTTGCCTGTAATCTCAATTTTCCCCTTACTAATTATTACCGGTCCAATATCCTTATGATTTAAAAAGTTTCTACCAAGTAAAACATCAAAATTAATTGTATTTTTATCAATAACATGAAAGATAAGTTCAATGTTATTGCCAAGTACTTCAATTTGACATGTAAATAGTCCCAATATATGCAAAGGAGTCTGATTAATACCAGTATAACCAGAACTGTCTTCTTGAACACAAATATCCGTTTAATTTAATAAATGCTTACTAATTAAGGAGATGGGACTCCCTGTATCAACTATGGCTTGCTGGTTAAAATTGTTTTCAATGAAATGCACATTAATAAAATATGGTTCATTAGATCTGACCTGTTCTCCAATTAGTGCCATTGATCCATTAGGGTTGCGTGTAGTAGAATCTGCAGCTTGCTGGTTTGACTGATGCCTGGCTGGACACTCACTGATTCTATGGGATACACTCCCGCACTTGAAGCAAGAACCACGCTCTCTTTTCGGTTGCCTACACTCACTTACTTTATGACCAAACCGCCCACAGTTAAAACACTTCACTGCTGCGGGTGATGAACCTTGAGTAGCTGAACTGTTGCTGCCATTATGTACCCTTGCTGGATGCTTTGGTATAGAGGTAGTATGTTCTTCTTTTGCTATACTACTCATTAACTTGAAAAGTTCTTCAGTACTATTAATAGTTGATAACATCATACGAGCCTGGTTTTTCAGCATTTTGTCATCAAATCCGTCTATAATATAGTGAATCATATCATGGTCACTCACCACCTCAGCATTATTGTCTAATATTAACTTATCATGAAAATATACTGAAAAACTTTCTGTTTTTTTCCACCGTCTATTCTCCATTTTTCTTCTTAGCGTGACTGGGTCGAATCCGGTGCCATACATTTTCTTGAATTCGCTTTTAAGCTCATTCCAATTCTTACTAATTAAATCAGACCTGCTTAAGTACCATTCTCTGGCTCTGTCAGTTAATTTACCTACAGCTATCAACTGTATGATATCGTCCGTTACTGAATACACTTCCTTAATTTTCTCAATACGATCTAGCCACGTAGACACATTCGAACACTTTTCAGATCCTGCAAACTCTGGTAGAAGGGCTGATAATTCTTTATTACTAATGTTGGAGTTGTTCGTTCGATTGTCGAGGTTTTGTACACTGTTTTCTTCAGTAACAGTTCTTCGTTCCTTTTCATATCTTAATATTGCTCGTACTGTAGACTGAATAATGTCGTCAACATCGTGGAGTTGAATTGATCCATCGGCTTGGGGCTGTAGATCATCGTGTTCCGCCATCTTTTAGGTTAGCTTGTTATAAATAATAATTAAATCTGTATAAATTAACGTAATCTTCCGTAATTTTGTTTCGTTAGTAATCCTACTTCTGAAATTATAGTCTTGATTTTTGAACATTTTATTAACTTAAGAAAAAAACACCTGTTAACCCCAGCGACGACATTGTAAAACTGCCGCTGGTGGCCTCAGATATATGGCCTCGTTCAGCTGGCCACCGGGAAGTAAGTGAAAGCAGAGCAGAAGCAGCGCGAAGTTTAAAATTATAAACGTTAGTGTCTACACATAAATATTATGATATTGTTGTTTTCAAAATGAATTTGAAACGTAACTTTCAATCAAGAGTTCAAAGCTGAAGTGTTATCATTTGACATCTTTCAGCAAATAATTCTATAAAGAAATCACTACAGTTCACTAAAGTAATACTTTTTTGATCGATTTTTAATAAATTATCAATTATGAGAAGAATGATGTTGCTTCAGATAAATAACTGTTACAGATACAGATAGACGTTTCTCAAAACTTACAAAATGTAGAATTACGAAATTTTGTATTAATGGTTTTTTCACTATGAAGAGTGCATTTAAAATAGTATTTTGATAGCACTTCCTATTATACCAAATAAGTTCTATAGGTTTTTACTCATAGTGGTAGGGCGGAAGTCTAACAATTGAAACTTCGCTATTCCATCAACATATTTTGTATAAATGGCTCTACGTTGCTGCACTAGGAATACTAATTCAGCCTTTCACATCGTTTCTTCGTGCTGAATACTTTTACTTGCCAGCCAATCCATTATAACATCCCTGCAATTAGCTGAGTAGTAATAGAGAGAGTAATATGTACTCCAGTCTGTGACTGTGATGTGGAGCGTTACTCATAACTATTACTGAATTAGAAGTAACATATATGAATAAGGACCTAAGCCATGTTACAATTTATCTCATCGTGGTGATGGTCCCATTTTTTTACTCATAAATTAAGAAGTCGATACCTGTAAGGGGTTTTAAGACCCACAGAAAAACACTCTATAAAAGCTTGTTGACTGCTTTGGATGTTCAAGTCTTGTTATACTTTTAATACAATTTGGCCATGTTTCCTCAATATTATTAATTTGTCTTCTCTTGTAACGAATCTGTTGTATCTGTTTGAAATAGTTTTTTACCATTGGATACTTCAATTTGTTTCAACTAAAACACTTCTGCTTCGTTTCAAGAAAGAAAGATCATAGAGATCTCAAAACTTGATTGTTAATGCTAATGTTTGGTAACAAAGCATCAGTTTCTAGTGCTTTTGTTAATTTGCCGTAGATATTGTAACTAAATTGGCCAGTTGGATGTTAGTACCATGTTAGAACACTTCAAGACAACCTCGCATAATAAAAAAATTAAAAATTTTCTTTTTTTTTCAGTTTTACTTGTCTCTATATGGTCACAAATTGCCAGTATTATGTCTAGATATTTCATCAGATTCTACTTTGATAGCAACTGGTTCAGCGGACAGGAACGTAAAAATTTGGGGAATGGACTTCGGTGATTGTCACAAAAGTATTTTTGCTCACGACGACTCAATAACAGGACTTTGTTTTGTACCAAAAACACATTATTTTTTTACTTGTGGAAAGGACGGTAAAGTAAAAGAATGGGATGGTGATACGTATGACAAGATTATGACATTACAGGTAAATAAGATTAAAATAATGTCTACTGTAATAACTGAACATTTAAAATAAGTTTGATTAGACGTCCTATAAATATACAACAAAAATGGATTAATTTCATATATGTACATATTACAATTAAATGCATAAGTTTTAGGATAATTCATTAATACTTATTCTGACATTTCTTGAAACATTTGGGACATTTCTAGTCTTTATATTTGTTGATAATAAGCTGAAACTATGTACTGAATCTGAACGACTGTGGCAATTTGTACTTTACTACATTATTTCAATCAATCTATTTTTGATATTCAGAGCAACATATTATAAAAAAAAGATTCTTTGATGTCAAAAATAGAATACAATACAATTAAAAAAATATGTAACAATATATACTTTATGTTTCTGCATTGCCATATATAGATTGAATGAAAATACTAGATTTTCTTCCCGTTTCTATACTCATCCTGCTTCTAATGTCCATGTGTATCAATCCAAAAATGTTGAACATTTATCATACCCATGCTGAGGAAGCGTATAGAAATTGTTTTTGAAGTTATACATATTTTAGCAAGAGTGTGTGTATAAACAATTAATTTACCAAAAGAAATAAAAATAAAAACACAGTAGCGTCAGACTGCTCAAACTGCTTCATTCTTATTGTTTTTTTACTCACTGCTTCATTTTATTATTATATTAATGAAACAGTCGCGTCATGTACAAATTAAACTCCTAAATATATGCCTTGACTCGATAAGATTTTTAAATTCCCAAGACATTTCAAACGTCGTATTTTGTGATCTTCTGAGAATGGTCTCCATAGTACTTTTATTTCATAAGTTCAACATTGTACATGGAACATAAGGAACCTCATTATAATAATAATAATAAATGTTGCCTAAATTAATTGATTTTAAAAAATATATGATAGGTAAGACTGAGATTTATACAAAAATTTGTTTTCATCTGTATGTAAATCAGAGATAACCAGATATAAATAAACACACTTTCCGCAATTTCTTGACAGTTTGGATTTACAACTATTCTACATTGTAGTTATTGTCTGAAAATGAATTATTAATTGTTGAAATGTTTATTTTAGGGACATGTTGGCGAAGCTAGAGGCTTAGCTATTAGTTCAAATGGTCAGTTTGTAGTATCATGTGGAGCAGATAGAGTGCTGAGAATGTACCAGAAATCCGATCAAATTTTAGTCTTGGAAGATGAACGGGAAGAGGAAAGGGAACAACAAGATGAATTGGCCACAGGGGAGCAGACAGTCGTTCCGGGACATCCAGGATTGAACTTACCTTCCAAAAAAACTGTAGGAAGTGAAAAAGCGGTAAGATAAATTAATTAGAGTCGTAGAATAAGGTCCTAATTAAGGCTGTAACAGACAAGCGAAAACATTGATTCTTTAAATGAATTTCTATTATTTCAAGAAGCAGGTTAGTTAAAAGTAAGTTATGGGATTATAAAATAATTTCTTTTAGAGATAAAATGTTGTTACTGTTTTGAATGAAACTAACTGTTTCTAGATAATTCTTCTTTTTTTCTATTAATATATATTAAGTCAATCCCAAGGTAGGTCACTAGCCAAAAATAATTATTAAACATCAGGTAGGCATCAAATGAAATGTAATTTCTGTCATTTTGACGATGATATTTGGTATCGTAACAATTGTCAAATTTCTTAGATTTTTTAACATTTTATCAATATATGTGGAATTATCTAGAAACAGTTAGTTTCATTCAAAACAGTAATATGAGTAGATTCCGCAAAGTAAGGGGTCGAGACAATAAATTTCATGAAATGTGTTCGTAAATTATGCAGATATTTGTTTTCAAATTGCTAGATTTTAAATATGACATGTATGATGTGATCATTCCATTTTTGTCTGCGGATGAGTTATAATCTTGAAACGCGATAAACTGCATTTCTGTTAAAATACCTAGAGCCGGTAAGGTAGAAACATCCTATTTCGTTCTTCGAAACATTTTTACACAGCAGAGTTGATTTTGAATTGATAATTCACTGTCAGTTTGTGTACGCTTTCTCTCGCCAGAGACATATTATTGTCAAAAATTCAAAAAAATAAGAAGACGTATTTCCATTTTTGATGCATCTGTTTTGGATATTAAATATATTTAATATTGCAACGAAGCTCAAAACGCTCTTTTTTCATCAAGCAACGATTATTGCTAGTATCTAAGTAAATTTAGTTCGACCCATTTTCGACTTTATGGTAGATTAAAATTGCCGGATAAAATATATGGTGATTCAACTTTGACTTTCCATTTCATATAACCGTATGCTGTACCGGTTGACTTCCTGTTCCCTAGAGAAGACTGTGAACACCAGCAAGCAGGAAATTTGAGGGAAGTAATAGTGAACACCTACTGAATTGTTTTGCATCGTCGTTTCAACTTATATTATATTTGTAGTTTATATTTCTCATTAAGGTAATTCTTCTGGTGTTCACTATCCTGAAGGGTTTTATCATTTTTTTTTCTTCTCATCTTTATATGCATGATCACTTTGAAGGAAATTTAACCACCTTTGTAAGGATGAATCTCATTTAAAAAATATTTTTTTTTTGTTCTCTGGTTATGAGGGAGTGAAACGCGATAAACTGCGTTTCTGTTAAAATACCTAGCGCCGATAAGGTACACATCCAATATCGTTCTTCGAAACATTTTTACAAAGCGGATTTGATTTTGGATCTATGAATTGATAATTCACTGTCAGTTTGTGTACGCTTTCTCTCGCCAGAGACTATATTATTGTCAAAAATTCATAAAATAGGAAGACGTATTTCCATTTTTGATGCATCTGTTCTAGATATTAAATGTATTAAATCTTTTGTGCAACCACAAAACTTATACTTTGTAACCTGTTGTTCTGTTACTAATTTTTTCGTAGCGACTACTCAGTTACAGAGCATTTCAGGTGGGATTCTTTTACCAGCTAAATAATAATCCAGGAGTAGATCTCACCGGTTCGCGGGTAATACTACTTTCATTTATTACAAATGTCAAAATCTTTTGTTATCCCGAATATAAGTTAGTTTTTGTAGAGAAAAGAAAAAAAATTAAGTTAGACAAGATACGCCACCTAGAATATTATCAGCTTGTTTAGTTGTTACACATCAACATCAATAAACCTTGTGAAGAGGGTTGGTAGGAATATAAATGTGAACTATGTTGTTAAATTTACAAATGTGATTTAATAAAAGTAAAAATTCGTTTAACAAATAAGTTTTATCCAAATTGAAATAAAAACTTAACTAGAGCTGAAATAAATTACCATAAGCCAAAACTACAACATATAATCAAAGTTAATATGAAGTAAAAAATATATAATCAAAGCTGAAATGGAAAAAATTAACTAGAGTTGGAATAAATTTACAAGTGATAGGCATTTCCAATAAATTAATTATACCACATATTTCCTCTTCATTCTTCCATCACGTGCAGCTTTAAAAGAAACTCAATTGTATTTACTATATGCGAATAAGCTTCACTTCTCTTCTCTAATTCAACAGTGAGTTTCTCAATGAGAACATAATACGTATCAACACGTAATCTATCAGCCCCTGTTAAAGTTTCAGTCGTGGTAGATTCATCGGGTAGCTTCATCGGGTAGCTTCTTCGTTGTTTTTCTTTTTTTTTGCGTCTGAATATTCTGCAATCACAAAGTCACCAAGGTTTTTTTCTTCCCCTTCAAAATTTGAAAAATTATTACGTAAATCTTTGACAAAATCTGCCAGAGATTGAAGCATATTATTTGCCGTGCACAAGTCTAACTCTACTTTTTGGATATATTTGATGACACTATCAAATCTATTTAGAACAGAATCTCAAAATACCGCCATGACGGCATTTTCAAACACCGTCATTTTTTGTGCTAGTGAACGGGCTTCTTGGCGAACATCAGCCTTTTGTGATTCATCTTCACCGATGGTGACAAGTGCTTGATATATACCTTTACAGTTTTGTTTCAAAGCTTTTGCAGCGTCATTATGACGTGACCACCAAGTCGTAGACAAGCTTTGCAAATGAGCCTTACACGCTGCATAGAACAAGTGAAAAAAGTATAAAATCTCTGAAGTAAGCCAAAAAAAATTATGGCTTGAATACATTCCTCTACACTACATTCACCAACCAAATTGAGAGAATGTCCGATACATGGAACGTAGAAAGCTAGCTTATTCAATTGTTTTATATGTGCTTGTAACCCTTGTATTTTCCTGACATATTCCGAGCATTATCGTATGATTGAGCTCTACAATCATTTATTAACAAGTCACGTTTTCTAAATAAACTCAATAATTCATCTTTCAAAAATATACCCGTATGGCTGTGAATAGGAATAAAACAAAAAAAAAACCTTTCGTACACATGAGAATTTAAATAATAGCGAAATATTACTGATAACTGGTCTACATGCGAAACATCAGGTGTTGAATCTACAATCAATCCCCAGTATTTAGCATCCTTCATTTCACTTTTTATGCGTTCTAATAAAATATCACCCATCAAAGTAATAAACTCATCACAAACAGTTTTCGAAAGATAAGAAACATTCGCTTTACCTTTATTGCCATAATTTTCTATATATAGGCGTAAAAAAGGGTTGAACTGAGCAATCAATTCCAAACCTCCAAGATAGTTTCCGTTGTGAGGCGAATTGAAAGCGAATTGAAATGTTCATCCGTACCGAGAAAACCAAGACCTCTTTCACCAAGAAAACGAATAACTGCTATGACTCTTCTCAAAACTTCTGCCCAATATTTTACCTCTTGTTGCATTGCACTTATCATATTTTTATCGACGTGTTCCTTTTTCTGCATATATTGAAGATATTCGCTCATGGAATTATTGGAAGTATTGTCATTTGTTATATCAAACAAAACATTATCTTTCATCACTGACACATTTTCTATAAGATTATCTGAAGAATAACTTGCTCTAGCATTTTCATTTTGCAACTGTTCGTCATTCTCATTTTTTTCTTTCTGTTGGTCTAATTCGCTTGAAAAATAATTATGTATCTTTGGTAAAGTTTTCACAAATGCTTCTTTTTGTTTAGCTTCCAACCTTTTTTGAACACCACTATCATATTGACGTTTTGACATGTTATTATCTTAAATCGGAACTTCACACGCTCTTCCGTGAATTACACATTTAAAAAACAAATACAATTTTCGTATTTGATTGCTTATTTGTTTCCTTTGTGCTAAAGATTATATTAGATACGATCAAGAGTTAGAGCGCATAGGCTAAAAAATTAGATGTAATCAATTTTTTATGTATGTAAAAATTAAAAAAATAATATCAATACGTTAGATTTGTGGTATTAACACATCAAAAAATACAGAATGATTTGCAATTGATGGGGCCCCCTTCGACCTGGGGCCCGGGGCTATAGCCCCCCCAAGCCCCTAGCTTAATCCGGCCCTGAGCTCGATGGAAAGAGAGTGTATTGAGCTTCGTTGCAATATTAAATGTATTTAATATACAAAACAGATGCATCAAAAATGGAAATACGTCTTCCTATTTTATGAATTTTTGACAATAATATAGTCTCTGGAGAGAAAGCGTACACAAACTGACAGTGAATTATCAATTCAAAATTAACTCTGCTGTGTAAAAATGTTTCGATGAACGATATAGGATGTGTCTACCTTACCGGCGCTAGGTATTTTAACAGAAACGCACTTTATCGCGTCCCAATCTCATGTGTATGTTGTAGCGGTTTATCTTTATTTTTATTGCAAGTCTGTCAATCAGATACAAACCCTGTTCGCTCTTCCATTAATTTGTATTCAATGTAGGTACTGTATAATCTTTTAAAATAATACCACTGGCGTTATCTAACCAGGGGTTTGTTATATGATTCATTTACAGTTAGGTAGCCTGAAATTCGTGTTTCAAATACCTTCAAAGTGTCATCTTAGTTAGTTAAGATCAAAAATGTAGTCCTATAAGTACCATTTTATATTTTATCTGGAAAGGCACTTTGTATTTCAATCGTTACAGCATAATTATTCAAATCACTTCAAGATTGAAGTGTGACACTAAATTGTTAAACTCTGATTTTTTCTTTATAATGTTGACAGATTTTAGCCTCCTCAGATTTTTGTTTTTATTGAGAAGTAGCTGAATAGCTTCGATGTTAAAGAATAGTGGTAAAGTTTCTTGACAAATTTTGTTGTCTTTTATTAGTGTACAATATCCAGGTCCGAATACAAAAGGAAATCACTGTTTCTGATGTAATCTTTAGTACTTTCTTTTTTAAATGCAGCATTGTTTTTAAATTTCACAGCTCTAGTAAGAAACAGCATTGTTAATCAAATCCCATGGTAGAATACTAGGGTCGTGGATCTTTCATAATATCACTATCTGACAATTAAAACTGTTATGTTCTATCTACTGAGCCATTTACCCCCAATATAATGACTTACATTCTCACTTAGTAATTTGTCGAAATTGTAGATACGTAGAGGTGATGTTTACATTCTTACAAAAGTAATTAAAATTTACTTTTTAGACTGAAAACATTCTAGAATGTTTGGAAATATGTGAAAAATATAAAGAACAATTAACTGAGCATGCAGCTCACCAAGCAGCATCTAGTCAAACATTACCAGTTCCAATTCCACCACCATCAATGTTAGCACTACAAGTTTCTACTCCTGACGATTTTCTTTTAGAAACCATCAAAAGGATTAGGCCAAGGTAAGTGTTCAACTGAATTCTATTACTATTATATGTAGTATTATCTCAGTTGATATTTTTTCACTGAACCCCTCCATCAACTTCTTAGTTTTTATTTTTAGAGTTAAGCTAAGCATTGCATACATTCGTTACACTAACTTTTAATGTATCAACTTGGTTGTGACTTATACCAAAGACAATGAGATGTACTTTGCTATCATCTTCCATTTTATGATGGCAAGAACACTCTAATACGAATTAGAGCTTCTTAAGAAGATATACAGGTGATTTGCTTAGTTTTCGAAGCACATTCACTCTTATAACTGCAAGGGTTACTAAGTAAAAGTTTTTTTAGTTGATATGTTTAACCAACTCTATGACACTCTTTGATGCAGTTCAAATGCCTATTATATTTATGTGAGGTCACTGAAGTTTGCTATCAGATTTGATATACAATAAATCAGGATACATTTTGAAGGGAATTATGCTTCACCAAGTTAGCTTCTAACCTCCTCAGAAGTTTTTTCGGTGCACTTATATTTGCATTTACCACTGTTGACATGTTCGGGAATCTTGGCAAATCTGATTTTATTTTTAATTATGTATGAGCTCCCTTCTGCACGTCTCTTTTTGCAACATTAATTTTCCATTCAGAAGGGTTGCTTCTCCATCTTTTATGTTTTGTTAATTGTTGCAGTACATTATCTAAAATCGTTTCCAATATCAACGTTACCACTGTTGTAGATGTGAAATTTTACTGCTACCAAAGTTAAAAGTTGTATTTCAAGGTACGTTTGCGAGATTAGTTCGGGATTTTTCAATGTCCTCAGATTCTGAAGATGATTCCTTAGAATAATCTGGATCTACGTCAGAATAATCATCTCCAAATAAAGAGTCAGTTTCGTCACAATCATTAGCTTCCTGTGCTGACTGAAATTCATTAACCTCTGGAACATCTAAAACCAATATATTAGTACTTATTGAGATGCAGTTGAATCAAAAAATAACCTCTCAACTTTAATCAAACAAACCAAAATTAACCATCAATATTATTACAAATATGAAAACGCCACTTACCTTACGTTATCGTATAGATAATTGTTTATTGATAACCATATCCACTAGCATCTTACTTCTTTTACTCATTTTACTATTATAGGTTCACCTCAAAAAAACTAAATAATTACACATAAATACATTCATTGGGTTTTCGCAGGAAAGAAGTACCATAAAGTAAATATTGGGTAATAATTAAATTGCATTTACTGTGTTTTCAAATAAATAAATGTTGACAAAATAAAGAATACATACATCATAAAAGCCGGTAATTGCATTTATATTTATTCAAACATGTGATTTATTAAATTTTTGTGTACAAAAATCCGGTAAATAGTTTTAGCTCACTGTTCACGCAAGTAAATTCATATTTCACACACCTGTGGTTAATTTTAATATCTCCATCAATTATTGTTCACCACGTGTTTAACCTCACACTTTATTTTTGATTATACTTCGTGGCCTGGGCCTATAACCTGTTGTATCAGATTATTAAGTAAAGTGTAAGTTTGTAAATAAAGCTTTCTTGATGTCTAACTTATATTTATTCTTGTAATTCTACACGAAAAAGGAAAGGTTAAAGCGACAGTATAGTCTTTTATTGACATCATACTTCGCACACACACACACACACAAAAGGATACAGTTCATTCCTTACATATAGGTTTGCATTGCTGCCAACCACTTCATACAAAATGTTACCAAAACATAACAGTATTTACTGCTGCAGGTCTGTTTAATGAAATGGCTATAGGTTATCTCTTTCCAATAATGGCTAAAACTAAAATTGATACTTGGCAACCTAGAATCAAATTGTTTGAGTCACTTTCCCTTAGTGTAATGTCTGGTTGGGGTCTAAGGTACTTAGACATATTGGACGAGTACAGCTATATTTTCTGAAAAGAGTTCTTTTAGTCCCCCAGATGAAAAAGTTTTTTGTTGATATGGTATTCATATATGTAATAATTTAAACCACCCTTCTTTTAGTACACAAATAAAAGTTTTGTTGTCAAAATATTTTACATACTTACATGAATCAGTTGTAAATATGGCGACTCGTTATTCTTCCATGTATTTATATTCTTCTTTTCCGACCACTTGTGAACCTAGCACATATTTGTTTTTAAAATTACCTATCCAGGTTACCCGTACTCTTACCCAGATGTGTATGTCAAATCATTTTAGAATTAAATTTCCGTTAAATGGTATTGGATACATTATTGACCCCAAATTATATTGTACCATTTGCAGTACACATGAAAAGGAAGCTATTTTTCTCATACTATTTGATTGTCAAATTTATACATCAATGAAACCAAATTTATCTTGCCTTGAAAATGTAGACTCACTCCTGCATACCTTAAATAATATAACAATTTTTGAAGCTAGCAATATTGCGGAATATATTTGGAGTGTATTAAAATTGTGCTCTTTTGTATTAAATGAATAGTAGGTTTGTATTACTTAAGATCTAATAATTATTTTTGTACTTGTACTTATTGCTGTAACATTGTATCAAAAGCAATAAATAGATTATTATTATGAAATTGATATCACTGTAAATAAATAGAATTATTCCAAGCAGCCACATCCAAAGCAAGAATCGCCATGATGATAGCCAACTTTCTAAGAGGAGAACTTACATTGAATACACAAACATTTTTATAGATCCACCCTCTTATTTTGAAGTAGCTGAAATGACAAAACAAAATATGTTATTAAGATCTGATCATAATGTATTCACTTTCAAATTATGAAAAATAGACCATACATTTTTGGCTGTCCTCAATAACTTGATGTGGTCACTTCACTATGTATATTCATATGTAGGACGTGTCGCTAATTTTGTGTTTAATTACAAAATAATAACAAAGCCTTTTGGTTATGTATGTGTAAATACTAGACTTTGATCAACAATTTATCTTTCGTTTTACAGTGATCTAGAAGAAGCACTACTTATGTTGCCTTTTTCTTCAGTTTGTGAGATTTTACAAACGTTGCCAGCATTACTAGCTAGAGGAAACCAAACAGAACTAGTTTGTAAAATATCGATGTTTCTGCTAAAATTGCATTATGCCCCCATAGTGGCCAATCACTCACTTCTGACGACTCTTGAAAAAATACTGAAATTTGGAAATGAGCGAGTGGGTGAATTAAGGGTAAGTAATACTTTCTAAAATTATATCTGTGTTTTTGTTACAGTAATAATTATATTATGTATTTATTTAGGAAGTATCATTTTGATTATTCTATGCAATCAAACAATTTATTTACATGTGATATCTCATGTTAGTAATATTTTTTTGATGATTATCCTTCAAGGTAACTTTCCTACATCCTCAAATGAATTTTCACATTTTAAGAATGTATATAAATTGATTAATTTTACAATCTATTCTACTCTATAGGCCAGTCGATACGTGCATTAATAGCAGGAGCAAATCTGGACAAGCTGGAATAAATTTTAATCTGTTTTCTTTCGACCAACAAGATACCTATTAATTTTGCACCCTCAAACAGGCCCGGATTTAGGCGCTATGCTGAAAAAACCAGCCAATAAATTTATTTTATCTTAATATTAGTAAATATCTTGATCAGTATCAATTTTAGAGCGAAATATGTAGTTATGAAAATTAAAGAACAGTAGAAAACGTTTCATATATATTTTTGTATGACTACCTCTTTTGAAGTTATTAGTGTCGAACTATCGAAACCTAGATATTCTATGAGCACTTGATAATTTTCTTCTTGCAGGCACTCTTAAATATATTCAATTGTCATATACTTGTACTTGTTTCCACACCACCTGGAGGTAAAGTACCCGGCGCGCTTTTTTTAAAGTGGTCTCCCCAATAGGCCTAATCCACAATGCTTAGCTAACTTTAAGTTTCTTTTGAGGTTGAAGGCATTTTGATGTTATTTGTTGTTCAACATAACCCTCCATATCATCTTGAATCTCTTCATCATCTGTCTCATATTCCGGATCTGGTTCATAATGTGCAGAATATTCTATTGATTGGTCTATATCTCTTTGTATATGGATAGGTAAATTCTCCTCGTAGTCTTCATCATATAATTCGACCACTTCCAAAGTATTTGAACAAGATTTGCACTGGCAAAATGCACACATTACTGAGAAATACAAACCTGCTTTGCTGCAGCTACAAGCTACATTACAACCTTTAGCGCATTTACAAGAAATAAGTTTCAATAATTCTTGGGGAGCTGCGTCTTGTAAAGTAGCAATGGGCATTAACCGATTCTTTGACTTTTTCCATCCCCAATCTAAAGCTGATTTTTCATTTCCATACCATAGCTGTACCTGATTATAAGTGCGGAAGGAGTGCAAGTGAGCTGCATCTTTGGTTAGCAGTAACGATGCTAGGTTTGGTAAGCTTTTGGTAATGGATTGTAAGAAACACTGGTATCTGTATTTATTTAATGAGTCGCAATTTTTGGATCCGTACAGATGAAGAAGAAACTGTTCCCCAACTTTCTCTATATTCTCTGGGTATGCGTTTGGATCTTCAAATATTTTCACAACTTTCTGTCATTCTTCTTCTTTTTGTAAAATTTTAACGAATTTCATTTTTCCCCGCCTGTGTAATGCGGATGTAGTTGTAACGCTCTTACGTCGTTACTTAATGGGTTGGCGCCTTAACTACAGGTGACGGGTTGCCTCGGGCGCCAGTTTATTAAAGTGGTATGCTCCACTCGCTCCGGGCAGCGTCAGTGAAGAATTAAAATACTCCAGGGGTCACTTATGGTGGTGACAAGAGTGTTGCGGCCGTTCGGGCAGATTTTACTTGCCTCCCCGGGTTCGTAACCTGGGTATTAGCTGCTTAATGTTCTTACCTTATTGCGGAGGTTTAGTGGTAGTTCGAGTTGGAAAGAAGATAAACCAAAAGTTACTTATTTACAAAGAATCTTTATTACAAAAATAGCGGAAAAGTTAATCTACTAAACTAAATGTCCTCTAATTCGAGTAGGCGGGGCAAAAGCACTAGTACTAACTACTATACTACCGGTTCAAACGGTCTCTCCTACGTTAAGTAACACAAAGCTATGCAAGCGTAAGCAAAAATGGGGCGGGGGTGCGGTGGACGGTTAGCGGAAGCGTGTAGAACTAATACGGATTGCAAGCGACCCTCTAGTTTAATCAAAGCTCTACTTTCGGGGATACGGCTCTCGGTTTCCGCAGTATCGAAATCTCGGAGTCGCGACGGCCACTACTAGGATGTGACTTCTCAACTTTCTAGTAGCGGACACGGTTTCCCTTGATCGGATGGCTGAAGACCCAAGCACGGCCGCTACTAGGATGTGAGTACTCAACTTTCTAGTAGCGGCCACGGTCTCCCTTTACTTCCCCTGATCGGATTGTACGGGCGAGAACCATATACCCTAAGGTATAAAATGAATTAACGCTCACCTCGGTAAACGGTACGGTTGATCTAACGGTATCTATCGGTATCGGCTTTCTGAAAGAGAACGGGTTTGTGAGCACAATGAAGTCTCTTGGATTTAATTCTCACCTGCGTATGCGGGCAAGGTATCGAGTCTTCGGTTAGGCTGACGACTCTGAGAATCGTTCTGCTTTACGGTATGGCTTGTTGGGGATACGGTGCGAAGAAGTAAGTGTCGCCGACTGTCGGTGCAGGTTAGAGAAATTATATTACATTGTACCGATGTTATTATACGGACGGAGAAATACAGTGTTCGAACGCTTTATTTCATATTATACGGAAGATTGTGCTTTTGCCCTTTTGAAAATGTAACTTCTTTACATAGTATCGCAGCCACTAAATACGTGTAGAAATAAAATGTTGTCCATAATTATTGAAGCATCCAAATTCATATTATGAGGTGCATATATTCTACTTTGCCTTGCATGGCTTTAGAAAATAAATATTAGAGCGAGACCCATTTAAGGCGGTAAGAATTACCAGTAAATCGGTGTCTTCGACCGATTATAATTGCCGTTTTATAGTGATATGATTCATCAATTGCAGTGTTGACGATTAATGTGTCAGCATCTTCATCAGCCTGCTTGACTCTGAAACCTTCGTTCGTCAAACGATTTTACATCATTGAGATTATTCGAGATTTATTCCTCTCATTTGACAAGAATTTTCCCTGAGACACAGTTGCTGTCATTTTTTCATCAAAATGAATTTCCGCAGATGAACCAACCTTTAATCGGCGAAGTCGCTCAGCAGTCTTAGTGCTTTGTGTTGCGGCATATTTGGGGTATCCATCACAAACTATTACTGCATTTGCTGAGTAATGTCTTTTTACATACTCAACATATTTATCCGAAATAGCACAATATGATTCTCGTTGATGCCAGACAATTTTGTGGAGCAGAAATCCCCCGTCTATCACATGAAGAGTATTTTCAGAGTCTAGTTGGCTTTCAATGGGCACAAAGGCATCGTATAGGGCAGATTTTTGGGTTTTGCGCATCCCTATCTCGTTGAAAAGTGAAAGTGGATATGGAGCTAGTTCGTATTGGAAGTAACTTTGTAACTGTTCCTCAGATCTCTTGAGAAATGAAATTCTCTGGAAAAGCAAAGTGGGGTTAATTGGAATCGTTCTATTTCCTAGTTTTACTCCTGAGTTTGTAGCTCCAATGGCCGCTACTCTATTTTTACGTTTAAACTTGATACTGTCAAAGTTGCAGTCACAAAGCTTTGTCATAGCAGATATGCCAATTTCATATGCCTTTTGGCAATTAACTTTCTCATCTCCAGTAACTCCGGTACTGATATAACTAATGTCATTAGTGGGTGGAAAAGGCGGATGCTCATAAACCATTCTGTGAATTTTTCCGTGTAGGCGTTGTTTCTTGATACTCGCGTAGTTCTGCTATCTATGTGCTGCTCTGTGGTATGTAAAGAAATATTACAATAATTTTCAATTGCTTCCGAAACACGTAACAGAATGGGCATTGAGATAATCCTTTTTGACAGGATCGAGTCGCTGAGTGAGTCCTCCACTGCTTTATAGATCGCACCAATTCCTGCCCAAAACTTGTCCGAGCGTCTAACTGTGAAATAGCATTTTTCAACGAAGGCGAAATATTCATCGGGATTTAACTTTTCCTCCAAATCAAGCATGTCTTGAAGGTAGAGGTGAGCTGATTTTGCATACAAGAAATGGCCGCTTGCATGAAAAAATGGTATCATTTTTTGAATACTTGTAAATGTAATTCCCATTTCCCAGAACGCTCGACTTCAACAAATTGCAACAATTACAAAATATTGAACCCATAACTGAGTAGTCGGGCAATTACCTCTAAGTTTATTTAAGCTGTCCATAAACTTGTGTAATAAGTCCTTCAGTAAGTCCTCTTCAGTTTCACCAAAGCTGTCGGGATTTAGTAGATGGAGTTCCAGAAATGCGTGTTCGTCGGTAGTCATATCTGTGTAATTTTTGCTGAAGCCAGGTGAGTTAGCGTATGGGCCCTTAGTGCTATCGCATAGGCATGCTCATTTAACATTTTATCAGAGGTGCTTGCATACGCAGTCTCGAAAAGTTCTTTAAGTCCGCTCCCGTTCATTATGTAGCCTATGGCAACCATGAAACACATCAACGATTGGAAGCCTCCGAGCCTTACTATGACATTATTTAGATCAGACCCTCCAAGCTAGATGCAACTATATCGCGCGCTTTAATATAGAGGAGTTGATCAAATGTTACAAAGCAAGTTTCCTGTTTATTTGCCTTGCATTTTTCTATTGTAGTTAGAAGTACAGTATATATTGTGTCATAGTCAGAGGGCGGAGCGTTGGTAAATGGAAGACAAAGAATGCGTGATTTATCGTAACTTTCATGTGCAGCACCTCTCTCCATGTATCCATTCCAGCCAGGAATATCCGGAATCTACCGCGACTTGCCATATAACCATAAAAACTCCGTGATATATGACAAGATTTCTTTGGAGATCGTTCTTAATTTTTTAGATCTTTGATTTTTATTTTCAGCAAGCCAGAGCTGTCCGTTTTACAAAAAACTTTTAATGGAACTTTTCCTAATTCTCCAACAGATCTTGCCGAGGGCATTTGTTTTACCCTTGCAACGCATGTATCAGAGGAGACGGAAAAATGGGGCGTGACGCACTGAATTCCTCCCATAGCGTGAAATGTATTCCTCCCATAGCGTGAAATGTATTCATACCATCAATTGTACAAACATTGACATCTGCATTATCAAACACGAACTGCGAAAATTAGTCTCTTATCTGTATAACAGGAGGATCTAACATTGCCGATACTTGAAAACACAGAGCTTCATCGTAGTTTGAACAGAAACAGAAGGCAGATAGTATATTTATACAGTAGAAACGGTGAAGCTTTTCCATCAGGTGATTTAGTTGACGATATTATTCAACAAATACTATGTTGGTACTGTCTTCTTCTATTAACAGAAAAAGAGCTTCCTGTTCCACCAACGTGCATTTCTGTTGGTCGTTCTGACCGTTTCGGGGCGGGCCTCGGTGTAAGAGTTCATTATGGCGCTGTTGATATCGCATGCCATTCTCTCATCCCCTTGCCCTGAGACTGGCCCAAGTGAGTCCTGATTGATTTCCAATTCCTTCCAGAATACTTCCCAATCTGTATTCTTTGGGGTTTCTAAAAGTATCTTTCGTGTATGCCGACTTAATAGTGAAGGATATATAGTTATGATCCGACGCTGAGGCTTCGTCCAGTACCTCCCAGTCCTTAATTTTGCTAGCCACAAAGTGGCTGGCCAATGTAATGTCCAGGACCTCTTCCCTAAGCAAATTCCCCTTTCTTTGTTGAAAAGTTGGCTTATGGCCCTGATTCAATAAAGTTAAATTTGACACTATTAGGTAATTAATAAGGTACTCACCCCGGTTATTGGTGTTGGGCTCCCCCAGGCCAGATGGTGGGCATTGGCGTCCATTCCCAAGATGAGGTGCTTCCCCGTTGTTGTCCCGTGTTCCACAATCCTCTTCATTTCCATGGACGGATGTGCTTCTGTGTAGGTGTATGGCAGGTACGCTGATGCAAGCAGGATTCTGATGTTTCCATCACCTGCCTGCAGGTGTACCTCAGTCACGGCGGTATCCCTAGAACAGAGATCCGTGATTGTCAATGTTTTAATGTTATCCCTGATAAAAATACAAGCCCTCGGGCTTACATTATCATTGTCGTAGATTAACTTACCCTTCGCAGTGCTCATTCCCATCACTCTGGCTTTGACGGTCCATAGTTCTTGAATAAGAACCACTCCTATATCATCTGCCACGATCTTCTGGCAGAGCGTCGCTGTCGCCGCTCTACTGTGGTGCAGGTTGATTTGCAGCACTGTGGTCATCTTTACTATCTTTATTTGATCCCCCTTGCAACTTGAAGAGAACTCTTTCTGCTCCCACGAATGGGCGCATCCCAAGTTTCCTCAGCTTCTGCAGGGATTCGTCGTCAATGTGTATGACTAGAAACTGTCCTGGCGTGACTGCCACCCACCAACGACAGCTCAGTGCTCGGTATTTAATCCACTCTGGCTCTTCAGCCCAAGCATCACATCTTCCTTGGTCTCCGCTCTCGTGGATTGTGGTACAAAGTTGTGACTTTGCACATATTCACCAGGTTCTTGGCTGGGTCCAGTCTCAACTGAATCTCGCCAAACGGATTCAGCTGCTTGAACTGACGCCTTGGTGGTAGAGTTTGCGCAGCCTACAACTACCGCACCGTTCTCAGGATGGCAGCTGGATATTCTGACGTCTTTGCCCCGGAGGACACGTCTCCCCAGCTCCTTTTTTGATCTTTAAGGCTGTCTCTTTGTCCAGCCTTGTCTCTGAATGGTTCACATGGACGATTGCCATCTTTTCGACCATCAGTTTCTCGGCATAGGACTCAGGTGCCTTTAAGGTTCTCACTGAGCTTCCCTCTGCCTTGGATCTTTTTGCCATCTTTGCAGTTTCCTCCGGTGTCCGCTGCGAGTGCAACCTGTTCCCCCCTGGAGTTTCCTGTTTGGATAATGACGGTTGGGCTTCAGGTTTCGCACCTTGCCTCGGCTTCACCCCAGCGCCCAGGGTTCCAGAGGAACCGGATTTGCTTGAGGGTGGTTCAGCCGGAGCACCGTGTTGCTCCTTCCACGCCAACTGTCTTTCTTTCCTGGAGAGTATCCTCTCGCCTTTAGCGAAGGCTTCTTCTCTCATTAGCCGTCTCAGTTCACCTCTCGAGGGCCTCTTCTTTGGTTCTCTCGCTGGCGACTGCATTCCTGGGTTTTTTGAGGTGTTACCCTTCTCCCCAGAACTTAGCAACTTATCTTCCTCCATCGCTGTAGGAGAATTGGTGCCGGTTTCCTGAATGGGAATGCCTGCGGTCTCTTGGCCACATTCCAATTCAGGGGCTTTTTCTTTTTCCTCTGTGTCATTCATGTTGGTCCCACGAGTACCGGATTAGTACGGTCCATTCCCCCAGTGACCCTTTTGGGGGAATAAGGCTGATTCTCTGGGAGGTCGCCCGGTATCCCAGAGACTCCGTTTGCGATGGTGCTCCGCCACCGCCATGCACCCACCGCACGGGTCGCTTGACACCTTGGGTTGGGGGATGTTTATCGACCTCCCGGTCTAGATCTGAGAATATGCTTCACAAACAATGTTACTAAGTTAATTTCAAAAGATACCGGCCCAATATCAACTGGCAGAGAACAGTGCCTTAATCAAATTACGGCCGTATGGAATTTTTTATAAATAAGTAGCAATGTGTGTAGATGCGCGAGTATATGTTCACTTAAATTATATAATTACTACAAACTTGTGAAATTTATGTGTGTGCTTGTATGTGTGTAAGTGTGCGTGTTTGCGCGCGCCTGTGTATCCGCTAGATTTATCTAATCGACGCAAACTCGAGAAAAGTGTAAGTTTGCGCGCGCACGTGAGTGTGTGTGTGTGGTTGCCTGCTTGCATGTTTGTGGTTGCTTGCGTGCGTACGAGTAAAGGCGCGTATTCATCTGAGCACGAACGCGAACGAGGCAAGGTGAATGCAAGTGATCGTACGTATATAGGCGTGTCTTCATCTTCGAGGCGTGGCAAACTACATTCTGTTGTGCGACGTATGGTCCGAGGCAGTTCGAACAAGATTCGATAGAAGTCAGTACTTCAAAGAAAAATTTGATTAGATGTGGACGGCATTTATGCGTTTCAACTGCCTCGCTTCGCCTTTCGACTGTTCAAGTAAAATCCCAGGCACTTATTATTTACACAAATATAAATTAATCCGCAATGCAATGAGTTGGGATAATGAAAAAACTTTTATCAAGGAAAAATCGACAAATTTTATTATATTTTTAAAAAAGTTTTTGATTGGCGGGAAATTAGTGAAATTTTTTATGAACACATTGCAGTGTTGAAAAAGAAAACTGAGAATATGCGGAATAGTCGACGTCTTCCATCTTGACGGATGACTGTTAAGTGCCCGTACGGATGGATCGATGCTTCGTTCGTTGCCTCGGCAGACTTCGTTCGCGACCAAAAAAGTTACAAACGAGGCATCCGTTCGGCCTCACCTTGCCTCGTTTCCCTTGGTGCTCAGATGAATACGCGCTTTAGGGATGCGAGTATATTTTTTTGCTCACGTTTTTCTGTGGTAACGTGTGTGTTTATGAGTATTAATTAACAGCCGTACATGGTCTGAACTCTCAAATTATTTTTATTTTAGTAACACTATACATAAATGTTACATGTTAAAGGGAGAAGGTTGAATTTAAAGTTATCAATACTGTTGAAAATAATATCGATAGTATTTAATAATTCCAAAAAAAATATCGATATCATTTAATAATTTTAAAAATAAACGGTTTTAACGATTAAAACTAACTTTTCCGCTTCTATGAGATGCCCTGATTAACATTCTATCATAAAATTGTCACTCGTATACACTTCGGGGGATGTATCATGTTAACAAACCGAAATTTCTCTAAAAGTAACCAAAAATGCAGTATAACTGGATTTATAGGGCCCGCTGTACTCGCTATAGTCAGCTGAAAATCAATAAGGTAAATCTGTGAGACACCTTGAAAAATATCAAATTATAAAATTGGCCACTTTTATACACTCCGGAGGCTGTATCGTACTAAGCCCGAAATTTCTCCAAAATGGACAAAAATTTGGTACCTCAAGTACCATAGCACTCGTTGTACTGGCGTTAGTGAACTAAGTCTCAATAGGGTTCAACTTTGAGACGCCCTGAATAATATCCAATCATAAAATTGGTCACTTGTATATACTGCGGAGGCTGTATCGTGCTAACAAACTGAAATTTCTCCAAAAATGACAAAAATGTCATACTTAAAGTACTATAGCACCTGTTGTATTGGCTTTGGTGAGCTGAAAATCAATAGGGTTCATCTGTGAGATGTTCTGAATAATATTCAATCATAAAATTGGTGATTTGTTGCACTCTGGAGGCTGTATCGTACTAACAAGACATGTATCGAAAAGTGGCCGACGACGACGACATACACACAGGATTTTTTTTCTAAAAACCATTTTTTCGTGTTGTTCTTAATGAAAAACGTAAAAATATTTTTTTTTTCATAATATCAACTTTTTTGTGGGTAAACCAATACTTTTCTCGCATATAGATAGGTTGGGCGTAAAAGTAAAATTTATAATTTTCACTCACCTTAATTATAATACAAAACATATTGGCGTAATTAAATATCTTTTATATTAATTACACAACTGGATTCACATGGATTGTGATTAAACATCTCCCTACAAAAGCCTGGAAATATTCATAAACTTATCTTGGAAGGTATTCTTTTCTGACTTCATAATATGGACATGTAAATATTAGCACCTTGTTTTGAAATATAATCTTATCTTGATATTTATACTTTACCAAAAATGTTGGTTTTTGAAATTTATTTTCATTCAAAGTATTTGTCTTACTCTGCACGAATTTGCACTTAAGGACAAGGGAGACTATTAAAATATGTATCATCATTACATAATTAAATTAATTTCTGATTTTTAAATTTCAGGATTTGGTAGGTTATAACTTCTATGCAATGAAGTTCATTCAAAATGAAGTCGAAGCAGCCGAAGGTGTACAACTATTTAGAGATGCTTCTCAAGAAAAGACAAAATCCAATAAAAGACGAAAACAAAGGGAAAAACTTAAAAGATCAATTATGGTAATGAGTTAAACCTAATGTGATATTGTTACAATATAGGAGAAAATATTGTATATTTTTTTGTTTCCAATATATTTTTCATTGGTTTTTCACTCTTCATTCCGTTTTATCCCCTTATTTGTAGGCAAAATGTATAAAATGTAATTTTCAAGCATGTATTCTGCCCAGATAGTGATATAAACTATGTGCCATAAAATGTTTGAACAATTCATCTGGTAGAGCAAAAAACGAAACACATTTCAAGGAGTTCTAAGTATGTAAAAACATGAAAAATGAGAGCAATACTCATATCCATTTAGGAGTGTGTGTATATAAACGAAAGCAAAAAAATTCACATTTTGCAAAGAGAGCGAGAGAGAGATATGTTCAAAATGAATGTTTTTCTTTGGGATATGGGATTTTTATTATTTGGTAGGTGGTGTTTATAGTAGATTGGGCTCTGATATAGGATTTGTTTCCTCTGCCGGGCTTGGGTTGGGATGTTTTTGATGGGATCCCTTCGTGCAGTTCGGCGGTGTTGGAAGCGAGATTAAGCAGAGAAAGATTGAGCTGGTACAGCTGCGGCAGTATTTTTTTCCTGCCGTCCACCATTTAGATGGTGAACGGGTTCACCAGGTTACAGGGCAACCGCATAGAACCTGTAATACAGGTGGTGAGGAGGAGGGTGTTTGTGCTGGTGATTGGAGGTTGGGTAGGTTTTATAGTGTATCAAATGAGGAGGGAATGAATTGTAAGTGGTAGTTATATGATGGTTATCTGATAGAGATAGGAGAGTTATCAAGATAGGCGAGGAAGTTTTCACGAAGGTCTAGGTAGGCCGCTGCTAGTAGTGGGTTTAAAGAAGACGTTTCGTCTGTTAGACGAGAGTCTTATGAGGGTATTTTTGGCTGTTTGGTTGATGGATTCGATTAACATTTTGCCATATTTATATACATGGTGAAAGTATAAAGATTATTGTTGGGAGCCCGAAAATACAGACCAGTATAGAATGCAAAAATAAATACTAATAGCTCCTCAAATGCTGTATGTTTCAAATTGATTTTTAGGGCAGTCTGGTAGGTCTTTTCTCAGATATTATTCAAAAATTCGTTATGTTCTAGCATACATAAGTTTTACTTTACCATTCATTATTGCATTCGACATATATGTCACAAAAAAAGTAAGATTATTATTGTAAGTTGTACTAAACTACGAATACCAGGTAAGAGAATCAAAAGATCTTCTTTTTCTTTTAGTTTTTTGGCCTCCGCCGTTACGACATATGGCCAGCGCAGGTTTATGTAATCTATCGGGAATGCTCTTACAAGCACCTGGGAGTGACTGTTCCCATTTTCCCTATTTTTCCTTCTGTCTGTAAACATGTTATACAGTGCTATTCAAAAGTCCCATCCTCCCCTCGTATCTTTTGAACGGCTACACTTACATTAATAAAATTTGGAAGGTGAAAATAAAGTGTTGTAAACTTCTCTACGAATGGTAACAGGTGACGTAATAGTAATAGATGACTTCACAGTGCCACTCTGGCCAATAATTTTAAATAGGACCTTATGGCAAGTGATATCTCGTTTGAAAGGCATTGACATTGGCTACATAGCCATATTAATTTTGACGGATAAATTAAATAAATACCACAATTATTATTTCACATTTAAATATTGAATATTTTTCAGTCCGCCTCTGGTTAGCTGTCAAAAAAATTGACGTTATTAATTTAATAGTATTTGTTGCTTTGCAAAGTTTTTCTAAATAGCTTAAATTTTTAATTTTATTATTGTTTAACGAGACGTTTAAGAGTTTACATAGGCAAAATGGTATGTACACAAGCCGACAAAGTAGCAGCTATCTTAATAGTTGGTGAATCTAGAAAGAATCTCCATGAAGCGGAACGTTTATTTAATGAGCGATACCCAGATCGCCATATTTCGAGAACTTATTTGCGGGAGCTTCTTCACAAGTTTGAAGCAACAGTTAGTGATGATAAAAAAATTGATATAGTTGCTGAAATGGTAGTAAACCCTACTTCCTCTTCAACTAAAGTTGCATCTATCTGTGAAGTAAGTAAAAGTACAGTACAGAGAGTGTTGGCTAAAAATAAATTTCATCCATACAAGTTAAAAATGGTGCACCACCTTTCGGATGACGACCCCGACAGAAGACTCGAATTATGTGAATGTATGACAAATAAAATTAGTCAAAACCCACATTACACAATTTGTTTTAGTGACGAAAGTACTTTTTGCCTCAATGGAAATGTGAATACACAAAATGTAAGGTATTGGAGTGACACAAATCCTCACACCTTTCGTGAACAACATACCCAATTTCCAGAAAAAGTCAATGTTTGGGCAGATATTTTGGGAAACCACATAGTTGGTCCTGTTTTCCTATATTAAAATTTAAGCGGTGAAGTGTATCCGGAGATGTTACAAAATGCAATTGAGCCGTTAATTCTTGAAATTCTGGAAGATAATCAAGATGAATTCGGCCATCTGGAAATAACATTTCAACAAGATGGTGCTCCTGCACATTATTATGGTGCAGTAAGACGTTACCTGGATGAAGAATATCGAGGTAGATGGATCGGCCGGCGAGGTCTTATAGAATGGCCACCTCGGTCACTTGATCTGACACGATTAGATTTTTTTCTATGTGGGTACTTGAAATCCAAGGTTTATACTACGGCACCAGATAGCATTGGCGTTTTGAAAGAAAGAATTACTGAAGAATGCAATGCTATTTCAGCTGACTCATTCGAACGAGTACGACAAGAGTTTACTAATAGGATGTATTACTGTCAGGAAGTAGACTGAGCACATTTCGAACACTTGCTATAAGAATCCATTGTTGATATTTGATTAATTAAATTTAAAAAAATAATTTCAATAATTTTGGTATTTATTTAATTTATCCGACAAAATTAATTTAAACCCAAACAAAATTAATATGGCTATGTAGCCAATGTCAATGCCTTTCAAAGAAGATATCACTAGCCATAAGGTCCTATTTAAAATTATTGGCCAGAGTGGCACTGTGACGTCAACTATTACTATTACGTCACCTGTTACCATTCGTAGAGAAGTTTACAACACTTTATTTTCACCCTCCAAATTTTATTAATGTAAGTGTAGCCGTTCAAAAGATACGAGGGGAGAGGGGACTTTTGAATAGCACTGTATAGACAAAATAACAAAGGTTAAGCCTTTTCTCGCTCGTGGACAACAGCCGAGCATTTACACACATTGAGAGTTGTTTCGGTAGGACTATAGGACAGGTATAGGTTTTAGGACAAAAATAAGATTATACACATTATACCCAACTGTAAGTCTGTAAATACTTGTATATTGACACCTTAAAAGTTGTCTCAAAACCTACATATGGTAGGGTGTACGCAACTATGAAATTTCAAAGTCAAAGGTCACAAAAATCAGTTTTTTGCGCTCTTTTTGTAAATATCTCATTTCCTATTTGTATTTATTATCAATATTGTAGAATACAAAATTCTCTACAAATTTTGTTTAAAAACATTTTTTATACGGTGAACCGTTTTCGAGATATAGGGCGGAGAGCGCGCGGTCACAGGATCACTTCAAGTGATCCGGTGCCTCCGGTCGAAAACGCGCCATATATAGTTGATGAACTATCGATAAATTAATGAATATAAATATTTGTCAATTTTTATTAACTATGATATTATATTTTATCATTTTTTTCCTAACCTATCCTTATTCAGTATTAATTTATTTAACAACACTTACCTGCCCATGTAATTGCAGAATTGTTAATGAAAATATAGGAATTATATTTGAATTTTAACCTAATTAATACTAATAACTTCTTACATGATGAAAAAAAACAAATAAACTATGAATTAATCTCTTTATTAAAAAATATCATTCAATACATTTATTTTTATTAAAAGTAAAAAAATGGAATAAAGGGTACAAAAACTACAATTTATAATTTTAATCATCTTCTTCCTCTTCATCGTCGTCTTCCGGCTGCTTGGAAATTTCAAACTGGTCTTCATTATCGTCTTCAACGACATTTGTCTCAAGTTCTTCCATGATTTCGGGGTCAAAGGTTCCATCTTCGTTAATGTCGCTCTGATATGGTAGAGCATTGAGACAAGCTTGCCGATTACATTGGACACAAGCTAAAGATCATTGCAAGCCCGCTTTCCTGCATCCGCATCGCGAACCACAACCACTCTTGCAGTTGCAGAAAATTGAATTTAGCAAATCTTCTGGAGCAGGTGGTAAAATTGTCATGATAGGCTCCAGAAAATCGTTTAGCATGGCCCAACCCCACACCTGGGGTTCCAAATCATGCCCTAACCAAGTTTGAACTTGATCGTATACACGTTTGAAATGTTGATGAGCAGCTGCACTTGTTGGTGGAATATTTGAAAGCTGCACAGGTTTAATAAGGTTTGATAGACTTGACGTAATGCATATAATGAATATGATCGAGACTTTTCACAGATTTCGGAGCATTATAGACTGCCAATAAGTTTTGAGTTCCACTCTCTAATAATCTCTGGGCCGAACAATTTTCTTCCTCAAATGCTGCAGCTAGTTCATCCAAATTTGTCAGTGTCTCAAAAACTTTTAAAAATGATTTTTTCCCTTTTTAAAAAGCGCAGAAGTTGTGTCACAGCGACTTAATGATTGCAGAAATAAAATATGTGTTTTGGAATGAGGATAATTATCAAAACTTTTAGTAGAGTATATCTCCGTTTTTACATTTCCTATATATGGCGCGTTTTCGACCGGAGGCACCGGTTGACCTGAAGTGATGCTGTGACCGCGTGCTCTCCGCCCTCTATCTCGAAAACGGTTCACCGTCATTTTTTTAAACAAAATTTGTAGAGAATTTTGTATTCTACAATATTGATATTAAATACTAATAGCAAAAAACCCATAGGAAATGAGATATTTACAAAAAAAGAGCAAAAAACAGATTTTTGTGACCTTTTACCTTGAAGTTTAATAGTTGCGTACACCCTACCATATGTAGGTTTTGACACAACTTTTAAGGTGTCAACATACAAGTATTTACAGACTTACAGCTGGGTGTCTCGAATTCCGAGATTCTTACCTAATTTAAGCTTAAATGACTGGACTAATATTCTATTAATACATAACTGTAAGTTGAGATCTGGTTAATATTGACATAATTATTTGCAGATTGTGTATTATAACTGGAGTATATATTTTAATTTTAAAGTGCAAATAAATTTCATTAACACCTTAATACTTTCATAAATTGCTTAAAATGCAGGGTAATGATATGGGAGTTGGATAATTCAATCGAATTAGTTCATTATAAAAATTATAGTTGTATGTTTGATTTATGGGACATTCCAGATAAATGTGTTGTAAATTTCCTACCTGCCCACATTCACGTATAAAATCCTCACTACATCAAATTTTATACAAATGTTCTGGGCTCAGACAATGTCCAGTTGTTAATTTAACTATAGTTGTGATGTGCCTTCTGTCAATATATGGAAATTTAGCAATAGGCCAGGCGAACTAATATTTTTCGAGGAAAAAATTCCGAACAGGGTATGCTCAACGGGAAAAGGTAGAAATAGTGATTACAAATATTGGGTAAAAAATTCAACGCGTGGATCTTTTCCTTAACGAAGGGATGGGGGTGGAAAGGGGTGAAAAACGGTTTTTCACGATTTGCGGCGTAAATACTGGTTTTATCGAAAAAAGTTAAAAGGAAAAGTTGTACATAATTAAGAAGACTACAACTTCTATATAAACCATTTTTTGACATAATCTAAAAATTTCCGAGAAAAATGCAAAAGCTGTTTTTTTTTTCGTTTTTTATTTTTCATTTCGCCAATAACCGTCCAAACATTTTCAAATTTTCTAATAATCTATGGAAATTCACCATGTAACTATTCGCTGGAGTCGCCAATGTAATGGTCGTAGACACTGGGTTTCTGGGTGCAATGTAATATCTATTACCCTAGAAAACACCCTGTTCGCTTCGTAGTATTTCTGCTAACAAAAGCCCGCCTACTTGTCCCTAAGAGGGACGAGAAGGCAGCGTAGCTGGCTGTCACCACCCACGACTTCGAGGGAAACAGGAGTCGTCAGCTCCTGGAAGAAATGTCCGAAAGGGTTGGCTTCCGCTGCTACCAGTTGTCGTTGGTAATGAGAGGTCTTGTGCTATAGGGTTACGTCAGTTAGGGGGGTGGGTTGAGGAAAAATCATACGTGTAACTCTTATGTATGTATTCATATAATCATGCTCTCCTGGTTGAGAAAATAAACTAACGATAATGATTTCTTTAGCGAGTTTATTATAAAAAATAAACAAAAATGACCCCAATTGACAAAAGCGTCAGGAGTAATTGGATGTAAAATCTTGTGACTGTAAATAATTAAAACCAATGATAGGATCGAGAGAACTAGAGATAACGTGTTACATTAACGAGAATGATAGGCAGAATAAAATGTAATTTGTTAGTTTGAAAAATAATCGCCGCAACCTAAATATTTCGCACACCTTTATATATGAAACTCTGAACTTAACAATTTAGTATTCAACCTCAAATTTGCTCCCTATTCCTGATTCATACGGAGAAGTATCACCGTTGAATACTCATATGCGATATGAAATAACATAAAATAAATTATACAGCTAATATCATAGATGCGGGCTGGCAATGCTAATAATTTGACCGAACTACAAAAAAAGTCATACACAGTTAGTATAATTTTAAATTTGACTTACTAATTCTCAGACTGGGTGTTCACAAAAACGCCGACGGCCCCGACTCGTGTTTCGAACAAAAAAACCTTCAGAGCGCGTTCAGTAGACGCTCCCTTATAATTTTCTTTTTCCCCGTTTCGAAAAAAATTACACTGGATAAGTTAAAACACTACGTCTTAATTATATGTTACTTAAACTCTGAGGACTCCTCAAAAACCGCTATCCGCGAACCCCAAAAAAACTAGACCGCTTCCGACCGCGAGTTTTTACCAACTGCCACTTCATCTGTTACTTTTTCGTAGCTTCGGTATTTTCGCTATGTCAGCTTCGTTTTTTTTTGTACATACTACTTCCTGATTGGTTGTCCCTGTCGTTCGACGGAGTTGCTCAATAGTTTTTTTACCTCGATTAAAATGCAATTTGGTATACAGGGGGATGCTCCTTATGTTTCTTACTTTGGTATTTATTACAATTTGGTGAAAATGTAGCTTTTTTATTTTCTGTAAGTTAATTGGTTTCTGAGAAATTGATATTTTTAAAAAATAAGACCTTTTTTTCAAACGCGTATTCAACCCTATTTTTCACTGTAGAAAACTTCTGCAGGTGTGATTTTTTTCGTAAAGACTTCAACTTTCATTTTCTAAAATAAAAACATACTACTTCTAGCAAAAAATCTCGTGAAAATTGCAAAAAACTGAATAATCGATTTTTTTTTCGTAAAATCCACGTTATTCTGTCTTTCACGGGTCGTAGCGCTAATTTTTTACCTAAATTACATGACTTTATTAAAAACCTTGAAAGAAGAGAAAATTTCCAAAATTTTAAGATCTATACAATTATGATTGAATCAAAACTTTGGCAGATTTACCGTTGTGAAGTCTCGATGCGCCATGCGCCGCTCCGAGAGAAAGTCAAGGTGCTCAACAAAGTGCGGCGTGTACTATTATTTATGAAAGAAACATTTATTAATTAATGTAAAATGATATTTATAATATTATGTAAGGGTTTAAAAAGTAATAAATCATATATAGAAATGTGGCTCAGAAAATGTATTTTTTGGATGTGTATTTTGATACTTAATAAAAAAATTTTCAATTTTTTCAATTTCAATATATAGAAATGTAGTTCGGAGCACTTTGTGATTTTTAAAAAACAAATTTATTTTCAAAAAATACACTTATCACAACTAAGTGGAATTTAAATAGCAAAAATAGATTTTATTAACAGAACTTGTATAATAAAGATCTTGCTACAAAAAGTCGTTAAAATATGTGAGTAAACTGAATTTATAACTTCCTATTTGCTGATCATGCATCTAGGTCGGCTATCATCTTCCTTCTCGCTTATGGTTACATTTCTATATTTACAACGTTTATTGAAATGAGACTGTATTTTAATTTAACAATACAGAGCTTTTCAATCATATCTTGCAATTTTTCTGGGTATCTCTTTTTCACCGTCACTTTTTTCTTTTTCTTCATCATCTTCCATTCCTCCTTCTTCTATCTCTTCTTAGTCTTCTACTTCTTCATCTTCTTCATTTTCATTTTGTTGTTTTTCTAATTGTAATTGATCAAGTTCTTGATTCTTCGGAATCCTGAACATCAAGTTGATCAATATTAGAACAGTCATTAACGTTGTAACAGTTGGAAGACAAGTTAGTGCATTTTAACCCATGCTTTTTACAACTACACCGTAAAGTGTTACACATTTTTTGACAACTGCAAGAAATCTTTTTCAGCAAATCGTCTGGAATGAGTTTATATTCAGTGTACTTAGGCATTAAAATTCCTTCGCTGGACGTTTTCCAACCCCAATCGGTAGGATTTTTCTTATTTCCAAGGCAACTTTGAAGTTGTAGATAAGCCCTGAACGAATGCTCCCTTGCTGCTCATTCGGTAGGGGGTATTTCCTTTAATTTAAATGTTGACTTAATCGCCGCTTTTTGGTACATTTGGAATCGTAAGTCGTGCAGTGAAATATCTTTTTTACTGTACATTGATGGTGTCAATTTACATCCATTTGTACACACTAATTCTTTGCTAGCGTTTTCATCATAAAAAATATCTGCCAGCTCTGAGAAATGTTGTACTGATAGCAATGACTTTATTGATGACCTTTTCCAGTAAATTCCGATGTCGTGTCACACTCTGTAAAGCTGTGTAAGAATCCGATACATTTTCGGTGTGACTCATCTCTAAAGATATTCGAAGTGTAGTAAGACTCTGCTACAACATTGGTATCTGGTTTATAAAAATATATGCCTAGATTATTCATATTTAATTGATTTAACAAGACAAGTAGATCAATACCCCGACCAACGACTACAACAGTTGTGTTTTTTTCAACAATTTCAATTGAGGAGCTTACGTTCAGAAGCGGCTATATCCATTCAGAAAAAATGTTCAGGAATCGACGAAAACGTCTTATCGGTTCGCCTTAATACATAGGGATAGCAAATTTTTTTCATTTGTAGTGTTTTAGGAAAGTAGTTTGATGCAATTTGAAATTTTTTTCAAATGTTTTTGTAACAAATTGATTATTAATCTGGATATAGACGGTTTTGATAGCAAAGCTTTAAAAATTCTCAACAAAAAAAATAAACTGCTTAAAAAACATATTTTTATTATAAAACTGCAAAACCAAACATATTTTTATTAGGAAAATTCAACACAGAAATGAAAAACAAAAAAGAAACAAGAGAAACATAAAATATTTATATATGAAGAGCAGCTTCTTCATCTACACAGTCACATGACACATCCTATTCGCCCCCATCTTCTTCCTTGTCGCTAGTTTCTGTATCTGCATTACCAGAAATAAGTAAATCTTTATACCATTTTAGATCTGCTCGCGACATCCAATGTTCACCGAACAACTCTTTCAAAAGCTTTCTAAGACTATGTTTCTTCTTATCCGATAAATAGTTTCTGGGCTCTATTATGTTAAGAATCAGGTTGTTATCGTCTTTTCCTTTATCTGACGCGATTTATTTTCAGGTGCAAACCGATAATACAGATGTCTATTCACTTCAATCTTAGGATTTCGTTGATTTTTGTTACTTTTTGCGATAAAAATTCTTTTTGTTTCAGCAATTCCCTTAACCTTATTGTACACTTTCTCTAGTTCTTTTACATTATAAATTTTCCAGTCGTTTCCTACAATTTTCACTTGTCCGACTTCAGAATAATATTTAGAAAATATATCAGTATTTTTACTAAGCAACCTCTCCACTCTCCCAACATAACGATCAGTAGCCATGAAGCTATGTCCGCGGACTGGAAAAGTGATTGAGATGTCGGACAGACCGGAGACTTATTTTTAAGCCAAAACATAAGTGCGGGAACTATGTAGCAATTTTTGTTTTGGCCTGTACAGCCATCACAGAAAAGTCTTATTTTCTTAATTCTATCGTAGTCAAGAGAATATAGATGGCGAAGAAGCGCTGAGGCAATTTCTGTTGAGCCACGCCCAGCATAATCTTCAGTCCACACATAGAAAGTTGGATTATGCGAAGACAGCTCGACACAGCAAAATGCGTATAAACTTATCTGATGTGAGTAAAAGGCATCGCCAATAGCCGTCCGAAGTAGGGGCTGTATCTGCTGAAGGTCAAAGCAGAAACTTAAACTATTTTCTGGGGCTTCTTTGGCTAACTCATAAAAGGCAGCAGAACGTTTTCTATGTACGCGGTATTCCACTAGCAGCTGATTTCTAATTTCAGCTTTTGTCTCAAATTTGTACTGTTGTTTCAGTCACGTACATTTACTACACACATCTGAGGCGGGCGATGAAAACCCGATGTTAAAATCGTGTATAAACATTTTTCGGAACATAAAATATGATACCCGATTTTGTGGGTATTCCTGATTAAACAGTCTCCATAACTTGGCAACTGACAGACTTGCAGACAAGTATATTCTTTTAGACTTTTTCCTGTTAAAATGGCTACCGCATCCTTTTTGTCTCTTGAGAAAATGGCGAACACATTCTTTTTTTTTCTTCACTTTTTTGAGATTTACGATCACCGCCCCTATTTTCCTTCGGAACTCCACCTGCAAAGAGGACTTTTGCAGCAGTATTAACTCTTTGTTTGGAGATAATCAGTGTAGCAACAAAAAACTTTTGACACACCCGCGTTGCTTTGTTGTCACACTTAATAAAATACGAGGCACTGATATTCTTCAGGGAACCACATTAATACCATCCGATCTTCGACGAGCAATAGAAGCGACGGATAACATATGGCACAGTCTAATGTCTTGGTTAGTTTTGATCGAATCTGCATAAATGTTCTGCCTTAAAGTCTGAATGTGCTGTTTTTTAACTGTAGCACACTGAAATGATTTGCCATTATGTTGACAAGGCCGTCCGAATCGAATCAGTGCTGGGTCGGGGTAACCATATCTGTAAAATGCAAAAAAAACTTCTTGCACTACCGCTAAAAAGGCCATATTCATCTCAGATGAGACTCAACTCAAATCATACAGACGTATGTTTACAAATAAGTTACGGCTGTATTCATAAAAAAAGCGTACAACATGACAAGTAAAATGTCACTGACTCATAAGAATTACATTAAAAACTGTTAATGAGTCTAACCCGTTTGTATGCTTTTTTATGAATACAACTGTACATAAAAGCTATGTAACTAGTAAATCGTAGAATATATTTCAATTATTTCGTACACTGATAACTGTTTAGTCTGGCGTTTTGTCACATTTTTCATACGGCATCTAGAACCTTTATTTCCTTGCTCCACGGTAATAAGTTCTTCATCCATATTGCACGTGGATCGTCGTCAATTCCGAGATCAAACAAGCAATACTCTTCACCCCATTTAGATGGTAACTGGTAGTCAACGCGGGATCGTCAAAACAGATCTTACAGTCTTGCCAGATGCACCACTATGTTGCCGTATTTCTGAATATAAGGAATTATTGGATATAATCACCTTTGATCGCAAAAAGAGGATATAGCCAGTTTTGATGCAAAAGGTCGACATTATATGCGATTTTAAAATACAAATAGCCCGTTTTGGACGCAAATGATCGTACCAGTTGATAGATCTTGTGAAACTTAGCCGAAAATCGCAAAAAAAGCATATCGGCAAAAAGGGATATAGCTGCTTTTGAACGCAAGCTCCTCAATTGATGTCTTAATTATAAAATAATCAGCATCTTCTTCTGCTTGTACGCAAGTAAACCCAGCCGATTGCAATTCTAATTGTAACAATTTTATTAACTTGTTTTCATTTTTCTCGTTAGATAAGAATGCTTGAGGCGTAAATTGTATAATTATATGGTCTTGAAATTCATTCATATCGGGCACTATAGATGATTTTCTTCTTGATCGTTCATTTTCTTTAGTACCTATTCAAGCTGAAGCTGCTGACGTAGGATTACTTTTATCGGCATTAGGATAACCGTCAAAAATAATACAACTTCAACATATTTTATATACACTGTTTTTATATCTAAAACTGTATCATTTTTTGCCAGACCACTTTGTGAAGTAAAAATCCGCCATTAATAACATTAACGTAATGATAAAAATTTGGCAAAGAATTTAGATTTTTAAAATCTGCATACAATTCAGATTTTGTATTTTTTTTTATTCCATTTTCATTAAATAACGAAAGTTGTTAGGAGCTAGTTCATACTTTAAATAACTTTTCATATCGTTACTTCCTTTTATTTGCAAAGATAATCTTTGAAATAGCTAAAGCGGATTTATGAATTTTTTTTTACCATTTACTTTAATCGATGCTCTAGTAGTTTTGAGAGATAGTACTCGATTTTTTTCTGGAACGATACGCTCCCAAAATTTTGGCCTACAATCAATTCTAACGATTTCTTTCCAACCTCAAAAGCGTTATGGCAATTGATTGATTCGCCTCCAATTATACCAGAAAATATGAACATAATAAAGTAACACATTTTGATGGCTTATTACTCGAGAAAGGAAAAAGATATCGACGTGCAGTTTTCGCTAAACTTCTTATATTTCCTTCAAATTTTTATTGACATAGTTGCCAAATGTATATTTTTTCCCTAAAGCGCCGAAAAAAAATGACCGTTTTTGAAACGAAATTACCGGTTTATTTTAAACACAACCCCCTATATATAATACTTGTTTTATTGAAAAAAGTTGAGAATCAGCAGGGAAGCTTGTGTAAAAGTGTTCCCAAAATTCCATGAAAATTCCCAATTAACATGACGAAACTTATAAATTACTATTAAAAACAATACTAATAGTACTCACAAATATTTACATCCAGTTTTACTGCAAAAATTGTCAAAATTTCTCCTAGTTATTGGTATTGGAACTTCAGAGGAGTATTCCTGGGTCCAGAGGTGTTCATCCCAAGTCCAGAACAACAGGTCAGTGTTTATTTGAAATATTATTGGCCAATAATAAGAGTAAAAAACTCCTGAACTCAATTCAGTGTATAATTTCATGAAATCTATAAACTTTGCGGCAATGATCGATCTAAAAAAGAAAGAAAACGGACTTTATATAGTTAATCAATTAAACAAATCATTAATAATAATTAAAAAGGCCTAATTCAATGTAAATAAAAGCTTATACTTACGCCATTTTCTCATCTCATAAGATAAATGCATCATCAATTGTTCATATAATATTTCCATGTGTATATAAATCCTATAATTCTATTTCTTCCACAGCAATTTGTATGTTATATGTGTATATTTTCAACATAAATTCATCTATGTGATAACTCATTTAATTATATTCAACGACAACAAACGATGCTTATAAAATGAGCATATCTATGCTGAGTATCGTATTGTAAAAGTTATGTTCGTTTCACGTTTTAAACCACATGACTAGAGTTTAAGCATGCGCACAGGAGAATATATAAAATCAATAAATTCGTATAGGAAATCCATAGGCGTCGCAACTTATAAATATTAAATAAAAAAAAATTTCTTTAAAAATTAAATTTGTTTAAAAAGTAAAGTGTTTCTTTTTATTTAAATAAGTGAAATATATCTAAGAAAGCCAGGACTCAAAGAGTTTCATGCTCCCGAATAATACAATAATATAACAGAATAAAAAAATATATAAGGCTTGAAAACGCGTTTAGAAAAACATCTTTTTTTCGAAAAACATTAATTTCTCAGAAACCAATTAACTTACAGAAAACAAAAAAACGCAAATTACTTAGAAAAAAGTAAGATACATTTTCACCAAATTTGAAAATGTTTGGACGGTTTTTGGCAAAATGAATAATAAAAAACAGTTTTTTGCATTTTTCTCGGAAATTTTTAGGTTATGTCAAAAAATGGTTTATATAAAAGTTGTATATTTTTTAATTATCTACAACTTTTTTCGATAAAACCACTATTTACGCCGCAAATCGTGAAAAACCGCTTTTCGCCCCTTTCCACCCCCGCCCCTTCGTTAAGGAAAAGATCCATTCGTTAAATTTTTGACCCAGTATTTGTAATCACTTTTTCTACCTTTTCCCGTAGTGCATACCCTGTTCGGAATTTTTTCCAAAAACAGCCAGTTTTGGAAGTAGTTCTCCTGGCCTACATACCAAGGTTTATGAGGATAAGCATTTTGACAAGAATAATACCATTTCCCTTTGACTTCAAATGTTCGCTTCCATTCCTTATTATGTTTCTCTTTAATTTTTAATAATTTTAAGTATGGTAAATAATCATATTTATTTAATTTTATATCAGCAGGTGCATTTAATGTTCTACCTACTTTAGCCAATTTATCTGCCTCTGTATTCCCCAAAATCCCCTTACGGCCCGGTATCCATGCTAAAATTATTTTACACTTTGCCCTCTTGGTCTGTCTCAAGTATAAGACTTTTTGTTTGCAATACCAAGTGGCTATCACTTCCAAGTTTATTATTTTCAATTCCGCTTTGTGAGTCTGTAAAAATGATCACATTGTTTAGCTCCTTTTCAATGCATACCTCCACCAATTTATTTATTGCTATTTCTGCTGTGCATATTTGAGTGAAATTATGTAATCTTGTAGCAAACCTGTACTTTATGGATGGAATATATACCCCACAGCCAGCACTATGTGTTACAATATCAATGGACCTATCAGTATATATCCGAGTAAATGCTGAATATTTTTTTGAGAATTCATTTAAAAAACATTGATTATTATACACATCCTTACTCCCAAACTCCGATGAAATTACTCTAATTTGGTCCATTTGATTTTGTCAATACTAAATTGAAAGCAAGGTTTAGTCTCCGACTTATACATCTCACTTCTTTGTTTCTCCAATACCCTGTATTATTTTTGCATTTAAGCTCAAGATTACATAAAATTTGATTTAGTGAATTACCTAAGTCGCCTTCAATTTTCAAATAAAATTTTGTAGCTTGTGCTTTTCACGAAAAGTTTTTCTCTCGTTGCTCGAAGAAAATTTAATATCGTATGAAACTGCATAATATAATTGGGTAAAAAAAATTTCAAACCCGACTTTTCATCGTACAACTTTTAATATAGTCAGCTAACTTCGCAAATTTATTACATGAATTGTCCACATTGGCTTTAAAATGATCGTTATTGAAATTATGGGACTATGTGTGTACCAACAGATGTCTGCTCATCGTTGCGGAGGACCCATTCATCTCTATTTGGAAATAGGACGGTATAAGGCAGATTGTAGTTTACTGTTGGGGGCATTATATCAGAGGTCATTCCCAGAACACTATGACTTTTCCACCCAGTGAGGGACTATTACATTTGAATTTACGTTAGTCGTTCTATCAGAGACTGCGTGGTACAGAGAATTTTCAATTTTTAAAAATTTGCTGTAATGTATGGATAAAAATATTTTTTGTAATTTATCTATAAGAAGTTTTGATACAAAGTTGTTATGAAGTTCTAAAACCAAGCCAACTGCACGCTGTAACGTTTTTATTTTCCCTATATTTCGCCCTGCGAATTCGAATACAGTCAACAGCTGGATCTTCATGATATCGCTAGTGTTTCGCAACTGATCTCGCTCTGTAGGAAACTTGAGGAAAATAACCCCACCATCGCTCCCTCTTCTGGCCCAAAAGTTTGTTCCTGTCAGTCCCACGAGCAGGCTACTCATTCAAACAATACAAGATCGTCTGAACCACCTTGGGAAAATATTGTTACCCTACCGGAAGAAAAGAAAGTTACCTTTTCTCCTCATTTTTCTTCGTCTCAGCCCTCTTCATATCGCCCCCCTTCTACCGCAAAGAGTTCAGCCGAGAGCGCAATTAAGTGCTGGAACTGTGTTCAACCCGGACACACCTTTTCAGCATGTACCCAGTCCCGAAAGATGTTTTGCTCCCGATGTGGACAGCAAGGAGTTACTATCGCCAAATGTCCGAATTGTTCAAAAAACTAATTCTGATAGGACGCTCTATCGGTCGGCGTTTCCTCTCTACCAATCCTTTCGAAAAACTCCATTAGCGGAGCAATTCAGTCTCGAAATCTAATCAAATGTCCCCCGTTCCTTTCGTATCTTCTATAAATACCGTAATTCGTCCTGTAGAAACGTTATGGTCACAATGGCTCGAGCAAATCAGGAACTTTCACCGCACTCAATCGAAGACTTCTATCATTTTCCCTCAGAGTTCACTTGCCCTGGCAGACGAACCCACTAAGGATCAAATTTCGCCCATTCTCTTCCAGAAATCTTCGGACAACAGGCCATATGTTGAAATAAAAATTTTCAATCGCGTTTTCCTTGTTCTCATCGATACCGGTTGTACGACCACAGTTGTCGGCCGCCATGGCATACCGTTTCTCGAATCCAATAACTTGGAAATCCATTATTCCTCCCATAAAAATGTGGCATTGGCCGATGGGACCCATATTGAAGTCGTTGGTATGGTTGACCTACCGGTTGAGGCTAATGACAATTTCTATGTCATTAAGGCACTCGTCGTCCCGTATCTCCCAGTTTCTTTCATCGTCGACAATGATTTTGTCCGACAATTTTCGATTATTTTGAATTTTGTTAACGACACTTAGCAAGCTGTGCCTTCAGTCGACCATCTCACTTGTACCTCTTCCGATGTATCGTTACCTACCCTATGTTCTCTCGATAATCTGTCTCATAATCAACGGAAATTCCGTTTTTCGATTATATAACGATATCGATAGCGAACATGGTTTCGGCCGCACTCATAAGATTCAACTCACTATCGACACTGGCGATGCCAAGCCATTTAAGAAAAGACCTTTTCTTATGTCCCCATATATGTTGAAAATACTGAACCAAGAATTAAACGAAATGTTACGTTTAGGTGTGGTCCGCCCCTCCCAAAGTCCGTGGAGTTCTCGAGTATTACTCGTCAAAAAGAAAACGGGTGTGTACCGTTACTATTTTGACGGACTTCCCTTGAATGAAGTCACTAAACATGACTCTTATCCCTTTTACCCGATATCGATCGAATTTTGTTGCGTATGTTACGTGGTGCAAAATATATATCTTCTATATTGACCTCCGTAAGGCTTACTGGCAAATTCCCTTGGATAAATCGTCGTGTGAAAAGACTGCTTTTAGTATTACCGGCCGTGGTATTTTCGAATTTACTGTCGTTCCCTTTGGTTTGTGCAACAGCGCGCAGACACAGCAGCGTCTCGTAGATGCTATTTTCGGTCCACAGTACGAGCCAAATATCTTCTGTTATTTGGACGATATCATTATATGTACCCCCACTTTTGAAGACAACTTCTAGCAGAAGTTCCCGATAAATTAAAGGAGGCTAATTTAGTCGTGAATGTTAGGAAGTGTGAATTCTTTAAATTGAGCCTCAAATTTTTGGGTTATATCGTAGGTGACAATTCTCTGAGGACTGACCCCGAAAAAGTATCCGCGATGATTAATTACCCCCGTCCGACTACCGCTACCGAGATAAAACGATTTATGGGACTTTGCTACTGGTATCGACGTTTTATCAAAGACTTTTCTACTTTAGTTTCCCCGATAAAATATTTGTTGAAAGGCAAGAAGAAATCGCAAAATATCGAATGGAATCCGGATGCTGAAACATCCTTCCTGAAGATTAAAGAAGCCCTTATTTCTTCCTCTGTTCTAGCTCAACCTGACTTTTATCTCCCATTTGTTATACAGTGTGACTCTGGTGCAGGCGCAGTTCTCACACAAGATTTTGATGGTGGCGAAAGAGTTATCGCTTATGTTAGTCGCTCCTTGTCTCGTACCGAACGTAAGTATTTCGTTACTGAGCGCGAATGTGGCAGTGATATTCGCAATTGAGAAATTCCGTCCCTATGTAGAATGTGTTCATTTCACGCTGATCACCGATCACCATTCTCTCCTTTGGCTCAGCAATCTCCAAAACCCTTCCGGCAAATTAGCCCGTTGGTCGATGCGTCTCAGACAGCACAATTTCCAATTAGTTCATCGAAAAGGAACCTCCCATTTAGTATCTGACGCCTTAAGCAGTATGTATTCCGAGGATGTCACTCCAAATTCCACTATCGATGCCGTCCGTGATCCCGTTACCGACCCCACTACTTGGAAGAAAGAGATCCATTTCTTGGAGGTCAACATCGATAAGGTTGACCCGTGGTACGAAAATCTTCGCACTAAGATCTCGAATTCTTCTAGTAGTTACTCCCAATGGAAATTAGAAAACGACGGTCTTCAAATTCATTCCGTCTACTCTCCCCTTCTAGACCAATGAAGTTGAATGGAAATATCTCGTCCCTAAGTCCCAGAGATTCGATATTATGAGATCCCTCCACTTAGGTTTTTTTAAGACTCTAGCTCGTGTTCAAGAACATTTCTATTGGTCAAAAATGCGCCGCGACGTGCGAAATTATGTACGTTCATGCCTCGTGTGCGTTGCCCAAAAATTCCTGAATACCCCCAATCCGGTTTGATGGGCCGTGAAAAGAAAGCGGAATTCACATATCAAATACTAGCTTTAGATCTTATCGGTCCCCTTCCTCAATCTAAAAAAGGTTATACTTGGCTCCTCGTGGTAGGAGATTGGTTTATCCTACTTCAACCCCTTCGGAAAGCTTCAGCCACGAATATCGTCAATTTTCTAGAAAACCAAGTCTTTCTTATGTTCGGTGTCCCGCAATATGTTATTTGTGATAATACCACTAATTTGAATGGTGCTCTTCTCAAAAATCTATATAAGCGATATTAGGTACAAAAACTTTGGTTTAATGCCGTGTACTCTCCGTAATGTAATTTTGTTGAGCGTAGCAATCGCACTATCGGAACCGCTATTAGGTGTTACATTGAGAAACACACTAATTGAGATAGTGAAATACCCAAAATAAGGCAAGCTCTGAATACCGCCAAACATGAAGTGGCGAACCACACTCCCGCGTTCCTTAACTTCGCTCGTCACGTTCCATTATCTGGAAAATACTATGGAACTAGTCCCGATACCGCAAAAAATATTGAGATCTTACCTAGTGATCGCGACACTTATGCCGGCGAAATCGAAGGTCTGACTCAGGTATTTAGGCAAGTAACTTCTAATTTGCATCGTGCATACGAGCGGAGTGCGAAAAGTTGCAACTTAAGGAGGCGCCCTGTATCTTACAAGGCAGGCGATAAGGTGTGGCGTCGTAACAAAGTTTTGTCCAGCGCTGCCAACCAGTTCGCGGCTAAACTAGCGCCGAAATATATTCTGTGTGCCATCAGAGAAAAACTCTCTAATCTAGTCTAGAAGGCCCAAATGGTTCCAAAGCTGGTAACTGGCACGTTAAAGATTTGAAGTCGTTCAATACTTTTGATCCCGAAGGTCTTGACGCGAGCTCGGATACTGAGGAAAATTGTCTCACCGCATTCTCTTCTAGTATCGTATACTGTCCCGCATATTTTCTATGAATTGCCGCTACCGACTATCGTTCTGTTTGTTTCGACAATCCTGTCGAGTATCGTATCGTTTCTTGCCGATAACTTTATCGGATCACTTATCGTTGCCGTCGACGATTTTTGGTTAACTTTCATAAAATAAACCCACGACTCTTAGCTCTCCAACCAAAACAAGAGTGCCGTTCGCATACGTCTTAATTGTTTATCGCCCAGTATCGTTTCAAATAATAATACGTCATCTTGATCCTATCCAAGGAAACTTTGAGAAATTGGTGCCGAACAGTTAAGACGGTAACAAAGTGGTGTTTTCTTTTCTAGAATACTGTAAAGATTTGTTCTGTTTGTGACCAGTAAAAGCTTGAATCACATGTTGACACAAAATAGAAGATGATTTAAATTTGCTTTTGTCATCTTGTTCGGTTGTACTCTCGGCTGTTTCTGGAGAATTGACTTTAGTTATGTTTCTAGGTCGAAGCAAAAGTGCTTGAAAAAAATTAAATGCATCGGTGGGTCTTCAGTCATTAAAGTTACCGTTAAATTGCCAGTTTGACACGTTCTCGATTTCTTGTCTTAGAAGTCTGGCTACATCATAGATTTTATTTAAGGACCTCTGTTTCGGCCCAGATATTTCTGTTGTTATAGTTTTATCAACCGTTTCACATAGCGCAATTTGCTCAGGACTGGTAGTATTTTTTGGCTTTTTAAACAAAATATCGGGAATATTTTCTTCAAAAATACTTTTCAAAATAGGTTTACAGTTTTAATTTTTTGTAATTACAATATTAGACTCGGATAATATAGGCAAGTTAAGTTTATATGGATTATGTATGTGCTAAAACTATTTCACCTTAATTTGTTTATAATTACTGTTTATTTGACGATTATATATCTATAAAGATTAAACAGAGTTATGATGGTTGCACATCTAAAGAAAAGTAGCTGTATTTTTCTTAAAATGTGTTTGCCAAAATGCCAACCTCACGAAAATGGATCTCCAGATCATCCTTTAACTGAATTTAATCACAAAAACATTTCAGCACAAAATCCATGCGTGGCCTCTTTTTTGGCCCGTTGAAAATGCACTATATCTCCTCTCTGGAGACAGTTTACTCTCTTTATTCTGATAGTTGGTCTTGTCAGCGCCACAAGCAGGGTAAAAAATAGGAAATGGAAAACATTGACAGCAAAAACCATTAGCTTTGTCATTTTACTGTGATAATTTGTATGATAAAATAGGAAGTGCAATATGTTTGGTAGTATACATGAAACTTTAATCAAGTGTAATATTTTATTGTTTTATTTCATTACATATGTGAAAATAGTAAACAAATAAGTATTCTAACATTTGTTCATGAAAATTATATGTACAAGTTTTTTAGACGGAAATTAAAATGACGCCAATTTAAAATGTCTACACTGAAATAACAGTGTAGAAATGTAATACAAAAAAAGGAAACTTAATATATTACTCATATTAATACTTGATGTCTGATAATGTATATTTTATGCAACGCCTATGAGTTTTCTTAGTGGAGCAAAATATAACAAAATATGCAATAACACATACTGTTCTCATAAATTTAATAAATACTTTTCTTCAATTAACTGATATATGATTTATTGGAAAAATTTAAGAAATTATTAGTTTTCAGAAATTGATTACAGAATAATAGTATTTCATATAAAAATTTACATAATTACTTTTCGTATCACTTTATTTCTTCAATGTTTTATTAATCACCAACATAAGCTGTACTACTTTCATTATTACCTTTATATTGATAAAATGTTTGTGATAAGAAAATAAATGCAATAATTTGAACGATCTCCAAAACCTTTTAAGTATCTACTATCAACAAATGTTGCGATAAATTATTAAGATTCATGCTATTTTACAAAACGGCACAAAATATGAAACAAAACAATCACATAATTTAAAGAATCCAAATAATATAATTTCTTGGTACCACTACAAATAAAGTTTTTCCAATTACTATCATTTATCATACTCTCTAATAGTAAAGTAAGAAATTTCAAAATATACAATAAAACTGTACGATTAATAGGTCCTGAGAAACATTTAACTAACACTGTTAAATCTGTATTGTAAAAAGTATTTCAAAAACATGGTATTTTTTAGTTGGTAGCATTTAAATCAAAGGTATTCTACAGCCCAGTCGAGCATTGAGAATCTTGAATCTTCCCAATATTCACGCAAATACAATCATAATAAAAAGAAATAACAAAATACTGAGGAGATAACAGAGTCTGTGGAGTACATAAGATTGAAATAAGGTACGTGGTACAAGAGATCAAAAGATGGAGAAACATAAAAAGAAAAAAATAGTAATACTTGGCCATTCGGCATCTTTCATAAAGAACCACTGACACGTTAGTGCAGTCGGTATTCTCTTGCATTGAGATAAAAATAGCGACATAATGCAATCTTCGAAGCCCTAGCAGTTTAGTATTTAAAAATAATACTAATAAATAATAACATACTATTAATAACTAGAAGCCGCTCAGTCAATAGATATTTTGAAGTCAAATACGTACTAAAATGGTTGTGATGTACACAGCAGCAGCTGTTCTCTGGAAGTGTAAATAATGTGGTTTGGGAACTAAGTAATAGTTATGTCTTATGCATCCTTTTTTTCATAGTAGTTTTGTACTGTTCGAACTTTTTTAACCCCATTAATATCATTGCCCTCTCATTCCCGACCTGCACATAAATGAAGATAGGCGATAACAAGCAGCCAGTGCCTAGCGAAGAAGAAATTTAGCTCACAATATACAGGAAGTTACATACATCTATATCTTGCAACTACAAGAAATTCTTGGTGAGAGCTAAAAATTCTACTCTACTCTCGATGTACAATGTATACTTTTTGTAATAAAGTATGCTAGTGTTGTATAGAAAATTGATATATACTAAACGAATGTTACCAGTGGCGTAGCCAAGGGGGGTCCGGGGGTCTTGATTGTTTTTCAATTTTAGCAAACGAAACAATGGGTGTTTCTGGTAAAGAGCAATTTTCATTTTGTGTTCAATACGTTACAAATGATGCTAAACCTTCTATTATGGGATGGCTAACTGTTGTTTACAACATTAAATGACCCAACAGTCTTAAATAAACATCAATTTAGGACTGAATCTGACTATAACAGTAGGTCAAGGGTATGATGGTTGCTCAACATTTAGTGGCCACATTACTGGAGTTCGCCAGCGTTTCCAGGAATTGTACCCAAAAGCTATGTATGTACATTGTGTAGCTCACCGGTTGAACTTGGTATTGAATGATTTGCTTGATTTGTAAGAAACTGTCTTGGTGTTGTTGGCCAAGTGTCTAACATGTTTAGAAATAATTTACTGGCCAGTGACGTTTCAAAGAAGAATATTACTTCCTTAGGGCCTGAGAGTAAAAAGACGCGTCTATTACATATGTGTGACACACGATTTATAGAACGCCAGGATCCAGTTAATACATTTCTTGAGCTCTTCCAGCTGTAGTAATTAGGGCGGAAGAGGTATCTCAAACAAAACGAGAAATTTCATCAACAGCTTCGAATTCGCTTGCAGGTGTTGAAAAGTGGGTTTTTAGTTGGACTGGTTATTTGTGAATATTTATTTAATACAACATTACCCCTTGCAAAGTACCTACAAAGCCTCGATTGCGACTTGTCTTCAGTACTAAAATACGCTGATGATGTGCCTACTTTGAAAGGTTTGCGTCAGCATAAGCCTACCAGCAAGACAAAAGAATCTGATGGCAGAGTCACTAGCACATGAACACTTTGACGCTGACATCACTGTACCTCGTCAAGTTACCCAACAAACAAAAAGAGAAAATCATCCTCAACCTGAATATTACTATAGGAGGTCAATGTTTATACCTTGTGTGGACACATTTATTACGGGGCTCGTGGATAGCTTTGGAAAAAACAGGAATATTTTGGAAGGTTTTGACGCCCTACTACCAAAGAATACAAAACCATCTAATGTAATGATACTGCATAAGCTTAACATTTACTATAACAACAGAGTCAACTATTGACACTGAATATTTACTTTGGTGTAAGAAATGGGAAAACTTAAATAAATCAGACAGACCAAAAAAAAGTTATGGCTACTTTGGACATCTGTAATAAGTCCTTCTATCCTAATATTTACTACCTACTACGAGGGCTTGCAACACTGCCTGTTTCAACTTGCGAAGTTGAAAGATCTCTTTCTTCGTTGTAAATAATAAACTGCTACCTCAGAAATTCCATGGAAAATAAACGTCTGACGGAATTAGCTCTGCTGTCAACCTATTATCCAGTATCGATCACTGCTGATGAAGTACTTGACACAATGGCAAGAAATAAAATACGAATAATTTTATAATGTTAGTTCATACATGACAGCTGAAGAAGTACCTGATACAATGGCAACAAAGGAGCAAAAAATTATTTCATATTTAGTATTGATTTGAACTTTTATTTTATCGATTTCTGCATTAATATTAAAATCATTAATTTAAAAAGTTTCTTGATTTCATTTTTAAGTCTATTTACATATATATTTACAACAGTAACTGTATTTTAAATATAATTAAACTACTATACCCTTACTTGTTTGTAAAAATTTCACCCCTCTCTCAAACTCAAAACAACCAACCAACTACACTCGATCCTTACTCCCCAAACTCACGGTGTCAGATCCCAACAAAATAATTTTCTGGCTACGCCACTGAATGTTACAGTTTATTAGTATTATTTAAATAGTATTTCATATTTTATTTGTTTTATCATTGGTTAAAACAAACCAAATGACTAATTTAACATTATATTTTTATGTATTTGGAAATTAATTATTCCTTTACTGAGTTGCTGTTACTTTCTGATTCAGCAAACAATTTTATAACCATCTTTATTATGAAAATTAAATGCTACATCAACTTACACTTATGCTACCTATAGTATATTTGATTAATTGATAGAACGAACATTGTTTCAATAATCATTTAGTGTCAATTGAAAATTTACACATTTTTATATTTTGGTTGAAGAATCAAGAGATACATTCAAAATTTTGAAATTAAATAAAGTTTGCTTACATATACCGTTTGCAAATATTGCATCCTAAATAATTGAAATCAAGTTTTAAATATACACGAAATACTATATTAACTATTAGAACGTTTATCATATTTACCACATTTTTTAAAATTGAAAATATAACATTTTTATCTGTAACGAAATATTTGTTACATGGGCAGCAATTCTCCATTAAGGAATATTTTAAATTTTACTCCATTAAATAACAACTATATATTTTTTTTAATTCCATTTGTGTTGCACAAAAAATACTAAGGCTTTGGTTTGGAGCATAATTAATTTACATTTTGTAACTGGCAATTGAATATTGACCAAATACCAAAGTAGCAAACAGCAAAAAGAAAAAGCAAAAAAGTAACAAATATAAGCAATGTTAGAATACTCAATTAATTTAAAATAGAATATAGTACATTTCAATATACGAGATTCTTTGTACACAACAAAAATGTTAGTTTATAACATATTTTTCCATAGGTACAGACATATCCAAACTAAATAGCATGAAAATTATCAATACTAAATCTTCCGCAGAATTGGCTAACAAAACGAATAAAAACTCGCATTAAAAGCAAAAAGTAACAGAACAACACCCAAATTCGACAAATACATTAATTCAAGAATTATTCCGTATAAAATAGACTTGCAAATCCTTCAAATAATAAAATACTACAAACCCTGCTATCACAAAAATTTTCGAGGACAATTGCCCTAACATGTATTGTACACATATATTATACATGGAGTTGAATATTTATTATCTATTTTGTGAGTTGGATTTTCAATTTTTGTAGCAATCTCTGCTTCGTGTCATCGGCTTGTTACCAATCCTAGATTTGGTTTAAATATTTGAGCCAAAATTAGACGGTCGATGTCGACATGGGCGTGGTTAGAAAATGTTCTAAAATATATAAAAGTAACTATTATCAGACGAATCTCATAATTATTTATATAAAAAATGAGAAAACTTGTGGCATTTTTTCGAGATTGAAAATATAATGATCTCCAGATTGAAAACGATTGGTAGTAGAATTTATTAATGCTCTGTAAGAGAAAGAAAAATGCTTTTTGAAATATATCGAAATAAGAAGAATAACACTTTACAATGCGAAAAGAAGAACTCATTAAATAAAACACATTTGTATGTGCTAGTTATAGCATAGCTAATAAAACAATGTATTAAGAAAAGATACATGTTATTTCAAAACATTTGTTGTCGTTAAATATGTACTGCCATTCAAGGCGTACTAATATTTTAGTTTTAACCTATAACTCATGGAATTCGTTTTAAATAACATTTTGCTCAAAGCTTCCATGCCTTTTATTTGTCCATATATAACTAACATCAACTCTTAATTTGTTTCTACTTTGGCTTTCTTGCAATAATGTATATATGGTATCACAAACTGATGATACCTCAAGTTCACATTAGCATTACAAATCATTAAAATCTAATTAATGACCTGTTTACTAGATTTTTTTAGTACGGTTTCAAACATTGGTAACTTTTCTGATCCTAAATTTTGAAAAAAAAAGTTTGGATACTTTTCTGATACAACAAAAGCCGAAATCTTAAACGTAATAGAAATATGAAAAAGTTGGATTAATCAAATAAATACTTTGGATCGAAAGATCATTGTTGGTTTTTCAACTGAGATAGAAATATTATATACACATAACATCAAAAATTACTTCCAAAGGAGTAGACATGAATCCTCAGTAGTTTTTGTTTCATTAAAATTAACAGTACTATTCTTAAAACGGTAGGGCAATAAAAGCTAAATTGCTTGTTCAATTGAGTAAAATTTCAAATTTTTGATTGTTTTTATCATATAAAAATACCTAATGTATATTTCACAGAAGTCTCATCACTAGGAGAGACCGGGGATGATTTGGACACGTGGATGTAATGGATAAGTTCAAATTTCCCTCCTAAATAGAAGCTTCAACGTTGTGTTTTATATTTCTGATCCTTAACAGTGTTGCCATACGTACGGTAATTACCGTACATATACGGTAATTCGACCAAAAGTACGATATACGGTCCAAAACTCAAGACCGTACGTAAATGTACGATAATTGGATAATTTCATTACAATCGTAAAAACTAAATAGTAAATATGCGTTTTTGATTTTTTTGTATTTCCCAATACTTCGTATTCCAGCAAAATAGTGACTGCTATAATTTATAAAGGCAAAATGATGTCACAGATATCATTTTAATGTGATTTGCTTCCGTAATTACATATTTTTAAACCGGTAAATTCTATTTCTTCCGCAAATAGACATAGTGTTCCTACATTAGCTCCAATACTTAAATTAACACGACTGTATACTGCAGACAATGAACAATTAATCGATGAAGAATGGAGGTTATTACCCAATTATGTATTTGACCACAAAGTGGACAAGTTTTCACAGATGAAATGGAAAAAGCACTGGACGAATATTCATTGTAATGCCAAAAAATGTTTTATGGGTCACTTCAAAAAAGCCAGGCAATTATCTCATCAATATGCTGAACATAACTGCTTAAAATATCATGGAAGGAGAAATATCAAGATGGTGAGGATTGGTTTTCTGGTTTCATGAAGCGACAATCCAATTTATCCATAAGAAAACCGGAAACAACCTCTTTAGCCAGAATGACAGCTTTCAACAAAACGACAGTTAAGGAGTTCTTCGATAATTTGGAAAATATTAAAATCAGAAAAAAAACTTCAAGCAGCTGATATCTTTAACCTTGACGAAACTGGCGTAACGGCAGTACCTTCCGTTGAAAAGGTTATTTGACAGAAAAGAGAAAAGAAGGTCAGCTAATAAATATGGTGTAGGTATTTAATATGTTTCACCTACCGACTGTTCTCATTTCAAGTGGGTCAGGTCACATCAAGAGAGAGATGAGAATTAGTAACACAAGTTGCTATAATTTGTGCCAACGGAAATGCCTTACCTCCAGTTGTGTTTCCACGAGTGAGATTTGATGAGAACCGGATGATATCAGGAACAACTCCAGGATCCCTAGGACTAGTCCAGAAGTCGGGCTGGATGACGACAGAAAATTTTATTAAAGCTCTAAGCTTTTTTAAACACACACATTAGCACATTAGCGTAGAGTGTATAAATTATTGTCGAGAAAACGGCATTACGATTCTTACGCTTCCACCTCACACACCAAACCGCCTCCAACCATTGGATCGCTGTGTGTTTGGACCATTTAAAAAATATTTCAGAAAAGCAGTTCACACATGGATGATAAATAATCCAAATGAAACGATCTCAATATACTCATTACCTGAGCTTTGCTGCAAAGCCTGGGACAGAGCAACAACCCCTGAAAATGTAAAATCGGGTTATTTAAAATGTGGTATATCACCATTCGATAGGAACATTTTTCATAACTACGATTTTCTGTGCTCTTCAGTCTCAGATCGTCCAATACCTTTTTCAGCACCCCTTATAGAAGCAGGTGAGACGGAAACCACTCCAGTTTCTTCCACTGAAACAATCCCGGTGGAAACTTTCTACTCTACCCCCTCAACGTCAACTACTGAATTTCCTTCAACGACTCCTAAGTCATCGCAGTCAGGTTTCTTCATTTCTCCAGAACAAATATGTCCCTTTCTTAAAGCTAAATCAAGAAAGGAAAATAAAAAAAGAGGTCGGAAGCGAGGAAAATCTATGATCGCGACAGATACACCTGAAAAGGAAGCGTTGGAGGAAAAAGAAAGGAATTGTAATGAAAAGAAAGTCAAAGCAATAAAGAAGAAAGTTTTTGAGGAATCATCCGATGAAGAAATTGGAGACATTATCACAAAAGATTCTTCTTCAGAATATGAAGAAACTGAAGAGGATGATGACGTTCGTACAAATTTAGAAGGCGACTTTATAGTTGTGAAAGTTTCGTCAAAAAAGGGTAAGTTCTCAATGAACTATGTGGCTAGAGTTGAAAAAAGATTACAGGAAGGTTTTGAAGTGAAGTTCTTCAAGAGACTGATTCCCTCCAATTGGTTTCAAATGACATTAGAAGAATCTTCTTTCGTAACTTTCCAGAAAGTTATTTTGATTTTGCCAAAGGCAATAGAAGACACCCACACAAGATTCAAAAACATGTTTTATTTTACTACAGATTTCTCTGCATTATCTCTACAATAAGTTTTTCAATACTATTTGGAACCTAAATTACGTTTTAGTTTATATAATTACACGATATTGACAGGTTGTTGTAGTTTTTTTTTAATTTTAACTACATGTCCACTGTATCCCCCGAATACGTCCAAAGTAACCCCATACTCGGGGCAATTTGGTCAGAGGAGGTAGGTCTACTTTAGTGATAATTTGAAGAAACGGTTCAGCTTAGGCAATCACAAAAACTATATATAAAAGCTGAATAATAGCTTTTAACAATAATCTATGAACGGGCATCATTAATTACTAAATAAAAAATTTACAGCATTCAATTCAAAAAGTGTCCATTACTTCCCCGGTCACCCTATTCAACTCCCAACATTTTGGAGTTGATAACAAAATTGGTTGAATCAATTACAGCTGTTAGTCAACAACATTTTGAAGTATAGTGGATTCAAAGTAAAGTGTACATAATATTTCTCTCAGAATATTATATTCGCATTTATTTGTAAAATATGTAGAAAACTAAAATAATCATTATATACTTTTTATTTCAATGTACTAGTAGGAAGTAAAAGAGGTTTGCCACTTTGGTATATAGAAAATAATATTCTAAAATAATAATACAAAAAATTGTTACTTTAATAAATTAGGAACCAAGTGCTTATAAATATTAAATTACTAAATTACATAATTATTGCCAATAATAATAAAATGTTTGGAGACATTTATTATTGGAATATAATTACTCATTATCTACATTTATACAAACAGAAGGCAGTTGTCGACAAAACTTTATTAATCAAAAATTACAATAATTCTACTTTTATATGTTACTCATTATCATAAAATAAGAACTTTTGTACTTTTTTAAGGACACTTGCCGACTGACTGAATCTGGAAAGTAATAACAAGTTAACAATAACGAAGTGTTAGCGAGGCTTGATCAACAAATACATCCGGGAATGTAGTATATTTTATTTAGAAGTGGCTAGTTGTCCCAAAACTCAACATGCCATGAAAACCAATGGTAATTTTTTTGAGTTAAAGGATTCTCTCCATATACGAAAAATATTACTGTTCTACAGTAATCAGACTAGTCATTTTTAAAATGAAATTTATTGGGTAGCAGCAGGGGAAATTATTTTATGCTCAAAAATGTTTTAATGCCACCAGTTTTATCAAAAAGTGTTTTAGTGTTTCCCCTTAGTATTTTGGAAGCTCCTTTCAAATATTTTTTATTCAGTTAATATATCAAAAATCTACAGCTGTCTACGGCAGCAAATAGCTTAATAAAAGCATTCATGATCTGGTAGTATTTCAGAACTGCAGCTAACAGAATAAGAATATATTTTATAATATTCAATAGACACATTTAAGAAGAAAATAATTTGGGAGCTGCAAGATGTGATCTGCTGCAGAAAGAAATTAAGAGATAAATATTGGGATATAAATACTGAGAATTTCATTAATCGATAAAAGAGACGAGAAAGGCAAAAACGAAGATGGGAAAAACTCTATAAACCTAACTGGGAATGTAAAAATAAGAAAAAAAGGGAGATATCTGAATAGAGAAGTATAGGGATTCAGACAACAATTTAAGAGAAAATATAAGGATCAGGAATATTTTAAATTGTGTTTTTTGAAAAGTTTATTTTCAAATTCTGTTCTTTATTGGTGATTACTAGTTTATATGAATGTTAAAACAAAACAGATTAATTAAGCACAAACTTGAATATATGAATTAAAAAAATTATTATAAGATTTGCTGCTAGATAAAATGCTCTTGTGTTAGTGTCTGTCTAAATTCATTATTCAAACTAGGTAGTTGTTGATTCAAGAAGTTCAATATTAACCAATTAAAAATAAAACAATAATAGAAATAACAATTTATTTTGAAAATAAATAGAAATTTTGATTTTTTATTATATAGACAATAGATTTTTATATAAAACTAGTAAAAAGTTATCAATGTTACCCAATTATGTAAATCGATTAAACAATCCAATTTCCTTTATTCGTAGATTTTACAATATTCTAACAAAATCAATTTTGTTCCATGAATGATTTAAAATTGAATATTTTTAAAACCAATCTATTACAAATTCGATTTTTAATCGATTATTATCAACTGATTAATGTAAAAAATAGATTATGGAAATTCGAATGAACTATAATTTAAAATAGAAATTCATAATTACCATTCAACAGATAGATATATTTATTCAGACACAAACTGTTTTGAAGTAAATTTTTGACATTAATCAATATTTGATAGCTGAGCAGAAAAGGAGATTAATTTAAATAATTTCAAATTTATTTTTATATCAAATGAAGAGGAAAATTTATCAGTTTCATAAAATGAAAATTTATTATTTTAATGTTTTAGTTCCCTTAATATAAAACCATCATCAGAATTCAACATGACAAATATTACATAACATTAAAATCCAATAAATTCAACTAAAACATACAAATTTTATTTTTGTAAGTTTTAGTTAAATTAATTGTATTATGGACCTTTAGTTTCTGATAATGATTTCATAAATGATAAACTGAAACATTCAGTTTTAATAGATTCATCACGTTATTCCTTATGTTATGTCTTTTTACAGATTAGGTTTTTAGTACTGCTAGTTTAAGCTTTTTGAAAACTAGTCACTTCTATTATTTTTAACACAAGTAAAAAAATGATAATTTAAAATCATTCAATCCGCACAGTACAAGACATACATAACTGAATTTATACAATTGCATTTATTAAAATACCTCCTAAGAGGTATATATTTACAATGTTGAATAACTTACATAACTTAGTTCAGACTTATATATATCAGACTTGCTGTACAAATTACACTGTTTTGAATACAGTTTTTGCTTACTACGAGACTAATATTGTCATAGCTAGCAAGGAGTGATTGATTGCTATTGAAAAATTTTGTACCACTCAAAACATGTGTACCTGACCAAAAGTTTTCTAGAAACAGGTACCACTAAATAGTGAGACGGCAATCTATTAGAAAATGTGGAAGACACCAGTCCCTACAATATTGTTTGTTTTGTTTATTGTAATTTAGTAAAGTGAAAACAATTTTAATAGCCAGTTATGTAGTTCTGTATACAAGTTCATGTTATATTTAGCATTAATCACTCACTCACTGAACTGCATATCTGGCATTTTATAACAAAGGTATGAGATGTATGGTTTTGGCTACATTTTCCTCTCAGTTTCATTCAAAAGTAGATTAGCAAATTTATATATTAAACAATATAAGCGATAGCCAGGGAAACAAATAAAGTCAGCGGTTAAGAAATATTTTTATTTATTTATTTTACTCTGTATGCACATAATAACTGAATATACCGAATGAACTTTCTGTGATGTAAAAATGCAATTTTCGGTACCTTATGAAAATTTTATTTCAACCAATTGACACATTTTTAATAAGAGGATGTAAAACCAAAATGTTTCATCTTTGGCGATGTTTAATTCTTATTTTGTATAGATACATATCTTTCATGTGAAAATAGTTTTTAATTGGAAATATTCTATTTTGTACAGAGTCAAACAGGAAAAAATCGCTCCTTCTATTTTCAAGTAATGGGAAATGAGTCACTGCCAACTGAAAGTAGTTCTGTATAATCTGCATTTATATATAGATATTTTACACCACAAAAATTCCCAACATGACACTGTGGATGGTTCATACTTTGTGAAAATGTAATAAATTCATATAAATAAAAAAGTTATGAATAATTATATCAAAACCAATTCATCACACATCCAAATTTTCTTTACAATTTTAAAAATCTAAAGTATTGTCTTCCATGTCCCGCATAAACCATTAACAAGTTCAGACACAATAATGTAGGAAATGGTGGCTTTAATTGCAATATAATTTCTTAACAGATTGCAGTCTCACAAAAAGCCGAAAAATAAAATTTATTAATGTTACATTATTAAACATTATTTTATTAATATAATTTGGGTGCCAAAGTATTGACATTCATAAATTGCAGAACATAAAGCTGCACTGTGTATATAAAAATAAAATAAGTTACTTAGCAAAGCTGCATATAACAAAGTGCTATTCACTTCTTTTTTTTTCAACAAAAAAGTTTTATACAAGGTATAAATTTGGTTTATTCACTGTTAATCCACTAAATACAAGTAGGTATGCACTATAAAAGCCGATATCACTATCAATTTTAAATAGCAGCACAGGGTATCATAATAAAAGTTGGAGACTTTCAACTTCAGTGAATTTCAAAAGTGTAGAATTTTTATTTTTTTCTGACAATTGATAAATAAAGACCAGAAAAATAAACATGTAATAATTAGAATAATAATCAAAATGACAATGTCATATTTTCAACAGTTATTGAGTATCTGAAGTTCGAAGATATCCAATTTTTAGTGGGACAGCCTGACATAAAAATAAAGGACAGATATCAAAAAAATATATATATTTGAAATTTTATCAAACATAAAATTAATCACCAAAGTTCTTAGAAACCAAACATAATAAGAAAAAGTCAAGATATCATTTATTGCTGTAATACTTTAAATTAAACAGAATTAAAATATGTCCAAAGCTAAGTTTCTAAGGCCCATGGAAATAATCTTATGATTAATAAAAAATAAATAAACATCATTTGAAATGGCTATCCTTTATTGCTAGCTATGCACTAACACATTATGGTTCGTTCGAAGTAGGCAGTAGCGTCGTTACTTGTTGCAGTTCGATTTTACTATCTCGTTCCTTCATATCTCCCCTATCCTGCACTCGAATGGGAAGATCTGTTGAAGATGGAGGTTGGTTCGTTCGCCATCGAGCACCAAACGTTGGTGTATTTACAGCTGTCGTTATACTATCTACACAGTCCGTACCAGTCCTACTCGCTTTGGCGCGACGTTTGTAGTGCAAATACACTACAATACACAATATCACTACTGAAAACACAGCTATTGTTGCTCCCCCCGCTATACTTGCTGTTTCTAGCATTTGTTGAGTTGCTGTAACAAAGAAAGTATACATTAGTTATTAAATTTGTGATGTTTTAAAACAATAATAACTAAAAATTAATATGATTCAAGTTCATGTTCTAACTGTCACAGTGGCTTATATAAAATAAATGGTTTTAAAGATCAAAACTAACTTTTCCGCATTTGTGAGACACTCTGAACATTATCCCATGATAAAATTGTCACTTGTATACATTTCGGAAGCTGTATCGTGTTAACAAACTGAAATTTCTCAAAAAAATAACCAAAAATGTTGTATATATGGAATTATAGGATGCGTTATACTCGCTCTAGTGAGCTGAAAACCGATATGGTTCATCTGTGACACACACTGAAGAATATACAATTATAATATTGGTCACTTGTATACACTCCGGAGGCTGTATCGTGCTAACTACCCGAAATTTCTCTAAAAATTACCAAAAAAGTGGCCCTTCTAGTGCCATTCCACCCGTTGTACTGTCTCCAGTGAGATGAAAATCAATAGAGTTCATCTATATGACACCCTCAACAATATCCAATCATAAAATTGGTCACTTGTAAGCACTCCAGAGGCTGTATTGTACTAACAAACTTATAATTTTCCGAAAATGACAAAAATTTGGTACTCCAAGTACCATAGCACCCGTTGTATTGGCTCTAGTGAGCTGAAAATCAATAGAGTTCATCTGTGAGACGCTCGGAACAATATCCAATAATACAATTGGTCACTTATATACAGTCCGGAGGCTGTATCACGCCAACAAACTGATATTTCTCCAAAAATGTACTTCAAGTACCATAGCACCCGTTGTACTGGCTCTGGTGAGCTGAAAATCAATAGGGTTCATCTGTAATATGTCCTGAACAATATTCAATCATAAAATTGGTGACTTGTTGCACTCCGGAGGCTGTATCGTGCTAACAAACTTAAATTTTTTCAAAAATGATAAAAAATTCGTACTTCAAGTACCATTGCACACGTTGTACTGGCTCTGGTGAACTGAAAATCATTAGGGTTCATCTGTAAGATGTCCTGAACAACATTCAATCATAAAATTGGTGACTTGTTGCACTCCGGAGGCTGTATCCTGCTAACAAGACCATCTTACGAAAAGTGGCCGACAACATACACACGGGAATTTTTTTCTAAAAGCTGTTTTTCCGTGTTGTTCTTGGTGCAAAACGTAAAAATAAATAAAAAAAAATTGCAAAATTCATTTTTTTTGGGGTAAACCAATACATTTCTCGCATATTAGATAGGTTGGGCGGAAAAGTAATAAGTTTTAAATTGACAGAACATTTTTAGAATTACCTGTATATAAAAATTCATAAGAAAACTGATTGCAGCTGGAAGCCTACAAAAACTTGAGTGTTGAGTCTAGTTTTGAAAGGAACTAATGTGAGAAAAGTGTTTCAAATCTTTTTTGCCATACAGATATGTATACTATACGAGGTGTCCCACGAGGTTTTGGCCAGTATATATCTTGAAAACTTCTTTTTGACTGAGATCTCAGTTAATCTCAGCTCACATCAGTAATGTGAGCGTTCTTTTTGTTTTACTCACTTTAAGTGAGCTGAGATTTTTCCTCCCAATTACAGATGCTGAATGTGTTGTAAGGGGGTATCAGTTGGAATTGAGTCGGAAATAAAGTGAAGGGGATGAAGAAATATTTGATTTGCTTGGTTTATATGTAGTTTTAACCAAGGTTATCTAAGGTTTTAAACATTGACATATAAATAATAAACACACATAATCTATTTTTCTTTTGTTACAAATTATGGATACATTAATTAACATTATTAGATGCTGATACGAATCTGTCGTATAGTTTAAATCTAGCGACAGATCGCGCGCTATATTGAGATGTCGTTCTTTTTGGTGCTTACTCACATCACTTTATCTCAGATCACCTTAACTGAAGTGATCTGAGATTTCAGTCAAAAAGAACGCACCAATAGCCACTAATTTGAATGGTACTCTTCTCAAAAATCTAGGTAAGCGATATGAGGTACAAAAACTTTGGTTTAATGCCGTGTACTCTCCGCAATGTAATTTTGTTGAGCGTAGCAATCGCACTATCGGAACCGCTATTAGGTGTTACATTGAGAAACACACTAATTGGGATAGTGATATACCCAAAATAAGGCAAGCCCTGAATACCGCCAAACATGAAGTGACGAACCACACTCCCGCGTTCCTGAACTTCGCTCGTCACGTTCCATTATCTGGAAAATACTATGGAACTAGTCCCGATACAGCAAAAAATATTGAGATCTTACCTGGTGATCGCGACACTTATGCCGGCGAAATCGAAGGTCTGACTCAGGTATTTAGGTAAGTAACTTTTAATTTGCATCGTGCATACGAGCGCAGTGCGAAAAGCTACAACTTAAGTAGGCGATAAGGTGTGGCGTCGTAACAAAGTTTTGTCCAGCGCTGCCAACCAGTTCGCGGCCAAACTAGCGCCGAAATATATTCTGTGTACCGTCAGAGAAAAACTATCTAATCTAGTCTACCGTCTAGAAGACCCAAATGGTTCCAAAGCTGTGAACTGGCACGTTAAAGATTTGAAGTCGTTCAATACTTTTGATCCCGAAGGTCTTGACGCGAGCTCGGATACTGAGGAAAATTAACTCTAATACCCTCCGTCTCACCGCATTCTATTCTAGTATCGTATACCGTCCCGCATATTTTCAATAGCTTACCGCTACAGACTATCGTTCTGTTTGTTGCGACAATCCTGTCGAGTATCGTATCGTTTCTTGTCGATAATTTTATCTGATCACTTATCGTTGCCGTCGACGATTTTGTTGTCAAATACCGCATCGTATCGTATTTTCATTAGTTGATCCTGGTCGGCTATATCGTTTCTCAAATATCGTTACTTTCGTTTTTTTGTCAGTTATCGTACCTGTCGTTCTCTATATGTCTGAAATACTTCATTCATGGTTCTCTTGTCCCCAAAGACCCTTACCCATTGAAACCCTACGTTCCTGTTGCCGCCCCTTTCCATTCCCGTTTCGGAGGAATAAAAACGTTTTCTTTATTTTGAGTAGAATAGCGCGTACTCGGTTCCACTCTTTGGAGGGGACTGTGTAACGTTTTTATTTTCCCTATATTTCGCCCTACGAAATAGAATAATGTATATCCCAGTACGGCCCTGGCGTAACAATATTTTCTTCGAACTGTATAGGATATCGTTTCATATGACCAATAAAAATAAAAAATTTAGGAACAATATATCTCTGGACGCCGAAAAGGTTTGTTACGCCTCAATCTTGATTTTCAATTCCACTAAGTAACAATTGAATGTAATAGTTTTAATATCGCCTCTAAAAAAATGTGCGATGTACAAACAATAGTTTTTAGTATCGCCTCTGTTTATATGGTTTGTTATACGGCTTTTTTAGAACTAGCTTTACCGTTATTTTTCGGAAAAAATGTCTATCCTATCCCCAAAAATCTCATTACGAGATTCACTCTGTGGTGAATACTTGAGCGAATCAGTTGTGATCCAATCTGTCGTATAGTTTAAATCTATCGACAGATCGCGCGCTTCAATTGAGATGTCGTTCTTTTTGGTGCTTACATCACTTTATCTCAGATCACCTTAACTGAAGTGATCTGAGATCTCAGTCAAAAAGAACGCACCAATTGTATTCCAATACTTTTTGTTTCTCAGATCTCTTTGTTTTTCAAATAAAAAACTTTTATAGAAATGTTTGTCATTTCTAAGTTCCTACCTACCACAAAAAAAAATAGATATCGCTGAATTAGCATAAGAGAGACCTTTATAACAGCGGAACAATATACTTATGACTTTACTACCCTGGAATTTTTTTATAACAGCGGATGATGTAAGTATACACGTTTTATTTAGATACTTATATTTTTGAAATCCAAAAAAAATAGAAGTGAATTATTATTATTTTTTTATTAGCAGTCAAAACATATACCATATTCATATAGGTTTGATTATAATTTTATAGAAGAGCTTATTTTAAAGTGATAATTTGTATTTTCTATCAAATAACTGATTTTTTAAGCCATTTATTCTTAAGTTTATTTGTTTACAATTTTTCATTATGTGATCTTTCCATGTGAGTGTAGGGTGCATGCCTAAATATTTCTCCCTTGTATGTTATTCAAATAAACAGAAAGACAATGTTCTCTTCTTGAATAACATTTACTTGGGTAGATTTTGATTCATTTATCTTGATTTTTTCTATTTGTGCAGCTATGAATATCAATTAAATCTGTCTGTATATTCATGTCGACTACAACACTTATAGTAATGTTCCCAAGACGTTTCCCTGTGGTATACCTGCTATTTATTGGACTATTCTCAAAAAGGCTTAAATTTATTTTTGTTCTGAACTCTATCACAAATAAGCTTGACATATTTTGAATTGAATTCAATATTTTGTTTTCCTTGCAGTATTGGATGTATAAATTTAGGAATGTTAGTAGTAACCTTAGTATTAGAGAAGATGCTCCTACTAGAAATACTTTACAAGCAGAGTTTACTTCGTATCTCACGTTAACTTCAAGTTTCCCTAGTTTGGTATTTTTAATATTAAATACAGTTATTAGTCATAGCTGAGTACATAAATTTTAAAAGCAATTTAATAATTCAAAATTCTAATTTATTTTATTTATTCATACAAAATGTTGTAATAATTTTGTTTCAGAATAGGCCTTAATTTAAGAATATTCTCATTAACTTTTCTAAAAATGATACCACTTGACACAAAATGTGATGTAACAAATTAGCTGCTTGCTTAAAATGTGTAATAACTACCCACGGTTTATAACTAGTAAATTACAATATTGTGGTTAAAGTAGTTTTCGAGATATATACTGGCCAAAACCTCGTGGAACATCCAGTATATACTAATTGTATATAACTAGGGGACATAAAATAATGGATGCCAAATATTTGCTAGAAAGATAAAAGTTTTTTTCGTCATTATGCAGTTGCAACCAGAAGCACAGGATTGTAGGCATTCGGTTTAATCCACACACACGCTGCATTGATGTACACTATTTATTAGAAGTTTGAGTAGAGGTTTGGAGACAAGAAATTACACTTTTCTACAACCACTATGTAAAACACGCTTTTCTACACAAATTTTCATACACAATGCAGGCCTTTTCTTAAATATCCGTTAGAAAAGTAATAACGTATCGTGGGAAAAGTACAGGCTATGGCACTTTTCCGCACGGAAATGTCAATGCAGTGTTGGAAAAAATCCCGCCCACTGGGCTTTTTTGGGTTTTATAAGTAGGTTTTATTGGGTATTAGTGGGTTTTTTAAATATTTTTTAAAATTCCATAGCTTTTTGTGAAAAAAATACTTAAAATTAAATAATGTTCATAAGAAAAGTTCAAGTATTTAAATGAGCTTCTACTTTACAATTACGACTTATTTTCGCGATCGTTTATCAACTGTATTATAAAATATGACCGCGACATGCAAATTGGTGAAATACAGAAATCGACAGGGGAACCCTCGACCTTTAAAATTGCGTTTTGTTTTTCATCTTTGAAAGTGATAGTATACGATTTAAGTTTTCGTTTTCTTCGAGGTTATTAATATTACGTAATTGTGAACCATTTTTTCAAAGAAAAATGCCATAAGGATAGCGGTAGGAAGGGTGCTTCAGAATGTACTGAGGTTTTAGAATCGAGTAATAAAAGTAGAGACGTTTGCAAATACTGTCAACAACAAATTTGCAAAAAGTTGATACAGTAAGAACTCATTTGAACAAATGTAAAAACAGAGGTGCGAGTACTAGCAAGAAAACTGTAGATGATGTAGAAAGCATCAGCACTAGCAGGGATGATGTAGGTCAGAAATTAGAGCATGTAAAAAAAAGTAAACAAGAAAGAGTAGAGTCGGTACCGTTAGTGAAGAATAAGAATTTAGATGTTTGTGATAAAAATCACTGTTGAACAAAAAGAAAAACTAGACAAAATGGTAGCCAAATTTTTCTTTGGTTGCAACATTGCGTTTAATGTTGCAGAGCAAACAGTGTTTAAAGAAATGATACATGCACTTCGTCCAGAGTATATTGCTCCAAATAGGAAGCAGCTGTCCGAAAAATATCTTCCACAAATTTGCGCAGAAATAGAAAGTTCATTAAAACAAGAACTAGAACATACCAGTGTAACCCTTATTTTAGACGGGTGGTCAAACACAACCAATGATGCGATTATCGCGAGTTCCATACATACAGGCTATGGTGTATATTTAATAGATACTGAGAATGGTGGAACTGAAAAGAAGACGTCTGAGTATTGTGTTGAAGTTGCTATTCGAGCTGTAGAGCATATAAAAGAAGTATACGGTGAGACTGTATTTACTTGTTGTACAGATAATGAAAATAAAATGAAGAGAATGAGGCAAATTTTGAGTGAAACAAAGGAATTGTAAACCTATGGCTGTTGCTCATTACATGAACCTGTTATAAGGATATAATCCGTACAAACGTGACAAAACAGATTGTTGAACTACAAAAGTTTTAGGAACCATCACCAACCACATGGATGGCTAAAAGAGAAAGGGGGAGCCATGCCACAAATTCCAAACGAAACGCGTTGGAATTCCTGAAGACTGCTTAAAATTTTTATATCAAATTACCATCTATACACTTCTTTTTCCCATTTTTGCTGTACGTTACTTTTGTTTTTCAAATTGCACTCATTATTTTACATAAAAAGTGTGCTACTTTTATTATTAAGGACTTTTTTTCCACACTTACGTATTTTATGTGCTGTGTAGTGTTTTATTTTTTACAAACTACAAGAATATAAAATATATACAAAAAGTTTTATTTAAAAAACAACTATTTAAAAAACTCACTTTTTTAAAAAAACCGGGGGTTTTCTTTAAAAAAACCGAGTGGGCTTTTTTGAGTTAGCCACTGGGCAGCCAAAACTGTGTAAATGTCAAATTATTTTTGACAATCTAACATTATCTTTATAGTGAATTTCGTTGACTGACACTAATATTACACTTGATGAAAACTTATTATCAAAAAAGATACACCAGGCATAACAATTCAAAATTGATCACATTCACTTGATTTTTCTATATTCATTTTTTGAAATTCTTCATGTTCAAAGGGAAAAGTGGGAAAAGTGACGCTTTGCGCCCTTGTACAAACTATTATATCGTAACTGGCCTAAATGTACGTTAAACAATTGGTCATATCAATGGTCTAGAAATAGAATAAAAATATGTATAGTGTATATAGTTACTAATCATATTATGTATATCCAAATGACTGAAAAGTGATTGGTGTGTAATGTTTTTTGTAATATTCAGCACATAATAACAAAAAGTTGAGGATTTGTGCTTTGTACATGGTTAAAGAGGATCCGGTGGCTCACTGTGGTCATTTTTTTGACATTGTATCAAACAATGAGGAATTAAATACAAAGTGATAATGATGTCTGCTTTCGAAAAACATACTTTTTCATAAAGTTATTTAAAGACCTACACATCCCAAAAATTTATTCTAGAACAATCATAATATCAACATTTGTAACTAGTGGAAAAACAATAATTGTTTCTTTCAAATATTAAAGTAATAAATACTACTAACTTGGTTAACGAAATGAGCGTCAGACAGTGTAGTGGTAGTAGACAGTACAAACATTGATCAAATAATACATTGTATAATCAACAAGCTTGCTCCATTATTGAAATAAACAAAAATATACCACTATAACAGATATAAAGTCAAATCATGCAAAAATATGATATTCTTAAATTTCTACTTAATTGAAAATAATGAGACTTAAGACGTTTTCTGTTCTGAAAATTTGCTCTTAAACATCTACCTATTTTATATAAATATGTACATACATGCTTTAATAAATGGATGCCATGGTAAAATGTCTTTCATAGCATAATGTCACTTGTAGCCTTCAAACAACATACCCGGTATTCACAAATATTAGTTGATATAACTTTGTATTTGCATTTCAATGTTACAAATATATTTTATAGAATGGAAATAACCAGGTATTGAGAAACGGAAAAAACAATTGATTCATCAATTTTTTTTCAAACTGCTCTACATTTTTCTAGGTATTCTGGAATAAATTATAATCAATAATATAAACGATATTATTCAGGTAATAGTCGACGGAAATATAACTAGACCTTGATTGTTAAATACTAGACTATTTTTTATTGTAACTAAATATAGAGACGTAATGATCAATTCAATTATTATGCTGAAATAATTTCAGTAGGAATTAAAATAGTAGATAATTTGTAATAGTAAAGTTACAATTAAAAGATCATTTTCCGAGCAAAAAGTTTTCGTAAAAGTATAAGCAATTATTTTCCATCGTATAAATAATTAGGTGATTAAATTAAATGAACATTGGCTATTAATAATGAATTGGATGACACATAAGATTGTAGAATTGTCAGAAAACCACGATATTGCGTAATCATTCACGTTTATGACACGTATTAGGATCTCCTTCGCAGACGTAACCAATCCTTTTCCTCTGCCAACCTCTTCGTCGTTGTTCCATGGCTCCATCATAATGGTGTACCTTCCTCCATGAATTACTGTAGCTGCGCTACTTCATGGTTTCAATTCGGGCAGGTAGAACGATATTTTCCTGTTCAGCTGCCAACACCGTGTCGCCTTCATATGGATGAAGAAATACCTCTTCGGAACCTTCTTAATGGTTCTGTTTCTAAAGTCCAATTAGAAACCATGTAGATTTACTACGCCCATTCCCACAATCACGTCTTCGATGTCAGCTACAATTACCATATGAGTGAGCTTTTCTGCACCAATTCCCAATAGGATTTGAGACTGTCCGGGCACGTTGGCACTCTCCTGTGGCTGTCCGCAGTCGTTGGTAGAAGTTTCTTTTTGGAGTTTATTATCTATGGCCATATAATGGTTCTAGTTGCTCCAGCGTGTAACAGGAAAGTATATTTCTTGCTATTAACTTCGTCATTTGAAAGAGGGTATCAGTATGAGAGGGTCTTTTTGGAACAATGCTGCGTCGGTAATGCCCCCTCGTAGCCGACCCGTTCTAGTTTCCCTGTGACTGGGGTTCTTGGTTTGCAGGTGTCCTGGGGTGTTTACACAAACTGCGTACATGATCTAGCTCGCCACAATTCCAGCATCTGATCTTTTTCGGCTTCTTGTCTAGCATACTCTTTATCAAGTTGACAATCTGGTCAAATGTGTCTTCGTCACCTTCTTCTTTGATGGTCCTATCCTTGTTATATCCCGAAGCTTTCGTGGCTGCTTCATATTCAAGAGCAGCAATCAATGCACCAATGTTTTCGATGGGCCAAACCAAGCATCCTCTGCGTATCGTGGTCAAGTAAGCCCTCAATCAAGGCCTGAATGCCCAAGCATTCAATCATATTCTCTGGTGCTGATGGATAAGCTAATCGAACAAGTTGGGCAATATCCACTTCATACTATTGAAGGATTTAGTCACGTTTCTGCCTTCGGTTCTTAAGCTAGGATTGGTACAAGTGTTCTAGATGTTAATGACCATATCGCATGTCCAACCTTTTCTTCAGCTGCCTGAAGTGATCAGTTTCTTCAACTAGTTATCCTGCTGGGTGGGATACATTTATACACATGGTATATTTACTTACTTAATATATGTATACACTTGACCGTTCAACTAATTTATATTAAACACTATTTATGTTCACTTATTCACTGTTCTGCTCACGACTTGATTAAACTGTAAACTGACTAAAATTTAATCATAATCTCATCCATTATTTGTTTATTTCAATAGGTATATAATTCACGACAAATCAAATAACATAACCAAAAATTTAAAACCAATGTAAATGGTCATTATGTCGAATGCAAAAGATTAAGCACACGCGTAATTATTGAATGTAAATGTACCCTAATAGTGCATATTGAAGGATGTTGGAAGAGATAAAAATCAAAAGAAAAAGATAATCTAGAACTAAATGAACAGATTAAGCTCAAGTAAACGCATCGCATCTAACAGTAAAACAATTTCTAAAGGAATGAGACCCTGAAGTAAATAAAAAAAAATGAGTAGTTTGACAGTTATCTCAACTATGGCGTTTTAGAAATTCTTTTTTTGTAAAACCACAATATTAATATATTTAATACATTTGATTTTGTTACATACAATATTGGATATAGTAACTTTGTAGGCAAACACGACGTACCTATAAAATAAATTTCAGATGTTGGTACGAGCAGAAGGATCTACATATGTCAGGGTACATCTCAGTTTGCCAAATAAAATGCATGACTTTCTTTTCTCTGAAAAAGAGAAGTCATCGTTTAAATATTTATGTTGATTTACTAGTAAAAATGTCCCAGTATTACCCAGAAAAATGTTAAATTTGTTAAAATGTTATTTAGTATAAACATGCGTGTGCAATACTAAAACCAAATATACACAAAAATCAACGCTCCAAAGTTTTTAAGTTTCTAATAAAAATTTGTTGCACTAATCTAATTTGATGCATTGATTTTGTGTATATAGACATAAAGATACCACTAAGCAAGCAAGCAATAAGTAGGTAGTGCTGCTACAGAAAAAACTAAAATTGATGATTTACTATACCAACCATTTCATTTATATACAAAATATCTGAATGAAAATTATATTGAAAAAATTGTACAAATTCAAAATCAATACACGAAAAACGGTAAAGTCTGTACGGACTTATTCTACCTACGTGTTCATTCCATTAATTATTTCTGACCTTTATTCAATTATTCATGTTCTGAATGTAGCATTGGTCTCGTATGCTGATGTTTCTTTGTCTCTCCCTCAATGTTATACCTCTTATTAATCTTAATACTTTCATTTCCACGGTGTTCATTTTTTATTTTATCCATTTTGTGCCCTTGTTTCTGCTTCATATGTAAAAATGGGTCTTACCGCTGTTTTATATACTCTACTCACTATTGTCACTTCATTTGATTGTCTTGTTACCTACTCTTTCAAATTTCCGTTACTGGTTATGTCAAGTAGTTAAATGTCATCACCTATCTGTGATCTTTTCCACTATTTCGAGTTTACACCTGGTATAGTATGTAATTATCAATTTCAGAATTTCATATTATTTCTCCTGTCGATTTGATAAGCGCTTTATAATTAAATACTTACGCAAATAGGATCCATCTAAATCTTTATATTCACACCTAGGTCCCATGTAACTCTCTGGACATCTGAAAAATAGAATAAATATTAGGTGAACAGACCTCGCGCTTGTTTCACTAATTTTAAATGGCTTAAATAGTAGACAATTTTTAACAATATCAAATTGTAGGTATTGTACTAGTCAATGCCTCTGGTCGAATCTCAAGCGCAGATGCAATTACTGAGAAAAACGGCACTATACTTATAGTATTTTATGTATATAGAGTATTTTATTTGCCAATGTTGATGGTTCGTATAATGATAAATATATGTAATTTAATTTTAAATTTATTAGGTTACGCCACTGGAAAGAAATATCCATTTAAACACGTATTACTGGTTGTCTAATTAAAACAGAGTAGAATGATTCCTAAATTTAATACTAAAGAATACATAACATTTCCATCTCATTCGAAAGTGATAAATCAAATAAAGAAAGTTAAATATGATATGAATACGATTCTTAGTCTAAATTATCACTTAATGATTTATTATAAGTAACCTTACATTTGTGATTTATAAAAATATTTTTGAGAATGCTTAGTGAAATAATTTAAATAGATGTTTATTCTTTGAAAAAAGATTGGTGTAATTCGTACTTCAAAGGTTGATACAAATTTATTAAGTTTTTAATGATATGGTTTCAAATCATCAAGACTTTTCAAATATGTCTTTGGGTTTAGCCCAAAACGGTGAATTATTAGAATATTTGATTCAAATTCATTTAAACTTAATCAAGAAATTTTTTATATCTTATTATCAGAATATTCCTTTCATTTTAAAATATTTTTATTAGAATTCGATTTATTTTAATATATATTTCGAAAGTATTTGAAAACGAACATAAAAAGTAATCGAAAAAAATTGACAAAAAACTCAAGCACTGACTGATTTTTCAACGATCTCTTTTCACGTTGCCGAATCTCAAAAAATGATTTTAACCATTTTCATACTGGAAGGCAAACAATTGGCATGATGACAGATTTTGAAATCCCCTTCTACAATGTAGGTACACGTCTGCTATATCCGAAAAATACATTATTTCAGTAATAAATTAATTTTTAACGAAAGTTATGACATTTTACTCTATCTACTTTAAATTATACGCGAAAACGCATGTGACGTCACGCCTCAATAGATATTGAATTATGTTTACGCTTAACGAAGAACGTTAACAATACATTAAAACTTGTATTCTGCCTGATATAACGAATTTTAATAATTTTACATTCCTGTTCCTAAAAATAAAAAAGAGGTTACAATATTTTTATTTATATGTATAGTAGCGAATTCTCTTCTCGACAGTACCTACGCCTTTATTTAAAACCTGTTCCAAAAAAGCATTGCTCTCTTATCATGCATGGAACTTAACGTTACAGTGACAAGCAAGAAGCCGTGACAAAACCAGTGCCTGTGAAATGACACCACATCTCTAGTGTGAATTAAATTTTGCCCACGATTTACCAATCCCACCACAAGGTCTTAACAGCCATGTATGCAGATGACACCTGTTTTGTAGCATCAGCAAAAGTCGTGGGCACTACACTACACAACGTACAGATACACATAAACACACAAATCATACCATACCTGAGAGAGAATAAGCTAACTATCAACACATCCAAGACAGAGCACTTGTTACTCAGAAGAATTGCAAGGAAAAACAGCTCATTGCAATATCAGCTGTGCCTTTACGGAGAACATCTTTTACCCAGTAACACTTTAAGTTATCTAGGATATGCTTTACAAGGTAACACAAACGCTAATGCACATATAAAGAAGCAAGTTCAAAAAGCTAAAATTGCAATGAGCAGATTATATCCCATACATGCTAGCTCTCAACGGCGAATAAATTAATCATATATAAACAAGTCATCCGTCCAATATTGACATACGCTGTCACAGTGTATTTTACTGGCACAAAACACAATTTCCATACCCTGCAGGTGGTACAGAACAAGTGTCTCCGCATGGCAATCAAATACAAAACAAGCTACCCCAAACTTCCAAAAACCCCATGGTTAAACGAACAAGACATTACCCACTGTCAAGGACTTCATATCAAAAATTTCATTTAATTTTTACAATCATTGTCTCCCAAAAAATCTTCGTGAACAACTCCAAGCCGCCAATCGCGCAGAAGACATCCGCGACAGTGGATGTAGGCTTCTGCGCGGGTCGCTATACACATAACTGATTGTTATCTCCAACAACCAACTGCTTCAACTTAGGAGTTAATCTAGTTACTCCTAAAAACAAGTCCATATCATAAATCAACTAAAACAAAATTGTATCATTACCAACTTCAGACAAGTTGCCGTCTCACATAACCTAACCCAACGTTCGATTTTGAAACCCTGTTTTTCTACTACTTTTCAGGAACATACCAGTCGAAAAAAAAACTAGGGAGTCATAATTCTATATCAGGGACAAAGTAACTTCCCCACTCAGAAACAATTGGATGATGCCCCAAGAGCAAGGAGCCAACTCTCCTCAGCCAACTCTCAGACGTACACAAGTGGTTCGGGAATGGCCAGAATATCGGCATTACTTACTTATTGTATATTTCTTGAGCTACATGAAATTAGGGATATAAACTATTGTAAATAAAGACCTTTTTATAATAATAAAATTAAAATTTGCTTAGCGCTAAAGATTAATAATAATGTACTTACAAGGAAGTTTTCACTTTTCGAAATTAGTCGAGCAAAAGTCTTTATTTGATGCAAGAAACTCTCCCAACATAAAAAAATCAATTGTGGCCAAATTAGAGCTATTTGCCTTAATTAAACCTTGTTCCAACGTTGATGATTCTTGGATTTTTTATTTTAATCACAAAACACGAATAAACAACAAATTAACTTATGAATTGAAGTAGGAATCGATCGAAATGCGTAATCACAACAAAAGTTCAAGCAAAACTCACGGAGGTAATTGATAATTACTGAGGCTTGACGGCATTTTTAATCAATTTTGGTTTTGATATCATTAAATGGGTACCACAGTATATCATCTCGTTTTGGCCATTTCCAATTGGACCCATCAGGTTCCATAGATTTTACTTTAAATTGCTTATTTAAAATGTTTTTTTCGTCATCTTCTCTAATAGCCAAAAATTTTTCTGAAAAATGCTTGGTGCCATACTGAAAAATGACAAAGTCGCCTTCTGCCATTTCGGTAGACGAAAAATCCTCATCAGTTGAAGATTCATTGTCATTTTTTAGTTTATATTTTTTGCTAGTTCTGCTCCTTTCTTTTTCCTTAATCTTTTCTGTTCTCTTTTTCTTCTATTAGTATTTCTTTAGTTTCCTGTTTTCTTTGAAAATAATTTTGCCAATCCCTACTACAGCAGGGGTTTTCTCTTTCGTTTTTCCTTTTTTCCTGGCATACTGGAGTTGTTCCAGGCCAAAACAACGCCTTTTTAACAGGATCGGGATATCTTTAGTCATTGAAATATTTTCTTGTGGTGATACTTCACAAAGAGGGAGGTTAGTCAGTCGAAGGAATATTATCGTTATTATTGTTGTTATCGTTATTATTGTTATTATCGACATTGTTTCTAACTGGTAAAATCAGTGGTTCATCCCGCGATACTTCATCTAAAATATATTCTATTGCAGAATTGGACAGTGGTACGAACTCTACAGGCATATTGGCTATATCTAAAGCAGTGAAAAAATCTGTTGTTGGTGTTTCTACATTAAAATCAGTATTGGATTCTACTGGAGTCTCTAAATTCAATTCCATGTTGGAGTCTGGTACTGCGAGTTCCAAATCATATTCTAGGTAATCAGCACTTTATCCAATGACACCATTCTCAGAACAACACCGCAGTCATACCATTTGACAGATCATATCCTATCGTAAAATAGCGTCAACTACGGCTAACTGATCTATGCTCAGCGGTACTTTCTACCAGAAATCCGAGGACATTTCACAGGGTATTTTGGAACTACTTAGAGCTCTGCGTGTAACCCCGATCGTTGGACTTGAGAGGATTCCTTATATATTAATGCCCTTTTACTAGATATTTCTAGATTGCGGCTTACACAAAAACAATTGGCTCCGTCATTTTCTAGATAAGACTGGTCAAAAAAACAATATATATATATATATATATATATATATATATATATATATATATATATATATATACACACACTGATTCGTTTATATTCACTCAATTTACATCTAGTGTGTACACCATACCCATAGACAGTACTAAAAAAACAATGTCTAGGTAAGTAGGTCACAATCCTAAACAGTTCTAAAAAATCCCTGCGCATCCGTCATAATTTTAACTTTAATACATGGCTTAGACAGAGTCGGATTCAGGGACTATACCAGTGTGCTGTTTCCTAACACTATTATATATTTCAATTGATTTCGTTGGTAAGAAATTGTTGCTTACTGTTGAAGCTTGCTCCTTTTAATCTGGTGGAGTTCAATTTTCTCTATCGGACAATTTTATCAGTATATATTTGGAAGAAGCGCAAATTTTAGAACTTCTATGTCATTTAGCTAGGTCGTCATGGCTATATTGGATATTGTCCGAATGTCTCGTTCCTATTGGTTATTTACTTTAACCCGAAAAATAAATATATTTTCTTGGTATCCGTAGTGTCCTTTAGACTTTCGAAATTTAATGAAGTATTCGGTCGCCGCAAAGAAAACAAGCTGAAGAGATTAATAAACAAACCACTCACCGAACAATTAGGAGAGGGATCTCGATAGTAGTGGCAATAAACTTCTACAACGAAAGGAGGAAAGTCTTTTCAAGGCCGGGGACGATCCCTTATTCCCTTCTACAAAAAGTGTTGAGAGACTTCGAGACAATTTCTAGAAAAAGTGATGAGAAATTAAAGGAAGTTTCTAAGACTATCAAAAAAATCTCAAACATTTAAGGATGAGATTGAACAAATTTACTAATTAGCGTTTTTCTTCCATACATTTGACGAAAAAGAAAGGGAAATTAAAACCCAATTCTCGAAATGTTTTCTATTTCTGTGAAATAGCGATCTCTGTTAGGTCAATGAATTGTTGAGAATAAAAAGATAGGAAAAATAATTAAAGGGTAAATTATTTTTCCTATCTTATTAATTAAAGGGTAAAGTGAATTATGGGGTGGAAGGGGTGAAGGTAGAGATAATAATACCAGCCCAAATGTCAACCTCACCTGCGCGTGGTCCACTCTGCTAGATAACCAACGAGGCTCTGACGACCAAACGATTGCCGGGATAAGCAATCCCACACTTACTGGCCAACAGCTTCGGGTGGAGGAGCTAGTAAGTTGAAGGACACTCTTTTGTCTTGGAGTTGAGAAATCGGCTCCGAATGCGGTGGAATCAGAAAATGATCAACGACATAAGGATGTGGTAGGCAAATGGCAACCCAACACATTAAATACTCATTAGAGTTTTCCCTAGTATTATAACGATGGCTATGGTCAAGACAAAATTTAAAATGTCCGGATATAGTCGGGAGGAAATGTTTTGATTGATAGTAAGAAAGGATGGTACAGAAAGGTAAAGTTGGAGACCGTGATATTTGGTACATGGAATGTGCGAACACTAGCACAGCCTGGAAAGCTGCAAAACACAATTCAGGAGATGAAACGACTTAAAGTGCAGATTTTAGGCCTTATAGGCATTAGTGAGATGAGATGGCCGGATACGGGAGCTAATGGCAACGGGGAGGAATATTCTGTACATTACTCTGGAACAGCGAACAACATTTTCCAACATGGAGTTGGATTTATACTGTACAAACAAATTGCAACGTGTGTTACCAACTTTGTGCCAATATCAGAGAGGATAGCTCTTCTACAAATTAAAGCAAAGGCCGTGAATGTTAATCTCATCCAAATTTATGCTCCTACTACAGACTACAGCAACGAGGACGTAGACCAGTTCTACAAGCAAATATCAGATATAATCAAAACCTTGCCACAGCATCATATAAATATAATTATGGGTGATTTCAATGCCAAGCTTGGGAAAGGTAGAACTGGGGAACACATTGGAGACTTTGGACTAGGCAAGAGAAACGAAAGTGGCGACACTATAAGTGCATTCATAGCGGAACATGATCTGATTGTTACCAATACATTCTTCCAGCACCATCCTAGAAGATTGTACACGTGGAAATCGAATGATGGGAAAACTAGGAATCAGATAGACTTTGTACTCAATAATAAGAGATTTAGAAACAGCATTAAAAACATAAAACCTATCCAGGAGCAGATGTACAGTCAGATCATAACCCGCTGATAGGAGGGATGGGAATCAGGTTGAAGAAAGGTAGAGGAAAAACGTGTAGGGAGATACGACTACAGAAAACTGACAGACACAGCCACAAGCAATTTGGTAAAAAGCGAACTCTTGACAGAGACGGAAGAACAGGAAAATGGTTGGAGATGTAGAAAAAGACCTTAAGATGCTTCAAAAAAGTGTACATAAAGTCAAAGAAAAGTAATTAAAGCCTAACAAACAGATGAAGAAATCTTGGATGACGGATGAGATCTTAGAACTTATGGAAAAAGAAGAGATTGTATAAAATTAAGAGAATACATGAACATACAAAAAGAAATAAGGGCGAAAATAAGAACAGCCAAAGAAGAAGAGAAATTGGAAGAATGTATGGAAATCGAAGAATGTCAAGCTAAATGCGAAAACTTTAATATGCACAAGAAGGTAAAAGGAATGGCGGGAACAGTGAAGAGAAGAACAGTTACTGTACTTAAGGATAACCAAGGCCGAGTTATAGTACAGAAGTCGGAAATTAAGCAAACCTGGAAAGAATACAGTAAACAACTGTTTGATGATGTAAGAACGGTGCCACCCAATATCGAAGAAACAGATGGTCCCCTAATCTTAGAGGTAGAAGTGCAGACAGCCTTGAAACATGCAAAAGATCAAAAGGTCTTGGGCCCCGACGGGATTCCTGCTGAAATATTAAAGCTGATCGAAGGGAATAATCTAAAGTGTCTTACAAAAGTGTTCAATGTGATCTATCTATCTACGGTCGTCATACCCACGGAATGGCTGAGGTCTGAATTCATTACTCTCCCCAAGAAGCCTAATGCTAGGAAATGTAGCGAGTTTCGAACAATAATCTTGATGAGTCATCTGCTAAAGATTTTCCTGAAGATAATTCACAATAGGATATTTAAACTGTGTTAGAAACATATGTCTGAGACTCAATTCGGCTTTAGAAGTGCTGTGGGGACTATGGAAGCTCTATTTTCGGTCCAGGTGCTGTTTCAGCGATGCAGGGATGTCAACTGCGATGTCTACGAATGTTTTATAGTCTATAGGAAGGCGTTTGATCAAGTACGGCACACGAAAATGATGGAAGTTCTGCAAAAAGCTGGCCTGGACGGGAAGGACCTTAAAATCATCAGCAATCTCTATTGGAATCAGAGGGTTTGTGTCAGGGTAGACAAGACAGGGATGCATACTATCTCATGTAATTTTCAACCTGTACTCGGAATGCATTTTCAGGGAAGCCCTGCAAGACATTGAAGATGGAATCATGCTAAATGGAGAGCAGCTGAATAATATAAGGTATGCAGATGATACCGTTATTTTTGCGGACAACCTAGTTTCCTTACAACTCCTAATGGACAGTGTTACAACATACAGCCGACAATATGGAGTGGAAATAAACACCAACAAGACAAAGTTCATGATAAACAGTAAGAACCAAAACACCCGCGGTATTTTGTTGGTGGACGAAACTCCTTTAGAAAGAGTCAACAAATACGCATACTTGGGCACGAACATAAATGATGACTGGGATTATCAGAACGCGTATTGAAAAATCCAGAGCAGCATTCATCAGGATGAAGAAAGTCTTTACCAGTCACGAATTACAGCTGTCAACGAAAATTCGCCTACTGCGATGTTACGTGTTTTCGATCCTTTTCTATGGGGTCGAATCATGGACGCTTACTTAGGCCTCCTCCAAAAAACTTGAGGCATTTGAAATGTGGCTGTACCGAAGAATCCAACGAATACTTTGAACGGAGAAAATAACCAACATGGAAGTAATGAGAAGCATGGGAAAGGAAAAAGAAGTCCTAAACACAGTCAATACCCGAATATCTTGGACATATAATGCGCAATGAGAGCCGATATACCCTTTTACAGAATATTCTCCAAGGCAAGGTATGGAGAGCTGGAGGAGTGGGAAGGAGAATATCGTGGTTGAAAAATTTAAGAACGTGGTTCAACAAATCAACCACTCCACTATTCCGAGCTGCTGTTAACAAAGTTCGAATAGCCAACATGATAGCCAACATCCGGAGCGGATAGGCACTTTATGAAGAGAAGAAAGTGAATTATAGGAATCTCTCCTCGACCTCACTCACACTATGAAACAAAAATTTTCTCTTTTTTCAATTGTTCTGAGACATAACGTATATCAAACTCAAGCAACTTTTGTAAATAATGACATATTCTTATTGATTGGATAAAATACCACTCACAATATTAACATGTAAGAGCGCGTCTTGAATATTGTAGAATTATGAATTGTTTAAACAATAATAATATAGAATATGTTTATTCTACTATAAATATGATATGTACTTACTCGCAATTATAGAGAAGGGAGTTCTCTATTCTGACTGTAAAACACGTCGCCCCGTTTAGGCAGTACCACGTCGCATATTCCGGCGGACAAGCGTACGTGGGGAATGTGATGTTGGGCCGAGGTGTTGGAGCCGGTGGCCTAGGTTTTGGTGTTGTGCGAGAAGAGCACGCATCTGAAATAAACAGAACCCAATTATTAAAAAACTTAACATCGAACAAAATGAAATCAATCCGATTTAGTGGAAATGAAAAATTTCGGCTTAGAGCATTTCTCATAACAGTATATTGACTTGTGGTACGAGATTTCTCTAGGTTTAGAAAACATTCTCAGAAGTTCTTTATACTTTCCGTGGTCTTCAGTTCATAACTCTTTGAGCATTTCAGATGATGCACTTCCTATTCCATTTTTCTTCAGTAACTCTTCCTGAAGCAGCAATATCGCTGGAGTCTAGTCACATTCCACAGAGTGACCTTTAGGAGGATGAATTCTTATCAAATTGACACCTTTTGTTCTTTTGTTTAATTATAGTTGAAATAATGTTTTTATAGTTTTTACAACAACTAGCGGTTGTATTCTTAGTCGAGAAAAGTACATCAAATCAAAAATGTTCTACTGCTCTACCCACTTCTGGTTTTCCTAAATTTTGTTTCATCCATATTCCTATGCTTGCATTCATTAACTTATTCGCAGCTCATAATTTCAGTAGTTTCTAATAGTTAGTTCAAATGTAACGTTAATAATATATGAGAAAATGTGTAAATTAATTTCAACTCGTTAACTGTTATTAATATTTCAAAATTGTCTAAAAATATATGGTTACTTAAAAGGAAAGACCTACAGAAAAATTAAAAAAGTCATATTCACATTATGTGTCACTTCTAGACGTTTGTGAATGATAACTATTTAAATTTCATTAAATATGATTAACAATCTTTTTGAGGCATTTTGTTTTCAAAAGGTACCGACCACAAACAGTTTCATATGCCACCCTCAATATACACCTGATTTTTTAAGTAGCAACAACTATTTCAAAGTGTCTATTGTACAAGCTCACAAATTACCGTTCTTGACATAAGTATTTGTCAATCTTCTCGATCTAGTGGTTTCTCCAAATAGCATGAATAAACTGCATTAAAGAAGATTGGATTATTTACAATGTTGGTTTGTGGGATAAGGTTAATTAAAGGGTAGTTTATGCCGGTCGATGCACAAACGTTTGTCGTCAAAGTGGATTAAAATTTGGGACATAATCTGGTCGACACTTTTCAGCATTTGAATGACAGGTATAAAAGTATTATATGAATGCAAATGCATGCGAAAATCGGGAACCCCTTGGCACTATTATGTCGGTTCGTACCCCGTAAAATTTTGACAATAGAATGGACCACATTTTGTTTCCTCAGTCATCAATTCTTGATGTTTGTTGGGTAAATTCGATAATATGTGACTGATGGTTATTTCTATGCACACAGTTCGTTTCTCGAATTACAAATAATTGAAATATAGTTATTCATATACAGAGGTAGGTACATAATTATAAAGGTCTTTAAATGTATATCTGTATAAAGGTGCATTTTACACACGAACAATTTAAATGCAGTGAACAGAAGGAGGACACACCATTCAACGACAAAAGATCGATAATATATTTACATTGACAATAAGAAAAAATATTCGTGATATTTATAGAATTTGAGGCTGCATTAATATTACAAAAAACGCAATAATAATAAGTTGTATATGGTTCACAATAGTAATGAATCAAGTCAAGGGAAGAAATACACAACTTCAACCAAATTAAAATTTTGTTTTTTTCGCTTATGCGTCTAATAAACTGAAAAGAATATGTAGAATGTTTATAAAACACACAATTCCGTCAAAAGAACGAAATTACATGTTCTCATTGTAAAATGACAGTATTAAAAGCTTGAAATAATAGTGAACCTTGCGACTTCGCCAATATTTAAAGTTTCTACATCTTTATTTTGGCACTTCAAAATTTAAATTTTTATCACTGAATAAATATCAATAAAAAACACGTTTATGATTAGTTTGATGAAAGTAAAACTGCTATGAAATGTATAAATTTTACTTTATTCTTGTGACAGATAGGATTTAGACTTTTTAGTCGGCGTTAATGAACAAAGTTTTGGTTCGGTTTATGAAATATATCGATGATTGCATTGTCCAATAATACTTAACACATTACACAGTACGTTCCATATTTGGTAAATTATTACATGTTATGTAGGTACGTTCCTTATATTAAAGCTGATAATTCCACACTTAGACTAAAATCTAATTTAAGACCGATCTATCCATTAATAGTTAATTATAATACATGCTCAGAAGTACGCTATATGTTTGTTTGTTATGGAGAATAAGAGGGGCAACAGGTGTTGGATACATTTTTTAATCGAAACGAACGCTTCTTCTTTGACGATTCTCCATATTAGAAATCCGTGTCTTTATACAGGTTTCTTTAGTTTTAGATTCCATAAAATTATATAAAATTAAAGTGCTTTCTTATGAATTTTATTTTAACTCTATTGATAACTCTCTCCAACTTCTAAAAAAAACATATCTGTCAACATTGCAAAAATACTTCTCGCTTCTACACGGTGTCGCAACATTCTCCTCCCTTATCTCATGTGGAAATGCAGTGACATATCTAATTACAAAATCCTTATCCGTTGACCATGGTTGGTGCAGATATCTGTTAAATGGTCACCTGAGCAAAGATAATATCTTAGGGAACTTTTCTTCACCAAATAAGCGGCTGTCTGAACTTTTTCTTCCCTCTTTGATTGTCCTTGTCTTTTTTCTTGAGTATTTCAATATTCTGCTACAGCTAGTGTTATTCTGTCTTCGTTTTCTACTTCTTTCCTTGGAAATCTCATCATTTAATCCAAACGCTTTTTCATTGTGGAATCTTCACTGAAGAAGGAACTTTTCTACCAGACTTTAATTAAATATTCCCTCAAACACGTGGGTAAAATGGATATAGTTTGGTTTTCTTGTTGGTCTTACTCAAAAATAGTTTTAGTAGTTCTCTAACATAAACTTCTACGAGCAGACCGTCTTTACCAAATCGTGTTTTAAAGCTTTCAATAACTTTAGGGCAAGTATCTGCAGTTTGTGGATAGTTCTCTACCGACTGACGACCTGTAGAATTAAGAATGATAGCCAGTCTATCCCTTAAATTTTATAAATTTTATCACAGGTAGTTTTCGATTCTTTTCAACTTCTGAACATATAGAATTCATGCTCGTGTGGGTGGTAGCATTTTGCCAACTTTTAATTTCAATAGTATATCTGTCAACATTACAAAAATACTTCTCGTTTCTACACGGTGTCGCAAAACTCACCCTGCTTGGCTTATCGTTTTGATCATTCTGCAACATGTCCATACCATTTGAACGGTCGGTTTTCCAGTCAAATGCCTTGCTGTAGTCGACAAAGCACAAATAAATTTTTACATTGAATTCGTATGCTTTTTCTATTACCTGTCTAACATTCAGAATTTGTTCCCTTTCCTGACATGAATCCTGTCTGTACGTCGGGAATCTGTGGAAGTAAGAAAGGTTTTAAGCGGTTGTTTATGATGTCAAGCAGAATTTTACTGGCATGTGACATAAGCGCTATTCTGCCCTGCTAAGACAAGATGTAGTATCTACAAAAATTGCGATTTCCTGATGCTTGTATATTCGGTAAGGTGAACGCTTATTTTATCAGTCTACAAAATCTAAAAGTCGTTTCTTCACCGTAAAACCGTCAAAATTAGTGTGAAAGATTAGTCGCAACTACAAATATAGGTTTCCATAGTCAGAATATCGTATCTGACACTTACTACATCAATAAGTCGTATCTAGCAACTCTGGTTTAAATTACGACATTCGACCTTGGCAATGTCAAAAACTGTGAGGTTATGTTCCAGTTTCGGTTTTAGCCGCATCGTGGTGAAAAGAGTATTTAATAGAACACGTTGGATATTATATTAAGTACCTTCAGTGTAAGTTTCGTTTACTTTAAATACACAAGCGTAAGTACTCATTCGATAGTTATATTTGAATTAATCCTGTTATAATTACTAGGTAAGCTATGTCTGACCGTTCCAGAGAGCTCGTTACATTAGCTTTAAATAAACAACTGGCTGAGAACTTGGCTACATTGCGGCGTACAAATACAAAGTTTGAAAATAACGAGGGAGATGACCATAAAAATGATCCGGACTTTTCAGGTATATATTTATTGTTTGTAGGTATACAGCTTTTTGAATATTGTGGCTGTTTCAGAAGGAAAACCCAAACCAGTGAAGGTAAAGATGAATCTTTCTGAAACCAATCGAAATAACTATGTTTTTAAACAAGATGTCCAGATGGATACAATCAAAAACTCGCCTGAATCTCAAATACCGTTTGCAGAAAGCGAAAGTGGTAAAATTTCGCTTTATTGTTCGTAACTAAATAACTATAGATTTCATTTCAGAACCAGCTGAGCCTTCAAAAGTTATCATATTATCAGATATCACTCTCAAAAGTGGTAATAACCCGAAATTAAATAATGAAGAAAATATTTCGATTTTTGAGAAACAAATTCTCCAAAATATTGTTGAAACGGAAAATGAAATAACAAAAAAAGGAACTGAACGTGAAAGAAGAAGATATGCAGTTCCGTTACAACAAAGGAAAAAACAAAAAAAAAGAATTAAAAGCTGGCAAACATGGCATTCAAACTGCTTGCCTAGGAAAATGTGTGCAAAAATGTTCAAAAAAAATTACCGAGCAAAGACGAGAAATTATCAATATTGAATTTTGGGAACTAACCGATCCACAACAGAAACAGTTCATTTTCAACGCTGTCGAGAAAATATCCAAAAAAAAAGAAAAACAACTGAAAACGCTGATGTAGATAATTCTAGAAAACAAAAAACTTTATTGTATTTCCTGAAAGATTCAAATAGTATGGACACTCGCGTGAGCAAAAAACTTTTTCTGGGGACCCTGGCGTATGCTGTCTCCAATGACCGTATGGTAAGAGATGTCCTGAATGTGTCGTCGTCAGAAAAATTGGTATTTCATACAAAAAAAGGGGACATCCATCTGAAAAAAAGATTGATAGAGACAGCATCACAACTCATATCAAATCATTTAATCCCAGCATTTCCCATTATAGACGAGAACACGCTCCAAACCGAAAATACCAAACCAAGTGACATAAATATTACAATGATGCATCGAGATTATTTACAGAAAAACCCTTATAAAAACATATCATATGAGTTATATCGTAAACAAATCGTTGATATGAACATTTCATTTGCTGCTTTAGGACATGAAGAATGCTGGCACCGTGAATCTTTTGATGCTCATTCAAAAAGTGCAAACTATGATAAGCAAAATATTCTGCCGGATTGCGAAAAATGTGATCACTGGAACCAACACTACAAACATGCAATTTCTGCACGTGCAGAGTATCAAAATGATTCATCGAAAGGGGGGTTATTTTTCTCAGTTGATCTAGAAAAGGTAAATTTTTTACATAATTTGAAGTTATTGGTTATCTATATATGTTTATTTTGCTTCAAGGTTGTCATGCTACCCCGATGTGAGATGTTTAAAGAAATAATATTCATTCCACGAATTATCTGTTTTAATGAATCATTTGTATCGATCGGAAAACAAACAAAGCACAAATAAGCCCATAGCCATCATATGGCATGAAGGAGTTGCCGGATGTAACAAATTTGACATAATGTCAGCTTACTATAATTTTTTTTGGCTGCATAGAGATGCACCAGAAATCACTCTTTGGATGGATAATTGCGCGCGCAAAATAAAAATTGGAATCTTTACTGTTTTGCGTGTATCTTATAAACTCATCCGAAATTGATTGCAACTCAATCACTCTTAAATATCTGGAGACTGTCCACACCTTCATGTCGGCAGACTCTTTCCATCACCAAGTGGAAAAATCACTAAAACATAAGAAAAAAAGTATTGGATTTTGAAGATTATGTCAGCTGCGTCAAACAATCAAATAATTGCAGAGCCGAAGTTATAAACATGAAAGTAACTAATTTTTACGATGCCAAAGATCATTCATCTAGATTCAAGCTTGGAAAAACTACATGAAAACCTTACCTGAGTAACTTTTATGGAGTACAGTTCAAAAGAGGTTATAATAGTCTGTTTTATAAAACTGAATTTGGAGACCCAGTCATAGAATTGAACTTTCTAACTGCTCAGGCACATAAAAATGGCGTTCCAAAGCCAACGATTAGAAAAGATCCTAGAGGTGTGGACAAAATTAGAAAAAGGAATCTAATCTCAAAATTGTCAGGAATTCTCCCAGAAAATCGACTTCAATTCTGGAAAGACTTACCAGAATCAAGTTAGTCGCAACTGGATGTCACTGAAGATATGTAATTCTATTCTACATTGTTCAATTACTAAATTGTTTCATGTAAGCGTTTAATAAATTCTGAACTAACATAACTTATTACTCGCATCATTGTAATATCAACTAACAATACTTTCTTTAATTGCTGATTAAACAATAATTAATAAAAAGGGCAATTACTTAACCAATAAGTCTCATATGGTACATACGACATGAGAACCTTAATCGTAGTTTCTTCATTCCTAAGTTCATTAGTCGTATCTACTTAATTTCAAATATCTCGAAAGAGTATGATTTTAATATATCAAGATTATAGTCATAAGTTTGACTCACTCTGTTTTATATACCTGTGCAACATTAGGTTTCTACAATAATACGTTCTCTTGGCAGCATATGATTCACAAATTTGGATTTTCCCACAAAGGGTATATTTTCAGATACGACCTCTTGTCTTAGCAGGGCAGTATTGTTCTGTAGTTACTACAGTTTGTAAGAGAGCCTTTCTTGTATAGCGGCATGAACACCGATTCGCACCATTCTTTTGGCCACACCCCGGTTTGTCAAATCTCAACACACAAACTGTGGATTGCATCAACACCGAGCTCGCCCATAGCTTTTATTGTTTCGGCGGTTATGCCATAATCACCAGGTGATTTGGTGTTCTTTAGAAGGTTTATGGCTTTTTCTACTTCGGCTTCTAAGATTGGGGGCTCTTTTTCAACCTCATCAATTTTTGGTAAACCATAATCTTCGGCTTTATCAGTAGAAAAAAGTTTTTCGCAGTATTGTCTCCATACTTCTGCTATGTTGTTGGCATCTGTAATTGTTTCTCCATTGTCATTTTTTATTATTTGTGTCTGTGGCTTAAATTCTCTAGATATATATTTGACTGTATCGTACAATTCATGGGATCTGTTTGTATTTGCATGTTCTTCATTCTTGGCATACTCTTGCGATGTGCTGGTTTTTGTCGTTTTTGCATTTTTGAATTTCTTTGTCAGGGGCCTTCTTATTCTCCGGAGTAATAGTTTTGGACAGAATTAGTCTTCTCGGGGAGTCAATTAAATCGATTGTTCTTTCCGTCATCCAGTGTTTCTTCTTTATCGGTTTTGGATTCGTAGTTTTGTTCACACCGGATAAGATCTAGGTTTTGATCGCTTCCCATGTTTGATTTGAGCACAATGTTATTAAAATATAATTATGTTGAAAGTAAAATTGTATCTCGATACTATTTATTAATTTATTTTAAACATAAAAATTTGTGAAGACGACAATTACTTTGTTACATTTCTTTTTCCTATGTTGGTAATAGTGTAATGTATCTCTGAGTTTTTCTTCAATAAACAAAGTACAATGTTTTATTTTTTCGGCAAAACTGTATTTCAAGATTGTGGAAAAAATTACGCTTAGCACTCATGGGCAAGTCTTATTCTCACTTGTCCAATTGGCGCACTCGCTTTGCTCGTGCGGCCAAGTTCTGGTTATAAACAAACATACATATGGAATTATTATTACTTAATTTTGTTATACAAGGAAATGTTCGCATTTTTCAAAAAGTTATTCAATAATTCAGTTTCCGAAGAATTGTTCGAGTTTCTTAGAAAAATCCAGAAAATTACTAAACCTTCAAGAAATTGCTAGAATTTTCTATAAAAATTTAGAAAGTTGTCGAACTTTGGAGAAATTGCTTGAATTTTTGAGAAAGATCCAAAGTGTGATAGGGATTTTTGAGAAATTGTTTGAATTTTCCATAAAGTGTTAGAAAGAGAAAGTTATTCGGTTTTCGACAATTTTCCATAGGTAACTAAATTACTTTCAGCCTCCGTATATTTACATCCTTACATCTGGATAGCCACCATAGTGCACGATGGATAGCGTGGAACTACTACCACATACAAACACTATTCTATTTTTGAAATATCTATTTTTTTTAACCTGGTATCTAATGTTGATTGAAAAAACACGTTCACACGGTTCAAATATCATTGTTAATCCAGAACGCACGCCCCTGTGGTTATATCTTTCTTTACTAATACCAATTTTGAATTCAAGATATCGTCCTAAATAAAAAAAAAAGAAAACAAAAAAATAGCATGTGTTTAACAGGATCCCCGGCACGTTCTCGTTAACAGCGCTTCCACACCGAAGATGACGGTCTAGGAAGAGCATCTGTTACTTTTGTTTCATAAAAAAATCAACCTTAAAATATACCTCCTATATAAAAAACGTCGGCGCTATAGCGAAATTAACTTTTCTTGCTTATTAGGAAAGTCAATTTATTTTTTAGGAGCATATGTTCGCATATGAGTCCCAAATAGCACGAGCACAGGCGGTTTTCACTTTTTGTTGTTTGTTATTTTACTATTAATGACATCTCGCACATATGTCGAACTGGAGGTAGTATGGACACGTGTTATACTTTTTTATAAGGTCACGATTTTAGTTTTGAAACATTAAACATAATATTCAAATTTCATATAATAATCTGAATATATAACAGACTTTAAGTCTCAAATATTGATTGACATTAGTTAAAGTCTTAAAATAAAGTGAACTGAAATATATTCAAACCTTCCTTGAATAATTTAAGAGAACTCTCTTATACAATCAAAAAAAGTTACAAGAAACATTCAATCACTGCAAGAGAATAGAGCTATACTTCTAAAAAGACCAAATAGAATCCTTTTAATTTTTATAATATGTATTTATATATATGTATGTATATATATATATATATATATATATATATATATATATATATATATATATATATAACAAAGAGATTCATGGGTAATTCACGCAAAATAAGGGCTACTGAAATAGAGTGGTAACCGTGGGCATGCATGTTTCTGGCTCATTTTGCCTCTTCAGCACGGCATAACCAAATAAGGATGTGAAATTTGGGAGCAAAGATGTTAATCAAAACATGGGAAAACACAAAATAACGGATTTCAGCAGGGAAACCAAACGCTCATTTGTGTCTTCAATTGAAAACTCGGGATCTTTCAATTGAAGACACAAATGAGCGTTTGGTTTCCCTGCTGAAATCCGTTATTATGTGTTTTCCCATGTTTCGATTAACATATTTGCTCCCAAATTTCATATCCTTATTTGGTTATGCCGTGCTGAAGAGGCAAAATGAGCCAGAAACATGCATGTCCACGGTTACCATTCTATTTCAGTAGCCCTTATTTTGCGTGAATTACCCATGAATATCTTTGTTGTTGTTGTTAACATATCACGCGATATTCCTACATCTTTGTTATATATATTATATATATATATATATATATATATATATATATATATATATCTTGTAGTTGTGTGAATTGATTGTTTTATCGAATTTACGACATTAATCTCACGTAGATGTTGTGTTTTTATTATTATTATTACCTTATAACAGCCTTCATGTTATTATTATTATTGCTAAATTTGAATGCCGCTTTCCCCTGACTAGCACCATGTGATGAGTTCATCAATCTTATGATCTACATAAAGGAAAACAATATCGCATTGGATTGTTCCTGATGGTGAAAACAACCGTTTTCAAAAGCTTGGATAAAAACCAATAAAGAATTCCCTTTCCCTGTTGCTGCATTCCCCAATATTTCTGAGTTTTATTCCTAACTGGTCCTTCCCATGAATACTGAATGCCGTCAAATTTTGGAAATTCAATTAATTTCCAAAACTCCACTTTCTACTCTATACTATGAGATCCTACAACAAGATAGAATAGGAAGAGATGGTCGATAATATCTGACATTCTGATAATGTATCAGATAATACAATTTGTTGATAAAGTAACTTAAGTGAAATAAAATTCCTATGCAGTTAAAAAATCGAAAGATAGAATAAAAGTTTTGTTCCTGAAGGAAAGAAACTCCATTCTGTACAACAAAGCAGTTTCGAAGAAAATCGATTCACCACAGATAACTTAATCAACTATTATCAAGAATACACGAAGCATTTGCAAATAAACATTTTTGAGGCGCAGGCTTCTTTGACATTATGGCTTATGATACTGTATGGCGATTTAATATCATATCGAATTAACAAAATGGGAATATTGGAGGTAATATGTTAAAATTCATTCCAAATTTTCCCCAAGCTCGCAGCTTTTATGTACGATCAAAAAACGTTACCTCATTTTACTGTTTTAAATTAAACTTACTGTTTCTATTTAATTCCACAATATATTGAAAAGATTTTAAAAATTCTAAGATAATTGACAATTGTTTCGATATTAAATATCATCGTCAGAATTTCATTAACGTTACCTCAAATACAAAATACAAGAGAACGGCGTACCACAAGGATCAATAATAAGCACAACACTTTTTCTAATAGCCATAAATGATATCTAAATGAATGTTCACCACTTGTCAACGGTAGACTATATGCTGATGACACGTCAGTAAAGCTAGCACCCCCACTTTTTCAAATTTAAAAAAAAACTTATGTGTAATTTAGAACTAATTTAGGACTAATTTGTACCCAAAAAATTAGAATTTGTACCCACTTGTTTTTTCTGAAAAATCACTATTTAAAGTGGGGGTGCTAGCTTGAGCTCAAGCTAACACCCCCACATTGACAAAATCAAATTTTATTGGCATAAATCTAAACTTTGAATTAAGGACTAATTTGTACCCAAAAGATAATAATTTGTACCCACTCAGTTTTTCTGAAAAACCGTTATTTAAAGCGGGGGTGCTAGTTTAAGCTCAAGCTAGCACCCCCACTTTTACAAAATCAAATTTTAACAGCATACCTTTAAACTTTGAATTTGGGACTAATATGTACCCAAAAGCGTTTTTTCATTATTATATCATTTTATTTATAAAAGATGATAGTAAATTAGACCATGTGTTTTATTAATTTCCAAGTGAATCGTTAAAAGATTTGAAATCATCAAAGATAACTAAATATTATTAATTTTCGAATATAGGACTAATTTGTACCCAAAAAATTAAAATTTGTACCCACACAGTTTTCCCGGTAAAAGGAGTTTTAATGTGGGAGTGCTGGCTTGAACACGTCCACCTTTAAAAATCCAATTTCAACAGCATACCTTTAAACTTTGCGTTTAGGACTAATTTGTAACCAAAAGCGTTTTTTAATTATCATATCATTTTGTTTATTAAAGATGATAGTAAATTAGACCACGTGTTTTATTAATTTCCAAGAAATTATCAAAGATAACTAAATATTATTAATTTTCGAATATAGGACTAATTTGTACCCAAAACATTAAAATTTGTACCCACACTGGTCTTCCTGTAAAAGGAGTTTTAATGTGGGAGTACTGGCTTGAATACATCCACCTTTATAAAATCCAATTTCAACATCATACCTTTAAACTTTGCATTTAGGACTAATTTGTAACCAAAAGCGTTTTTTCATTATCATATCATTTTGTTTATAAAAGATGATAGTAAATTAAACCACGTGTTTTATTAATGTCTAAGAAATTTGTACCCAAAAAATTAAACTTTGTACCCACACAGTTTTCCCTGTAAAAGGAGTTTTAATGTGGGAGTGCTGGCTTGAACACCTCCACCTTTACAAAATCAAATTTCAACAACTTACCTTTAAACTTTGAATTAAGGACTAATTTGTACCCAAAATCGTTTTTTCATTATTAAGTATATCATTTTGGTTATAAAAGATGATAGTAAATTAGACCACCTGTTTTATTAATTTCCAAGTGAATCGTTAAAAGATTTGAAATTATCAAAAGTAACTAGATATTAATTTTCGAGTATAGGTCTAATTTGTATACTCATGTTTTACTATATACCAGAGGTCGAGAACTATCGATAGCGCTATCGATAGTTATCGATGTTTATGACTATCTAACACAATCGATAGTTTCGAAAAGTTATCGATAGTATTCGATAGTGGTATATGCGCGGTCACACACCATATCGAAACATGTTTTGATATGAACAATTGATCAAAGGAGGAAAAAAGAAGACGAAGTATCTGTTTTCGTGTTTTATATCCGACTTTAGGTTTGTTCTCACACGAATCAAAAACCATCAGAAACAGTCAGGATTCTGCGCAATGCATTTCTCTGCGTTCATACATAAGTTTCTGATTGTTTGAAAACAGTTGGACGATGTTCACACAGATATGACTGATGGTTTTCCAACTGTCCAACGTCCAGCTGTTTTCTAACAATCAGAAACTTATGTATGAACGCGGAGAAATGGATTGCGCAGAATCCTGACTGTTTCTGATGATTTGAAACTCGTGTGAGAACAAACCTATTGTCGTTGTAGAACTCGGCTAAAGTCAAAAAATGTGGATATGATCCTTTTTTTAAATAAAAAGGTTTCATTATTTTAAATTTTTTTAAATAACGTTAGCATAACATTACATATAACCTGTAGGTACTCGTAAATTATTTAAAATTACCAGTCTTGCAGACTATCGAAAACTATCGATGGTTTAGAAAAAACTATCGATAACTATCGATGGCACGGCTATCGATAGTTCTCGACCTCTGCTATATACTAACTGTCCTTAAATACTTCTAAAATAAAAATGCCTTCTAAAATTGTTTGAACCCATAGAGAATTATTATTAATCAGAAATAGGAGTGGTAGATCAAAGACGCATATCATCTAAAAAACAAAAAATATCACCTTTCGGTATTTGCGAGGGTAACAAAAACATGTTTTAAAATTGTTTAGTCCATTTGAAAGGAAAGTCTGACGTGATATTGCACATCTTTACTAAACCGTCAAGCAGTCAAAAAAAGTGACAACACCATAGTATAATCATTCTTTTAACCACTTTGAACTATTTACGCACGTACACTAGGGAATTTTTTTGTCTCGTCAAAGAATCGCCGCAGTATCACAAAAAATCTCACTGAAAATAAAAATAAATGGTGTCTATAACAAATATGGAATTATATTAATATAGTATTTTATTAGAGACAGAACAATATATAATATATGATAACAAACATTTCTGGGAAGTACCTGGTTAGGTAAGTGCCATGTTTCATAAAACACTTCATCTAAGAGTTTGTCTAGTTTTCCGTCCATTTTGAACTTTAATCAGGATGACTGCTGTGAGGTGAAGCACATTAAAAGCGTTTTTTAGGGAAAACAGTGTGGATACAAATACAAATTGGTCCTATATTCGATAATATTTAGTTACTTTTGGTAATTTCACATTCTTTAACGATATACTTGGAAATTAAAAAAACACGTGTTTTAATTTAGTATCATATTTAATAAACAAAATGATATGATAATGAAAAAACGCTTTTGGTTACAAATTAGTCCTAAATGCAAAGTTTAAAGGTATGCTGTTGAAATTGGATTTTTAAAGGTGTTCAAGCCAGAACTCCCACATTAAAACTCCTTTTACAGGAAAAACTGTGTGGGTACAAATTTTAATTTTTTGGGTACAAATTAGTCCTATATTCGAAAATTGATAATATTTAGTTATCTTTGATAATTTCAAATCTTTTAACGATTCACTTGGAAATTAATGAAACACGTGGGCGAATTTACTATCATCTTTTATAAACAAAATGATATGATAATGAAAAAACGCTTTTGGGTACATATTAGTCCTAAATTCAAAGATTAAAGGTATGCTGTTAAAATTTGATTTTGTAAAACTGGGGGTGCTAGCTTGAGCTTAAACTAGCATCCCCACTTTAAATAACGGTTTTTCAGAAAAACTGAGTGGGTACAAATTATTATCTTTTGGGTAGAAATTAGTCCTTAATTCAAAGTTTATATTTATGCCAATAAAATTTGATTTTGTCAATGTGGGGGTGTTATCTTGAGCTCAAGCTAGCACCCCAACTTTAAATAGTGATTTTTCAGAAAAACTAAGTGGGTACAAATTCTAATTTTTTGGGTACAAATTAGTCCTAAATTAGTTCTAAATTACACATAAGTTTTTTTTAAAATTTGAAAAATTGGGGGTGCTAGCTTTACTGACGTGCTGATGACTTAGTTCTATTTGCCAAAGGAAAAAGCTTGACATCCATTCAAAACTATTTACAACAAACCATCAATAAACTTGGATTATGATATAAGTCGACCGGATTACAATTCTCTTCAACAACAAAAAACGCAATGTTCCCACACCACATCTGAAGCTATACAATCAAACACTCAATTTCGCAAATAATATTCGTTTCCTGGGCATGACTTTCGATCAAAAACTATCGTGGAAGAAACATATAGACGATTCAAGAATGCACGAATAAATCTCATGAAAACTATAGCCAGTAAAAATTGGGGAGCAGACCAAAATACATTATTACATACATACAGAGTGGAAAGTCTAACTGGAACAAATTCTGTAACTTGATAAATAAAAGTTTATCGCAAAATTCCTGAAACACGTCAATTTTTATTCTCATAGGGGCATATTACTAAAGAGATTTGTTTATCTTTTTAATTATTACTTTAATGTATAGGTACATTTTTTCTTGATAAGCCCAATAAAAAACCTGCTCGATAGTTTTTTGGTCAATTCGAACTGAATGTGATTGATTTGTTAGTACTTGTTTGCATTTCAACGTGAAAATAACAAACGAAAAATAAGAAAATGCCCCATTTAACCGAGACGCATCGTATCGAAATTTTAATGATGATCGGATATGGGGACAGAAGTCGAACACAGGCTGTAGTCGCTCGTTTGTTTACTGAAGTTCATCCGGAATTATCTTCAATTAATCGAAGTACGATTAGGAAAATTTAAACTCGATATCGGAAGTTGGGCCACGTAAGGGATGCTCCTCGACAAAAAGTTTTGAAAGTTGACGAAGAATCCCAGTTGAACATATTGTTGGAAGTTGAAGAAAATCCTGTTACTACAGCTAGGCAAATATCTCGCGTTCATGGTGTCAGTCACACAAGCGTTTTAAATAGTCTTAAAGAAGCCAAAAAGTACCCATATAAGATGCAAAACCTGCAAAAACTTAACGAAGATGATCCTGATCGTAGACTCGAATTTTGCGAACGAATTATGGCTTCTATCGATGGTGGACAAATTGCTTTGGAATGGGTGCTGTTTTCTGATGAGGCTACGTTCACATTACGTGGGCATGTCAATCGACAGAACTGCTGTTATTGGGCTGACGAAAATCCACGTTGGATGCATGAATCCCATACCCAAAGGCTCAAAAAACAAACGTCTGGTCTGGAATTATTGGGGATCGCATAGTAGGTCCTTTTTTTCAATGGAAACGTAACCGGAGAAACATACCTTAATATGCTCCAAGAAGAACTGATTCCTACTTTAGTAAATTTATTCCTCAATAATTTGGATCCCAACTTATTTGACCAACGGATGTGGTTTCAACAAGATGGGGCACCACCACATTTTGCTCAAAATGTACGGACCTATCTTAACGAAGTGTTTCCAAATAGGTGGATCGGAAGAAAGGTGACCAGCAAGATCACTCGATCTTAATCCATTAGATTTTTTTTATGGGGATATCCAAAGAGCAAAGTTTATGCCACTAAACCTAACGACATCGCCGAGCTTCAACAAAGAATCAGGGACGAAATTAGACAAGTAACGCCGGAAGTGTTACAAAATGTTCGAAATGCTATTTATAATCGATTAGGATATTGTCAGCAACAAGGTGTAGAGCACTTTGAACATTTATTGTATTAAAGTAGTTTGAGTAAGCATTTCCTTATTTCATTTTTTTCCGACACATTGCTTATAAAAAGTAACAAAAAAAGTGGAATTGTATTTACAATTGAAAAAGCTTTCAAATAAAAAATTAATCAACCTACCCTTCCATTTAAAAAAAAAGTTGGGGTTGTCTGCAACCCTCCCAGATAATGAAAAAGATAAACAAATCTCTTAGTAATATGCCCCATTGAGAATAAAAATTGACGTGTATCAGGAATTTTGCGATAAACCTTTATTTATCAAGTTACAGAATTTGTTCCAGTTAGACTTTCCACTCTGTACAAATAATTAGTTAGATCTGAACTAGACTACGGGGCCGAAGTTTACGCTTCCGCCAAAACGTCAACATTAAAAACCTTGGAGAACATTCAAAACACAGCTCTATGAATAGCTACAAGCGCGTTTTGTACAACACTAGTCAAAAGATTACAATGTCTAACAGGAGTAAGCTTTCAACGCAAACATATATGTCTTTCATATGCCTCCACAATTGCTAGCAATAAAGATCACCCAACTTATACAAAAATGTTTACAGCTCGCTTTACATCACGACAACATTAGAACCACTATTTTACGAAAGATTTACCAACTTTTCCCAGCAAATATCCAAACCCCTCCACCCTAGTTAATATCCATACCCAGAATCAAAACCAACCTCAATATATTAAGAAAAAAGGAAACTCTTAACCTGATACAGTCTTTTTTTAAAGAAATAGAAAACTACCAAAACCACTATATGATATTCACTGACGCTTACAAATCATCAGACGGTGTAGAAGCAGCCATCCTCATCCCAAACACATGCAAAAAATTTAATTTCGAACTGATCACTTCTCCATACACTACAGAGGTGTATGCAATACTATAACAAGCACTCATATTAAAGAATCTAAAAAGTCCGTATCTCTAATAATAAGAGACTCACTCAGCTCACTCCAAACTATCCAACACTTGAATACTAAAAATCCAATCGCCTTACTGATCAAAACAGAAATAGAGTACTTAAAAGATGAAGATGCCACCGTCGAATTTAGGTGTGTACCATTACATTCCCGTATAAAAGGAAATGAAGATGTATACCAACTAGCCCGATCAGCACCAAACAGCCACGACTCTATCCAAATAGACGAAGTATATTCTTTTGAGATGAAATCTGTAATAAAATGTTTAGTGCGTGGCAAAACGTATGGAGCGCAGCACAAAATATTCTAAAAGAAATCAAACAATCAGTAAATCCGCGGCCTCAACCAACATCGAACATACCACACCAAGTAAGAATATCACGTTTGCGGCCGAGTCGTAGCAATTTAACCCATAAACATCTCATCACACGAACTGAGTTATCAATATGTGAAACCTATCAAATGAGACTTAGTGTGAAGCATTATTAATCCAGTGTAAGGAATATGAAGCTACAAGAAAGAAGTTGAAAACATGAACGTTGAAAATACAATAGGTTATTTGAAGGACACCGGCTTATATACATAATTGTAAGTTTTTTTTATTTATACTCTGTATCATATGCCCCAGCGATTAGCGACTGAACAAAAAAAAAGTTTTGTTTTCAAAAGGTTTGTAAGCAAAAACCAATTAGTTGTAATTGTCCTATTAACCGTGATAATTTTCCAATGACTTCGTAATTGTAATGTCACTAATAGTGATTTGAAAATCAATGTGCTTATGCTAATCAATTCTTTTGATTGATCAACCATAAAAAATATTCGGCGATATTTTTAATATAATTTATTTGAAAATGCGTAATATTTTTTTGGTACATAAAAAGTAAACATCGTTAAATTCACATTTTAATATTGGAAATATACATTTTTCGAAAACAACTTGGAAGCGTACAACAGTTTTTCATTTTATATTTCAACATATTTTGATTCAAACTCTAATTATGTAAATAATATTAAAATTGATTGGTATACAGATGATTTCTCTGTGTGCATCTATTTGGAAATTTAATTTTGACTGTAAATTACACGAATGCCTAAAACATTTAATAATCTTTCTGAAGGATATAATTTAATATGAATTTTAACTTTCTAATAATAGCACAGCTACAACTTTCCCCAAGAACATCTGCTCCACAATATACTGTCCGTTCTACTCTAATCTCACTAATTTTCCCCTATTTCTGGTCTATTTCCAGATTAATTTATATTTCCTTAAATCTTTTTTATATAAATTTTAGCCAAATCAACCATACACACATATGCTTCTATTTTTGGATACGTATTTGATATACGAGGGCGAAAAATTGAAATTCTAGCAGAATCAAAGAGAAGAGAGATATGAGGCACATATTAGTCACTAAAACCTGGGAAAAGATTTGTCACTTCGCGAAACGAAGAAAATATATGTTGTTTTCCTAATTATGTACGTCATTCTTGAAGTATTGGTTTAGATATATTAAAATTTTCGAATGAGTTTAATTGAAATAACTGAAACTTCGAATGAAAAGTTCGAAGAATATACTTCTCAACTACCTAGTTGATTTAAAAATTTTCTCTCTTAAAAGTTACTTTAAGCAAGTACTTCCTAGTTTTGGCAGTTAGAAAACTTTCATGGTATATATGTAAGTACTGGTAAATATTATGATACATCAATTTGTTTAAGGTGAAAAGGAATTTTAAATGTAAGGAGTTTCACCAATTGTTATCAAATCATAGCGACCACAGTCAACATTTTGAAATACCCAAATAAACATCTCAAGAGTTGCCTTTCTTAAAATTTATGAGTAAGGAGTCATCTTCAAGGGTCGATGAACGTAGTGGCGTTCAAATTATCAGACCAACCGGAATTGGACTATGTCCCCAAATAAATTTTATGAAGAAACCTAGTTGCGAAGCTTGACATAGTTTAGTATTACATCAAAATGAACTAGGTAGTCTTGGTCGATATATCGGTAACCACGAGATTTCACCGGTGAATGTAAAATCACTGACGCTACCGGTGATTCAGTTCTCGCAAATGCGGTTATCGGTGATTCAGTTTCAACCGAATACTGCAATATCGGCGTTATCGATCAACGACATCGATTTTTGTATCAAACTATTGCTCTAAACTAATATTTAAATTCAATGACATGAAGGGTTTATTTCCATTTTATTACTCACTTCATGTATTCTTTAACAATGTTATTACATATTTTTTCTTCCAATGTATCAGTTTCTTGTATAATCTTGATGTTCAAATGTTTAGAATAAATTATTTATTGAGAATTTAATTTGTTTCAAATCTTTCTCTAGGTTTTTCTGAATGTTCAGTTTAACTTAAAAAATATGTGTATCGTCAGCTGCTTTCTTAGTGTATAACTTTATGTACCGTAAAGTCTTTTGATAACATTAAAAACTTTGGGTTTTTGTGGAACCAATTCTAATTTAACGTCGAAAATGTGTTTTGATATCATGTACATAACCATCTTCTTTCATATTTTAGGAAAATTAAAAACAAGAGATATTAATACAAAGCATAATAATACGTTATAAAGTTCTATAAAGAATGGATTGAAAATGACCGAATGATAATGAAAGGTTGAAGCAACTTGGCAAAATTGATAAATTAGATCAGATTCAAATATACTTGATATAAATAGACGTTCAAAAACACGTAAAACAAATGACAGCGAAAGTGACATTCTATAAATAAGCACACAAAGTATTCATTATTTGTAAATCATAGATAGGTAGAATTATTCATACTTTTTAAAGTTTTGTAGTATTTCAGCTATAGATAATAATAAAGGAATATTTATCTTTTTTTACACCCACTTTCTTTATTTCGATTCGATAAGTCTAATTATAATTTTTTCTACCTTTCACCTGTACCAATAACTTTTCGGTTAAACCTATTTTAATCAGGGAACATTAATACATTCCAATAACAAACTTTAAAAATTTTAAGCACTAAATCTTCAGAAATAAATGAAAAATTCCTCAGAATGACCTCCTCCACCCCATCGAATTTTTCGTCCAAGTATTTACTCTTTTATTTTTATCGAACCAATTAAATGGCTATTTCCATATTAATTGTTGTTCAATACATCAACAGGGTCGGCCTTCTGCATTAATAAACGCCTTCGAAGTGCATTCTTTGAGTTCCAATCAGGACCGGTTTTCACATCATATCAAATCGACTGAAATTAAGTGGCTTGTAAAAGGTAGGTTTTTAATCAGTATCCCATATATTTCATTGCAGTCATTTAATTTCTGTAAAACGTTAAAATACTAGGATAAAGTTTCTCATGACCACATTTAAATTAATAAGATCTTAAACACATTGAGAATAAGATCTATGAATTAGGATTATTTCATGACAAACGGACACTTTTTTACAGCTCCCTCCTAATATTTCATGTTGAAAAATTAAACATTACTGTTTACTCCAGGAGATTCGAAATATCCATATTTATACCTGGGTATACCTACTATGCAATATCTATATATCTTTTATAAAGAAAATATATAATGTGTTTCAAATTTCGTAAACATTTTTTGCAACAATGAGACTGTATGTATAACCAACTTTATTCGGTAAAAAATGTTTTCAGCATGAACAAAATGTACACATTGGCGGGAAGAAGAATCTAAGTAAATGGATAATTATTCTATAGGGTTTTGCGGAGACTTCCTTCTGGTTTTTTAGCCAACCTAGACTTTGATTAATAGACAATATCGCCAATAGGCGCCGCACATTATGCAATTGTTGTATTTTCCTCTATCTTTCCATCCATTTGGTAAAACACAATCAATAGACCAGAATAGATTGTGGGTGTGTTATACTCGATAGTCGAAATTGTGTAAAGTGAGTCAGAGCTATCTAATCAACACTTTGGTTAAAGCGCAGTTGCCATATGTATTCTAGAGAGAAATGCTGTATTTTATAAATACACTTCAAATCCATTGTGTCAATATTTCAGGTACAAAAGATGCAATGTAATTAAGTCAATACCAATTTAATATATTTATTTCAAATTTCAAGCAGACTAATAATAATTAGTTTACTTGAAATGTGAAATAAAGTGTTTATGTATATTTCTTGAACGCAAAGTTTGTTGTGAAAAACTCGCCGATTTGACAATGTTGGAGAGTCGCTTCAGTGTTCCGGCTTTGAGAACGAGATAGATAGATCGAGCTACGCGAATGAGACAGTGATAGTAAACAGTTATGTGAGGTGTTTATTCTCTTCATGAACGTAACATCAGTATTAGTGTTGTGGTTTTGTGTGATAAATCGGTTATTATTGGTATTTATTGTAATATTTATATCGGTATATTTAGTGACAATAATGGCGGAGTGTAGCGGTGTTGGCGATAAAAAACGGCGTCGTAACAATTTAATTCGGGAAGAAAAAGTCCTCATATTAAATGTGTACGAAGGACTGCGTGCCATGGACAAACAGTTGGGTGTTAGTGACGCTGTGATTAAGTGCAGTTATTTAACTAAAGTTTCTGAGAGTACTATATACAATATTCTAAAGAAATCGCGGGACGGATCTTTGACAAGAGAACGAGGTGAAAACTGTAAACCGGAAAGTAGGGGAAGAAAGAAAATTGTTTTGGACGACCAAACACGGAATGCTATACGTAGAGAAATACATTCTTTTTATTTTAGGAATGAAATCCCCTCGGTAGCTAAATTGAGCAAGGTAATAGAAGCTGATGATACTTTACCAAACATCAGTGATAAAGTTTTGAGACGAACTTTAAAATTAATGAATTTTCGTTACCAAACAAGAAGTAGAAACAGTGCCTTTATTGAACGAAATGACATTGTGGAATGGAGGAGAAATTATTTAAAACAGATACGACAGTTTCGTAACGAAGGACGGCACATATATTACCTTGACGAAACATGGTTAAATGAAGGCCACACTGTGTCAAAAGTGTGGCAAGACATGAATATACGAAGCAATCGACAAGCCTTTATGGAGGGTTTCTCTTCCGGTTTAAAAGCTCCCTCTGGGAAAGGACGTCGACTGATTATCACTCACATTGGCAGCGAGGAAGGATTTGTAGAAGGTGGATTACTAAGTTTTCAGTCCAAAAAAACTGTCGATTACCATGAAGAGATGGATGGTAACCGGTTTGAAACATGGTTTAGATCAATTTTAACAAAGGTAACTCCTGGTTCAGTGATAGTTATGGATAATGCTTCATACCACTCTCGTCGACTGGAGCAAATACCTACTTCAGCTAGCCGCAAGAGGGTTATAATTGATTGGTTAGAGAGTAAAAGCATTCCGCACAACGAGGCAATGCTAAAAGTTGAATTATTATCTCTCGTACGGAAACATAAAAGCAGTTATATTAAGTACGTTGTCGATGAAATGGCGAAAGATTTCAACGTCTCAGTTGTTAGACTTCCTCCCTACCACTGTGAGTTAAACCCCATCGAGCTGGTTTGGGCCCAAGTGAAAAATTATGTTGCGAGAAAAAACAGTACATTCAAAATGGCTGACGTTGAGAAACTGTTTGACGAGGCGCTGCATACCGTTACTGCTGAGAGTTGGCGTAAATGTATTCAACACGTATTAAAAGAAGAAATAAAGTTTTGGGATTTAGACATACGTGTAGAAGTAATGACGGAACCACTCATTATCGATATAGGAGGAGAAAGCGATGATTCTGAGGAGTCGTCAGGGAGTGATACCGCTTCCAGTAAGTCAGACATTTTACAAGTGACCTCGCAACATACCTATACTTATTGGTAATTTATTTTGGTCTTGACAAACAACTTTTTTTTAGTTTTAGTAGTAGTAAGTTGGAATTGACTTTTAAACATTTTTTTATTTTGTTTTAACTTACTTATGAACAACTTGTGATAAGTTATTATTTCAAATGTTAAAAATTGAAATTCCAGATATTTCAGTATACGCACCCTTAAACTATGATACGCTCATGGAGTTCACTTTAAATCGGTAGATAACCGATGACGTCACTTTACACAATTTCGACTATCGAGTATACCTTCTTTGCTAAAGAGGGGTACGTCGCGTCAAAGTGACAATATTCTTTAGGAGACCTTCTACTACGATGATACTATTAAAGTCAACTGATGTATATTTATTAAAACATGTTTGTTCAATTATTTTGTCTCTATAATATTTTCTGTTATGATTATAAGAATGCCATTTGTTTTATTAGTATTTGATATCTAATATTTATCTACGCTTTACTAAATTTTTAATGCTGTAGATTCAAATAGAAGTTTGTGAGTGTGAATCTTGAGACCGGCTCTGACTTCGAACAATGAAGAAAAGAGGGCAGGTAGCGCTTCGGTGAGTTAATAGAGTGGCCCAACAAATCATTCTTTAATGATAGAGCGCCTCGCATCATAAAAAATTTTCGGTTGATTGCCCAATTTCGGTTTAATTAAATGAAATGCAAAACATCTCGTAAAATGGAGCAGACAAGTTAACAAGAAATTCAGCAGGAATTCTTGTTACGCGTTGGAATTTTTCAAAAACATTGTGCTTACAGAATTCGAAAATTTAAATTTGTTCGATTATTTTTTCTTTAATTATACGGACAGGATACACTGCATACTTGCAACAATACAAAAGTTTTAAGGCGAGTACAAATTAACAAAAGTGTTTTTAGGATTTAAATTTTTCGAGATACAAAACCATAAAATACGATAAAAATGGAAGAAATCAGTCACTAGGGCAAAGGACTCATTTCACCCATCTGAACAACAGCCGATCCTCGAACCGTATAATAGAAAAAGGCCATCTGTATATATAAAATTTCTAAAACTGAATAGGAAATAAGACTTAATTTATAGGTCAGATGTCTAACAATAGAGGCTGAAGTTGGAGAAAATTCATAAATAAGCGATTCCAATAATGGATTGGATTCAGCCATTTATGAATCATTATACTGATCAATTTTCGTTAAGTACTCGAAAACAAAATAGGATTCACGTCAATATGAAATGTATTCTACAGATTCAACAAATTAAAACGCCTGCAATATCATCAATGGACAGATGAAGACAAACTAATACTGAACATTAACTGATCTTTTATTATATCAATAATAGACTAGGTTACCATAATTGACACGCACAATTTAGGGCTTTTCATCACAATACATAATGCTCTGTCAATCTACTTGGAATTTTGAGCCCAAAAGACAGCTTTTGACACGAAGCTAATAAGCTAAGACACCAGCAGTTTATTTTCCTCTACTCCGCTAGGATTGTCTTTAATCCATCGAACCCAGGATATAAAGTTATTTGTCCAAAAACCTATATACCAACTTGTTCATATCTCAGATTAACAAATAAAATAGAATGTTTGTTTTGACTTTTTCCTGCCCCAAACATTAAGTCACATTCTAAGCTCACTTGCGGACACTTCCACTGCTTTGCCATATTTACAAAGTGTCTTTAGTTGCAGGAAAAATGAAGTTAGAAGTTTAATTGAAAATGTGTTAAAAGTTATGCAAATAAAAAAAAGCCATACTAATTTATGCATTTGAGTCACTGCTTTTAAAATTAATTAATAATACTTGAATTTTATTTAATAAAGGCATATTCTTATATAAATTTTAAGCAAGTATTTGTTGTATCCTTAAATACCTTTATGGTTTTATAACTAAAAATGGCAACATTGCTCAAAATTTCAGTACCTGTTTAATGTGTCAATAGTAATCTATTTAGCAGTTTTGTCCTTGTTTAATTACCATATAAAGAGAGATGCAAATATCGTCAGACTGTGATCGACGATCAATTTAAATACGCCGTAGTATTGTAGTAAATAATGTCAAACTTGGTTTGTTTATATGAGCGCCATTACGACTAGAGAGTAAACATTTAGTTCTTTCGTTTTGATGTGTTTTTAAAGACTTTTTAGTGACAAAATAAACTTTTAAGATAATTAATTTAATGTTTTTGGATTATCATGGTTCGTCTGTTCCAAGTTTGTCAGAAACCCAGCCGAAATTACCAGGGCCATGTATCTACAATACCATCCCCACTTTTTGTAATTCATTCATTATTTCACTACCTGCGTGTAGAATTGTTGGCCGCAAAAATAAACGTGTTTATGAATGAATAGCCCTCTCTATGTTTATTATTACTCTAAGGTACGGGTGCGAAGTTAGCAGTTGATTTCCAGCAGATAAAATAGTAAAATTGAAAGTAGTTGCAACAAATTGTGTTTTAAAATTAAACATACATAATATAATATAGTTGTCTTTAAAAATCAACTACCGTCCCCCGTACCCACTTAGAAGCCGTCTGGGTGTATGAAACCACCCCTAAACAATAAAAATATAAATAAATAATTCAAAACCTCGACTTCTCGTTCGAGTTCCAGGATGATATTCACAAGATACATTGCAAATGCCTCTAGAAATTATTTACCACCGCCCGTACCAACTTAGAAGCCGTCGGGGTGGATCAAACTACCCCTAAGCGATAAAAAATAAATAAATAATTAAGAACCTAGACTTCTCGTTCGAGTTCCAGGATGATATTCACAAGATACATTGCAAATGCCTCTAGAAATTATTCACCACCGCCCGTACCCACTTAGAAGCCGTCGGGGTGGATAAAACTACCCCTAAACGATAAAAAATAAATAAATAATTAAGAACCTAGACTTCTCGTTCGAGTTCCAGGATAATATTCACAAGATACATTGCAAATGCCTCTAGACATTATTTACCACCGCCCGTACCAACTTAGAAGCCGTCGGGGTGGATCAAACTACCCCTAAGCGATAAAAAATAAATAAATAATTAAGAACCTAGACTTCTCGTTCGAGTTCCAGGATGATATTCACAAGATACATTGCAAATGCCTCTAGAAATTATTCACCACCGCCCGTACCCACTTAGAAGCCGTCGGGGTGGATATAACTACCCCTAAACGATAAAAAATAAATAAATAATTAAGAACCTAGACTTCTCGTTCGAGTTCCAGGATGATATTCACAAGATACATTGCAAATGCCTCTAGAAATTATTTACCACCGCCCGTACCAACTTAGAAGCCGTCGGGGTGGATCAAACTACCCCTAAGCGATAAAAAATAAATAAATAATTAAGAACCTAGACTTCTCGTTCGAGTTCCAGGATGATATTCACAAGATACATTGCAAATGCCTCTAGAAATTATTCACCACCGCCCGTACCCACTTAGAAGCCGTCGGGGTGGATAAAACTACCCCTAAACGATAAAAAATAAATAAATAATTAAGAACCTAGACTTCTCGTTCGAGTTCCAGGATAATATTCACAAGATACATTGCAAATGCCTCTAGACATTATTTACCACCGCCCGTACCCACTTAGAAGCCGTCGGGGTGGATGAAACTACCCCTAAACGATAAAAAATAAATAAATAATTAAGAACCTAGACTTCTCGTTCGAGTTCCAGGATTATATTCACAGGATAAATTAGAAATGCCTCTAGAAATTATTTACCACCGCACGTACCCACTTAGAAGCCGTCGGGGTGGATGAAACTACCCCTAAATGATAAAAATATAAATTAATAATTCAGAACCTCGACTTCTCGTTCGAGTTCCAGGATGATATCCACAGGATACGTTGCAAATGACTCTAGAAATTATTTACCACCGCCCGTACTCAGTTAGAAGCCGTCGGGGTGGATGAGACTACCCTTAAACGATAAAAAACTAAGTAAATAGTTCAGAAACTCCACTTCTCGTTCGAGTTCCAGGATGATATTCACAGGATAAATTGGAAATGCCTCTAGAAATTATTTACCACCACGCGTACCCACTTAGAAGCCGTTGGGGTGGATGAAACTACCCCTAAACAATAAAAAATAAATAAATAATTCAGAACCTCGACTTCTCGTTCTAGTTCCAGGAGGATACTCACAGGATACATTGCAAATGCCTCTAGAAATCATTTACCGCCGCCCGTACCCACTTAGAAGCCGTCGGGGTGGATGAGACTACCCCTAAACGATAAAAAAATAAGTAAATCATTCAGAACCTCGACTTCTCGTTCGAGTTCCAGGATGATATCCACAGGATACGTTGCAAATGACTCTAGAAATTATTTACCACCGCCCGTACTCACTTAGAAGCCGTCGGGGTGGATGAGACTACCCCTAAACGATAAAAAAATAAGTAAATAATTCAGAACCTCCACTTCTCGGTCGAGTTCCAGGATGATATTCACAGGATAAATTGCAAATGCCTCTAGAAATCATTTACCGCCGCCCGTACCCACTTAGAAGCCGTTGGGGTGGATGAAACTACCCCTAAACGATAAAAATATAAATTAATAATTCAGAACCTAGACTTCTCGTTCGAGTTCCAGGATGATATCCACAGGATACGTTGCAAATGACTCTAGAAATTATTTACCACCGCCCGTACCCACTTAGAAGCCGTCGGGGTGGATGAGACTACCCCTAAACGATAAAAAAATAAGTAAATAATTCAGAACCTCCACTTCTCGTTCGAGTTCCAGGATGATATTCACAGGATACATTGCAAATCCTCTCGAAATCATTTATCGCCCTCCGTGAATATCATCCTGGAACTCGAACGAGAAGTCGAGGTTCTGAATTATTTATCTATTTTTTATCGTTTAGGGGTAGTTTCATCCACCCCGACGGCTTCTAAGTGGGTACGGGCGGGGGTAAATAATTTCTAGAGGCATTTGCAACGTATCCTGTGAATATCATCCTGGAACTCGAACGAGAAGTCGAGGTACTGAATTATTTATCCATTTTTATCATTTAGGGGTATTTTCATCCACCCCGACGGCTTCTAAGTGGGTACGGGCGGTGGTAAATAATGTCTAGAGGCATTTGCAATGTATCCTGTGAATATCATCCTGGAACTCGAACGAGAAGTCGAGGTACTGAATTATTTATCCATTTTTTATCGTTTAGGGGTAGTTTCATCCACCCCGACGGCTTCTAAGTGGGTACGGGCGGTGGTAAATAATTTCTAGGGGCATTTGCAATGTATCCTATGAATATCATCCTGGAACTCGAACGAGAAGTCGAGGTTCTGAATTATTTATCTATTTTTTATCGTTTAGGGGTAGTTTCATCCACCCCGACGGCTTCTAAGTGGGTACGTGCGGTGGTAAATAATTTCTAGAGGCATTTGCAATGTATCCTGTGAATATCATCCTGGAACTCGAACGAGAAGTCGAGGTTCTGAATTATTTGTTTATTTTTTATTGTTTAGGGGTGGTTTCATCCACCCCGACGGCTTCTAAGTGGGTACGGGGGACGGTAGTTGATTTTAAAAGACAACTATATTATATTATGCATGTTAAATTTTAAAACACAATTTGTTGCAACTACTTTCAATTTTACTATTTTAACTGCTGGAAATCAACTGCTAACTTCACACCCGTTCATACATATCGAAGAATTATCTTGTACAAGGAGGCATCTAAAAAGAATATTGGTGTTGGTTGCTCAGGTACTCTCTACCAAGCAGTCGTCTCAAGGCATTTTACTATAATTTTATTCAATAAAAATGCAGCAATACGTAGGTCCCAATGCACAAGCTTCAATCAACTCTATTAAATCTAAATACGATCCTTACCAACTATCTAGACAAGGAATAAAGCAATTCTAGTATGGATTTTGGTATTACTGGTAATCAAATGATAGATCAATCGAAACTAATAAAATAAATCTTTGTGGTCAAGCCGGTGGACTAGGCCTCCTGTCAAACTACTGCAATTATTACTTTTTTAAATGAAACTTACTGTTTCTAGATAATTCCACAACATATTGAAAAAGTGAAAGAGTAAGGGTAGAAACAGTAAATACAGCAATTATGTCCAACATTTGAATCCAACAAATTTGCTAAATTGTTCATAAATATTAAATAATCATAATCATAATCATATACGTATAGAAATGGATTGCAGCTTTGAGAGAAATCAGTATTCCATATCTATCCATATAATATAACTTAGTGTTTTTAATTGAAGGGACAAATATTAAAACTTTTCATGATCGTTTAATTTAAATAAAAATTGCCTTGAAATGAAGTATTGATTATATATTGTTGAATTACGTTTTCCACACCTACTGTTAAATAAATCAAATCCATATTTTAAAATAACTCCAATTTAGTATGAATGATCAATTTGTGCAATTCCAATCAATTACCGTTTTCAATATTACCGTACCGTTACTGTTCTACTACTGTAATTTAGATACAAATTGTTAATAAAGTCACTTATTCGTTTTAATTAATAATAAATTCGTATGATAGTCGATGATTACAAAATAATTTATTAGATTTTGTACACCAATGTTTCGCAGACATGTCGCATGGAATATTTGTAAATTTGACAATTATTAGAATATACATTATATTTTTGAATTAATAAATAAAACAATAAAAATTACTAATCTAATCAGGCCAAAGGTCGTACTTTTTACATGCCCATAGGTGGATTTTTTTAACTAATAAGACGATTTTAAAAGTCAGACTGACACTCAAATATAAGTTACCATTGAAGATTAAGTAAAAATCTATCTATATCTAAGTCGGCAATGAAGATATTAGGATTGTAGAACTTGGTATCCAAACAAATTTTGAAAGAAGAAAATAAGTTACTCAATTTTTAACTTATTACACATATGATTAATATTGACGATGTTTCGACAAAAGCGACAAAAATTCAAACATGAGATTTTGTCGCTTTATGAAAGTAGAATTCAAATTCTATCTGACGTAGCTTCGTTCGTATCCACCAAAAATAAGGAACTTGTTTTTTCGGACCCGAAAGTTTGTACGCGACAGAATGCGATGGAAAATTTACAATGCCGTGATACTAATCACACTAACAACGTACGCTTACGCCCAGAGTGTTTAAGTGCATTATTTCAAGGAAGTTAAGGCTTTTAATACGGTTATTCTTCTCTTGCCCGTTTTATCTATTGTAGATGATTCAAAACTGTTATAATCAGGATTAGTCTCAAAAAATCCTTGTTAATCTATTATGTCGCTTACGCCTTTTATGTGCGGCAAATTATTGCAGTCGTAAACGCCATTTACCTATGCGGAACAATGCTTTTTTTAAACATATTTTTGTGTCCAAATTACTCCGTGTTTTTCCCGTGTATTCTGTCTTAGAGAGAAAAGCGCTTTTTTGTTTAAAACTCAAAACCGAACTTATTTTGTATTTGTCATTTTTGTTATAAATAATTTTAAAAATTCGACTCATCAGGTCGCTTACGCCTCTTGTTTTTTCTAGATGTCTCGCGACCAGAAAATTTTAGAAATCGCCCTCAAAATGACCAATAATTCTAATACTGTGTTACCAAATACAGGACTTGATGAAGCATTAATGCATGACAAAATCCTTGAGGATAATATTCGATTAGAATCCATATGCAATTTGAATAGTACACTAGATCTGTGAGATGAAACTTATGTTCATAATGCATTTCAGAAAATAGTATTATTATCTGTCATTTTTCAGAAAAAGCTAAATATGGAGAATATGAGAGTGATGAAAACATAAATTACTTACAGTTAGAAGCACAGTCTTTCGGCAACTCAGTGATGCAAATTCCTACTACGACAGTCAATTACTCGTCCTCCGACAACGATTCTTCAGAAGAGTCGAATGCCATGGAGAAATCTAATACCAAGGAGCTAGAAAATTGTGGTGGTAACAGAATGTGCGACGATGAAAAGTTTCTCGGCCAAAATGAGAATTCTTCATCTGGAAATACTATTCAAAATGAGGTTGCTAAACAACAGTATGAATCTGATTGTTCTATTGAGAGAAGTACTGCTAGTGAAACGACTGACAGTCACTCTGATGATTCAAACGAAAATGATACGTTCAAGGGAAGAAGAAAAAACGTTTCACGAGTGCGACAGAAATTAATAAAAGATTGAAACTTGTAGGAAAGGCTTATCAAAACTACGTAAACGAACCAGTGGCCGAAAAAAAAGTTTTACCAAACCCATGTGTAAATAAGAACTGTGTAAATAAATGTAACACGTTCTTCGAAGAAGAAAGCTCGAACATTTTCGAGCTATTCTGGAGTTTTCCAACTCACCTCGACAAGAGAGCGTTTCTTAACGGATGTGCGCTCCACTGAAGTAGAGCTGGGCAAATGTCGTCCATTCCTGGAGATTTAAAGGGGGAGAAGCCAGAGATGGCCCAACTCAGTCTGTCCGCGTCGACGATCTGTCGCGATATACGCCAGTCATCGTCTGTCGGGTAATGATTCTCCTCTTCCTCCCAGGTTGCCGTGTTTGTGGTTCTGGAGTCAGGGAAGTGAGTTGACATTAATAGTTGAAGGATTCCCTTCAAGTTGGCAGTTTTTGTGCCATCCTCATTGGTTAGTATATCGATATGACGGTGGGGATCTTTTGAGAGGGCTTTTTGGAGTCTAGTTGCTTGGGGGAAATCTTCGATTTCCTCGCAATAGATTCTCCATGCTTCTCTTTATTTTTGTCTAATGACTTTTTTATACTCCTTGAGGTGAGACTTGTATGCGTTCCAATCCTCTTCGAGTCTAGTTCTTTTAGCTTCGCCGTCCCCCTGAGCTGATCAATCTCATGGCACCACCACGGAGTGGAGGCTCCATCAAGATCGACCCGCCTCAGTGGGCAAGACGTCTTATAGACATTAATTATGGAGTTTTAAATGGTTTCAGAATAAACTTCCAAATCTCCTTCATTGTTAGGCAACACATCCTCAACTCCTCGCAGATCCCCTTCCAAGCAGTGGACAGTATTAATCAATTTTAACTTGAAATTTAAAAAATAGATAATTGAACAATTTTGACAATCGACATTTTTGACAGTTGACAATTGTAGCTAAATAGCGTTTTCTATTTTCTGCACTTCTGGCTCTAACAATTAATACTCAACGACCATATTAGTCATTTTACGTTCACTTTAGAGGATTTTTATGCATTTTGATATTTCTGCACTACTACTACTCTGCGTAGCGCAGCTGGTGTAGAAAACGGAACACGCCTATTTTCTCTTTCTGTCAAATGAACCGTCACATTTAGGGGGCGCCACAAGTATTCATTCCATACCAAGGGCGAGAATGAATATTCTTGCCCTAGGGTTAGAATGAAGCTATTCCACAATAAAAAACTACGTCGGAATATAGAATTTCTATAATAGTCGTAGAAAAATATATTTAATGTCTATAACAAAATTGATGTAATTACTATACGATTTTGTTGAGAAACCCATATATAAACAATATAATGGATATTGAAGAGAAGGTAAGCAGTTGATCATACATGTATGGTTATTATAAAATCTGTGAACCGAGTAATATTTGTTGGTTATTATTTCAGACTAACTTTATAAAAAAATATACTTTTATGTAACCTTGCAAAAATATTTTCCTACCTGTATAATTTACAACGTGTTATTTAACAAAACCGATAATATCTGTGGGTCGGCGTATCGTTATAAAATAAATAGACAAATAAGGTGGATATAGTGTAAGCTGCCTGCCCCCTTTTATGGCCATCGTCCTAATAAGTTCGCCGGTAAACGATGATGATGGGCAAGTCTATTCATTTGGAACTGGTGAAAAGTGACACAATAGTCTACGAAGGTTGTACAGACCCAACAGGAGACCCATTTTACCGGTTATTTATGGTGGTCACCAAATTGATTTATTTATATTTTAAAAATTTTGAGATAAGCAGAAAATATGCATTAGAGACGTAAAGTTACGATGACATGTTTCTAATAAAAAAACCCTACATAATTTCGATAAAATGTTAGAAAAACTGTTGTTTTGAAAAATTATTTTTAAACTAATTTAAAAATATTTTTTATCCACTGGAAAATACAACATACAGTTGTTTCCGCTAAGAACTACTAGGTATATGTAAATGAAAAAAAATCAAGACAAATCCTATATCGTTTTGTCTTAGTGTTACTGATTAACGAATATTGGACTGTTACTAAAGCTACAATAGAGAAATTGAAAACCGTTGACTGTAGTGGCATTGCCTTATGCATAGATCATATTATAACAAACATTAAAGATCATAAAACAACAAGCAAAGAAAAGAACAGTTTGAATTTTTGTTAAATTTTTCTATAACTGGTTTACGATTTTCTCTTATAGGAAAATCGCAATCGGTGCGGAGTAATAAAACTGTCGGAACAGGTAATTTCAAAGATGGGTGCCTAGTATTATTTTTAAGGTATATAGACATTCGGATTACTGAAATATTTATTACAAATATTATTGAATGCCTATGTACCGTAATTTCGGGTGACTTTGTCCTGCCAGGGTGACTCTGGTTTATTTCAGGAAAAAGTAATTTTTAGCGGAGAACCTTACAAACATAGCATTATCAACAAATGTAATTAGGTGCCACATTTGACATATGTAAACTGGGAAAATTGCCGTTATTGACAGTAATAACCGTTTAACTTCTTAAAAAAAAAATTAAATTTCTGTATGGGAGTCATTTCACTTGGATATTTATTGACAAAAAATTTGTAGGCAACCAATAATACGATCTAGAGTAATGTAAGTTGCATACTTACATGATAGAAACCTACCTTGTCTTAAGCGCTTTGCATATGTTTATGTTATTTCAGTATAAACTCGGACACGAAGTAGTTAGGGTGTTGTTTTCAAAGTGCTCCAGAATTTAACGGTTTTCGGGTGACTTTGACCCAGTTCAATTTTTGTCGTTTTTCGTTCCGTATATATTGATATCTCTATAGAGGTGAGTAAATACTCTTTTTCACATTAGTTTAGTCTTCTAATAACTATTTAGTTTATATTTTGTTTCGTAATGCCTACATCATAACCTTTCTTTTTAGATGCCTTCAAAGTACACACGTGTTAATGGCAGTAGAAATTACGTAAATTACACGGCAGACACATTAGAACGAGCCCTAGAAGCTGCAAGGAATGGAGTTTTATCTCAAAGAAAAGCTGCATTAGAATTTCGAGTGCCAGTTGCTACCATTAAAAATAAATTGAAAAATAGGCATAAAAAACTTCATGGTGGTCAGACAATTTTTATGAAAGCTGAAGAGAACGCTTTCATGTCCCATATTTGAACCTTATCTTCGTACGTATTTCCATTGGATCAGAGCGATTTACGAAATTTATTGAAAAATTATTTAGATCGTGAGGGCCGTGATACTGGATTTAAAAACAACTTGCCAGGAAAAGACTGGTTAAATGCCTTCCTTAAACGAAATACGACCTTAACCCAACGTTTCGTAAGCAACATAAAAGGGTCGAAAGCAGAAATCAGTGAATCCACTATAAAATAATAATTAAACCACATACAAAATGAACTTATGAATATCCCAGCTAACAATATTTGGAACTACGACGAGACCAATTTAAGTGATGACCCCGGCAGAAAAAAAATTCTAACAAAACGTGGGACGAAATATCCTGAAAGAATGATAAATTCTAGTAAATTAGCAACATCAATAATGTTTTGTGGAAATTCTGCTGGCAAAATGATACCTCCATACGTTGTTTATAAGTCCGATAAATTGTGGTCGACTTGGGTAGAAAATGGTCCAATTGGCGCACGCTACAATAGATCGAAAAGCGGATGGTTCGACACAGCTTGTTCCGAAGACTGGTTCACTTCACTGCTATTGCCAATACTTAAACGTATTCCTGGAACTAAAGTATTAATTGGGGACAATTTGTCATCCCATATATCCTTAAAGGTTTTGCAGTTATGTGAAGGCGAAAACATTAAATTCGTCTGTCTTCCCCCCAACTCTACACACCTAACGCAGCCGTTGAATGTCGCCTATTTCAGACCGATGAAAATCGCTTGGCGAAATATTTTGGTAGAATACAAAACACACAATGTTCACACTAATTCAATCTCCAAAAGCACCTTTCCCATCCTATTAAGAAGACTGGTTGAAATAGTTGATGTAAAGGGCAGTAAAAATTTGGAAAGTGGCTTTAGAAAATGTGGCATCTTTCCACTGAATGTAGAGGAAGTATTAACCAGAATTCCCAATTACAAAATTGATGCTGCACAAGTATCCTCGAGAGTAAGTGAAGCTGTTTTAAATTACCTCGCAGAAAAGAGGGGAGTACAGTCCGCGGATTGTGGAGTTAGTAAAAGAAGGAAAAAAATAAAAATTCAAGCAGGAAAAGGTGTCAGTGCTGAAGAAGTTAAAAGCCAACAAAATGCTGCAGCTGCATTGAAAGTTTCTAAAAAGAAACCAGCTCTAAAAAATAATGGCACTGAGAGGAAGTCAAAAACACAAACCAAAGTGGCAGCTATTAAAATCAAAAGTGAAAAGACAAGAAACGAAAAAGAGAAAAGTGAAACTAGTAATCAAGCCAATGATAATCAAATTTGCGAAGAGGAGAAAGAAAATGTACAACCAAGTATGACTAATAATGACACTGTACCTGACAGTAACGATGGATGTGAATAGACTATCATGGAGAAAGATGGTGCCGTAGCTGGTTGTAGTAAACTGCCCTAAGTTAAAGACAGTAAACAAAACAAACGTCCAAAAATAATAAAACGTTTTGAAGAGATTTCAGATACGTCGGATTCTGAATCTAACGTAAGTTACAGAGATGATTCATATACAGCAGAACAACTTTCCATAGGAGACTTCGTAACTGTACCCGACAAAGTGAACAGTTTTCCAGGGAAGTTCGATGACTATTTAAGGGGTAATAACTGTTATGGTTGAGTGCTTGTGATGGTAATGGGTGAAAGAAGTATGTGGCAATGGCCCGAAGAATTCGTAAGAAAATCTTTAGGAAATTTTTTTATCACGTTGTAAACAGTTCTATTATTATTTGTTGTTCATTTTTCGTTAAAAATCGATGTTGTTTAGGATGCTATGTTGATTATTGTATTTTTTAGTGATTACTTTAGCTCAGACAATAATAAACATAACGAATACATGTAAAATGCAGTGTGGAACAAAGTCACCCGAAACTGGAGGGTAACTTTGCACACCTGTTTTATTTATTTTTTAATAAAACAATTGCCATTTTATATTTTTATATATTGTTAGTAAAAAAATAGCTAAATACTCAAATACCTGTGAAGAAAGAAACGTATTTTCCCTTATTAAAAATACCAATATCCGTATTAAAACTTCAGAAGTGAGTCAAAGTCACCCGAAATTACGGTATTCGATTGTATTTTTTTATGAACATATTAACGACTTACATATTATTATTGTTGAAATAATTTTCAAGAACTATTGCGAGTCTTAATGACCTCAGGCAGACGGGGTGGGAATATAATTTCAAAGATAATTCCCCTATATGACTATGGAATCTGTGTATTTTAGTTTCAAAGGTAGTTGCAGTCTGACTAGCAGCAATTATTCATTTAGTGAATTTAGAAAGAACTTGCTCGCTTGATAACTTTTATAAAGTAATTATTGTGATTATTAGTTTCGGTTAATAGTGACCATGGCAGAAAATTTGCAGTATGAATCCGAGTTTATACCTGAAGAGCGTACGATATAGTCGGCGTTGTCGGTGAACGAGAAAGTAATAATAAACAATGTTTATAATTACTTAAGAACTGAAAATCCTTCAGGTTCAATTGATGACATTGTTGCAAAGACAAGTAATATGACAGGCATAAGCAAACCAACAACAAAATTAGAAGTGAAGCGAAAAGTGGAGTTATTAAAACCGCAAAAAAATACAGGTGGTAAAAAGAAAGTTGAATTCACAGAAGGAATTAAAAACGCAATAAGAAGAAAAGTGCACGAATTTTATTTCAGGAAAAAATCCCAACACTAGCTAAAATTTCGGATGAAATTAATAAATATCCATATTTCTGTAAAATGTGCAGAACGAAACTACGGGAAACGCTACAGGAATTAAAATTTGAATCGGCTAAACATGATAGAAAAGCGATTCTAATTGATACTGTCGAAATTATATGTTGGAGGCGGAGATATCTAAGAACAATTTTTAAATCACGTGAAGAAGACAAACCAATATTTTACTTGGATGAAACCTGGATGAATGAAGGCTACACTATCAGTAAAATGTGGCAGGATACCAACATTCCATCTTCACGACAGGCTTTTTTGATCTAATCTTTTTAATAAATTACATTTTAAAGTTAAAATTGTGTTTAGTTGTTTACTAACTTCTTAGATAAATGTTCAAATTTATGACTTCCGGTGTCCATACAATAATAATTATTTTGTTCGAAACGTTCTCACACATTCCGAAGAATTTCCGAACTGATTCGGTGACACTCTTCGACAATTCTTTGACGCAAATCTTCTAAAGAGGCTGGTTGTGTTTTGTGGATTTTACTTTTGAGGTATTCCCACAAAAAATTAAGGGGTGACAAATCTGGAGACCGCGGAGGCTCTTCTTCCAATCAAGTGCCGTGGAAAATGTTGATCTAAATACTGACAAATAATTAAAGCATAATGCGGAGGAGCACCGTCCTGTTGAAACATTAAATGATCTTCATTATACTGTTTGTTCAATAATATCGGTCAAGGTAGGGTCAATAGCGTCTTCCAGTAATTGCAAATACATTACGCCAGTCAAATTAGCAGGTAAAAAATATGGACCCACCAGCCGGTCATCCAAAATGCCAGCCCATACATTTAATTTTTGCGGTTGCTGTGTATGCCGGGAAAATTCTTGGGTTTGAATCAGACCAGTAGCGGCAATGATAACGAATTACAGTACCGTTCATAAAAAAGCTGCATTAATCGGAGAAACAGATATTAAAAAGAAACTGTGGATCGTTCGCTGTTCCCTCACTCATTATTTCGCAAAATTACAAACGGCGGTCATAATCATCGTCAGTTACTGCACTAAATATATTTTATATGGATGGCATTTGTTCTTCTTCAAAATGGTGTAAATGCTAGTTCGATTGATCCCAGGCATAGATGCTATTTGCCTTGTACTTACCGTAAGATCTAGAATCTAGATGAACATGAACATGTTCCAAAACTGCAACTCCAGTAGCTTCATTAACTACAAGCGGTCTATTTTCTCGTTTTTTATTAACTACATTTCTAGTCTCTTGAAATATTTTCACTAACTCGAGAACATACTCCTACTGCCTTATTAATCTTGATACTTTTCATTAAATAACTGAGCCGTTACATTTGCACACTTATTGTTCATAAAATAGAGCGAAATGGTATGTATCTTATTCGCAATGGAATAAACCATGGTATTTAATTTTCAAAAACACAATTAAACAAAACTTCGTTTCGATATACGAAACCAATAATTATACGTTCTTTGTGTGTCCGTATCGTATCTAGTTGTCATTTACAAATGTTAAAAACAACAATGCAAAGCAAGAAAATCCACATTTAAACCATTGACGTACACAACGACCCATGTGTAATTTTCACTATTTTAACAAAAATAAAAAAAAATCCAATTTTAAAACTCTTATTAAACATTAAACAAGTACATTATTTACATTTTAAAATGGAATTTATTAAAAAGTATTATCTAGGCCGAATTTTAGAATTTAAAGACTGTTGTAAAGAGAATTGAAATAGCTTTAAAATGAGTGACCACTTACTCGACCCCTAATGCCATTTCATTATTTTGAGGGGATGAAAAAGCGAAGTCAAAAATACAGGAAAAAAGTCTCCCACTTTGATCAAAAATCGAATGGTCTCTGCGTTTTTTTTAAACGTTGACGCAGTTCTTGATAATGGCTGTTTTGTTTTCGACCGGCCACCATGTATTTCTTAAAAGTCTTATATTGTTTTCGTCTATACCCATTTTTGATTTCGTTAGATTATCTCAAAAGAATCATTGTGACATAAAAACATATTTCATTTATTATAGCCCATTTTGGAGAAGTAATGGAAAATTGAGGATTGAGTTTCAAGGTTAAAAAACTTCAGATACGGACGGAGTCATTTACTTTTCGAATTTAGAAGAGCAATCTAAAAATTTGAGCTCAGAAATGGCTTCTGAACGAAAAGGCGTTATAATAATAAAAAGACCCTACCTAATTTAAAAAAAATCTATACTCCTCATTATTTCAAAACAGTATTAGATTAATAGTGTCCCAATTCCTCGAATTTATATTTGAGTTATATGAAATACGGTTCTGCCCTAAATACGTCATATGCCCGATTGATCCATTAATCCCATAGCGGTGGGCAAATCTTTTCATCGAACCTAATAAATACGAAACTGTCGAAGGGAATACAATAGATGCCGAAGGGACTACTGTTACGGATGACCAATGGTTATTTCGATAACAATACAAATACACAATACAACCGGCTGAAGTTTAATAACACGAGAGTCATGTAGGTATTTGATATACAAAGTCATAGGTTCCATATATGACCATATGGCACGTGTACTGTCGGCGTTACGTTTCGCCCGATGAAAACAATAGTTTTTGCGAAATCCAAAAATCGTTAGAATAATAGAATTTGATTTTCTGAACTCATATGCTCATTCGTTGTTTTCAGTGTTTTGATTAAGAAAATACTTAAAATAATGGAGGTTCTAAAATTAAATTTGGCGATTCGCTAAAATTGGCATCGTTAGTGACATAAATGACAGTTCAGAATTATTTGAATATATTTGTTCGTTGAAAGATACATACAAGGTTTCCCAATATATTTTTGTAGAAAACTATGTCCCTCTTTACCCTGGTAAACTATCTATAGATACTAAAAATTATTCGCTACACCTAACCTTCAAATGTTAATAAGATTAGTGATGGTTACAATTATTATGTCATAATTAACAAAAACTTATGCAAAATATTTAAGACGAGATTCAACTTGCGTGCTATTTATAATATATACAAGTGGGAGTACTGAAAAGTTTTTCTTAAAAATGTATAGTTGGTTGATGTTACCAATAAAACAATTCCTAATAAAAGCACTCTCGTTGTTCTTCATTTTTATATGTCTACAAAATCTCATTTTTAACACAAATCAAGCATGTAATTGATCTGTGGTATTGTTATTAATTAAAATTACAACAAACATAAAACTTTTAAATCATTATTATTTTCATTCGATCGCTTTTTCTCTTCTTTTTCCTAAAGCGTTTAAACAAAATACACAAGAAGAAGAAATAACGATTATTAAAAAATTAAAATAAATATCAACCGAAACAATGAGATAAACGTTTTTGTTTAAATTAATTGACAGTTGACATTACCAAAAAACCATATAACCATGTTGACTCAAAGTAGTTAGTCATGAATTGTTAAATCAGTTATTTACATAATGTCGAATCGCCAGGAGAGTTAATTATATCTTTGACTTCAATTCCAATTTTATAAAATACACACGTTTCCAAGGCTCATTTGCTCCCCATTCAGTATCGCTTTGAAACGTGTCGAAGGCTTTTTCATAATTCACGAAATATCTGAGCAATGTTAATATCGTCAACCAGATCAATCCCAACTAGTATTTCAAATAATTGTTGCGTAACAAATACCATAGAAGGTACCTTTAACGTTACTGTTACCGTTGGCGAGACGTAAGTAAACCGTATTTGTTATTCCCCAAATGTGATGAAAATATGAACATAAAACTCATGGGCTACCAGCAAACTGCATATAAGTAAAAAAAAACAAATATAAATTTGATTTTCTTCAGCAGAGACCAATCCGAAATGAAATAAATTAAATACCAATGTCGCTTAAGATTAACATATTTTTAATCTTCAGGCTTTCTTTGGAAACCACAGTAACTAATTATCCGGGAACGGACTTTTAAAAACGTTGTTCCATTTTTTATAGAAACAAACACAATAGGACTGGAAATAGGAATGCATATCAGTATACAATTGATAATTACAATTTAGTACCCAATATAAATCGACTAAGACTTAGTTTTTAAATTTGATGCCTTTTTCTGATCCGAGCGTCGGATTTAGAGCCACAACCTTGACTATTCTTGACATCTACAGTGCTTTTCGGAAACTATGATCGGGTTAACCCGATCATGAAAGTAATCCGGATCACGTTCACTTACGTTCGGAAACTGAACGAACTGAGCGGATCATAGTCATATATATAGCAGTGGGCGTGGGTAAATCAGCTGACGGGTTGTTTTGTTTTCTTTAACTTAAAAAGTTATTAAATGTTTAAGCCGCGTAGTTGGCACGTGGCTGAGGCTTGCGGATTTTTTCTTTTTGTGTTTTCGATATAAATAAACGGTTTTAAAGGTTAAAACTAACTTTTCCGCATCTGTGGCTCTGAACAATATTCTATCATAAAATTGTGCACTTGTATACACTTCGGGGGATGTATCGTGCTAACAAACCGAAATTTCTCCAAAAATGTAGTATATCTGCATTTATAGGACCAGCTGTACTCGCTCTCGTCAGCTGAAAATCAATAGGGTATATATGTGAGGCACCTTGAGCAATATTCAATCATAAAATTGGTCAGTTGTATACACTCTAGAGGCTGTATCGTGCTAACAAACTGAAAATTCTCTAAAAATGACAAAAATTTGGTACTTCAAGTACTATAGCACCCGTTGTACTGGCTTTAGTGAGTTGATCATTGATAGGGTTCATCTGTGAGACGCTCTGAATAATATCCAATCATAAAATTGATCACTTGTATATGCTCCGTAGGCTGTATCGTGTTAACAAACTGAATTTTCTGCAAAAATGACAAAAATGTCGTACATAAAGTACTATGGCACCTGTTTTACTGGCTCTGGTGAGCTTAATATCAATAACGTTCATCTATAAGATGCCCTGGACAATATTCAATTATAAAATTGATCACTTGTATACACTCTGGAGGCTGTATCGTGCTAACAAAACAAACTGAAAATTCACCAAAAATAACAAAAAGTTGGTACTTCAAGTACTAAAGCACTCGTACTTGCTTTAGTGAGCTGAATATCAATGAGGTTCATCTTTGAGATGCTCTGAATAATATCCAATTACAAAATTGGTCAGTTGTATATACTCCGGATGCTGTATCGTGCTAACAAACTGAAATTTCTCCAAAAATGACAAAAATGTCGTACTTAAACTACTATAGCACCTGTTTTACTGGCTCTGGTCAGCTGAAAATCAATTGGGTTCATCTGTGAGAGGTCCTGAATAATATTCAATTATAAAATTGGTGACTTGTTGTACTCCGGAGGCTGTATGGTGCTAACAACTCATAAGAGAAATGATTTATTAAGGTGGTGGTTTGGTTTGCATACAGTTTTATAGTGGATTACAAAATTTTGGGAAGTAGTTATTCCCACAGTGGACACTTAAGGTCCATCAGCCCTTACTATATAAAAAAAATAAACAGATCGATATGAAATCCCTTACGAACTGTAGACATTTACATAAGTCCCTTATAGTTCAATATATACAATGATACAAATATTTAAAATCCTATATACCCCTACCCCAAAATTGATAACACAATGCTCAGAAGGATTTGAAACAGGGACCAGTTCTGAGTTAAGTTGGTTCTGAAACTTGTGAGAAAAAAATTAAATCATACAATGTGAAAACGGTGAGAACCTGAAGGGTTACCCACACCGTGGCTTATCTACTCATACTAAATTGTAAACTTACCAAAATGCAAAAACAAATTACCATAAAACGTTCCGTGTGAGCTCAGACGCAACTTACATACTCTACCGAGAGTAATAAATGACCTAAAAAATTACAAGCCACTTGTATGTTCACAAATGGTGAATTATATATACATAGAAATGTTATATATACACTATAAAAAAATTATAGAAAAATTTAAATGTCTTCACCCGCTGGTGATAAATCCTGACGATCCACAAGTTGTTCCTGAGGTAGCAATCACTATGGTAGGGCTGCAAGCATCGCAGGAACGCCGTGGTACAACGAACCAACACCAAGTGACCGCGGAACTAATCCAACACGGAAATCCGAATAACCGGAATCCAACAATACCCCAGAATCTATTAATAAACCCTGTGTCGCTAGGACAGGGTTCCCTGTGTGCTGCTAATCGGTAGTTAAAAGCCGTTAGATGAACTTAAACACATGGCGTTGTAGGTGACTGGGCTTACATATCCATCTGCATCTCACAGATGAGGTCTGGACGAAATACTATCTCCACATACTTCTCTAACCCACACTACTCCACCCAAACCAAACTACCCTCTCAAATTCATGTTCCTCTGCGGGATGAATGTGTATTCCTCATACGAATTTTTTTGGGTCTTCCAATAGCCACCTACATTCGACACCACGCTGATAAGAAAGAAAAAAACACGACAGGTTTCATTGACAACCCACCTTTCCGTTCAAGAGACACTCTCACTCGAGCTGTTTGGTGCACATACGTTCCATGACCTCGAAGTGAATTACTCTACATGTACATCGCATATTAAAACCCCCCGTATAAAAACCCTAATTGAATAATCAACAATAAACCCTATATTCACTAATATCCCACATCCCACGACTATATTTACAAAATAAAACATCACCCATTATACGCTAATGTACATCCACAGTACACCGGTAGGCAACCTTCCGTACGAATCACAGATCTCTGAACGTTTGTAAAAGAAGAATGAGCGAGGCTATTGACATATGGCAAATCAGCTGTTTGATTCGAATAATGGAATGTTGTTTACATTCAATGGTACATATAACAAAGTTCACTCTTTTTATGTGTATATTCAGATTACTGTAACTATTCTAGTGTAATTATTTCCTTTACAATATTAATCCAGTTGGTGCTAAACAAATTGACGGCAAGGCTATTGAATCACTGAGTTAATGGTATAACTAGAAATTGTTAACATACGAAGCTAATCTGACTTGATATTAAGGTAGGAATGTTTATTTATTATGACCAATCTGCATGATTGTTGTCTTTTTATACAACAGATTTATAGTAACGAGGAAAACCGTAACAACAGTTGCAAAGGGTGAACCTGCTTCGAAATAGGCGAAGACAGTTCCATCGACAGGGAAGGTGGTGGCAACTGCTTTTTTGGGATAGTCGCGGAATTTTGTTTATCTATTATCTTCAATAAGGTAAAAAAATAACGGGGTACTATTAAGCACCATTACTTATTACGCTGGAAGAATGTATTAACTTAAAAAGGGACTATGTTTATGGCTTCATACGAGAGCGAGATTTTCCTCGTCTCGTCTCGTTCTCGTCTCGTTCTCGTCTCGCTTTTCCAAGACGAGGCGTTTTCGAAAATATTATGGGCGATACCGAGACCACATAAAGGGCAACCCTAGTGTCGTTTTTGGTCTCGTAAAATTTTTTTATGAAGTTTTTTTTCGAGAAATCGGAGTATGATATTTTTCACATCTTTACCTCAACTTGTTAAACCTTCTTATATTAACCCATCTCTTATCATGAATATTTATCCTCACAGACTTTAATATTTTAAATTTGAATGATTTTTTTAAAAGATCGATAATTATATAGAAATAGATCATTATTTACAATTAAGCGAGATGAGACGAGACAACTGGTAACGAGACGAGACCGAGACTTGGACGAGACTAAATTCTTTGGGAATTGACGAGACCGAGACGAGATTTTTGTTACTTTCGCTTACTCTCGTCCCGTGTGAAGCCTTAACTCTGTTGATAAATAAAACTAAATTTTAATAAAAATTCCTTGTTTGTTCAAAAACTGTTCAGACAATCCCCGTAAGTTAAGACGCTTTCGAAAAACTGATGACCATCTCATAGTAGACTATTTATCAAGCTTTCCGATAGCGACCTCATTGCGTAATCTAAATTGTGTCTTACTAATATATCAAGTTTGACATTTTTGATACACCATTCAGGCATAGTTACAGTTTTCACCTCAAGAATTAAATAACGTGCGTGTTTGTCAGCTTGCAATATTGATGTTAATATAAAACTAAAATTCACAATTTCATGTCGCGTGTTGTGCTCGCAAACATTTGTTTAAACCTACCGTAAAGCACTTTCCGCATAAAATGGAAATGTGCAAGAAAGAGAAGAGAAATTGCATGTTGGCGTGCAATGCCTCTTTGAAATTAACTTGGAAACTACTTTGCCTATATATAAAACTGAAAGTTAAAAATGGGTTGCAAAGTATCGACCTGGAATTGTGACATGTATACGAATTTATTACATTTACCTAGCGGTAGTAATTGCGATTACGTAACTTCTTGAGCAGAATTGGTCAAATATGAAATAATTCTGTATAAATCAGCTCCGACCTCTGGCAAAAATTGATTCAAACGGGTCGCTAGATAATTTAATGTAAATGAGCAGTGCTTTCAATTTTAAAGTAATCTCAACTTCTTTTATCGCATATTGAGTTACCGTTTTTAATAAATTTATTATGAGATAAATTCTATGGAGAAATAAGTAACAAAATACTGAAATGACGGGGATTGATCCACCCCAGAAAACAGATCTAGTAAGCATTTATGCGGCGCAACCCCAAAAGGGGTGTCTAGCCACTGTATACAGTGTTGGAAACATTACGATGGAACATACGTTTTACCGTCAATGTGTTAGAAAGAGACAAAATACATACATAAACTCAGTGTATTGCTCTTCTTCGCTAACAGGATAACATAACATAACATGCGAAATAAGTCGTATTTTCATTTGTATTAATAATAATATGTGTTTCCAAATATCTCAATTCTTATTTTTCGCTAACAGGATCTCATACAGTTGAAAATACATGCCCAAACCCACAACGTCAGCCTAACTAACAGTGTCATTGTATATTTATATTAATTGTAAAATGCATTGTTTTAACATGAGAACAAGTTATAAGAAGCTTTTAATTATGATAATTCAAGAGGTTGTAACAGATCATGATATAATTAATCCCATCTATTCGTTGAACATTTTATTGTAATGCTAGTTTTCAGTTTGAAAGCGGTTAAAACCTCTACTTTTTTCTGATTTGGGAACGTCTCGGAACATCTACTGCGAAAATAAACATAAAATCGAATTCTAATGAAAATGCCTAAAATTTTTAAATAAAAGTAATATTCTGATATGTAATAAATTAAAAACTAAAACTTCTTAATTCTTCAATGAGCTTAAATCAAATGTTCGAATAAACCCCCGTTTTGAGCTAAACAGTAACCGAGACGGTCATAAAATTCTTGACGAACACGTATGAGCATTTCAGGTGTTATTTGCATACACATTTGTAAAGTTTGTTCCCTTAGTTCATTTAGAGAAGTGGCTCTGTTTTCTTGGAATCCATAAATTCTCGATTTTACATAACCCCAGAAAAAGAAATCGTATCTACATGTGGTACGGCTGTTAATATAGTCAGAATTATATTATTGTCTTGCTTAGAAGCTAAATCAGTAGACCCAAAATCTATTAAGGCAATTGGTTGTGATGCAACCAATGTAAACACGGGTTGGAAAGGTGGAGTGATTCGGTTAATGGAAGTTCAGATTGGAAAATCCGTTCAGTGGCTGATATGTTTACTTCATGCCAACGAGTTACCTCTTCGACATCTCCTTCAAGATTTGGACGGAAAAACTAAGGGACCACATTCGTTTTCAGGACCCATTGGATATCTTTCTACAACATGCGAAGAAAGACACATAAACAATTTCAAGCAACTGAAACTGAATTACCAGAAGTTGATAAAAAAGATCTAAGTACCGATCAACAGTACTTATACCAAATAAGCTGTGCTATAAGTAACGGAACTTGTCCTGACGAGCTGAGCAAAAAAATCAAGAAAATTAAGTCATGAGCGATGGTTGACAATGGCTAAAAGAATATTGCCTCTATATATTTCAACAAGTGAGCCTTCCGGTTGTACTGACAAATGTTATAATGAAAGTCTACTCGCCAATGTGGTTTAACATAAAAACAAAACCAATATGTCGCAGTATTTTTGGAAATTGATAAGTCTCTCCAGAGGATATCCAATTGAAATAAAGAAAGTTATTGATAATGTTATTAGCACAAACGCTTATTATGGGCACCCCGAAAACATTTTGTTAGCCATAATAGCAGATTCTCAGTGCCATGTAAGAGAACTTGGGATTCGTCTTATTTTGATGGCTAGGAATTCTAGAGATCCGGAAAAGTTAAGGGTATTTAAAATACCCGCCCTCAACTGGGACGCTGATGACTACATCGACTTAATTCGTTAGGACAAATGTACTGTAACCGAACCGCCTTTTACAATTATTTTTTCTACCGACATTTTAATGGCAGCACTTCAGAGCAAGTCTGTCATCACCATTACAAAATTTCCATGCCATACTTAAGCAGTCGAGCGATGTATAAAGATCATTACTGAGGTATCAAGAAAAGTTTGTGGTACATTCGTGTAAAATTAGATGCAAGGAGTGATTTTCCATCAGTTGAATATAAAAACAAATTCTATGGATTCAAAAAAAGTAAAACTGAGTAAGTGTAAGTTTGGATATACGATTAGAATAAGAATAAGAGAGGGGGGTAGGGAGGAAGGCGGTGGGTGGAACTTCGTAAGCAGCTACTTCCTTGTGGTGAGTTCTGGGTTGAGTAATTGATAAGGCATTGTGATTATTATATTAAATAAAACAATCATTGCGATAATAGTAGACAGTCCGTCAATTACTTAAGCGAAGAGCTGTTTTTATATATTATATGGGACCTGGGGCGCGGTTAAAAATTATTGTATTTCCTCTGTCTTTTTTTGGTTACTATATACATTGATTCCTAACTTTTTGCCGCTATACCCAAAACGATAAATGACCTTGAAAATTTTAACTATTCAAGGTCTATGGGGCGCGGCTAAAAATAAAGCAAGAATTCCGAAAAAAATTTAGCGAATATTTCTTTATACCCTTCAACTTTTTATTACTATACCAAATGAATTATCCAAGAAAAAATTTTCGGCCCGTCCTATTGTATATCCACTTTTATAGTGTAGGCAATTGGGTTTCAACTTGGCGGGCAGGTAAATGTAAGCAAACGTATTCCTCAAGTCCCAGCACAAAATAAATAAATCTCAAATATACAAGTTACAAAATATGAAAGGGTAATAACAATAAACAAATATATAAATAACAAAAATTAGGTTTAATGATTTTAGTGATACTGAAAATGTTAACTAAATATGTTTGGACTTGGAAAATACAATGATACAAGACTTTCGAAGAGATACAGACAAACCACGTAGGTCTACAAACTAGACCAGCCACAACACTTGAGAAGGTAGAATCGTTTAGCAACTTAGAACAGTGATTAAAAATAGGAACGGAACAAGAAAACTACATAAACATTAGGAAAAAATATGATAAAACCAAAAATAAATGGAAATAATGAACTGAATACCTTTTGTAAAACACCATCTACTGACTACTACTACAGTCCTCCATTTAATGACAGAACATTAGTATTACATTCTCTACAAAATCCAATGCTACAATTAAATATATACAGAAGCACCTAAAACCAACAAAGTAGCTGCGATCACACCCACTGAAATGAAGACTTCTAAGCTGCTAGATACAATATGTATCCTTAACGATGAAATTGTCGCTATTCTGGGTACAACTTATCCACAACAGTAATCAAGTACCAATATCTTATGATTACCGACTCAACTCTCTAGCTTCATTAAAAAATATTTATACAAAAAACCAATTGTAGCCTAAAAATATGGTTAAAGGGTAGATTGAACAAGCAGAAGCAATCAAAGAAATGGGACAAAAGTAACACACATTATCAAATTTTCAGGATTCCTTCAAATTTAGGACAATTAAAATAGGTATAGAAAATTGGAGAAATGGCAAATTTTAAACGCGAAGAAGAAAAACAAAAGTAAAAATAATAAATTTGTTTTTACTACACTGTAATTATTCCCTATTAGTATTTTGATTAATGTCTGTTTATTTGTAAACCGATTTGCCGAATTTCATGTAATAAAACTATACTAATATTTCACGAAATGTGTGTTCCAAATTTAAATTGAAAATAAAGGTAAGAGTTTTCGTAGAAAGTTATTCTCCCTTCGGCCCACAACAGTTAGTTTAACCGACTGCCATGGGAAACCGACAATATATTTTAATCACTGAATCAACTGCGAAAGAATCGGTTTTTACCTATTTTTATAAGTTCAACGTGACTAACTACATAATGGTCGGCTTAAAGGTAGTTTTTACCTGTAGATTTATAGATAATAACTTGTAAAATACCGAGAGCAAAAGAATTTTGTTTGAAATTAACAATGTGTTAGGAATCGGACAACATTACGGAAAGGTGTCAAAACAACATGCTACTAAATGAGGTGAAATTAAATTGTAGAAAGGTTTGTTATGTAAAAGACTAATATGATAATTTTCATAAATAACTGTTCGAAATACGCGCTTGTATAGTTTTCATATTTGTGGCGCTTTTAGCAATCTGTGATCTTTGGATTTTTGTTTCGTTTACGATTAAAAAAAGAAAGATGCAATTTCATAAATATAGAAAATAATGCTTTCAGGTCCTTATCAAACTTCGTTGACAGCGTGTTTATTCATCGTTTAAAGAACTACTTTTATCAACGATAAAAAACAACGTCAGACGAGACATCTACGTTACTACGTTGAGTAACTTACAACATTTATGAGCTAAAATATGCATGCAGGTTAATTCAATAGAAATAATCATTCGGCATCTTTAATTTTAAACATAACCCAAATTGAAACATTAACATTATGATTACCATAAAATGTATCCAGTTGCTGCTTTCAAAAACTACCATTTCTCATCGGACTTGACACAACAAAATGTAAGCTAACTTTAAATTGAGTATTGTTTTTAATGGAGAAAGATATGTATTGAAAAATTGTTTCAAATATTTAAAAATTGCTTCCTAAGTGTTTATAATCATAGATTCTCATTACATTTATCTATTTAAAAATCTGTAATAGCCATTATAACTCAAAATAACTCAAGTATCTGCAAAAGTCCCAAATAGAAATACCATTTTTATAGATTCCATATTAGATTTCAGAATAAAGAAGCGACTGACTAACTTACAGGTCAAGCAGAAAGTGTGACTTCTAGTTAATTCAATGACTGGGAGTGAAGTTATAAATGCTTGACAAAATCAGTAGTGTGAAATATGAATCAGTAATCGCAGTAACGCGAAGTAAACCACTATGTAACATCTTGCGAGATAATAGGAATCATGCGTGTCGATCTACTAACAGACTAGGTATAGGATACATTAAATTGACCAGTCAAGACCTCTATAACAGTGATAGCCAAATATCAAAATAATCTAATGAATAAAACACAATATACAAAAAAAATGAAATAAATAGTAGAGGAAAAACTGCTAAGGTTATTTCCCTCTTTTCTCTCGATCAAAACCATTTTCTTGATGAGACAGTAACACTGATGTTGGTAATTATTGAATAGTAGTTAAAATTTATCATTCTAAAAATATTATGTATACAATGTTTTTGGTTTTTTTTGACAAAAATATAGTTACCTTATGAACATTCTACTATTCCAGAAAACATTAAGGTAATTTGTCAGTCATTGGCACTAATCTTTCTTTTCCTTAATAAGATATCTACAAGCTTTCTGCCAATAACCAGGAATATAATGTACAATTTTCATATTGATTTGGAAACACTCCTTTAGTGATCCATATTGTTGCCTTGTTTTGTTGAGACAGGAACAGAGAGCGTTTGTTCTAGAAAGTTTTTAAAGTTATACCACAAGTTAGTGAAATTGTTAAGCTAAGTACTCTTAAAATGTCATATTTTCAATTGTTTTGTTGCTTACACTACATAGTAGAAACCTAAAAAACACTATTTGCTAGAAGAATATCGTTGATTTTATATTTTTGGCTATAATTTTACCATGCTAATTATTGGAATTTCAAAAATTTTATTTCCAGTAATGGACACTCATGTCAAGTCAAACACTAATGTAAAGATACTAGAGTTGGCGCAGAATGTGCAATGTTGCCAATATAAGATTTTTTATGAAGAAATTGTTTTATCCAGTATTTGACAATGGTGTCATTCACTAGGGTGTCAATAATTGGAATTATATTTTGTAGGCTACTTGATATGGCTTCTGAAAATAAATATATATAAGAGCAAATGAATTATGCTTTAGAGTTGGTTCAACGTGGATCTTCTGTTGCTGCAGCAGCCAAACAAGCTGATGTTCCATGCAAAACACTGCTCTATAAGCAATCAGGAAAGTCACCAAAACAATGTTCCATGTTGGTAGTCTGGATATTAGAGTTGTCTAAAATTCACTACCCAGTATCCAAACAGCAGCTTATGTTTGAAGAAACAGTTTTAAAAAATCCACGATTAAACCTTTTTAAAGATGGAATGTAGGAGGATAAAAGATTTTTAAGGTTTTCAAAGAGACATCCACATTAATAACTAAAGAGAGCCAAACAGAAAAAGTGTTACCGAAGATGGGATACGAAGCTGGTTTTCTAAAATTCAAAGCTATTTTAACGATAAGAAATATATGAACGTACTTAATAAACCAGAAAGAATATTCAACTCGGACAAAAGTGTTTTTTTACCTAAGGGAGCAAAAATAATAGAAAGGGCACAAAAAATACTCACAACGTTTCTGGAGACAAAAAAGAAAACCTACAAAAAATAAAAGAAGGGGATTACGTTTTCAAGTCATTTCCGAGAGAAAAGAATGACAACAAAATATATGTATGTAGTACAGGAATTGTTTCAAAAGAATAATGAAATTGAAGTTGTGGGGATGGTGTGTTGTAACAGAGAAATGACAACATTCTAGTTAAAAAAAGATGAAGTATCAGTTATCAAATTATAACAAATAATGAAGAAAATGAATTTACCTAAAATGTAAGCGGAGAAAGTATTAATTTTCGGAGTCCGTAGATGTATCCCAAGATTTAAGTTTTGTTTGTTAAAGAATTGCTTAATACAATAGTTTTATTTCAACAAAATGGTTTCTATATTACTGTCAATGACTGGGATGTCAATCACTAGAAAATTGGTGTCAAAGACTAATTTTCCTGACTAATTTTTTCATTAATTATAATATACCAAAAAAAACATTATGATATTTGTTGTTCACAGGAGACAAAGGAGAAGGGAAAAGGACAGAAACAATACAATGATTACACTCTAATATATAGTGGTGTCAATAGAGAAGAAAGAGCTAAAGCAGGAGTGGGTATACTCATCCATCAAAAAATCAAAGACAGCATAGAGGATTGCCATTACGTCTCAGAAAGAATACTACACGTGAAACTAACAGCAAAGCATAAAGAACTACACAGTATGTAGTATGTGTATACAGTCCCGAAGACTGTAAGCCAAAGGCAGAAAAAGAGGCCTTTTATGAGGAAATGCAAAGAACCCTAGATAATATCCCAAAAAACGATACTCTCTTATTGATGGGAGATTTTAATGCTCGAATCGGGAAGAACATCATACCAGGCATTAAACAGAGATATAATGAAGACGTGCTCAATGATAATGGGGAGTCAATGATCATTTTCTGCACATACAATGAACTACGCATCAATAACACCTACTTTCCACACAAGACACAACATAAATATACATTTCACAATACGAGGGGTCACAAATCAACCATAGATTACTTAACAACAAATAAGAACATACACCCTTCTCAAATATTAGATTTGACAACTTTGAATTCTGCGAACGTGGGAAGTGACCATAGTCTGCTTATCTGCAAAATAAGAATGGAAGTCCGTCGGAAAACAAGAAGATCGCAAACAGTCGAGAAAACACAAAGAATAAACATCGAAAGTATGTGGCAACCATCAATCCGATATCTATATCAGAAAAGATTAACTTCCAAAATAGAAGCAAATAAAATCTTGGAGGAAGATAACATAGAGATAGCATGGAAGAAACTAGAAAAGAATCTGAAGTCGGTGGCATATGAAGCGTTAGGAACAAGAACAGTAAATATATACCTCAAGAAGCATAACAAAACGCCCTGGTTCCGACAAGAAAACAAAACAAAGTGTAAAGAAAAACGAAAAGCCCACTCAAAGTACAGATCACAACAAATCACCAACGACATAGATCTAGCAGATGAACAACAAGGCTTCAGATCTGGACGATCCTGTCGCGATGCAGTTTTTGTCATCAGGCAAGTCATGAAAAAGTCACTGGAATACAACGTCCCGGCCTTCTGCTGCTTTATAGACCTACAAAAGGCATTCGATCGGGTAGAGCTAAACGACGTAATTCACATGTTATATAAACGAAATGTTCCATGAGATACCATCAAGACTATCGAAAACATATACAGCAAAAATATACAGGCCAGAATTAATAACAAACTAACATAGCCGATACCAGTGGAAAGAGGAATACGTCAAGGAGACTCATTGAGCCCGCTGCTCTTTAACCGCATCATGGATGAAATTATCCATAAAGTCAAAAATCTGAATAGAGGGTACAGAATGGGCGAAGAAACTATCTCTATAGTATGCTATGCAGATGATGCCGTACTGATTGCGGAGAGTGAAAATGATCTTCAGAAACTTCTACATCGATTTAATATAACAGCAAGAAAGTTTAGCATGATAATATCATTGAATAAAACAAAGGGTATGATGATATCTAAAGATCCAATAAGGTGCAAGCTGGAAGTGGACAGAAAGATAATCCAGCAAGAAAAAGGCATCAAATACCTGGGAATACTAATGCACAGTTATGGAGATATAGAAGCGGAAGTTGCCCAACAAATAAACAAAGACAACAGAATAGCAGGATGTCTTAAACACACTATCTGGCGAAACAAACATTTACGGACAGAAACAAAGGCCAGGCACTAGTGAGGCCAATTATGACCTACACTGCGGAAACAAGACCTGATACATCAAGGAAAAAAAGACTGATGGAAACATGTGAAATGAAAATAGTCCGTGATAACACAGGAAAAACGCTATGGGACAGACAACGTAGCACAGACCTCAGGCAAAACTGTAATATAGAGAACATAAATGAATAGATACTGAAAAGGAGAAAAGAATGGTATAGTAGAATGGGAGAAAGAAGACTGGTAAAGATTGCACGAGACAGATCCCCAAATGGTCGAGAAGAGGGCAGATAATTATTTGTTACGTCTCATATCGACTGAAAATAAGTGCCACAAAGTGGTGATTTGAAATTTGATAAAGTCTGTCTATTGTCTGATAAGATTTGTTTAGTTTTTGACCAGAAACCCCTTTACAATGATCACCTCCGCGATTTCAGTGACTATCTCTCTCCGATTTTCATCACTTATTTCCTTTATTTTAGCGATGTTATGTTGTGGTGACGACGTTGATGTCCAGCCAGAACTAAGTAAATTTTCCTTCACATCTTGACCGCTTTTGAATTCCTGAGCAACCTCAACGTGCGTGTTTTGTTAAAGTCGATTTACCAAAATCAAAGCAGGTCAAACCAAATAAGTATTTAAGTTATTCCAACTACACAATCAATTCAATAATTAAAAATTTCTTTTAAACTGAGAAGAAAAATTCCACAAATTAATTGCAACGTCCTTACAAAATTCACACGAAAAACTACATTTTAACGAAGAATTAAACAGCTGTAAAACCTTAATGACATTAAAGTATTGTCTGATGTCCAGGAATGGCATTTTAATAGTTCCCACACAAACAGATAACAAATATTTGCAAACATACTTGCACGAATTATTCTCGGTAAGTAGAGTTATATATTAATAATTTTGATACCACAATTCGAAAAGGAAATGCTGCAATACGTGATTAATTATTTAACAACGAAAACCGCAAACATTACAATAATAAGGTTGTTGCTACCTGTGAAATCAATGAAGGATTACAACTTCCTTCATTAATAAAATGATAATCTTTTTTCCGACCAATTAGATCATTTTTATAAACGTACATACATAATGTGTTCATTGACGAAATTGACAACAATTATTATATTAATTGTTTTCGGAAACCAAACGTTCCGATTCCATCAGAATACATTATTTATTCTTATTGATAAATAATTTAATACAAAATTAATTCTGAAGTTATTTGTTTCTGAAAATATGCATTCCAAAAAACCCAAAAATTAAATCAAAGACAAATAATAGACTAAACAATGAATTGCGGAAAAACCAGATAAAAATAGAACATGGAATAAACGTAAAACTAAAAAACAGACAGAAACATAAAGATGTAAACAAGGAACAGAGAGCAATTATTGAGTTTCTTGTGGAAATACATGGCATACATATATGACCAAAGAAATACTTGACTCTCAATGTGTTGAGCTACTTTGTTAATTTTGGAATAAACAGCGAGCTACCCACACAGAAGCCACGTAACGCAACGTAAATGAAATAATCCATAGTTAATTTAACATTATATGTATTTATTTTATTATTTAACTGGTAATACATAATACATAGGTACTAATAATAAACTAATAACAAAATAACTAATATTACTAGAACGTACTTGTTCATAGCTACATTCCTACCTACCAAACGAAGGTGTTTGAAAAATAAACACAAACGTTTATCCAGCCACAACAGCATGTCACGTAAGATTTAAAAATAGTTAATAATAACAACAAAAAAGTAACGCACTATCATGAACATAAACATTGAAAAATAAAAAAGCACTTTCAATGAGAAGGCCGACACTCAGACTCATCGATAATTTTTTTAATGTTTGCTGTATAATTTGATACAGCCATTCGAATACAATTATCCAAATGTTCATCTGTAAGTCGATTGCGATATTTGTTCTTAATAAACTTCATATTGGAAAAAGAAGATTCACACAAATAGGTTGAACTGAATAATGCTTTCACTTTCAAGGCAACACGGCATAGAACTGAATATTTGTCTTTACTTACAATAGGCCAGATACATTTGGTACTTGAGACTGACGATTTTAAGGCTAAATCATTTTGAAACTCAATTACTTCCATTTCTGTTGCAGCGATGTCTTCGCCAAAGTTCTGCATAACACAAGTTGCAAACTGTTGGATATCAATTTCCATAAATGGTGAAACTATTTCTACATGATATTTGCTGTCATAGGGTTCTAATGGATTTTGAGATATTTTTTCGGAAAGAATAGGAAAACGCTTGGCATCGCTGTTAATTAGGTTTTGTTCCCAAAACTCCAGCTTTTTGATAAATGCTTTTATATCAGAAATCATTTCCGCTAGTTCTTTGTCTCTCCCCTGAAGCTGCAAATTAAGTTCGTTTAATTTCTCTGTAATGTCCACGAGAAAACCAAAGTCTCTAAGCCAGATTGAATTTTCTAGTTCCGGAGTCGGTTCATCGCGTTGTTTGAAAAATTGAACTATGTAAGATAGGACATCATTAAAACGTTTCAGCACCCGTCCTCTACTTAACCATCGGACTTCAGAGTGAAAGAGTAGGTTCCCGTATTGACAGTCAACTTCATCGGCCAAGGTTTTGAATAATCTTCTTTGTAACGCTTGAGCTCTAATCTTATTCACAATTTTTACCACCAGTTTCATAACGTTGTTTAGTTTCAGGAAATTTCCACATAATGCTTGCTGATGGATAATGCAGTGGTAACAGAGAAATTGCGGAAAAGTTTCATCTTTACGACATAACGCCACCAGACCCTTATCACAACCCACCATAGCTGGAGCGCCATCGGTTGTCAAGCCTACCATTTTCGATATTGGAATTTTCTCGGAAGAAATAATATTTTTTAAATGAGAAAACAACTCCTGTCCAGTAATGTGTCCCTTCAGTGGAATAAACTTCAAAAGAACTTCTTTAATCGTAAAATCACTATAAACCATCCTGACGAACACGGCCATCTGGGCAGTGTCAACGACATCTGTTGATTCATCCAGTTGAAGTGAAAAATAAACACATTTATCAGTTCATAACTGTAAAAAAATATCATTGCTCATTACTTCTACACGTCTCATCACGTATTAGCAGAAAGTTGCATAGATTTTATAGCTGAAACTATCTCGTCTTTATTTCTAAAGTTGGCAAATAACGAATCGGCAGCTAATAGACAGACCCGTCGGTATATTATTGCAGACGCGTTTACTATACCTCTATAACTTATATATAATTTGGTGACTGATAATTAATTTCAAAATTTTCTCCAGTTTTATATTTTTACTAACGTCAACAATGTAGGTATGCTTCAACGTTGTAGCATCTACTTACTACACCATCATCCACCAGACCATTTGATTATTTCATAATTTCATTAAATCAATGTTAACGAGAATGTTCACCAAACCATGCATCATTCTTTATGGTTTACTGATGGCGCCTTGACGGTGTGGGTAGAAAGAATACAATAAAAATATAAAAAAGTTTTATAAAGCGAACATGGGCCATATGGCGTAGTCATTTGTTATACCTACGTGATTATAATATATCTACCTGTATTGAACACATTTTATTGTGCTAAATAGTTGCTTTTTGAAGTATTTTGGTTTTTTAGCAACAGGAATACAACAATTAAAATAAAAGTGTGGGAAAGTGTCATTCAGTAAATACATATCCAATTTGGAGGTTTTTAACTATAATATGAGCCGTGAAGTATCATTTAACAGCCTCTATTCGTATATGAAATAATTGTTTATATAAAAATCAAGTCTTTCCCAATGTCAACAAAAAACCATTCTCTGAAAAGTGGGATTTTGAAAATCTTACACCTTCACTTGATAGGTTGTTCCTATTCGAATGCTTTTCGCCTATCGCCTGTGCTTTAAAAATCGAATTATAGCTGCGGCTAATGTGGCCCAAATATTTTATGAAGGGCAGACGAATGAATATAAATCAAGAAGTCCTTAGAAATTGAATATATTCTACTCACAGTCAATGGTAGTTAGGATGGCGTGATTGTACAAAGCCTAATAACCGGACAGCCAAATATACGAGTATTTCAAGCATTTTCTGGGCAAACAGGAAATCAGTTTTTTTCAAAATTTTCACTTATAATCTTCCTAGAGCATGAATTAATGCCGGAAATTTTTGGAGTACATTAATTTTTTGAAAATTCATGTACGAGACAAATTTCTCGCAATTAAATCAAGCATTCGGTAAGAAAATTTTATACCGGAATTATATTTAAAATATTTATTTGGACGTTATCCATAAATAAATAGAAGGTTCTATGTAATGCGAGTTTTGACGTTTTTCATTATTTGAACTGTCATTAACACTGTGTGGGTTTTTTACTTTGAAAAGAAATGTTGCGATTCGGAAAGACACTACAGAGTTAATTAGAAAAGAGGTGGAAAATGTAATTCTATCAAATACCAAAAAGTCTAAGTAAGTAAATAAAAAATATTGTCAGTATTATTATTGTCTAATTATATGATAGCTTTCACGTGCCTGGGAATTTCCCATATTAATTTTAAGTCTACATGCTCATGAAAAATGTTCAGCAAATTTGCTGATTACCGTAGTAACAATGTCGAAATAATGCATCTGATTCGTTGAAAATGACTGGTATAAAATTTTCAACTAAAATTCACTATATGAACTATCTGTAGATTATTGTTTTTTGGTAATAAGGGTTATAAATTGATTAAAATCAAATATTCCAGATTCTAAACTAGTTGTTGCACAATAGAATGAAATGTAGTTTGGCATAAGTCCTACGTTCAAATATGACATATTTAGAGAGCTAATATATGGAGGCTAAATAATAGACAGTAAACTGTTAAAAAAATAACTTTTTCTACTTTGCGATTCAAATGATTACTTTATGAAACCTTCTTGAGTGTCAAAAGAGAGCACTTTTTGAAACGCAATATTTTATTCATCAAGTTTGGTAACACTAACAACGAAACGTCAACGTTCGTCTTCTAAAAAATCAAGCACACAAATAACATAAACCAACTTTAATCCAAGTGTAATCCAGTTCAAATGTGGTACATCTTTCATAATTTTCCATTATTTTTCACTCAGGTAGACGATTAAACAGTAAAAAGCACAAACTTATTGCAAACTAGTGATGAGCGATAAATCGCTACCGGTGATTTAATCGCCGCTATTGAAAAATCACTGATAGCAACAGTTGACTAAAATCGCAAATAACTACGATTGACAGAAACAGCGATTTTTTAGAATATGTAAAATCGCGTCTACTAACATGCAACACAGCTACTCGCTTTCCGTCGCGTTCAGTGAAATTGAACGAAATAGTGAAGTACAACGTATTTAATTTCAAACGTTCTTGAATCTATCTTCACGCCCCTCACCCAATGAAACCACCCCTCCACGAAATTCTGATCTAAAGTGGTGGCAGGAAAATAAATTTCATTTTCCAAATCTATCTGCAGTTGCACAAGAAAAACAACGTGCTGTAGTTTATTCAGTTCACTGTGAAAACTTGTATTCTAAAGCTGGTCAGGTCCAGAATGAACGTAGAACACGATTAAGTGACAGGAAAACTCAAATGTTATCATTGTTAAATGTAAATTACAAATATAGCAAATAAATGTCTTTTATGTGTGGCAACTGTCTTTTAAACGGCAAAAATTTTTTTCTGTCTATTAATATCTCATACATATATATTTTCTTTATAAAATGTTTTGTTAAAATTTTTTTTATCTCATTTTATATTTCGTAAAAATAAAACATTAATTGATTGAAATACATGTTATTATTTCTTCGTGCCAAAAAAAGTTACTCCAATCCATATAGTTAACAAAAAGAGGTGTATTTAAAGAAGAATTTTACTTTATTTTTTCGTAAAAATAACTAAATTTCCGAGTCAGCAGCTCCAGTTTTACAGTTTATGATCAGTACAATAGGAGGCAGGCAAGTGAAATTAATATGCAGCAGTACAATGCATCAGGCGAGAACATAGCCACGAAATGATAAAACGTTTGGCCTAGTGGGAAACTCGCGATCACGATAACGCTTTTAAATCGCCGTTATTTAAAAATCGCGATCACCGATAACGGCGTTATACAAATATCGCTGTTTAGCTCATCACTATTGCAAACTGATACAATTATTCGATTTTCAATTGTTCTGTACCCCAACAGAGTTTTCACAGCCACCGACTCCTACACAGCAAACAAATTATTCTAACTTCAATACATCTCATTATATTAATAATTGTACTGATAATACTACAGCAGGATATTTAACCAACTTTCAGCCAAATAATTTTGACTAAGTTTTGAATAAAAATATGTGTTTAATGTGTTTGTGAAAAATTGATTTTACTTACCTCATGTTACTATCAGCTTATGCTTTGGCGATATACACTCCCGAAAATTCGAGTATTTAGAAATGTGACTCTCAACATTCTCTAATATATAGTCGAATGTGGATTGAGTCATTCTCGTGTATTCAAAAAAATTTTCATCATTTCTCCTAAATTCTTCAAATGACCTTCCAAACTCTCCTTTTTTATTTCTGGATAAAAAATAGTTATCTACCCATTTCCTTCTTTTTTTGCAGTAAAAAATATTTCAGTAATGGTGATGTTTCCAAAAGATACAACTTTGAGATAGAATCCATATCACGAGATAGGCAATTACGTTGAATTTAGATCGATAATCTATTCGTAAATGAACTGATCCAGTGTAACCACACCCATGGTCTCAATTCGTAATAAATGATTCGTACGAATTCGTACATACAAATTTTCGTACGAATTCTTATCCAATGTAACCGCAGCATTCGTCCAAGGTGGATGCGCATTAGAGTATTTGTTTAATAAATCCGGACCTAAGTGAGTATCGCAGAGTTGATTAAAAATCGTATTGGACACAAGCTAGATAACTAGTAGATGTCCACAAATTTTTTCCGGATGTAAAGAGGTATTCGTATATCACTCGGAACTTCAGTCTTTGTCACGATCGGGCGTCTTCGATCTCGACGCTTCAATTGCAATAATAGTTTGTTAGAACGTTGTATTAAATTGTATTGTGTTAAATATAAAATCTTCAAAGTGTGGCAAAAGAAGGTGTGTACTGTATTTTAAAGTATACTTTTGCTCTGCTAGCATTTTAAGTGTATAATTTTGCGATTTCATGTTTATTAGTAAAAGAGGTTGAATTCTAATAATATTCTTTCGTGTTTGTTTCGTTTGGATGACGTCAAACAGTTTAGCAGACGAGCATTTTAAAGGAAAGAAAATGGATGAAAATTTTACATTAGTTGAAGAGAAATTTATCAAATCAACTAATTGCCCATGTAACGAAAAAAATAATATGATGCTGGCTTTAAAGTATTGAAGACTGATTTTAAGAAGAAATGGACACCTGGACAAGAATTTTTCTTGAAATCAAATTAGCATCATTGATAGAGTTGCGATACTGGCCTACCAAACCTACGCAAAAGCATGAACGACCATCTAAACCATATGATGAGCTATGCAATTGTAGCAAACGTCAAAAACAAAAGAACTGCGAGAGTAGGTAAAAATCGAGCAGTTGACGTATGCAGCTAGACTTAGTGTTCTTCGGGATATAGTGACTTTGTCCGGGTAGATTCTACATGTGGGATGTGCAGATTTTGCCCAAGCCTTAAAAACGGCAATTTTGTTTGAAAACAATTTTGGTTTAAAATCATAAATGTATGCGTATATGACTACGAACTTTGAGATTAGAGCCAACCGACTAACTTAACCAGACCAATTTCCTTATCGTCCAACATACACCTAATAGAGAATATTCGCCAAATTCACCATCCAGTATCCTACAAAACTAGAACTTGCTCATATATCTACTAATCATTGAAATGGGAATGAGGCCGTCAAATTTCAGTCAAGTTTCTCGTCTATATGCAGATTTATTATATAATTCCGTGGTTCTCAACCTGGGGTACGCGAACCTATGGGGGTTTGCCAAGTGTTGCCAGAGTGCGGAACTTCATAAATAAAATATTTATTTCAACTTAACAACGCCTTACCTACATATAGCTCGTCATGCAGCATGACTTCTTCTTCATCTTCTTATTCGTATTTAAGATCTTGCGATCTGTTAGTTTTGAAGGTTCCTCTTTATCATTTCCTGGGAGGTGGACTGCCAACTGTCCTTCCATCTCTTAGGTAGTCTACCGGGTGCTCTTTTCCCTGTTGGTTTCCCTTCAAGTGCGATGCGTGGCAGTCTGCTCTCCTCCATTCTTCTCACATGAGCGTACCAATGTCTTCTTCTTGGTCTCCCCCATCTTACGATGTCTTGCACTCCACATTGTTCCCTGATGTCATTGTTTCTAATTCGGTCCCTTCTTGTTTTTCCCACTATAGTCCTGAGCATTTTCATTTCGGATACTCTAAGCATGCTTTTCGTTTTGTTGGTTTCTTCTCTGGTTTCTATTCCGTATGTCATGATTGGCCTGATACAAGTCTTATAGATCCTAACCTTGCTATCCTTTCACATGTATTCGTTTGCCCATATTGTTTGCTTTAAGCAGCCCGATATGGCAGTCGCTTTGTTAATCTGGGTTCCTAGGTCCTTCACTGGGTCGTGATAACTCGACAGATCCATACCCAGATATTTGAATTGTGAGACTTGCTCGATGATTTTTCCCTGGACTTCCAGCTTACATCTTACAGGTTCTTTAGCAAAGGTTATGCTTTTCGTTATTTCTATGGATATGGTCATGTTCATCGCTTGGCTCACCTGGTAGAATTTGTGCAGTTGTCTCTGTAGATAGTCCTGCGTTTCCGCAATAATAGCTGCATCGTCGGCGTAGCATACCATGCTGATTCTTTTATTCTGTCCCATTCGGTATCCCATATTTAGTGATGATATTTCGTCTATAATTCTGTCCATTAAAAGCTTGAACAGAAATGGGCTAAGGCCATCGCCTTGTCTGATGCCTCCTGGTGTTGGTATCTCTTCCGTATAAGTGTCTCCTGCCTTTACTTTGGTCATGTTGTTCGTATTGAGACTGCGGACTGCTCTTACGATGGTGTCTGGCGTTTCTTTCACTATCAGTATGTTTATGATGTTGGAGAGACGAACCATATCAAATGCCTTGATCAAATCGATGAAACAGATGAAACTCCGCCTATATGGCTGTTGGGTGGATTGAGTAGCACAACGGGCATGCATCCTGGTCCCAAGCCCAGGTAAAAGGAAGAGGGTTCTCAGGCTAGGCTAGCACCCTGCCTGGGGTAAAAGAAACATACTGCTCACAGAACTGAAGGGACAGCATGACTTAATGAGCGAATTTTCTAAACACGTATGAAATGACTGCGCGTTTCTGTTTTAATACTAACTAACTACCTAACTTTAAACTCTAAAACTAACAGCATACTGAGTAAACGGCTATTTCAAAGCAGGATTGTAAGTAAACATTTTGTCATCATTGTAGGAAAAATGTAAGTTAAATACTATCAAATAGTTTTCTAAAAAGCAGTAACCAGTTGATTTCATGGTTGAGCTGTGCTGGTTGTAATTGGGAGGTATATTTACAAAAATGAAATGGAAGAAAACTTTTTTGTATTACGCTCTGTCTGAAACAACAACAAGCACCGACATTTTTAGCGCCATTAATTATGGAACATTACACTATCTGGGAAAATGTTGTAAACTGTCTACTAATGAAGCGAAATTTGTCAGGATTTTTTATAGGTCTTCAAGCGCTTGTCAAAGAGGTGGTACTTTATCTAGTATGAAAGCACTGCTCTATTCAAAGACAAAATCTTGCCTGTAGTTGGCTACCTACAGATCTGAAATCTGTTCTTAACAGAGCTGTGAAAATCTCAATTTCATAAAATCAAAAGTCGTTAATTTCAAATCACTTTGTGAAGAAATGGACGTCAACTTACTCTACCAAACAGAAGTTAGGTCGCTTTCCCGTGGCAAAATCCTCGAAAGATTGTTTAAGCTAAGGTACGAGGTGCAGCAGTTTTTTCAGGAAACACCCTTCTAGCTATCATCAAAATTGTATGACAGCGTTTGACTCCAACCTTTGGTTTATGTATCTAACATTTTCCAACAGATTAACAAACTGAAGCTATCTCTCCGAGTAAACTAGATTACGATACTCAAAGTAACAGAAAAGATCGAATCCATGACGAAAAAAATTGAGCTTTGGCACAAGTGCATCCTTGAGTGCAAGACGATTTTGAGACCTCCCATCGCTTTCTTGTAGATAATGAGTTGCAAAATCTCTCGTAATATCAAAACTACAAATAACTAAACACTTGAAAGCGTTGAAGTTGTGTTTCGCAAAAACTTTCCCATACTAAAAGAAGGGATTTAAGATCCATTTTCTGAACAAAATAAAATTGAGTATTACAAGAAAAAGAAACACTCACAGTAACTCACTCACTCACTAACAGTACCTATATTGAAATATGATTTTAAAAGTATGACTCTCGTTAAGTTTTGGTTAGATATCAGCACTGAATACCAAAGTCTGTATGACCTAGCCCTAAAGTTTTTGTTTCCGTTTCCATCGAGGGTCTTGGTAGAAAGGTCGTTTTTCTCATTCATAATAAGTAAGTACAGAAACAAGCTGGATACTGTCCCGGACTTAAGATTGTACTTGTCATCGGTTGAAATACACTTCAAAAAGCTGAGTGAAGAAAAGAAACGACCATCGGTTTCAGAAAAGAGTTCTTTGTTTTGATTATGAACATAATTAATAGACATTAATGCACAAGTGACCTATAAATATGTAAGGTTTCTATTGTGTGTGTTTTAAAAGAATTTTAATACAGTAGATTTTACAGTTATTCATGTGCATTTTATTGTCAGTTACACCAAATAAGACGTTTTAAAACTTATTTTTCTTATGCTACTAGGGGGTATAATTAGTGAAAATGTATTTTCAAGGAGTACGCGACGAAAAAAAGGTTGAGTACCGCTGAAATACATATTTTGTTTCATGTTCATGTATAGATTGGAACAATGACGATGATTATTATTTTCAACAGAATAAGTGTTTATTTTTATGGTTGAGTTACAGTTTTTCCATGATTGAAATTAACATGAGAACTAATAAAGCAGAATATTGTAGGTGGGAAAAAGTAAACGATCCATTCACAAAATGCACAATAAAGGAAAATATTTAGCTCACTTTGTGACCAAATAAATATTTTACAGTGTGTTAACAGAATAATAAAAATAACTAAATTATTATATCAGTTCACCTTTTTTTATAAGTAAAACGTGACTAAAAATAAGGTATTTAACTTTGAACCGATGGTGGGTGTCTTTTGAGGTAGTATAGTATAACGGAGTAATAATTTTAGTGCTATTTTTGTCGAAATTGTGTCAGAGACTGGATCTCTTTGTAAATAATATTTATTGTTATGTTGTTAGAAAAGCCAAAGGAATTCGGCCTCGTCACTTACAATCCGAAGCCACCATCGAAGATCTCCATCTGATTTGTTATTTCAATTCGGCGTTTTCTTTTATAGGATAATTGGATATTAAAGAGGAGAGTTAACACCTACGGACAGTTACGGACTGGCTCCTGATTATTCAAAAAGTATATAATGAAAACATTTTTCTATTCAAACAAGATAATCTTGTTCCACTAATTGGTTTATATACGCTGTTAGTATTAATCTATAACTATGAAAGAAAAGAGTCTATAGAAATATGATAAACAAATATTAATGTTCGCAACAAAATAAGATACAGTATTCCATGACCAGAAACCGCTCACCAAATGGGATCGATATAGTGGTGTTTCAACAATAACACCTGGATGATACATTCCAATTGATTTTGCACTATACACTTGCAATGTCACGAAATTTATCGACAGTTAAGGCCGGTTCTCATATACGCTTCGCCGCGCTTCACTGTGCTTGGCTTGGCTGGATGAATTTACATTATATAAGCTTCAAAACCGGGGGTCGGGGCGTCACTTCATGCGAAACCAGAAGTGTGGTTAGTTGCGACGGAGGAGACATCGATTGAAATGTTAAGTACAAGCAGTTCTGACAGTTCTTCATTAGATGAAGCATTTGTTTTAGCAGTAGTGTGTAATTACAAACAACGCAAGAAAAGAAACCCTGTAGATATTGGGTAGATGATCTAGGCTGTCAGAAGGGGAATTTCACACACTTTTTAAACGACTGGTAGAAGACGAAAACAAAATTTTATAGATATTTTAGAGTGTTTCCAGAGAAGTTTTAATTTTTGGGATTAGTAGCAGAGAAATTCACAAAACAAAATAGCAGATTCCGACCTTGTATAGGATCAGAAACTGAAAATATATAAAAAAATAAACGGTTTAAAAGATTAAAACTAACTTTTACGTATCTGTGAGATGCCCTGAGCAATATTCTAGCATGAAATTGTCACTTGTATACACTTCGGGGGAGGAACCGAAATAACTCCAAAAATAACCAAAAATGTAGTATATCTGGATTTATAGGACCCGGTGTACTCGCTCTAGTCAGCTGATAATCAATAGGGTACATTTGTGAGTCACCTTGAAAATTATGCAATTATAAAATTGGTCACTTGTATACACTACGGAGGATGAATCGTGCTAACAACCCGAAATTTATCCAAAAAGGACCAAAAATGTGGCACTTAAGGTACCATAGCACCCGTTGTACTAGCTCTGGTGAGCTACAAATCAATAGGGTTCATCTATAAGATGCCCTAAACAGTATTCAATCATAAAATTGATCACTTGTATACACTCTGGAGGCTGTATCGTGCTAACAAACTGAAAATTCTCCAAAAATGACAAAAATTTGGTACTGTAAGTACCATAGCACTCGTTCTAATGGCTTTAGTGAGCTGAATATCAATAGGGTTCTCCTTATGCTCTGAATAATATCCAATCATAAAATTGGTCACTTGTATATACTCCGGAGGCTGTATCGTGCTAACAAACTGAAATTTCTCAAAAAATGACAAAAATGTCGTACTTCAAGTACCATACCACCCGTTCTACTGGCTCGGATGAGCGGAAACTCAATAGGGGTCATCTGTGAGATGTATTGAACAATATTCAATCATAAAATTGTTGACTTGTTGCACTCCGGAGGCTGTATCGTGCTAACAAGGCAGGTAACGTAAACTGGCCGACGACAACGACACATACACACAGGTTTTTTTTTCTTAAACCCGTTTTTTCGTGTTGTTCTTGATGAAAAACGTACACTTTTTTCTTCAAAACTCCATTTTTTTTTGTTTTAAACTAATACTTTTCTCGCATATTAGATAGGTTCGGTGGAAAAGTAAAATCACTGCTCTCCGCGCGCGTATTTGTCGCATTTCTATTGGACGCGTCAAGCCGCTTGTAGTCAAGCGAGGCGTAGCGCAAATGAGAACTGCGACATAAGAAAGGACGAATACTTTTTAATGCCACGTTTTAGCGCTCGATTAAGTCAAGCATGTAAAGCACGATCAAGCGTATATTAGAACCGACCTTTAAGGTTCGCGCATGCTACAGTCACGACAGGATGCAGCGCACCGCAATCGGAATCAGTGAATCGATGACAGACATTGCTCAGAAGCAGAATATGTAATAATAATCGTTGACAGTCCCAAGCGATGGATAGTTCCAACGAAGAGTTGTATTTATTCAGTCTGTTGTTTGCCGAAGAATTAAAATAAAAAAGGGAACGGAGTATGTGAGTTCACGAGATTTTCAAGAAAATAAATTTGTTTGATGAATTTCACACCCTTTTTGAAGACTTATCTACAACACCAACATCATGCATGTATGTAAAAGAGTCGTTTGAATAGTTAAAATGCGAAAAAAAGAGTAATAATAATGCCAAAATTGCTAACATCCTGCTGTTGTACATCGGGCGAGCGCCATACGCCCGTTGTAACTGCACCTTCCAACCTAACATCGTCGCAACAATGCGTCTAACAAGCGATCTGCCAGTGAGTTGCAATGCGGCCCGGTACATCACACCTGTAGAGGACGACAGTTCATATAAAATGAACGAAAGTTGTGTAGGAATATTTTTCTTATGCAATGCCTAACCTAACCTAACCTTATACTCTACCTACCAATAATAGAAAATATACAATTTTAAAAACTTTTTTTCTCAAATAGTGCGTGCTGGCCGTTTTTTAATGTAGTTTTGATAATCCGGATAATTTGATAATCCGGATGGGGTCCGGTCCCAATTAATCCGAATTATCGACGTTCTACTGTACTTGTAAGCCTAGAACAGTCATGACAAAGATACGGCCCGCAAAGGAAAGTTTTGATCGTCACTCAAATGTAGTCGCATAATCAGGCGTTCGAAACAAGACTATGGGAAAATCAGATAACAAACCCAACGCTTGATCATCTTCCTCATTTAAGATCTTTTGGCACAGTGAACCAGAATAAATTGGATGACTATTCTCTACTTATGCTGAATCTATCCACATAATTCAACCGTCGTTTTCAAGATTTTCAAAAGATTAACAAAATGGAAATTCCCCTTTTCAACAATCCATTCACTTTTGAAGCTGCACAGGCACCAATTCATTTGTAAATGGAATTTATCGATCTCCAATGTAACAGTATTATAAGGGATAACTTTAAGGAAGTAAATGTTACTACATTTTATAAATAGTATTTCAAGATTTTGAATAACTATCCAAATATAGAAAATAATTCGCAGCACGTATCCTGTGTATGTTTGGTAGTCACTATTTATGCCAGCAGATGTTTTCCGTTTTAGAAATAAATAAGAACAAACATCGTTTAAGGCTTATTGATGATTATCTCCAATCTAAACTGAACATAACTACCTCAAATATGACCACTGGCATCAATGAGTTTATCAAAAACAAGAGACCTGAGTTGTCAGGATCCTGAAGATCTACTTAATTTAGCTTTTTTAATACCTTTTTATGAAAATTGATTGAAGGTGAATAAATAAAGATTTTAATTCAATTTGTTTTAGTCTTTAATTTTTAACTAACACACCCTAAAATTTATAATTGTCCCTTTAGAAAAATGAGTTTGACACCTCTGGCATAGAACGTTGTTAAAACCACTTGCATTTCAACTTCATTGTAACAAATATTTTTTTATCGATTGGAAACCCTGTATTTCATATGCATGCTAACTTCATTATTTTTGACATTCTGGAAATAGAGTAATTACAAAACTATTAATTATACCTATTGTTTATTCTCCTTATTTTTCATTTTTTTCCTGCCTATAATTTCAACCAGAAAATGATTAGCACTTGCATTATTCAACTGCGGTAAAGCAGGCTTTTCTTCGCTAATAACAGGAGACTCCCTTTAATATGATTAGGAAAATAAATTATGAAAGCTTCGTCGGTTCTAGCAGAGCAAGTAAAAGAAAATGGAGAGAAATGTTGTAAACCTTTTACATAGAAATTACCAAAAATAACGAACTTGAAAGCAATTTCAACTAAGTAATTACATGCATAACCTCGGAATTGTCCTTTGTTGAATGTATTCTAAAAATAAATTTATATATGATACAAAAACAGGAAATGTCTAAGTCCTTTTTGCGAATCCACCTCTGGGAAGGCTGTTACCATCAAACACTAACACAACACAAGAATACGGAATGGTTCTATTGTGACTTTTAGCGAAAAGAAGACCGCAACGTTAAATTTATCAACGTAAAGTGACAAAGACGAGACGTCTCGGAATAAAATACACACACACAAATGCTATTGAAAGACCTTGCTTCCAGCAATACCAAGGTCCTCTGCGGTGTTTAACCAGGTTGAAGAATTATTTTGAACTTAATCGTTGACTGTTAGTAATTCAAATGGAATTTTATCACGATATCGAATTGCAGTGTCAAATTAGACATGTTTTATAGAATTTATGCGGCTGGACATATGTAACTTGAAATTCTCACTGCTAATACTATTAATTTAGCGAAGAGTGATGAAATACTGCAATTATTTCAAGCAGTTTCAATAGCATTTATAGATATGTATATTTCTTACAATAAATTGAGGACATCACTTCCTCGAATACCAATCTTCAAGTGATAGGATAGCTTGCATACTCTGAAAACTTCAATACGAGACTTAAGAAAGGAGTTGGAGGCAACCAAATCGTCAATAGTTGGAAGCTACGAAAAATCGTGTCCTTTTACGGTACTTCGTTTAGAAAAGTTGAATGGTGGAGTGTTAAATTCAAATCCTTGAGGAAGGACAGGAAGACTCTGAACATGGGGACGAAACCAACTAGGACGATTACAGAAGAGATCTGAAAAAAGAAATTAGAAGAAGCAAAAGGTCTAGTTGGAGAAGCTTCTGCGGTGAAGTGAACTAACTTCCGGAGGCATCCCGGTTAGCTAAAATACTAAGTCGAGAGAATAACGTTCCAATTGGAACGCTCAATAAAGCAGACGGGTCCTGGACGAGGAGTCATTAATACACCTCGGGGAAACCCACTTCACTAATACCGAGCTGGCAGGCTCAGTATAATGAAGACTGGGAACTAGCCGACAGTGTTGTAACGGATGGATCCATAAAATAGCGATAGGAGAGTTCGAATTCTATAAATCAGAGGGGCCGGATAAAATATTTCCAGTGCTCCTGCAGCAAGGTTTGGATACTTGTCTCCCAGTGCTGAATGAATATTTCAAGCCAGTATTGCACTATGGTGGGACCCGGAAGAATGAAAGAAAGCTGAAATTGTCTTCATCCCCAAAGCTAGGAAGAAGTATTATACAGCAGCCAAATCCTTCAGTCCCATTTGTCTCACATCATTTATATTTAAGACACTGGAAAATATGGTAGGTAGACATCTATTAAAAGGAAGTTTAAAACAGTACCCATTCCACCAACATCAGCACGCTTATCGGCAACGTAGGCCGAAGGCTCTCCACGACATAGTGCAAAGAGTGAAGAAGGTACTACAACTTAAGGATGTAGCTCTAGCCATCTTCGTCGATGCCGAACGAGCTCTCAACACGGCGAGAGCAAATCTTAGTTAGACAGCACTGCTATCCAGAAGGATTTCCCCAATCCTGGTCCCCTGGGTAACATCTGGTCTCAAAAGCAGAAGAATAACAGCGATACTAGAAGACTGACTTCAGGAGATTCGCGCAGAGTGAGGCTGCCCTTAGGGTTGTTGCCTCTCACCACGTCTATGGAGCCTCATTCTGGACATCTTCCTAGAAAAACTAACGAAATAATGATTCTATGCGCATGTATACTCCGACGATGGACTGATACTAGTAACAGGCCGGTTTGTTACCATGGTATGCGAGCGCATACAAATGGGTTGCAATATCATCGATGCAATGAAGTAACACTCTCGGTTAAGGCAAAGAAAACCGTGATGGTTTTGTTTAAAAGAAGAAGAACAATTGAAGACGCCGAGCCACCCAAGATATTTCGGGAAGAGGCCAAATACCTAGGAGTAGTGCTGGACAATAAGGTAAACTGGAAACCACATATCGACAGAGCTATCAGCAAGTCAATAATCACACTGTGGCAGCTGCAACAAACCGTGAGGAAGAACAGGGGAGTAAATACCAATATCCTCCATTGGTTTTACATTGCGGTCATAAGACCGAGGATCCAATATGGTTCCGAGGTCTGGTGGCCGGCTATGGGCAAGCAATGGGTGTCGCACCAGTTGGCGCATGTCCAGAAAGTAGCGTACTTAGGAGATACAGGAGCTTTTAGGACAACACTTACACATCCTAGGATTGCCGCCCCTGTCTATATGGATTATTGAGTGCGATGACGGCATTCGAAAGATTGGGGGACAACAGGCACTCGAAAGGAGGTGGCAAAGGCCACACAATAATAGCCAAAAGAACAGAAACGGAGCGCCCAGTTCTAATTCTCAAAGCTGTTCCAAAAGAAGTCAAAGTGAAGACAGACGACAAGTTCAAAGTCATTATTCCGCCAAGAGAGCAGTGGAACGATGAACAAGTTGAATTTCCACCCGGGAGCATCGTGTATTTTAGAGACGGTTCCCGCATGGAAGGAAGGTCGGGAGTAGGTGTCCTGATAGAGGAAATAGGAGTGCCATAGAACTATGCTCTGGGTAGATACTCCACGGTCTTCCAATCAGAAATATTTGCCATTCTTAAAGCCGCAGAGCAAATAACAGAACGGAACACATCTAGAAGTCCTGTTAGCATTTGCTCGGATAGTCAAGCCGCTATTATAGCAATATGCAGCCTAGTACGGCACTGGTTCAGGAATACGCAGACGCTCTGAATAGCCTGGCTTCACAACGATAAGTTGCCCTACTGTGGGTGCCGGGGCATAGCGGGATCGAAGGCAACGAGCGGGCAGATGAACTTGCCAGGCGAGGTGCCAACATGTCCTGCTGTGGACACGAACCAATAATAGTGTTGAGTAAAGTTCATCTTACTCAAAGAATGGGCTCAGGGAAAACTTCAGAAATACTGGAGAGACTACAACGACCTCAGGCAAGTGAAACAAACAATCGTTTGCCCGAATACAACGACACGGTTGCTGGATAAACCCAGATCACAGCTACGACTGATAATTGGTGTATTGACTGGCAATTGCGGACTTAGAAGACATCTGTTAAAGACTATTTCAGACCCAGATTGCGGGGAGGACGAATCTTCTCACCACTTTCTCGGCACCTGTGAGGTATACACGCAGCTTAGAAACTAAATATTTGGTGTGGAAAGAATTGAAGAAGAAGACCTATATTCCCTTTCCCTGAAAGACGTCACGGCCTTTATACGTAGGTCGAGGTGTTTCGAGAGGAGACCGAACGAGTGAAACAACGGGGGAAGAAACTGGGGAATGGTAAAAAGGGTCAGAAGAGGCCTACTTGCCAGGCATCAGCCGCTCAATAATAAGCGTTACTATTAACTAGAATACCCTATAATCTGCTCCTAACATAACAAAATTCTCCTATACAAACAAATTATCAGACCCGCGCATGGTGCCCCGATATACTTTTCCGCAGTCAAAGGCCTTCTTATGCCACTACAAACGCTACAAAACAGGTGTATCCGCATGGCACTATGTATATCACACTTCGTGAAATATCCTCGCAACTCCTAGCTACATGATAAGGTCATCATACCCACTATCAACTTCATCATCAAAATCTCACATCACTCTTACAAACATTGCCTACCAAAAGAACTCAACCACCAGTGATAGTGGGTTTAAGCCTCTGCATGGTAGCTTGAAAATATCTGCCACGTTACCATTAAAAAACTGATCGATTTGGAAATCCTGTTTTTCAGAGACAACAGAGTAGACAATATTATATGGGAGCCATAGCTGCACAAAAGGGACAAAGTAGTTCTCAAAACCAAAATAAGTGGAGGTTCCAAAACGAGTAAGGAGAATAACAAGAATGAAGCGCCAACCCATCGGTATTTTATTTTATATATACTCCTATCTTGTTATTTGGATGCTGTTATGCAGAAATGTGTTGACACACATGACAATCAAATTGAGAAAAAGCCATTTAAAGTTCGTATAAAAGAATTATCTCTAATTTTTGAACACAATTTATTATGTTCTATATGAAAATGGTAACTTGTTAATTATTGATCAATGAAGCAGGTGCAAAAAACCAACATTGTCGAGTATTAAAGTTAGGACGTATCAACTCAGGTGATGTCGTGTGGAGTTGGGAATAAGATATACTCAAATTATGAAATATCCATTTGTACGAATTTGAATTAACAATCAAATTCTTCCTGTAATCTTTACTTTAATGTCTCCCTGTATATCATAATTATATATCCCGCACACATCATAAATAAAAATATTCTTCTCAAATATTCAAATATTTCTTTAAATATGCAAAAATGCATTTTAACGTCTCTTTCATATAAAAAACAGATAATAATTGCCTTAAAATCATCTCTACTCAAAACTTCAAAGCATTCCATATCAGTTTAACCTTATCGCTTCATAAAAACTATAGTCGAAATTCCCTTATCTGTAACGAACAACACCTTTTTCATGCATAAAAACCGACCCCAGTGTGCATTTTTCACTCGCTGTATTTGACCGTTACAGTTTAAACTCTCGCCTCCCATTGGTCGATATTCTCTGATATATCACATGTCTTCCCAATTCGCCGCCAACACATAAATACGAATAAGACCCATTTTTAACGCACTTCCTAGTCATCTTCCATCGAACATGTTACTCTAGTCACGAGAGAATACCGGCATTTTTATTACCGGTATCTTATGCTACATTCATTCATTAATAACCTAAAGTGAACAAATAATAATGCGTCTTAATTGTTGAAGCAAAAAAGCTAAAAATGTATATGTCGTCAATATATTTCAAGTGCCAGCGACAAACGACTTTATTTTCCTTAACCATATTACTCCTATAAATAATGCACAATGGGTCAATTGTGGCCTAAGTGCTGTGGGGTCTACCCACCCTTCCAACTTTACAGATACAGATAACTCCTATAAATATAAAAGTAATTAGTACCGTGAAACACGGTTGGTCCTTCGTAGTCGAGAAAAAAGTGAATCAACCTTTCCGTATTTTGCGATATGGCTAAAAAGTAACGATATCATAAAACACCATTACTAATAATAATCAAACCTGTTACGTATATGATATATCTTCATCAGTGCAACACATTATAATCTACGGGCCACTATACACATTAAGTCAACAAACATATTTTTCCAAGAAAAATTTAAGATTTTGTTTGGTGAAAGCAGAAACCACGCTGCATTAGTTAACTTCCTATATGGTGATGCAGTAATTGTATGAAAGCAGTATGCGTTTTATTCAATATTTCCAATGCTTTCTGGATATAAATCTGTTCTCCGTTCAAATTTTATTACTGTACTGTTTACATTTGAAGAATGAACAATAAAAACTACAGGTCATCAACAAAATATACATCAATACATTTTGCATGCACTTAACTGAATTTTAGATCTTTTCCTTCCTAGAGTCAAATTTCAAGGGCACACATAACACGATGCCTTCTAACTTTATCAGATCTCTATTAAAACGTGTCTGCTAGTATTTATTTGGAATAACTGAAACACTATCATAGCCAAACAATATTAATTCATAAATTGTTGAATAGTGCTAAATAAATATTCATCTAAACAAATGGCATGGTTTTGCAAACGTGAATATTTACTGACCAAATTAAACCTTTCAATCATTTGAAAAGCGTTTCTTTATTCATTTAAATATATTTTTACCAAATGTAAAATCATTTGAGGCAAATTCATTGCGTTTTTATTATTCTATTGTTCTAATCCAAATTAATATTTTAATCGTGAAAAAATTCCCTGACGAGTTTTTGTTACTCAACGGTCAGTTCCAAAATTAATAATGGTAAATCACAAATTACCATCTAACCGAGGCCGAAACTGATTTTAAACAAACAAAAAAAAAACAATCAAGGCAATAAAATAAAAAATAATAATGTGTTACGGGCGGGCGCTACAAAATTATCCTGTCTACAGATACAACGGATCGATTAGAACGTCACAGTTGTCATTTCGGTCAACGGTAATTGCAGGCCGGTGAAGAATTAGACGAAACTGGAGCCCCAAGAGATCTATTGTACCGACTATACAGGTACGTGTTAAGACGTCAACGAAGACCTACGTCAGTGTGTGTCATTTGTCTAACTACCAAGGCAAATTTTGGCGTATATTTTCTAACAATGGAGAAGAAAAACGTAAACAAATGTTTAAGATAGGTTTATGTAACATCCTTACAATGCGGCTAATTTTAAGCTTACTTTTACTGATAAACAGTAGCATGATAAGGAGAATTTGAGGAATATACAGGGGAATTAGAGATCCATCGAACCCAAGATTGAAATAGTGAAAAAGTATTAGGTATAATTGTGAAAAGACTTATTGAAACATTGACGAAAAGTCGGCATGGTTCGAGAGAAGAAAAGAACAGCATAGATCAAAAGAAGAGGAGAGAAAACAAGGTAAAAATGTTGAGAAAAGTGGTCATGACTGAATATATATTCGATTAGAAGAAACATAAATAGGTTTTTTGATATGTATCAAAAGAATAGAACTTCTATTTCTAATGAAACTAATGTTATTAAAAAGTGAAAATAGCAAAGTTTAAATCTATCAATTCATGAAAAACACGAAATAGACGTCACTTAATGAGAAGCATTGCAAATATTACAGTATTATATATGTCAAGTTTGAAGAAAATACGAGAAAATTCATCAAAAATAGCGTAATCACCAAAAATTTTGAAACTTTTTGCAATTACTTTCTTTACTTTGTTGAACATCTTCTATTATATAGAGGGTGTCCAGAAACTCTCCTGCCAAACGGAAACTACAGTAACTAGAGGTGATTTTAAGTCGATTTAGCTCAAATTACCTTAATCCGAAAATGCTTCCTAAGGGAGCTACTGCCCTTTGAAGAAGACGTCCTCATATGAGTTTTTTTCAAATTACTTGGATAATCAATAAACAGTTACAAACCAGTCGTTTCATATAAATACATTTTTTCCAGATCCATCACAAGCGTGTCAGTTGGGGGGACCAACAGGTATTTTTCTTAAAAAAAATTTTTTTCAAGTTCTTTATGTATCCGACACCGAATTTGGAAAATTCAAGATAATTTTCATTAAAAATGTTCTCTTCTTTCAAATCGATATCATGAACCGTTTTCGAGAAGAATAAATTTAAACTTTTTGTGTTTCTTACATAAAATCATGTTGGATTATAATCTGTAAGTTGGCTTTGAAAAATCAACAAAATCTAACAATGTGTCAAATTATTTTGATTATTTTTTTTTCTTGGCTTTGACACTCGTCATTCGGCCAGTCACAACAGGAACAAACTATTAATATATAAAAAAAATATTCACCTCACTCACACCTATCCACACCTAAGAGAAGACAAAATTACCTACCTAAAAAAAATACAATAAGGATATACAGGGTCACTCGCTTCTTGTCTAGGGGCCCATCACGACATTATAATTTATCACAAACAAAACTAGGCCACGGAAAGGTAGGAATAACTACAATTGGGATAAACAGAGGTAAACAAATCTGGTTCAAACATTCACAAGCATACGTTTGATTCGTATATGAATTTCATCAGAACCTTATATACTTCCATTTTGTTTAAAGCTAAAAGATGGCAGATATTGAAGGGTGGGACAAATCCGATTCTTATTAAATCATTAATAAGGTTTTGAGTTTCTTGGGAATATATGCAGTTAAAGAAAATATTATTCAGATCACTTTTGATATGACAGTGTTGACACAGGTCTGTGTCAAGAATTTTTATTTTATATAAGTGTGCCGGATAACATACATGTCCAAAGCGTAGTCTAACAATAGTTGTAATGTATTTACGTGGTCAGGAACAAGAATTGAACCAACAACAATTCGGAATTTCTTGTTGAATTGATGAATATTGGGTATTAGATATTTTACAATAATCGTTCCAAGACTTTTTCCATAAACAACTTTGTTTTTGCCTAGAATTAGCAGATACGTCTGGTACAGTGAGTGGATAGATAGATAAGGTGCCATTTTCTGCTGCATTTTAGCTAAACGATCTACATGTTCATTATGTTTAAGTCCTATATGTGCCTTGATCCATATCAGCTGTACATGTTTATTATCTTTTTTTAATTGAAATAACATTTTTTTATATAGAATATATAAAGATTATCTGATAAAGCAGATATAGTTGGATTTTGTATAGCTGTTAAGACAGACAGAGAATCAGCTAATATAATAGCAGAAATTTTTCTGGACGAAGAAAAAAATTTTAACTGAGAAGTCTGAGGGGAGCTATATTTTGATTCTAAACAGTTATTATTGTTATTGTGTGTGAAAGGTAAAAAATAATAGTTAATTTGATCAAAATGGTTTATTTTTCGAATGTAGAATATGCTGATATGCATTTAGTTTATGGGGAAGTACAATGTAACGCTCGTGCAGCAGAGCGAAGATATGCGGAAAAATTTCCAAACAGAAGGCATCCTGGTAGCGCAACATTTGTAGCCGTACTCCAAAGATTGAGAAAAAATCGCTCAGTAGTACCTAAAAATACTGAAACTGGTAGACGACCTGATGTGACAATGGAATACGAAGACGATATTCTGATTGAAACCGAAAGTAATCCTGAGGTTAGCACCAGAAGACTCGCTGCTATGTATCCTGTTATTTCCAAGTCTTCCATGTGGAATATTATTCATAAAGAAAACCTTCATCCTTTCCATTTTCAAAAAGTTCATGCCATGGTAGATGGTGATTTCCCTGCCCGCATAGATTTTTCAAACTGGTTGCGGAACAAAAAAAATCAGGATCCTAATTTCTTTTCGAATATTTTATTTTCCGATGAATCTACGTTTACCAGAGACGGAATTTTTAATTTACATAATGCACATCACTATGCCTACATTGGTGATAATCCTCATGCAACAGTAGAGAAAAAGCACCAGCAAAGATTTAGTATAAATGTTTGGATAGGGGTAATCGGTAATCAGCTTCTGGGACCTGTAGAGCTTCCTAACCGTTTAACAGCACAAGAATATCTTGATTTCCTACAAAATGATTTACCTGATTTAATAGATGAGGTTCCCCTGATGATTCGAAATAATGGATGGTTCATGCACGACGGCTGCCCAGCTCATTTTAGTAGAGAGGTTCGTCAATATCTCGACAATATTTATTACGATAAATGGATTGGAAGAGGTGCTCCAGTTAATTTGCCTCCAAGATCTCCAGATTTAATCTCCTGTCATTTTTGTATCTGGGGTTATTTAAAATCATTAGTTTATGCTGTTCCAATAGAAACCCGTAATCAACTGTGGCAAAGAATTCAAAACGCTTGTAATGAAATTAGAAATAATGCAGGAATTTTTGCAAAAAATAGACAATCTTTAGAGAAAAGAATACATAAGTGTATTGAGACAAATGGTCGTCATGTAGAGCATCTGTTGTAAAATTAATTCTCTTATTTCTGTTGGTAATTTTCTCTAACTTTGTTTTTTTTAATGTTGATTGTTGTTTTATACCCTCACGAAATAAAACTAATTTAGAATTTCCAATACAATGTAAGCAACTTAATATCACAGATTATAATCCAACATGAGTTTATGTAAGAAACACAAAAAGTTTAAATTTATTTTTCTCGAAAACGGTTCATGATATCGATTTGGAAGAGGAGAACATTTTTTATGAAAATAATCTTGAATTTTCCAAATTCGGTGTCGGATACGCAAAAAACTTGAAAATAATTTTTTTTTAATAAAAATACCTGTTGGCCCCCCCAACTGACACGCTTGTGATGGATCTGGAAAAAAATTATTTACAGCAAACGACTGGTTTTTAACTGTTTATTGATTATACCAAGTTTGAATATTTTAAGTAACGGTATATTTGAGTAATTTGAAGAAAACTCATATGAGGACGTCTTCTTCAAAGGGCTGTAGCTGCCTTAGGAATGTATATTATGCTAGCGTAGCCATTTTACAGGGCACCCTTCGGACCAGGCTAATAATTTGTTGCTAATTTGTTGCTAATTTGTAACGCTGAGCTTGATTTTGTTGCTAATGCCGTTTCCAAGAAAACGCAAACTATGCTACCGTAATATTAAGCTAGCGTAGCCACACGCTATAACTATATAAATAAGTAATATTGAAAAAAACTGAAAACACATGAATTTGTTGCTAATTTGTTGCTAAAAGATGACACTAACCGATACTGGAAAAAATCATCCCTTACCTCGATTTCCCACCCCTCACTATTATTTGCTATTAAGCTAGCGTAGCCACACGCTATAACTATATAAATAAGTAATATTGAAAAAAACTGAAAACACATGAATTTGTTGCTAATTTGTTGCTAAAAGATGACACTAACCGATACTGGAAAAAATCATCCCTTACCTCGATTTCCCACCCCTCACTATTATTTGCTATTAAGCTAGCGTAGCCACACGCTATAACTATATAAATAAGTAATATTGAAAAAAACTGAAAACACATGAATTTGTTGCTAATTTTTTGCTAAAAGATGACACTAACCGATACTGGAAAAAATCATCCCTTACCTCGATTTTCCCACCTCTCACTATTATTTGCTATTAAGCTAGCGTAGCCACACGCTATAACTATATAAATAAGTAATATTGAAAAAAACTAAAAACACATGAATTTGTTGCTAAAAGATGACACTAACCGATACTGAAAAAAATCATCCCTTACCCCGATTTTCCTACCCCTCAATATTATTTGATATTAAGCTAGCGCAGCCACACGCTATAAATATAAAAAAAAAGTAATATTGAATAAAACTAAAAGCACATAAATTTGTTGCTAAAAGATGACACTAACCGATAGTGGAAAAAATCATCCCCTAACCCGATTTTCCCACCCCTCGCTATTACTTGATATTAAGCTAGCGTAGCCACACGCTACAACTAATAGATAAGTAGTATAGAATAAAAATAAATGCACAGGAATTTGTTGCTAAAAGATGACACTAACCGATACTGCGAAAAAATCAACCCTTATCTCATAATAATTGAAATTCATCGTGTTTTAGTAGCCATAGCCTAGCAACAAATTGCCCTACTGATTTTAAAGCGATATAGTCGATATTTGGTCAGAAATACACCAGCAACAAATTCCCCGACTGATTTTTAATTGAAATTCGTTGTGTTTTAGCCGCAATAGCCTAGCAACAAATTGCCCTATTGATTTTAAAGCGATACAGCCCATATTTTTTCAGTAATACACCAGCAACAAACTCCTCGAGTATTGTTTGATCGAAATTCATCGTGTTTTAGTAGCCATAGTCTAGCAACAAATTGCCCTATTGATTTTAAAGCGATATAGTTCATATTTGTGCAGTAATACACCAGCAACAAAATTCCTCGAGTATTTTTTGATCGAAATTCATCGTGTTTTAGTGGCAATAGCCTAGCAACAAATTGCCCTATTGATTTTAAAGCGATATACTCCATATTTGTTCAATAATACACCAGCAACAAATTCCTCGAGTATTTTTTGATCGAAATTCATCGTGTTTTAGTAGCCATACTCTAGCAACAAATTGCCCTATTGCTCTTAAAGCGATATAGTCCATATTTGTTCAGTAATACACCAGCAACAAATTCCTCGAGTATTTTTTGATCGAAATTCATCGTGCTGTAGTAGCCATAGTCTAGCAACAAATTGCCCTATTGCTTTTAAAGCGATATAGTCCATATTTGTTTAGTAATACACCAGCAACAAATTCCTCGAGTATTTTTTGACCGAAATTCATCGTGTTTTAGTAGCCATAGCCTAGCAACAAATTGCCCTATTGATTCTGAAGCGATATAGTCCATATTTGTTCAGTAATACACCAGCAACAAATTCCCTGAGTATTTTTTTATCGAAATTCATGGTGTTTTAGTAGCCATAGCCTAGCAACAAATTGCCCTATTGATTTTGAAGCGATATAGTCCATATTTGTTCAGTAATACACCAGCAACAAACTCCTCGAGTATTTTTTTATCGAAATTCATCGTGTTTAGTAGCCATAGCCTAGCAACATATTGCCCTATTGATTTTAAAGCGATATAGTCGATATTTGGTCAGTAATACACCAGCAACAAATTCATCGAGTATTTTTTTATCGAAATTCATCGTGTTTAGTAGCCATAGCCTAGCAACAAATTGCCCTATTGATTTTAAAGCGATATAGTCCATATTTGTTCAATAATACACCAGCAACAAATTCCTCGAGTATTTTTTGATCGAAATTCATCGTGTTTTAGTAGCCATACCCTAGCAACAAATTGCCCTATTGATTTTAAAGCGATATACTCCATATTTGTTCAATAATACACCAGCAACAAATTCCTCGAGTATTTTTTGATCGAAATTCATCGTGTTTTAGTAGCCATACCCTAGCAACAAATTGCCCTATTGCTTTTAAAGCGATATAGTCCATATTTGTTTAGTAATACACCAGCAACAAATTCCTTGAGTATTTTTTTATCGAAATTCATCGTGTTTAGTAGCCATAGCCTAGCAACAAATTGCCCTATTGATTTTAAAGCAATATAGTCGATATTTGGTTAGTAATACACCAGCAACAAATTCCTCGAGTATTTTTTTATTGAAATCCATCGTCTTTTAGTAGTCATAGCGTAGCAACAAATTGCCCTATTGATTTTAAAGTGATATAGTCGATATTTGGTCAGTAATACACCAGCAACAAATTCCTCGAGTATTCTTTTATCGAAATTCATCGTGTTTTAGTAGCCATAGCCTAGCAACAAATTGCCCTATTGATTTTGAAGTGATATAGTCCATATTTGTGCAGTAATACACCAGCAACAAATTCCTTGAGTATTTTTATATCGAAATTCATCGTGTTTTAGTAGCCATAGCCTAGCAGCAAATTGCCCTATTGATTTTGAAGCGATATAGTCCATATTTGTTCAGTAATACACCAGCAACAAATTCCTCGAGTATTTTTTTATCGAAAATCATCGTGTTTTAGTAGCCATAGCTTAGCAACAAATTGCCCTATTGATTTGAAAGCGATATAGTCCATATTTGTTTAGTAATACACCAGCAACAAATTCCTTGAGTATTTTTTATCGAAATTCATCGTGTTTTAGTAGCCATAGCCCAGCAACAAATTACCCTATTGATTTTTAAGCGATATAGTCGATATTTGGTCAGTAATACGCCAGCAACAAATTCCTCGAGTATTTTTTGATCCAAATTCATCGTGTTTTAGTAGCCATAGTCTAACAACAAATTGCCCTATTGCTTTTAAAGCGATATAGTCCATATTTGTTCAGTAATACACCAGCAACAAATTCCTCGAGTACTTTTTTATCGAAATTCATCGTGTTTTAGTAGCCATAGCTTAGCAACAAATTGCCCTATTGATTTGAAAGCGATATAGTCCATATTTGTTTAGTAATACACCAGCAACAAATTCCTCGAGTATTTTTTTATCCAAATTCATCGTGTTTTAGTAGCCATAGCCTAGCAACAAATTGCCCTATTGATTTTAAAGCGATATAGTCGATATTTGGTCAGTAATACACCAGCAACAAATTCCTCGAGTATTTTTTTATCGAAATTCATCGTGTTTAGTAGCCATAGCCTAGCAACAAATTGCCCTATTGATTTTGAAGCGATATAGTCCATATTTGTTCAGTAATACACCAGCAACAAATTCCTCGAGTATTTTTTGATCCAAATTCATCGTGTTTTAGTAGCCATAGTCTAACAACAAATTGCCCTATTGCTTTTAAAGCGATATAGTCCATATTTGTTCAGTAATACACCAGCAACAAATTCCTCGAGTATTTTTTTATCGAAATTCATCGTGTTTTAGTAGCCATAGCCTAGCAACAAATTGCCCTATTGATTTTAAAGCGATATAGTCGATATTTGTTCAGTAATACACCAGCAACAAATTCCTCGAGTATTTTTTGACCGAAATTCATCGTGTTTTAGTAGCCATAACCTAGCAACAAATTGCCCTATTGATTCTGAAGCGATAAAGTCCATATTTGTTTAGTAATACACCAACAAGAAATTCCTCGAGTATTTTTTTATCGAAATTCATCGTGTTTTAGTAGCCATAGCCTAGCAACAAATTACCCTATTGATTTTGAAGCGATATAGTCGATATTTGGTCAGTAATACGCCAGCAACAAATTCCTCGAGTATTTTTTGATCCAAATTCATCGTGTTTTAGTAGCCATAGCCTAGCAACAAATTGCCCTATTGATTTTAAAGCGATATAGTCGATATTTGGTCAGTAGTACACCAGCAACAAATTCCTCGAGTATTTTTTTATCGAAATTCATCGTGTTTAGTAGCCATAGCCTAGCAACAAATTGCCCTATTGATTTTAAAGCGATATAGTCGATATTTGTTCAGTAATACACCAGCAACAAATTCCTCGAGTATTTTTTGACCGAAATTCATCGTGTTTTAGTGGCAATAGCCTAGCAACAAATTGCCCTATTGATTTTAAAGCGATATACTCCATATTTGTTCAATAATACACCAGCAACAAATTCCTCGAGTATTTTTTGACCGAAATTCATCGTGTTTTAGTAGCCATAACCTAGCAACAAATTGCCCTATTGATTCTGAAGCGATAAAGTCCATATTTGTTTAGTAATACACCAGCAAGAAATTCCTCGAGTATTTTTTTATCGAAATTCATCGTGTTTTAGTAGCCATAGCCTAGCAACAAATTACCCTATTGATTTTGAAGCGATATAGTCGATATTTGGTCAGTAATACGCCAGCAACAAATTCTTCGAGTATTTTTTGATCCAAATTCATCGTGTTTTAGTAGCCATAGCCTAGCAACAAATTGCCCTATTGATTTTAAAGCGATATAGTCGATATTTGGTCAGTAGTACACCAGCAACAAATTCCTCGAGTATTTTTTTATCGAAATTCATCGTGTTTTAGTAGCCATAGCCTAGCAACAAATTGCCCTATTGATTTTAAAGCGATATAGTCGATATTTGTTCAGTAATACACCAGCAACAAATTCCTCGAGTATTTTTTGACCGAAATTCATCGTGTTTTAGTAGCCATAACCTAGCAACAAATTGCCCTATTGATTCTGAAGCGATAAAGTCCATATTTGTTTAGTAATACACCAGCAAGAAATTCCTCGAGTATTTTTTTATCGAAATTCATCGTGTTTTAGTAGCCATAGCCTAGCAACAAATTACCCTATTGATTTTGAAGCGATATAGTCGATATTTGGTCAGTAATACGCCAGCAACAAATTCCTCGAGTATTTTTTGATCCAAATTCATCGTGTTTTAGTAGCCATAGCCTAGCAACAAATTGCCCTATTGATTTTAAAGCGATATAGTCGATATTTGGTCAGTAGTACACCAGCAACAAATTCCTCGAGTATTTTTTTATCGAAATTCATCGTGTTTAGTAGCCATAGCCTAGCAACAAATTGCCCTATTGATTTTAAAGCGATATAGTCGATATTTGTTCAGTAATACACCAGCAACAAATTCCTCGAGTATTTTTTGACCGAAATTCATCGTGTTTTAGTGGCAATAGCCTAGCAACAAATTGCCCTATTGATTTTAAAGCGATATACTCCATATTTGTTCAATAATACACCAGCAACAAATTCCTCGAGTATTTTTTGATCGAAATTCATCGTGTTTTAGTAGCCATACTCTAGCAACAAATTGCCCTATTGCTTTTAAAGCGATATAGTCCATATTTGTTCAGTAATACACCAGCAACAAATTCCTCGAGTATTTTTTGATCGAAATTCATCGTGCTGTAGTAGCCATAGTCTAGCAACAAATTGCCCTATTGATTTTAAAGCGATATAGTCCATATTTGTTTAGTAATACACCAGCAACAAATTCCTCGAGTATTTTTTGACCGAAATTCATCGTGTTTTAGTAGCCATAGCCTAGCAACAAATTGCCCTATTGATTCTGAAGCGATATAGTCCATATTTGTTCGGTAATACACCAGCAACAAATTCCTCGAGTATTTTTTTATCGAAATTCATCGTGTTTAGTAGCCATAGCCTAGCAACAAATTGCCCTATTGATTCTGAAGCGATATAGTCGATATTTGTTCAGTAATACACCAGCAACAAATTCCTCGAGTATTTTTTGATCGAAATTCATCGTGTTTTAGTAGCCATACTCTAGCAACAAATTGCCCTATTGCTTTTAAAGCGATATAGTCCATATTTGTTCAGTAATACACCAGCAACAAATTCCTCGAGTATTTTTTGATCGAAATTCATCGTGCTGTAGTAGCCATAGTCTAGCAACAAATTGCCCTATTGATTTTAAAGCGATATAGTCCATATTTGTTTAGTAATACACCAGCAACAAATTCCTCGAGTATTTTTTGACCGAAATTCATCGTGTTTTAGTAGCCATAGCCTAGCAACAAATTGCCCTATTGATTCTGAAGCGATATAGTCCATATTTGTTCGGTAATACACCAGCAACAAATTCCTCGAGTATTTTTTTATCGAAATTCATCGTGTTTAGTAGCCATAGCCTAGCAACAAATTGCCCTATTGATTCTGAAGCGATATAGTCGATATTTGTTCAGTAATACACCAGCAACAAATTCCTCGAGTATTTTTTGATCGAAATTCATCGTGTTTTAGTAGCCATACTCTAGCAACAAATTGCCCTATTGCTTTTAAAGCGATATAGTCCATATTTGTTCAGTAATACACCAGCAACAAATTCCTCGAGTATTTTTTGATCGAAATTCATCGTGCTGTAGTAGCCATAGTCTAGCAACAAATTGCCCTATTGATTTTAAAGCGATATAGTCCATATTTGTTTAGTAATACACCAGCAACAAATTCCTCGAGTATTTTTTGACCGAAATTCATCGTGTTTTAGTAGCCATAGCCTAGCAACAAATTGCCCTATTGATTCTGAAGCGATATAGTCCATATTTGTTCGGTAATACACCAGCAACAAATTCCTCGAGTATTTTTTTATCGAAATTCATCGTGTTTAGTAGCCATAGCCTAGCAACAAATTGCCCTATTGATTCTGAAGCGATATAGTCGATATTTGTTCAGTAATACACCAGCAACAAATTCCTCGAGTATTTTTTGATCCAAATTCATCGTGTTTTAGTAGCCATAGTCTAGCAACAAATTGCCCTATTGCTTTTAAAGCGATATAGTCCATATTTGTTCAGTAACACACCAGCAACAAATTCCTTGAGTATTTTTTTATCGAAATTCATCGTGTTTTAGTAGCCATAGCCTAGCAACAAATTGCCCTATTGATTTTAAAGCGATATAGTCGATATTTGTTCAGTAATACGCCAGCAACAAATTCCTCGAGTATTTTTTGATCCAAATTCAACGTGTTTTAGTAGCCATAGTCTAGCAACAAATTGCCCTATTGCTTTTGAAGCGATATAGTCCATATTTGTTCAGTAATACACCAGCAACAAATTCCTCGAGTATTTTTTTATCGAAATTCATCGTGTTTTAGTAGCCATAGCCTAGCAACAAATTGCCCTATTGATTTTAAAGCGATATAGTCGATATTTGTTCAGTAATACGCCAGCAACAAATTCCTCGAGTATTTTTTGATCCAAATTCAACGTGTTTTAGTAGCCATAGTCTAGCAACAAATTGCCCTATTGCTTTTGAAGCGATATAGTCCATATTTGTTCAGTAATACACCAGCAACAAATTCCTCGAGTATTTTTTTATCGAAATTCATCGTGTTTTAGTAGCCATAGCCTAGCAACAAATTGCCCTATTGATTTGAAAGCGATATAGTCCATATTTGTTCAGTAATACACCAGCAACAAATTCCTCGAGTATTTTTTTATCGAAATTCATCGTGTTTTAGTAGCCATAACCTAGCAACAAATTGCCCTATTGATTTTAAAGCGATATAGTCCATATTTGTTCAGTAATACACCAGCAACAAATTCCTCGAGTATTTTTTGGTCGAAATTCATCGTGTTTTAGTAGCCATGGCCTAGCAGCAAATTGCCCTACTGATTTTAAAGTGATATAGTCCATATTTGGATAGTAGTAGCCCAGCAACTAATTCCCCGACTAATTTTTAATTGAAATTCGTTGTTTTAGCCGCCATGGCTTAGCAACACACTGTCCGACTGATTTTAAAACGATATAGTCCATATTTCGCCAGTAGAAGCCCAGCAACAAATTCCCCGAGTGTTTTTTAATTGAAATTTGACGTGTTTTAGTAGCCATAGCCTAGCAACAAATTGCCGGAGTGTTTTTTAATTGAAATTCAACCGCCCACAATTTCGCTAATTTCTCATGCGAAGCGTAATACGGTAGCAATTTTTTCAAATTATATATTTTTCTGAAGGTGTAAAACATCTTTATCGGTAACGTTGATCTCCATCAAGTGTTTCCACCCGGTCGGAGTATCAGAAAATGGTTTCTAACGACTGGTTTGATTAATTTTATAAATGCATTTATATTTTATAATAATAACACCATTTAATATCAATAACATAATATTGTATTTATAATTATTAATATCATATTTTATGTATCTTCATTTTAGCAGCTACTTGACAATAGCAATTAATGATAAATTGTCCAAAAAAGTTGTGCATCATGTTGTGTTGCTCTTTGAGTATACTATTAATCTGGGAGTAATTTGATAGTTGTCGGATCGGTTAATAGTTCTTCCAACTAAATCATCCGCTTCCATCCAACTACTATTTCCTCTCCGATATGAGTAAGACACATAATGCCCCGTCGGCAATAGATCTAAATCTGATCGAATCGTGTTCCCGCCAGATCTTCTCAGATTTACAGTGGATCCTCTAAATCCGACAGCGCCTATTAAATAAATTTCTCGATTTCTATTTATTGGGTTTCTTATTTCTTTTGGTATAAGACCCAATTTAAACTTGTCGTTTATTTCCATATCATTCACAACTTTAAATATTATAATTTCGCCTACAATAAAAAAGTATTTTTTTATTAAATTATTTGTCAATGTTTTTGCATTTCAATATTATATAAAACAATTGAAGCCTTTCTCAATGAAACTAGTTAAAAACAAAAAACTTTCCGTCTGACTATAGAATTGAAGGCCAGGATCGATGGATCGAGTAATCTCGGCCGGCCTCTCGCAATAGAAAAAATGCTGTCAAGGTGACGGATTTTCAAAAGTCGTCGAAATGAATTTTGAAAGGTACCATCGTGTAGAGGATAAAAAAGGAAACTTTTTTCTCTTACGCTTTTTTGCTTAGATTAATATTTTCACAGGAAATAACAAAAAACCGAAAAATCGCTAAGCTAAATTCGCTCCAACTTCGCGAAAAATGATCAAATCTTTTTGAAATTTGGCACATTATCGTAAAACATCTTGCTGCTGCTGATAAAATGATAGAGTACTTCATGTAACATTATTTATCTAAATAATCAAGCGAAAATAGCGAGCAACTTTTTATGAGGTTATATATTTATGTTCAGCGGAAAAAAGTCTGTGAGGAAGTTTAAGCTACGAAAAACGTCCAGCGACAAAGTTGTTCGTTATGACTTAAAGAAATTCATGAGAAATATTTAGATTTATTCATTGGAAAATGGCTATAATATCGCGATTTTTCCAAACTGACTTATATTGTGCAACGCAACAGGTGTAGGCTGTGTGAAGGCATAATTGCATAGAGCGCCTGCCACCGTGCAAGCTACAGCTGTTGCGTTTGCACAATGCGAGTCAGTTTGTAAAAATCGCGATATTATAGCCATTTTCCAATGAATCAATCGAAATATTTCTGATAAATTTCTTTAAGACATAACGAACAACTTTGTCGCTGGAAGTTTTTTGTAGCTTAAACTTCCTCACAGACTTTTTTCCGTTGAACTTATATTATATAACCTCATAAAAAGTTGCTCGCTATTTTCGCTTGATTATTTATATAAATAACGTTACATCAAGTAGTGTGCCAAATTTCAAAAAGATAATTTTTCGTGAAATTGGAGTGAATTTAGTTTTAAAAACGTGGTTCAAACGGACTTCGCAATTTTTCGGTTTTTTGTTATTTCCTGTGAAAATATTAATCTAACCAAAAAAGTGTATAGAGAAAAAAAGTCTCCTTTTGTATCCTCTACACGACGGTACTTTTCAAAATTCATTTTGACGACTTTTGAAAATTCGTCACCGTGTCAGCATTTTTTGTACTGCGAGAGGCCGGCAGAGCGCTAAAGGAATTACTCGATCCTGGCCTTCAATTGTGATCAGTGATCTATAAACACGCAAGCTTTTTTATTTAAAATCCGAGAATCCCTTTAAATTTTGAAAAAATTAACTTTTTATTGACACTTTATCTTTAGGATATTTATACAAATATCAAACATATTTTTGTAGGAAATATCCCACTCGTTTCAAATTTGCAAACGTTGTTTACTATTACCTTTGTTCCGCTCCAAAAACTAATCAGCTTCAAGTTCAAATGTACTTGATATATGCACCAAATTATTATTATTATTCTTACCAAGATTTAACAGAGAGCTTTCAGTATCTGAACTGCATTTACAACATCTGCTTATAACAGGAGGTTTCCAAGCTTCTTCCAAAAAAGTTTCTTTCGACGCAAATTTTAAATAGTTGTCCATGATAGTAATCGTAGGTAAAATGTTATTTTTCTTTTCCTTACACTTGGTACACTTGATTTCTTCTTCTGCGCTGTTAAGCGGTGCTAATAATTGTCTGGCCAACCATGCAACCTCTTTATTGCATGACAATACGTGTAAATCATCAGAAAGCATAGACTCTTCCATTGGTATAATCTTACTTAAGACTTGCGCTCTCATTTTGTACGTGTTTGTTTTGACTCCATTCTTTAATATTTCCAAAACCAGATTCATAAAATCAGTCTTTGTAGCTTCAAACTAAAAAGTAATGATCTTTGTTTTATATTAATTTATAACACAGTCTGACATAAATCCGCACTTTAGTCGGAGCTACTCGTGATCTAAGTAATCCATTTTTACTCGCTACACTCATACACTAACCACGCTATGCAATAATGCTACATGTATCATAATGTACTATTATAGCACTCCGTGTGTAAAGCGTGATTTATCGCAGGCTAACCTAAAAATGCATGCAAAAATCGAGTTTTTCGCACTTCTAAAAAAACCTGTGTTTCTATTCCATACTTTGCCCAGAAATATTAACTACATAGACAAGCAAAGTTCTTGCATATCAGTCAATAAATATGGTTTTATACTTGTGTGATTTCTAAATTAATTTTCTCTTTAATTTATTGAAGCGCAAATACAGAGGTAAATATTACTTTTTTGCATAGGTATGAGAATAGATTATTGCAATATACGAAATTATTTAGTTTATCACTACTCCGTTTCAGAAGTTACTTTACTGTCTTCTTCGTTTGAAAAGAAAATTCACATAAAGTAGATACATTTATTAATGTTAATCCAAATATTTATTCAAATAAAGTGATATTTTAAATTACAATCAGACAATAATTTTTCAATTAATCCGAGCCAATGAAAGGATGTTTTTAAATTAAAAACGCTGCTAACTGCTCTAGCAGAATGCTCTCTCACTGAAACTAGTTAAAAACAAAAGAAACTGTTTTCGTCTGACTTACGAATTGTAATCAGTGATCACAATTCTAAGTGACGCGAGATTTTTTATTTAAAATACGAAAATCTCTTTAAATTTTGAAAAAATTAACTTTTTTTCATTGAATCTTAATAAAGGATTTTATCTTTATGATATTTATACGTATATCATACATATTTTTGTAGGAAATTTCCCACTCTTTTTAAATATGCAAACGGTCTTTACTGATATTGACTTCTTCATCATGCAGAAAAATACAAAAAACCTAAAAAAAGTCCATAGTCAAAAAATGACCCTTAATAAAGACCGTTCCGCTCCAAAAAGTAATCAGCTCTAAGTTCAAATGTACTTGATATGTGCACCAAATTTCATCGAAAAGGCGTTCGCGAGCAACCATGAGACATAATTTTGACCACATACACACACACACACATACACACACACACAGATATTTTGGTAAACATGTATATTCCTGTTCAGGGAACTCGAAAACTCTCCACGGGAAAACAAAACACCATTATATAGAATAGTAACCTTGGAAGAGATCCCCTTCTTCGTCAGGCCTTATAATTTAAAAGACATCAGCTTAAAGATATTTAGTGTGTGTTCACTCCATTTGATAAGCGTTTTTTAAGTCGTTTGAAACATTCTACGAACAGACACGTATCGAGATAAACACCTTCCGAATCGTTTACAAGAATTTAAAAATCGATACGAATCGACATAAACACTTCTCGAATCAGTTGAAAAACATTACGAATCGATTTGAATCGAGATAATTACTTTGCAAATCGTCACAAAGACTAGGAATCGATATGAATTCGGTGAAATCGATTGTATATAATGTTTATTATTTAAAAACACCCTTTCATTATTAATAGTGGAATATTTTTTCGAAACTATAGCTTTATTTAACTTACCAGTTCTCTTAAATGAGGAAAATCTTGAATTGCAAACAAAGCTATGTAAATTATTGAATCTGTGGCACAGGTATTAGTTAAAACAACCATTTTCCCATCAATAAGTTGTTTTTCCAAATTCATGTCACTTCCATTCTTTATTACGGTAATGGATTCACTTTTATCCCAGTTGAGAGAATCTTTTACATCAGCAGGTCGATTCCCATGATACTTAGATACCTTTCGACATTTATTTTTTGGTTTTGTTAAGAAATCTGTTTTTTTTTTCACAACTTTTTGTTTTCTTTGTGTACTTTTAATTTGAGACTCTGTTGTATAGTGGTCAGTGCCTGGATCGTTACTTTTTTTATCGTATTCGATGCAAATTCTTTGCTCTCCAAAACCTTCATTTCCATCACCATTATTAATAAAACATTTTTCAAAAATGTGAACGGGTTTTCCACTAAATTCGCAAATACATCCTCCATCGGGAGAATCACCATTTGCACATGATTCACAAACATTTTCGAAGTTTTTTTCATTATTTATTGAATTATTAACTTCTACTTCTTCTCCGGGCTTGTCATTTTCAAAAGTGTTATTGAAAGGTTCACAATAGTGAAAACATTTTTGGCATATCCTTTTTTGTCCATAGCCCTCTTCTTCTCCATCTAATTCATAAGAACAAGGACTAAATATGTGGACAGCTGTTCCACACTTTGAACACGTATGAGCTCCTCCAGGCAAATTTCCTTGTTTACAAATAATACAATCGCCCATTTTTTTAGATTTTGTTTTTGGCTGGCCCATGCCACCCCAATTTTCAAGTGAAGCATGGGCTGCGTTTCTTTTACCTAGACGTGATTTTTCACATTCTAGACATAGTATTTTCTGTTCAACGACAGCCGTGCATTTTTGTTTGTGAACTAAATCTTGGCAATTAAAACATGCACAAGCACTTCTTAAATCAATCATTTCGTTGCATATTTTACATATACATTCGTTTTCATTAGATCTATGGGCTTCTTCCAAGTCTGATGCAATGATCGGTAGTTTTCCTTCTAAGTACTTAAAATTATACTCAACAAACGTATCTGGGCGAACGCTGTGTAAATTTTTTGCTAACCAATAAGTTTTAACCCTATTAAACTCACTTTCGGAGCTGCTACTTGAAGCTGGAATCCTACAACCCGAGTACTTTTTGCTGTATATATTGCCCCAAATAGGAATTAATTGTAGATCTCTTATCAACTTTTTAGTGATATGAACTGTAGGAACATAATAAAGATTGTGTTCTTTTCCTTTTTCCATAAAAAATTGTTTACACTGTTCATATAATTTAGAACCCCACTCTCCCCAACTGTTTTCGTTTATTTTCTCACTTTCAGTATCATCATCGTGTAATGGTTGAAACAACTCTAAATCTTTGCTATGGGTTTTATTTTCGCTGATATCTTCGCATGTATAATCTTCTCCGTCTTCATCTTCATTTTCTTCTTCTTCATCTTGGGTTTGAAAAAAGTATAGAAATTTAAAACACACAATTTAAAGACGATTGAAATATATAATTAAACAATAAAAATACGATCGAAAATGTGGGTTATTTATTCAAATAAGGTCGTGGTAACTTTCAGTTACTATATAAAACGATTATCATAAGTTAATTTTTTAAAGAAAATATTATCATTCATAGAATGAAAGCATTGTTGCTTGTTATTAAAAATAATTTAACTTTTTAATGAGTATGTTTTGAGAAAAGAACACAAATAAATATTTTCAATTACTTTAATCACAGAATGCTTGTTTTATTATAAAGTATTAATTCTTTGATCGAAAAATGTGAGATTATCAAAGATTAATAAAATAAGCGAAACTGTTATAATTATGTCTTGAAAAATAAAGACCGTTGATATTTTTCTTTTTAAATTTCAAAACTGTAACTTTAAGTGAATTAATGAAGCATAAGTTAAAATCGTTTTCGTCTATTAAAATAATGTGTAAGTATTAAATAATTGGTGTAAGGGTTACCTGTTATTAAATTTTTTAAAAACTTAATTTGCTTTGAGCATTCAGTCGGTAAGCCATTTGATAAATTTCCTGCTTTAGGCGAATTTGCAACAATAAATATAGCATGAACAATTTTTTCTGCTTCCTCTACACTTAATGCAAGCATTAACTGATTAATCGACGCCATATAAAAAGTATATATGCCTTTAGAAGTTATTACTTTGAGTAGCTTTCTGTATGTGTTTGCAAAATGTGAATTATCGATCCTTATTCTAGTGGTAATTTTGTTGAGGTCTTTCATACTGTCAGCATACTCATCAATAGTTTCACATTTAGAGTAGACTTGAGCAGCGGCATTTAAAATCGCTCTCGACTCGTCAGAACAAAACTCGTCTGGGTGAGGTATTCCATTACCATGTATTATGTTAAGAAATTGTATAAGATCTTTAGCAGTATGCCTTTCACCTAAACGTTGCGCTATTGTAGTTTGGCCTGCTCCTGTATTTATACTAAAAAATTATTTTGATAATAGTGAAATCAAAGGAAAATTATAAGTTATAATTAATAATAAGATGTTTGGATATTAATTTTTAAAACTAGATTAATATCTCATTAAATGACTATTAGTTATTCGTTGGTAAGCATTTTTTACATATTTAACATATAATGTGTACTTATAATTAATTACTGTTTTAAATGAACCTTACTGTTTCTATATAATTCCACAATATATTGAAAAAATGTTGAAAATTCTAAGAAATTGACAATTGTTTCGATATTAAATATAATCGTCAGAAACAGTAAGTTTCATTTAAAACAGTAATATGAGTAGATGCCACAAAGTAAGGGTCGAGACAGTTAATTTCATTATAATTAATTGTTTGTTCGTATTAATAAGTTTTATTTCTGTTACAAACAAATTTATCAATAATTTTAATTTTGTACTGTGTAAAATAAGACACTTCCATAATATGGCCAGCCCTTTACATTTCATTTATATATAATTGATAACCGGGGTATTTCAACGCACGCTTAAGGAGGAGGGGTAAGGGTATAAGCACTTTTAAAAAATCGATTTTTTAATGCATTTTTTTCCAAGAATATTGTGACAAAATTTCAAGCGAATTAGAAACACTCTTAAAGTCATAGACTTTAAGCCTCTGCTTTTACCTAGCGGTTAATGGATAAAGCGAACTTTGAACGCATTTTTTTCGAAACCACGTTTTCAAAGTCCGTTCCCAGTGGCCTGCAAAAACTACTGAACCGATTCTTTTCAAACTTGGTACACAGTTATACCCAACCCCCATCCCCCCCACCCTCCTAAAAACGATTTGAAATAGACTATTTAAATAATTGCATTCCCTTAGATTCTTTAATTAAGTTATATTTTTCTACAGTTTTTTTATATAATTTTATGCTACTGTTTCATGATACATTTTGCCAAAAATGATCTATTTGACAGCAGTGGTCATTAAATTCTCACATTATTTAAAATTTTCGCATTTTGATTGTATTTTTAACCATTAAGTACATCTATTCTTTCATTTTTTGAATAAATTATATGCTATCGTATTGTAAGAAAACATTTGTTGATCGATGAAATATTTTTAACTATGATGGGATAATTACTAAACATACAGTTTGCATATCGTAAGACCTAGCATGCAAAATAAATTATCACTTCTGGCTATGATCATAGTATCTTGGGCTGCAAGTACTATAGAAAAGTATTATTATGCATTCCGTGGGCCATATTTGGTTGCATACCATATATCGTGTCCACCATAATGTTCGCCACATATGGGAAAAATGTTTAGCCCTAGTATATAGGAAAATTTAATATAGGCGATCGATCCTGCATGGTCGATAACCTAAAAATACATTTTGACATCAGTCACGTGGCCACCGTCATGACGGCAAATTCGAAAAATTTGATGTGAAAATGCGGAAAGTGGGGTTATATGGCAAAATATCGAAAAAAGTTATTTGGAAAAAGTGATCTGAATATTTTAGGGCCACATATGAAATTTGGAATGAAAAAAAAACAATGACATATAAAAGATAGACCAGCCTTCACACATTATTACATATACAATGTTTTGGTCGCAACATAAAACAGGGCGAGTACATTGCACAGTAGCGTATCATTTCGAAAGGGTTCATTTAAACTATTTTATGAAAATTGCTTTTATAGACTAAATGATGTAGGTACGTTATTAAATTTTCGTTTGAATAAGTGGAAATTATGTAAAAAACAAGTAATTTATTTAAAAGATACTTATAGAGGATTTTGAAGTTAAAACAAGGTTTGCACTACAGATTATGAATATGTTAATATAATATGGAAATGTTTTTTATTTTTTTTATATTGATTTTACAAAACTAATAAGGAATAAATAAGGGTATTAAAATGGTAAACAATAAAATAGAATAATTATAACAATAATCATAATATTAATATTTATTGTTCTTAAGAATTATTTACAACCATATTACAAAATTGTATAAAAAAATTAAAATAAAAATTACTGGTTATGAAATAAAATAGAGTTTGTAAGCATACTTCTTACTTTGGCTTTATTACAATTTTTTAATTTATTGAATTCATGGTGCAGTCGAACGTCTATATGTTTCTCCAAAATTAGTTTGGTTACAGTGATGCAGTGATCATGGAGTGGTTCAAAATCAAATATGTGATTTGAAAATACATCAAAGATATTTGAAGGTAAATATCTTATTGAGGTGTTTATAATCTTTTTTTTATATTTTTTATTAATATTGCTAACATCTAAATTCATGGTAAGTATCTTTAAACATTTCTCAGCTTCACTACAAACAGTAACTACAAATTTAGAAGCTTTTTTAAGTTTTCCACAAGTTTTATTAATTTGTAGTATAGACAAACTGCAATCACCTTCTAAAAGTGTAGATAACAAATTGTTCATGAAATAGACCTTTCAATTACAATAGATAAGTTACCTTGTTGTTGATGGAGGGTTTTTTGCTCCAATAGTCCTGGTGTCTTGAGCTACATCTTCCAGAATCCTTTAAAAAAATGTAACAATTTCTGTGCTAACTTGAAGTGTACATAGTTACAAATTAAAAATACTAAGTATATTACTTACTTGAAAGGTGTAACATCATGTTTCAAAACATGTTTGCCACTTAAATTAGCACATATGTCCGTTTTGAAAAAATTGTCAGAACACACCAAAGCAACTTTAACTTTGAAAATGTCCTCTTCTACCAAAAATAAATTCTGTAACCAAATTTCACGGAGAGCAATATCTCTGGGAAACCTGATAATAAAAAAATAATCAATATTATTATGAAAACAAATATTGAATGCCTTGTCTTATACCTATACTACGCTTGTGCTAATATAACCTTACCTGTGAAACGATCGTTCATCATTCTTATTCCATGTATTTTCACTATTTTCACACACTACAAATTTTCTCACCATCATAAATGTCTTAAAATCACTTTAATTTTCAAATATCAATCAAACACCACATAAAAGCACAATTATAATTAAAATCTTATTTACAGATCTCACCAAAATGACAGAAGTAGCTCGAGGTTGCCAAACTAAAAATTTATAAACTGTTTTACTTATGGTAATGATAGATCATGAAAAATTCTAATCGAAAAAACATAGTGAGCTGGACCGAGGGTTTGTCATACCTATTTTAAATGCTTCCCACTTTTTTCTTACTTTTTAAACAGAAAATACTGCTAAAATCTTGAACATATTCATCAATTACTATTTTTGTTAGAAGAAATTTGGCATCATGTAAAAAGAGTCTCGTCCTAAATATGTTGGGGACAACCAAAATGTAAACAAGGCTAGTCTATCTTTAATACGCCGTTGAAAAAAAACAGCAATAAAAAAATGCGCATTTTTCGCCATGGCCCTCTTCTTTAATGTTATTGCACCGATTTTGTTGAAGTAGTTAGGGTAAGGCAGTGTGTAAGGGTAAAACAATTTAGAAGTATTGATTTAGGTCATTCCTAGGGAATAAAATGGAAATATTCGTTGAGCGCATGAAACTTTTCTGTAACAATGCCTTGTATCTTGTCAGTTTGTACGGTTTCAAATCATTCAATTGTGATATTACAATTGAAAAGAGCCGTTTTTTTTGTAGTATTACATGAAAGTTTAAAAACATTGACTACCCAATGCGCTAATATTAATACAAGATAATTTACTATCTTTAAAATGTCTACATACATCTGATAGCTATTCCTACTTCCATACATTTAACCATCCTAGAGCCGATTTTTCTCAGGCAATTTTGCCGCAATACCAAATTTTAAATTAACTAAGTGGGCTTTGAAATCATAAATGAATACTCGAGATGGAGGGCATGTATAATTTTGAATTTGTGGTTTGAAATAATAAGTTATTTATTAGTATTAAGTTAGTGGGTAATCTATTAAATATGGTTTCAAAAAATAGTAATAAGTTGGTTAACTAATTCAATTTATTATTATTATGAAAAGTTAAGTTTCAATAATTTAAAGCAATATTTATTCACAATATAAAAAACGGTTCTTTCCAATTGTGGTAACAGTACTAAATTATTTTAAAGTTCACAAGTTGACAACATACAGGGTATTGCTACCGAAAAGTTACAAATGTTCGACTAATATTTCCATTTAATACTCTAAGAATGATTTCAATAAATTATTTTGAATAGTTTTACGTTTATACGTTACATATGATGTTACTTGAACTCTTTCAACAAGGAAATTGGGCTATCATTTCAGAAGACCGCCATGGAGAAAAATACGAAATTTCTTATTTTTTGTTCTTTTTGCTTCAAGTTTCGTACGTACTCCAAAAATATCATTCTAACCACTTTTTCCAAATAACTCTTTTTGATATCTAACACCAGTTTTCGCATTTTCACATAGAATTTTTCTATTTTGCGGCAATGACAGTGTTCACGTGACACGTCAAAATATTATTTTTAGGTTATCGACTATGCAGGATCGATCGCATATATTAAATTTTCCTATATACTACAACTGAAAATTTTTCCCATATGTAGCGAACATTATGGTGGACACTGTACAAATTTAATATTTCGAAGAAGCTTGTATTTAAAAGAAATATATTACCTTATAATGTAGAAAAATATCTTTCTAGTTTTTGAATAGTAAGGCCTTTTTATTGATGTCATGTTTAGACTAGTTGCGTCCATTGAAAAGTCAAGACGCCCTGTGTTTTTCTTTGTAATTTTAGCGATAATTTTTTGTTCGTTACTAAAAAAATCAACAAAGAAAGGATCTTTCCCAATATCATGAATTTTGTTTAAATGGGTTGTGTATTTCATAATATTTAAAGCCTCAATTGGATCTTCATGTAAATAGGAAGCCTTTTTCTCTAAATTTTTTGCAACGTGTAACGTGTTGGGATCACGTATTACTTTAGGTTTTGACATTCCTATTTTTAACCCCATTTCTTTAGAAATAAAAGCCCGATATTGATCAACAGAACCATGATGTTCAATCTCCTTCATTACTGCTTTCCTTTCATTTTGTCGGAGATATGAAGGGCCACATTTTTTTCCACCTTCTCCAGGAATAATACTAATTTGTACGTGCACATCTTGATCCTCATCATATCTACTAAAACATATTTCTCCTTCACTTCCGCACCTACAGTAAACTAATAAATTGTTTGTTAGTGTTAATTATTATAGTAATAAGTTCTTATTTACAACGTAATTTTTGTGCCCAATACTGTTACTTGACTTTTGTAGTTTTTTACATAGTGAACTAGTGAACATAGGTAAATGTACCGAATTTGAGCATTCAGCTCGAATTTGATGCGGTGTTATAAACTATAATCTATACATTTTATATTATAAAGCACTTATTAGTATTTTTCACTGTGAATAAGAATAAAAAAACGTATTACTTACCATCTATTTTTCCAGACGTGCCAGGTAAATTGATATATTGGTTATTGTAATTCCAGCCGCACGTTAGTTGCGAATTTTGCCATATAACTTTGTTGAAGAATGGTTGGTATTCACCAGGTATAAACCTCCTGTATTTTCTTTTAGTTCTAGAAGCTTGCCTCGTACCTCGGTTATATTCGTGGACAACAGTTAGTTCTGCAAGTTTCTTTTTATTTAAAATATAATCAACTTCAACTTTCCCTACATTATATATTCTAGCGATTTCGCTGCTATTCAATTGTTCGAAACTGTTATCGTTACAATTTAAACTGTCTTGCAAATTCTGATCTTCAGATTCGAAGCTACCTTGATTTTTCAGGATTTTTAAAATGTCGTGTCTATTAATAGAAATCATTGCATGCAATGATTTTGGCTGTAAAATATTTTCAAGTTCATTGGAAATGCTTTGCCACACTTCATCTTGCTTTAATGCAATATGACCATTTGCCCAAACTTTTTCTTTATATTTTAAAACAGTTTCGATTAGTTTTTCACGTGAAACTGTAACAGGTCTTCCTCGAGATGACATCTTCACTTCACACTCGTATCACAACGACTTACAAAAGAAATAGGTGTAGGTATACAGTACAATAGAGACACAAGTCACTAACTAAAACTCTTGCAAAAATACATGCTCCTTTTATATACAGCTCAAACAGCATAGATAAGCTAAAAAAAATTAAAAGCACTATTTTATCTAATGCCTGTTAGGTGTTCACCAAATTTATTTTAATATTTCTCCCTCAAAGAAACAAAATTATTCACAAAAAAAGCGGCACGTTTGCCCTTATCGGTATCGGGTCGGGCGGCATGTTTGTATCTTCTCATCGACTTGGTGGTGCCCGCCGCCGCTTATCAATAATATACTTTATATTATCTATACTTTGAATTTATACTTCCTCAGTTTTTCTGAAAACCCGCTATTTAATGTGGGGGTGATAGTTTAAGGTCAAGCTAGCACCCCACCTTTACAAAATCAAATTTTAATAGCATACATTTAAACTTTAAATTTAGGAATAATTTGTACCCAAAAAACATAATTTTTACCCATCCAGTTTTCCCTGTAAAAGGCTTTTATAAAAACAAATAACAGTATGGATTTAAACTTTGAATTTGGGACTGATTTGTACCCAACAACGTTTTTTAATTATTACTGTTTGAAATGAAACTTACTGTTTCTAGTTAACTCCACAGTATATTGAAAATTCTAAAAAATTGACAATTGTGGAGTTAACTAGAAACAGTAAGCTTCATTTAAAACACTTTTATGAGTAGATTCCACAAAGTAAGGGTCGAGACAGTTAATTTCATTTCTTAATTATTATATTATTTTGTTTATGAAATATAATAAATTAGACCACACCACGTATTTTATTAATTTCTAAGTAAATCGTAAAAAAATTTGAAAGTATCAAAAGTAACCAAATAATGTTAATTTTAGAATATAGGACTAATTTGTACCCATACAGTTTTCCCTGAAAAAGGCTTTTTAATTCACCTCACAGCAGTCGTTCTGATGTAAATTAAAAATGGACCAAAATCTAGATAAACTGTTACATGCAGTGTTTCATGAAACCTTGTCACCTACCTACTTCCCAGTCATTTTTGTTTTGATATTCTGTATTGTTTTGCTTCTAATAATAAATATATTGTTATAATTACAATTAGAAATCCATATTTTTTGTCATAGATACATACTCTTTATTTTCAATGAGGTCTTTTGGGGTAATCGCGGCAATTCTTTGACGAGACAAAAAAATTAAGTTTTCTTTCCGTTCTGCAGGTGCGTGATAAGGGAGTTAGAAGAATGGCATCACACTCTGGTGTTATCACTTTTTTTGACTACTTGGCGGCTTAGTAAAGATTGAAAAACATTTTTTGTTACACTGTAGCAAAAACCGATAGGAGTCAGTAAGGTGATTTTTTTGTTTTTCAGATAAGAGGCGTCTGACGTCTCATCTACACTTTATTTAATAATTTTTGTAGTGGTAGGAAAAATTTTAGCATGGATTTATTGGGAGTAATTAAGCAGTGCACAAAACGCCAGAGGACTTATTTTCATTTTTGGTACTTCAGTCTAAATCTGTGAATAAAATATTTTGTGGTACAAATTCAGTTTTAATGGAATCTACTTATATGTTTTTCAAGAAATTATGAAAAGATCGGTGAATAGTGGGCTTGCTATACAACTTATTGAAGCAGGGGTTGTTTAAATTGTTTAACTTTAATATTTTGAAATATTTTTTTGTGGTACAAATTCAGTTTTAATAGAATCTACTCTAATATTTCCTTTTTCAAGAAATTCTGAAAATATCGGAGGATAATGGGCTTGCTATTCAATTTATCAAAGCTGGGGTTGTTCAAGTGTGTTGACGATAATATTTTTTGTGGTACAAATTAGTACAAATTCAGTTTTAATGTAATCGATTTTTATATTTCGTTTTTCAAGAAATTTTTAGATCGGACGGAGGCTTGCTATTCAGTTTATCTAAGCAGGGGTTGTTTAAGTGGGTTGACTTTAATATTTTGGAATATTCTTGGAGGTACAAATTTAGTACTAATAGAATCGACTTTAATATTCCGTTTTTCAGAAAATATGGGAAAGATCGGAGAAGAATGAGCTTGCTATTCAATTTATTGATCAGGGGTTGTTTGAGGAGGTTGACGTTAATATTTTTTGTGGTACAAATTAGTACAAAATCAGTTTTAATGGAGTCGATTTTTTTTTCGTTTTTCAAGAAATTTTGAAAAGATCTGAGGATAATGGGCTTGCTATTCAATTTATCAAAGCAGGGGTTGTTTAAGTGAGTTTACTTGAATATTTTGGAATATTTTTCATGGTACAAAATAGAACATATTTAGTAATAATAGAAATCGACTTTAAAATTTCGTTTTTCAGAAAATATTGGAAAAATCGGAGAATGGGCTCTTGCTATTCAATTTATCGATCGGGTGTTGTTTGAATGCGTTGACGGGAATATTTTTTGAGGTACAAATTCAGTTTCAATGGAGTTGACCTTTATATTTCATTTTTTAAGAAATCTTGAAAACATCCGAGAAGTATGGGATTGCTATTCAATTTATCACAACAAGGGTTGTTTGAGGGGGTTGACGTTAATATTTTTTGTGGTACAAATTCAGTTTTAATGGAGTCGAGTTTAATATTCCCATTTTCAAGAAATTCTGAAAATATCTGAAAATAATGAGCTTGTTATTCAATTTATCAAAGCAGGGATTGTTTAAGTGGGTTGACGTTAATATTTTTATTGGTACAAATTAGTACAAATTCAGTTCTTCATTTTCCTGTATTAATTTTCATTTTTTTCAAATTATTATTAATTTGGGCTTTCCAGGTTAACACGAAGCTAGCAGCGCCAAGTTTTTTTCTTTAGTGGGTAAAGGTACAAAATTATATTTTGTGGTACAAAATGAGTACTAAAAATCGTAATAGGTTTGATTTGATTCTACCGAAATGGTTCTGCCAGCTTCACAGAGGTGATTTTAAAGCGATGTAGTCGATATTTGGTCAGTAATACACCAGCAACAAATTGCCCGAGTGTTTTTTAATTGAAATTCGACGTGTTTTAGTAGCCATAGCCTAGCAACAAATTGCCGGAGTGTTTTTTAATTGAAATTCAACCGCAATTTCGCGAATTTTTCATGCGAAGCGTAATACGGCAGCAATTTTTTCAAATTATATATGTTTCTGAAGGTGGAAAACATCTTTATCGGTATCGTTGACATCCATCAAGATGTTTCCACCCGGTCGGAATATCAGAAAATGGTTTCTAACGACAGGTTTGATTCATTTTATGAATGCATTTATATTTTATAATGATAACCCCATTTATTATAAATAACATAATATTGTATTTATAATTATTAATATCATATTTTATGTATCTTTCTTTTAGCAGCTACTTGGAAATAGTAATTAATGTTAAATTATCGATAAAGATGTGCATCATGTTGTGTTTTGCTCTTTGTGTATGCTATTAATCTGGGAGTAATTTGATAGTGGTCGGATGGGTTAATAGTTCTTCCAACTAAATCGCCCGCTTCCATCCAACTACTATTTCCTCTCCAATACGAGTAAGACACATAATGCCCCGTAGGCAATAGATCTAAATCTGATCGAATCGTGTTTCCGCCAGATCTTCTCAGATTTACAGTGGATATTCTAAATCCGACAGCTCCTATTAAATAAATTTCTTGTTTTCTATTTATTGGGTTTCTTATTTCTTTTGGTATAAGACAAAATTTAAACTTGTCGTTTATTACATATCATTCACCACTTTAAATACTATAATAAAATACAAACGAGGGGATTGACTAAAGATTACTCGCCCTCTCAGGTGCCGCTACGCCGCCCCTTCCTAGGCTCGCGCCGATTTTCTCCCGATCGGTAGGGAAAATTGTTGCTAGGCTATGACTACTAGAACACGATGAATTTCGATCAAAAAATACTCGAGGAATTTGTTGCTTGTGTATTACTGACCAAATATGGACTATATCACTTTAAAATCAATAAGGCAATTTGTTGCTAGGCTATGGCTACTAAAACACGATGAATTTCGATAAAAAAATACTCGAGGAATTTGTTGCTGGTGTATTACTGAACAAATATGGACTATATCGCTTCAGAATCAATAGGGCAATTTGTTGCTAGGCTATGGCTACTAAAACACGATGAATTTCGATCAAAAAATACTCGAGGAATTTGTTGCTGGTTATTACTGACCAAATATCGACTATATCGCTTTAAAATCAATAGGGCAATTTGTTGCTAGGCTATGGCTACTAAAACACGATGAATTTCGATCAAAAAATACTCGAGGAATTTGTTGCTGGTGTATTACTGACCAAATATGGACTATATCACTTCAAAATCAATAGGGCAATTTGTTGCTACGCTATGGCTACTAAAACACGATGGATTTCGATAAAAGAATACTCGAGGAATTTGTTGCTGGTGTATTACTGCACAAATATGGACTATATCACTTCAAAATCAATAGGGCAATTTGTTGCTACGCTATGGCTACTAAAACACGATGGATTTCGATAAAAAAATACTCGAGGAATTTGTTGCTGGTGTATTACTGCACAAATATGGACTATATCACTTCAAAATCAATAGGGCAATTTGTTGCTACGCTATGGCTACTAAAACACGATGGATTTCGATAAAAAAATACTCGAGGAATTTGTTGCTGGTGTATTACTGACCAAATATCGACTATATCACTTTAAAATCAATAGGGCAATTTGTTGCTAGGCTATGGCTACTAAAACACGATGAATTTCGATAAAAGAATACTCGAGGAATTTGTTGCTGGTGTATTACTGACCAAATATCGACTATATCACTTCAAAATCAATAGGGCAATTTGTTGCTACGCTATGGCTACTAAAACACGATGGATTTCGATAAAAAAATACTCGAGGAATTTGTTGCTGGTGTATTACTGACCAAATATCGACTATATCACTTTAAAATCAATAGGGCAATTTGTTGCTAGGCTATGGCTACTAAACCAAGATGAATTTCGATCAAAAAATACTCGAGGAATTTTGTTGCTGGTGTATTACTGCACAAATATGGACTATATCACTTCAAAATCAATAGGGCAATTTGTTGCTAGGCTATGGCTACTAAAACACGATGGATTTCGATAAAAAAATACTCGAGGAATTTGTTGCTGGTGTATTACTGACCAAATATCGACTATATCACTTTAAAATCAATAGGGCAATTTGTTGCTAGGCTATGGCTACTAAACCAAGATGAATTTCGATCAAAAAATACTCGAGGAATTTGTTGCTGGTGTATTACTGACCAAATATGGACTATATCACTTCAAAATCAATAGGGCAATTTGTTGCTACGCTATGGCTACTAAAACACGATGGATTTCGATAAAAGAATACTCGAGGAATTTGTTGCTGGTGTATTACTGACCAAATATCGACTATATCACTTTAAAATCAATAGGGCAATTTGTTGCTACGCTATGGCTACTAAAACACGATGGATTTCGATAAAAAAATACTCGAGGAATTTGTTGCTGGTGTATTACTGCACAAATATGGACTATATCACTTCAAAATCAATAGGGCAATTTGTTGCTACGCTATGGCTACTAAAACACGATGGATTTCGATAAAAAAATACTCGAGGAATTTGTTGTTTATTACTGACCAAATATCGACTATATCACTTTAAAAGCAATAGGGCAATTTGTTGCTAGGCTATGGCTACTAAAACACGATGGATTTCGATAAAAAATACTCGAGGAATTTGTTGCTGGTGTATTACTGACCAAATATCGACTATATCACTTTAAAATCAATAGGGCAATTTGTTGCTAGGCTATGGTTACTAAACCAAGATGAATTTCGATCAAAAAATACTCGAGGAATTTGTTGCTGGTGTATTACTGACCAAATATGGACTATATCACTTCAAAATCAATAGGGCAATTTGTTGCTACGCTATGGCTACTAAAACACGATGGATTTCGATAAAAGAATACTCGAGGAATTTGTTGCTAGTGTATTACTGCACAAATATGGACTATATCACTTCAAAATCAATAGGGCAATTTGTTGCTAGGCTATGGCTACTAAAACACGATGAATTTCGATAAAAGAATACTCGAGGAATTTGTTGCTGGTGTATTACTGACCAAATATCGACTATATCACTTTAAAATCAATAGGGCAATTTGTTGCTACGCTATGGCTACTAAAACACGATGGATTTCGATAAAAAAATACTCGAGGAATTTGTTGCTGGTGTATTACTGCACAAATATGGACTATATCACTTCAAAATCAATAGGGCAATTTGTTGCTAGGCTATGGCTACTAAACCAAGATGAATTTCGATCAAAAAATACTCGAGGAATTTTGTTGCTGGTGTATTACTGCACAAATATGGACTATATCACTTCAAAATCAATAGGGCAATTTGTTGCTAGGCTATGGCTACTAAAACACGATGGATTTCGATAAAAAAATACTCGAGGAATTTGTTGCTGGTGTATTACTGACCAAATATCGACTATATCACTTTAAAATCAATAGGGCAATTTGTTGCTAGGCTATGGCTACTAAACCAAGATGAATTTCGATCATAAAATACTCGAGGAATTTTGTTGCTGGTGTATTACTGCACAAATATGGACTATATCACTTCAAAATCAATAGGGCAATTTGTTGCTAGGCTATGGCTACTAAAACACAACGAATTTCAATTAAAAATCAGTCGGGGAATTTGTTGCTGGTGTATTTCTGACCAAATATCGACTATATCACTTTAAAATCAATAGGGCAATTTGTTGCTACGCTATGGCTACTAAAACACGATGGATTTCGATAAAAAAATACTCGAGGAATTTGTTGCTGGTGTATTACTGCACAAATATCGACTATATCACTTCAAAATCAATAGGGCAATTTGTTGCTACGCTATGGCTACTAAAACACGATGGATTTCGATAAAAGAATACTCGAGGAATTTGTTGCTGGTGTATTACTGACCAAATATCGACTATATCACTTTAAAAGCAATAGGGCAATTTGTTGCTAGGCTATGGCTACTAAAACACGATGGATTTCGATAAAAAAATACTCGAGGAATTTGTTGCTGGTGTATTACTGCACAAATATGGACTATATCACTTCAAAATCAATAGGGCAATTTGTTGCTACGCTAAGGCTACTAAAACACGATGGATTTCGATAAAAGAATACTCGAGGAATTTGTTGCTGGTGTATTACTGACCAAATATCGACTATATCGCTTTAAAATCAATAGGGCATTATGTTGCTAGGCTATGGCTACTAAACACGATGAATTTCGATAAAAAAATACTCGAGGAGTTTGTTGCTGGTGTATTACTGAACAAATATAGACTATATCGCTTCAAAATCAATAGGGCAATTTGTTGCTAGGCTATGGCTACTAAAACACGATGAATTTCGGTCAAAAAATACTCGAGGAATTTGTTGCTGGTGTATTACTAAACAAATATGGACTATATCGCTTTAAAAGCAATAGGGCAATTTGTTGCTAGACTATGGCTACTACAGCACGATGAATTTCGATCAAAAAATACTCGAGGAATTTGTTGCTGGTGTATTACTGAACAAATATGGACTATATCGCTTTAAAAGCAATAGGGCAATTTGTTGCTAGGGTATGGCTACTAAAACACGATGAATTTCGATCAAAAAATACTCGAGGAATTTGTTGCTGGTGTATTATTGAACAAATATGGAGTATATCGCTTTAAAATCAATAGGGCAATTTGTTGCTAGGCTATTGCCACTAAAACACGATGAATTTCGATCAAAAAATACTCGAGGAATTTTGTTGCTGGTGTATTACTGCAAAAATATGAACTATATCGCTTTAAAATTAATAGGGCAATTTGTTGCTAGACTATGGCTACTAAAACACGATTAATTTCGATCAAACAATACTCGAGGAGTTTGTTGCTGGTGTATTACTGAAAAAATATGGACTGTATCGCTTTAAAATCAATAGGGCATTTTGTTGCTAGGCTATTGCGGCTAAAACACAACGAATTTCACTTAAATATCAGTCGGGGAATTTGTTGCTGGTGTATTTCTGACCAAATATCGACTATATCACTTTAAAATCAGTAGGGCAATTTGTTGCTAGGCTATGGCTACTAAAACACGATGAATTTCAATTATTATGAGATAAGGGTTGATTTTTTCGCAGTATCGGTTAGTGTCATCTTTTAGCAACAAATTCCTGTGCATTTATTTTTATTCTATACTACTTATCTATTAGTTGTAGCGTGTGGCTACGCTAGCTTAATATCAAGTAATAGCGAGGGGTGGGAAAATCGGGTTAGGGGATGATTTTTTCCACTATCGGTTAGTGTCATCTTTTAGCAACAAATTTATGTGCTTTTAGTTTTATTCAATATTACTTTTTTTTTTCATATTTACAGCGTGTGGCTGCGCTAGCTTAATATCAAATAATATTGAGGGGTAGGAAAATCGGGGTAAGGGATGATTTTTTCCAGTATCGGTTAGTGTCATCTTTTAGCAACAAATTAGCAACAAATTCATGTGTTTTTAGTTTTTTTCAATATTACTTATTTATATAGTTATAGCGTGTGGCTACGCTAGCTTAATAGCAAATAATAGTGAGGGGTGGGAAATCGAGGTAAGGGATGATTTTTTCCAGTATCGGTTAGTGTCATCTTTTAGCAACAAATTAGCAACAAATTCATGTGTTTTCAGTTTTTTTCAATATTACTTATTTATATAGTTATAGCGTGTGGCTACGCTAGCTTAATAGCAAATAATAGTGAGGGGTGGGAAATCGAGGTAAGGGATGATTTTTTCCAGTATCGGTTAGTGTCATCTTTTAGCAACAAATTAGCAACAAATTCATGTGTTTTCAGTTTTTTTCAATATTACTTATTTATATAGTTATAGCGTGTGGCTACGCTAGCTTAATATTACGGTAGCATAGTTTGCGTTTTCTTGGAAACGGCATTAGCAACAAAATCAAGCTCAGCGTTACAAATTAGCAACAAATTAGCAACAAATTATTAGCCTGGTCCGAAGGGTGCCCTGTAAAATGGCTACGCTAGCATAATATACATGCCTTAGGAAGCATTTTCGGATTAAGGTAATTTGAGCTGAATCGACTTACAATCACCTCTAGTAACTGTAGTTTCCGTTTGGCCGGAGAGTTTCTGGACACTTTGTATATGGGATCCGTTAGATACTTCTGGAGATATTCAAGGAACATCTAGTAACGTTTTTCGATAAAGGTGGTAGATCAGTATGATTTAATTGGCGAGATAGGTTATCGGATTCATAGTGTTGTAAGTGAAGAATTAGGCAATAAATACAAAATTTGAGTTAATGAATCTTCGAAAATAGATGTATTAAATTAAGTATTAGGGGAGAGTGGTCGAATATCAACCGCTGTCCAATATCGATCACACACCCCTACCCAATTCTTGAAGCTTTTCAACTTCTTAATAGAGCGAGACCGCATGCGCTGGGATGGTATTTACTATGTATACAGTCACCTACGCACTTAGTCGATGTTTGACCGTAGTGAATGCTTGATGTTAAATTTTGCCTTATTCCTTATAATATTTGTGACACCGATACGAAAGTAAGTAATGATTTAATTTGATTGTAGCTTTGATTTATGTGCAGTAAGGTAATTAGATATGTATGTGCTTATTATGTGTGATGAATTATCGTTACATTTTCACAGATTTTTTTTGTAATTCATCTTTTTTGTCTACCACGTGCAGTCGGCTAATGTCAACCGGGGTGATCGATATTTTCCTACTGTGATCGATATTGTACCAATGGCGTTTATTCTTTTACAGATGCCTCGTCAAAAGTATACACGCAAAACTTCTCGCGCTTCGTGGTCTGAAAAGGATATGGAACGTGCGCTTAAGACAATACATGACAAAGTTGCTTCCATACGAAAAACTGCACAAATGTTCAATATTCCATATGGAACATTACAAGACCGTTTAAAAGGTCGCTTCGCTACAAAAAAGTACAAAATGGGCAGAAAATCTGTTTTTACTGTTCAGCAAGAAGAAGATCTCGCAAAACATGTTATAAACCTCTCTCGCCTTTTTTATGGACTAACATCTTCGTCCATAAGAAAACTTGCATTTGAATTTGCACAAACCAATAAAATAAAAAACACTTTTAATAAAGAGAAAGCAATGTGTGGAAAAGATTGGTTCTATGCATTTATGCGGCGCAACCCGACATTGAGCTGCCGTAAACCGGAAGCCACAAGTCTGAGCCGTGTGTTGGCATTCAATAAAGATGAAGTTACGATATTTTATGATAATTTAGATAAGCTCTACTCTGAACACACTTTTGAAGCTCATCGCATCTTCAATGTAGACGAAACAGGGATTAGTAACGTTCACGTGCCAAGCCGCATTATTGCCCAGAAAGGTCAAAAACAGGTAGGAGCTGTCACAAGTGGTGAGAGGGGCCAACTTGTAACTGTTGTTGTAGCGATGAGTGCTGCAGGTTCGTTTGTTCCACCGATGTTTATTTTCAAACGAAAGAGAATGAAAGAAGCTCTAGAAAGAAACGGGCCAACTGGTGCTGTATATAGGTGCTCTAAGTCTGGATGGATTACTGAGGAGATTTTTGAAGACTGGATTCAACATTTTGCAAAATTTACAAAAGCTAGTAAAGATGATCCGGTCCTGTTATTAATGGATAACCACTCCACTCATTCAACTTTAAGGTCATATCATTATTGCAGAGATAATGGCATTAAAGTTGTTTCAGTTCCGCCCCACACTTCACACCGGTTGCAACCGCTCGATGTTGGTTTTTTCGGACCATTAAAGAGTGCATACAATCAAGAATGCGATAGATATATCAAAGCAAGAAAACACGAGAAGATTCTGCAAACGGATATTGCGGAGTTATTTAAAACTGCTTTTAATAAAGTGGCAGCTGTAGAAAAAGGGGTCAAGGCTTTCGAAACTACTGGCATTTATCCATTTAACCGATCTGTATTCAGTGATGAAGAGTTCAGTACCTTACTAGTCGATCCAGCGCCAAATGCTGAGCAGAATCAAGAACCGATAATTGCTGTAACAAATGCAATAACACGATTAGAAAAAACACTACATCCTGTACCTGGACCATCTAAGATAAAACAACACGATCCACCTTCCATGAAAAGAGCACTTCCTATATCACCTACCTACACAGTTCAACAATCATCTCCATTAAAAGCTCCGTCGCCTATCCCTGGACCATCTAAGACAAAACGTCACCGTACACCTTCCTTTGGTAGTGAATCTTCAGAATTAGAGCTTGAAGAAATTGTAGACGATGAATTGACCGACGATGATGATCCGACACTTCAGCTACCCGTGGAAAATAGAAGCTTTGCAGAACTTCTACCCTTGCCAACAGTAACAACTAGAACCAAATCGCGAAAAACCAAGCATTCCCAGATACTGACCTCAACGCCATTAAAAGAGGAATTGGAAAATAAAGAAGAGAAAAAGCAACAAAAACTGAAGAAGTTAGAAAAACAAAAAGATATTAAACAGGAGAAGCTGAAAAAAGCTTCACGACGTATAGTTCCCGAAAAGAAAGATAATTCTACAAATGCCGACATATGTTCTGTTTGTCAAGAGTTTGGAAAATCAAATGAAGTATGGTGGAGATGCCGTTCATGTGCCGTGTGGACGCATGCAGATTGCACAATCATTGAAAATGCTAAAGATTATGTTTGTAGTAAATGTTAAAAAGTTTGTTGTAATCTTACTTTTTGAATAAACTAAATTTAAAAAATTTGGTTGATATTACCCGATATGGTTGACATTACCCGACTTTATGGTTGATTTTATCCGACTGGTCGATATTATCCAGAAAAGTACCGGTATGAGTTTTGTACATTAGAAAAGAACAAACATTATTTATTCCATTATCTTTTTTTGCCATAACGTTACTTATAGTTTTTGAGGTAATTTCATATACAAAGCGTCTTTATACATATATTACATATACAGTTATGAACAATTTTGCTTAAGTGGTCGATATTCGACCACTCTCCCCTATGTTTCTATTCGTGTTTTTGAAAAAAATGTGATTGTTGTAATTGTTGATTGTATTTTCTTGATTATGTTAATAATTAGGAAAACGTTTCATTTGAAATAATCGTGAACCTAGTTTCTAAAATATTATTTGGCGGATTTGTGACTTTTAACACATTAAAATATCCTGAAAATTAATACTGAATGGTTACGTTACAGAGACATTATGAAAATTGTTGGAAAGGCAGCGCTGAAAATTCCAAAAACTGAATTCGCGTAGAATCGTACCTACTATTTGATTATAGCTTCATTTAAAAAATGATATATGTAAAAATATCAGAATTCATCTTCTAAGATTAAACGGACATACTGTATATTAAGTATTGTAAGACAAATATATGGAAAGTGTTCCTCGGTAGAAAACATTTATCATGTCCTTGACAAACTATTATAATATGGGTACGATCACACAAACGCCGCCGAATAAAACTCTTATTTTTCACATCACATTCACAAAAACTCTATATGTGTTTCGTTCTCCTGTTCATATTAAACGTGGGTATATAATTCTCAAGCATATTTCTGCATAGATAAATACCGTAGCTCGAGCTTTGGAGCATACAGTTGGTTTAGTTTGTTGGTAGTCATTCTTTCAATTTTTACGACAAACACGCACATCAAACATAAATAACATTTTACCATCAATGGACGGAACGTGATATCTTGCATCGAATTCTTGGGACACTCAAATGAATGCAGGTGTCAAAAGAATTGTCCCGGTACAATGGCAGAGGCGGATTGGAAGTTGCATAAATTCTTAGAAGTGAAATATCCCTACAATAAACTTTTAGATGAGTAAATAAAAGTTTCGACCTGTACACAAATGATAATTAAATATTTATTGGCAATTAGGTATATGAAATAGATAGAATCATAAAAAAATTACTTATGATGGAAATAACATCACTTCTATCAATTACATTAAACCAGATTGTCACAATTGATATGAGAAATTGAAAAATATCAAAAATGAACTTTATAAGTTTATTAATGCAAATGTATTTATATTTCTTCTACATATAATTTCTCCATTTATAAATGTAATCAAAAATTGGTTAACCTTTTTCTAAATATTCTGCATCAAAACCAGAATCATTTTTCTACGGGTACTGAACATGCCTCTTCAATTGTCCTAACAAGGTAACCATTCTACATTGTTGAAATAGTATTATTCAAAGGTCGAGTACTGACCCAAGAAATAAGCAACCATATGTTTTGAAGCGTTTGGAAAACCCCACACTGTATTGCTGCTCATCATCTGGGTGGAAGAATTAGGACACTAGCTTTTTTGTAAATAAATGTATTACAGCAAAATAGGTATATAACAAGATAAGTGACACAAGAGGTAACAGGGGTAGAAGAATTAAACATTACAGAGTATAAAAATATAGGGATAACATTTCAATAAGAATTTTGTTAAAAATACAAGATGCAGTTCTTGTTCATAACAAATCCATTCATTTTAATAAGAGATAATGGAATGCCGTATATAACAAAAATACTTCTTCGGGTGCCATGTCTTCAGTAAACGATGGCAATCATATTGACTATCATGATTTTATTGACAGCACACGTAAACAATGCTGCAGGTTCCAGAGCTACAATATTCGTCTGCGGCCTACTTTCTATTTTGGTCATTTTGCGTAATCAAGTGTAGGACATTGTAACTTTTTGAGTGTTGCATTAAATGAGCAAAATCTTCCTGTTTCCTAATTTATATTGTTTTGATTATTTCCTGCGATATGCCCACATCTCACAAAATCTCTTAGTTTATCCAAACGAGGTCAGTATCTCAACGCAAGAGTGCACATATTTGAATTAAATCGAGTACTTTTGTAACGTATTCAAAAATATACGCCTTGCCACCCTTAATTTAATGGTATTAATTTAATTGGACAATGCTGTAACAGAATTGTTCAATTCAAATATGTATACAGGGTGTCCCGGGACTAATGGGAAAAAAGTCAGGAGCGTATAATCTGAGCCAAAATAATGTTAGTATTTCATATAAACATTTTACATGCAGGCCCTCGTTTTCGAGTTATAGGCCTGCCAAGTTTTAATTTTGAATTTGGTTTTTATTTTTATTTTTTGTACTAGTTATTGGATCTTGATAAAATTCACGGCAAAGCTGTAATGTACGTGTATGTTTATTTTGGTAAGGTAAACATATTTACAGTAGTGCCTTGAAGCCAGGGACGGACTACTCGCAAAGGTTAGTGATCCAAAAAATTTGCAGCGATGGCACACCCTGTATGAAATTATCGAAATTAACTTCTCCACACATTAAGCTAATGAAAAGGTACTCTTGTTGGAATTCGATAAAATAAGCCGTTTGGCTAATATTTACAATTTTATTAATGCACTACGTACCAATTTGCGCATTCACTATTTTTATAAGTACACAACGAGGTAAAACCAACTTATTAATACGATGTCCAAGATTTACTTACAGTACTACAAAAAAATAATTCAACGATATCAGAAGATAAAAAACATTAACGACTTATTAATTCGAAAGTTGGTAAAAACTTTTTAAAAGTGTTTTTACCTTTTATCAAGTAACCATAGGATTAGTTGTCAAACGTTGTGTAGAATAGTTCGTAGTCAGTCCTTGTCAATAATTCATAAGTCCTTAATTTACCAGTAACAATGACAGAATTTACTTTTATTGAGTACGCAAATATGTATTTAATGTATGGACTGGCTTCTCGAAACTGTTTAGAGGACAGAAGGCTTTATGCAGAATATTTTGCAAACAGAGCATTGCCAGACAGACGAATGTTTGAGCGTATTGATCTCAGGTTACGAGAAACAGGTATGAATTAGTAAATGTAATTTTCCATGTATACAAAACAAAATTTTAAATTTTAGGAAGTTTTTTGCCGAAGAAGGTGGAGAAGGTCCAGTACGAAGCGTACGTACTGTGGCAGTTGAACAAGACTTGTTAAATGCAGTTGATAATGAACCATCAACGAGTTTACGAAAATTATCACGAGAACATAACGTCTCAAAATCAGTTGTTCATCGCGTCCTAAAAGAACCGCTCTTATATCCTTTTCACATGAAAAAAGTACACAGTATGACAGTGGTTGATTCTCCTGCACGACTTGAGTAATGCCAGTGGTTTCTGCGACAACAACAAGCAGACAATACATTTATTAGTAACGTTCTCTTTACGAACGAATCCGGTTTCACCAGAGATGGAGTCACAAATTCTCATAATATACATTTATGGGATGATGAAAATCCACATGGAATTATCCAAACTAGGAGCCAGCATAGATTCATGGTTAATGTTTGGGCAGGAATAGTTGGCATTCATTTGATAGGGCCATTCTTTATTGACGGTACTTTGACCGGTCAGAGATATTTGGAGTTTTTGCAAAATGAGTTATGGAACCTGTTTGATGATGTGCTACTACAAACTCGTAGGAATTTATGGTTCATCTATGATGGGGCCCCTCCTCATTTCAGTTTATATGTACGACAGCATTTACACACAAGGTTTCCCAATAGATGTCAGAGTCAGAGGCCCTTTTCAATGGCCACCGCGATCAGGAGACGTTAATCCTATGGATTACTTTCTTTAGGATTATCTCAAAAGTAAGGTATACGCAACACTTGTGCCAACAAGGGAAGATTTAATAGACAGAATTGTGTTACACTGCAATGTTATTAGAAATAAAGTCGGATTGCTCTTTCAAGAAACAACCTTCGTAGACTTAGAATGCGCGTGGAAGTGGGAGGAGCTCATATTGAACATTTATTAGAATAACGTTAGTTTTTGTTGTTGTTTAGGAATTAGTTTTAGTCTAATGTTTTATAACTTGTGTTTTTTGAGGTTTTCTTAATGGTTTAATAATGCAACTAATTACGTTGTTTGCGTACCTATTCAATTCCCATTAAATAAGTTCTTAATGTTTTTATCATCTGCTATCATCAAATTATTTTTTTGTAGTACTGTAGGTAAATCTTGGACATCGTATTAATAAGTTAGTTAGGTAAATTTGTACGTAGTGCATTAATAAATCTGTAAATATTAGCCAAACGGCTTATTTTATCGAATTCCAACAAGAGTACCTTTTCGTTAGCTTAATGTGTGTGGAAGTGAATTTCGATAATCTCATACAGGGTGTGCCGTCCCTGCAAATTTTTTGGATCACTAACCATTGCGAGTAGTCCGTCCCTGGCTTCAAGGCACTACTGTAAATCTGTTTATCTTTCCAAAATAAACATACACGTACATTTTAGCCTTGCCGTAAATTTTATGAAGATCAAATAACTAGTACAAAAAATAAAAATAAAAACCAAATTATAAATTAAAACTTTGGAGGCCTATAATTCGAAAACGAGGGCCTGCATAGAAAAAGTTTATATGAAGTACTAACATTATTTTGGCTCAGAATATACGCTGCTGACTTTTTTCCCATTAGTCCCGGGACACCCTGTATATGTGAAAAACCTACATTCTCAATGATCATTGGTTGTATGGACAATTACATTGTAGGGTTCAATACAGTTTGTTATGAAAAAATTGTTAGATCAATTTCTTTTAGACAATTTGAAGGAAAAACAGCTTGATTAATATTGTCCAGTTAGGTAGATGATAGTCATTAAATCATCTACCTAAACGATATATTTATAAAGTAATAAAAATGTGTTGCATAATATTGTTAATGCAATTCTAAAGCTGTACACCGTAAATAATAATGAGTTGAATATATTTAAGGTGAAATGTTTATTATATTTTTAATGATTGTGTACTTGAAATCACTGCAATAAACCACAACACTTTCAAACAGTGCCATTTATAATTTATTGTGAAGTTAAAAATAAATCTGACATATATGTTACATCATAATCAGATGCTTGAAATGTATTACATAAAAATAAAATATAGTTTTGGTATGTTTTATTGATACGCGATATATACAAGTAAATCGTCGCTGTATAAATCGAACTAAGCGCAGTAAGACTTATTATTGTTATAGATTTCAGTCTAAACGTTTATATATATATATATATATATATATATATATATATATATATATATATGCAGCGTGCCCACGGTGAAAAATGTTTAAATATTAGATTTAGTGAAAAATGTCATTCTTGATAAATAGTTTTGCTTGTTCTGAAACCCCACAAAATTAAATAAAAAGCAAGTTTTTCAAAACCCGTCTCATTTTATAGCCAATTTTATAAAAACCGTATCAATTTTGCACTAAGTTCGAAAATAATGTATTAACCTAGTGAGTGACGTTTACGATGTACCAAGTACCTGTCAACTTTTATAAATAATTTTCAAATTGTCATTCTTTAAAAAATATTTGATAACAACTATTCAAGAATTATAATCACTATCAAAAATAACAATACAGAATAATAATGTAAGAAACACTAAGTAAACAAAAAACATCTATTCAATATATCTTCCCCCAGCTTCAAAACATCTCTCAATTATCTTTCTAAATTATTTGTAAGTATTTCGCAGCATTTCAGGGGTAATTTTGTTAACGGCATCAATGATAGCTCGTTTCAAGTCTCCAATATTATGGTTTAAATTATTTGCGAACACTTTTTGTTTTAAGTAGCCCCATAAAAAAAATCTAAAATAGTTAAATCGGGGGATCGAGGCGGAAAAAATATTGGTCCATAACGTCTCATCCATCGCCCAGGAAAATATTCATCCAGCCATCCTCTAATTAGCTAAGTCGAATGTGGCGAACATCCATCATGTTCAAAGTACATTTTACACCTTTGCTCCAAGGGAATATTTTCTAATTCAGGTATTAAGAAGTTGTCCAGCAAATTCAAATATATGTACCTCCTGATTTAATGTATCTTCCAGAAAATACGGTCCGATTATTCGATTCGATAAAACCGCACACCAAACATTAACTTTTTTAGTAAATTGACTATTACAGTTAATTCTATAGCTCGGGTTTTCACTAGCCCAATATCGACAATTTTGGCAAGAAACACTGCGTTTGTTGTAAACGTGGTTTCATCAGAAAACAAAATATTATTTATTATTAATTTTAATTTATTTTTTATTATGATTATATTATATTATGAATATTAATTGTTGATAGTTGATTTTTGAATTTAATTTAAAGATTTTACCTTAATCTTACCTGTCTATTTATAAACATGCTCTTTATTTTCCCTCGGCTACTCTTGTTTGTTTTAGAGTATGATGAGTACTAATATCAGTAGGGTTCATGGGCAAATAATTAAGAAATCAACATTGCTATTATTTAAAAAAAAATCATTTTGTTTTAAAAAAAATGGATAACTGTTTAAATAAAATATAACAAACTTACATTTAATTATTTATATAAATCTTTAATAGTTTAGTAGATAAAAAAATATCATTATTTATTTATAACTTATTTATAAGGCGCCTATGGAGTTAATTTGCATAAAATATATCCAACATTTTAACCTTGGAGATTTACAGCACCTGCGCATAGCAGATTTCCGCTATAACTTTTTATATAGAAGCAATATTACATTTAAAAGGAAACTATTGCAATAAAGCTGTTTGTCATATACACCATGCACAGATTTTCATAAAAATATTTAATAATAATGATAATAATTAAATGGATGAATTGTATGTGTGAAAAAGGTGAAATTTGTGAATGGTGATAGTGTTAAAAAATCCTATAAACTACATAAATACAAAAATATATACATTCGAAACTCAGGTAAGTCTTTATAATAATTATGATTCAGTTATATAATATTCCTATATAGTTTTTATTCTTTATATTTCATATATGTATGGCCTTTTATTATTTTTATTGTTTATGAAAATGATCATTTTTATTTATCTGTTTATTTCTTTGGATCCAAAAGATTAAAAAAAAGATCACTGACCTGTTTGATAAATTCTTTCTCTCGAAAAATGTCCGCACTAACGCGTCACTAAACACTTAACTCACGGATATCTCGATAAAAAACTTGTGTCGTTCGGGAAAATTTATCTACACTTGTTTCATTTACTGGTTGCTTGTTTCTTGAAATATTTTCCTAAATTCATACGATTTTCATTCTGCTTCCTCTAGAAGAAGAGATACGCAAAACGACATTAATTTACAGTATTTTCATTAAAATATTACTCTATCACTCTCAGTAAGTTACCGAGAATAGATCATTTAAAAATCCCGTTTAAAGGAATAGTCGATTTTTTAAAATTGTATCCAGTGCTAAATTTTGTTAATTTATCGCAAGTGTGTTTTTACAAAATATCGAACGAGGAATATCTCTTAAATATTAACTGACATCCGGAATTTCATGAATAAAAAAGCAGTCGAGATGTGGTGGAAGATTTGCCTAGCACTGGTTGACCACCAACGTCTTCAACTAAACTTATAATCACTAAAGTAAAATGTAAATCATCTGAGACATTTTCTTCCTTCGCGAATCAATTCGTACCATTTAAAACAATTGTTTGGGCACCATCATAAAGTACAATCTTGCAAGTACATCATTGTGGACGATTTTGTGGTAAAAAACTTTCTCCTATTCGCTTAGAAGCACCAGTTCTTATTGTCTGTTTCTTATTAACTGACAGCACGCGAAAAAGTCACAGATGCTAGTCAGGTAGTAAAGCATAAGCGTCACAGTTCATCTAAGGAATTTATTTACTATTTAATTTTATATCCGATCTGATATATAAAGGGAATATAAATGTAAATTCGGTTAGTTAAAACAACTAACTGACCTTCATACATTTGTAGAGTACATATAGTTAAAACAATAAATTATTTTTGAAATAATATTGTAACGCAACTATTCTGACTGAATATTTCATTAATTATCTTGAGAATTTGAAGCAGGTCAATTCTTGGGAGACATCTTAACAAACCATTTATCAATTCATTCTCCAGATAATTACTTTTTGATTTTCGAAATGTTGATAATAACATTTCCAAGAAAAATTACAATAGGGTCCTACTAGGGATTGTCCCAATGACTACTTAGAAATTTTGCAGGTATATACGGTGAAACTTAGTCTCGCCCAAATTTGTATAATTTGTTTTGCTTAGAGTCGCTTATGTTCCATAAGTGTTAACTGTGTTGTGAAAAATGTCTTCAAGTTTTACCCCAGTAAAGTGTAAGAGCGTGATTAGCTTATAAACGAAGACTGTAGTGTTAAATGTGCATGATGCTGTTGTACATCAAATGCCGGCTGCTACTGTTAGAAATATAGTTTCGACATGTTCCAATATGACAGGAGTTGTGAATCTACTATTTACTAAGTCAACCTCCACCAAAGACTATCATGAAGAAATGACTGCAGATGTATTTTACACAAATGGTCGAATTAAGTCCAAATAATGCTGTAATCGTTATGGACAATGCCACTTATCATTCGCGATTAACAGAAAATCTTCCATCTACCTCTTGGAGAAAAGCTGATATTAGAAACTGGTTAATCGTAAAAGATATACCATTTGAAGTTTATATGTTGAAAAAGAACTTTCAAAGGTTGCTTCAGATCACAAGCTAAAATTTAAAAAGTTTGTTATTGATGAAATAGCCAAGAATCATAACAGTGCTTCGTTTGCCGCCATACCATTGTGAATTAAATGCGATAGAGTTAATATGGGCCCAAATGAAAGGTTATGTAGCCAGACACAATAAAACATTTAAAATGAAAGATGTTCGTGAACTCATGAAGTACTCATTGACAACAATAACTGAAGAGAACTGGAGAGATGCTGTGAATCATGTAATTAAAGAGGAAGAGAAAATGTGGGTTTTAGATAACTTCATAGAACAAACTATAGAACCGATAGTGATCTCTCTCGACGAGGCTTCGGATGATTCTTGTATGGCCAGCGAAGAGGATGATACTATAGATTGAATTTTATATTTCCTATAAATGGTATGTTTACTTTACTTAATACACATTACTTCATTGTCAATAAATTTGAATTATGAGAATTCAACTATATTTTCTCTAATTAATTTAATTTAATAAAAATGAAAATGTAACTTGTTAATAGGCCTAAACGAATGAATCTTATTTCAACTGTAATGTTGACCGAATCTAATTAAATAAGCAAAATGAACTAATATCGTAATCTCCGCCACTACCGCACTGTTTATCCTTTTGCTGGCATTGTTCAGTTTTATTACCATATTGTATTTTGAGCTGAAACAGGGATGTACAGATAACCAATACAGACACCTACTTGTTTTGCATTAGAATTTTAGTATTTACTTGTAAAATTCTTAAGATCACTCTGAAAGAGATAATTTTCTATTTGAATATTTAATGAGGCTACTGTGCTGTCAGACATTGAGAAATAGACTATAATCTATAGGCGACAAAGAAGAGAATTTGAAGCGATTACTGAAGTTGGTTCCTGGATATTCGTATTATTTTGGAAGATGTTTACACGGTAATTTTTCATTTACAGTATGTCAGATATGGAAAACAAATTAGGCAATATGCAAATACTCGAAGTAAGTAATACACAGCAGACATAAACTAATAAACTCAATTTTTTATGGTCGAAACAAAAATTAACATATTATAGTAAAGACATGAAGTAGTAAAATAAGAAATTAGGATGTCAAAAAAGACTTGACCATTTTATAGAAAATAGGAATAAACAACGTCTGAAGAAACGACGAAAAAAAATGAAAGAAAACAATAGAAACACTATGAAAGAGAAAAATATCGATTCAAGAAATAAGATGCAATTGAAAAAATTCCTAAAAAAGTTAATTGGTATATTTTAAAGATCCTTCATGTATTTTATAATCCGTCTCTGAATATACTATTGACCAGACACCCAATACGATTCGGATATGATCAAAATGTCCCGAATACCGTATTTATCGCGAATTTTGTTGAATTATCATTCCGAACGTGTCCGTAATTAACTCCCAAATATTTGTATAAGGTAGCCATGAGGTTTCAACCTGTGGTTTCATAGTAGCATTAATTATTAATGAACGGTGACGTAAAATTATTATACAAAAATTATGAAGATCTGCGTGGTGAACGAACTATAATTTATTCTTAAAAATCGCATGCACCTGGTGCAACAAACATCGGACCTAACCATATAAGTTTGATTATTTCAAATTAAGACATTTCAATTCATTAATTCGATAATGAAATTATTTATATATATTTATTAGTATCCCTATTAAGGATCCTTTGTTTAAAAAAAAATATATTTCAAATAAATACACTTGAATATTTATGTTATACTGCAAAAACTAATTTCGGTTACACTGAGGAAACAGTATAAGATTATAACTACAGGTGCATTCTTACCTTGACAGAGTACCATTTATTATACACTGATTTATGACACCTGTTTGCAATTGTTATAGGATTAACTGTTTGAACATAAAATCTACAATGCACATTATACACTAAACAATTTGATAAGATCGACAAAAGCGATAACATGCCTGCAAGACCTAAAGTATTATAAGTTTTACTTTTGGAAATGAAACTAACTGTTACTAAATAATTGCACAATATATAGAGAAAATGATAAAAATTCTAAAAAATTTACAATTATTTCGATATTACTAAATATTCTTATTTATATTATTCCATCAGTATGAAAATAAATCGACTGTTAAATGTACAACAAATTTTTGAGTTAGCGGCAAAAACGAACAGAATTTAATAATCCTTGTAAGAATTGGAAACATGTAATATGCATAATACAATACAAAATATATTTTGAGACTTAAGGGGGTAAAATTCCCAATGAAAATTACTTAAAGAAAACAGATGTCTTGTTTTGGACGTGATAAAGAAAACAGAATCATTTTAAATAAAGCGCAGTCAAACTTTATTTGCAGAAAGTTTGAGTATATGACGATTACACAGCCTTTCTCTTCTTTTTGTTAGAATAAGACTTTGGAGGAGTTAACAGGGTAGTGCCAATGGATGTAAAGACCCACGAAAATGTGAAATTAGGGATGTTGTTGACCATGATAGGTCTAGATCTCTTACAGGTTTGTAGTAAAGTATTGAAATTGTTATTAGAGTTCGCTAGAATAATGGATTGTAGAAAAAGGTTGACTAATTCCACAATACATAAAAATAAGTTACTATCATGGAACCATCAGTTTGATTTACTGCTGAAATCTATGTATATTATGCTAGCGTAGCCATTTTGCCGGGAATCCTTCGGACCTGGCTAATAATTTGTTGCTAATTTGTAACGCTGAGCTTGATTTTGTTGCTAATGCCGTTTCCAAGAAAACACAAACTATGCTAACGTAATATTAAGCTAGCATAGCCACACGCTATAAGTATGAACATAAGTAATATTGAAAAAAAACTAAATAAATAGAAATTTGTTGCTAAAAGATGACACTATCCGATCTTGCAAAAATCGTCCCTTACCCCTATTTCCCCGCCCCGCACTATTATTTGATGTTAAGCTAGCATAGCCACACGCTATAAATGTACAAAATAAGTAATATTAAAAAAACTAAATGCACAGGAATTTGTTGCTAAATGATGATACTAACCGAAACACCAAAAAATCATCCCTTATCCCGATTTCCCCACCCCTCAATATTATTTGATATTAAGCTAGCGTAGCCACACGCTGTAACTATAAAAATAAGTAATATTGAAAAAAACTAAACGCACTGGAATTTGTTCTTAAAATATCCTGCAAGAAATCATTCCTTATCTCATATTAATTGAAATTCATCGTGTTTCAGACGCCATGGCCTGGCAACAAATTGTCCGACTCATTTTGAAGCAATATAATCCATATTTGTGCCGTAATCGACCAGCAACAAATTCCCCGAGTGTTTAATAAAATTCGGCGTGTTTTAGTAGCCATAGCCTAGCAACAAATTGTCCTACTGATTCTAAAGCGATATAGACCCTAGTTGGACAGTAATAGACCAGCAACAAATTCCTCGAGTAGGGCTCAATAGGGCAATTTGTTGGTAGGCTAAGGCTACTAAAGCACAATTGCTGGTGTATCATTGTTCAAATATGGACTATATCGCTTTAAAATCAGTAGGACAATTTGTTGCTAGGCTATGGCTGCTAAAACTTGATGAGTTTCGAAAAAAAATACTCGAGGAATTTGTTGCTGGTGTATCATTGTTCAATTATGGATTACATCGCTTTAAAATCAGTCGGGCAAGTTGTTGCTAGGCTAGGACTACTAAAATACAATGAATTTCGACAAAAAAAATCGAGGAATTTGTTGCTGGTGTATTACTGACCAAATATGGACTATATCGCTTTAAAATCAGTAGGGCAATTTGTTGCTAGGCTAAGGCTACTAAAACACGATGAATTTCAATTAATAGAGATAGGGGATGATCTTTTTGCAGTATCGGTTAGGGTCATCTTTTAGCAACAAATTCCTGTGCATTTAGTTTTTATTAATATTACTTATTTTTATAGTTATACTGTTGGCTTCGCTCAGTTAATATTACGCTAGCATAGTTTGCGTTTTCTTGGAAACGGCATTAGCAACAAAATCAAGCTCAGCGTTACAAATTAGCAACAAATTATTAGCACCGAAGGGTGCCCTGTAAAATGGCTACGCTAGCATAATGTACATTTGAATATAAGAACATAAGATGCAATTATTTCAAATAAAAGCCGATATAATGCGGAACGGAACATAAAAGTAGAGTATATGATGAAATAAGACTGAATAAATGCAATTTTTTTATATCGAAAAGATACAGTGGTTCAATGTACGGGGTCGATTTGAAAATTTACCACCCTCGATATCCTTCCAGTAAATAATATGAGAAATCGGTTATGAATGTTACTGAATAAATAGATATTTAATTAATGAAAAAAATTAAATATAATGTAATAGTTAATAAGAAATGAAAATTATTATTAATTATGTATTTGTCAATAGTTAATAAACTTTATATGGCGTGTTTTTGACCGAGACTACCGGTTGACCTTAAATGATGCTCTAACTGCGCGCTTTCCGCCCTCTATCTCTAAAACGATTCAACGTATAAAAAAATGTTCACAACAAAAGTCGTAGGGAATTTAATCGTCCACATTATTGATAATAAGTACAAATAGCGAAAAGCCTATAGGAAACTAGATATTTGCAAAAAATATACAAAAAATCGATTTTGTGACATTTGACCTTAGATTTTAATAGTGTACACCCTACCATATGTAGGTTTTGAGACTTTTGAGACAACTTTTAGGATGTTAAAATACAAGTTTATAGCGGGGTATTTCAAATTCCGAGGTGAACTTACTAAGATGGCTTGAAATAATTACAGTGCACGCACTCACAAATACTCGCATATCATCTTTATTTACAAAAATTATTTTACAAATGTTGACACTTTCAAAAAGCTAAAGAACTTAGCTTTCGAATGGTGTAAATATACATGGTGCTCTATTTAAAAAAGTCCAGTAATTTTTAGTTGAAAATAGGCAATGTTTTTCTCGCCCCGTCTAACTGGAAATTATTTTTAATTTGGTTGGTAAATAACTTTAATTATTAAAACATTTTTATATTATACCTTCATTCGTTTTGACAAAGCTACTGTGTTAGTGAAACGCGTCAACAAGTTTAAATTGAACATTAGTTCAAATAAATGAAGATTTTAACAAATTATATTGTTTTATTTCATCGTTAAATAACTTTTCGAAATATAAAACTCATTGGTGAAAATCGTACATTTATATCTTATTTAGTTTAGTCAATAATTATGTTTAAAATGTGTCAATTTCAACTAGCGCACCCTGTATAATATTAGCAGTATGATCACAACTAGACTTGTCGAAACACGTTTCTGTTTGATAATCAATTAGATTCTCACTTTTATTAACGTATTCTTGGAAGAAATTGGACGATTTCCAAAGAAGTCATTAAGAAGGACATTTTATTTGAAACTTTTTTTTAATACTTCGGAAACTATCGACCTTGATAACAATTAGGTAGGTCAATAGCATGTTTCGTAGAAAAACGTTGACGAACGATGAATCAGAGGTGTTTTAATATATTATACCAATATTAATTGGTTTTTGATATAATTTCGTATTCAGAGAAATCTCACAGCAAGTTAGATTTCTATCTGTACACAATGAACATACATTTAGCCAAATACAATATGGGTTATACTATCGATGTCGATCAAAAGTAGAAATGAATAACGTGTGTAACAATGTACTCTTCTGCTTTTGCACAAGGTGTATACACCCTTGTTCAGAGTCTCTAATCTGAACAAAAGACCGCTTGGTCACAGCAAGTTTCAATTGCTACATGTATGATAGGAGTCGCTAACAATGGCATTTCCACTTCGAACTTCAAAATAAAAGCTCAAGTACTGTGCCTTATAGTAGTTAACTGTGAAATAAATTAGTAAATTTCGATATGTAAGAAATAAATAATTACTTTTCAAGCTATATTCCGGGATAAATATTGAATTACTTTTTCCCTCGATAAGTCCGACCAATGTCATATTTATTACAGAAAAGTTAATTCAATAATAGTGGAGGCCTATAATCAGGAAAGTAGTTTTATCATTCATGAAAGCGTCAAAATTTGGCTTTGAATATATTTATGCTTATTATGTATGTAGGAACATTCATCTACAATAAATGTTTCAAGTACAACTCGAAATTTATAAATTGTTTTTTTCCTCTTATTGTTTACATTGGTGTTTGAACATCAACTCCCCTTATAGCGCCTGTAAAAATGAAATGACCCTAAATGGATCTAGTATAAAATATATTTTCAAAAAGCAATTGTAACACACTTTTCCAATTTTCCCCATCCTCGGTGGTCATAAATGAATTTATTCGTCAAAAATTTGTAACCAAGGATTATTCCTTCAAAAACTCGCTAATTTTAACCTCTAGTTAGGACCACCTTAATTGCGACAACAAATTGGACTTGTTAGGCGGCAACTTCAAAGCTTTCAACGCATTACAAAATGATTTAGTGGAATTTGAAATTGAAATATCCAAGGAATCGTAAATAATGTTTGTTAAAAAGTAGATTCAAACAAACATCAGTTAAATAATGCGGCATTATAGATGTGATTAGTTTTGAGAGACGTTCCTCTATTATTTGTCCTAAAGCCTCCTTTATAATTATCAGCAAATTTCGGTCTATAATCAAGTGAATTTACCGCGGGGAACTTTTTTTTCTATAGGTGGTCTTCTTGTTAGTAGGAAGAAGAAGCTGTTGTGGCAAAACGGTCATATTGTTTGTTGGTTATTTCTTTGTTGAGTTAATAGATTAATAATCTCAAACACTTTTTCATTGGTTGCCGATAAATTGTTGTGTAATAGGAGAGGTAGATTAGATAAAAAAATATCTATTGATTGGTGACGAATAATAATGAAAGTGGTTGGTCGATGATAAAAGTTGAACGACTATTGGTGATTATTGAATGTTCAGTCGATTAAGGTAGTATTTTGGGACATTGATAAAATTTTCATTAGATCAATACATTCCAATAATAACAAAGAGATTAATTTCTGTAAAATCTGGCCTCATGTTTATCAATTCTGTGTAAAAAGTAATAGGAATATTATATTATCCATCGAAATTAGAAATTATTATTATTAAATTCTATTAATCAAACAAAAATTCAATGAGTTAGAAGACAGTAATTTTATACAAGGGATGGTTTATACTGGAGTATCTTGACAGCATAATTTAAAAGGGTGACTCAATTTGTCCACCAGTTTTTTGAGCATTAAATACAGTACAAACATGATGGTAATCGCCATCTTTCCAAATAGATTAAGGTAGATAACGATTCCTTCCATGCTACTGCCAAGATCTGCATCTTTGTAAGTTTTTAAAGTAATATTATATGCACATGTTATCTGCAAGTGACATCTATGGTTGCAACGGCAGTATCTTTCTTGAACCCCAACTTTTTTTAAAAATTATTTGTCGGTATCTTTTACTCCTCAAATTCAGTCTTTAAAAGTTTGAAAGCCAGTTTAAAATCAATTTTTTCGCTGCCAAGTTTGCAAGACTCCCCTAAATCTCAAGCACTGAAAATTTTGATATTATCTTAAGAACAACCAAGACGTGCAATACTTTCAAAACAATGCTCCATGATATTCCCTAAAAATATTGCTTAGGAACTCGAAGCAGATCAAGTCAATATTGAGACCAATCAACTTCTTGACATGAACAAAGGAAGAGGAAGAATTGAGAGTGTGTCAATTAAATTTCAACAAGTAGCTGAGCAGAGTGCTTATTACTTTGTCTGGGAAACTATAGTTTATTTACGATAAAAAGACGATAATGTCGTTTTTAGTTACTTTCCTGCTTATCAGAATAAATATTAATTTACCAACCGTGAATACGATTTATCCTCAACAGCCAGGGCAATTTACAGCTAACGGGTTGGCAAAACTTCAAGACGTTGTCAAATCAACTGGTAAAATTCCCCAGTTTGTTTTGACGTTTATTGACATTCGATCATCGTCTAATATTTACAAGTTGTTTTGGTGCTTTTAAATTAATTGCTTCTTTAAGATTAAAAAAACGGTTATTTTCATAACTAATTATTTAGGCAAATCTGCAGTGTGTGGTTAATAAAATGCCGAAGCAGTTGAACAGAAAATGTCAAGAGGTAATGTAACATCTTTTTGAGCTATTTTGAACGAGAATGCCGAAATGGGGGCCCGCTTCTCCCGCTTACTGCTGTAAGAGACGTAAGTAATAGTATTCGCTATTTGTATTCATCATTATTAATACATATTTAAATGTAAATGTTTTTATTGTTAGGTCAGGTTAATTAAACTTGATAATATATTATTCTTTCATAAATTGAAGTAATTATATTGTAGAGAGTTGCAGAAGCTTTACAACTTAGCGTTACCACTGTTAACCGTATTGCCGCCAAGTATAATAGAGGTGAACAGCCTAAAAGCCCATCTAAAAAGAGACAACGCATAAAACCTACTGTTGAAATTGATAAATTTGATCAAAATGCTTTCCGAAATGTTATATACGAAATGTATGGAAACAGTGAGTATATTGAATTTACTGTTTTATTTTATTCACAATTAACTAACACAATATTTTTTCAGAGGAACACATAACCTTGAAAACTTTAACAGACAAACTTCAGGAGCGTGAACTCTTTAATGGTTGTTCAACATCACTCTGGAAGATTCTAATCATAGAAGAGTGAAAAAAACAAAAATTGGTGGTCCAAGGTAATTGAATAATAAAATTTAGCAATCAATTTATGATGTACTAACATTCCTGCCATTTCAAGATCTTTACAAATATTTACTAGTCACACTATTTTATTTAAATCTATATAATTATTAATAATTGTTTTGAGCTATCTAGGAAACCTAGTAGTAATTTGTTATTTCCTTATTGTAGGTATATAGTATTGCATGCTGGTTCCTCTTCTGGATTTATTCCTGGAACAGGGCTGGTTTGTTCTTCCAAAAAACAAGATGGTGATTACCACGGTGAAATGAACCGAGAAAATTTTTTGCATTGGTTTGAATACCAGCTTTTAGTGAACTTGGAAGAACCTGCCACAATTGTAATGGATAATGCAAGTTATCACAGTACAGTGATCAATAAAGTACCAACAACAGCTACCAAAAAGGCTGATATACAGAATTGGTTGATACAAAATGATATTACTTTTGAAAATACTTTTCTCAAAACCCAATTATTGAATTTAGTACAACGGTAATTTGATATAAACATTTTTCAATATATTATGGTAATACTTAGATAACTTATTTTGTTTAAATATATGCATTTTTGTAGGAATAAACCACCAACAGTATATGAAGCTGACATATTATCTGAAAAATATGGTGACAAAGAGCTTCGACCTCCCCCTTACCACTGTATGTTCAACCCAATTGAACATATTTGGGGCATAGTTAAAATTTTTTATAGAAATCATGTGGGAACTGATGATTCTTCAACAGAACAAGCAATAGGTGTATGGAAAAAGTCTTTAGAAAAAGTGACTTCTGATATTTGGTCAAAGAGAGTAGAGCACATTGAAAAAATTATACAAAATGGGTGGGATTATTATTAATTTTGACAGTGACGAAGAAGATAGTGATGATTTTGTAGTGGAGTAGTGGAAATCTTGTGTTTTATTTTTTGTATATTTTTATCCAATTTGCTTTATTTCCACCTTTTCAAAATCACTAATAACTATTATTAAATTAATTGGGTACAGTTATTTTATAATACACAAATTAAAACAACGACCACAGTATCTCTACATAAATAATACTGATAAAATGGGAGTTTTGTATCTTTATATCTTGTAACAAAATTTTATTTTGTATATCTATATTTTTTTTTCCATTCCATTTTTATTATAATAAATATAATAGATATTGTATAAAGAAACAATATTTAAATTTGCATGAAGATCATTACAGCTTGTATCGATTCCTTTTAGCGTAAACCCTTGCAGTGCCTTGAAGATGGTTCTATAGAGCATAGAATAAGGTATAAGGACCTACAGTTCGTCATTTAACCTTCTATGTAAAATAATTAAATTAAATTCGAATATAGAAGGATTGGTTACTGTTTCTTGTATCTTATCCATAGTTTTTCATGAATAAATATTTATATTAAATTAATCGAGCCTATCATACAAGCCTTTTATTTTCAAATAAATATTTTTGACTCACGCCCTACGAGGCACGGAACAATGAAAAATAAGAACTGTCAATCTAACATCAGATTGACTTTTCTAGTTTTCGTTAAGGAAAAAACTATAGCTTGGCAACATCACAATATTTTGTTTTGCAACGTGATCGTCTTTTTATCGTAAATAGACTATACTAATGAGTACAGTACTTAACCTAAAAATCAAACTAGAAATTTAAGTCAGATCAAAATTGCTCTTTATTTAATACCTAAGTACCTTGGCATTTAATATATTCTGATTAAAATTAACAAAATTGAACAGAAAAGAATTGTTTCAAGATAAATATTAGTAGAACAACATAAATCAAATATATATAATGGATGAAACAATAGTTGACTGCTGTGTGATATAAGATTATTTCATTAAAACGAAAATCTTTTATTAGGCTGTAGAGGAGCGCTATAATTGAATGTTGGGCTATTAAAAACAATTATCAGGTCATGCAGCGGAAATAATGGTGTTAATAGTCATGATTTGGAATTAAAAGGAAGAAATAATTGAGGAAAGCTTAAATATCGTACCGAAAAGAGATAAATTGGTAGAAAATAGTCTTAAGTAATTTGGTCATGTGCCAGTGGGAAGTATAAAAGCAAAAGCTGAAGAATAATCTGTATATAAAAAATAAATAAAGAAAAACAATGTAAAAATTGGGCAGTAGGAGAAGCAGCAATAAACGTTGTATAAGGCTAAGCTCCTCTATCCTAAATGGAACAGTGTGAGATGTAATCTCATTGAAAATGTGGCAACAACGCATGTGTATTATTAAAAATAACTATCACTTTCCTACTATTGCATACTGCAGAGATACGGACGGTGTAATTTTAATTTCCACTCCAAAATTAGCTTTTATCTAATGTGTCGTATTTGAGTTTCAGGTAATGGATCGCGCCACCCACAAATTCCCACATTGCTAGACATAAGCGAAAGTGAATCCTATGGGAAAGGTGCCAATGAGAAAACGTTGAAAACCAAACGCTATACGTATTGTCTCATCTGTCAACTAGAGTAAACTTTATGAGTATTTTCACCTATGTGTGTAGCTACTAATATTAAAAGTATTTATATTATTTATGATTTTAAATACTAGAGGTTAAGTCCATTTTATATATCAAATCCTTTGAAAGTATGTTTCAACTCACGAAAAAATTGTAGGTTAGTCTTTGTTGACCAATAATAATTTCTATAAATGAAATCATGGTGTATAATGTATAAAATAATGGAAGTATTACAATTTATTCTAAGTCACACTAGTTTGTTTCCCCCTTAATGTAATTTACATTATTTATTAGAAGCAAAAATATTTAGTTATATAGTCATTAATACATTTGTCACGTAAGTAGCATGTTTTTAACATATATGCACACATTAAACATTTAGATCACAGAAATGACAATAAAATTTTATGAAAACGATTTATTTTGACTTCTACTCTAAGTACGCAGTAAATCACATAAACTCACATTTTATACTAGATACGCAAAGAAATCTCTACCGTTCATATAATCAGATGGGGAACGCCACACCACCACACGAGATAGCGACCGAGGAGTCTTCCGGCGTCTAGCGTCTATTTCAAGCAAGGTCAGAGACGTCTAGACCGACGCGTCACATGCCAGCGACGCCTGGATGAAAGTGTGATGCACCCGAAAGCCGGTGCACTAGGCCTTGGTGCAGTCTACGGAGATGCCGTCCGTGGAATTCCGCAATCGGTGCCGAATTGAGAATGGGCGAGATCTGATTTACAGTCTCGGCGAAATGTTCATTGTAAAATATATTGCGCAAAGATTAGAGATTGATGTTGACAGACTTGTCTGGCTGGCAAAAAATTCGAGGAGTTCATTATGAATGGGTTGGGCTATTTTTAACATAAATGGGTTAAAAAAAGAAACGGTGGAATGAACAGTGATGTCACAAAAGCGAATACGAAACAGGGTTGTTGGCTAATTTGGAAAAATCATTTGCGTGAAATAAATATACGAATATCAATTTAAATATGACCTTGACACACAGTTTGAAAAACTACTCAATAATAAATGAACGAAGTTTTATGTAAAAATTAACCTAACAAACTACAGTATGGGCTCGATAATCCGAACTCCCGCTTATCCGAATGCCTATATAATCCGAACAATCTCTCCCCCAAATTCTTCTCCAATGATGATAATATTGATTGAGAATGACAGCAACAATGAAGAACTATTAGAGGAATCGAACACAGCATACATTTAGGGCGTTCGTAGTCCCTCCTATATATAAATTGAACCATCAAGTAGAATTGGTAATGGGATACGTTATAAAAATAAAAATATAAGAGGTAAGCACGAACAAATACAATGTTAAAACTCTTCAACGTAATATGGATGCTATAAATTATCCTCAACAATTGTAACATTATCAACAATGAGTTGTATAGATGTATAAATAGAAAGTAATACAATATATTATTTTTATAATATTTTTTTATTGTATAGTTCATTGGCTCATTTATTATATATTCATCGATCATATATTATTTTGTAGTGTGCATCATTGAAATACAACATTTCCGCAATGGGTCTTACAATTTAGAGGGGTACTGGACCACTGGACGGCTTAGTCTTATACCTGCGAACGAGCGCGTTCAGATGCCAGTTTGTGATGAACAGTCTCTCTCTGTACCCTGGCTTACGAAAAGCGAGAGAGTGGCTTCAAATTGAACGCGCGATAAAAAATTTGAGTTTCTCAGCGAGTTTTAACCGTATCATGAATTTTTTTTTAAATTGGGGTAGGAATTTGAAAATAATTGTAATGACATAGATAAAATTAGACTCAACTTACAAACTTAACGAACAATCGTGTATTAACAAATTTGTTGACATTTTTCGACTAAATAATCTCTGCCGAGGGTTTATTGTCATCCAAAACTTCTGCCATTACGCACAGCTCTTAGTTAAGGGCTGAAGAATGTTGGGAAAAAAGTTGGGCGCGGGACCGTATCGATTTTTCGGGGGGGGGTTTTCCGACACTTTTCAATCGCCTATGCCAAGGGTTTTTTGTACGATGAAACCTCTGCCACTGCTTTACCGCTGTTAGTTAAGACCTTAAGGACATTTCTAAACAATTTTTACATGGAAACCGTTTCGATTTTTCTCGCAAGTTTTTCAACGTGGAAATCCGGCTGGCATTTTCATGCGCAAACGTTTCGCACCGGCAGAGTAGCCATTTAATGATGTACTAGGGTTTTACTTGCAACTTTCAGGCTCTGATCTTGGAAACCGTTTCGAGCCGTTTTTATGTAGTAGCTCTTGGACTATAAGAGAAGTAACAAGAAGAGACAAGATGAGGAATACAGTTATAAGAAAGGAGCTAGGGATTGAGTCAAAAATACAACTTTTAAGATGACGGGGACACTTATAGAGTACGCCAGACATAATAATAGAGAATACTTAACAGAAACCGCATTGCATCTGAAATAATACTATATAAAAGAAATTAGAAAAGCCGTAACCTGGGAAAAAGCAAGGGAATGAAAAACGTGGAAGAAATGATTTGATAAGTAAAAATGATCGAAGAATCCGTATACCTTACATTTGGTGGTAGCGGGTTGCAGGATGGAATTCAGAATACGGTACTTGTGAAATTAATTAATGACTTGACAGGGACTATAATGTCTATATTATCAAGGTCTGGGACACAACGTATTTTGACCAAAAAATGTGGGATGTATAAAAGAACTTACTACAACTTATTCCTCATGGTATATTTTGGTTGGCGTAGTAAGAGATACAAATAAAAGAAAGCATTTTTAGCTTTTTTCTTGAAAATCAATGTTTTTTTTATTAATGATTAATCGCTTTTTTGATAGAACTTCCACAATGTTTTCATAAACACTTTTCCTTTCCTTTGTCGCAAATTTCACTGTTTCACAACATAACAATTAATTTTTAATGAAAAAAACAGTAAATTTAATCTCGTGTTCTTTGAACTCCTTTGCGAAAAGACATAATGGCGACAAAACTGTCTTAATATGTCTCTAACTGTGCAATTGTTCACAACAAATGTTTTCTTAATGGTGATAAATACGGACGCAAGTATTTTTTTCTTGCATTAGCAGATTCCATAGGGGCGACAACAGGACCGAATTGAGGAACTTCAAAACCTTTAGAAATGTTGAGAATGTGAAAGAAGTAATCCTATTTAAGAACAGAGATGAATTAGAAAATGCAACAAGGTATTTGTATTGCAAAAAATTACCATGTGAACTTCTATTATTTATAGAAACATAAATAGATGTTTGAAAAGTTCCCAATGTTCTGTCATTTTTACGATTTACTGAGAAAAAGAATCAGATGATAACGTTATTAAACAAATTTGATGTCTTATGCTTGTTTTATTAATTAAAAAAAACTATTTCTTTATTTCAATAAAAATTCTGTATAAATATGATTAATAATAAGAAATTCACATAATTAGAAACCAGAAAAAACAATAGAAAAGGTAATACGGCAATAGGACCAGTAGGACAATATCTTCTAATCCCTGGCATATATGAAACAAAATCGATTTATGTCAATTTTACAAACAAAAACTTTAAGTCTTTAAGTACTAATGGAAACTCCGCCAGGGGTATCGTCGGGTGGATTGAGTAGCTCGATGGTACTGCTGCCGGTCCCAAGCCCGGACAAAGGAAGAGGGTTGTAGCAGCAGGCTAGCTCCCTGCTATACGGAAAAACCTAACTTGCTAAAAAGCCTAACAAATACCTCGGATATTCGGACGGATCACATGGTAAACGATACAAGCTACGAAAAAGGACAATGAACATTGGCACTTGGAATGTACAGGGTATTCGAACGAAAATAGAAGAAATTACCCAAGAATTACAAGTATTAAGTATGGATTTGGTAGTGCTGACATCAGAGACAAAGAAAAAAGGAGCTGGCACAGAAATGATAAATAATTATGTTTTTCGAACAAATCCAAGATGAAATTACAAAAATAGGAAGAACAAGAGAAGTAATAATATTGGGAGATTTAAATAGTAGAGTTGGCCGGAAAATCAAGGATAATATGGCGGGTCCATACGGAGAAATAAATGTAAATGACAACGGGGAAAGACTAACTGAATTATATCAAAACAATCAACTCAAAATAACTAACGGATTCAATAAACACAAGGATATTCATACATACACATGGGTACAACACACGAGAAACTTGAGATCTATTATTGATTATATAATTGTAAAACAAAAGAGTACAATGCAAATAAACGATGTAAGAGCATTTAGAGGGATAACTTGTGGATCGGATCATTACATGGTCAAAGCAAAAATACTGTTCCCCTATGGACCTGCACTGAAAAACAAAGTAACAGACAAATCAGCTGAGGAATCGGAAGAGATGAAGGACAAGCAGTACAATTTGAATAGCACACAACAACTGTATTGCAACAGGTTAAATGAGAAACTCTTTGATGTGTCAGAGTTTAACCAGAAATATGTGGAAGAAGTCTATCAGAACGTTGTGAATAGTATCAAAGAAGCCGCGGAAGAAGCAATTGGTATTAAACCTAGAACCCCTAGTAGAAAAATATGGTGGAACAAAGATATAGAAGAGCTCACTACCCAGAAAAAACAATGGTATCAAAAATGGACTCACTCACTCACAAGAAGATAGAGATCGATATCTAGAAATAAAAAGAATTACAAGACGAACTGTAACTAATGCAAAGAGAGAAATGTGGGACAAAAAATGTCAGGAAATGAATATGCATCTCGGTGGTAAAAAATGTTCTGAATCATGGAAGTTCATAAAAAATATTAGATCGAATCAAAAGAACTGTGCGAAACTTCAATTTATACCAACAAAAAGAGGATCGATCACTATGAACAATTTCTGACAGAAGATAGAGACGCAATCTCACCAGCAGAAATATTAATTGAGGGTGAAACAATCAACGTCACAGGGAACACAATTAGAGAAACAGTAAAACAACTCAAAAATGGACGTGCTGCGGGCCCGGAGGGCATTCCCGCAGAGTTGATTAATAACGGGTCAGATAAACTTTTCGATATACTTACCTGTTGTATAAACCAGTATCTAAACGGCACTCCAGTGCCGGAAGAATGGAAGGTGGCCCATATAACTTCAATCCATAAAAAAGGTAACAAACTAGACTGCTCGAACTATAGAGGCATATCAGTGACAAGTACTCTTAGTCGGCTTTATGGAAGAGTTCTGCGAGACCTACTTGAACTTGAATATAGAGAACAGGAAGAAGAAGAGCAATCATGCTTTCGAACGGGAAGATCTTGTACAGATAACGTCTTTTGCTTGAAACAAATTATTGAAAAAAGATCAAATACTAATATGGAAACTCACCTCATGTTCGTGGATCTGCGGAAGGCGTATAATACAGTTTCCGTAAAAATGCTTTGGAAGACGCTACAAGAAACCAACATCAGTCACACCCTTATAAAAGCACTTAAGAATCTTTATGATGGATCGACATCAAGAATCAAAATTGGTAATACCATATCAAAGAAATTTCCAGTAAATAAAGGTCTGCGCCAAGGATGTTGTATCTCGCCCACACTTAAAATCTATATAGCAAAAGCGTTAAATCAATGGAAGAAAAAATGCACCAGAGTGGGTATCGATCTTGGAGAAAAGTGTTTATACACTCTACAGTTTGCCGATGACCAGGTCATCATAGCGAATGACAGAGAAGATCTTGAATATATGACGAGAAAACTAAATGAAGAGTATAGGAAATGGGGTCTGGAAATGAATACTCAGAAAACAAAATACCTTCCAATAGGAGCTGAACCAGGAAATATCAAACTGGAAACGGAAAAGACAACAGAGAAATTAAAAAACGAATAGCACAAGCCAGACGAACAATAGGCTGCTTAAATGGGTTATGGTGGAGTTCTGATATGGGAAAACAACGGAAATACAATATCTACGAAACCTTTGTCAAAACTAATCTAACCTATGGCGCAGGGACATGGAGGATTACAGAAAATAATAGAAGAAAACTTGAGGCGACCGAGATGGATGTGTTCAGACGATCTCTTAGAATATCCAGAAGAGACAGAATCCGAAACGATGACGTCAAACAACGTATGGGAGTGGACGGCTAATTAACAACAGATATTGAGAAAAAGCAAGTTATATGGTATGGAAATGTACAGCGAATGAACGAAAACAGACTGCCAATGCTGGCAATGCAGTGGGTGCCATCAAACCGTAGGAAGAGAGGAAGACATAGGAAATCATGAAAAGAAGGAGTAACTAAAGCTATGAGTGCTAGAGACCTAAGAGAGGGCCAATGGAACAATAGAAACGAGTGGAAGTTAGGTATCGGACAACGTCGCCGGACGTTTTAAAACCGATCTTATTATTATTATTATTATTATTATTATTATTATTATTAGTACCAATGGAACAAGAGTTTCTTATGAAAACAGTAAAATATTTGGGCATGACTTGACATCGTGTTAAAAAAATGGAAGAAATAAAAATGAAGTTCTAAATATATCAATGGATAATATCACAATAATACAAACAGTTCAAAATAAAGGTCTAAGTGCTATGGTAAATACTCCATGGTATATAACCATATCCCCAACCAGTTATTCATAAATTCGATTTGTTACTAAGCCAACATCAATTTGTAGGGCAAGTGGGGAACGACATAAGACGAGAAGCTATTATCACGAGGCAAGTAAAGTCAGAGATTAGGTATATTATCTGTTACGGCTGGTCTTTAGACAAAATCTATTATGATAACTGTTACTACGCATGCAACTATTTCTACACAACGGATTCCTTTAATTTATTATAATGAAGTATGACCTGTATTCCGTTTATTAGCTATATTAATATGCAAAAAGTCGAATTCATTCAAATAATAATTAAATTAACCTTGATACATTTGAAATTTTATTTAAAAATCTGAAATATTGATCATTTTTAATAGCCTTGCATCTGCAGCAAATACCAAATCAAGCAAATTTGGCAACAGTAGATAGAATACTACTACTTTATTCTGCTCCCCCGCTCGATATTTGCTTAGAATGTGAAATAATGTTGGCTTCAAGAATAATGTAAACAGTTATATCATTTTTATTTCTATATCTATGTATATTACGAATTTCGATATACCTACATAGATGCCTAATCATTCAAATAAGAATATGGCAACAAAAGGTATGGAAGAAAGCCCGAAGAATAACTTTTAAATGAGAATGCAGAAGTATTTCAACTGTTGGATAATCACCAACTGTATACTACGTTGTAGAGGACAATTCCATTAGAGGACAATTCCATTAGTGTAGTGTTATGTACTGAGAATGTGAAAATGTATTTAGTGTTACAAGAAAAAAGTTACTGGACATATTTCGTTTTAAGAGGTATATTTCAGATTTTAAGAAGACAGATCAAAATTTGAGAGCAAAAAAAATATTTCTCAGAATGTTGTACTAATAAATATAGAAAACTGGTTTATAGATAAAATCATCACTGCCCGTAAATCCTCATTAATAATAAAAATTTTCATACTAAAATCGTGAAATAATCTTCATTTTATAGTTTTTGACAAGCAAATAGTACATCTAATTTCACCGGTTATTTTTAATCTTCGCTAATAGCCTATTGCTTCAAGTAAGTGTATTAACACGGTAGTTAATCACTACAAAAATAGACGTTAGTTAGTCTGATGCTTCGTTCTTAAAATGCAGAATCTGTTAAGCGCGCAATAACTTAACTCCCTTTTGAAATTATTTATACAACTTTTAAAATGTCCACATTAATTTTTAGAAGTTGATGATCTAAAGAACTTGCTTATAATATTAGAATTCAACTGAATATAAAATATGTATTAGAAAAACCATCTCCATTTTATATCAAAGATTTATTAAATAACTAATCACGAATAGAGCGAAATTGTACAGGGGTTAGAGTAAATACAAAAAATAAATAGATTCCCCCATACTTTTTGATTGAACTTAAAAAATGTTAGAGGAAAATATCTAAAAGAAATTTGAAGTAAACGCTAAAATTCTCGGTCGTCAAGTACGTTTTTGATTTAAAATCTATATTTAGATAGCTATTACTTTCACATCTTTTTACTAATTATTGTAACATCGTCCTTATTCTATTATTAGTTTTCACACCTTCACTGACACACTTGTGAGGAGGTCATTGGACGCTAATACTTTTAGGTTTAGTCACAAAATTGACTTCCTGTTTATGAAGGACACAATAGCTATAATACACACACACACTAACCTCTAATACATCAAGGAATATTAAATGTCCTCGTAGAAGTCACTCTATTTATATAACATTGAAAATAACGTCTGCCAAACAGCTGATACTGTTTCGCTTTCATTTTTCTCTCTCTGGAATGTAATGAAAGTTTAAGGCTAAAGTGTTCCCAAACAGGTTTCGATTTTTTAGGATTGTACAGAATATTCTGCAATTTTCTTATTGTTATTTAAGAGTTTGATTTTCTGAAACTTGTAAATTGTTTTGCGTTTTTTCCAATATATGACACATTGGTCTATATTTATATGATTTACTTACCGAACTATTTTTTTAAATTAATCACCAATAATATAATCAAATTTACTAATAATAAACTAATGACGTCTGTGGAGCTGGCAGAACCATTTCGGCAGAATCAAATAAAATCTATAACAATTTTTAGTACTCATTTTGTACTAATTTGTACCACATAAAATAATGTTGTACCTTTACCCATTAAAGAAAAACATGGCGCCGCTAGCTTCATGTTAACTCAGAAAGCACAAATTAATAATAATTTGAAAAAAATCCCCTCAAAGAACCCCTGTTGCGATACATTTAATAGCAAGCCCATATTTCTCCGATCTTTTCAATATCTCTTGAAAAACAAAACATTTAAGTCGATTCATTTAGTACTAATTTGTTTCACGAACAATATTTCAAAATATTAAAGTCAACCCACTTCAACAACCCCTGCTCCGAACTTTTCAAAATTTCTTGAAAAACGAAATATAAAAGTCGACTCTATTGAAATTGAATTTGTACAGTACCACGAAAAATATTAACGTCAACCCCTTCAAACAATCCCTGATCGATAAATTGAATAGCAATTCCATTCTTCTCCGATCTTTCCAATATTTCTTGAAAAACGAAATATTAATGTCGATTCTATTAGTACTAAATGTGTACTAATTTGTACCATGAAAAATATTCCAAAATATTAAAGTCAACCCACTTAAACAACCCCTGCTGAATAGCAAGCCCATTATCCTCAGATTTTTTCAAAATTTCTTGAAAAACGAAATATAAAAGTCGACACCTTTAAAACTGAATTTGTACTAACTTGTACCACAAAAAATATTAACGTCAACCCATTCAAACAACCCCTGTTGCGATAAATTGAATAGCAAGCCCATACTTCTTCGATCTTTTCAATATTTCTTGAAAAACGAAATATTAATGTCGGTTCTATTAGTACTAAATTTGTACAACGAAGAATATTCCAAAATATTAAAGTTAACCCACTTAAACAACGCCTGCTTAGATAAATTGAATAGCAAGCCCATTATCCTCCAAACTTTTGAAAATTTCTTGAAAAACGAAATATAAAAGTCGACTCCATTAAAACTGAATTTGTACCACACAAAAAATTAACGTCAATACACTCAAACAACCCCTGTTGCGATAAATTGAATAGGAAGCCCGTAATTTTCCGATCTTTTCAATATTTCCTGAAAAACGAAATATTAAAGTCGATTCTGATATTATTTTAAATGTTTCTTTAACCACGTTTTCCTTTTTTTTTTCGAGTTGTTGTATTCAATCCAAACACTGGCTCTCAAACACATTGCCGCCTAATGTCCTATTGATTGTGTAGTCCTTGTCAATCGAGTTTTTTTATATGTGACAATTCCAAGTAACTTATACATGTTATTATTGCTAGCACCCTCCCTATTTCAAATTAAAAATAAATTGATGTATATTTTAGGACTAATTTGTAACACAAAAATTTGAATTTGTCCCCAAAAATTAAAATCGAAGATCGGAGAAGTATGGGCTTGTTATTCAATTTATCGCAACAGGGGTTGTTTGAGGTGGTTGACGCTAATTTTTTTTTGTGGTACAAATTAGTACAAATTCAGTTCTTTAATTTCCTGTATTAATTTTCATTTTTTATAAATTATTATTAATTTGGGCTTTCTAGGTCAACATGAAGCTAGCTGCGCCATGTTTTTTTCTTTAATGGGTAAAGGTACAAAATTATTTTTTGTGGTACAAATTAGTACAAAGTGAGTACTAAAAATTGTAGTAGGTTTGATTTGATTCTGCCAGCTTCACAGAGGTAATAAACTAATGTTCAAGGAATGAAGTGAGTTTTCCATCAAGGTGTACTCCAGAACTTCACCTGAATCAATTGACACTTTCCCTCTTAGTATTTTACTCTCTGGTTGATATATAAAGCGGTTGAAGGAGATGATAAGAGTATCCTTTCTATGAAAACTTCTCAATGAATTTTATACCAAAATCTTTGTAATTTGTGTCTTTTGATACATAACCATGACATACCTTAGATTTGGCTCTATGCCGCAGATCCAAATTGTTTGTATTACAGCTTTGTAGACTAATACCTTGTTTTCTAGGAAAAGTTTAGGTTTTGTTGTCTAGATGTGAATCAAAATAAAATGTTGATGTAACTCGCATTATGGCATTACTACTGGTTTCTTTCTTAGGACGAACGTGATTTGTCATAACTTGATTTATCGTATCCTTTGTGTTCAATTGAATTTAGGTGTTTTTCATGGTAAAATATGTCTGGGGTTCCATGTATTACAATTATTAAGTATGTGTGTCGGATGATGTCGAAGGGTTTTGGGGTTACTATACTACACTTGGAACTTCAATGGATTGTTCAACTTGAAAGAAAAGCATCAGTTTGGTTACAGGACACTATTTTTACTTCCTAACACCCAATGTTAGAGAAGGTAGTGTAAAAGCGCGAAAAAAGTCGGGATTTTTGCTTAAATATCCGTTTCACGACTAAGACGACCGATTTAATACATGAATTTTCTTCAAATTCTAGTCTTGATTATGTTCGTATTCCACAAATGACCTGTGAGAAATGTAGTTATTGATTAAAATTTCTGTTCTCATTTTCAAGTATATTATTGACAGTAACCAGCGTGCCACTTACAGAACTAGACGTGAATGCTTTCAAAATCAACCTTGAGAAGACCAAAAAGCTTTATGATGTCTAGTAACAAAAATATGGAAGAAGATGAAATAATTGAATTATTTAAATTTAATCTATTAAAAGTGATTTGAGGTATCAAAATATTGTGTGGACGTTCAATCTAAAAACTGCGCCGAATGAAAAAATCAAAAATGAACCCATACGGGTTTTATAAGCAGATGATTGACTATATAATATTGGAACATCAAACAAGGGGCATTTTAATTCCACGTTTTATTTGACATATTCCGATTTACTTAACAACCCTAATCTACCGTTGAGATGAACTTTAATAATGTTTATTTAACAAACTATTTATTTACTCAAAATTATGTTTGTTTGGTATCGGATTTCTGATTTATATGCACGGTTTACTGGGCATCAGGCTAATAGAATTGAAAGTAGAAGATATAAAAAGCCATCGTTTCACTCAGAAAAATTATTTTACTGAATCAGATCCAAACCGTTAAGCTGGGAGATTCCTAATAATTTGAAAACTATTAAATAGATTAAGGTGCAAATAAGTACAAAGTCAAACTTCAAATACGTGGAAATGAAGAAGCTTTTCAGTTGCAGTATATCCATCAAACGAGTCTAGTTATAAGAGTTGTTATAAAAAAATATGGTTTGATATTAATAGATATTTACGATATAAGTGTCGTAAAGATTCATATTACGAAATGAGATGGGAATTTTGATAACCCATTGAATATTGTAATATGAATTTACGATACGAATATAGTACATTATTTTACCTACTACCAATAATGTTAATTATTTACTCAAAATTAGTCAATATTTCTGAAATTAATGATATTAGAATCATGTAACAAGCAAGCGTTGCGCTCATTGTTGATTTGTTTTGCGAACTGTCAATTTTGACGCGTTCACTTCAGTGTGGTATAATTGTATCGACATTAGTTCCGACTATGAAAGTGTGGATTCTGATATAGAACTTGCTGCAAATAACGCAATACAAACCCTAGTACCCGCTAAATCCCGCAATAGATACGAAAAAGAATATAAGTGATTCAAAGACTGGTGCAGTTCAAAAAAAGTCCGTGATATATCGGAAAGAATTTTATTAGCTTATCTTGTTGGGAAAGCTGAAAAAGAAAAGGCATCATCATTATGGACACATTATAGTATGCTGGGAACAATGATATCTGTGAAGAAAAATGTGGACATAAGTAAATACTCACAGCCATTGGCCTTTTTGGAGCGGAAAAGTTAAGGTCACAAGCCGAAAAAATCCAGTATATTTTCAAAGGAAAATATACACAGATTTTTGAAAGAAGCCAATGATGATCAATTCTTGATGATGAAGGTAAGAGTATACATAAATATGGTGACATTTCCATGTAGCATATTATTTTAATAGGTTTCCTTAATCGTGGGTGTGTTTGGCGCCTGCCGAAGAGAAGAATTGATGAAGTTAAAAATTGGTGATGTTGTTGACGAAGTAACGTTCATAACGATCAAAATACCGAATACTAAAACTAAAATTCAAAGAGAATTTGCTATTACGAGAGGAAACATCGCTGGTTTTAACTGCTTGAATAACGTCCGAAAATATGTTCGACTTCGACCTCAAAATATAGTCCATGACCGGTTTTTTATTATATATAAAAATGGAAAATGTTTTTCTCAACCAATTGGTATCAATACTTTTGGGCGCATTCCAAAAGAAATAGCAACGTTTCTGGAGCTACCAAATCCATCACAATATACATGTCACTGTTTTAGAAGATCATCAGCATTCCTACTTGCTGATGCTGGTGTTGATATGCATATTTTGAAGAGACATGGTGGATGGAAATTCAGTAGTGTCGCTGAACGATATGTAGAAACATCCTTAGAAAACAAAAAAAATATAGCTACTAACATAATGGGAGGAGAAATCATTTCTACAAAAAATTCAATTGAAATTGAAAATTACAACTCTTCAATTGTCTCCACGTTAGCTAGAATAAATATCACTAATTGTACAGGTGTTGTGTTTAATTATTATAATAAATGAGATTTAATTTTTTATTCATGAATTGATGCATTAAATTTTGTTGAATTGATAATATTATTATTAGTGTTACATCTATATTCATAATAAATGGGTTCGATGATTTATGTATCTCGGTTGTCACTCATTCTGCAAACTGTCAACTTTGACACGTTAATTCCAATTAATTTTACTTTACCGCACTAGTGCGGTAAAGTATCTCATTGCGAAGCTCATATCAGTATCGTAATGTTTGATATTACATATTGGTAGTAGGTAAAATATATTATTACGAAATAATACTAAAAAATCCGATTGTCTCACTTTAAAAACACTTGACTTAGGTTTATTATAGCCTGTATATATACATACACAGTGAATTTGGTAGATGATAAAATTCGAAGTACAAAATGTCTATTTTCAATTTATTTATTCAGAGTAAATCGAGTGGCTTTGATTTGTGTTTATCTATACATATTTACGTAGGTACTTCTCGTTCCCATTATACATTTGTTAAAAGCGAAACAGAAAGATATTTACACTGGATATCACGTGTATACAAACGTTTGTTTACATTAGGGCACTTGATTTCGTTACGTTCACCTTTTAGCTCACACTGCTCTAACAGTTTATATTTAAATCGTAAGTATCTGACAGAATAAAATAAATGTGTAATAGGTATTAAGAACACATACTAATATTAGATTACACTGAAAAAATTTCTGATGCGAAAGAAAATAGGAAAAACAGGGAAATCTGACAACGCTGCTTAAACGAATAAGTGTGTCTATGAATAGTGTAGAGCGTGGTGTAGATTCGTGTAGTATTCAGTAATGATAATTGTGTGATTGCAACGAAAAAAAAATCTTTAGAAATATTTAGGCATGAGCTTTATATACTGAGTATTGCCGATTTAGTCAAGAAAGCTTAGATTAAAGTGCGTCTTTATAAATGACGATGGTGGCTAAAATATTTAAACTGTGAGAAACAAAAATACGATAAATTACAGAAGAACCTAATTAATATTTTTTATGGATTCTAGGTCCAGAATGTCATATAGTTTAAAAAAAAACTATGCAATCAGTAGTATATTGTTCTTACAGAAAAAAAGATCAGGTTTTTGTTTGAAATTCAGTAAGAAAAATATTTCGTAGTATGTCATTCCGTATTTGTATTTTCTTCTTACAGTCCGCATAAAAAGTATCGCATCACTATAATTTCTCAACGATGCAATGAGATGAAGTAACTATTATTATTATTTATATGAATATTTTTGGATAGTTTTAATTGTTTATGAAAGTAATGTTTTTTATTGAAATTTAGTAAATGAACTCATACATGGAAGAATAGTGTCAATGGAAAATATTTTTTTATAAATAAATAAATCGAATTTAGTAACGTGTGTTGCCTCCTCGAGCTCTAATCACATCACGATAACGCCGTAGCAGGCTTCGGATCAATTCCTCTAAGATTTTGTTCCAAATTTGCCCGCTCAGTCGTTAACAACTCTTGCGGCTGTTGAAGGTTAGCTGGCATCAAATCTCTGGCCCACACATGTGTAATAGGGTTTATTCCGGGCTACGTCCCGGCCAGTATAAAACTTGGATATGTATCTCTTAAAGTAGTCTTGAACTACTCTAGCGATGTCGAGGCGTGATTTATCGTGCATTAACACAAAATCACTGCCGACAACAAAAGAGGCGTAAGGAACAATATGTGGTCCTAAAATTTCTCGAATATACCTATGAGAAGTTAGCGATCCTCTATCTAACAGTATCTGTATGGGCCCTTAAATATATTCCGTCCCACACCATGATAGACCCTCCTATAAAATTTGTTGAAGGTCTGATGTTGCAAGGAAAATACCTCTCGCCATCTCTTCTGTAAACAGGTATTTTCCGATCTGAGGGACATAAACAAAATCTGGACCCAATCTTGAACATTCCAGTTAGCTTGTTCTCTTTCAAATCTTAACCTAGCTGTACGGTCTTCTCTGGACCGCTGTCAAGCTAGACCCCAACCCCCCCGCCACACCAACACCCGCCAAATTTCAAAAAACGACAGGACAAAATTTTAGTGCTATTTAAGTGTTAATTACTTGCTCTAATTAACATTTTGATGCAGGAATTTAAACTTAAAAAGGGGGGCTATCTTGACGTCAAGCTGGTCCCCCACATACAAAAGAAGAGCTGCAATCGAAAAAACAAACACGCCTGAAATTGTTGCATTTTAAGTTCTCTCAGAATATGCAAACAGGATTAAAAAAAAACCGCTTCGGCGATAATTAAAATCAAAGTTGGAGGTGCTAGCTTGTGACGGTTATTGAACCGAAGGTCACTAATAAACTTAGTAAGGTTAATCAGTACGAGCGAACCACGATTCTTAAGGGAATACGTTTATTTTGGTAATTAATAAAACACGTTCAGAACAGAACTTTAATAAATTGTAAAACAATCAAGCCGGACAAGGTTAATATTTTCAATGTGAACGGTGTTAACGGACTGAAGAATATCGATTCAGCATGTTTAGTTCTGTATAGTAAACATTATTTGTATTTCTTACTCGTAAGTGTAACTCTCGTCATCGACATGTTGAGGGTGGTTATGGTTAATTGTTATTATTGTGTTAAGTATAATATATCCCAATGAGATTTTGAACATATGGTATTATTTCGTTCCCACAGATTGCAGGTAAGTGTTTCCCTAATTATTGGTCTGGAACAAAAATGGTTTAGTATATGGTACGCGCTTGCCTCTAATCATCACAACGTCAAGCTAGCCCCCCACATACAGAAAGAGCGCTGCGATCGAAAAAACAAGCAAGCGTGAATTTGGTGATTTGTAGGTGCTCTCAGCATATGCAAACATATTTTGCAAAAGTCAAGCGGTTTTGTAAAATAGCGACATATAAACAATTTGGCCCTCGGCATGCGGACTCGCCGGGTCGAAACTTTGGTAAAACATTAGGTGGTCCGACGATCGAGAGGTCAAATTACTCGCAATGACGCGTACTTTCTAGATATCGCCGGGGCTGAATTAATCGCTCGCGCTACAGATACGTGTGAACAATGTCGCTGCCACCTAAAAACTAACCGCTCCGGAATTTGGTGCTATTTAGGTGCTCTCAGAATGTGAAACAACAAGCCGTTTTGCCAAACAACGACATTGTTTACTCGTACCTGTAGCGCGCGGCGCGTTCATGGTCGATTTTCCGTCACTTGCGACGAACAACTAATTCGCCCCCGGCGATATCTCGAAAGTACGCGCCGTTGCGAGTAATCTGACACCTCGATCGTCGATGCACCTACGTTTTCAACAAAGTTACGACCCAGCGAGTCTGCGCGCCGAGGACCAAATTGTTTATATGTTGCTATTTTGCAAAACCGCTTGACTTTTGCAAATTCTGAGAGCACCAAATTGGCGCGTGTTTGTTTTATCGATCGCAGCGCTATTTTGTATGTGGGGAGGGGTTTAAATTCCTGCTAAACGGTTGGAACATCAAAAGTGTAATTAGAGCACTAAAATTTTGTACCGTTGTTTATTGGAATTTCGCTGGTGGGGAGGGGGGATGGGCTAGCTTGACAGCGGTGTTCTCTGGTCAGTTGAGGAGCAGTATCAGCTACTCTGGCTCTAATTCCAGCATTCCTCAAAAGATTTCACACGGTTTGTGGGTTTACTCTTACCTTTCGAGCTTCAGCTAAGTCTTGTAGAACCTATCTTCTATGTAAAGCTTGAAACCACAAAAACCTACTGTCTGTAGGTGTAGTTGCCGATGGCCGACACTGCACTGGCCTTCTATCATATCCTGCGATCTTTCGATATCTCTCTACTACTCGGGATACTGACTGATTAACATCCACTAAATTGGCAACGTACCTCTGACTTCGCCCGTATTCAATAAAAGCAATTATTCTCTAACGATTTGTTCTCTTGTTAAATTTAAATTTCTGTTTACATGCGCTTCCATACTCAGTATTAATTTTAACACTTTGGCTGCCGCCATGAGAAGAAAAAAGTTGGTCCCCCTGTGTCAAATTTTGATTGCCCAGACTTCAACATAATTTTATTTGTAGAACACAGAATTATTTCCAAAATTATCATAGCTGTTATTGTTTCCCACATTTTTGCAAAAAAAGTGGCACAGCGTTGGTGCCTCGCGGCACAGAACGTACAATTGAGCCGCTTGTGCCTCGAGGTACGAATACTGTGCCTCAACGACAAGTTTCGACAAATTCTAACCAGTCCAAGAGACTACTGGGTATCCGCAAAACTTGCGCGCCAGTTCTATTTCATACCTGATTCGGTGAACAGTGCGTCGAAATGACTTACAAAAACAGCAAGAACGTCTCCAAAAAATAAGGGACAACATAATGTCGGGTGAAGAGGAAGATCCGTTTCCTGCCAGTGGTTCCTCAGATGATAATTTACCAGGAAGTGCTCGAATGTGAGGAAAACCCTAAGAAAAAGCAGAGGCACGACATAAAAAATGTAAAGACAAAGGGCGGACCGGTTACGTGCGTTCCAAGCTCATCTTTGCCAGGTATAATAAATAATACTATGCTATGAAATTAACTGTCTCGACCCTTACTTCGTGGAATCTCCTCATTTTACAGTAAAATACTATGCTACTTCACATGTAAACAAATTTTTGTGATAAAATTTCAATTCTATTATCGCTTACTAGCGGATTTCGTGGTTTAATGTTAAAATGCTTGAATATTGTATTTTTTTCAGATTTTTGTCATTCTCAACTTGCATCTCTTCGGAATTTAGAAGCTTCGTGCTCCGACATTACTAGAACTGTTCGTGGGAATAAATCAAACGACACCTGCGGTAAGTTTCGAAAACAGCCATAAGTAGATACAGAGTATCTAACAGATTCCTTTTTTACAGACGAGTCCGACGTTGAAAACAAAGCAAATACTGTTGACCATGTCATAGAAGAAGTAGTGAATCAAGGTATCACCAAAATAGCATCGAACAGCTCAGGAGAAGAGGCAACAGAGGACGAAAAAGTAGTGTGGAGACCACTCACAGCATCAACAAGCTTGAAGATATTTGATTTTACGGTAACTACAGTAGGAATAAATCCAGATTTAGTGGAACCATACTTCAGCAAAAGTCCGTACGAGTTTTTTCGATTGTTTTTACACATGAAATCACATTGCCATTGCGATCAACTGATACGCAGACCAACTAAATAAATGGACTGATATCAACGACGATGAGATAGAGTTATTTTTTGCAATCTTACTGTGGATGGGTTTATGCCGATTTCCTTCAATTACAGAATACTGGTCTAAAAAAGAAATTTACCAAAATGGTATTTGCAAGTATATGAGTAGAAATAGGTTTCAGTTACTGTTACGCACGTTACATTTCAATGAGGAACTTTCAGAAGGAGCCGTCGATAAGCTTCACAACATGAGATCGATGCTAGATATGCTGCCCGCAAGATATAAATATGCTGTAGTAGCGCCAGAAAACATATGTATTGATGAAACCTTGGTACCATTTCGAGGACGACTTGGTTTTCGTCAATATATCAAAAATAAAATACACAAGTCTATAAATTGTGCATCAAAAATGGATACACTTACAATTTTTCAGTATATTGTGGACAAACTGAGCTAAATAAACAGCCGCATCCATCCTCAGAACAAGCTGTTTGGACTTGATGGAACCACTCCTATATTCTGGTCTCATTTAGTTGGAACACTAAGGAACAGACGAAAACATAACAGTTTAGAAGCAGAAAAAGTGAAACTAAAAATAGGAGAATGTATTGCTCCTCGATTTATTGATCCCTGAATCGTTATGCTAAAGTGGAGAGATAAGAGAGATGTTTTGGCTCTCAGTACAAAGCATCTAGATGAAATGAGAGCTATGCCAAGTCGAACAGATCCTGACAGAAAAAAACCGGCGCTAATCGTTGATTATAACAACTCCAAAGCATATATAGATTTCTCAGATCAACAGAAAGCCCACTCAGGCGCGGTATAAAATGGTACCGGAAACTGGCAGTCGAAATAATTTTGGGAACTACCCTGGTAACCGCCCATGTGGTGTATTCAGAACTGACACAAGACAACAAAAGTATCACGGAATTCAAAAAAGATACTTTGAAACAAATTTTCGAAAAACACGTATCTATTCAGGAGCCGGAAGCTCAACCAAATTTGCAAGCGGTTGCGTTGCACAGTATGTTACGAGAAATTTAGTAGTTTGGACGAAAAGTGGCTCAAAATAAAACCACAAGAACGACTTGGTATTGCCCTACTTGCAAGATTATATTGTGTATATTGTGTCTATTGCTTCTTTCACTCTCATAAAAGTTATGTAGCATGATAACATGATTCTACTTTATAATAAAATGTAAATTTTCGTTTAGACCTCGTTTTTGTGTGAACTAGCTTTATTTTCATGATTTTTTTTTAGAAATAAATCTATTATTTCAGTAAATCACCTTATTTAATTATAAACTGTTCTTTTAGTTTATATTATACCCATAACTTCCAATAATAAAGAGTCTGCGGCTTTGTGCAAAAAATTTCAACCCACAATACGAAAAATCCAAACTAAAAATAGTTTTGGAGAGCTTTTTCTCGCGTCTTGCCTACTGTGCCGTGGCCAATTAGTTTTCATAGTAATTATAGGCTTTTGAGAGCAATACGCGATGCCTCGCTAAATTAAAGGATATCAGTACTTGTGGCACAACATATGTACCTCAGTGCACAAACCTAACGTTTAGTGGAGGCACACACCCCGTGCCTCATGGCAGTCAACGTGTTAAAGTCGCAATAAAACACAAACGGTATACTTTACTAAACCAATTAACATTCATGTTAAATTTTTATCTGAAAATAAGAGTTATTTCTATGTATTTTTTCTCCTTTTTAGTATTTTTGCGATGATTTTGTAAGCAATATTGGTTTTCATAGGTGATACGATATTATTTGGCGCAGGGTATTTACTTTTCCGGATGAAATATTGTTTTATAAGTCGGTCTTCATACATTCGGTCGAAATGTTTATACCCCAATCTCCTCCTGTGTCGTTTCCATCATTTACTATAGTTCCAGAGGCTTTCTTTTCTGATCTTATTATAAAGTGTTTTTCCCTTAACGGATATTTTTATTCTCAATAATCTTAAATGTATTATTAGTATTTTTCGATTTGTCTTCGCTGAAGTTAATTTGGAATATTTTGTGGCACCGAATAGGAAATTAGTATCTTGTTGACAAGTTCAGAATATACGTGGCTTTGTCTTTTATACTTTCAACTCAGTTTAATTGACCCCATATCATATTATATACTATTTTGTGCTCTTCACGGTGCCAGTGAAGTGATTATAGGTGAAATCTCATATGCTATGGTTTTGTTTGGTTTTTGTGGTTGTATTTTTTATTTTAATCGATGGCGAGAATTACGATAGTTTTCAAGCTCGCTGTATATTTTAACACTTTTTTTTGTAGACATTTTTACTCGTATTTGTAAATTCGATCATAAAATTATATTTAAAAAAATATAACTCAACCAATAACTATTTGGAAATAAACATAAGCTAGTCCAGACGAGTAGGTTCAACAATTTATGAATCATCCACGTAACACAGACGTAAGAGAAAGAGTTATCGATAAACAAAGGTAGTGTCATTGAAATTTTGAAGACCTGCTCATGACACCAGCCTATATACTTACTAACATTCAGTCTGTAAGTAACAGGTATAGGGTATGGTTACACTACCTCTTACTCTCTGCATCCGGCATCCGCCTCAGTAGCCAGTCTATGCATCTAGATATATCCGGTAGTAGATATTCTATATACTACGAACGGTACATATTACCTGGTCAATGAATAAAAGTAATAAAATAATACGTCTCGCGGTAATAAAGGTGTTACGTAGTTTCTTGATGTTTTCTTTTTAATGAAAAGAACATCTGTGGCGATTATATATTTTAAAATGTATTTTCGTTCAGTCTGTAAATACATTCTTAATAATTGATTACTGGTAATAACATTTATAGAATATCAGTTTTACATTAATTACAAAATAATTATTAAAAGAATGGGGTAGCAGTGTTTGATACAAATACGTAGTTATTGTCATCCGTTACTTATGAAGTATCTCAATCTAATGTCTGTCATTAAAATAGTGTATTTATTATATCTAACTAAAAAAACTTGCAGAAAAGTATGTAGTTCTTGCTTTTTATATCAAAGATATAACAACATTTATCTGATATGCATTAATTTTCATTTCAACTATTCAAAGTTATTAGCCGACTAATGCATTTTGCAATAATAGACAAAGAAGTATAGATAAAAACCAGGATCAGATATTAAAGCTTGTACAACACGAGGTGGTAGGTTATTGAGAATAAGTAGCTAGAATTCAATTGGCGCAACCCAGATCTGAATGCTAGTATTTAGAGATAGAGATATGCAAGAACAACAAAGATTACAGATACCGGTCGTCCAAGATGTGTAGAGTAGCTCTAATGGAAATTAAGAAGATACATTTTCACGGATACAATATAGTGAAATTTTTAGTAAAAAGGAGGGAATTCTGGTACAATACTACGCTATTCTATCTAAAATAGTGATATTCGGAGTTTACGTTTCTAGAAACTTAAAATTTTAAGCGAAATCATTGAATACTGGGCAATTTTCCCTACAAGCTTATAAGCGACAAACCGTAAACAAATATGGAAAGTTATTGAATATGCTTGAGAATCAAACAACGCGCTATTTTTAATTCTGTCCATATTAAAGAGATTGAAAAAATGTAGTCGCAGTTTACAGTTCTGCAATAATACCTATATTAATAATACTACCTGCTATAGCCGTTAAATTTTGAAGAACGCCTTATTTTCATTTCCATTAGAAATTATTCCTACGTCTTGTCTGAGAGGTTTTAACGTTATGTATTGTTCTTATAAACGTTTTTCAACAAAAAATAAACGGTTTTAAAAACTAACTTTTCCGCATCTGTGGCCCTGAACAATATTCTATCATAAACTTGTTAGTTGTATACACTTCGGGGGATGTATCGTGCTAACAAACCGAAATTTCTCCAAAATAACCAAACATTTATAAGGATTTATAGGACCCGCTGTACTCGCTCTAGTCAACTGAAAATTAATAAGGTACATCTCTGAGACACCTTGAACAATATTCAATCATAAAATTGATCAATCGTATACTCTCTGGAGGCTGTATCGTGCTAACAAACTGAAAATTCTCCAAAAATGGCAAAAAGTTGGTACCTCAAGTACCATAGCACCCGCTGTACTGGCTTTACTGAGCTGAATATCAATAGGGTCCATCTTTGAGACGCTCTAAATAATATCCAATCATGACAAAAATATCGTACTTAAAGTACTGTAGCACCTGTTGTATTGGTTCTGGTGAGCTGAAAATCAATAGGGTTCATCAGTGAGATGTCTTGATTAATATTCAATTATAAAATTGGTAACTTGTTGAATTCCGGAAGCTGAATCGTGCTAACAAACTGAAATTTCTCAAAAAATGACAAAATGTCGTACTTCAAGTACCATAGCACCCATTGTACTGGCTCTGGTGAGCTGAAAATCAATAGGGTTCATCTGTGACATGTCCTTAACAATATTCCATCATGAAATTGGTAACTTATTGCACTCCGGAGGCTGTATCGTGCTAACAAGGCATATAAGGAAAAGTGGACGACGACTACGACGACGACGACATACACACAGAATTTTTTTTCTAAAAACCGTTTTTTCGTGTAGTTGTTGATGGAAAACGTAAAAATAACTCAAAAAATTCAAAATTCCAATTTTTTTTGGGGTAATCCAATACTTTTCTCGCATATTTGATAGGTTGGGCGGAAAAGTAAAATTGGACATTTGTATATGAAGAGAAAAGTGAAAACCCAAATGCTTGTTGATAAGTACACTAGAAAATACCTAAAAATTTAATAATGATATATTTCATTTGATTTAACTTGAATTTTTAATTCATTCAAGACACTAAGGACCCATAGAATTTTGAAGTATTTTCTCTAAATAAACGAAACTGAAGAATTTCCCACATTTATATTACAGTTTTTCGAAGATTTTCTTGATATTGATTTTTCCAGAAAATTAAATTCGTTGTATTGTATAAGAACCAAATGCCGAGAATACAAGCGATGGAGACAGAAAATATTAGAAGTGTCGGATGAATAAATTTTAACTGTAATTTGGTTTGCAAACAATAAAATATATTTAATTTGTTAAATTGTTGTTTAATTGTTAAAAATCTATTTTTGTCAAAGGAAAATAACTTTAATGAAAATCAAAGCTCCTTAATAGTTTATAGAATAAAAGCAGAACTTGATATTAAGAATTTCAAAAAATATAGTAATAAAAAAATAATTCTTACCCCAGATAAAAACGACAAACTGCGACCACATCTTGCACCACAGAATACGGTCGAAGTGTGATCATCTGGATTTTGAGAGAGAATTTATACCCATCATTTGCAGATAATATTTTGCAAATTTGCAATTTTTACTGATACTGAAGTTCACGAATAAAAGGTGTATCAGTTAGTAACAGATAAACAATATTAGAAATAATTCTTTCTTCTTTATAGTCGAGTCAATGAAGCACTAAAAAGGCCAATAATAGGAAATCTCTTAGGATAGGACGTATCGGAATGCGGTTTTGCAACGGTTTATTTTTAATCGAGACCTTTCTTTGGTAACAAATATTAAATTATCCTCAATTGTTATAAATATTGTAATTTAATTATTATCATTTATTTATTTTTCCTATACTTACTACGTAAGAACTGATATTTCCGTAAAATAATTCTCTTGGGACATTCCGTATGACCCATCTGACCTTTATTCTTATATGCTAATATTAAATTTGGCACATCCAATGCCACCTTGGGCTAAGGTACCTAATTAGTAGAATCGATCTACTAAAACTGGAAGCTCGCTTGTAGCTACCTCGAAGCATAATACTAGGCAGTACCTACCAAATCTTTCGCGTGAGGGCATAAGACACCCATCCGTGACGCATTCTCAATGGTAGTGTGGGAGTAGATGGTGTGTACCACCCGTTGTGGTTTTAAATTTTTGATTTTGAAGAATCATCCATTCGTGGGAATTATTTTGAAACCACTTTGATAAGTCTGACCATCGTAGTTTTCGATAAATTGTATATGTTTGGTGTGTCAGACTTATAAACCTGTTTTAAGGGATATTGGATATCTACTTTTATCAACCACCATTTTGGATCAGAACTGTTCATAATAGGTATGTACTGGTTGTCTTATTTTTTTTCCTGCTACCAAAACTATTTTTCTTTGGCTATAAGATTTATTACTAACTCTAGAAAAATTGTTGGGCTCATTTTTCTATTTTTTTTATCACAAATAGATTCTCTAAAGGAGCGAACGGTCTTTGATGTATAGTAGTCCCGGTCAGTTACATCAGACCTGGTAATTGGAGTCACTTTAGATTGTTTTACACAAGTAACCCCGTGCATAAGGGTAAGTGATTGTTTATTATTCATGTCTTTCGTTTCAACCTTAAACGCTTTACACCATCTTCTGCCGAGTGTTGTACTAAGTCGGAGTATTGATCCTACTTTATACATCATTCATTAGAACGGCCGTTGGTTTCTGGTATTGACGGAAACGTGAACGATTGTTCTAACTGTTAGAAGAATTTCGGTGTGGTACTGACGCACCGAAATCTCTGCAGTATCTATGTAGGTAAGCGCCGTTAAGCTGGGTACTGACTGGCTATAAACGATCGCTTTAACTGTTAGAATAATTTCGGTGTGGTATTGACATGCAGTAATAGCTACAATCCCTGCATGTAGAAGTATTCGTTAAGCTGGGTAGTGACTAGCTACAAACGATACTCCCAAATCTTGAGACTAAAACCGAAAGAGTATTGATCCGCCGGTTGCTCATATCCCCGGTTAGCTGAACATTTCACAGGACATAGAGAGTCTCGTACACCGTCGAGTATATCGCCGAAATCGAAACACACACCGCTTTAGTTCCACCTAAGTACAATTCAGACCACCAGTGGGTGATTTGTGACCACCAGTACCTATCAACCGATGAAAGGATACGGATCGTCGAAGCGTGCCGGAGAATTATATAGAATATTGAATTTTAATTTATTTTTGTCGTTGCATTGGGCAGAAGGCAGTATAGTATTATTTTTTTCTCTACACAGAAATTATACAAATCCATAATGATATGCGATTTATGGCCGTCAAGCAATAGTAAAACAGGAAATTTAATGTTGTTTTCTTGAAGCCAAGGGAAGAAAATATTCGCAATAAATTCGTAGAATGTTGCACTCGTCATCCATCCACTATCTGATCGGCCAATACCCCACTCCTCAGGTATAGTTTGTGCAATATCTCTTGGAATACGCTTGTACGGGTACACAATCATAGGTGGAACAGATTCTCCTGAGGCAGAAAATGTACAGAGAACTGTTATGCATTCTTTTTCTGGGCCACTAGCAATTTCATAAAAATTCCTGTAATTTTTGGGACCCAGAAGCTTTCCAGTTTTGGAAAAAGTCTGCAAACCGGTTTCATCCCCATTAAAAATTCTATCAGGCTCAGAAAGGATGTCTTCAACGCCTTCTCCAATTAAATATTCTTTCATCTCCTGAAACCATTTTCGAATATTTTCCTCTGTTACAGATGCTCTCGCCTTGGATATTAATTCTGTATTCTTTGTGGTTATTTTTGGATGTCTTTATAAAAAAGATGTAACCATTTCCTACCCGGTCTATCATCCACAAATTTATTGGTCCTATCAACAGCTTTGAGGACACGTTGCACAAGTCCTTCGCCACATCGGGATGCATGAGAAATCCTAATAGAGCTTTGGATAGAATCCAAGTTTCTAGAGTAGTTTCTTCTTCGGAGTTCAAAATGGTGGGAGGTCCCATTTTTCGAATCATGTGAACTTTTCCAGTGATTTTGTTGAAAAGTGTACTTTTCGGAATCCCATATTGTCTGCTGGCCGCTTTGATATTGATTTCCTTTTTTCTTATTGCTTCCACGGCCTTCTGGAGACAGTCATCGGAATATAGGAATCTTACACATACTTTTTCTGATGTTCTGGCTTGGACTTTCCACCTTCCATATTTCTGTCAAATGATTGAGAAATATATGTAATCAGAAAAAACAGAGAAAAAATAAATTGTTCATTCACTGGAGCACCATTGATCTATGTTATGATTCAATGAATGAAGAAAGTCGTTCATTTACTGGATAGCAAGCTTAGTAGACATTTCCTGACGGAACCCGTGAAACAGCCTTTCTAATTAAAATTTACATTAGGAAAGCAGAAAAAAAACAAATGGAAAATTATAATGAATAACACAAGAAGTTTTCCTATATGCGAACTGTTCTTAACATGTCACACGCATTTCTGCTCAGCTTTTCAATGCCTTCTTGCTTTGGACGTCTGTTTCAATTACCATTTTCTTTTTAGATTATATCATTGTTTACAAAGCTCTGGCACACAATATTTCTCATTTTTGGTGAATACAATCAAATGTTCTGGATTATATAAAAACTTGCTAAACATATTATAGTTTCCGTTATAGCTTTAACTTTAACCTCTGTAATTGAACAATGTCGATAATTCTTATTTTTTGATATTTGCATACCTTTGCAAGTTTTGATGTTTATGTATGAAGATAAGAATACAGATTTAATTCAATGAGAAATTTTTGCTTATCAAATAAAGTTTTAGAACGCGTGTTTAATTTGTAACGATATTATCAGTGAACCCGTTTTAAAATAAACGGTTTTAAAGATTAAAACTAACTTTTCCGCATCTGTGGCCCTGAACAATATTATATAATAAAATTGTTACTTGTATACACTTCGGGGGATGTATCGTGCTAACAAACCGAAATTTCTCCAAAAATAACCAAAAATTTAGTATATCTAGTTTTATAGGACCCGCTGTACTCGCTCTAGTCACCTGAAAATCAATAGGGTACATCTGTGAGACACCTTGAACAATACTTATTCATAAAGTTGATCAATCGTATACTCTCTGGAGGCTGTATAGTGCTAACAAACTAAAAATTCTCCAAAAATGATAAAAATTTGTTACTGTAAGTACCATAGCACCCGTTGTACTGGGCTAAATATCAATAGTGTTCATCTTTGAGACGCGAATAATATCCAATCATAAAATTGGTCACTTGTATATACTCCGGAGGATGTATCGTGCTAACAAACTGAAACTTCTCCAAAAATGACAAAAATATCGTACTTAAAGTACTGTAGCACCGGTTATATTGGCTCTGGTGAGCTGAAAATCAATAGGGTTCATCAGTGAGATGCCCTGAATAATATTCAATCATAAAATTGGTGACTTGTTCAACTCCGGAGGCTGTATCGTGCTAACAAACTGAAATTTCTCGAAAAACGACAAAATGTCGTACTTCAAGTACCATAGCACCCGTTGTACTGGCTCTGGTGAGCTGAAAATCAATAGGGTTCATCTGTGAAATGTCCTTAACAATATTCCATCATAAAATTGGTGACTTATTGCACTCCGGAGGCTGTATCGTGCTAACAAGACTTGCAAGGAAAAGTGGCCGACGACAACGACGACATACACAGGATTTTTTTCTAAAAACCGTTTTTTCGTGTTGTTGTTGATGGATAACGTGAAAATAACTCAAAAAAAATTTCAAATTTCCATCTTTTTTTGGGATAAACCAATACTTTTCTCGCATATTAGATAGGTTGGCGGAAAAGTAATACACAACAATACTTGACATTTAATTCAGCAGTCACTTCAATTAGAGACAATTTTATTTCAATGTTAGTTATTTTGATTTTCTCATGCAACATTTTTGTAGATGGATGTACAATAATTAAATTGTTTTTGAAATTATATGATTTCAATTTTGCGCTTTCAACCCAGCTAAGATGAAGCCACAAAACAGCACTATAGTCCATTTTTATGTAAGAGAGAGTAATAAAACCTTATTTCTGTATTAGCTCAGGTACATTTATGAATAGTTTTGCATTAGAAATAAGGTTTTATTACTCTCTCGTACATAAAAATGGACTAATAAACTATTATTTTAAATTAAACTTACTGTTTTTAGTTAACTCCACAGTATATTGAAAAATGTTAAAAACTCTAATAAATTGACAATTGTTTCGATATTATCTCAATATCACCTTCAGAATGACAGAAGTTACATTTCATTTGATGCCTACCTGATGTTTAATTATTTTTGGCTTAATATATGTTAATAGAAAAAAGAAGATATGATATTACAAATATTAAAGCTTAGATACTATTAGCCCTATGGGGTTATCCTGGATATCATTTTTCTCAATTAAGATCAGTATAACTGTGCAATGATATAGAAAACCAGGAAAACTATATCTGCTGATCTTTACAATTATCACTTAAGAAGACAGTTTAAAAGTGGAGAACTCCCTAGATTTATCTGTTTATTGACGCCTTCATATTATGGGTTCCTTAAGTGTCTTCTAATTTCCAATTCTTCAAGGAAATCCAGTTCTTGTTTTATATCACAAATGTGTAGTATTTCTAGTTCTGTGTTAGGTGTCAATGAATGATTGGTGTCAAGTAGGTGTTTGGCGTAGTGGGATTTATCTGGTTGTTTTAATCTGTATGCTCGTAAGTGTTCACTGTATCGGATTTCAAAATTCAAAAGGTCCGACCCAAATAGACAGCATTACATTCTGGACATTTAAGTTTGTATATACCAGATTTCTTTAATGGTGATATTTTTGTTTTACATTTAACAATTTCGTACTTATGTTACTTTCTGTTTTAACAGAAATCGTTGTATTTGTTGCTAAATATATTATCTTTGAAATATTATTAGAAATATTTCCTGCATATGTAATGGTTTTATAAGTTTTTATTTCTTTAGTTTGTTTAGGAAATATTAGTTGTAATGCCACTTTTTCCTCTTTATTACTAATTAGTTTATTTATCATATGTAATGGGTAACCGTTGGATGTTGCTATCTGTTTAATTGTGTTAATTTCTCTATCAAACTTACATTTGTTCATAGGAACTGAATATGCTCTATGTACCATTGAATGATATGCCGCTAGTTTATGGAACATGGGATGGTTGGAACTGTTTGGAATAGTCACATCAGTGTGTGTTGGTTTTCGGTGAATCGAATAATCAAGTACATTATTAACTCTTTGAATTTTTAAATCAAGAAAATTGATTGAACTATTTTCTTCAACTTCTAATGTAAATTTAATTTTTGGATGTAAATTATTAATGTGGTTGAAAAATATATCTAATTGTCGTTCACTACCCATAAAACAAGCTAATATGCCATCTACATATCTATTCCAAAATAAAACATTTTTTGAAATATTACTGTCAAAGATTTTTCTTTCTAAACTGTCCATAAAAATGTTTGCCAAAATTGGTGATGTAGGGTAAACCTTCATTTTGAATATATATCTTATTGTCAAAAGTGAAATAATTCTGATTAATACATACTCGTACATCAAATAAATTAAGTATATCTGATATTTTTGCTGGATTAATATTTTTATCTTCTAGTAACTTTCTTACAAGTATTAGACATTCTTTAGGAGGAATTTTAGTGAACATATTAGTAACATCAAATGAAATAAGCTTAGAGCTATCTTGCAAGTTGAATGCTTTTAATTTTTTGATCAGTTCCATTGAATTTATAATTGAATATTTAGATGTATATCCGTAACTATTAAGTATATGGTTAAGTTGCCAATATATTATTAGGAGTATTAATATAAGAAACTACAGGTCTAATTGGTTTCGTTATTTTATGTAATTTAACGGTTCCATATAATTGTGGAGAATGAGGATTCTTATTTATGATGGACCTCTTTTCGTAATCACTGAAAAGATAATTTCAATTATTAACAATATATCTAACATTATTAGAAAACTTTTTTGTTGGGTCTGCTCTAAGAAGTTTTACTAATAAACGCCGGTAGCGAAAGGAAAGATTTTGATTGAAAATCCTATGACAATAAAGAGCTTTCACAGCCGTGCCTTTCATAAGCTGATATTACCAGTATATAAAATATTGATACAGATTCAAGTATATGTATTGAAGAATCCAATTGATGGTTTCATCTTTTCTTAGATATTATGAAGCAAATTTTCCCTGAATGTTTTTGTTCGTATCGTTCCCTCACGTCTGAAATTTAACCTTGGCTCCTTTTTTGCGAGTTTATTTGCTGATTCATTTTCGTTCATACCGTCAGGTTCCGTATGTATATTTAAAATTATTTTTCTACCTCGTTCAACTTTTGTAGATAATTCCAGACTATCATGAAGCTTATTACGTTGTTACTTGAGTTTTAAACACGATAATAATATTTTTACTTATTGCACGCTTAATGCCTGGACTCTGGATTAGACTCCCAACCCAAGGAGGAAATATTTTCTAATTAGAAATTGTTTCAAAGAGCTATAGACTAAGAGCCGGGCGGGAAAAATTGACCACTTACGTTCGGCACCATGAGTGCCCATCAACTAAGTACTACCGCCTAAAGAAAAACGTTTGAGCACTATGCCGTCTATTTTGCATGGCACATGGGTTATCTGCGAAAAGTCAAACTTGGTATTTTTGTACCTGGTAAATTAATTAAATCTGAATGTACGGCATTTCGAACCAAGCTAGATATTGGAAAACTAAGACACAAAAACCTTGTGCCGTACAAAAATTACGGTGCTGGAAAGTATAAATAATTTCCATTTTCCGCAAATTTTCTTCGAAGAAAAAATTATAGAAAACTGTACGGCATTTCGGGTTTAAGTAAATAAATTTATTCAAAAGAAATATTATGCTATGCCATATCATTTCTCTGGCACTAAGTGCTTTTACCCTGACGCCCATGCTGTCATTTCAACCCCTTTGAAAAAGATCATTAGAGGCACCTTAAAATTAAAAGAATTAGAAAGCACAATATAAAAATAAACGTTAAATAATAGTGCCGTACATTTTTTATGGCACATGAGCTCATTGCAGGGAAATGAATTTTGAAAATGGGATATTGTTTTTAATAAAAATTTCCTGTACGGCATTTGTGCCTGTTGTGTATTGAATAACAATAATAATAGATTCCAGTTATATTTTATGTTATATTTTATTCTTGAACAAACTTATAATATACATGAACATTAAGTAATCTCATTAACAAGTATATATTTCCGCTGACAGCTGACAAGGGGCGTTTTCACTAACGGTGCGTTTGCTATGTATCTCCGTAACAGTGCCTTAATCGAATTTATTAAAAATTAGGTATTAAAAAAATGTTGCCGTATAAATATAATGGCACTCAGTGGAAAAGAGTCCCTACAGTTTGAAAAAAAATGATTGCACATCACAATTTTTTTCCGTAAAGTAATTTCTTTTTTTTTGTAAAAATGTATTTTTTATTTAGCTGTATATATTTAAAATCCAATGAATAAAATTGTTTTATGTAAGATGAGGTAAAATTGTAAAATTAATTATAACTTTTAACATAATTTTCTTCGAACAATAATTTATTTAAAAAAAAGTAGTTCAAATAGAATTTGAAGGTACAACTGATGCTTAAAATTGAATTTGCCTCAAATATTAAATAATGATCAAGATATGAAAGATATCCTCACAGATATCCAAGATTTCGTTTGCAAGATGTATAATGTGAGGTCTGTAAGAAGTGTCAATGAAGCAAGATCTGTCATATTTAACAAAGCTTATAAACCGAAAAGTATCAAAGAAAATTTAAAGAAAGTATGTGCAAAATTAGATTGCTCGAATTTTCCTTCATCGTACGAAGAATTGGTCCAACATACTAGAAGAACAATTTATATTGCGCAAATTTGGGGTAATGCACATAAGAAGACCTCAAGCACAATACGTCCAATCGATTATGGATCGAATTTGGAAAATAATAAATATGTATTCCATTGGTTTGATGGGGATGAGGTGCCAAGAAATATCAGCCTTATTATTGAAAATAAAACAGCAGATGGAATGGATACTGATAAGGGTAAACATTACATATTTGTCAGTTAACTATAAGTTAATTTAAATTTATAATAACATTAATTGATTTCATTATTTTAGATACTGGTGATGATGACCTTGATAATGATAAAATTCTGAAACAGATTCCGAAAGCGAACTCGAAATTGGAGATGATGAAGACGATTTTGATTGATTATATTAATATGTATTTTCATTTATTACATTATATTTATTTTTTGTATTTTATGTAACAGAATAAAAACCAACATAAAAGTTTCAATAATATTTTTTTATAATTTTCTAAAAATAAAAATAATTTTGAAAAGAAAACTGTGTGTAACATAAGTATATACAAAGATTCATTTAATTCAGTTTTTTTTATTTTGTCAAGTTATTATAGTTTTATAACGCTATATTAAAAGATTAAGTATTCATATTCAAACAATTTTTTTTTAATTTACAAAAAGTGGTAAGAACACCCTAATCTTCCAATTATTCACTCAAATTAAACGTATAAAGTCTCGTTTTTCCATATTCATTGAACTCTAATAATTTTATGACTGCATTAAAATCTTAAATATATGGATTTCAAAGACTGTAATTTGTAAAATGAAAATTTTTAAATTTCGAGTTAGATTAAAAATGTCACGGTATACCCTCTAATGAAGAAGCTTTTTGCCAATTCATTGGCAGCGTTTTTTTATGTTCCACCAAAATGTAACGACATTATTGTTTTTTACTATAACATATTTTATATGATATATTTCTTTATAAACTGCAATGATTGCCGTACATGAAATTTTAGTTTCTTACTATCAGTAATACTTATATTTCAAATTATAAAAATGAATTTATACCGTATTCGATGAATGTTCCATCAGAAATATACGGCGATATAATTTTTTATCACTATCAAATTCTCTTAATATTATGTGCTAAATGCCGTACTGGAAAATTTAATTTTATAATATAGTGAAAATTCCTCGTAAAACCCAACTAACATTGGAAAAGTCTGACATTAAAAATGAACGGCAAGCATCAATTTATTTATATTAACCTTTAAACAATTTATAACTGCAATAAAATTGAATATAGACTATTACTGGGGTTGCTGTAAATGCATTTTCAAAATTGGAAAAATTATAAAAAATTTCTTTTATTTATATTCAATTATTATTTTCTGGTGTCAATAAATTTGTACGGCACTTTTGAATAAAGAATAGAATATGGAATAACTTGCTTCCAAAATTTTTGCCGTTCAGGAAAAAATGATTTTTACCCCAACACAAAGGACTCCAACTTCAGGTTATACATTTTTTTTGCCAAATATTTTATACGGCACTCATGAATTTTTTTTATTTTAGATCATAAGTAAACCATTGAACTTTGTGTCGTAATTCCTCTAATGATTTTTTTCGAAGGGGTTGAAATAACAGCATGGGCGTCAAGGTAAAAGCAGAGAAATGATACGGCATAGTATAATATTTCTTTTGAATAAATTCATTTACTTAAACCCGAAATTCCGTACAGTTTTCTATAACTTTTTCTTCGATGAAAATTTGCGGAAAATGGAAATTATTTATTCTTTCCAGCACCGTAATTTTTGTACGGCACAAGGTTTTTGTGTCGTAGTTTTCCAATATCTAGCTTGGTTCGACATGCCGTACATTCAGATTTAATTAATTTACCAGGTACAAAAATACCAAGTTTGACTTTTCGCAGATAACCCATGTGCCACGCAAAATAGACGGCATAGTGCTCAAACGTTTTTCTTTAGGAGGTAGTACTTAGTTGATGGGCACTCATGGTGCCGAACGTAAGTAGTAAATTTTTCCCGTCCGGCTCTTACTCTACTAGATGTGTGAATCTCTCTCTACCATTCACTGTTAGGTCCTAATTAACAGTGCCGTTCCTGTAACAGCGCCGGGAAAATACTAGCAAACGCTGCACATAACACATGAGGCTAGTATTGAAACATACTTTCAATTATTAATTAAATATGTATCAGCCTAAAACATATATGTATTCTTCAATAAAAAAATTATTCCTTACTTCTTTACCCATAGCAGTATTTGTATACTCACCTGAAAAAAAAGAAAAGCGAATTAAAAAACATATTTTTTAAGTAACAAATAAAATAAATTGTGATATATAGATACATTTTGTGTTTTGTGTAACTTAGAATCGAATAACTTATCCAAAAAGCACATTGCTGTCTAAGTCAATCACGAACTACATTAAAATGATAAGAATGGGAGATTTAGAGACAACATTCCTCGATATCAGCTCTATTTAAGTTCTTTGGTGATAAAAATGTTTTTAATGCAATGTAATTGATAAGAGAATTGCTAAATTGAAAGAAGATAGCACTGCATTAACGAAGAATTTATATGACTATATATTTATATAATTACCAAGTATATACTACTAGTATCAGCGTGTTGTGAAAATGTACCAGAAATGAGTGTACCTTTTGGTATGGCTTTTCATTTTCCAATCCAATTTAAATTATAACTACTTTTAATATATTGAACTTTTCTGTCCTGACGTTTGAAAATATAAATTCTATATAGTATGATTTTTATGTTATAGTAAAGGCCCTTAAATACTATAAATACAAACGCAATTAATATCTGTGATCACCTAAAAAGTTACATTCGGAAAAAACAGATCCAGATTCACGATTTTCTCTAAAATTAACATAAGGTGTCCAGCCAATTATTGCTTGAATGTACTTCTCACGTTCAAGAATAAAAAGATCGAAGCTCTTTTAGTCGTTCTGTAAATAGAAATATAAAAATAAAAATCGGAAGAATTTATGGATATTCTGCAGGTTGACGGCGTCAAATCACAGTAAAATTAACTACTTCTTCCTGTATGGTCACGGCGGAGGCGCTACCCATAACGTCACTTCCTTTTCCGGTCACAACGTGCTACTCTTAGCAGATAGGAAACCCTTTCACTCTCTACGTATCTACACCTGTACATATAATCTTTATCACAAAAGAGGGCGTTAATACGGTCCAGAACACTATAATTAGTCCCTATTTATAAATTGGAAATACCCAATTCTTACAATCTCTAGTCTTTTGAATTAGAAAACAAATAAAGTATGGAGAACCTAGTTATATCTTAAATACAATTCAATTAATAAATTAAGGTAGATAAGTGGAAAATATTATAATACAAAAAAATAATTTTAAAAAGATTCCTAACTTTTTTAAATGAAACTAACTAAATTCTAAGAAATTTGACAATTGTTTCGATATTGCTATCTTCGTCAGAATGACCGAAGTTACATTTAATGCGATGCCTATCTGATGTTTAATAACTACTATTTTTGGCTAGACCTTCCCACTTCCCCCCTATTGATCGAAAATCCCAAAAACATTTTGATTCCGATTTCGATGAAAAGTTGCATAGGAGGGGTGGGGGGTTGATACGAGGATTCCAATTAAATTTGTTAGTTGTTCGTAAAAAAATTATTTCTGGTGGAAAATTGAGAAAAATTTATGAAAATGGAATTTTCCGGAATCCTGTACATTAGATTGTGCTCATCTACCAACTTAACCTCAGTTTTTACGTTCTGAACCTTCATACAGAAAAAAATGTAAGAAATGGTTTAGAATAAGGGGCTCCTTAGACAACTACATAAAAGTAGTACATTTTGAACTCAGGTTCCAACTACATCCAGTAGAATTTGACTGTTTAGATGACAAAATTAGAGAAAGTGTCAGCGCGATGAAGCACAAGAAATTTAAGAAACAAGAACAAAAGCTACAGAAACTTGAACACACACAACATAGAGTTCAATACTATAAACATCATGAAACTGTAAGTAATTACATACCAACACACTTTGCACCACGATTTGAAAACCTTTCAGACACTCATTTTACAGATAGTGAAATAGAATTATTAAATAAAGGTTTAAAGTACAGCATATCACCAAAATTTACGAATAATATTAAACAGATAATGGCTACAGAGTCAGAAATAGCTTTAAAATCTAATTCAAATAATTTTCTTTGCGAGAAACTGAAAATTGCCAATTTAATCAAAAATATTGAACCTTCAAAAGTTAAACGTCAAACAAAAAATGACATTACAGTTTTAAATTCAATAAAAAAGAAAGTAGAAGATAATAATAACAGTTACAAAATCTGACAAGGGGAAAGCTATTGTCATTTTGACAACTAATGATTATAATTCAAAGATGTATAACTTTATAGAATCTAGCGATGTAAAAAAGAGGTCCATCATAAATAAGAATGATTATTCTCCACAATTATATGGAACCATTAAATTACATAAAATAACGAAACCAATTAGACCTGTAGTTTCTTATGTTAATACTCCTAATAATATATTGGCAAAGAAACTTAACAATATATTTAATAGTTACGGATGTACATATAAATATTCAATTAGAAATTCAATGGAACTGATAAAAAAATTAAAAGCATTCAACTTGCAAGCTTATTTCATTTGATGTTACCAATATGTTCCCTAAAATTTCTCCTAAAGAATGTCTAATACTTGTAAGAAAGTTACTAGAAGATAAAAATATTAATCCAGGAATAATATCAGATATACTTAATTTATTTGATGTATGTATTGATCAGAATTATTTCAGTGTTTTTAAATGAAACTCACGGTCTCTAGTTAACTCCACAATATAATAAAAGTTATTGAAAATTCTAAAAAATTGACAATTGTTTCGATAAATCAATATCATCGTCAGAATGACAGAAGTTACATTTCATTTTATGCCTACCTGATGTTTAGTAGTTATTTTTGGCTAGACCAAGAAGTAACCTAACTTGTGATTGGCTTAATATATGTTTATAGAAAAAAGAAGAAGATGTGATATTACAAATATTGAAGCTTAGATATTATTAGCCCTATGGTGATATCACGGTATGGCTACTTACTAATTTATTTAAACACTAACTATATATATATATATATATATATATATACATATATATATATATATATATATATATATATATATATATATATATATATATATATAATTATTTGATTTTCTTTAACCTTTATATATAAATTTTTTTTCCATTTTTCGTGGGCATCAGGTTAATAGTAAACACAGTATCAGTTTATGTTTTAATTTGACGTTTCGCTCCCTCAATTTGGAGCATTTTCAAAAACTTCACATATCGATGTTTTACAATGAAATGAACAAGTTTAAACGATTAAAATTGAATGTAGACATACAGGTGATAAAAACTGGTAGTTAATAAAATAATTTCATAAACAAATAAAATCGAAAGTACATGCTTCAGAAACAATTCATTTACAGTATACAAGGGACAGTTAAATAGTTGATGTTATTATTATAATAAATTATAATATATCTGGCTTAGATTTTTGATATCTTGTTTATCGTTTACTACATTGTTCTCTTTTTTTATATGTATCATTTCTTTTATTGTTAGTTTTTTGTAATTAGAGTCTTGGTTTATTATTTTAGTATTATTAAAGTCGAATTTATGTTTTTCATTTTTCTCATGTTTATGAAGTGCAGTGGAGGCGTTTTTTGTATATTTATGGCCATTGAGTCTATTTTCAAGGTGTTGGGTTGTCATACCTATATATTTTTTAGGACAGTCTAAACATGGTATTGAGTATATGACGTTAGATTTTTTTGACGTATTTATTTGACTTTTTAATTTTGAGAACAATGGTGATAGAGTGTTTTGCGCCCTATGACAAACTTTTATGTTGTGTTTAGATAATATATAATTTAGTCTTTCCGATAGTTGATTTGTATATGGCATTGCGATGTATGTATGAGGGGGTAGTGTATTGGTTTGTGTTGAATGGGATTGATTATTGTAATATTTATGTGTACGTTGTTTAATAATTCTGTCAATATGTTTGGATGGATAGTGATTGTTTTGTAATATAGTTTTGGTTTGATATAGAATCTCTGGACGATATTCAGGTGATGTAAGTGTGATTGCTCTATCTACTAATCCTATGATTACGCTGTTTTTTTGGGAATTAGGATGGTGGGAGTGGTAATTCAAGTAGCGACCGGATGATGTTTCTTTAAAAAAATGTTTTGTTGTAATTTTATTATCTCTGGTCTTAATAAGTGTCATGTCCAGAAAATTTATGGTATTGTTTTGTTCTGTTTCTATTGTGAATTGAAGCTTAGGATTAAAACCATTGAAAGCAGCTAATATATGATTTATTTCATCGGATGGAACGGCAGCTAAGCAATCATCAACGTATCTTTTAAAAAATAATATATTGCAATTTATTTGTTTATGAAATTATTTTATTAACTACCAGTTTTTATCACCTGTATGTCTACATTCAATTTTAATCGTTTAAACTTGTTCATTTTATTGTAAAACATCGATATGTGAAGTTTTTGAAAATGCTCCAAATTGAGGGAGCGAAACGTCAAATTAAAACATAAACTGATACTGTGTTTACTATTAACCTGATGCCCACGAAAAATGGAAAAAAAATTTATATATAAAGGTTAAAGAAAATCAAATAATTTATAATTTGCAAGGGCTTAATTGCAAAAACTATCCATCATGTCATTTTACGAAGATATTCAGCAACAATATGGCAGAACAGTTGTAGCAGCAATGAAAACAATAGCGAAATCATATCGGAAGCTCGCTTGCCAACGAAATCGGAGGATATTCTTGTTGCGATGCAAGGACAACAACATTCAACCGAAGTTTTTAAATTTTAACGTGTCTCACATAAATGTAACAGGTACGTGCCTCAGAAACAAATTCAACAATATTATAAATAATACTAAATTAAAAATTATAAATTTAAGTATTTCTGATACAATACAAAACATAAAACTATTGAATTCGTTAATCACAAACGAAATTAATAAAATAACTAATATTATTCCTGAGAATATTCTTGAACGATTTTTGAATTTGGAGAGAGATAAATATGAAAAACAATTTAATAAAATTAAAGAAAAAAATAAAAACAAACTTAATAAGTTAATTGCACAAACCACACGCAATGATTTTGAAATTAACACAACAAAATGGATTGAAAATCTATCAAATACAGATATACCCGCCGACATAGCAGATGTGTTAGCATTAGGTAAAAATTTTGCGATTCCTTACAACACCGAAAATGAGCTACCTTGCACAGAATATATTGCATGCATTGAAACCGCGATTACAAATCAACCTGAACACACACAAAATATTATCAGAGCCGAAGCTGTTAATGCTATCACTAACCACAAAACTAAACTCCGTCATTACAAAGGTAAAACCAACAATAAAATACAGAAAGATTTACAAAAAAAAATAAAAAAAACCAAACATTTTATTAAAAATAACCCTCAAATCACGGTACTACAACCTGACAAAAGTAATAAAACTGTCATAATGAACACTACAGATTATGACACAAAAATAAATGAAATATTAAATAATACAAATGTATATAAAAAAATAAAATCTGATCAAACAAAGTCGTTTCAAGAAAAAAATAATAAATTTGTTAAAAAACTTTTGGATAATCATTCAAATGGTGCAACAGAAGCTAAGCAATTACAAACACATAACGCCATACCACCAAGAATTTACGGTTTACCTAAATTACATAAACCTAACATACCGTTACGGCCAATAGTTTCTTACGTGCAATCCCCCTTTTACAAACTGTCTAAATATTTGTCAAACTGTCTCACACAAATAATCAACAAGAATGAATTCTACGTAAAAGATTCGTTTACACTTAAACATTTTTTAGACACTGTTGAAATACCAAACAATTATAGCATTATTTCTCTAGACGTAGTCTCAATGTATACCAACATTCCTAACGAATTAATAACCCATATATTAAAACATAAATGGAGATTATTAAAAGAACACACAACTCTCACATATGAAGAATTCATAGAAGGAATAATGCTAATCCAAAACAATAATTTTTTTCAATATAAAAAAGATTTTTTTATACAACTCAACGGGTGCACTATGGGTTCACCAATTTCATCAACCCTCGCACAAATTGTAATGGAATATCTAGAAGAAAATGTCCTAAACCAAATAAATTGCAATATATTATTTTTTAAAAGATACGTTGATGATTGCTTAGCTGCCGTTCCATCCGATGAAATAAATCATATATTAGCTGCTTTCAATGGTTTTAATCCTAAGCTTCAATTCACAATAGAAACAGAACAAAACAATACCATAAATTTTCTGGACATGACACTTATTAAGACCAGAGATAATAAAATTACAACAAAACATTTTTTTAAAGAAACATCATCCGGTCGCTACTTGAATTACCACTCCCACCATCCTAATTCCCAAAAAAACAGCGTAATCATAGGATTAGTAGATAGAGCAATCACACTTACATCACCTGAATATCGTCCAGAGATTCTATATCAAACCAAAACTATATTACAAAACAATCACTATCCATCCAAACATATTGACAGAATTATTAAACAACGTACACATAAATATTACAATAATCAATCCCATTCAACACAAACCAATACACTACCCCCTCATACATACATCGCAATGCCATATACAAATCAACTATCGGAAAGACTAAATTATATATTATCTAAACACAACATAAAAGTTTGTCATAGGGCGCAAAACACTCTATCACCATTGTTCTCAAAATTAAAAAGTCAAATAAATACGTCAAAAAAATCTAACGTCATATACTCAATACCATGTTTAGACTGTCCTAAAAAATATATAGGTATGACAACCCAACACCTTGAAAATAGACTCAATGGCCATAAATATACAAAAAACGCCTCCACTGCACTTCATAAACATGAGAAAAATGAAAAACATAAATTCGACTTTAATAATACTAAAATAATAAACCAAGACTCTAATTACAAAAAACTAACAATAAAAGAAATGATACATATAAAAAAAGAGAACAATGTAGTAAACGATAAACAAGATATCAAAAATCTAAGCCAGATATATTATAATTTATTATAATAATAACATCAACTATTTAACTGTCCCTTGTATACTGTAAATGAATTGTTTCTGAAGCATGTACTTTCGATTTTATTTGTTTATGAAATTATTTTATTAACTACCAGTTTTTATCACCTGTATGTCTACATTCAATTTTAATCGTTTAAACTTGTTCATTTTATTGTAAAACATCGATATGTGAAGTTTTTGAAAATGCTCCAAATTGAGGGAGCGAAACGTCAAATTAAAACATAAACTGATACTGTGTTTACTATTAACCTGATGCCCACGAAAAATGGAAAAAAAATTTATATATATATATATATATATATATATATATATATATATATATATATTCAACTATTCACTTAAATTTTAATTTATATGCACACAAATTTAATTATTAATTTATATCAACACTTTTATATTCACTTATTTACCGTTTATTTGTCAAGATCACTTTATCAACTCCCTGGTCCGCTGATCGGTCCTTTTTATATACTAGTGTCTTTTTTTACTAGAGAATTCTGGACTGCGGCTTACACAAAACAAATGCCTTTCGCGATATTTCTCGATTGCCGGCTCAATCCTTAAAAGACCTTCCGAGAACATGTCTATAAAAACTGTCACTATAAATCCTAATAGACCTCAGAATTCGGCGCGCTCGCCATTTTTTAACTCCGTTAACATAAGGTTACAGGACCGTACTTAGTATCTGCTTCAGTGTGCGAGTTCGTAACAGTATTTTAAAGTCAAACTGTCAATATGCGACGTCTTAAGAGGTGAACCCATTAAACCTAATACACAAAGTATATAAATGTTTGGGTAGGTAAGTTCAATGGAACTGGTTAATTTTCATGCCACTATAGGCAAATCAAAAGCTTATTTCCTCAGGGCAAATTGCTTGATTAAGAAAGTTACAAAAATGTCCTGAGAGTTTGTATTGATACTGCAGTGTGATAGGTATTCTTAATCCCTTTTTGTCAAGTTCTTCTCATGGGATAGAACTCTTTCTATCACGTCTTCAGATGAAGTCAGAGCATATAGCTCGTGTAATAGTTATTTCGGATTTAAAGAATGTTCGTGCATATATATCTATGAAATTTATCAAATAGTACACCTTAAGGTAAAGTTCTTCTTAGTAAGGTCGAAGTTAATTACATCTCTAAATAGAGTTCATATTTGGCCTTCAAGAAAGCATTACCGTTAATCGAGTGTTTCTTCGAGTTGTAGATCACTGGGCAATAATGATAAAACACGGCATTAAATCAATATCACTTCAATTAAAAGTACATAAAAGCAGACGCCGATGTTCCGCATATACCTGTTATTACTTCAGAAGTTATACAACAACACGATATTTATTAATTGATAATTGAAAAACAATTTAATAAGAAGGATGTGTTGAGGTTTAAATCAATTATAACAGGCTTTCTAGTTCGACTGCAATTATGTTGATCACTTAGCCGTTAGGTACTTATTTATAGTTGGTTGAATTATTGTCATTAAAATGTATATGGTAGGCTACAAGAAGATATTCCATAACATAAAAATTCTTAGTTTATCTTACTTAAAAATTACGATTATATATTAGTTCATTGAATTAGTATGAAGGTAAGAAGAGTTTTAAGCAGTGAGATCGACAGATGAAGTAGATTCTGAGAGAAGCAGTCTATTTTTCGGTCATCTAGACATCTCTGGGTATTTCCCAAATATTATAAAACCATAAAACATCTTATTACGCACTTGACGAATTTATTGTTGTTAATAGGACGTAGACTATGTTGGAAATTTCATCTCAGGGATGAGGTTTTTGTTAAAGAAAATACTTTTCATAAAAGTAAGGATCAATGTTTATTTACTATAGATGTCTCATATTTATCAATTTATCTTGTCTATGGTTAACGAAAAAGAATAGGAATACCCATAGAATTATTCTACGTCGAGTACCGCTATATTCTGTGTTAGAATTTTGATTAATATAACCTAGTCGACCTGAAGTTCGTCAAGAATCTTACAATAATACTTATCATCACCCATATAGGAAAATGAAGGATATTGAACTTAAATTACATGTTATCTAAATTTGTTAGTATTAACTCTTGGTAAAGGTAAATATATGTAGAATTATTCATGTAAATTTTCAACCTTACTTCTAATAGACTATTAAGTATCAATTTGTTTTAGATATTTATTAATCTAAATATGGGAGAAATTCATATATACACAACAATGGAACGATATACGTCCTAAAGCATAGTAACTCTAGTATCAATCAAAATGTGTTCAGGAAATTATATATATCCTATATATGACTAAATCTAAACTCTAGGGTTTATTCAACCGAGTAAAGGGACTCTAGTTATATGTGGAACGAGCTTACTTGAATGTCTGTTTATATCCATATGGGCTGTAAACTTCCCTCGTGAAGAAACTACAACTAGTATCTATTTCTATTGGTGCATTGCAACATCCAGGTAAATCAAAATTAGATAATTCTTCAATTCCTAGGATACTACTTTGATCCTCATAAATCTTTCTTATAAGTATCACCCTCTACACGATGCATAGATGGTAGTCTAACGGAAAGTGATTATCTAATAATATCGGAAATATGCAAGGAGAGAAATAATCGTGAAAGAAAAGAAGATGGTAAGAAAGGAAAAGACCGAAACAAGAAATATCAATGTAATCCTATCAAATAATTGTAAAAGAGCTCTAGTTAAATGATGAAATTGATATGAAGACTCACCTAATTGTTCTTGGGTGACGTCGTAGGTAAGTGATGATTAATACTCTAAATGAATGAATGTAATCCCTTGATTACTAAGCGAAAAAGCCAAAAACAACAGGAAAAGATACGAGTATGACATATGTCTCCTCTCCAAACTGAAAGGAAGAAGTCTTCATTCAATATACCACTTAGCCAGTATGACTTCATCCAGTAAATAACAATAATTTAAATAAATTATAGAAGAAGAAATTTATTTCAGATTTGACAGTACGGTCTAATTGGTATCAAAAAAATGTAATCATGGCAATTGCTGACAGGATTTGTTCGTAGGTTTGTTATTCAAATTTTGAGATGTCCTCCAAATATATACAATTTGTTAATTAAAATTGCCATGTTTCCTAATGTTTCAAGGTTAGTATTAATATTTTTGGTATGGAATTCAACGATTCCGGTTTTTGAACCGTAACAATCTATAAGCTAATCACGTTTATCCCTTCACAAAGGAGCACGTCATCACCTTCTTCAAAAGTGATCAGATTCCACAGAAAAGATATTCCTCTTATAACACACTACAACTTGATTCCGCTCTCATAGCAAACGTTGCTTGAGAGACCAAGCCAAGACCGTGCTTACTTGTGCAAACATCTTTATTTTACTTAACCTTATCGAAAGAATATAATTTATAGTTAGATACATTCATTCTACGCTTAATTTACTTTAATCACTAAACTTCGCTCACATCGCTTCGTTTGTCTATATACACCATAACATTTCCGGCGGGCGTAATTTCGGCCGGTAATCCCTTGGCCTACCTGCATAAATCAAAGGGTATCATTTATGACAGGGGTAATTTCGGCCGAGGGGTTGATGTTTACGATGAGATTAAAATATTGGTAATTACGCTTAATAGTTTCCTTTAAATGTATAAAATTCACAAATAACAAGTATAAAATTATTATAGCTAGTCAGTATTATAACTTATCTTTAAGCTACTAGTCGATAGAAAGCATAAAATATATTATTTGTATACGATGGCATCAGTTTCAGTAATTAAGAGTTCACGCGGTTGTGACTTACTAGTTGTAGAAAAGTTTCAGTTTTGTAAACAGGACGTATTAAAAAGTGGTGAAGTACGTTGGAGGTGTATAAAGAAAAATTTAAGATGTTTAGCCAAACTGTACACTGTTGGTGCGGAATACACAGTTACTAGAAGTGAATTAATCCACAACCACGAGTCCGATGAAACTACGTTGGAGAGAAAAATAGTGACGACTTCATGCAAGCGCAAAGCTGAGGAAGACATATCGGAGAAACCTTCAAAAATTATTAAAAGCGTTCTTTCAAATCATTTGCCAGAGAATTTGTCATCGATAGATGTCAGTCTCATAAGAAGAAATTTGTACAACAGCCGCCGTAAGCTCTTACCAGCCCTGCCTAAGGATATTCACGATGTACATTCTGTACTCGATAGTTATGGACCGAAAACCACAACAGGTGAAAATTTTTTGTTTATTAACAGCACAGCTGATAATATCATTGTTTTTTCTTGCCATACAAATATAATAAGTTTATGTAAAATGAAAGATTTTTACATGGATGGCACATTTTCTTATTGTACAAAATATTTTTATCAGTTATTTACCATCCATGGACTGGAAAATGGGCATTATGTTCCTCTTTTGTATTGTCTGTTGCCCAATAAGACCAGTGACACATATATGAGACTTTTTCTGTTGGTAAAATCTAAAATTTTTGAACTTTATAATATTGTTCTTGAACCGAAGGAGGTATTTGTGGATTTTGAAATCGCAATTCATAACGCATTAAAAGTTGTCTTTCCCAAAACCAAACTAAATGGTTGTAGATTCCACTTGCACCAGGCGTGGTATAGGAAAATACAATCATTAGGGTTAACCCAAATGTATAAAGATAAAAACTGCGAGGAAAGCAAATGGCTTACTCATACTTTTGGGCTAACTTATTTAGACCCCTCTGAAGTTGAAGATTGTTTCATATTTGATCTCATGTCATACAAACCGGACCATAAACTTATAGATAAATACGCAGACTATTTATTAGAAAACTACATAGCGCCAGAATCTCATTTTCCACCAAATATATGGGCATATGAAAACCCATCAATTAAAAGAACCACAAATGCCTGCGAATCATTCCATTCGCACTTTAATTCTAGTTTTTATTCAAGTCACCCTTCTATATTTATTTTTATAGAAAAATTAAAAGATTGTCAGATCGATGCATATTTAAAAATAAAAAATTTAAATATTCCAGCAAAAATTAAAGACAAACAAGTAAAAAACAAACTAAAATTTATCGAAAACATGGTAAATATGCTTCGATCTGACAATATTTCTAGAATTAATTTCGTTAAATCTGTATCACATCAAAACGTTTTTTAAAAATTTATAGTTTACCTAAGTTATAGAAATAAGTTGATGTAATAATTTTATTGAAATAAAGAAATATTTTAATATAAAGCATTCTGTTATTTTATTTGATTTGCGGCCGAAAATACCTATGAGATAAGGAAGCAACTTAAAACCTCCGGCCGAATTTACCTACCGGCTTTTAGTACCTGCCCTTTTTCCGGCCGAAATTACATCCGCCCAACATTTCTTCCAGTATTTATTTGTTAAGAGCACTTTCTACGAATATGTTGAAGTGGGGAAGGAGATACAGTATTGCAACAGACTTTCGATTAATGTGGAGAGACTAGTGGTAAATTTCTTGTTTTCTATTATTTGTTCCTATTGGTGCATTATTTGCACGTCTAGTACTGATGATTCTCATTGCTGTTGAAGAGAAGTTATTTCGATGATTATGACATTTTTTCTAAGATCCGACTAAAGTAGTTGTCAATTTCGACTACATTTGAAAACGTTTTTTTAATTGAAATTTGAATTTGAAAGAAAAAATGGGTTTGCGATATTAGTTAAATTATTTTTATAATTAATATTCAAATACCATACCCAAAGCATAACATAAATATATAAATAAATTTTGATTCGACCTAACAAATATTTGTTGGTAAGCTAATCATTCAAAAACATTTTGTACTTTTGGAGGAAATGCATCCTTTTATTAAGTATTGTCCCATATATTATGATAATATACTGTATACGTTCCTTTATTTATTATAAATGTTGTTAACCAAGCTGTAAATATCATTTTAAAAAACAACGTCAATAAAGAACGCCTCATAAATAATTGTTATTTACTATTTATACCAAGATCTAAGAACACTTCTATATCATTTCCTTGTTTTACATAGATGAAAGTTTTACGAACTGTTAAAAACTATAAAAATTTATATACTCCTATGAATTTTTTGTTAGTAGGAAAATGCCTGCTTATTAAAAGCATTCGAACAGTTTTATTACTTGAGAAAATGTGGATAGCTAATATAACGATTTTTTTTATTTGTAAGTTCGAGATTATCTCATCCTTCTTTTTTCACCTCATCTTGCATTAAGGATTGCATGGATTCAATACGTTTTCCTTTAGAAAATGGTAGTAAAAAAAGTGCGACTGCTTTAACGGGGCTAGAATAAAAATGTATCAACAATAAGAGAAAATTTGCGGAAGTAATAAAAAAATGTGCAAAGTAATGAAATATATAATTTGATATAATAGTGATGAAATATATTAACAAGCCAGAAATTGAGGTCAGTTAAGTTATCCCCCCCCCAATGACATTTTCCGAAAAAATATATTGTAGAGTGGTATCCACTTCTCTTGCACCACCAACAAAAACAAAATATTCCCTTCTCCCAAATATAAAAAATATGTTTCTTCCCCTAAGTCAAAAAAATTTAAAAATGTCAAAATTATGGCAAACCTTAGTGAAAAAGAGCCCCGAAAGTTATCTAGAGGTCATAAAGTGTCTGCTCATCGGTTGATTGAAAAAAAAATCCTTTTTTATGTTAAGTAAATATGTAATGAGATGAATTTTAGACACGTGCATTCTGTTTTCAAAGATTTACCATTAATTTATGCTTAACCCTTTCAGACCCGAATTTTTCGTTGTTGAAACAAAATTATTCTCAAGTGCAAGAGGACTCAAAAGCATGTTCTCAAGACAGTAAACACGTTTTTATTAAAAAAAGTTACCTGTTTTAGAATTTGATGGTGTGTCCATTGCGATGGACAACCGGACTAAATGATAATACATATTCATTACAAAAGCCGTTTATTACAAAATATAAAGCAAATCAAAATATTAGTTTACAATATATCAGTTGGAGTGAAACGTTTTGAAACAATTTTATCCTTCTATAAGGCACAAGTGAACATTACACTTTTCGCAGAATACGTGAGTTTTACCCTTACAGTTAGGTTTTTTACACCTTGTTGCTTATTTTTCCTTATCGTATTCCGGAAAATGTTCATAATTATCCGTTTGAACTTCTCTGAGAGGTCTTGGTTCCTTAATTTTTCTCTTAGTGACTACGAATCGTGGTGAGGAGGATCCACTCCTGGGACGACCAGATCCTTTAGTAACATTTACTGGCTTACCCATGAAAATAAGAGCCTCAGCAATCCTAAGTTTAGAATGCAAAAGGTCTAGAATTTTTTTCTTGGGGGTCCCTAATTGTCTACATTTTCTTGTATACTCAAACCAGCTATTTGTATAATGCAAAATCAAATGCATGGAATATCATCCGTAGCGTCCATTTTTTAGATTTAATAAAAATTCTGTGATACGATAATAATTGGTTCCGTTTATCGACTCCTCCCATACCCTTTTCATAAATTTTTATTACTTCGGGTCTATTTATTTTCACAAATGCTTTGTTTTTCTTGTCCCATCGCTGTACCTCATCTTCCTTTCCTTTTCCCATAAAATTAGACCCAATGAAAACCATTTTATTATCCTGCCACTTACATAATACCACCGTTCCTTCATCAATAACAACTTCTTCACTAAACCCTCTAGGTTTTTTCGCGAAAATCCTTATCAGGGGTGAAAGTGGGTTTGTGAAATCTGTCGATTCTTACAGTTCTAGCTGCATTAACATATTTTATTTTCAGCTCTTCAAATAGAGCGTAAGTAGAAAAATAATTATCATAGTAAAGATCGGATATCTGAAAGATCTGAAACACATTTGCTTAAGTATAATACAACTGAAGCATCTAAGCCAAATTTTGCTAACATATATTTTGGTATTTCAGTTGTAGAGCCTTGGTATATTATAAAATCATAGGCTATACCACTAGCACTACACAAAAGAAAATTTTTAATCCCCCAAGGTTAAGGCTTATTTTTAATATATTTTTTGATGTCTAGTCTTCCGGTAAATGGTACTATTTGTTCGTCCACACTTAAATATTTTTCTCTTTTCAGTTCTACATATTCTTCTAAGAGAGTCGAAGAAAGGTCTTACTTTGTACAATTTATCGGTTGAATCTGCAGGTCTTTCCAAATTATTAACAGAGTGTAAGTTTTTTCGTAATTCAAAAAACCTGTCTCTGCTCACAGTATTTGGAAAAATTTGTATGTTTAGAGCCCTATTCCAGTACATCTTAATTCTAGGAAGCCCATCATGATATGAAAACCAATAAAACTTGTCATTTCTGCTAAATTTGTAGGTTTAAAATTATTGTTGTTTTGTACGGCATATATGTTTGTTTTTTCTGCCATTTCTTGAAAAAAATCTCTTGGAAAATATTTTAAGAAATAATCAATAGGTACGCTTACATCTTCATGACTAGTGTTGATACTTTCTTGTATTTCTTTTGTGATGTTCCTTGATACAAAGTTTCGTTTTTTCCATGTTAGTTTCGATTTACCTTGTTTGTTCTTCTTCTTAGTGCTTCTCTGTTCTTCAATTTGGTCCTAAAATCAAAAAAATGTATTTAGTTTATTATTTATGCAATCAGAATAGGTATATTACATTTTGATCTTCAAGTAAAATTGCTTCTCTGTCTCCCCCTTCTCTTTCCATATCAAAATTTGTTATGAATTCTGTATCATCACCTTCATGATCACTTTCCATTTCCACATCTGAATCATTTTCAATCGTTATAAGAATATCTTCATATTCCTTTTCAAGTTCTTCATCATCAAGCATTTCTAATAATATTTGTTGATCCATTGGATCATTGACATTGAAACCTACAAACAGTAAGTTAGTCCGAAAGTCCACTACAATACATACAGCTTTCAGAACTATGGTAGAATTACTATGACATGTTTGAATATGCATTGTCAGATAATCAAATATTACTAAAATAATTTTTTTATTGGTTAAATTTGAAAAACGACGAAAAATGGTAATATTTACTTACGTGTTTTTCTTCTAGTAGAAGCCGCCATGCTTTCTCGCACAATTATTACTTTATCACTGACCAACCGGACTATTGTTAGTTTCAAACTAAATAATCGCGTCTATAGATGTGTTAGATGACAGTAATTGAGATATAAGCAACAAAAAATGCAACAGTGTAAAATTATTACTTGACTAATTTTATGTCCATTGTAATGGACGCCAGGTCTGAAAGGGTTAAAATGTAAAATTTATTTGCAGGTTTTTTCCAACAAGATATTTATAATTTTAAGTGAAATACTAGTATATTATTTCTTATTCTACCTATTTACTATAAAATTATTCATACAAATGGTAAGTTTCATTTCAACACCACCGTTCTGAGCAAACGTATGTACCTCATAAAACTAGTTGCCGCTAACAAACTAAACTTTTTCTCATTTCATGGTTGCATTAACGTCAGTGTGTAATAAATTTTGACAGAGAACAGGTCGGGTTATCTCGATGCCTTTCAGGGTTAATTTGGTGTAAAAATGTAAATTTTACATGCTCATTTCGACAACAATTAAGTATTAAGACGAGGTGACAACTTCATAAAAGGGTGCAATCGCGTTATCATTTTTAATTTATGTACCAGTGAGGATTTTATACTTTTTGACGTTTTAAGTAAAATAATGCAAGATTAAACATCAGGATAAAGTGAAGCGTTCTATACGGTATTTAATTTTTAAATTAAGATTGTGTTAATGATAAAGGCCGGTATACAATGCACAAATTTATGTTGTAAAGCTAATAACAGGACTGTTATCTTTCCGTCCAGTCTAATAAATTTATTTACAATTCATTGAATGATTCTTATACACAATAAATCAATTTTTAGGCGAAAAAACGATGAATATTTTGAATTCAGAGTATCCAAAATATCTGATTTAATTTTTTTTATAATTTTGTGTACACTAAGATTTTGTGCTTTTTTGTTTTTGAATTCACTTATTCCTCTTTATATATTTATTTAATGGCAAATATATCAGTATTTTGTATCAAATAGATTATTATCATTTGTCATTGTTACTATTAGGTATTCCTTCGGGGTTTACACCACAGTGTGTATAAGTAATATCTTAGGTTTCACAATAACAAAAAAACACAATAAAATGAAAAATTAGATTTTTTTTGATTCCTCAACTTATTTTAACGATTTATGCACCGCTTTCGATTATTTTTCTACTTATCTACTCACCCTGTTTCATTTACTTTTAAACAGTACTGTAGATGGCATTACAAAAATACATTTCAGTCTACTGAAGATATAAACTTATATTTGATCAACAACGGAATGCCCTACAATAATGGTGATATTAAACATGAAAATGGAGTGATATTTCAATGGATTCGTCACTACATATGGCTGATAACGTTTTACGTCAAAACCATTTTATGGGAACCAAAATTTGCTTCTTCTAAAAAATAACAAGGACTAAAATCAACAAATAATTAACTTCTCTCAACCGTCAATCATTAGACGTATATTTTGTAAAAATGTTACTACTAATAACAAAAGAAGGAATTAAAATACACATTAACGTTTAAATAAGAAGAAAAAATATAAATATCTATACAAATAATAATCAAAACTATCCTCACAAATCAGAGTCAAGCTGAAAAGCTATACTTAATTAGGTTTTTATTTTTATTTGACTAAATATCATAGAGGTCACAGCCGTCAACAAAGATTTTTTTTTGATATGGCAACAACGCGATCGGATGAGAATATTTTTTCATAAACATAAAAATAAGAAAGTTTCCCATATGATGCCGACTTAATTGGACACTGTATATAGATTAATACAGTTCCTTTATTTCAAATTTATAAAAAAAAGGACCATTATTTTTTTGTGCAATACTTTTGATATACACCGTATTGTATACAAAATCAATAATTTTTAAAGACTCAGTATATGTCAAATTTGACATCATTTAATTTCCGATGACATTTACATAGAATGTATTCAATGATGGATAAATCATGTTACAATTTAGAAGAAATATTCAAAATTTAAGAAAACAGAGGTCACTGCAGGTATATCTATAGTAATAATAAAAGAATTTCAAATCTCTTTGTGATTAGAAAACAAATTTAGATTTTTTTTTAAAAAAAAGAAAAGTTTGTAACCACAGTAGCATGTATTTCTTTATTTGAAAAAAATTAATGAGTTGAATTTGATATCCCGAAGAGACAACATCGTATTTGAGATTTGTCCAAACATTTTGTAAAAATAGTATAACAAATTAAATAGTATAATCAATAATCATAAAGCTTCAGTCGATATCCATTATAAATTCAGTGCGAGTGTGTTTTTTGGAAAATTTAATCGTATTTAAAAAAAAGTGAAAGTTCCAGAATTCTAAATTATATTTAGAATAGTACGAGTTTGTTCCTGTTCCATAGTATTGGTGAGTCCGTTCCAGTTTATTATTATTTCTCGAAAATGTCAGGCCTTTTAACAAGATTAAAACAGATGTATCAAGTTATAAGAAATATTAATTTGAATTCAAATGAAACGCTGAATACGTATTGAAAAACTGAACAATTCTAAGAATTTATTTAATAAAAATTTTGGACTGTGACCGTGGTACTTGACATTCAAGTCAAGTGACCACTCGAAATTTTGAACTTTTTTGAAAAATGTATTAACTTTGAAATTAGATATTAGGTGTTTTTAGTTTGTAGGTTGTTTTTAATTTTAATTTCTGTAGGAAAATACGATTTTGTTATTAGATACAAAAAAAGGGGAAAACTAAAATTTGAATTTTGCGATTTAATAATTGTATATAAATTTTGAATCTTAATTTATGTGGTATTCGTTTATAACATATTTTGAAACAGTTTGATAGAAATTAAATTTTATTTAACTCAATAAAAAAAATTTTTACTTGAAGTTCGTATTTAAGCACTTAATTCTTCTGAAAGTATTCTTATTTCTTCTTCCTTCTTGTTACAAAATGAGTAGCTAAATAATTAAAATTTGTGTTTCTTCATGGAATGTCATTCTTTTTCTTCGTTTATTTTCAATCACCTTATTTCTCTTTTTATTATAAATTCTAATAGATTTATCTTTTTTGTATAATTACGAATGTACTTTTCTCAGTTTAAAATTCTTTTCTCCGATATAATTTAATTTTCTAATATTTTTAATTTTATTTTCCTATTAGAATCATTAATTGTCATGTATCATTCAAATTTCTTTCTTCTCTTCTGTGTTATATAATTATAAAAATATACTTCTCAGTTTTTTTCTTTAATATTATTTAATTTTCTAATATTTTCAACTTTATTTTCATTAGGATCATCAATTGTCATTTATCATTCAAAATTCAAAAATTCTCAGTTTTTTTTTCTATTTGTCACAGCAACTAGCCCTAAACTTTATTAGTTTCATATTAGATAAACATTTTTTTTTAGTTTAGAGTTTAAATGAAAGACCTCGCACACTACACTTGATACCCTTTTTATAAATTTCCTTATCTAATGGTTTTTACAAATTAAAATTAACATTTTTATTATTAATTATAGGATTAACAATAATTATCACACTGAAATTTATTTCCTTTTATCCACCTTCATAATTCATTAAAATTTTAAAAGTTTTTTGTTGGAATTATCCTTTAAAAATTTATCAATTTCTATTTTAGTGCACGTACCTTGCGCGAAAAACATCTAAATGATGGTGAAAACCGCATCAAAATCCGTTGCATGGATTAGGAGGTGTCTATGAGACAGCTGCGGAAAGCAAAGTTTTTGTACTATGTAGAGATAGCAGTTAGAAAAACTATTAATGGAAATTAACTAAGTAGAATTCAGGATCGAACAAAGATAAATCTATATAGAATACAGAAAGACAAGCAAAAATATTCTGGGTTCGGATAATTATACCATATTATTTGTTACAGAACACTAGACGAATTTAAAATAAATAAAGAAATACTACAGTACAACCTAGTGCTTTTCAATTTTGTAAAGAGCCTTCTGTAATGGATCTAAATTGATCCGGTCATGGTAGGAGTAAACACTCCATAATTCTTGGATTCAGTCGACAAAGTTTGAAAATATTTGAATAATTTAGAAAAAAAATCTTCTCCACCCTTCCTCATTAAGGCGTGACCGAACTTAATTACAATGTCATATGACGAGAATTATCATAAATACTTGAACTGTCATATTACATTAAGAGTAATTTACAAACTGATAGATAATATAGTAGTTTTGGATAATTTTGAGGTTATGTGCAGAAGACAGTGGTTTCCTCTTTAGTTTCATCATTTAGTACTACTCAGTAATTTAAAAGTCCCGCGATTTTTCTTCTCCAAGAAGTTGGGAGATATATTCAATTGTTGTATTGACTTGCATTAAAACCTACAGGGCATATATGAGGCTATGAGTGGCAAAATGGACCAAGCCATTTACGAGTGAACGCCGAAAATTAGAATGAAAGATGTACTGTAAATTGAAAATCGCCTATACCGTTTATTTTTTGCTTTTCACAAATTGCAACTTGGTCTAAATAGAATAAAATTTCGTAGATTTAATAGAAGTAGAAAAAAATTTAAAAAATTGTTTTTTTTTTGTTTTTTGTTGTGGGTTAGTCCATTTTGCAATTGTTGTATTTTGTGGGATGGTTAACAATGTAATAAAACTAATATGACAAAAAACCAATTTATTTGAACAGAAAACTCAATGCAATACAAAAATTGTTCCTATATTAAAAAGTAAACAAACGGTACAAAACTCGATAAAAAATATTCATCTTAATTTTCTTCATTATCGGAATCTACACCTAAATCCCCTCCTCTTCCCTGTGCAGAAGATCGAAGACTTTGATAAAATTCATGAAAGACTGGAGGAATAAATTTTATTAGCAGGAGAAGATCTTTCTTTTTTAGATCGTTTATTACGTTTCCGTTTGGGTAAAGCATTTGCAGTTCTGTTACTCCTTCACTTGATTTTCTTTTACTTATATCAACAGTTTCAAACGGTACGTCATTCTGGTTGGAATATTTGAAATTAATTGAATAAGGAGCTTGCTTTTGGAATTGCAGCCACTGAATTTTTAGCCATTCAACTTTCATTTTAGATTGTGCAATTTTTCGGTTTGTGATGTTGTTTTCAAGCACCACTGTAGAAATGAAATTATTGCTCTTCATTTCAATTACTTTAAATGGATTCCTTTTTCTAGCGTTTCTAATAACTACGTACCAGTCACTTGGTACAAAAATATTGGGATGAAATTTTTTTTTCTTTTTCGATTATACCGAAATCTTGATCACACGGTAAATATGAATGTCCACTAACTAAAAATTTATGATCAATTTGTTCTACTACAAAATCCGGGGAGGCAACCATGTGGTTGCACAAAATCGATAGTTTGATATTACGGTTTTGTCCTCCGCATTGATCAGAATACATGATGATTCGCTTTGAAGTAACAAAATTTTTTATGTAATACATAAGGCATGACCCTATTTCCTGTGGGCCTCTAGAAGCTACTGATTCGTCCCATACAAACATGTATGAATCATTAGTAGCCATATCATGAACACCAAAGCAGTACGTCCACAGTTGTCTTTTGTAGTAACAAATGCCAGTAGTTAGAACCGGTGTAGGCAAAGTCTTCATCAAATCAAAGCAAATAACAGCAACTTCTCCTTGTTTTGCAAGCTCAGTGTCTTTCTTTAGACCTTCCCTAGCACTTTCGGCCTTCCTTTGATGAAGCTCCCGTTCAATTTCTAAACGATGCTTTAGGAGTTCATCAGCTGTTGACTTTATTTGCATATTATAAAGATCACATTTTTTACATGAGTCTGTGACTGGAGAGTGGAAAGTCAAATTAAATTCCGTGTTGAACACATTTCGAAAAATATAGAAAGAAACCGGATTATTTGAATCGTTTTTGTATAGCTCGTACATTTTACCAAGACTTAGATCTGGTGAAAGATATTTTCGATTACTGCTTTTTGGTCTACAATAATGAGATTCATAGCTTGGAAACCTCTCAATAAATTGCTTTACTTCATTCTTTCTTTCGATACTTGTTTTATTGGATGGTGGGTGTCTTCCACGCTTGTCACATGGTGCTGGAGAACCAGTTGATTTGTGTTTCAGCAATCTATCTAGTCTACCGGATGAAACTTGAAAAACAGATTGGAAAAAAATTTTGCACACTTTTTGTTCAATTCCATTTGAATCAGGTAAGTAATACATTCTAGTGTTGTTTCTTTTAGAAACCTGATTTTGTGTATAAGTGCGTAATTTATTCACTACTTTAATTAAACCAAATAAATAAGAAGTCTGCAAGTCACGGCTTTCTAAAGAATAATAATTTTTATGCAACTCTGCTTGACGTGCTGCTGGAATTCTGAGATGACACTTATTTGGACACATACATTCAAAATGTTTGAATACTTTTGCAGGAACAACTTTTCCTAATTGCGTTGTATACTGCTCTCCAGCACATCGTTTCTTCTTATTTAAATTTCGTTTCCAATTCTCCATATTGCGAATACGCTTCTTCGGTTTGAACTGTTGTTTTCCTGTATCGTCTTTTCCACCATCATCAATAGCACTGTTTCTTTCAACAGCCATTCTTGGGTCGTCTTCATCGGAAGGCACATATTCAGATCCTGAATCTTGATATGGTTCTAGATCCGACAAAACGTCTGAAAGAAAGAAGTATATCTTGAACAAAAATATCCTTAACTCGGTAATGACAATTTTTAATAAAATAAAAAATATAATAGTAGATTGTTATACAAGTAAAGAAAAGTGGTGGTTTACTATCGAGTGAAAACAGATTCATTTACGAGCGATCAGCAAGTAAATTAAGTTTTCACGAGATAGAAACCCACTTTTCTTACGAGTAAAACATGCTATTTTTTTGTATCCTTAATGGAAAACGTAGAAAATTGAAATAAAAATGTTAAAAATTTAATTTTTGTTATAACTATCATAGTTGTCTGTTATATACAAAGCATAGAAACCACATAAAACTTCCATGATAACAACACAAACAAACAGAAAAACGATTGTGTTGCTAACGAAAAGATGTTGCCAACGAGTAAAATGAGTTGGTCATTAGTAAAGTGTTGCTAACGATTAAAATAAAACATTTTTTTTTAATTCTACCTAATCAAATGGCTGTTTTCCATTAAAGATACAAAAAAGAACTTTATTCTTATGTTATTGTTTTTTTCTAACCTCTAAATTTGAACTAAACTTAAAGCAATGTTATTATCTTACGAAAATAGTACTTACCACTTACGTTATCCATATCGCTGCTTATAAACACTATAGTGTTTGTTACTTTATTTTAATACACACAAAGTACCAACGAAGATAGGATAGGTTAGAACTACAACGCTTTCAGTAAACAGTAAAAACTCTTCAATGGCAAACTGGACCAACCTGGCTTGGTCCACTTTGCTCCCGTACATATTACAGTAATTCTAAATACCAAAAGTGCATATGTGGCGCCATCTAGTGAACAGAAGTACAAAGTGGTTTAGCCCATTTTGTAATAAATTCGTTTAAATATCACGATTTAAACTAGGTAAGCAACCCAAAATACAATTTTAGAGGGTTGGTCCGTTTTGCCGCTCATAGCCTCATATATTTTTACTAGATTTTTAACCTTGAAAATGTGTACTGTCCTGGGGTCGGTAAGTACCAATTTTGATTTCCTAATATGCCGGATGCCGATCTCCTTAGCCCCCATATCCACATACCCCAAGACAAGATCCAAGGGAAGACCCTGCCTCTCAAAGTTACAAAAAAATCTCTAAAACACTAAACTTCATACGACCATATCCCACTTAAAAAATATTTTCTAAATTTGGAAAAATGGTTCTGAAGGATGAGAGTGCTATTTTGAGATGTAATAACTGGCATTGGGAATAAATAATTCACGTTGTGATATAGCGAAAAATCGTGTTTTCACACCTTAGGTTATAATTATTCAAAAACTTGACGTTATAAAGCAGCTCTAAGGCCAAATTCAGATTCTGCGCAGACAATTCAAAAATGACTTTTAGCTACAACAGCTGTTTTGCAGATATTACTCGTATATGTTATAATTATTTTTCGGCACGTATAGTTTTTGTTTGTTAATTTATTATTTTTGTTCTAATATATAATAATTTGTAGTCGGTTTATTGTCATGTAAGCTACAGTTTTAACAATTTATAAAAAAATATTGAAAAGAAAATAAGGAAAATTGGTTAGGTTAGGTATATGTCTGAGTTTTACATTTTGTTTTATTATATATTTACGTTAGGAAAATAATTGTAATTTTTGTACTCTCTGTACATTTAGTCAGTGTAATATCACGGCAACAGAAAATTCGAATACTATTACATCGCCAGATGTAGAAAATATACTACAGTTTAACTTTCTAACAGTTTCGTAGATTACTCTACATGTGCTCTGATCCGTCACACATATGAATATTATTTAAATTAATATTAATTTAATGGTGGAATTATATGCAGTTATATATCAGGTGGGCCTATTATTCTCAAGCATTCACCTCTGTTGCCAAATATTACCTACACATCTCAATGTTGAAATAATCACAAATTATAAAAAACAAAACTGGAATCTTTCTAATATGTGGAAAAATTTAATGAAAACTCATATTAAAAAAGCAATTTAGTTTCAAATTTTGATTAGAAGTAATTTGTTACTGTAAATATGACAAAGAGATTTATCTGTAAATACACTATAATCATGAATTTACGTAACATACGAGGATATATTGAAAAATTCTTAGCCTACTATAGAACCAAAGAAAATTTCAATGTCAAAATATTTTATTACTCAACATATTCTCCTCTTAATTGGATACATTTATTACAGCGAACCTGCAACGTTTCTAGACCTTTCAAAAAAAATGTTTCTTCTTGCTCTGCAAACCAGACCTCCACAGCTTTTATTACCTCCTCGTTGGAAAAAAAATTACGACCTTTCAAACTTTTTGTCAGTTGAGGAAAGAGATGATAGTCGGACGGAGCCAAATCTGGTGAATAAGGGGGGTATTCTAGTAATTCAAACCCTAAATCACGAATTTATTGCATGGCAACATGAGATTTGTGTGCAGGGGCGTTGTCCTGCAAAAACAAAATACCTTTGGATAGCTTTCCGCGTCTTTTCTCTTTAATTTTTTCCCGTAGAGTGGTCAGTAATGTCGAATAGTAATCTCCAGTTATTGTTCTACCCTTTTCCAACAAATCAATCATTATTACTCCATGGCAATCCCAAAAAACTGAAGCAAGAACTTTTCCAGCAGATTTTTGGACACGAAACTTCTTAGGTCTTGGAGAACCAGAGTGTCGCCATTCCATCGATTGTTGCTTTGTTTCTGGATCGTAGAAATGTACCCAAGTCTCATCCATAGTAACAATTCGATTTAAGAAGCCTACATCGTTTTCAAATCGAGCACAGATCGAACGCGATGCTTCTACCCTTGCACGCTTTTGGTCAACATTCAAACATTTGGGGATCCATTTTGCAGCAATTTTTCTCATGTCCAAATTGACGTGAACTATATGATTCACGATTTCGTATGAAATATGCAGTGCTTCAGATATCCGTTTTAGCCAAATTCGACGGTCTGATAAAGTCATGTAATGAACTGCATCGATATTTTCGGGGACTGACACAGAAACTTGCCTACCGGATCGGTCATCATCTTCAATGGAAAATTTACCTCTTTTGAAGCTTGCAGTCCAATTTTTCATGGTCGCATACGAAGGACATTCATCACCAAGGGCATTAAACATATCTTCGTAAATCTGCTTACCTCTTAACCCTTTTAAATACAGGTACTTGATGATGGCTCGATACTCCAATTTTTAGATTTTCACAATTTCGGTGGACATCTTTTTTCTTTTAATTTATTGCATAACTCTGGTTTATTTTTTTGACGTCAAACTTTACACTGACACTTCTAATAAGTTATTGTTCGTTGCTATGGTAACGCAATATTTTGTTTACGCATAGAACTGGTCTATGCTAACTGGGTATCAATACATCCTCGTATTATTTCAAAAAAAATATTTTTTTTCAGTAATATAAGGGATATATTTTTTCATAATAATAATAATAATAATAATAATAATATCTTTATTGCTTCAAATTGATACAAATCAATATAGCAAGAATATATATTTTTTCATTAATTTGTTTAAAAGCATTTATATTTAAAACAAAAAACATTTCCACACTATAGATTGGTCGAAAAACTATTTTTTTAAAATAGAAATGTTTATAACTAACAAATTCAAAAAATATGTCTCTGTGAATACTTGTTAGATTTTGTAGAGATAATTGAAAAGGAAAAAGTTGATAAATTCACGTTTTTCGATTTTTTATTCCTCGTGGCTGAACTAAAAATTTGAACTGTTTATTGCAAATATCTGTTTCTATTGTAAATACGTGAAAAGTGATTATAAACACTTTAATAGGAGATTTTGATCACTACATATTTTGTTTTTGAGATATTTTTGGGGTAGGTTTTAATTGTCTTCTACCCCCAAATGAAATTCACAATTTTTCAACTATATCCTATAGATGCTAAAATGAACTTACATACAGGCTTACCTATTGCACGGTAATTTGAATCTTCATTTATTTTGGACTATATTAGTAATAGTACTTTATACTAGTTACCTATTTTTAAGCTTTCTAGAAGCGGTCCCAGAGAAGTTTTGGGAAGAGGGAAACTTGTACTAAAGAATGACCTATCGGAGAGTTTAGTGATATGGAGAATCCCGTAGGATTTTTCCCGATGCTTGCGTTAGGTTTCTTTTGGCAATTCAATTATTATTTTGAATTGAATTAAAGGCATCAACTTGCCTACCTTATGCAATTTACTTCGTCGTTATTTGTATCGTCTAGTACAATGACATCTAAAAGAAACGCCATTTCTTCATATAAGCTCTTTGATATCGTTAAAAGCACTTAATCAAAACTGAAACTAAGAGTATTGTTTCACAAACATTTCCTCGTCCTTTCCGTTCTTAACTATTTTAGTCTCTTCTAGTTTACCTATTCTCAAGACATTTTCTGAAAAATATTTTTACTATGAAAAGATAGCGATTACGACAAATACTACGCAGGACTACAACAACAAATTATTTTTTTGATGCAGCTCTGTTTTGTGTCGGTGGTCCACGAGGGAGATAATATACAGTATATTGACATACGTCACTTTAACTCATCAACTCTAGTTTAACTACTGCACTCAATCGAGTTTTTGCAATTTTGTTTGTAAACACAATAACATCGTGATTATTGCTGGAGAGTTATGCATGCTTGCTCAAGACAATTTCTTTCGATAAAATTACACAAAAGACAATTTCTTCTTGATTAATGCCAAAATAAATGGAGATAAGCAACATTATTGATATCACCATCTAAAACATACTTAAAATCAGGCCTAAAATTTCAGGCACTATAAAATGAGTGTAGGGCAGTGTGATAAATGTACGCTAAATCAAATTCATTGTTGCTAAAATTGCATTTGTATTATTTTTTGGTAAGTGAACAAGGTCTGATCAAAATAATAAGAAAAAGTTATGTAAAAATATAATGATAAAGTTTCCCGTCAGGTTCGCCAAGATGAAACGTAGAAATTGAAAATAACCTAACAATTACTTTTTAAATGAAACTAACTGTTTCTAGATAATTCCACAATATAGTTAGTTTCATTTAAAAAAGTAATATGAGTATATTTCACAGAGTAAGGGTGGAAACAGTAAATTTCATTAACCTTGTTCCAGTACAAAATAAAGCAAATACTAGTGAAAGGTGGATACGTATCAATAGATTCATTTATTTGCTAATTATGTATTTAAATTACGTTTAATTCCTTTCTAATTGTTAATAACATATGCAGACCTCAGATAATATCAATTAAGTAATTAGTTACGGAAAGACCAATATTTGCAACTTCAAAAGTGTTTAAACATTGTAATGAAAATAATTCGTTATTGAACGGTAAACGTTATCTATAATAAACTATTATTAGTAGTTAAATTACAAATATTTAACTTAAAAATAAATATATAACAGTGACTTAAATAAAAATTAGCTAGCGAGGGTAAGGCGACCTTTTTTTGGATATGCAATATGCATTCATATTAATAATAATTTCGCAATATTTTTGTAACATAATGTGATACTGCAAGCAGAGCCAAACCACAGAATTTGCAGTAAGTGTAACAACCAAAATGAGGCGACTAGATGATTGACGATTTAAGGAATATACAGGGCGCGGCTAAATTATGGAACAAAATCATTATTTTTGCAAACAATTTATTTTAGAAAAAAATCCGGAAATTGGTCGATTTTTAATTCTAAATGCCAATTTTCTTAATAGTGTGCGAAAATGATGGCATCACCTGTTTTGACACCGTGACGTTGATTTTTTTAAATTGAAATGTGAGTCTTATAATACCTTATTTGAAAGGTCTTGTAATAATGTATTCCGCAGTATCATACCTAACTGACTAATGTTTATAAAGGGAAAATAAAAAGTAATGGTACTTAATAAGAGAATAATTTTACAATAAACGAACTGCAATATTAAATTAATTAATACATAATACTTTTCAGCTAAATTAAATGCTTAAAATGCCATCCACTAGTCTCTTGACAATAAGCAAATCGACGAACACATTCTTCTTGCACATTAATAACTTCCGGAGTAATTCTAGTAACTTCGTATCTAATTCGGTCTTGCAGATCCTGTAGATTTTGCGGTTTATCTACATAAACCTTTGATTTTAAATAACCCCATAAAAAAATATAGAGGTGTAAGATCTGGAGATCTTGGGGACCACTCTATTGATCCTCGTCTACCAATTCACCTCCCAGGAAAACACTGGTTTAAAACTTCGCGAACATCACGCGCATAATGCGGGGGTGCACTATCTTCTTGTAACCAGATACTATCATCTGGTAAGTTAGGATTGTTGGCGTTTGGAAACATATTGACAAAGACTGATATAACTTCTATTCGCGGAAATTCCCGTGTAAGATTTTCTTCAAAAGAGTAAGGACCAATAATTGTGTCATTAAATTATTCCCGCCCAGACGGGATGGTGTTAAATATGATTTTCAGTCGTCCAGACATGATTATCCTTACTCCAGTATCTGCAATTTTCGCGATTGACAACCATTTAGGCAAAATGTAGCCTCATCAGAAAACAGAATTTGTTTAATACCTAAAACGTGGATTGCGGTTACATAAATCCTGCAAAATGTCACAAAACTGCATACAGCAATCGAGGTCATCATCGTTGATTTCTTGATATAATTAAATTATGTATGTACGGATGGTGCAATTTGGCGTGAAGTATTATGAGAATTATCTTCACACTTAATACAACATCAAGTTTCACATTTTTTGGTACCAGCATTTTGAATATTTTTAATATTACCAGTTTCTCTAATTTTTTTCTCAATTTTACTGTCTGTTGATCGCGATGATACAGTGCTGATAGCCGAAACACTTCAAGACCTACAGAAACTTGTTAATGCAGTTGTGGAAGCTAGTGAGGAATATGGACTGTCACTAAACACAAACAAAAACAAATTTATGGTTATAACAAAATCGGTCCAAAACATCGGAAATATATTAATACATAACCAACCAATTGAACTCTTTTTAATGAAAATGCGGACTGCTCTCAGGAAATAAAGATCCGAATTGAAAAAGCGCGGAGTACTTTCACGAGGATGAAACGAGTATTCTGCAGTCGAGATCTCAGCTTGGAACTCAAATTGCGTCTTATGAGATGCTATGTTCTGTCAGTGCTGTACTATGGCATGGAATCATGGACATTAAAGAAGAACGATGTAAAGAAAGTAGAGGCATTTGAGTTCTGGGTGTATCGCAGGATTTTGAGAATCTCGTGGGTACAGAAAGTCACTAATGCCGAAGTGTTAAGAAGGATAAAACAAGACAAGGGAATTGTCCTAACTATTAAAAAAAGGAAGCTGCTCTACCTGGGTCACGTTATGAGGGGGGACAAATACCAACTGCTCCAGCTCGTTGTGCAAGGAAAAATAAGTGCAAGAAGATCAATAGGAAGGAGAAGACATTCCTGGTTAAAAAATCTTCGCGAATGGTTCAACGCCACCAATAGTCACCTTTTTAGAGCAGCGATATCCAAAATACGAATAGCCTTGATGATTGCCAACCTTCGGAACGAAGACGGCACTTGAAGAAGAAGATCGCCTGATAGGTCTTGTCTGGGTACTTTGCATTAAACAAATCGCAAACATATTGCTGATTTTTATCGACGTTTTATCTCCACATCCTATAAAAATTAAAATTTTTATGCGTTGGATTTCACTAAAAAATTTCAGTTTTTTAATTTTGAGTGAATTTATATCATGTGAATTATAATTTTACACCCTTCTAATAATGTTTTTATTCCAATGACTCAATCATAACAATGATTCTATCTTGAGCATTGTTTTTAATCAACTTGATGGCTTTGACACCTACTTTTTTAAATGACGACGGCTTTGATAATGGCTTAATAGCCGAAAGCGCTTAGCTGGAAAGTAATAAACTAATACACACTGAGTATTCGTCGTTTTCATCCACTCAATTTACATCTAGTGTGTACACCATATCCACAGACATTTCTAAAAAGGAATGAGCCAAATTTGTGTATGAAAAGTAAAATCCACCCTGACACCCGTAGGGTAAACCCGAGTTAAGATCTTCATCGGTTCTCTTTGAATTCCATAGTAGAAAAAATAATTATCTTTTTGATTATTAATTTAACTGTAGCTAAATTCTACACGTTTATTAAAACCAAAAAAGCTAGATTTAATTCTAGTTTTTTCAAATCATTTCTTTTTTATTATCTATATGGTTAAAGAATGAAACGCTTATTTAAATACTTAAATAATATAAATGTCCATATTATAAAAATGATACGGTTAGATAATAACAGGCGTGTCCTAATCGTTTAAGATATAACCTCGTTACGATTAAAAGCTAATAACATTAATTTTACCTATTTTGTCAAGATATCACCCCCATTAAAATTCCTACCTACGTCAACGATTTTATCGAGGCATTATTTCGTAAAATTAACATTTATTTCGAGTTATCTTAATCCCAAACTAGCTTTTAATTTAAACATATCACAATCAAAACAGAATCACATTCTTTCTTCACGGCTCTACAGTCAACGGCAGGGTTGATTCGAACCTCATGGACCAGGTATATAATCGAAAGGAGAGAATGAAGATTAGAAGTTAGGAAAACTCCACAGGGTTGTATTAAATCAAATCAGAGACAATTATAATTATCAGTACATTTCCAGATCTCTAGTTTTAGTTCCGAATATTTGATTATTTCTTCCATAAATTTCTAACATTTGGTGTATTTATTTATTTTTTCTTCCAGATGCGTTTATTAAATTCATTCAACATTTTGTTGGTCTGTTTGTACGTTGTCCACTTAATTTCTTGTACCTACATTATTTCTGGCTGTAAATCTTGTGTTTATTCTCGTCAAATAGTTATTTTTATCACTTTACCTACGTTGTTTTCTCCAATAATGAAGAATTTAAGCTAATCAGTTATAGTTTCAATACGGTTATTGGATTGAACAAACCATATCAATGTTAATTTTGTGTATGAGAAATGACAATATGATTCACACACTTTAAATAAACAGAATGTATAAAGAAAAATACCTCAAACTAAAGTCATGTCATTTTTTGCTTACCTTGATTGAAGAAATAGAGCCTTTTTGCACATGACACATCAATTAAATGTTGACAAGTTGTGAAATTATATAGTTTCTATGGAAAAATTTTAACGAAAATTTCACACTTTAAAACCAATAAGATACTTTTATTTTGACTCGTTGCCATGGCAACCAGAAAAATTACCGGAAGTTTTTTCTAGGCGAGACGAAAGATATTGATCCCATAAAATATAAAAATAAACAATTGACAAATAATTGATGAATAAACGCGTATTTAATTTATTAACATTTTTAATATATGATTTATTCACATTTACCTTTAAAACCATTTAATATAATAATTTGCTAGCTAGAACAAAGCTAGACAATTTTATAATTTGTTTCAAGGTTAAAGTCAAAAGTCAAATAAAAATACATATACATACAATAACCAACTGTATGACACTACTAAAAATTAATTAAAAAGTGTTTGTGATTAGTGATGCAAAAAACGGGTTTTATCAGACAGACAAAAAACACGAAAAAGAACTAGAAAAAAAACAGTTTTTTGTTTTTTCTTCAAACCGCTACAATAATTTAATATAAAAATTCGTGAATATTTCCAATCTTATCATTATTTAAGTAAGAAACCGGAGATTTGGCAACCCTGGAGTCGCTGGAGGACGACGCGACGTGGTGGCGAGAATATGAGTTTATTCTTGTTTTGGGTTTTATATCGGACGCAGTAAATGCGTTTACTTTTTTATTATAAGGTGGATAACTGTGAAATCTGGATCTAAATTGTGTAGAGTGAAGTGTTGTGTTTAGATTTCTATAATGCCAAAAAGGGAGCATAGCGGGCGCAAGAAAGTGCCAGTGGCTTGTTTATTTAATGAAGTGGGTAACAGAGATGGTACCCCTCGCGTTGAGTGCCAATTATACTCCCTTCGATTATCGAAAAATGAGTCCAGAATGGTGGAGCACCTGAAGAAAAAGTGTCTAAGATGCCCAGCTAACATTAAAGACGAAAGAAGAAATATTTTCCAAATAAAAACTACTTCAGAGACTGTGGGTAAGTAAAAGTAGAATTTAATTTTCCAGTGGTATCAGGAAATTTCAAATCACACGAAGTACTTGTTTCAATTTGAGAAAACTTACCAAATTTATTTTTAAAGGGGCTAAGCAACTTAAGCAAACAAAAATCGGCCTGCGTCTGTTTTTATCGTTTGATCGAAGGAATTGGGTTGATATTTTGATTTACAGGTAATAATGGCCACAAAAGATTGGTTCGGATTATTTGAGCAAAATCAGTTGAGGGAAAGGGGGTGTAATCTGATGTTCCTCGTTTATCTCAATGTGTTGGGATGATGACTAATCTGCAGAAGGCTATTAATGACTCTCTTGCCAAAAGCCCATTCTCAAAATCTGAAGAACAGAAAATAAAAGAAATTATGCAAGAAATAGTGACGTTTGCTTTATGCGACGTCTATCGGGTAGTGAATCTGCTAGATCCATGCTTTATTGGATGTGATCTTACTGAAGACGAAAAAGTATGTTATTTATTTCCGTTAACATATAGTATTCATATAGTACTTAACCCTAATTTTATTTCAGACTGATGCTACGGAAGACGTGTTCAAGGCAGCTACAAAAATGGAAAATGTCTTTGGGCCAAAGCAGGATTGTTCCAGAAAAAATTTCTCTGGGAAGCCCTTCCTAATGTGCATCCTACTGCGTGGTGGAGTGGCTTTTGTAGGGAAACAGCACTTGCCAAAGCTGCTGTCAGATTTTTGGAGCAGCCAGCCTCATCAGCATCATGGGAACGGACAAATGTACACACGAAAAAAAGGAGCATGCTTACCAATGAAAGGGCTGCAAAGTTGGTTTACATAAGCCACAACTATAAATTATTAGATGCTGGACTTGGGAAGATAGATAAGGAATCGGCTTCAATATAGACCTCGAAAGGAGTCACCCATGTTGTGGAGAGCTCCGAGGAAAAGCTGCTCTGCTCCGAGGAAGAGATACTCTCTGAAAATACTTCAGAAAGTGAAAGAATCTCAGCAGATCAGATGGTCTAGTATGTTGTATGAATGTACCTACACCTGACGACCTGTTTTATGAATTCATGACATTACTTATTATTCTTATTTCTTATGTTATTATTCCTAGAATAAAGCAATATTTTACATTTTATCTATATTTTACTGCTCAAACTGAATTATTTTCTGTTCAGGAAAATGATAAAAATATACTTAAGTGGCGAAAAAACGTGAAAAATACGCATATCGTGCTAAGTTTGGAAAAAAACACAAAATACGAAAAAAACCAGATGTTTTTTTTTCACGTTACATCTCTAATAGTGACACTGCGTATATTGCTATAATGTGGTCTCTTTTATACGCGAATTATATAGTTGTCTATTAGACCAACTATGAATAGTTATATTTTGTTTTAATACACTCAATTATCGTACAATTTCAACAGTATTAGAATATGTTGATTTACACATACAATTTCATTTAATATATAAAAGTTTTTGGTTCTTCTGTGTAAATATGTGCAGGTGATTAGTGGTGATTTAGTAGGTAGTCGAGTTGTCGCCTGTACCTTCAAAATATTGAGCGTTTCGGTGACAACTTCTGACACCGAAAACCAACAAAAATTTCCAAGTATGCAGGTCGAGTCCTACTCTGGGGGTCCATTTGACAGCGCTTCATAAATTAGTCTATCGGTGTGGTGTCCTGTCGTCCTCCGAGGTCCGAAGAGAAAGAGCCGTATGTGCGCAGAGGCCGGCATCAGTCGTGTTCTCACGCCACCCGGTGTCGGGCCAATTACCACCCGGACCAGTAATTGTAACCATTGACGACGAAGGCGATTCTATTAAACATCACCGGCAATATATCTCGCTCGTTCCGACATTCCATCCTTTCACTGTTCCTTGTCATCTTAACAAGTTAATCCAGACAAATACGATGCCAGATAGTAAAATGACAAGATGCTTTTGGGAACCTTTGATCAGTGACGGTCACTTTGATTTTTTCGTTTGAGGGTTGTTTTAAATATATTGTTATATAACATTAACAATATTTCGAAAACTATAAGATCTTCTCCAATTATGGAGCTTGTTGTTTGGTGCTTAATAAAAGAAGTTTATTCCTGCAAACAGGGGTGAAGCGGAAGTTGAGGTTATCAATTGACAGGAAATCAGATCAGGAGGATGACAAAACTGATAATACCTTGGTAATACCTTCTATCAATAATCAAAGCAAAAACACAATCACTGCACAAATTTATTAAGAGAACTAATCGCACAGCTCGTATAACGACCAAGATATTACGTAACCAATTGATTTTTAATTATTAAAAATGCAGTGACAAAGCAATTAGTTCGCACTTCTTCAAAAACTAACGACTAATAGCTTCGCGGATATTACTATTATCTAAAAAAATTTTGATGATTAATAATAATTTACATAAATTTGTCTTATAAAGAAATACCCGCCGCTACTGTTTCTTTAAAGATAAAATAGACAGGTATGTTTTATATTGACGATTAGCTTAGTTTTAAGTGGCATTGGATGAGATATGCTATTACGTTAAAGAGGGACCATATTACTTAGATTAATCCAGATTTATCCCGTCTACATTTCAGAGTACAGAAATATTGCAGAAAGAAACCTTTCAACGACTTCAAGAGAGCGATTGAAATTGATGGAGTGGTATACTTACGAACGTGGTTTTTAATAGACAAATTCCGTTCCTACCCATTTATCTTTGAGAACATTGACAACAAATGAAATATAATTCTTAACAAACACATACTCGTATATTAATTTACTGATTTATTTTGTACAATGTTCACCCTAATTAAAGAATATACATATAGTTAAAACTTGAAACCTTAGTTATTTAACCCTTTACCATTTGATGGTGTAGGGTATGGTGCGCTTATTCATGTACGAATTTCTTCCATTCTCGTCTGTTTTGTGCCAATTCCTCTGCTTGTTTCTAGTTTATACCTCCTTTTGGTATTTCTCCTATAACTTTCTCCCATGTGTTTCTTGGTCTGCCTATTTTCTTGTTCTTTTGTATTTACGCTCTTCAAACTCTTTTCGCTGGTCTCTATTCGTTCATTCTCTGCAAATGTCCCCACCAATCTAGTTTTTTTTCTTCTATAAATTCCAGTGTGGATTGTATGTCTAGATCATTTCCTATATCTATATTTCTCAGCCTCTCTCTCTCTCTCTCTCTCTCTCTCTCTCTCTCTTGGTGACTCCTAAAGCTCTTCTAAGATATTTCATTTCTGTTGTATTTTATTTTTGTTGTTCTGTTAAGACCCAAGATTCACACCCACCTGTTAGAATTGGTCGATATATCGTTTTGAAAACATTTATTTTTGTCTGCTTTGAAATTTCTCCTTTATTTATAAATTTTGTGTTCATTGCATAGTAAAGTTTATTCGTTTTCCGAATTCTATTGTTGATATCTGCGTTTTGTATCCCGCTTTCATCTATTGTTACTCCGAGATAATGGATATTATTCACTTGATCTATTTTTTCTCCATCGATGTAGCTGTTTAATTTGTCTCTGTGCTCTCCTATCATCATTACCTGTAGTGTTTTAAATGAAACTCAATGTATCTAGCTAATTCCACAATATAATGAAAAATGTTGAAAATTCTAAAAAAATGACAATTTGTTTCGATAACTGAATATCATCGTCAGAATGACAGAAGGTACATTTCATTTGATGCCTACCTGATGTTTAGTAGTTATTTTTGGCTAGACCAAGAAGTGACCTACCATGTGATTGACTTAATATATGTTAATAAAAGAAGATGTGATATTACAAATATTGAAGCTTAGATATTATTAGCCCTATGGTGATATCCTGGATATCATTTTTCCAATTAAGATCAGTATAACTGTGCAATGATATAGATAACCAGGAAAACTATATCTGCTGATCTTTACAATTATCACTTAAGAAGACAGTTTAATAGTGGAGAACTCCCTAGATTTATCTGTTCATTGACGACTTCATATTGTGGGTTTCTTAAATGTCTTCTAATTTCCAACTCTTCAAGGAAATCCAGTTCTTGTTTCTTATCACAAATATGTAGTACTTCTAGTTCTGTGTTAGGTGTCAATGAATGGTTGGTGTCAAGTAGATGTTTTGCATAATGGGATTTATCTGGTTATTTTAATATGTATGCTCGTAAGTGTTCACTGTATCGGATTTCAAAATTTCTAAGGGTCTGACCCAAATAGACAGCATTACATTCTGGACATTTGATTCTCTTTAATGTTGGTATTTAACATTTAACAATTTTGTACTTACGTTACTTTCTGTTTTAAAAGCAATTGTTGTATTCGTTGCTAAAGATATTATCTTTGAAATATTATTAGAAATATTTCCTGCATATGTGATGGTTTTATAAGTTTTTATTTCGTCAGTTTGTTTAGGAAAAATTAGTTGTAATGCCACTTTTTCCTCTTTTTTATTAATTAGCTTATTTATCATATGTAATGGATAACCGTTGGATGTTGCTATTTGTCTAATTGTATTAATCTCTCTATCAAAATTACATTTGTTCATAGGAACTGAAAATGCTTTATGTATCATTGAATTATATGCCGCTAGTTTATGTAACATGGGGTGATTGGAACTATATGGAATTGTCACATCAGTGTGTGTTGGCTTTCGGTAAATTTAATAATCAAGTACATTATTAACACTTTGAATTTTCAAATTAAGAAAATGGATTGAGTTATTTTCTTCAACTTCTAATGTAAATTTAATTTTTGGGTGTAAATTATTAATGTGGTTGAAAAATATATCTAATTGTCGTTCACTACCTATAAAACAAACTAATATGTCATCTACATATCTATACCAAAATAAAATTTTTTTATGAAATATTACTTTCAAAGATTTTTCTTTCTAAACTTTCCATAAAAATGTTTGTCAAAATAGGTGATATAGGGCTTCCCATTGGTAAACCTTCATTTTGAATATATATGTTATTGTCAAAAGTGAAATAATTCTGATTAATACATACATCAAATAAATTAAGTATATCTGATATTATTCCTAGATTAATATTTTTATCTTCTAGTAATTTTCTTACAAGTATTAGACATTCTTTAGGAGGAATTTTAGTGAACATATTAGTAACGTCAAATGAAATAAGCTTGGAGTTATCTTGTAATTTGAATGCTTTTAATTTTTTGATTAGTTCTTTTGAATTTCTAATTGAGTATTTAGATGCATAACCGTAACTATTAAGTATATTGTTAAGCTTCTTTGCCAATATCATCCTAGCCTTTGTTTTATTTTTGTTTATTTTCATTCCAGTTTCCTTCAATACTGTTTTCTATACATTTATGTTTATTTGCAAGTCTTTTTCACTTCCAGGCAGTAATACAACGTCATCTACGAATGGTCCTTCAGTTATATTTACTTTTTATAATTGTAAGTGTAATACAGAATAATTTTTTGTTAGCGGTTTATATTTCATTACTATTTTATACTTGAACTTTTTGGTAGACCTATCTGAAAATATAATTGCTTTAGGCCGTCAGAATGCTAAAATTACAAGGAAAAGGTTATATGACCGTTCAGCCACCTCTTCCCGAACCCTCCTGAATGTAGAAGACCAATTGCCTGTGGTAACGAAAACTAGAAAAATATGTCACCCATGTGCGGAAAAAAATTGACGAACGTACAAACATAATTTTCAGTTCCTGAAATACCTGTGCAATATATGTATGTACAACCTGTTTCCAGCCTTATCATATATAGACATTTTGAAATTATTATTTTTTTCTCTGTAATATTTGTTGACAGACATGTCCCGATTTGTATTTTCTTTTTAGGGTTGATTTTTACTTTGTAAATGATATTAGCTGTATATCACAACTTGTTAAACTGATTCTATATGGGAATAAATATATTTTTGTAAAAAACAAAAGTCGTCCTTTTGAGGCAATATTTTTACTGGGACACATATAGCCCATTAGGCTCGAAAGGGTTAAATACAATGAAAATTAGTGTAATAAGTATGATACATGAAAACAGATCTATTTAGAACATAGTTTGATTTTTGTATATTATATAAGCCTTCATTTATATATATTAATATTGTACAATATTGTTTCCTGATTTGGGCAATATATTTTTATACACTTATGATTACAAAGTGCCGTTAAAAATGAAACTGACTGATAGCTGTGACTTCCCTATTACATATATAAGAATGCTGTTGCATAATTTTATAAAATACGAACAACAATTGAAATAACATGAATTTGAACAATGCAGTGAGAGTCAATAGTCTATTATACGTTTTATAAATGAAAGTAACTGCATTATTTGTTCTCGAATAGAAGTATTTACATTGAAAATTACGTTTATTTAATTTTTAATATAAGAATATATTTTGGTAACGTCTTATCTACTTGAAACATGAATTATCCTTATCTTATTTTCGGATTAATAAAAACAGAGCGCGACTTATGAACGTGTTAGTATAAGACTAGCCATGTATAGATTGGATGTAAGCTAATGCCAATTTAGTAGTCTAAGATAAAATTTGTTTGTTTAAGGAAATAAATTCTTGCTATTTAGGCACAGTACAGAGTTCTCTATACTGTGATTTAGGTATAATAGCGTTACACGTTTCAAGTTGTAAATAGTGGTTAGCTTGGGACTACAAACTCTGAATGTTAGGGCATTGAAGTAGCCTTGTCAGAAAATTTTCTATAACTCTTCTCAATGATGTATTTTAAGAGAAACCACCCAGAGCTAGAATCACTGTTCTAACCACAAACAATTGATATTACAAAGCAAAAATTGCAATGAGTAATATCTACAGGAATGGTATCTTTCGATAGACAATGAAACCCTACTTGGGAAATTGGCTTTTTAAAATATTTTCACAAAGATGTTAAATCAAAATATTTAAGTCTTACATATTTTTTCAACTACTAAATTGAGTTTATTTTTAGATAAAACTCTTGGTTTTTGGTGATAGAAACATTTATATTCTACTCGGGTCTTAGGAGTACAATATTCCATTTATGTCATTATTCTTCCAATATTTTAACTTAAATTCTGTCTTATCTTGGTAGGTAAGGAAACTAAAAAAAAATGGTTTATACAATTTTATCGATATCAATAAATACTGGGAATTACTCAAAATGGTAAAACAATAAATATTTCACTTTTAACACTTTCAAAAAATAACAAAAACATTTACAAAATTACTGAAAACAAGCCATTAAAAAATGATTCGTAATATTTGGGAATTACGTTAGTAGCAATTATAGAGGAATTAGTTTACTCAACACCGTATATAAAATACTAACAACGATAATAAATAAAAGGCTAAAAAAGGTTATGGAATCAAAAATAGGGGAGTATCAAAAAGGTTTTCGGAAAGGAAAATCAACAGTAGATGCCATATATAATATAAAGTAATTGAAAAATGTTATGAACACAATGTTGGAGCCCAAATGCTATTTATTGACTTCAAGCAAGCTTTCGACAGCCTGAAACGGAGGACAATCATAAAGGATATGGAACAACTAAATGTACCACAAAAGATCATACGGTTGGTGAAAATGACGATGAAAGATTCTAAGGCAAGAGTAATGACAAGGGAAGGTCCATCGGAGGAATTTGAAATAAATGCTGGAGTAACGCAAGGAGATGGGTATTGTTTAACATAGCAGTGGATGACATAATTAAGACTTGTAATATCATTGGAAGCATAATTAATAAATCGAAATAAATAATGGCATATGCTGATGATTTAACCATAATAGCGAGAGACCGAAAGAGTCTTGAAGAAACATTAGAGAAAATTGTAAAGGAGGCCGGAAAAAGAGGATTAAGAATAAATCAGGAGAAAACAAAATACCAACCAGAAGCGGTAAAGTTAAATGAATTCAGTTTTGAAGTTGTTAACACCTTTAAGTATCTGGGAACAATTATTAGTAACAAAAATGACACAAAAATCGGGATAAGGCAAAGAATTCAAGCAGGGTATAGAGCATATAATAAGTTTAGAAATATCATGCAGAGTAAGAGAATAAGCCGAGCAACAAAATTAAGAGTCTACAGGACGACGATAAAACCGGTAGGTACATATGCGGCAGAAACTATGAGACTGACAAATGAGGATGAAGAGCAACTAAGGATATATGAAAGAAGAATAATTAGAAAAATTTATGGACCTGTCAAACTAGGGTATAACGAGTACCGAAGACTTATGAAATTAGAAATACATTAGAAAATGAGGACATAGTAAACACAATTAAATCAAAAAGGATTCGTTGGTACGGACATGCTAAAAGAATGGAGAAAGGAATTACAGAATGGAGACCGAATGAGGAAATATTATCAGGAAGGCCAAAAATTAGATGAGAAGATCAGGATGTGAAATATATAAAAATGTTGGGAGTACAAGGCGGGGAGAGACAGATGCAGGACAGAAAGGAGTGGAGAACAATTGTCGAAACAGCAAAAACCTCTAATAAAATGTAGATAAACAGCAAGGGAAACGTGGGCTGACCCCCCCCCCCAAGATACAGGGTCAAAAGAGCTCAATTTGAGCGGCTACAACTCCAACCGGAGTGTATAGCCTTGTATATATATGAGCAGGCAGAACCTACGAACACCACGGGTATTCTGGGTGGTCACTGCCACCTACAAAAACACCTCCACAGACTGGGTCTGTATGACACCCCACTTTGTGGAGGATGTGAACGAGAACTTACTTCAGGCGACGTTATCGCCTACTTCAAACAAGCTGGATGACAAGCTAGAAGGAAGTCTGAACCTCAGACGGATGCACAAATGGACCAATTGTGGCCTAAGTGCTGTGGGGTCACCCACCCTTCAAACTTTTACAGATACAGAACTTCTTTCGATATTCGATCGATAAACACATGAAAAAATGATACATTGTAACCTCTCTGGCGCATTAAACTAAAAAAGCAAAAATTGTACTTACGTCGTTGTTGCTCCGGAGAATATGTAGACTATACGGGATGTGCAAAACGCACGTCACTATGGAATTCCCTTATCCTTATCTTAGTATATTCCAGAACAAAATGACGTCGTAGCTATTAAGGAATTCACCGCCAAGAAGTCCGTAAAATTTTACAAATATTTGTCACAGAAACTCTGCAAAGGGCATTTGTATTAGTGGGCAACAGCATCTGCATGTTAATTTGTTTATATAGCATTGTTCCTTTAATATCTCTCATGTAACAGGTACATTAACTCTCAGTAAGGTGGATTCACTTCAGCCTCTTTTCATAGATAATTTAATCGAATACTCTGAGGGAATCAAAGCTAGTTATGAGGCGTAAAGTTGTTTCCCAAGTAAGGAACCACTCAGTAATGGAATTTTAAATAAAATATAATGAAGCCTCCTTAATCCTAACCAGTATGATATGATATTTTGAAAACAAATTCAATAAGTATTCAAGGAAGGTAAATTGTGTTTCCAAAATTTTAACATTACTATAACCTAGACATACTTTCTATTTTTCTGATACAGTCACCAGACTATAAAAATTACTGCTCTCGCCGCAAGAATTACGTGTGCATTAAAGAAGACTTGGTAGTAGTTTGAGACGAGCATATTCGTTGACCGTAGCGAAATAATACATAATTAATTAGTGTATTAATATATTGTAGTAAGCAACGGCCAGATAGGTAGAGGGTTCACTACCGTAACGTTCACTGTTAGGTGCCTTTTTTATTATTATCCGTTGCTAGAGAAAAAAGTGCATTTACCAAGTAAGGAAACAAGGGATTTTTTTTTCATATCAGTTAAGTTATCAAGTATGTGTAATTTTCCAGGGCTCTAGCCTAATTCAGCAATATTCAGTTATATACACGAAGGTTGGCGTGAAATTTCTAAAACTACCTTAATTAAGGGTAAATTATGTATCGGAATATGTTAAACAAATATAATAACTTTGAAGTTCGTGAATGTATAGAAAATAAGGAATGAAATGTGAAATATCTATAAAGTTTTAAATTGATGCAGGCTTAATAAATTAGGTTACATTTTTCTAAAACTGGAATTTTGAAAGAATCATTTCTAAAAATAGACACGAAGAAAAGCTTTTTAAATAGATTTTATTTATTTCTGCTGAAAATAATTTTTGACAGCATAGTGTATGATGTCACGAAAACAGGTATTGTTGGTATGTAAACAGTGTCCTATTCATAGGAGCTAATTGGTTTATCTTAAATACGAAAATGTGGAGAAATGGAAAAAAAATACACATTTATGAAACAATTGAACTCGTTAAATATAATTATTGCGGTTGCCAGAGCCGTATTTGGAATTTTAGTCATATGGAGGCTTTAATGGATAAAACAACAACAAACTGTATCTCTAAAAACAAATAATTAAACACATATTAACATATTGCTGTTCTGTCTATTACACAAGTGATAGAAAAGAAGTGCTTCCCTATGACTTTAAAATATTCTTGCTACCCAAAACTTCCTGGCTCCATAGCAAAGCCAATATAACAACTATCAGAAACATTATCACAAAAAATTCTATACACTTCTACAAACACTGCCATCCTCATCATTTCAACAAAAACTACTACATGGTGGGTGTAGCCTTGTGCATGGTAACATCTATATCTATATAATCAGAGTATTGTCGACCCACAATATGAAATCCTGGTTTCCTATATCATTGCACAGTTATACTGATTTTAAATGGGAAAAAGATATACAGGATATCTCCATAATATTTGTTATATCCTATCTTCTTGTTTTTTCTATTCATATATATTATTGTATATTCGTTGTGGTTGTTAATATATTTATATTGATTTTTTAAATTATGAATTATAAAATTTTATACTATTATTATAATTTATCTATTTTTAATAACGCCTAACGTTGGTTGTGTCAATATTGTACATACGGCTTAAAGCGACATATGTTATTTATTTCCAAAATTGACAGTAGTTGTCAAAAATTCCCGGCTATAAAATTTTTATTTTATTGAAAGATAAATTTAATGTGCAATTTCTAATTACTCTTATCTCAGGGTTGGGTTCAATGCGCTATCAAAAAAATAAATTCTTTATGATTTCCAAGTTTTGTCCAAATTAAATATTTATTATAATTCTTGTTCCAGATTTCTATCCAGTAGTATAATGTAACTGTATATTCTATATTATACAAGGCTATTTAATTTCTTTCTGACATCCACTAAATGAAATTATCTGTCGCTAAAATTCAACAAATGTCACCTTCAAAAATAAATCAAAATTTTATATTGCGTGAAATAAATTTAATTTTAATGAAACTTCTTCTAATAATTATAAATGGTGGGTGTTTCTTCCGTTGTTTGACACTTTATTGTCAGTTTGACAGTAAATTTCTGTATTTGCAATGGTTTGTGCTGAAAATTGTGCAAAAGCTGTAGCTTTAGTGGATGACGGGCTAAATTATGGGTATGTGGCCAGATATAAATTTTCTTCAAATTAACCTCAAAAATTCTTCATATTTCTGCAGTGGTGTGTAATGTAACGTCATTTTGGAGTACCCATTCCCACCCACCGTGAGCAAGGCCAAAGTCTAAGTAATGAATATTTTATATTACGTAAACTTTGGTAAGGCCGAAAATGTGTAAACTTTCAAATCGAGTATCGACACAAATCACAATGGATAATTAGACTAATGCATAAAATATAAATACCTTCACAGTTTTCGATATTTTCATGTTTATACTAATACTTAACACCTAACCTATTAAAATTCGGGAGTCGGGACTTCCCCAGTTTCCCTATAAAAGGCTGTAGCACACTGCAATATTTTTATTTTGCTACTGCTAGCGCCATCTCGAGGCCGATTTGAGAATAATTTCGAGTCGTAGCTAAACCGTTTTACCGAAAGATGTCAGAACGCATACGAAATGAATAAAATAATTAGTAAAACATGTGAATTTAAAGAAATTCTGCATATTTTAGTGGTTTTCGTAAAATATTCTTCTTTTCTTCATTAATTCTTTTTGGAGGCTAAAATTCTGCATTTCTGGCATTATTGGGCCAGAGTACCTACTTAATACCAGCCGCTCTACCATCGAAGGAGTAGTTAACCGCTTTAGGGAAACGGGCAGAAATACACGAAGGCTGGGTAGTGGTGGACAATGCAAGACTACGGCAATTGATCAATTGATGATCGGTTTCTTGTTCTTAAAACCCTTCGCAATCGGTGGTTGACTTCAGTACAAGCAAAAAATCAACTTAGAGAAGTTCGGGGTAAAAATATCAGTTCGTGGACCGTTCGTCGAAGATTACAGGACGCCGAATTAAAGTTTAGCCGACCAGCAACTGGCCCTAGATTATTCCCACGTTATAGAGTAGCAAGATTACAATTTGCTCGTGAACATGTGAATTGCAATTTGGCATAATGGAACAGTGTACTCTTCACCCATGAGTCTAGATTTTGCCTACACCTACCAGATGGACGAGAGCGAGTGTGGAGACGAACGGATAAACGGTTTGCTGAATGTACGTTCAGCCCCCGGCTTAGTTATGGAGGAAGTTCCGTGATGATTTGGGCAGGAATATCACGGGTGGCGTGTACTGAATCAGTATTTATTCATAGAGGATCGCTGACCGCACCGAAGTATATTGAGGAGGTTATCGAAAATTATGTAGCTCCTTTTGCTCAATTTATCGGCGATGGTTTTATCTTGATGCAAGATAATGCCCGAGTACATTCCGCAAGGTGTGTCACTAAATATTTGGTAGAAGTTGGGATTGAGAAAATAAACTGGCCAGCATGATCTCCAGATTTAAACTCTATAGAGCATGTGTGGGACATGATCGGAAGACGCGTTAGAAGTCGAGTAGTAGTACCAACGACATAAAACGAGCTCCGTGCGCCACTTCATAAAGAATGGGGCTTATCGATGGTATGAACCGACGTGTCCCGGCAATAATTAGGGCTAGAGCAGGCAATACAAAATATTGACGCACATTTAAATTGAAATTAATTGGTAGTTGTTGAGTTTGTTTTTCGGGAATCATCATGTATTTTTTTAATCTTCTACAACCTTGATTCTAAATTATGTAATCTGTAAATAAATATTGATTAGTACAATAGTTTTTTCTGCGTCCTGATAATCTTTTGTTTATCTTGGCAGATCAAACATTTTATTTTCATTTCAACAGTAATGAAATTACGGAAAAATTTAAATTATTGATAACCAAGATCATTTTGCATTTGTGTGAGACTGAATGCATGCAGTAGGTACGTTTACATCGGACGTACGAAATTTTTAGTCCGCGGTCTAAATGACGTCACGTGTACTTTATTTTCGGTGTAATCAACCAAGGAGTTTGATCCATCTCATCTAGGGTAGTTCAAATTCAATTTTTTACGGTGTAAACACGGCTTATTAGTATTCGTGGAACAGAGTGACGGTTTGCTAAAAGCACAGAGTGTCGATTTGTAAGATCGGATCAAAATAACCTAAAAAAAACTGAAGTTGATTTTATGTGGTAAATACTAAAAAAACAATACTAACAAATGGATCCAAAAAAGACCGTAACAGAAAAAATAATAACAAAGAAACCTTTACAAAACCTCACAAATGATTTTAAAAGTGGTTGCAAAAAACGAGGAACAAATTGGAGTGAAAAGGAAAGCAGGGTAATGTTAGAGATTGCGACTGAAATGTAAATTAATAAGTTAATGGATGCAAACAAATATCGGCATCCAGTCCACTGTACTGATTTAACATTATTGTCCAATTTTCACTACTTCTAGGTTTCATCTATATTGTTTGATTGTCTAACAATCCCCACAATATTCCTGCTAGTTAAAAGCAAATCTAAATTGCTTTTTAAATATGAAGACTTCTATAACTCTAATTTAAATCTTTCAAATATTTGAATATTTTTTTTTCCTTTTCAGGAACTCTATTACCACTCCAACTATTTTTAAATAGAATCAAAGTCTACCAACAAATTTCCTAAATATTTAAGGTTATGTCATTTTAATACAAAAATGTCAATTCTGGTCACAGGCTATCAACCTGGACTATTTTAATCCAGCAAAACAGTCAGTATAAACACTAATGTTCGTTCTAAGCTAAATAAGTCCACGATTTGGTCCACGCACCAAATTGCTCCACACGGTGTAAACTAACTCATTGACATGAACTAAAAAACAAAATGTTACGAATAGATGACTGTAAATAAAAACTGGTATTTTAAAATAATTTTGCTACTTGGTAATTCCATAGGGTGTTTCGAAATTAGAGAAAAAAACATTTCGATTAACCTGGTATAATATGCGGAATAACCAACGTTACTTAAGATTGATAAAAGACACGTTAAAATCGATAGTTGTACCTACAATTCTATAAAAAAATCTTTCAAATCGGACTAAAAATAAAATAGTTATCAAGCCTAAAACTTAATCCAAATTTTGAAATGACCGTATTCTGTGCACATGAATGTAGTTGGAAATCACTAACATTTGATGAATAAAGGTATTTTAAGCTAAACTAATTGAATCTTTTTGGAAAAAAATTATAAAATCTTTTTTAATGAATATATTTATTCTGGCAACGTTTCGGATAAATGAAGCATAGGAATAATTGCACTTTTCATGTAATTTTATCAGCAGTTTTCAGCTTCTTATTTTGGGTTTTTAACTAGCCATTTTTACTTGATAGAAAATTCTATTGGTTCCTATTCTATTCCTACATTCACATTATATTAATTTTTCTAATCATTGATCAATGCAATGATAAAAATTAATGTAATTTTCGCATATAAATTGGTATACAATTTTTCAGTCAAATATCAAATCCTGGATATTTGGCAGCAAAGTATCACCTTCGACTGTATCTTTACTCTCACCCTTGACGATACCATAATATAGACAATTTGATGAAACTAGCATGGGTTTTAATTGAGCCTCATACAATCAGATAAGGCGTAATCCAAAATATATAACCAAAAAACGTACTGGAAGCTTACGTATTATGAACAAACTCTGAAGATATTTACATAATTTGCAAAATGCATTTTATTCATTGATAACAATCAGTGATTCTGACTATAATAAAATGCCGAACCAACCCAAAAAAACGTTTATCTACTACCGCCTATCATAATAACGAAGATCTTAAATTAAAATCAACTGACGTTGATATTACCGCTTGCGACCCGTCATTAAATCGCGAGGGTCCCATTCAAACATTAATCTCGCCAACAATGGGCGAATAAAGCCAATTTGAAAGTGTCCATTGTATTGCGTCCACACTGCCGAATTATGGCATTAGAGAAACAACAACAACAACAACACAACAACCGTTGTGTGTGCGTATATGAATTGTTCCATCAACCCTAATAAACAGTGACGTAGCAAATATACTTTTTTACAGTTCGCATATGTAACTATACGAGTACACCTTTCAGAATCGGATATTGGACATGGGAAATGTATTTTCGCCAGCAATAAACTATGTAATCACTTGTCGATTTTTATTATCATAATCCTATAGATGTTTTTTGCCAAATCGCTTTTCGGGTAAAATTTTATGACTATATTTGGGGTTGTAAATATTATGGTTTAAAGCGATTATTATTACGTTCCAGGTAAACTGACTAAATAAGAAAAATCATAAAGTTTTAAAAATAGTTGGGAACGATAACTGACGAAACAATAGACCAATCTACATAATTTATATAGAGAAGGGTGTAAAAATTGGGATTTCCAAGTTAAATTGTTATATTAACTATCCCTACCTATTGTATTTCTAAAATATTTAAGGGACGTAAGGAAACATTTTTATTTAATCTTTAACTACTATCGGTTTAATAATAGTCAACTTCCATTCCTCTTGTGTGTTATGCTGTTTTTTTATTTTTATATATTAAAAAAATGGATATCAAAATCATAAAGAGTATACGTGGCAAATCAATGTTCGTTGTTAATAATTATACATTAATTTTCCATACAAACTTAGTTTCCAGTGGTGAAGTGTTATGGAAATATACGAATAGACAATGTGGTATACCTGTTCATACATTGGGTGAAAAACTACCAAATTTGGTAATTTTAAGAAGCAAAGGGGAACATCAGCATCAGGCTTTAAAACGACAAATAATAAACACCTCTTGTAAAAGAAAAACAGTTGCAGAACTAGTAGAAAAGCCTTGCAAAATTATAAGGGCGGTTTTAAAATAAAACTTCCCGCCAACAATAACCACCGAGGATATTTAATATATACGAAGAAATATGTACAAAGTCCGCCGGAAAATTTTTTCACAAGTTAACCAAAAACTCCAACGAAGTTCACCAAGTTTAGAAAACTTTAGATGTTAGAACAGTTTATTTTGGTGAACAATGAAACAGAAAATATTACGTTTTTCATGCGATACAAATATTTCAACTTTATGTACAATGACAAGAATTTATCTGGACGTAACTTTTGAGTATTACACACAACATTTTTGTCAACTATTTACGATTCAAGGATTCAAAAATGGACATTACATTCCTCTATTATATTATTGCCTAATAAACAAGCAAGAACTTACAAAATATTATTTAAACCAATTCTAGAAAAATGTGGAAATTTTAAAATTAAAGAAGTGGTAATTGACTTTGAAAAGTTGCATTAATTGTGCTGTGGAAGAAATTTGGCCAAATACCATAACTATCGGTAGTAGATGCCATCTACACAATCTTGGATGAGAAAAATACAAAAATCTGGTATGATTAACGCTTATAATGATACTATATATTATGAAATTAGTTGATGGTTGCGACTAACTTTTGCTTTAACGTATCTACGTCCCAAAGAAGTAGGAGACAGCTTTGCTATTGAATTATTTGAAACCATGCCCGACGATGACAAAGTAACAGCTTATGCTGATTACTTAGTTGAAAATTGTATATCAGAGAAGTCTCTTTTCTCACCTGACATTTGGATGGAAAATTCAGTTTGTCTTACAAAAACTATTAACTCCTGCGAAGTTTTCTATCGTAGCTTCAATGATTCGATGTATAAAGCTCATCCAAATTTATTTGTGTTTTTAGAGAAAATTAATGAATTTCAAACACAAACTTATATTAAAAATCAAATTTTAAATTTACCTGCGAAAATTCATAATGAAAAGGTGAAAGATAAACAAATGTTTATTGATAAAATGATCGCTATAATAATAAAGGAATTTCAAGATTAAATTATTTAAATGTGACTAAAAATAAGCTATATCTAAATAATTGATGTATTGTTACTATGTATGGTATATATGTATATAATATGGAATAGTTATAATATTTTTTATTTCTCTGGCATTTTGTTATTTTACGCGAATTTTTGCTTATATTAAAATACACGTCAGTAAAGCTAGCACCCCCACTTTTTCAAGCTTGAAAAAAAACTTATGTGTAATTTAGAACTAATTTAGGACTAATTTGTACCCAAAAAATTAGAATTTGTACCCACTTAGTTTTTCTGAAAAATCACTATTTAAAGTGGGGGTGCTAGCTTGAGCTCAAGCTAACACCCCCACATTGACAAAATCAAATTTTATTGGCATAAATCTAAACTTTGAATTAAGGACTAATTTGTACCCAAAATATAATAATTTGTACCCACTCAGTTTTTCTGAAAAACCGTTATTTAAAGTGGGGGTGCTAGTTTAAGCTCAAGCTAGCACCGCCACTTTTACAAAATCAAATTTTAACAGCATACCTTTAAACTTTGAATTTATGACTAATATGTACCCAAAAGCGTTTTTCATTAATATATCATTTTGTTTATAAAAGATGATAGTAAATTATACCAAGTGTTTTATTAATTTCCAAGTGAATCGTTAAAAGATTTGAAATTATGAAAGATAATTAAATATTATTAATTTTCGAATATAGGACTAATTTGTACCCAAAAAATTAAAATTTGTTCCCATACAGTTTTCCCTGTAAAAGGAGTTTTAATGTGGGAGTGCTGGCTTGAACACGTCCACCTTTAAAAATCCAATTTCAACAGCATACCTTCAAACTTTGCATTTAGGACTAATTTGTAACCAAAAGCGTTTTTTCATTATATCATTTTGTTTATTAAAGATGATAGTAACTTAGACCACGTGTTTTATTAATTTCCAAGTATATCGTTAAAGAATGTGAAATTACCAAAAGTAACTAAATATTATCGAATATAGGACCAATTTGTATTTGTATCCACACTGTTTTCCCTAAAAAACGCTTTTAATGTGCTTCACCTCACAGCAGTCATCCTGATTAAAGTTCAAAATGGACGGAAAACTAGACAAACTCTTAGATGAAGTGTTTTATGAAACATGGCACTTACCTAACCAGGTACTTTCCAGAAATGTTTGTTTTCATATATTATATATTGTTTTGTCTCTAATAAAATACTATATTAATATAATTCCATATTTGTTATATATACCATAACTCTATTTTTATTTTCAGTGAGATCTTTGTGATAACTGCGGCGATTCTTTAGACAAAAAAATTGCCTAGTGCACGTGTGTAAATAGTTCAAAGTGGTTAAAGGAATGATTATACTATGGTGTTGTCACTTTTTTTGACTGCTTGGCGGTTTAGTAAAGATGTGCAATATCAGGTCAGACTTTCCTTTCTAATTGACTAAACAATTTTAATACATTTTTTTGTCACCCTCGCAAATACCGAAAGGTGATATTTTTTGTTTATTAGATGATATGCGTCTTTGATCTACCGTTCCTATTTCTGATTCATAATAATTCTCTATTGGTTCAAACAATTTTAGAAAGCATTTTTAGGAGTATTTAAGCACAGTTAGTAAAATATGGTAAAATATGAGTATACAAATTAGTCATATATTCGAAAAATAATAATTAATTACTTTTGATAATTTCAAATCTTTTAACGATTCACTTAGAAATTAATAAAACAGGTGGTCTAATTTACTATCATCTTTTATAAACAAAATGATATACTTAATAATGAAAACAACGCTTTTGGTTACAAATTAGTCCTAAATGCAAAGTTTAAAGGTAGGTATGCTGTTGAAATCAGATTATTAAAGGTGGACTTGTTCAATCCAGCACTCCCACATTAAAACTCCTTTTACAGGGAAAACTGTGTGGGTACAAATTTTAATTTTTTGGGTACAAATTAGTCCTATATTCGAAAATTAATAATATTTAGTTATCTTTGATAATTTCAAATCTGTTAACGATTCACTTGGAAATTAATAAAACACGTGGTCCAATGTACTATCATCTTTTATAAACAAAATGATATAATAATGAAAAAACGCTTTTGGGTACATATTAGTCCTAAATTCAAAGTTTAAAGCTATGCTGTTAAAATTTGATTTAGTAAAAGTGGGGGTGCTAGCTTGAGCTTAAACTAGCACCCCCACTTTAAATAACGGTTTTTCAGAAAAACTGAGTAGGTACAAATTATTATCTTTTGGGTACAAATTAGTCCTTAATTCAAAGTTTAGATTTATGCCAATAAAATTTGATTTTGTCAATGTGGGGGTGTTAGCTTGAGCTCAAGCTAGCACCCCCACTTTAAATAGTGATTTTTCAGAAGAACTAAGTGGGTACAAATTCTAATTTTTTGGGTACAAATTAGTCCTAAATTAGTTCTAAATTACACATAAGTTTTTTTCAAGCTTGAAAAAGTGGGGGTGCTAGCTTTACTGACGTTTAAAATACACTATTTCAATTTTAATATATTGATTTTCTTTATATGGCCCGTTTACATATTTTATTAGAATAAATAAAAATAGAAATTATCTAATAAATAATGCGAAAAGGGTGAGATTTGGACTGATTACATGTTGAAATTTATACCTGAAAAGGTTTCTTGAGGAAATTACATATAATAAAATGAGTTTATGACCTTCCTTGGCGAAATTACAAACACCCATTGGACTTAAATCGGTTTGCGACTAAGGCCTACTGTCCACGAAGCCGCACGTCATACGCACGATATCGTCATTTTACACTTGTGTGTAGCTTGCTTGCATCTTACGCAGAAAGGGACGACACTGTGTCCACGATGCGGCATCGTCGCATTTGCGTATCGTCATACGTTCGTCATGCAGCTCGTGCAGCAGCCTGCCAGTACTCAACCGTACGGCGAGACGCAAACACGTGTGAAATGGCGGCCTCAGCAGCCAATTTTGTTCGGATTATCGAAGAATATCCATGTCTGTACAATAATAAATTAGCAGAATATTCAAGGAAAGATGTCACGGAAAAAGCGTGGAGTGAAGTGGCACAAAAAACCAATATGTCTGGTGAGTAATCATATTATTTATTTATTCAATTACACAGTAATTCCATTGCCAGGAGAGTGCACAGTCCGGTCTCAAAAAATAATTTGTTAAATAATTACGTAAACCGTTTGGTGTGTTAACGAAGGTCATATTTGGTATTAAAATTGGTTTGTTTATCTGTGTTGCTTCACCGAATGTATTCAGTGTATACCGGACTCCTTCGTGTTTACGTACATAATTATGTAAAATACATATACATTTTACTATTGAAACTATTGTAGCATATTTGCGACATGTTATAGGTTTTAAAAGAACTTGAAATTTTTGAGACATCATACCAAATACACATTCAATTGTTTTGCGTCCACGGCTCAATCGGTAATTAAATATTCTTCTGGTGTTGTCTATTTGTTTTACAGAATATGGTCTCATCAAATATCTTTTTAAGGGAAATGCATTGTCCCCAACAAAATAATATGGAAATATATTCCCAGAATCTTCGTCATGTGGCAATGGTGAGCCTGCATTAGGAATATTTAAGCCATCTCTTTCTAACCACTGTCCGAAATTTGACACTTGAAAGACACCACCATCACTATTTCTTCCAGCAAATCCACATTCTATAGCCGTAAAGTAACCGTCTGCATCGCAACATCCTAATAAAATAATTGAATGGTATCCTTTATAGTTGTAATTTGCAGATCCTGTGTTAGGATACTTTTGAATTCTTATGTGTTTCCCGTCCACGGATCCTAAGCAATTTGGCAGATTCCAAAGTTCGTAGTATCTGGTTGCGATAGCCTTCCATTCATCTGTAGTTGGAACAGGCATAAAGGTATCTTTGAGTGCGCTCCATATAACTTCAGTCGTTTCTGCTACAACTCGTGATATTGTGCATTCTCCTCGAGCAAAGTAAAATCCTAGTGCTCGAAAGCTACACCCAGTTGATAGGTATCTGGAATAAAAGAGAAAGATATGTACGTTTTTTTGCAGTGAGCGACTGTCAAACTAGATGGAGGAATATTAGGAATGGATTTGTCCGCAGCCTGAAACCAACTCCTAGTGGTTCATCAACGAAGCAAAAGAAATTATACTATCTACATGATGAATTACAGTTTGTTCTCCCTTTTGTCAAAGCAACTATTCACACGGGTGAACCAGGCAATATCCCTTTATTTCCAGAAGAAGAGACTGAAAACATAGCGGTTGACAACATATCAAATTCTTCAGCTAACGAAGAACCTGCTGAATCTGCTACAACTTCTGGCGAAGCATCTTCTGAATCGGTCTTGCCCAAATTCAAACGACCCAAAATAAAAAAAGTTACCAACGAAGCGGATAAAGCATTTGTGTTTGTGGACTGGATGAAAAGAAAAGAAACAGCGAAGGATAATCCAAGAAAAATGTTTTTACTCAGTTTATTATCAGATGTAGAAAGTTTATCTGAGGAACAAATGCGAATGTTTAGAATTAAAGTGCTATTATTACTCGAGGAGATTCAGTCGGGCGCACCACAGCAAAGGCAATTATGCGGCAACACACCGCCCACAACAATATAATAGCGACAATTATCTACCAGTACAGCACTCGGAACAATACAGGGATTATTCATCAACACAGCAGTTACAATACAGAGACAATTATTCGCCAAGTTCTTCTGTAGGATCTAATTCACATAACCCAGTCTCTCCATTAAATTATTCTGCAAATACAAATTGTACTGTTGATTTGTCAGAACTACAAAATCTTGAAAATTTGTGATCTGACCGAAATTTGTTTAACCGATGACGGTTATTCTATCAATAAAGTGTCGTCTATTCAATTTTACATTGTTTTCTTTTTTTTTCTACCAATAAATACTATACACATACAAACAAACTGTTTAAAACTTACCTCAACGTTATAAGTATCCTTTCTTCCGGGCTGACACAAGCTCGTATAACAGTATTTCGTTTTTGTATTAAGGGCCCAACAATATTTACTAATGTTCGGTACGTATTTTTAGTCATTCGGTAAAATGATTGAAAGTAGGAATCATCTTCTGATAACTCTCTTGCCGCAACAAATAATCTACAATTAACGTTTCTTTCAATATATGGATGAAGCCAGTACAATCGACGTCTGTGTCGTCGCCGTCTAATAAAATTGTATGCTGCAATCACGTCTTCATCATCGCTTGATGACATTTTCACAGAGAATGAAAACGTGCTTCTGCGATGCTAAAAACCGTTTTGTAGCTTGCATGACGATTGTATGACGATTGCGTGGACGTATAAAAGATGCAAAATACGTATGTCGTCAACTGTAGCTTGCGTGCATTCGTCAAATGACGCCTCAGTGGACAGTAGGCTTAAGTTTCACTTATTATTTGAATTTTTTTCTATTCTTTGAATGTATTCAATGCGTATATAAATTTGTTCCAAGTATTTATATAGTTGTCCTTTTATTACCACATAAACGTGAAGTAAAATATCAAATTCTATTAAAAAATATTTCATAGGCACAAAAAGTAGGTATAATAATACATTAAGGTTGATTCATTAACGATGACAAAAATTGGCTCATATTATATACCTCCTCATTTGAATAACACAGTTAAAATAGTTACTTGGCAAGCGTTTTGAGAGTTTAAAAGACAAAAGTATTAGGTGATTTTTGCGGTTTGTCAATTTCAGTTAATAGTAATCATTGTTTCACTATTTTCCACTAATTTATTCAACACTGTTATTGTTGCATTTTTACATGTTATTTACTTGTCAAAATAATATCAGCACAAAATTTGTCTCAAAACTTATAGTATAAGCAATAATTTACAAAAATTTGAAAATGTGCTATTTTTGGGACGATAAGTTTGTTACAACCTGTACAGTAATAACGAAATTTCAATATTTTTTCTGTCAACGAAAGTACACTTCCCCCACCAATTAGGAATAGGGGCCAGAAAATTGATCAAAAAATTTCAAAGGATTTTTTTGGGCCGAATTTGTTTCCAAAGTTATAAGACGCAGAGTTTAGAAAATAAGGCTGGTCGCCACTATAATAAGTCCTGTCAAATTAATTAATTATCAATAATTGAGATTTTTCTTATTTAATGAAAATAATTATTTATTCCAAAATCGAATCGCACAAGGGGGTGCAAAACTCCGTGATTAAGTGAGATTGAGATATCTCTTTTTTGAACTCGGTCTATTAAATATTAAGTAAACAATCAGGAATTATAAAACAATTTTTATACAGAAACCATATAAGTTATAGAGCATTGTAGTAAATATAGCTAGTAAGGGAAGTACAAGGATTGAGACAGAGAATATATAATGTTATCAGAGCCCTTAAATACTTTCAAGAGCCCCCTTATATAATTAATTACCAGTGCTACATGCTGCATTTGATTACAAAAAAGTTTGTCGCACTGTTCTACAACTGACGGTCTGACGAGTTCTAGAGATAGGGAAAGGTGATAAAAAATAAAGAATCAGTTTCGCATCGTTGAGGTTGTAATATAAATTCGCGTGTTCAATAATGTAAATAAAAATTCTTAAAAATTATAAAAATGTTAGAATATATTTGACTTCCTGCAATTTGACAAACCAGTGATATACTAATCCTGATGTACCGCTAGTCACTACCTACAAACGTGTTTCATGACTGAACAGACTATTAAGTAGGAGGATGTAAAACTTATAAAACGGATATTTTTATTCAGAATTTGTTTGCGTTTACGGAAACTGAAGAAGCTGATTAACAACTGTATAATGAACTTGTCATCAATGCTGTAAAAGTAAACGATTCATGATATAATAAATGATATAATAATGCACTCTAAATACGAATAAATGTAGTGTAATAACACTCTGAAGACTAATTATTGTAGATATGACTATTCCATAAATGATATTGTGCTTGACCGTCCTTCAGTTATCGTACATTTAGGGGTAACATTTGAATCAAAACTCTCATTTGGATCTCAGCTAATAAAATGTACGGATTTTTAGGGAGAGTTTCGAAAGATTTTGTTTAGGATAATACATTAAAAATCCTTTATTATGCTTTTATAAGGTCGAGACTGGAATATGCATCTCCCCTTTGGTGTCCTTTTTATCAAGTTCACAAAAATAAGTTCGAAAGTACAAAGGCGATTTTTAAAACTTCTTTCATTCCGAGCAGACAACCTCTATCCTCCTATTGTTGTATCTAATTCTGAAATATTGCGTGGGTTTAATAGTTTAAGTTCGCGTCGTGATTGTCACTGCATAACATTTTTGTTCATAGTAAATTGCAATGTCCAGGCATCTTGAGTAAATTAGCTAGATCTTGATCTTTTGGTCTTAATATTTGGTAGCATAAACAGCAATTTGTCACCCATATCATTTAAATCATCCGTTTTCATTTGCAAAATATCATCACATCTACAAGCCCCAGCGACTGCAATAAGAACGACCTAAAATACAAACTGAAATATAATTCTTTAATCCTTTATAAATAATTTTCGGTATATTTCTGCCTTCATGCTTAAATACTTTTTATCTGGGGCCTCTGATAAAAATTTCTCGATTTGTTCTCTTTGCAAACTCGGGATTTTTTTGCGAGAATACCATCTAACAGCCTTTGTAAAAATGCTCGTAACTTCAGATATTTTGCCAAATCAATGTTATTTTTAGTGTTTAAGGTAGCTTTCAACATCGAATAGGTAGACCATAACGTTGACGGCTTCATTTTCTTTGAAAGTTCGGAAAAGTAGGCAATCGGCACATTTTCAGAGAAATATCCTATATTTTTTTCTATCTACAATCCATAAATCTGATGTGTGAGTTCATATACAGTTCTCGATTTATACGGTAATATATTCAATTCCACATCTCGCGAGAGGTTTCTCATCATAGATGGTGTTAATGGTAATAGCTCATCCCCACTTTCAATTCAATCAATTTCGAACAGTTACTTGATAAATTTTTTAAATTGACAATGACATTAAAGTAAACATAAACAATGTAACAAACGTCATCAACGGTAAACATAGTAACGAAGAGCCAGTTACCTTTGTTAAAATAATTTAATTATTTGGATTTTGCGTGAAATTGGAACGAATTTGGAGAAAAAATTATATGTTTCACATGGCAGAAAAGAACTTTCAATGCCTTGGCTGGTTTCCTAGCCGATGCGTAGCCTCGGCTGTGCAATATCATCCGCGGCATTAAATCTTGTGCTTTTCGGCCTAGAAAAAAACAAATAACTATTACCTTGCTGCGCCTCCTACAAATGTTCAAAAATATTCATACTTACAATATTATGTGTGCTAAGTTAGAGCAAATATGTTTCCGCTTGATATTTCCAATTGCAGTTTAGCCAAAATTATATATTTTGTCTTAGCTGATTAAATATTCATATTGCTTATATTTATATACACTTATTGTATATTTTGTAATTGTATTCCTGTTCTGTAATCGGGTAGGGAAACCCGTAGAACAGTGTAAAATAAAAACATAAATATAAAGAAGATGTCATCAATATTGTTAGGATTGAGTCCATGAAATTGACGATAAATCAAGAGAATTTTTATACTTTCATTGTTTTCGGTCAACTTTTTAACCGTTATTTTTATGTAGTTCTGACAAAAATAATAGGATTTGTTTGTTGCCGCACTAGGCACCGTTTCATGCGACGCCCTTTTTGATGAAATGAATTTCATTAATTATGTTCCAATATTATTATATGAAACAAACTTTTACTTTATTGAAATATATAATTTTTAAATATAACAAACATTACAGACAAATAAGTAATAAACTTTAGATAAATAAATAATAATAACATGTTTTTTTAAATTTAATTTGAAAACTTGTTTTTCCTGGCTTTGATCCGCGCAAAAACTTGGATTATATCATAATAATCAATTTCTTGGACTAGTTGAGCTTCAAATGCAAGAGCACTATGTCTATATTGGCCCATACTAGCGCGTAAATAGTTTTTTACTATTTTCGGAGTGTAATACTCAAAAAAATAGGTAGAGCAATATCCACATTTGGGTAAACAACCCGAAGACTCTGTGAATGCAATACATCGCATATATCACTTAGAAGCCGTCGGGGTGGATGAAACTACCCCTAAATGATAAAAATATATATAAATAATTCAGAACCTCGATTTCTCTTTCGAGTTCCAGGATGATATTCACAGGATACATTCCAAATGCCTCTAGAAATCATTACCGCCGCCCGTACCCACTTAGAATCCGTCGGGGAGGATGAAACCACCCTCAAACGATAAAAATATAAATAAATAATTCAGAATTTCGACTTCTCTTTCGAGTTCCTGGAACTCGAACAATAATTCAGAACCTCGACTTCTCGTTATACATTTGTTCGAAAAGTCAGAAAACTTTAATTGCTACACAACATCATGCAGAACTCATTTAATTTTATTTGAAAGCTTCCAATTTTTTAGAACTTTTGTCTCTGAAAATGTTAACTTGATTATCGAAACGCGCGTCAGATAGAGTAATAGTAAGTTATCATATAGTGGCAGTAAATGGTGTGTTCAGTACAAACTTTTAATTTTTGTCTTAAATAAATGTTCTTGGTTTTTCGTCTATTTTAATTTTATAAAATATTTTTATGTTTCGGCTGGACTATTGATAAAGGCCAACCGTCAAAAAAATTTCTATAAAAAAACGTAGAATGTATTAATTAAAATAGATTAACAATCAACAAATTAGTAAAAACGATTTTTTCGTTTGTCGGCCATCAAATATGAATACTTCCTAAACACATAATATAAAGTGATTGTTTCTCCTGAAAACACTATTCATTTACTTTTCTTTACGCACTACTGGCAATTTACAATTTCTAATTTCCCCTATTTATTGAAATAGAGTTACAATAAAAAAATTAGTAAAGACGACTAGAAACTATTTACCGCCCCCCGTACCCACTTAGAAGCCGTTGGGGTGTATGAAACTACCCCTAAACGATAAAAATATAAATAAGTCAAAAACTCTAGGTTCAATTATTTATTTATATTGTTATCGTTTAGGGGTGGTTTCATCCACCCCGACAAGAACTCGAACGAGAAGTCGAGGTTCTCAATTATTTATTTATATTTTTATCGTTTAGGGGTAGTTTCATCCACTCCGACGGCTTCTAAGTGGGTACGGGGGGTGGTAAATGATTTCTAGGGGCATTTGCAATATATCCTGTAAATATCATCCTGGAATTCGAACGAGAGGTCGAGGTTCTGAATTATTTATTTATATTTTCATCGTTTAGGGGTGGTTTCATACACCCCGACGGTTTCTAAGTTAGTACGGGGGGCGGTAGTTGATTTTTAAAAACAACTATAATATATTATGTACGTTGAATTTTAAAACACAATTTGTTGCAATTACTTTCAATTTTACTATTTTAACTGCTGGAAATCAACTGCTAACTTCACACCCGTGTTTATTTGCAAGATTTTGCAAATCGTTCGAATCTATTTCTGATGTACTTTTACGTCCTGCCAATTGTACACTCAAAGTGTCTAAAGTAGGGAAATAACCATCTGTTCGAAAAACAGAAAAAGGTCTTGTTTCATTTACCCGTTCCTCGTCTGGCTGAATTTTTCTGGTTTTTTTGCGACGAGTATCGTAACGATAATAATCGTGAACTCTAGATAGTCCTTCGGTATTTTCTTTATATTCAGAAAATTGTATGTCTTTCATGTCTTGAAGAAATAGAGCTAGAGAACTATAGATCTGCCCAACACATGATAAATAAGCATGAGATTCTTGAAGCTTCTTACTAACAGCATTAAAACGATCTAAAATCACATTCCAAACAATGACTAGAAGTGCTGTAATTTTCGCAGCAACCCCGTAGCTTCAGATCTCTGCTTTCGGCAATAAACTCCAGTGCATCAATTATCGCAAACCATTGATTTTCTAACGCGTAACATGCATCACATCTAGCAGACCAACGAGTTTGAAAAATGAATCGTTTTTACTTTTTTTTGCCTTTAAAATTTTGGCATTTAAAAAATTTTGCTGTCCCTCAAAGTATCCCGCCCTTGGCTCCGACCTCACGATCCTAGGCGTTAATCCATATCTGGGGAAACAATAACCATAATAAATATTTTATCCCACACACACAATTATAACGTATACAATACGTTAAGTGACTGGAAACCTATATCAGAATTTCTGTCAGCTTTTATACTTTACGTATATCTAACTTAATACTTAATTCGTTTTAAAACTTTGATTTTCTACTTATATTGGTTTATTTATTATATTCGATTATCTATAAATGCATTTAATGTAGTTTGATTACGTGTAAACTGAATAGAAGAAATAGAAATCTGTAAGTTTACCGGGTTGGTAACGGCATATATTACCAAACTAACAATATATAAAAAGTTCTCAGTATGTTCCAATAAGAAGCAGTTTGCGATTGAAGTAAAAGTGATTCTAAAGTGAACAACAGCAGAAGAAATGAAAAATACGTTTTGTTACGTCCATAAATAAAATGCGTATATACTAAGAACATTTTATGTCATCCATTTCGGTTTGATGATACTGCAATAAATGTTTAGTAGTTTTATAGCCAGAATGGGCGCCGCTGGACGAAAACAACAACATTCTCATATTGTTTGGTGTAGAGGAATTGTTCAATCGCCCCTAATATATTTGTGTATGCGGTCTGAAGACTGAAGGAAACACAATACTCGAGAATCCATACAAAACCACCACGGCTATGTTGGATACTGGGTTGCACGCGATTACTTCGAGGGTAGTAAACGAGATGTGATAACTGTCGAGGTGTGTAAGTATAAGTGACTTCACAGATTTTATTTCTACAAATCAATGCTGTACTTTGAGAGATAGACTATGGGGCTTCTAAAAATAGGGTAAAGTTTTTTTAAATATGTGATGGAAATCAGATAAGGGTTAATTTTTTACTGATTTTGTTGAGGAAGTTCCAACAAATATAATATTTATTCCCATAATTTGTCCTTGTTGAATATTTTCATACATTTCACCATTAAACAAGAAAGGTACTTTGAGCTGTTAGTGTTGAATTGTACTTAGGTATATTTCATCCCTGATATCATTGTATATTTGAACATACCTATATAAACTTTTCGTAAGCTAAGGGTTTTACAGTTTAATAATGATTTACCACACTTTCACATTATAAACCAGAAGTTTTGTTTTATCTTTTCCACTTGACTCTTCTTCTTCGTCTTCTTGTAAAAAGATCCTGTCAATTCTGCCATCTGCCATTTTGTGACGCTGTCCAGCTGTCGTACCAGCGTTTTGGTTGCCTACAAACTGGACGTCTGGGCCCACTTAACAATCCGATACACATATATTAGTTCTACATTGACGGCGCCTTGTGTCTTACCCATTTGACGATATCCAATACTTCTAATTATTTTAATGTTTCCGTGTTCCGTATTCTGACGTAAAGTGTGGCTCCCTTTATTGATTGTAATATTTTCATGTATGTTGTTTTCATTTTTCTCTTTGTTTCTGCTCTAGTTTCTGCGGCATAGGGTAGTAAATGCCAGATGTAAGTCTTATACAAACGCGTCTTACTTTCTGTGCTCACACATTTGTTCCCGGATGTTCCATATGTTTTCTTGGTCTGCTTGTCCAGTTCGTTTGATATGTTCCTATTGCTCGGTCTATAATGCGCTCATTTACTACCAGTTTGAAACGTATCTGATTTTTAAATATTGTCATGCGTTGGGTTTTCTTGCTCGAATTTTGCATGTTCAGTCCTTGTGCCGTCGTGTTAAACTTGTATAAGAGGCGAAGCAGGTCCTACTCTCTACTTGACTTAACTAACCAGAAGTTTCTCTTGTTCCTTTTTTTGTGAAAAAGGCAACAATGCCGTTCCTTAAATGATTAAGCTTACTTCTGTAGTTTGTATTTTTCTAAAGCATAAATAAATTTGCAAAGTAGCACAGAATGAACACCTTTTCAATAAAATTTAATTATATCCAAATATTAAGTTCCACCAACTTAAATGCAATTTACCTACGAAAATATAGATAAGATGATTATTAGTATTCAGTTTTCGGTAAAATCTTTAGTTTGACATACAAAAAATATATATTTTTGCGTCTAGTCCGTTAATTACTAAAACGGTTCTTGGCACGATTGTGATATAAAAACAAATGTACGTATTGCATTCTTTTCTAAGACAGACGTCTGTAAGTAGTTTGCGTTAAATTTCACGAAATTTTGTGTTGAGGTTGAGCCGCCGATTTTTATCTCCCAAATAACTACCTTAAAAAACATGCAGGTTCGTCGCTGAAAAGGTTAAAAGAACGTAATGCCGTTGAACTCGATCATCTTTCCCTTATACCATGTATTTTTTGTGTACCTACATATACGCAACGTATTTACATGGGATTACAATATATATGCCTCTGAAAAAGTATGACAGCACTACTTATAGTCATTGTGATTAATTAAGAGGTTCATTCATAGACTCTTTGAAATATAATCTGAGAGCTGTTTTATTAGACAACAGGAAAAAGAAGACGGCTATAGGACAATAGTGGAATGTAAACAAAACACTGTGTGCTTTAATGAATTTGATAAAATATACTAAAGGAAAGTGTGCAGCTATTTTAATGTCGTTGGTTCGTTTATTGGGAGTGCAAAGTGATTACACATTATTGGCTATGGGACAGTAGTACCAGAGAACACCATGATGCAAGAAAAAATTGGCCTTTGCGCGGAACGAGTAAATTCCGAGTAAAATAAAATCAAATGCAGTCCGATATTTACAAAATATATTTCTAAATATCACAGTACCTAAAATTAAAAAGGGGATGTTTGTTAGCTTACAGTAAAATTATAAAATATTGTATGTTTGGAAACTGTTAATGAAGAAGTCTGCTTGGAGATCATTCAAAGTTGTCGTTTAAGAATATTTAGGAAATGAGAAATTCAGAATTCAGAAAAATATTGTTGCCAACTTGAGAAAATTTCAATAGATGGGGGGTGAACATGTCGCTGAAATTCATACCTCGCACGAGCATTTGAAATTTTCACTTTAAACATGCTTCACGATCAGGACGATTGTTAGCTTGACGTCAAGTTAGCCCCCCCCCCCCATTTTAAGCTGCAATTCCCGCTAAACGGTTGGAGCCCAAAAATTTTAATTAGAGCAACTAATTATCCCATAAATAGCACATAATTCTTGTACTGTCTTTTTTCAAAATTTCGCTGGTGGAGGGCTAACTTGACATACGTCTTTAAATTGCCCTACTGATGATATAAAAATGCATGTTGCCATAGGGCAACCCCGTGCCATATTGTTTAAACCGAAATTGTTTAAACAATTGGAAGGAATTGTTATTTTTCAATTGGACAATTTTTTTTATATTCTTTATTGAAATACAAATAAAAAAGGTCCTGACTTTTCACGATAAAGTTAATATTTTTAGAAATATGAATTTTTAAAGAATCGAAAAATCTCAAATTTCGGTACTTTTGACCCATGAAAAATATATTAAAAATAAAATAAAATATTAATAATAGTTTTTTTTAATTCTTTATACAATTGTTAATAATATTCTTACTAGAGATTTAAAAAAAATTCATTGTTGATACCTGTTTTTTAATTGTTAAATTCGTGCGCTCACAAGTATGCGTCGCTACCTTTAAGTATCGCCGTCTCTCTCTGACTCATACGCTGCATCGGCCTCTTTGTGTCCTGAATCATTATTTATCTCAAAAAATATTACTGTTAATTCGACAGTGATCATAATTTCGACACATTCTAATATATTACGTGGATTTAAGAAATTAATAGAATTGATGGAGTGCTTTTAAAATATATCAATATTCTTTTTTTCTCTCATATTTTGTTTGTAATTACAAGTTTTGTTTAGAAAAAAAGTAGTTTTTTTATGCATAAAAATTATCTTATTCAAATTAATGAGAGCATAGTGACATTTGACTGTCGAAATTTGGGACATTTACCTTAACTTTATCAAGATTGTTAAGGAGAGCAATGTTATTTATTAATAATTAAATTGATTCCAGAAAAAAATTTGTTGAAAACAAATTGTAGACAATTTAATTATTAATAACATTGCTCTCTTTGACAAACTTGATAAAGTTAATAATATTTAAGATACATGATAAATAATGATTAAGGACACAGGGAGGCCTATTCAGCGCATGAGTCAGACTGAGACGGCGATACTTAAGGTAGCGACGCATACTTGTGAGCGCGCGAAATTAACAATTAAAAATAGGTATGAACAATGAAATTTTTTAAAACCTCTATTGTATGAAGAGTTAAAAAAATTATTATTTATATTTTATGTTATTTTTAATAAATTTTTCATGGGTCAAAACTACCCAAATTTGAGATTTTTCGAACCTTTAAAAATTCGTATCTCTAAAAATATTAACTTTATCGTGAAAAGTAACAGGACCTTTTTTATTTGTATTTAAATAAAGAATATAAAAAATTTGTCCGGTTGAAAAATGACAATTCCTTCCAATTGTTTAAACAATTTCGTTATAAATAATATGGCACATGCATTTATATCATTAGTAGGGCAATTCAAAGAGGATTGTATAAAAAAATTGAGGTGGAATAGGTTTCGGTACTCATGCGCCGATTCCTCCTGGACTAAACATTTTTTTTTAGAATCAAATACGTATAATATATTGGGAGATTCATTTGAAAAATTATGTTATTCTATTAGTACATACCTAATAGCAAAGAAGTCAAGGCTAAATGAATACACTAATTACACGAGACGAGTTCCAATTAGTCATACGTGATTGATCTAATTGTCTTAAATTAAGGTCGACGGCGTCAAATGTCAGTTATTATCTCACAATTAGCATACACTAGATCATAAAACTCTGAAAGAATATTATTTTATATCAAAAATTTAAAATATTCCAAAACTAACAAATGGAACGACATTTTTACTATTCTTTTTATTCTAAAATTCGTTAATTCTTTTGTTATTATAAATCCTTTTTTTAGATGTGAAAATAGGAATTACCTTTTAACTATAGAAAATACGTCAATCAGTCATTGACACTCAGTCTTTGTCTATTAAGTTGAATAAACTAATAATGTGTTGGAAATACAAACATATTTGAATGATTTACCTCTTCATTGTTGATATACTCGTAAGTTTGGTTAAAACTGAAATAAGAATAAAAGGAGAATATTATCCATAACACAAATGTGACTGACAGTGATACTGTGAATAAAACTCTAAATCAGTGTCATAGAATTATTTAATGGTTAACAATAGGAGCTACTAGTTTCGGCCTACATAACGGCCATCTTCAGGCTTCAGATTGTTAAAAAATAGGGAACAAATACAAAAATCTCCAACATTACCTGACACATAAAAAACAAAATACTGAATGAACTGAAAAACAGAACAGTACAATTTAATAAAATAGTACTTTTTAAGTTATTGAACCAAAAGTCATAATTAAAATTGAATAGTTACACAAAATTATAAAACAGAATCAACGTGTACAAATTCATAGATAAAAAGGTAGCTGTAAATGTCAACCTTAGTCTAAATCCTCTTAAAAAAGAAGAAGAGCTGTTAGATTAAATGTCTAAGATTAAAACAATAAAATATATACATACAACAAACTGATACTGAGTAGCAATCAATTAATGAATAAATAACAAGTTAATGAATAGCTAATAAGGAGTTACAAAGGTACAATACAAAAATAAACAGAATGTTTATTTTAATTCTTGTACATAATTAGTGCGATTTTTGTATTTTTCAACATAAAAACAATGTTCAAATTAATATTGTGTTGTGTGTTTTTTTAAAAAATTTGGTATTAAATTTAAAAAATATGGATATTGTGTACCGGTGTCGCTTTCGATGCCACCTTGTTTGTGGTTATTGTAACTTCAATCTCACCTTGTGGTTTTAGGGATAAGAACTCCACGATTATTATTGTACTTTTGAACAAATTTCGCACATTTTGGTTTTATTTGATATAGGAGCAATCGTGAAACTAACGAAAGATGGATAAGTAAAAGCAGACGTTTTTCTTTCGGATACGGATATAGAAATAAGGGAGACAAGTAGGTACTCTTCAGTACTTGTTGCTAAGTCATATTTATTAGGAAGAAAAACTTTCTGTCTTCAATTACACTTAAAATTCTCTTACGTACAGGGATCCTCTGAGATTTTCCTGAATTCTAAGTGGAATCCTAATCAGGCGTAAATCGTGACCACTTATGTCCGCTCATAAACAGCCACACCTGTCTATCTGAAATGAGCTGGCAAACCAAGAAAAATTTTATAAATACGATGTAATTGTAAATAAAAGTATTTGTCTTAAGTTTTTACATCTTGTAAATCTGAAAAACTCCCGGTAATTAATTAACAAATATTAAAAACAAAGGACGTGCCACTGTTTAGATAACGTGCTAAAAGGAGATTCTCCTATTTATCAATAACTTTTTATTTAATCCACGTATATTTAATTAGTTATCACAAATTTAACCAAGTAAACCTGACCTTCCGAGTGGTTATGGCATTAGCATTTTATACGGTCATCAACGATTGCATGGTAGGAAATAAAAGTATTAGTGACAAAAAAGGGTGAACAAAATAACATAAAATTATGCAGGGTGGAACGTCATAAATCTTTTTATCGCTTTAATAAAGATTTTTTATAAGGTGGAAAAAGGGGTTCGGGTGACTTTGAACGTGGATGAATGGGGTGTTACAACATTCAGTGATATAGCAGATCATTTGTTAGAAAACCAAATATGTGTGATAATATACCTGGATGACATTTAAAAAAAACATAACGTTCTTTGAAATGCAAGAGGTGAAGAATAAATTAAAATTAGATTGAGCAATGACAGCGTCTGCAATCTGCTTAACGCGTACCCAATTTGTGGTGAATTTGTTATGTATAGTTTTTATGTTTGCGAATTTGAAAAAAAAAACATTTTGAGTCTAGTAGGGCTTTACCGAATAATTTTACACTTGTTTACTAAAAGAATTACTTCATCAAATAAATAGACTTTAATATATTATAAATATAAGCAAAAAGGAGCTTCGAGAGCTCCCTGCGTTTTTAACCCACATTCAAGGTATTTCTACTTTTATACAATTGCAGAAATTTACGAAGTAATAAATAATTATTAATTACATGGAAAGACGTCTAAGAACCGAAGAGATCTTGAGGAGAACGGAAAATAACTAAGACAGGAAAAAGGACGGAACCGACAGACAGACTTTGAACTGGAAAAAATATATGAAAACGTGATTGTTGAAAAGGTGTTACAAATTGGTAATTGGTATACACCGAAGAAAATAAATCATTAATTGATTGATTCGAAGAGACAATCGCATTCGTAACGATGTATGTTTTCAAAAATGTATCACATTTGAAGCTCATTCCGGCAAAATATTGTATATTTTACACGATTAAAAAAATCTCTTTCTGGTAAGAAGAGCGTTTATCAAAATCAAAAGATAATTAAGATCCCTTTGTTAGTATTTCTCATAATTACCTATAGAATACACCAAATATTGTGCGATAGGAAGTTTTTCATTAGGCCAAGTCAAGACAGAAAGTTGAGAGCCTCGTTGCATATTATTTAGTAAACAGAAGAATAAATAGCGTTACGTAGAGGTTAACTACGGTCAATGGTCACACCAACGACTGTAAAATACCAACTAGATGTGTACTAAATGAATTATATCATACGTCTTTAAATGGACTAAATATTAATTTAAAATGCCGCATATTTTAACCTCTGGCCAACGATAGAGATAATTTTAAGAATAATTTGGCATAAATTAAACGTAATTTTAGGTAAAACTTCTTCATTTAATAGTTTTTTATTGTTAATTTTGCAGTTCGTTATACCAGTAAGTTGATCTTTTGAGATTATTGTCCTAACATAAGATGTGAAAATACTACAAAAGTATCATTTATTTCCAAAACTCCATTTATTCAAAAGTATTATAGAAATAATCATAAAATATTCAAGTTTTAGGATCATTAACGTTCTATGTGGGTCCCCTTGGTAGTTCATTTCATTCCACACATTTTGTAGCGTGATCGTGTCAATGTTCATCAATGCATCACTGATCCGTTCCATCATCTCTTGAATCGTTTTTGGTAGTAGGGGTACATAACAGTGTCCTTAATGTGTCCCCAAAGGAAGCAGCCACACGGCGTTAAATCTGGCGACCTGGAAGACCAGAGTAAGGAACCGAGGTCATTATCACCCACACAGCCATTCCGGCGATGCAGGAATTCATCGTTCAGGTAAGCACAAACATCGAGGTCTTGTTGGTAGACACAATCCGTGTAATATTCGCTTAGTTGCGGAAACAACTATAACTGCAACATATCTAGGTAAATTGAACCATTTACTGGTTAACTGAAAGATACTGAACTAATACTAAACCGCTATCTGGTATACAAAGCCACCTGATGAGCATAAAAATTGAATATTTTGTGGTTATATATCAATCATATTTGTAAGTCAATCAATCGTATTTGGAAGTCAATAAAAATAAAAACTGTATTTGTACATGATCAAAAAGATTAATGAATAGTTATTTATAAAACAAGTGTCATAATGACTCGTTTTGTAGTACGAGTGAAGTTTACAGAACGAACCGCGAAGCGGTGAGTTGTGCAAATCACGAGTACTACAGAAAGTCATTGTGGCACAAGTTTTACACAATATTTTTTATAATTCGCATTTATTTAATTATTTAAATAAAATTTCATATAATCCCTGTTTTTAAACTAGGAGGAGTGGTTTGAATTTAAGTTGGCAATTCTGTAGATTCCTAATTGGTCAGATCACAGATGTTTATTTTTATTCAGCACTTCTGACTTTTGACATATATTATAACCGAATAATTGTGTAAACTGTAAACAAACTTTCATTTAAGCAAAAAGAAGATGATTATGTTTAAAAAAGAGCTTCTTCGTATAGGTATGCTTTTAAGGACTATTTATATTATATCATGAACAAAATTATTTCTGTAATACATCTTCACATAGATATCTGGTAATTTATCCCAAAAACCGAACGTTATGTATACCTATATATTGATCCTATACAATATAAAAATAAACAATTGACAAATCATTGATAAATAAACGTTAGCGTACTTTATTCATTAATATTTTTAATATATAAATCATTCTAATTTACCTTTAATATAATAATTTGCTAGCTAGAACAACGCTAGACCATTTTATTTATAATTTGTGTCAAGGTTAAAGTCAAATGTCAAATAAAAATATAACTAAACTCAATAACCAACTGTACACTAAAAATGACTATAACAGTGTTCAAAGAGCTTCATTGTACCACTGTAAACAATGTTATAATGAAGTCCCTTTTATACGCGAATTATAAAAAATGATTTAAGAATACCAGATGCAACTAGAAAATTGGCTGAATAAGATTCAAACATTCCTACGTAACGGAAGCCAGAACAAAATATAATGCATCTTTCAGAAAATTGGTCTGTACTTTTATTTACTTCCTATAGTTAATGAATGAATAAATAATTGGACCCACATACGAGTATAAACCCAATAGTCCATTGAAATGTTACAATTTAAGGACCTAATATTGCATTTTTTAGAGGACGCAATTTTATTTTTGGGACATGTGTGGGGGTCAATAGAAGCTCAACCCCAAGTTTGTGGGGTTGCCGCCCTTGTTCCCCGGCCACCATCTTGGAAAAAGGGGTGCAAACACGTTTTTCGCGATATCTTGAAAACTATGCGTCCTACAAAAAATTCGTAAAAAAAAACATAATTTATAGAAAATCGCTTTGCCTACAATTATGTTCATATAACTTTTTGCCGTAAATTCAAAATTAAAGAAGTTATAAGCAAAAAAGTGAGAAAATTTCTATAACAAGTTTCTTTTTTGCTCTAGAACTTTTTTTTGTACATTTTACAAAACAATTACCTCAAACTAATCTTGTAGATGGTCTTTTGAGGAAAATGTTTCTCTATAATTTTTTTAATATCATTCATTTAAAATGCTGTTACAGCGCTCCAAAGTTGACCGGGTTCGTCAATGCTTATGAGAATCCGGTCAAATCGAAATGTTTAATTTAGTTTTATGATCAGATGCAGATTCAATCATCGTCTCTGCTGCGCTTACTGCATCCCAGAAGATATCAAAGTCCTGAAGATTGGGACTGGAAAAGCATGCAAACATTTGAATACCAATACAAGCTTCCAAGCCTCCAGCACCCCCCGATCCCATGAAATTAATTTTCTGCAGATGCAAAGGAAATTGTGAAAGCATGTGTAGCTGCAGAAAAGCAGGCCTCAAATGCTCTACAGTATGCCTTCATTGTTCTGGCGAAACATGCAGCAACATCATAGAAATATCAAAGTTAAATCTAGGGAGTTCTTCACTAATAAACTGTCTTCTTAAGTTATAATTGTAAAGATCAGCAGATATAATTTTCCTGGTTTTCTATATCATTGCACAGTTATACTGATCTTAATTGAAAAATGATATCCAGGATATCACCATAGGGCTAATAATATCTAAGCTTCAATATTTGTAATATCACATCTTCTTTTTTCTATAAACATATATTAAGTCAATCACAAGTTAGGTCACTTCTTGGTCCAGCCAAAAATAACTACTAAACATCAGGTAGGCATCAAATGAAATGTAACTTCTGTCATTCTGACGATGATATTGATTTATCGAAACAATTGTCAATTTTTTAGAATTTTCAATAACTTTAATTATATTGTGGAATTAACTAGAAACCGTGAGTTTCATTTAAAACACTAATTCCAACTATGACTCCAATTTTAACTCCTGTCATTTCCCAAACCTTCACATTCGACGTTGAATTACATTCTGAGCCACAGCCTGGACCATCGTAGAAGAGTAGAATAGAATAGCTATAGCTAATAACTGATTGAAAATATGAAAACTGAGTTAAACATTTCATTTTCACCGGATTCTCATGAGGATTGGAGCGCTGTAACAGCGGTTTAAATGAATGAAATTAAAGAAAATTATAGAGAAAATTTTTCCTCAAAAGACCATCTACAATATTGGTTTGAGGTAATTTTTTTGTAAAATGTATAAAAAAATTATAGAGCAAAAAAGAAAATTTTTATAGAAATTTTTTCACTTTTTTGCTTATACCTTCTTTAATTTTGCGATTTGCTACAAATTATGTCTTCACGAATTTTTTGTAGGACGTACAGTTTCCTATATATCGCGAAAAAGGTGTTTCCACTCCTTTTTCCAAGATGGCGGCGGGAGGACAAGGACGGCAACCCCACAAACTTGGGGTTAAGCTTCTATTGACCCCCCACACATGTCCGATAAATAAAATTGCGTCCTCTAAAAAATGTAAAGCTCATGTAACATATCAATGGACTACAACTCAAAATTCAAACTACCGATTTTATCAATATAAGCTCACGATGTAGGGAAATATTTCATTGAAGAACACGTAGAGAGCCGTGTTTGTGAACAGAATCTATAATTTGGGGGTTGGGAAATCTGTTAGGCTCAAATCGGAAGGTTAATAATTTATAGTCAAAGTTGATCAAAATTATGTTCCTATTTATAATAAGATCTTCTAGTGAATTTAAAAGAAATGGTAATGATTCATTGATTATGAGTGAAATGACAATCATTTCAGAATTTTTATGGACAGGCCAGTAAAAAGGGCGCGAAATATTCAATATAACTCTTGTTTCAGTAACCCTTTTTCCGAATTATTGGTCTGTATAATTCATATCTATTGATAAAATCTTCCTCAAACTCGAAATTATGCTAGATCCTTTCCAGGTATGTGATCCAAGTTATCCTTTAATGTGATGTGTGTAATAAAATAATAAGAATATCATTGAATAAATAATTGTCATTCAAACTAATGATTATCACATCCATTTTTAATACTAATCATTCCTGTAACGATTTCAATACCGAAATACCACGGTTTTATGTCAGTACTTTTAAAGTTCATTCATAAAATTCCAAGGCGAATTCTCTTTCGTCATGTCGAGATCGCGTGGCCTTAATCTTCCAGTATTTTGGCACACGTTTCAGTGTCTAGTTCTTGATCGGTCGGGTGGACACCGAAATGAACTTGGACCGACGCCAAAACGGCGTCTCGAGCATCTTCTTTGACTATTTATGCATTTCCGATTAGTATGTGCTAAATGAAGTCAACCAAAGAAGTTTTTATTTTAACTACGATTTGTGTGGTAAACGAAGTATAATCGACATGAATTTAAGTACATTTTTTTAAGAAAGCAAACATATTTTCGAGACTGTTACGAATATAGATATTAAACCTTATATATCACTAGACATCAAGTCAACACGCGTCGAATGTTGCGGAGTTGCCAAGTTAATTCATCCGATAAAACTTGTTGTTTGAACTTAACAATATTTAATCGACTGCAGCTCAGTTAGCACATCTGCCGTAACTTTTTTCTTACTATTTTTATATACACTTGCCTATTTTATAATCGGTTTAGGCTCAATTGATGTTGTCCGACATCGTCTCCTCTGGCGCCCGATTGCCGATTTTCTATACATTGATTCCACGTTCTTTCTATGTTTTTGACCTACTGATTTATTTCTTCAACTCCGCACATCCTTCTAATTTCTTCGATTCTCATTGTATATTTTTCTTATCTTTTTTCTCCAATAATATTTGTGTTATCTGCCATGGTTTCTGCAGTATTTTTATTGGCCTAATTGTAGTTTCGAAAATCCTGGTTTTTGTTTCTCCATATATTGTGTTTTAGGCATACCGCTGTTCAATTCGTCTTATTTGCCTGTTTTATTACTCTTCCATCCACTTTTCCATGGCTATATAGTTTATCCTTCAAGTATTGCACTTCCATGATTTAATCTCCAATGTTGAGTACTAATTCCGCCGAGATTGCCTATTATCGTTTTGGCTTCTTCTGTTAAAATTATTATGTTACCATCAGCGTGACATATTATCTTAATTTCCTTTTCTTCCATTCAATATTTTCCCTTTGTTCCGATCAAGATCAAATTAAATATCAACACACCCAAAGAATCTCCCTGTATAGTCGTTCTACACGGCATTGATTCAGACATTTCTAACTCTTTTTGAGAAGAAAAATATCTATTAATAAATGTGTATCAGCTTAAACAACAAATTGTCTACTTCTTTCAATTATTAACAATCATGGAAATGGTAATTTAAATACAAATAAATCAATGATTTGGCAAATGATTTTGTAACTTAACTATATAGTTGTCAAAATAAAACAATTGGATTGCAGCATAAAAATGGAATAAGATGTTGTTGGTAGTGACAATGAATGTAACGATATATTATGAATGTATACATAAACGCATGCAAATATTTATTGAAATGCAAATTATGCACCACCTACTTGTATTTTTCGAAGAAATATTACGATGGCATTTCATGTAGTGTGTTCACTAACATATTAATTCCCACATAAAAATACAAGCCCATTTAGCAACAATTTCAAGAATTATCTATAAATATATATAATCGGTTACCAGGACGTTATAAATAGTACAAAACAAACGGTTTGTATATGTTGAGACAAACAAATTTATTGACGGAAAAAAATTAGATGAAAGAGAAATCATTAAAATAAACAAGTAACAATACTAACAATTGTCGTAACTTCACAATGTTACGGTACTCCAAACAGATCAAATTATTAATAGGACATACTATATATTATAATTGACATATTATAATACATTTAGTTCGGTTTCAGGCCAATTAATTTTTTTTAATTCAAACTAAACCGCTTCCACCCAATGTGATTAGCGGTGTATAACAATATACAATATTAAAGTTTGTTTAGTAAATTAATGTCCTTTAAGAATCCCATCAATTTTTCAACTGGGCAGTTTACACCTAAGAGTAAATTTAAATCTGTAGGTAGTTTATATTTTAGCCGGTTCGTGTCAAACTTAGTGCAATAAATCAGGACATGTTTCACTGTTAAATGTTCTCGACATAGATCACATATAGGAGCATTGTCTTTATTGAAAAGATAAGGATGCGTAAATTTGCAATGCCCTATTCTAAGTCTAGTAACAATCACCTGTGCTTTGCGCGTTGTGGTTGGATGCTTCCACAACGTCACTGTTGACTTCGTGAATTTTGTCTTGCGATCGCTGCCAGTGGTTGTGAACTTTTTCCCCGAATAAGTGTTTTCAAGTCACTCATCACGCACTTTGTTATGCGTTCGGAATTAACATGTACGATTGCGTTACGCGCACATAAGTCAGCTTCTTCGTTGCCTCTGATGCCAATGTGAGCAGGAATCTACATGAAGTCAACAGATTTTTTGTCGATCTGGATTTTATGAAGCTGTGACGTAATTGATTGTAATATTGGATGCTTGGGATAAATATGTTTCAAGGAATAAATACTACTTAAGGAATCAGTTAAAATTAGGGTTTTGGGATTTGGAAAGAAAGTAATTACTTTGAGGCCATGAAAGATAGCATATTCTGCCGTAAATATGCTAGTGTGAGGATAGAATTTTATGCTGTAAGATTCAGTTGAAGTCACTATTGCAGCACCCACTCCAGCCTGCGATTTCGAAGCATCCGTGTAGACTAAGTTAAAGTCACTGTAGTCATGCAGTATTCTGTTGAGTTCTGCGAAGATTTCATAGTGATTTGTATCCCTATCAAGCCCAGTCAGGTTAGTACGGCAGCGAGAGGTAGAAATTGTCCACGGAGCTGGATGTTCAACAATGGATGGAAACATTGGTGGGAGATCTAAATTAAATTTTTGAAAAAATTCTCTAACTCTGGCGTGAAATGGCTTAGATACATGCGGTTTTTTATCAAAAAGATCCCTATATCTGTTGTTGAATGTGTTACTGTAAACTGGTTTTTCAGCATTAGTGGATATAGCAGCCGCGTAATTCAAACTCAATATAGAGCGTCTGTAGCTTAATGGTGGTTCACCAAGAAGACTGGATGCTGGTATAAGGGGTTGTTGTAAACGAGCCTGAAGCTATTCTTAATGCTTTGTTATGAATAACATCAAGTTTGCGAAGTACAGTTTTTCTGGCAGATGCATAAGCTATGGAGCCGTAGTCTATTTTTGACCTGATGAGCGTTTTATATATAAGCAGTAGCGTTGCTTGGTCTGATCTCCAATTTATATTTCCTAGGCTTTTCATTATATTAAGCCGCTTCATGCATGTTTGGACCAACTTCTCTATGCGATCTTTCCAGGCAAGCTTATGGTCGAAGATCATTCCTAGAAATTTTGCTGATGATTTAAAGTTAATATTTTGGTTATAAAGCTTCAATTTTGGAGTAGCATATGAACGTTTCCTGCTAAATACCACACCTGTTGTTTTGGTAACAGAAAACCTGAAGCCGGATTGACGTGACCATATTTCCAAATTTGTGATGAATTGTTGCATAAATAGAGATATTGTATTTATATTAAACGCAAAAAATCAATTTTCGAAAACCAAGGAAAAACTTATTTTACGTGTTCTGGCCGATTTAATTACAGTTCTGCGTAGTGCTGTTGAGCTGCACATCGATTTTCTTTGTGTGAACACTATTCAATCATACCGGGGCGCAGTATTCCGCTGTCGAGTAGACCAGTCCAAATGCTGTAGTGCGTAACGTGTCAGCCGAATAACCCCATGTGGTACCGCACAACTTATGGAGAATATTATTCCTCGTGTTTAATTTAGCTGCAGTGTTTTACAAATGCTGTTTGTAGGTGAGCGTTCTGTCTAAAGTAACTCCCAAATATTTCGGACGCGGATTTTTTCGAAGATGGATTCCCTCAAAATAGACGTTTAGTCTTCTGTTTGCGGATTTGTTGCAGAGATGGAAGCAGGTGGTTTCTGTTTTTGTGTGGTTCGGTTGTAACCCCCATTTACGAAAATATGTGCACAGGGACGTTAAATCAGATGAGAAAGTTGTTTCCATTGCTTCGAACGTCTTATGTTGTGTTGTCAGGACCCAGTTATCCGCATATCCGAACCTTTTGGAAGTTGTATCTGACATGTCGGCGATATATAAGCTGAACAATAGCGGAGCCATCACAGAGCCTTGTGGAAAGCCATTATTTAAGACTCTTTTGGGCACTTGACTGTTCTCTCGCCATCACCTGGAATGTTCTATCGGCCAGCATGCTGTCAACAAGTCGGGTAATCATCTGGCAAGGAATTACTCGGATGAACTTGTAAAGCAGGCCATGTCTCCAGACAGTATCGTATGCAGCAGACAGATCTATAAATACAGCTGATGTCTTTAATTTATTTTATGTAGGTTGTTAGTGACACAACCTGATCTGTACAGCTGCGCCCGGGGCGGAATCCAGCCTGTTATATGGGAACCGCAACCACAATTTTGGTAGCAATGCGGTGGTAAAGAAGACTCTCCAGGGGTTTATAGACTGAGCTCAACAGTGCAACTGGCCGATAGCTATTTGGTTCGTTACTTGGTTTTCCTGGTTTTAAAAGCGCAATGATTTTGGAGTGCTTCATTTGCTGTGGTATTTTACCATGTATCATCATATCTGTGAAGAACTCGGCCAACCATCCTCTTGCGAATCCTCCACAGTTTAGGTCTTCAAAGTTTAGCCCTTCAAAAAAAAGGTTCCCAAAGGCACTTATTTTATGTTGGAAAAGATAAAATCACTAAATGGAGAAAACATCAGTATCCGTAGAATGTTCGCACGAGGAGTCAGAATATTATTTATCATTTGCCAGGAACGAAAGGAAACGCAAGACAAGCATCATCACCTTTGCAGTGCTTCCATAAATTTATTGGTGATGGTATTATAGTCAGAATAGTGGCATATACCAATATGTATATCTTGAGTATAAGAAATAAATATCAAGATCAGTATGATGTATAACAAACAACTGCCACGGAAATAAAGGCGCTGATTGGGACCTTCAAAAGCAGTAGACGTGATTTTTGGGCCACAAATGGCACAGGAGTAGAAATTTTTTCGGATGTTATGGGATACAGAAGAATGAAGTTTCTATTACAGTGTCTTAGGTTCCACAATATAGTTACGAGGAACGATCGGAGACTCTTAGACAAATTTGCTCCTTTTAGGGAAATTTGGGAAATGTTCAATATCCGTTGCAGAAATAATTACAGTCTGGGAGAGAATGCTACGCTAAATGAAATGATATTTCCATTCAGAGCAAGCCGGCAAAATACGGGATTAAAGTTTTTGCCCCTGTGAATGCCAAAACATTCTACACTACAAATTTGGAAGTGTACGTGGGCGAACAACCGATGGGTTCTTTTAGACTTAGCAACCAAGTGCCAGATGTGGTGAACGTTTCACCAATTAGTGGAAGTGGTTGAAACGTTAGCATGAACAATTGATTCACGTCATTTCCGCTGATTGAGGACTTATTGAGCAATCACCGATTGACTGTTGTAGGAACTGTCCGGAAAAATGAAAAGGAACTTCCACCTGAGTTCATACAAATAAAATCCCGTCCTGTACTTTCTTCAATGTTTGCAGTTCAACAAATCATGACATTGGTATATACCGAAAAAAAGAAAAAATGTACTATTAGTTTCTTCAATGTACAGTGACGGAAAAATTGATAAAAATACAGGAGAACAGAATAAACCCGAAATTATAACATATTATAATGCCACTAAAGGTGGAGTTGATTCCACTGATCAAAAAATGGCACAGTACTCTGTGAACATAAATACCCGACGTTGTCCAATGGTTATGTTCTGTAGCATGATCATGATCGCTGGTATCAACGGACACATTATCTATAAGGCTAATTGCCAAAAAGTCGATGAATGTACAAAGTCTAGAAGAATATTTTTGACAAATTTAGTAAAACAACAATTACAATAAAGAGCAAGAAATAACCACATACCCAGAGAAGCCCGAAAAACTACAGAATCCGAAAATACTGCTCCCAACGCCAACCACAAACGTGGAAAGTGCCATTACTGCAGAAATCGGAATATGCGCTATTTTTGCCAAAAATGTTCAGTAGATTTGTTTGGAACATATACAACTACTTTGTATTGATGGTGTTCACCAAGTGAACGCGGAGTAAATTTTATTCAACCTTTCGTTCGATGACGTCAAAAATGTAATGTTTTTTTAGTATACCAAAGAAACATATTTCTAATTTTTTTTTAAATTTGTATGTGTTGTTACGTCTAAATAAACAATTGAACAATACATTAAGCGTTTTATTTGAAAAAAATATGTATATTAATATACATTTTTTATAGATTGTAGGTTCCCTGGGCCACACCCGTACCCTGGAGAGCTAATATTAGTTCTGCGTAACGTTCCTCGAGTTCTACCAAAAGTCCTTATGACTTTTTACCGTAAAATTATGATTTTTCAAATAAACGCTATTTTTGATACTGAAAAAATCTACTTTTGTTATTAAAAAGTTTTTTACTAGTTCTAGCCGATCTAATAACAGTTCTGTGTAGCGATCCTCGAGTTCTACAAAAAGTACTCATGACTTTTTCCGTAGAATTATTAACTTTTAAGTAAATGCTATTTTAATATTGAAAAATCCACTTTTATTATAAAAAAAAATTAGCGTGTAGCGTTCATGGATTTCTACCGAAAATCCTCACGACTTTTTCCCGTAAAATAATTATTTTTCATGTTAACACCATATTTATTATTGAAAAATAAAATGATGTAAAAAATGTTTTTACGAGTTCTAGCGGATCTAATAATTTTGATAGAACTCTAGGAACGCTACGCAGAACTGTTATTAGTTCGGCTAGAACTCGCAAAAAAGATTTTTTGTAATAAAAGTTGATTATTCATTATAAAAAATAGCGTTTACTTAAAAAATTATTATTTTACATGAAAAAGTCGTAAGAATTTTTTATAGAACTCGAGGAACGCTACTCTGAGCTGTTATTAGATGGGCCACCGCCACCAACTATTCATATAATCGATATAGAACTATTGTAAAACTAACAGGAACTCTGAAGAAATAATATATTTTCAGGATACGGTGCGCTGCGTGAACTTGACGCACCATATTTTCAAATTTGATTTGTATTTAATCACTGGAGCTATTTAATATACTTACATAAAACAAAGGATACAAGACTCTAAAAAAAAATCAAAATTTTTAAATATGGTGTGCCAGGTTCACAAGGAGTCAAAGATGAATCGCTCTTCAAGAAATGTATCAGAATACTAAAGAAGCGCTAGAATGAAATGTGTCGGTCTTGAAGAAAAGACTACGTCGATTAATAAAACCGAATTTGACCGTGTATTTCTCATTAAAGCGGGAACTTATCAGCTGATGTGTTATTGTTAGTTAAATCAAGTAAATTTTTTTCTCCTAACGATGTATACTTGTAGAAAACGATTGTATTCGTTAAAATAATAGAATTTGAGTTCCTACTTTATTTATATAAATAAAGTAACGGTAGAAACTATAATAAAAGTACATTTCAACTATTTATTTATTCACTTATATAAAAAACGCGTTTAATTAATATTAATTCATTTAAATTAATTTCAATAATAAACAATACCTTGTAATTTTAATATATACATGATATTGAACTAAGAAAATATGGCTGAAGTAAACAACTAAATATAAGGAGCTGCTCTATTTATCCAATGAAATACTGTGTGTTTAAAAATAAGTAGCGTGGGACAATGCGAATAACTATCAACGTATAACAAATTAATATAAGATGTGATTGAATTTAACACATGAACTGAAATGTCACATGGATGTCGTTAATACACTAAAATATAATGCTTGTTGTCGTTGAACACTAGGAAGGTTGTTGACTCGGGATTATTTCAGCTATTTTTTAAGAAAATATATATAACACTCACACACATACTTTACACTTGTTTTTTTTTAAATATATATTGCAAAGTGAGTTACAAAAAAAACGGACAGTTTCCTTAACTCAAGAATAGAGCACAGAAGAGAGAATCAAGCGATGGTGTTCTTATTTTACGGTAGACTATCTGACTACTCAAACATTCAAGTTTATATTTAAGGTTATGGTTACAAAATGGATATAAATATATTTTTAATGCGCTTTAAATAAAACTTACATGACTAATCTTCTTAAGACACATTGTGTCTATTTTCAAACGTTTAGACACCTATAAAATGTGAGACTAAATCCATATTCTGGCATATATGATACTATTATCTAAGTTACTGCGCCGTGTTGTGTTAGTGAAATCACGAGAATAGTAATCCATTCATTCATACACCGTTTAGTGGAAACAATATTTCAATCTTTAATTTTGTCTCATACATTTTGTCTATTGGATTTGAAACAAATCAATTTTAACTACAATTCTTCTATAAAATGTTGTAATGCCTAGTTACTGGAGCTATAAACCCCTTCACAATAAAGAAAATAAGAAACTGAAACCATAAACGACACTGCGAATAACTAGAATGGTTCGTTCCACATCAACAGTACGTCGTATTAAGTACACTGCAAAATAAACTCCGTAAGAGATACAAACTAATACTTTTTCTGTTTCTTTTCATTCATGACCCTTTTGGTCGCATTTCTTTCTTTTTTACTCGGCTTTAATTTGTTGTGCGCTTCATTTTTTTACGGTTTTACGAGATGTGTTATCATTCTTCACTTGCAGATTTTCCTTTTCTGTTACTGCTTATTACTTTAGTGGCAGTTTCTTCTTGTACGTCTCTAATTTCATTCTACTTAACTTTGGCTTGTAGCGCATTTCACTTCTTGTACGTTTTTAGAGCGGCCGTACACGGGCCGACCACATTCCAACGATTTTTTTGTGGTTGTATCGATAACACTTGTCGTATCGACTACAACAGGACAGTAGTTCAACTGTCTGCTAGAAATCGTGACGTCGATATGCAGTCGGGACGACTGCAAACTTATGGCTCGTGTACAGCTGTACCGACCGCCACAAGTTAACCAAAGACGCCCGTTTCGACCTTCATAAACGCCCGTATACGATTAGCATAGTATTTCTTAAGGTGAACTGCAGTTCGCCGGAAGGCGACTGGAAACTTGTGTTCGGGGCGACCTCAAAAACTGGCCCGTGTACGGTCCCCCTTAGTTGCAGCTGTTAGTATGCTTCACTTGATTGTTATTAACTGGCAAAATTGATGTCTTTGGATAAATTAGAGGATTGTAAAGCTTCATTTCTTCATAGAGTGTCTGACAGAGCATTTCTTCCAAAGCTTTCTTTTTTGCTTCTGTTATACCAACATAAGTATCTATATTGTTACGAACTCGCACACCGAAGCAGATACTAAGTACGGTCCTGTAACGTTATGTTAACGGAGTTAAAAAAATGGTGAGCGCACCGAATTCTGAGAAGGTCTATTGGGATTTATTGTGACCGTTTTTATAGACATGTTCTCGGAAGGATTAAGCCGGCAATCGAGAAATATCGCGAAAGGCATTTGTTTTGTGTAAGCCGCAGTCCAGAATGTTCTAGTAAAAAGGGCTATGATATAAATAAAGGACCGATCAGCGGATGAGTGGAGTGGATAATTTGACATCGTGAGATAAACAAGTAAATAAGTGAATATAAAGTGTTTAAATAAATTAGTTTGAGTGAATATACAGTTAATATAAATTAATAATTAAGTGATTAGTTAAGTATATATAAATTAAGTGTTAGTGAGTTAGTGTTTAAATAAATTAGTAAGTAGCCATACCGAGTGTTTAAAATTTATCCAACCCGTTTATTGTTTAAATAAATAACAAAAACATTACAATATGCTTTGGAAAAATAAATAAGCTTACGTTTGCCTCTGAGCAAGTGTTTTGACGAGTTGGTTTAATAGTAAGACTATTCAAAGCGTCATCAAACCTTTCTTGGTATTTTATATTAAATATGCTATCTATTTCGTACCCTTTGCGTTTTATTTTTGAATACGGTAACAGTTGGTACCCAAACTGGATAGAGTATCCTTGTTAATTTAAGTAATCCTTAGGCATCATTTGCAAAACCTTGAATTGAAGTTTCCAATGCTTAGGCATATACAAAAGTCTTCTTATTAACGTCAGGGGAGACCATATTTCCAAATTTCTGATGTATTTTTCGATACAAATGTGTGCACAGTCAATTTCTTGTATTGTTCCATGACCAGGTTCTGAGTATTTATGATTCATAGTTTTTAAATTGCCGCATTCGACAGAATTTAGAAAGTAGTATAGGGCAAAAGACAATCCAATCATCTGTATCGCATTCCGATGCCTTTCCTGGAGGTGGAGATGTCTTCCTACTCATATTGTTCATATTTTGCTGTTATTTTTTATTAAGATATTTATTTAAATTGATGAAAAAAAACACCGACACCAAAACAAAACTGTAAACACCATTATGCATGGGATTTTGAACAATATATTACGTTCTTAAAATAGGAACGGCTTCCCAAACTTGTGTTAATTTTTACGTGTGGAAATGTATTTAAGTGATATTGAACAAAATAACAGAAGTAAGGCAGATATGGCAGTATAATACTTTTAAATCTAATATTTTTTTCGAATACAGAGCAAATTACTAAATTTTTTTTATAATATTCCAAATCTGTTCTATGGTATAGTATAATTTTCTGAATCCAACCGTGTATTTAACTCATTTTCGATAAAATGGCGCATATAACAGTATAATTATGGGTCGACGAATTGGAAAAAAATCCGTTAATAGAGAAGAAATTTCACATTTATGTCTTACTTATCTCTACTACTATTGCTAATTTTTGGGAAATTCCCCTCATGTATATGAATATTTGAAAAGTGCCAATATTTCGTGAACATATTTTTTTTTCTTTGTACCCTGTGTTACTTATGGCTTTTCCATTTTTCTACTATCAGTGAAAATTTTTATTATGAAGAATTTTATTTTCAAATAAACATAGTTGAAACGAGAGCTTATCAAATTAACAGTTTAACCAACCAACCATTTGAATAATGTAGTTCTAGCAACATTTTTGAAGTGTACTTTTGTGGTGAAAATAGTCATGAGTAAAGAAAATCAAAATTGTAAATTTGGTTTTTGTAAAGTAGGTCGCCGCTCAGTCGACGTCGGCCATTATTTACATCTGATTATATGGTGAAAAGGGCCGTGAGGGCTTTAATCGACGTTACATCGGCCGGTTACCTTTACCGTGTAAAGGCCGCGAAATATAAGATGCCGTTTGGTTTATAATTCACAAAAATATAATATGTGTATTATATAAGAATCGCAAATATAGATAAATAAAAGTTGTTACAAATGTGTTATTTTTAATATTTTAAAATAAATTATTGAATTGATTTCTTAAAAATACCAAATAGCTTTTTATAAGGAGGTATGGGATAAGATGGAGCTGTAAGAAATAGCTTTCTGACATCAAATTAAATATATCATTCGTGTGAACTGAGGAGGCAGCATGGAGATTTGCGAAATCCCCTAAATGGAACACCAAAAAAAAACAGTAAGTCTCAAGTAATAAACTAAAATATTGTCAATTATAGAAACGAAACCAATTATTTATTTTGGTACACGATTTTATTGTGAGCTGAGCGCTTTTAGTTTAATTAGAAACCATCACCAGTGCCCTTTGTAAAAGTAAGAAAATTGATCTCATAGTATCGACATGAAATAAAAAGGTTTTGAAGGGCATAAAGCCAACTAGACTCAGTTTACTTACATGGTCAGGGTGTACACCAAATCCTCACAATTAGAAGAGACAGATAAAACAAATTAAAAGATTAAAACTAACTTTTCCGCATCTGTGGCCCTGAACAATATTCTATCATAAAATTGTTACTTGTATACACTTCGAAGATGTACCTCTAGTCAACTAAAAATCAATAGGGTACATCTGTGAGACACTTTGAACAATATTCAATCATAAAATTGATCAATCGTATACTCTCTGGAGGCTGTATAGTGCTAACAAACTAAAAATTCTCCAAAAATGACAAAAATTTGGTACTGTAAGTACCATAGCACCCGTTGTACTGGGCTAAATATCAATAGTGTTCATCTTTGAGACGCGAATAATATCCAATCATAAAATTGGTCACTTGTATATACTCCGGAGGCTGTATCGTGCTAACAAACTGAAACTTCTCCAAAAGTGACAAAAATATCGTACTTAAAGTACTGTAGCACCTGTTGTACTGGCTCTGGTGAGCTGAATATCAATAGGGTTCATCTGTGAGATATCCCGAATAATAACAAACTGAAATTTATCAAAAAATTACAAAATGTCGTACTTCAAGTACCATAGCACCCGTTGTACTGGCTCTAGAGAGCTAAAAATTAATAGGGTTCATCAGTGAGATGTCTTGAATAATAACCAATCATAAAATTGGTCACTCCGGAGGCTGCATCGTGCTATCAACCGGAAACTTCTCCAAAAATGACAAAAATATCGTATTTAAAGTACTATAGCACCTATTGTATTGCCTCTGGTGAGCTGAAAATCAATAGGGTTCATCAATGGTATGTCCTGAATAATATTCAATCATAAAATTGGTGACTTGTTGAACTCTGGAGGCTGTATCGTGCTAACAAACTGAAATTTCTCAAAAAATGACAAAATGTCGTACTTTAAGTACCATAGCACCCTCTGGTGAGCTGAAAATCAATAGGGTTCATCTGTGACATGTCCTTAACACTATTCAATCATAAAATTGGTGACTCATTGCACTCCGGACGCTGTATCGTGCTAACAAGACATATAAGGAAAAGTAGCCGACGACAACGACGACATACACACAGGAATTTTTTTCTAAAAACCATTTTTTCGTGTTGTTATGTAGATGGAAAATGTAAAAATAACTAAGAAAAAATTTCAAAATGCCAACTTTTCTTGGTGTAAACCAATACTTTTCTCGCATATAGATAGGTTGTGCGGAAAAGTAATAGTGTTTGAAACACAGTCACTATCTATTAAAATAATAATAAAAACAACCCATTGTAAAATGGATGACTCCCTGAAATAGGGGATAAAAATTGAACTTAATCCAACATGTATGAATCCTGTACCAAACTACATAATTGGTTTATTTTCTATAATTGTTTTTCTCTGGTACACTCAGCTGACTTCACTCATATAAAAAGATTGTAATGAAATTAACTGTCTCGACCCTTACTTCGTGGAATATGCTCATATTAGTGTTTTTAAATGAAACTCTTGGTCTCTAGTTAATTCCACAATATAATAAAAGTTATTGAAAATTCTAAAAAATTGACAATTGTTTCGATAAATCGATGATATTGATTTATCGAAACAATTGTCAATTTTTTAGAATTTTCAATAACTTTTATTATATTGTGGAATTAACTAGAGACCAAGAGTTTCATTTAAAAACACTAAAAAGATTGTGTTTATTAGAACAGATGATCTGGAAGAATCATGCATGTCTGTATTGCGCTAAGCAATATTTGGAATCAGTGGAAGGCTGGATAAGCTACAAAGTCTGCCGATGTAGAAGATGGCGATAAAGTCATACTGTCTACGGACAAACTAAAAAATAATTAAATAAAAAATGATCGGGAGGAAGAATTTTTTGGTATTTATTGATTTATAGTTTTTCAGAATTTGGGATAACTGTTTAATGATGTTGATCACCAAAACCACTAACTTATTAATAATCGAATTTTAACTATCTCATAAATTGAATGCGTACCTGTATTTCGGATCACAAAAGAAGATATTAACAAAATGAACCAACTGGCATAATAATAAACTTTTAAATTTATCATTATTATGCGTTTTTCTCGTGTTCGCATTTTTTGCTTTCAATAAAAACTTACTATGTGTATGGGCACAATTTTACACGTAAGAATAAACGCAAAAGTCGCACGTAAAGAGTCGTTGACCGATATGCTAAATTGGATCTATCCACATTGCCAAAAATAATGTTTGCACGCAATTTTGACTTTACCTTCCCGTTTACATAAAAATGGGAGGACATTATATAATTATACTTTATACAACAAAATGATTAAAAATGTGCAGTATAATTTAAACTCTCTATTATAGTTGAAAGTTGAGAATTTCACGGTTATCTGGAGAAAAACACCTTTTGCTCGAACTCTACTTCCCAACAGTTATTTTTTTATCCAGAAAACGGAATGGTAATCGACATCAATCGGCGCATATAGTCCGAGAACTTCTTTTCTCTTCAGAAAATGGTCAAATCAAATTATTTCACCTGGTTTTGCTCAGTTCTTTTCAGGACAGATTTTATTCTCAAATCGTTTGACTCTGTCCTCTCCTATCACATTATCCTTTCTCTCGGTCGCATTGAAAATAATTTCTTGTTTAATTAATTCGTTGATGATACAGTTTCACATTTTCTATTCCATTTAAATGGAAAAAGTGGTTATTGTGACGAATGAGGCTGTAACTAATGATCAAAATGGTGTGAGATAAAGCTACTTCTTCTTTCTCTTGCAGTGCCATGCAGATTCCTGCTTATCAGATGTTTCTATTGACTGCAGCGTTTTGTAGTGTTTCGAAGTCCTTTATTCTCGTCCATTGACGAATATTTCGAAGCCACGATAATTTTTTCTACCTATTCCTCTTCTCTCTCCTTCAACTTTTCCTTGAAGAATGAGATTTTGGAAGTGGTAGCGTTCTCTGCGAAATGTGTGTTCGACATAGCCTATTTTCCTCTTCTTAATATTCTATGAAGTTCTCTTTCTGCTAGACTGGCTCTTCGCAGAACGTCCTCATTTCACACGTGATCGACACGAGATACTCTCAACGTTTGCTGCAAGATCCACATTTCGAAGGCTTCAATTTTGTTGATGAGTGGTACTTTCAACGTACATGTCTCAACACCATACAGGAGAACGGACCAGACACATCATTTTACCGTTCTTGTCTGTAAGACCAGTATTACGATCACCCTAAGCAAAAAACTAAAAAAAGCGAATACTTGCATAAAATTATTAATAACAAAGTTATGAATAATAAAGTCGAGTGTAAAACATCTTACATCATTTGAAATTATGGCCCAACTGGGTTTTTTCTAACACTGTTTACATGAAAAAATCTCTAAATAAATAGGGTAGAAGATGGATATAAATTTATAAAATTATACTGCAATACCAAAATAGAACAAACTGTTATAGTATAGTATCAGAGATTAACAGAGGGAGAGTATATGATAACCTAAGAAGAAAAAGAACACCTCAGATACAGATATTGAGGAAAATCGAGATCATGAAAAAAATTCAATATATCTATGAAAATACATCAGATGAAACGGGAATGGATACTTTCTTGTGACAAATAACGTGAAACTGATCAATAAGCATGGGGTTTATGCAGACTCCTCCAACGAATACTGTGCTAACTCAATTTTTTCTCTTTTTTAGTAAGACTACTCAACAATTAGATCACGGCAATATCTTCCAGTGAAGAGAGTCCTAACTGGAATCGATCGCATTCAGGCATTTATGTATTGTACTAACTTCGACGAAAACTAGGTTCAAGCATTGTCGCATCTCGAGATAGAAACGTGTTTGTATTTTAAGGTTAATTAGAATAATTGTACTGTTACGAAACAACACACTGACTGGTATAGTCCCTAAATCCGACTCTGTCTAAGCCATGTATGAAAGTTAAAATTATGGCGGATGAGCGGGGATATCTTAGAATTGTTTTACGATTGTGACCATCTTATCCAGACATTGTTTTTATGACCAGTCGTATCTAGAAAATGCCAGAAAGCCAATTGTTTTTGTGTAAGCCGCAATCTAGAATTATCTAGTAAAAAAGGCACTAATATATAAGGGACCGACCAGAGAGAGTCAGTTCAGTTTTAATTTGACATCGTAAGATAAACAGTAAATAAGTAAATATAAATTAGCAAAGTGCTGATATAAATTAATAATTAAGGTTGTGTGCATATAAATTAAATTTAAGTGAATAGTTAAGTGTATAGAAATTAAGTGTTAGTGAGTAGTCTAGTGTTTCAATGAATTCGTAAGTAGCCATACCGTGGGTTTAAAGTTTATCCCACCCGTTTACTGTTTAAATAAATAAGAAAAACATTACAGTACTTTGGAGAAAGGTGTGTCGATACACACTTTTATTATTAGAGTGAAGTGTGTAGTTTAAAGTGAAATAATATAATAATATAAAGTATTGAAAGGTGTGAGAATAAGAAGTGTCGAGATGTACTCGAGGGGTCAATAAATATTGAATTTAACGAAAAATGCTAAAAAACATGAAATTGATTCTCAACTAGCACGTCTTTCAACGGGTAAGTTTCTTCTCCACATACCTGGTCTTAGAAGTAATTATTTGTATGTGTTTTTTTAGAACAATTCGGATAATCTTCGCCCGATTACAACGACAGAGGCTATAGTTTCTAATATTGGAAAGACTATAGGTATGTTTTAAATACAACGTAATTAGAGATTCACAATAAAAAATCATTCTTGTTATTGTTTCCAGAACCAGTACCAACAGTTACTTTAGTTGACGAAAATTTAGAAGTCGGTACTGAGGCGGAAGACCCTTTTCGTGCGAGCTCTGATAGTGACCCCGATTATTTACCTTTAGAAGATAGTGATTATGAAATTCAGTCGAAGGTCTTTGACAGAAACGAAGAAGAGATATGTAATATTAAAAGGAAAAGAAAAAGCAGTTCTATTAAATTAAAAGTGGGTAGGAAACGAGTTAGAAATGAAGAAGAATGGATTGATGTGAAGTCAAAAACATGTCTAGATGCATAGAAATCGACGGAAGGTAAACTTGTTAAAGAAAGAAGAACAGGTGAACCTTGCAAGGTTGCAGGTTCAAGTGAGAAAATCAATAAAGAGATGAGACAAAATATCTTAAAAGAATTTTGGGATTTGCAGGATCATACAAGGCAATGGGTTTTCATTCACAAGTTGAGAAAAACAACTGTTTCTGCTGGTTTACAATCTCGTATAAATTTCTCTCGATAATATTATTTTCAAGTCGGTGGTGAACAGAAACAAATTTGCAAAATCATGTTTTTGAAAACTCTCGAAGTTTCTCAGACTTGGGTTAATACAGCATTAACTAAAATAAAAGATATTGGAGTTTTGAAATCAGATCAGCGTGGAAAACATAAAGTTCGGCCCCATCGACTTCTAAAAAAAATGTACCTCGAGGAAGGGTTAAGCATACAAAAAATGTATAAGCTCTACACAGAATATTATGGTTATGGAAATAATATTGAACAGCTTACTTCTTCTCACCAGTACAGAGATATTATTAATTCAGAATATAGTATATAATTCTGATCTTTTTTAAATCCAGTGATGTTACGAAGAAAATTCAATATCTTTCAGAGCATTGAATTATTACATAAGACAATGCAGACGTAAGACCTCTCGTGACGAATAGGCTCAATTTGTAAGTATATGTCGTGTTCCCGTGTGGTATACTTAAAAGAATTATGATCGATTTCCATCGTTTTTATGTGACAGTTTTTCGAATATCACAGAGTCTATCGGAAAATACCACGCACCGAGTTCAATATACCAGCAGTTCGGTTATTAACAGTAAGTAGATGGGATTTTGTCGTGTATAATTTGCTAAAATGTATATTGTGACCATGTGACCAAGACCCTAGAGACGGAAAGTATTGAACACTCACGTAAGACGAGCTACAAGCTTTATATATATATATATATATATATATATATATATATATATATATATATATATATATATATATATATATATATATATATAATTTCAATCTCACTTTTAGTTTTAAGGCATTTTAACAAAATAGGTTGTTATTACTGGCATATGATAGATATATTAGATTAACAATACGGAAATGTACATTTATGACAGTTTTTAATGTCAAATTGAAAAACAAATGGCAAGAAATACTTTTAAACTGTTTTGTTTAGTCCAGCGGCTAAGATTACTTATGAAATTGGATAGATACAATGTCAAAATATCAAACAACTTGCGTTACTATCCATTCCGTACCAATTTGAATACGCAAATTGAAAAAAGGGGGTATTTCATTTAAAAAAAAACTGTTGCTGACGCCATCACTCAAAGGTTATTCATCCTGTATTACAGATTATTCGTTTATAAAATAGAAAATTAAAATAAAAAATCCACTTCTTTCGGGATCTGTCCATCCTACTGTTTATTCAGCTATTAAATGAATTTTTATGGACGCCTTGTATACATTGAATTTTAATTATATAAATACACAATTTCATTATTTCAACAGTTGATATATTTATCGCCTCAATTGAGAATATATCTTCTTGTGTTTTATATAATTAATGTTTTACTGCAAGTAAATACATCTATTTACATATAGATTAAATAGTGTTAAATTTAGCCTGACGATTTTGTCAAATCTTCCTTTTTAACTAGCAGTAAGGTCATTGGAAGCTTAGTTTATTGAATAATATTGAAATTTAAAATTAACTCGTGGTATGCGAAATATTGTTATAAGGAAATTAGACCTTTTCTATGCTGGTAGGTAAACAATACCAATAGATAAAACATTCAATGACAGATAAAGAAAATAGTGTATAATGAAGGCTAGTCGAAGGTGCAAAATATTTGAAACTCATTTAAATTAACATAGGGAATTGAACCAACAAACATAGTACATGCAAGTTTTACAAATTAAGTAAGAAAATAAATTTCAAAATAATTTTTACGTGCCGAGTTTTGGTTTTCGTATAAAATTTAATGTTAAACATAATTGTAATAATGTATTCAACAAATTAATGGTAATTTTAATACAAAAGAATGCAATTGACTGTCTCGACCCTTACTTCGTGGAATATGCTCATATTAGTGTTTTTAAATGAAACTCAAGGTCTCTAGTCAGATGATATTGATTTATCGAAACAATTGTCAATTTTTTTGAATTTTCAATAACTTGTATTATATTGTGGAATTAACTAGAGACCTTGAGTTTCATTTAAAAACACAAAAGAATGCAGTTAGTTACGGGGTTTCTATAGATATAAATTTACTAAAATGAAGGAAAATGTTCTAATAACAATTACCGACTTTAAGGAGCATTGTGGGGTAGAAATTAACCAAAAAAATACTACAGAAAAGGGAAATAAAATTTAAAAAAGCCACGAAATCACTGAGGTTCTAAAGCGGTTGACAAACCACCAACATTAGTTCAATATAGACACTACAGGATATTTTTCTAATAATTACTTTTCGTAGGATGAACAGCCACAAGATTTCGGTATTGGACTAGGCTAGATAATTTTAAGCGGAAACGTCGCTTGCTTTGTAAACTCAACAGATTAGTATTTAGACTTATAAACACTGCAGATAAGTTCAGATGATGGTGTAACACTTATTTTAAACTGATCATACCAGCTGAATGTACATCAAGAAGGTATTAAGCAGTGAAAGGAACAAATTAATAAAAGGGAAATGAGCAATAGTTCAGTTTATATTAAAAAACTGTTACAGAAACTCATAAGACTTATTAATCGGTTTATACGTACATGTAAAATAAATCAACTTTTCAAACAAGCTTTGCAAAATCCTAATAACTTAGAGATGAAACATCTATATTACACTTCGAGGAATAGGCTGGCAAATTTGATTGCAAAAACAAAACAAATATATTACAAAGACCGTATTGAAAGTGATGCGAATAATTCTAAAACATTATGGGCTATAGTTGAAGAAATAACTGGCAAAAAGCAGAAAACAGTGAAAATAGATATCATAAAAAACGAGAAGGAAGAAAATTTAACTGACCTTAAGGATATAGCAGATTAATTTAACAATCAATTTGTGAACATGGGTCCGAGACTAGCACAAAAAATAAATAAAGATCCAAACTTCACTCCTCGTACATATAGTTTACCTAACTTTATACAATTACACACTGATGATACCAATGAGATTGTAGACATTATAGAACAAATAAAAAATCGGTTAGTACTGATGGGATAGGAGTATATTTTATAAAGTACGGTGTTGAACACATTTCTAACCAGTTGAAATATATTATAAATAGGAGTATTGACACTGGATATTGGCCAAAGCAATTGAAAGAAGCAGTGGTCTTTCCAATTTATAAAAAAGGAAATAAAGCAATAACAACCAATTATAGACCCATATCTTCAATATCTCATTCAACTAAAATATTAGAAAAATTAAAATAAGATTGAACAATTTTATTGATAAGTACAACTGTATCTCAATGAAACAATTTGGATTCAGAGAAAATACAACTACTGAGGATGCGATATTGGAAATAACTAAGAAAGTACACAATTCACTCGAAACAGGTACCCCTTGTCTTTGTGTTTTTATCGACCTTAGTAAAGCCTTTAACACGGTTGACCATTCTCTCCTGCTCAAAACGTTAGAAGCAAACGGAATAAGAGGTAATTGTCTTAAACTTTTTAATAGTTATCTTACTAATAGAAAACAACTGGTCAAAATTGAGAATGAATTAAGTACCAAGAAAACAATGAAATGTGGAGTCCCACAGGGTACCGTACTGGGACCAGTTTTATTTAATCTTTATATAAATGAATTATTTAGCCTAAACACGACAGAAGACATTATGGGTTATGCAGATGACACCGTAATATTTTATGAGGCAGAAACCTGGGAACAACTAAAAACGAAAGTTGAAACCGACTTAACCATTGTAAAGGACTGGTTCGATTATAAGCTTTTGACAATAAATTTATAAAAAACTACATTCTTACCTTTCAGTTGCAACGCTTCTGGCAGCACTCCCTATCAAAAAATAATTTTTACAAATAATGAAATAGAGGGTACAACAAATATTAAATACGTGGGAGTATTCTTAGACACTAATCTCAAATGCGACTGTCATATAAAATATGTTATAAGAAAACTACAATTCATATTATATAAATTTAAACTCCTTAGAAAATGCTTACCCTTACCGTAATTAAAAAAGTTATACTACGATACTCATATTAGGTACGCCATTACAGTTTGGGGTTCGGCTCTGCAAGTGCATATACTTCCATTACAAGTCTTACAAAGAAAATTTCTACGATTAATAATGGGGGAAAATTACAGATCTTCTGATAGTCTGTACGAGGAATCACAAATTCTCGACCTAAGGCAGCTCTATTATTACTGTACCAATGTCAAATATCACTTAAGCAGTAATAAAGAAGAACCTCTCTCAAGCAGTTTTACAAAAACATTATTACCTCCGACTGGCAAATATACTGGAACAATTTATCATCCAAACTGTCTGAAATAAAAACATCAGTGAAAAAATGGAATAATATCCCAGCAAATCGACGGTATTAAGTGATCTTAACCAGATTAAGAGTTGGACATACATTCGCCACTCATTCACACATCATCACAAGAACAAACCAACCTGTATGTGAATCGTGTCCAAAGAATATATCGGTAAAACATTTTCTTGTGGAGTGTCCGTCACTCAAGCCCGCGAGAACACAGTGGTCAATAGAATCTAACCTAAAAGTGGTCTTAGGGGAACAGTGTAACGTTGAAAACTTGTGCGCATACCTTAAAACGATTAACTTACTTGACAAAATTTCAGAAATAATTAGAAATGTAAATTGTACATAACTGTATTGTATATGTATCTAGTCTATCTATATAGTAAATTAAGCGAATACAATTAACGTTTATATAGTAACGGAATTGCAGTATACTAATCCAATGAAGAATATCCTCTTTTTTGGACCATACAAGAGAATCACAAACAAGCCAGCATCAGCATTCCGTTTGAATCCTGATTGAGTATGCCTACATGTGAATATGTAATATGATAGTGAGAGTGTATTGGTATCTGTGACTGTATAACCATGCTTGTAGGTAAACATTTAATTATTACCTTTTAAAGTGCTAGCTACCTGTGTACATCTGTACATGTTTGTGTTTAAGTTAAGCTTCATATGAAATTTATATTTGTACTTTTGTATTTGCAGTTACTTAGTATTTTTATGTTTGTACTTTTGTATTTACATTTATTTGTATATATTTATAAGCACATTGTAATCACGAAAAAAATACTCAGGCACTTATATCATTCATTACTACTTTATTCACTTATTCTATTTATAATTGTAACCATTAAACTTATTTATTGTGAATAAAGTTATTATTATTATATAAATACGTTTGACCATCAGGTCGAATCACTTCTGGAGTGTCATGTCTCTAAGCCGATTCAAATATATTTTACCTTTCCTTACCTTTTCTGATATTTAAGGAAATGTTGGGTAAAAGTACAGAGAAGTATAGCGGCTTAGTTAGTCAGGGCTTAATAATGAATTTAAATTTTAAATTTATATGACTCAGGACAATCGAAATTATACAGAAATAATCCGCATTAAAAAAACAGAGAACATCCTAACAATGATTAATATTTTGAGTTACGCAGACGTCTAAAATCTGAACAAATTCTCTATGTTCACTTGCAACGATTTCTTTTGTCTATAAAATCAAACTTGAATTATGTATATTACATATTATCACGTTATTCTAGATTGACCATATTCATTCAGATTTTTTATGATCTTATTTCCACATGCCTCAACCCCCTTAATATGTTATTAATCGTAATTTATGTGTATCAGTCACTTACCACTTTGAAACAAAATGAAAATCCAAATCGCCAAAAATGGGATAGCGTAATATCAATCATTCTATTTGCACTTTAGAAAAAAATACTAGTTCAAGGTTATTAAAAAATTATCGAAAATTCAAATCTAGCATGCAAAGTTTGAACAAGTGTAGCACTTAAAATTCTCTTATACTATTACTCTATTTGTATTTCCAAGGGAATAAAAAACGGTTAATGGATGTTTCTGTCATGAAAAGGAACAATTTAGAATCGTGGTGTTTACTCTACTGGAAATTTGTACGGTTTTGTAAGAGGTTACTTTTTTGAATTTATTACATTGTTGGGTCATTTCCAAAGATTAGATCAGTTTACAAATAGCTCCTTTTAATTATGAAGTATAAAATTACAGAATAATGCATTCAATATATAAATAGGTTTTATATAACGTTTGCTATTATAAAACAGTACATTTATATGCAAAGGAAATTACAATTTGAGGAATTTAAAATTAAATTTATATTCTTATTTTATACTTTGTACAAGTATTGAAAAGAGGAGATTAAATTATAAGATTATGTCCGAACTCTTATTTATCCATATACAGATGCAGCTTGCAACCTGCTTATTTTGAAATTCCATGAAAGAAAAAGTAATGCACATGTCCATTTTATTAATAGTTTGATGCAATTAGTCCAAAAATCGGCAAAACTTCAACATCCAAAGTCAAAATTTCCTTCGAACTCCATATTGCTCTATACAGTCCACGTATTGTTTGATAAAAAGTTACACCATTTCGAAAGTCGGGTTTAGGGGGAGGTGGGATCAAGTTGGTGAATTAGTAGTATTTTATCAGCTTTTCTTAAATATTTACAAAACTATGAGGTTTAGCGCGAAATAATGTACATTGAGAACAAAAATTGTCCTATGCATAATCTCGCTAAAGTGGACGGTTTCAGAGTTACTGAGGGTTTAAAAGTAGAAATTTCTCGTTTATATATTTTTAGGAAAAATTAAATTATAACGACAACAGAAATAAGTCAACAATTTTATTGAAAAATAATATTTTACAATCGTATTATAGTCCAAAAGAGGCTACGAGGCACCATAGAGGATTAGAAGCGTAAACATACTCACACCATTAGAGAACAAATTGAAAATGATGGTACCAAAGAAAGGCAATCAGCAGGAAAAAGTTTACACTATTTCTGATATTTAGCGAGACATTGGGGGTATGAAAGGTGTACTCTTAGCAATATACGCCTTCACATTCACATTCCAGAAAAACCTAATTTTTATACAAACTGCAGAAAATACAGTTACTAATTTTTTAGAAACACCTCAAGTAATCACAATGATAGACTGATAAAAAAAGCTATATGTCCCATTAACAATTTAACTTTTGTGCATCAGAATATACAATGTATTAGTAATAAGATTTTAACGCTGAATGATAGATTTGATGATGGATTTTGTTGTGATGTTTTAATGATTTCTGAACATTGGCAAATAAAGAATGCCATTGAAACATACAAACTAACCCAGTTTACGTTGCTGACATGTGTCGGACTGTAACAACACATGGTGGAGTAGCCATATATAAAAACGACAATTTTTCTGGAAGAGTGAATGAATATTGTATCAAAAAGTTTTCTAAGGAAAACATTTTAGAATGTTGTGGTATACAACTACCTCAATATAAAACTATTTGTTTAGTTATCTACAGGCCCTCTGGAGGAAATTTTAATGATTTTATGTTAGTTTTCAACGAAATTTTAACCCATGTATGCGCAGAAAACAACAGGAATATAATTATTGGAGGAGATTTCAATGTAAATTTTATGAAACCTACTACTCAACTTTCTTTGTTGGAAGATTTATTGTATAGTTTTAATTTTGAAATATGCGTGAGAACTCCAACTAGAGTTACAAAAGACTCTGCAACTTGCATTGATAATGTATTTATTAGAACAGCAAATCAGTATAGTGTAAAAGTAGTTGACCTTTGTTTATCTGATCACTATGCTCAATTTATTGATTTCCACACTGGTAATTCAGCTCAAAAAAGCTGTAAATTACCTGTTAAATTTTTCAGACGGTCATATTCTGAAGACAACATGGAACAGTTTCATGATTTGCTGGGAGCTGAAGATTGGATTACTGTTGTTGGTCAGATCTGTCCCAATTTAGCTTATGATCAATTTGCGGAGATTGTCTTATCTTGTTTTGAAACTGCCTTTCCAAAAAAGCTAGTTACACGAGGACCGAAGACTAAATACAAGAAGTCTAATGGCTTTACATTGAGTGCTGATTTGTTGGAATTAAGAAATAATGTGGCATTATATACTACTCTTGCTAAGCATGATAGACGATATATTGAAATTAGTAAAGTGTTAAATAATACATATAGGCTTAGGTTGGAACAGGCCTCTAAACAATTCTATGATAATCGAATTTTAAACTCGGAAAATAAGACTAAAGAAACCTGGGAAATAATTAGGGAATTGCAAAAAACAAACAAATCAAGTAGCCAACTCAAATTATATGATCAGGGTAACCAAATAAGTGATTCTGTTTTAGCAAATAAATTCAATATAAATTTTACTAAACCCCCTATTGATAGTTTAGTTTGTGATGCAGAATTTTTCAATGAAAATATCTCTTCTAATATTAAAACCTTCTATATGTTTCCTGTTTCAGAGGAGGAGGTTTTAGAATTAATACTATCTTTAAAAAATACTATTGCAGTTGGTACTGATGGATTAAATAATAAATTAATTAAAAAGTGTGCCGGTCTATTGACAACGCCATTGAGTTTCTTATTGAATTTGTCAACTGAGAGGGGAATCTTCCCTGAATCTTTAAAACTGGCTAGAGTAGTTCCCATTTACAAAAAAGGAGATCCTAATGATATTAATAACTATAGACCAATTAGTATTTTGTCTACTATCTCCAAAGTGTATGAATTGAATATTAAAAATCAGTTATGCAATTTTTTTGCTAAATTTAAGCTATTATCGCCCTCACAGCATGGTTATACTTCAAAAAAAGGTACAGAGACTGCATTGATAGAGTTCCATAATAGAATTGTTAGATCTCTTGATATTAAAAAGCATGTAATGGGTTTATTTATTGATTTTTCAAGCGCTTTTGACTGTGTGGACCACAAACTTTTACTGCTTAAACTGTCTAAATATGGGATAAGAGGTATACCACTCAATTTGTTGGAGTCATACTTATCAAATAGAAAACAAATTGTTCAAGTGAATAATACTCTTGGTTTGGAACTAGAAGTCTCACAAGGTGTTCCCCAGGGATCGATTTTGGGTCCATTTTTATTTTTGGTTTTTGTTAATGACTTACTCACTACATTAAATGCTGTCCCTGGAATATATCCAACTTGTTATGCTGACGACATTATTATTGTAATTATTGAAGACAATGAGGATGCTCTGAAAATATCAACAGAGAGAACATATGATCAAGTTGTGATGTGGTCAGAGAGGAATAACATAAAATTAAACAAAACTAAAACAAATACGGTGCTGTTTAATAATCATGGACAATTTAGACAGAGCCAATTGTTTGAAAACACTGGATTTCCTATTACATCTAAGGAAAATATTAAATTATTGGGTGTCACTATCGACTATGGCATTACCTGGCATTCGCATATTGACAACTTGTGTAACAAATTAAGGAAAAGCTGCTATAGCCTTAGATTTCTTGCCAGTCATTGTAGTAAAAATACACTCTTAACAGTGTATCATGCTAATTTTCACTCCCATCTAAAATATGGCATACAAATTTGGGGGACCTGTTCTACCAGGCAAAGGGTATTTGTTCTTCAAAAGTATGCTATAAGAATTATTGCAAAACTCAGAATAAGAGATTCTTGTAGGGAGTTTTTTAAAAAATACAAAATATTGACCCTGGCTGGTGTATATATATTGGAAGCATGTACTTTCATTCATAGGAATAGATCGATTTATGTGGCCGAGCGTGCTTCTCATCACTATAAAACAAGAAACAAAAGTCAATTATTGGTGCCTAGACACCATACTGCACTTTTTGAAAAGAATCTAGAGTATCTAGGATGTAAATTTTATAATATCCTCCCAGAGGATATAAAAAACAGTAATTTCTACAATTTTAAAAATGAACTAAAGCAGTTTTTACTAGGAAAAAACTAATACACCATAGAGGAGTTTTTTAATTGATAAATTGTCTTTCTGTTGTTACCTGCTATGAATCTGCCAAAAATTGTTTTGTTTTTGTGGAACTGTTTTCATTTATTTTTAAGGGTTGTCTGTGGTCTTTGATGTAAACAATTATATATGTGTATGTGTATATATATGAATATATATGTGTGTGTGTTTTGTGTTCTTTAGTTAAGTCATTTTATTATACTTTGTGACATGTTTCACTATAACTGTTGTATAATTTTTTTGTACAATATTTTTTTTATGTGAAATAAATTACTTTCTTTCTTTCTTTCTTTCATGATGTAACACTGTATCAGCCATCCACAAGAAGGGGACATTAATGCCTTATAGGAAAGTGCAAGCCAAAAACATTCTTCGTACGGAACTTCTAGTCTTCAACGAGCCCAAAGCTGACCACAGTGCAGTGGTTGACGTTGGAAAGCATTTCCTTCTTGCGATGTTTGGAGCCAAGAACACTGAAGAAATAGACTGTTTTCGCTACGAGTGTTATTTGCAGGCAATTGCAATGTATTCATTGTTCAAGTTGGCTGCACTTCTAGGCAGCATACATTTAGATCCTAAAATCAGGTGCAGCAATGACTGAATGAGAAGAACCTGTTCGAGTGGGGGTGGAAGAAGATTGGCGAACACCTGAGATCATTTACAACAGTATGTCCTGCAGCTCCCCAGGAATGAATTTCCTTCATAGTGTGCGACTGCAAAGACGAATGCGTCCGTAAGTTCAAGTGGTAGAAAGAATGGTCTACATTGGTCAAGCATATGGGATAATTGATCAGGCCTAGGATAGGATAAAGCGACACGAACATCATAGACGTAGATATAGAAGAAAAGGTTGCTATCTTTCAAGAGAACCGAATACTGATGAATACATTACATTCATTTAATGTCGCATGTAATATTCTACATTTTTATTCAATATTATTATTGAACTCAGTTTATGAACTTTTTTTTACATATGGTTGTGATCTACTGTCAAATATGCCTATTTTCTTTAATGAAAAATCTCCAAAAGTAGCAATGTTTTGCAAATATGATTCAAAATGACATAATTATATATCATAATTATTATACAGATTTTTTATATTTTAAAATCATTTATGTTGTAAGAATATTCATTCTTAATGCGACATTGTCCAGAGAAATATGGTCTATGGCTGTGGAAGCCTCCTTGAGAAGGTGGTGAGGTTGTCGTTCCAACAGCTTATCACTAACGTACCGCTGACCACTAAAATCGCAATTTGCTTTTACAAAACACAATCCTGTATAAAAATTAGTTTCCATAGTGATAATGTCATATTATTTTATGAAATTAACTGTCTCGACCCTTACTTCATTGAATCTACTCATATTAGTGTTTTAAATAAAACTCAACGTTTCTAGCTAATTCCACAATATAATGAAAAATATTAAAAATTCTAAAAAATTGACAATTGTTTCAATAACTGAATATCATCGTCAGAATGACAGAAGTTACATTTCATTTTATGCCTACCTGATGTTTAGTAGTTGAAGAAAATAACTCGATCAATTTTCTTGATTTAAAAATTCAAAGAGTTAATAATGTACTTGATTATGCAATTTACCGAAAACCAACACAGACTGATGTGACAATTCCTTATAGTTCCAATCACCCCCTGTCACATAAACTAGCGGCATACAATTCAATGATACATAGAGCTTTTTCAGTTCCTATAAACAAATGTAATTTTGATAGAGAGATTAGTACAATTAGACAAAAAGCAACATCTAACGGTTATCCATTACATATGATAAATAAGCTAATTCATAAAAAAGAGGAAAAAGTGGCATTACCGCTAATATTTCCTAAACAAACTGAAGAAATAAAAACTTATAAAAACCATCACATATGCAGGAAATATTTCTAATAATATTTCAAAGATAATATCTTTAGCAACGAATACAACAATTGCTTTTAAAACAGAAAGTAACGTAAGTACAAAATTGTTAAATGTTAAACCAAAAATACCAACATTAAAGAAATCAGGTATATATAAACTCAAATGTCCAGAATGTAATGCTGTCTATTTGGGTCAGACCCTTAGAAATTTTGAAATCAGATACAGTGAACACTTACGAGCATACAGATTAAAACAACCAGATAAATCCCATTACGCAAAACATCTACTTGACACCAACCATTCATTGACACCAAACACAGAACCAAAAGTACTACATATTTGTGATAAGAAACAAGAACTGGATTTCCTTGAAGAGTTGGAAATTAGAAGACACTTAAGAAACCCACAATATGAAGTCGTCAATGAACAGATAAATCTAGGAAGCTCTCCACTATTAAACTGTCTTCTTAAGTGATAATTGTAAAGATCAGCAGATATAGTTTTCCTGGTTTTCTATATCATTGCACAGTTATACTGATTTTAATTGGAAATATGATATCTAGGATATCACTATAGGGCTAATAATATCAAAGCTTCAATATTTGTAATATCATATCTTCTTCTTTTTTCTATTAACATATATTAAGTCAATCACAAGGTAGGTCCTTCTTGGTTTAGCCAAAAATAACTACTAAACATCAGGTAGACATAAAACGAAATGTAGCTTCTATCATTCTGACGATGATATTCAGTTATCGAAACAATTGTGAATTTTTTAGAATTTCTAATATTTTTCATTATATTGTGGAATTAGCTAGAAACGTTGAGTTTCATTTAAAACACTCATATTATTTCGTCCAAAAAATCTAAAAAAATACGAAATTTTTTTACTTTCACATACTCCGTAACTCTGAAAATGTTCACTTTAGAAAGATTATGCACAGGACCATTTTTGTTTGAAATTTGATGTAGATAATTTTTGTATACCGCACCTTTTGCGATAAACCGCATAGCATTCTAAATATTTGAAAAATACTGATAAAAAATTACTAATTGCCTCCCCTCGAACATAATGCTCAAAATGGTGTAACTTTTTACCAAACAATATGTGGACTTTATACAACAATTTGGAGCAGGAGGAAAACTTTTACTTTTGATGTTGGGGTTTGGGTTTAATTACACCGTGCTATATGTGAACAATATCAATTAAAACATATAAAGTTTATGCTCACGCCGCTTTAAACGCGATACTTCTGAAGTTTCATTAACTCGTTCTAACATACCGACGGGTATATCAACTATAACTTCACACATTTTATACTTCACTAATCACGAGTCACATTTCGAAAGATAGAAGTAGATAAAATCGTCTTTCGCATTGCAAGAAGGGCTTCACATGAAATTTCTGGAACAAAATCGCGTTGATTAGACTCTTGCACTACAGCTAAATTGTGCAGATGTAATTTCCGGGAGTTAGGCGTTTTTTTATCGGAAATTTCCTCTTCTTTAAGAATCATGAGATATAGACGAAAAAACAAAATGCCTTTTTTTATCTTATTTAATTTGTTTATAACGTTTGCAATTTTTTATTGCAATTCCAAATCCATTGAGCTATCACACATATTTTTAGGAGCTTTATCTCTATTTTTCACAAATTTCAACATGTCGACTAGACTAAAAATGGTATTTAATGTATTGAGATAAAATTACGTATTATCAAGTAGGGAATTTGAAAAATATTTTTTCAACAAAATGAACAATATGTAGTAGAAAATAGAAGAAAAAGAAAATATTCATGAAAAAAATTGATTTAGACTTATGAAGAAAATATGTATATAAGCAATTGAAATGATACCAAAACTATGGAAAAATTGAAAAAATCATTATTAAGAGCTATTTCACAAATACTTTAGGTACTTAATTCAAATATTTTTGAGAGTGGTACAAACATATTATGTATAAAATATAAAAAAAACTACTCAAATATCAAATACAGTAATGTCAACATTGTAAACTCACATTACATGCATTAGCAATAAATCTACCTATATCTAATTTATAAACCACATATTAGTTACACGCAATTTATTAAACGGTTCATAGGCGTACCCTCTTAACAACAGAGCAAACATTGCAAAAGGAAAACGCATTGCAGTCATCTTTACAACTAAAAAATAAGGAAAACGCATTGCAGTCATCTTTAAAACTAAAAAATCAAGAGTTTCCGATTATGAGCAAAATTATACTAGAAAATATGTAAAGTTAAACTACAATTTGAAGTTAATATTAGACTTAATGTATTTTATTTTACAAATACAACCAATATGACATTTCAAGTCGACAATATTTCTTGATTGAACTGTGTTTGAAGTTGAGTAAAATATTGTAAAATTGTTTTAGTAAAACCTGACGATAATAAGTGACGCTTGTATAAATGCATTCGTCAATTTGTTATCCATTATTCGACATAAAATAAGCAACAGACTTTTTTGTTACTTGTTCGTAGACAAGGTGAACAATACAAAACATAATTAAGAAAATTCTCTGCAGCAACAAAGTTCAAAAATATTTAAAGAAGCAGGTCCTTTTGTTTCATTAAACGATGAGTAACATTTATATCATCATAAGTTAACAAAATCTTTATTGATGATAATATAATTTTTTTAATATATAAATATTTTCTTGTTGGCTACTTCTATAATGTATGTATGCTAAAAGCGATCTAGTTGAAAGGTACGATTACTTTGCACCTTGTATACATATCTGTTTCCCAAAAGCAGATGAAAAACATCGCAGAGCAAATTGAAATTCAAGATAAATGAAAGAAAATTCACCCAAGTGAGTTTCTAAAAGCATCAAATGTTGATATTGACAAATAAATGTGTGTTTAGTCTAGAATTAAATATAAGTTTTGTGGAGAACTACTTACCTACTATACTAATTAATGAAGATACTAAAACTAATAACAGGAAAGCCCAAGGAGGCGGATATTTGTGATGATATAAATGTAGTCGTCTTCGACCTGAAACAAAAGAAAAATTATTAATTATAATGATCAAAAATGATTATTTACAGTTATGTTAATGTTACGTAAATATCTACTAATATTCATGATACTAGTTGAAAAGAAAAAAAAATCTCTTTTATAATAGTAAAATATATAGTTCTTGAACCAGAAATGTAGGAATCAAAGATACTGCTAAACAGTGAACCATTATTTCGAGTGTCTACATAAATTTTGCTGTATATTTTTTTATGATGAACTCAACTCATACTGTTAGATGAATAATATTAATGTATGTAATAAATCAATGCCGCATAAGGTGGAACGATGGAAAGAGAAATTTCTACTATATTATTTGCCGAGAAAAAGATGCTCTAGATATAGGATATTCGCTTTTATTATAAGTATAAGCCCAACGGCCGGGCAATAACAGTCAGTACAATATTGTTGTACGGGTCGTCAGATCGTTGAAATAAATAGTGTAAATAATGCCGTTTATATAAATATGACAGTGATCATGGTATGAAAACAATGGTGACAAAGCTAAACGCTATTAAACTCTGACCAACGAAATGATATAAGTTAGCAAGCACACGTTGCTGATAGGGATGGAAAAGGCGCGCGAAAAGTCAATTTTTGATTCTAGTATCGACTTGGACTTTGTTGATTCCTAAAGTCGATTAATTGTTACAAAAAATCGAATTTTCGACGTTTCAAATCGACTTTTTTAAAACTCTATCTATTACTTGATGTTAGGTGAAATTTAGTAAACATTAAATATATTTATTTATAATAGGGGATTTATTTTTTATTTGCACTTTTTATTTAAGCAATACACACAGAAGTATTATTTTTAACATTTTAAAAGATATTCTACACAGTAATTGCACGGAATATGACATCAACGATCAGTACAAATTATTTAAATTAAGAATTAAAATAAAATATTAAAATGGTAATTAAGAATACCACATATCTTCATCACGTGATCGTAAAAAAATGAATTCATTTAAGTGATGCGGCGATAATCGGCTCCTTAAAATTGGTTAGCAATGAGACCAGCATGTGAAAATAATCTTTCACAGGGTACTGAGGTTGCTACGATAGATAAAAACTTCTTTGCCACTGTCCATAAATGGGGATATTCATATTTCATCGATTCCCAAACAACGACTGGATTAGAATGTTGCTGCCGTTGAACAGCTGGAAGAGTTAAATACTGACGCAACTGGATTGGCAATCCACCTGCTTCAGAATAACTATAGATATTCCAGTCTCAGTCAGAGATAAGTGCACTTTGGTTGGTGTTTTGTGTATGTAAATTTAAAAAACAAAGATAGGTCTATTGATGAAAACTTTACAAACTGTACTTATAACCATCAAACATAATATACAAACCATAGAGGAAGTGATCATTTGTCTATGATACAAACTACTGAACATATTATATTAACATTTTAACCTTTATTTTTCCGTGCCGTGATGTCATTCTATCAATTCATATATGACTTTGATATGATTTTCACGCCAAGTGTGAAGTGTGATAAATGTTATAAACAAGGAAGCATTCATTTCAACTGATATGGCGCATTAACTGTGAATAGTACTTTACCATCAATAAAGGTTGTTAAAAAAAGTCGAAGTCATCAAGTAAGAATCGATTCTAAGCGACACTTGAGTGTTTGAACTCGATTCTAAAAAAGTCGATTTTTTCAGCCAAAAATCGATTTTTGACCAAAGTCAGAGTCGACTTTACCATCCCTAGTTGCTGATTTATTTATCTTTTAGAGGCAAGTTCGGTTACGTTAAATTGTAAGCGACCATGATGATACAAAACTGTCCATGATCTATTAGAATCAATTAGTTCACTGTCAACTTGACGATTTTTAAAATAATTCAACCCATTTCTTTTGGCAATGAACTTTGTCACTTATTTCGTGTTTTTATTTTGTTGCTGACACTTTAAGCATAATAAAAGGTTACTCTGCAACGAGTTCCTAACCAATTCCAGTTATTAATCATATAATTTGAAGAATTTTCCACTTTTCAATATCGGTTTGCTAAAAAAATCGAATCCCCGTTAACTATTTTGGAATAATGTTAAAACACGATATTTTCCACTGATTCGTTTTCTACGTTCCTTCTAGTATAAATCGACCCGTTTCCTGAATTACCGAAATAAAGATAAATTTTGAACATTCAAGTGTTCACGCCGCCGTTTGAAAACCGTGAAAATATACTGTGGTAAAGATAAAATGAACTTCAATCAAAGTGCATGCATAGTTCCTATGTAGAACATAAACAAAAGCAATTAATACAAACTTTAAACGATTCAATTTATGCAGACTCGCCAGAGACTACGAAAACTTTTTTGATTTGATGGATATGAAGACAAATCGTTGTGAAGAGTATAAAAAGACGCTTTGGCACTCGCGATATCGACGCCTGGCGCCGATTCGATATTCTACAAGTACCAGTGGCGTACAAAGTATCTATGGAAGTTATTTTTTTGCTATATCTTTTGTGCGTAAATAGAAAACAGTTGAAATTTCTATTAAGTTTTGAAGCTGTTCGAACCTTCTTTCTTTTCTTTTAAGCTTGCAAATATTTTGAAGCATTTGATTGAACATTTTGGCGATTATTTAAAAGTATTGATTTAACACAAAGCAAAGTAATTTAGTCTCGTATAGTAATGTTACATTTTAACTTTTTTGCATCTATTAACAAGAAAACGTAAATACAATATTTAAAAAGCCTAGCTCTTATTGTATATTTGAGACAAATGCTATAAGAAACAATTCAGAACCGTGAAAGATGTCCAATAACACGAAAGAAGATTATTAATATAATAGAAAATCAAAATAAAATAAAGCTCGCATGACAGTATGAAAATTATAGTTGAATAGGTATTTAAAATATCACTCTCCTTGGACAACAACGCCATCTTACACTGACATCGTTAATTATTGATTGAAAAAATATCGTTAAGCTTGAGGCTCACCAAATTTCGTTACATTCAATCTTCAGAGGATGAAATTAGAGAGAATTATGATTATGAAATTAACAAAACTAATGAAAGAGGGAAACTATCCAACTGGTTATATTTTACACCCTTGTGTTATTTTCTTTGTTTACTGTTGAAAAGTCATATTTCATAAAATGGTCAGATTGTATACTGTTGATAACTACAATTTGCTATTAATTTTACTCAAATCCATCCTCCAATATTCCTAACTACCCTACAAAAGTACGTAAGTAAGCTCATATGTTTCTTCATTAACATTTTAATTGTTTATTTGGATTTTGTTTCGTAAAGTTATATTTGAAATATTTGTTAAAATCCATTATATCAAATTATTTTCGTACGGTATTTTAGTGAATGATTGATTTATTTTTTGTTGTAAAATCGATTTGATAGTGATGCTTGTATTGTGCATTTCCATTTTATAAAAAATACGACGCACCCAAATCGCCTCCACCACTGCATGAAAGCTTTTCTCGGGCAAAAAAATGTGGTAATTTTTATTCAAAGCATTTCTTAATACTCCATTAAAATTCATTTGGAAGGGTGGAATAATAAATGAATAAATATGTAATAAAATACGAAAGAACCACAACCCCTAAAGTGAAGAAAACGTGAATCTCATTTGTGTCAAATGATATTTTGAAAACTATTTGGATATTCGAATATTCGAATTATTTTACAAAATAGCATTTTACTATTGTAATAGTAATCCGTGCAAATAAATTTTAGCAATATGGTGAGTTTGCTCTACATGGTTTTCGTTTGTTGATCAGATTGGACGATTGGAAAGCTTGATGTGGTAGATCATACTTTTGGAAATATAGCAATAAGCTTGTACAACCGACGTTAATTCGGCCGTTTAAAGCAGAACCACCTAAGGTAATAATGATTCGCAATTAACCGAAATTGCAGAATCATGGAAATATTTTTGGGTTGTATATATAGTAACTTTATACCCCAAGAGGGTACAGAGGTACATCTTTTGCGATACAACCTAAAATGTATCATTCTGCATTTGTACAACTGGTTAGTTCTCAATGAGTAGCACATTCGCAGTTATATTAAGTTAAAGTTTTTCTAGTCAAGATTAAGCCTTGGTTGTTTCGTTTACATTCAAAATTTTAGCAAAAACACTTTTGAACTGAATCTGTACTATCGCAATTCAATAAACTTCAAGAGGTTTAGAAATAAGGATTCGATTTATAGAAAGTTTCTTATCCTCCGAAATATCTAAACAGGATAAAGTAGAAGAAAAATGTAGATGTAATGAATAAAGAAATATTTGTAGCATTCAGATAAGACTATAATACCTAAATGGAAAATTCAAAACGTTATTGGAATATATGCTCTTTACTACCCAACATTCCCTTACCAATTGAAAGACATCCATATTTTCTCTCATAAATTGCGTCTGTCTAGTTGTTTACCAAATATCTGGCAAATATTTTTCTGGACTAATATATTATTCAATCTAAAGATGATATTAACCCAAATAGTGACTTCAGTTACTTCCCAAAAATTCCCTTTTGTATCAACAGTAATATTAATAAAAAATAATATAATTTGCGAATTGATTATGCTATTCACAATGTCTAAGAAGCTTATCGATAAAGCTCGTATATTTTAGCAGAAGTCATTATCATATAAAGTGCTGTTATGCACGGCACTTACAACAAATTTCCATTAGAAAGAAAATCCATTCCGTTTTTATTGATTGAAACAAAAATGCTGATACGATTTTATCCTGCCGTTAAATCCTTGGGAAGCAGTATCCCTCATCTTTCAAAAATACCCAAAATGGCCTTCCAACTCCAATCCTTATCCTTCAGCAAACATGACAAAAAGTTTTAGTCGCTTGATACGGATTGAACTAAGGGGTTCATTGACCCAAATATAGTAAATCTTAAACAGTGGAAGATACGGAAACCCTTCTACAGTATGTTTCGATCCTACATATACAGGGATATCTTCAGAACTTGTTCTATTTGAACGTTTTGTGAATATTTTTAGAAAAATAGTATACGCGATTAGCGGTTAAAAAGCTATTTTAAAACAAGTGAACTGACAATTATATCCGAAGCATTCCTACAAATTAGTTAATAAATAGGATAAACATGACGATGATGCAAAAAACAGGTCAAAATACAAAAAAATCATTATTTATTGAACAAATAATAATCGAATTCAGATTGATACAAATATTAATAGAGAATGGTTGAGTACCAAAATTGTGATTTAAAAATTACGGTATAAAAATCAGGAAATGTAGATACACCTGCAGTCACTGCAGTACTAACGTGGGAATAAAGTAAATAATTAGTATAAGTGAAAGTTAACGTATGTAGTTTAAATAAGTGCATAAACTGAAATTGTGTAAATAACTATGCAAATAAATTGAAACTGGACTTTATTTAAAATAAATACGTTACAATATTTCGAACTATCAGCGTTAGTGCTACACATAAACGGAATTGGAAGTCGTTATTGAAAGAATGTGGATAATTTTGAGGAATCAAACAAATGCCTACTGTTTAGTAGTTGAATATTTTTTGTTCACAAAAATTAAGGGATACTGCAAAGAAATTCTAGCTTCCATTTCAAACTCCTCCAAAAAACGACCGACACTGTACTTATAGTCCAGGAGGAATCGTCGCATGAGTACCGAAAACTATTCCACCTCAATTTTTTTTATACGAACTTCTTTAAATTGCTTTACTGATATATACCTATATGCATGTTGCCATGGGGCATACTGTATAAACAATTGCAAGGAATTGTTATTTTCCAATCGGACAATCTTTTTTATATTCTTTATTGAAATACAAATAAAATAGGTCTTATGACTTTTCACGATAAAGTTAATATTTTTGGAGATATGAATTTTAAAAGATTCGAAAAATCTTAAATTTGGGTACTTTTGACCGATGAAAAATATATTAAAAAAAAATGAAATATAAAAAGTATTTTATTCCTTATACTATAGTTATTAATATCCTTAATTGAGTTTTGAAAAATATTCATTGTATATACCTGTTTTTTGATTGTTTATAACGCGCGCTAACAAATACGCGTCCCTTACCTTTAAGTATGGGCCTCTCTGTGTCCTGAATAATTATTTCTCATTTATCTTGAAAACTTCATCAAAATTGTTAAAGAGAGCAATGTTATTAATAAATAAAATATCTACAATTGGTTTTCAATTATGTTTTTCCTGAAATCAGCTTTACAAAAGTTATTAAAGCTTGAAGCGGAACATGTAATTAAAACTATTTTTTATCGGTTTATATTAGGTACTTATTTGTTATTATTATAGTAATTTATGCATTTTTATCAGCGTTAATAAACTATACTAGTATACTAACATTATTTGAAATTACAATATAATAAAAAGATATTAGTACGGACATTATATTTAAATATATTGGATAAAAAAGGTATCATTGCGGATAAATCTAGACAAAATATTTTTTCTCGTTCCTTTGTAACTAATATTAATTTATCTAAAATTTCATGTACATCAGATGCCTTGCATTTGCATGCAATTAGAGCTTCTGATTAAACAAACATTTGGAAAAATGCGTTAAATTCAATCTAAAACTACTGAGTATAATATATAAAAATGATATTGATAAAATAAATAAATGTATGATTTAAAATCTTATTTTTGTAACATTGATTTCAGGAAAAAACTGTTTAAAAACAAATTGTAGATAATTCAATAATTAATAACATTGCTGTCTTTAACAATTTTTATAAAGTTAATGGTTTCTAAGATAAATGATAACTCCGCTATGCCAGTCCCAAGCCTGGGACCTTACCACGCAAGAGGTAAGGAAGGAGAAGGGTACTCCGGATATCATACTTTGACAGAATTACCAATGAAGAAGACTTGCGGAGAGTTTCAAAGGATCTAGAACTGTAAAGGTAAAGGTCAGAAAACTCCAATTCTGGGCCATGTAATGAGAGGTACAAGATACAAGCTCCTATAACTAATTATACAGGGCAAAATAATAGGGAAAAGAAGCATAAGAAGAAGTCGGATGTCGTGGCTTCGAAATCTCAGAGAATGGTTCAACTGTACATCAAACGACCTGTTCAGGGCAGCAGTCAACAAAATAAAATTAGTCATGATGGTCGCCAACCTTCGCTAGAAGTCGGCACCTTAAGAAGAAGAAGAAGATAAATGATAAATAATTATTCCAGACACAGAGAGGCCGAAAAAGGTAGGGACGCATACTTGTGAGCGCGTATAGTAAACAATCAAAAAACAGGTATAGACAATGAATTTTTTTCAAATCTCAGTTAAGGATATTATTAACTATTGCATAAAGAATAAAAAAATACTTTTTTATAATTCCCGTATAAAAGAACTTCATTATAACATTGTTTACAGTGTCACAATGAAGTCACTTTGAACACTTTTTTAATAATATTTTTAGTGTCATATAGTTGGTTGTTGTATGCAGTATGTATTTTTTTCCACTACTAGCTATGAAGTTGACAATTATTGCGTCTTCTAGCCAACTGAGAAGTTGAATTTCTCTATTAGTGGTTAACAATTTTTTCTATTGTTAACCAGGTCAATATTGGACAAATTCAAATGGTTTGAGAATCCAAGGATAGTAGTTTAACACTAACTTGTGCAGCATAATTTCGTGTACCCAGGAGATTCTCTTTAACGTATTTGCTTTTTGAAATTACCTAACACGATAAAATTATTTGAATAAAAATGCCTTTAGTTTATAATTCACGCTCAACCAATAATGACTGATGACATCCCGTAACTACAACATGGCGATAATTACAAACGTTGGGTGCGTTCAGAAAACACAACTGTTGCGTGAATTTTCTGTGAACGCACTTTGATATATAACATTATACGCTGGAATTGTTTCTTCATAATAATTCCTGTTTTTTTTTTCACGACTACCACGTCTTCTTACATTATAATCATGTGGTAATGGTTTCTGCAAATCTTCTATTGCATGGGTTATAATATTTCTGTTTGTATTAATTATATTACCATCATCTAATAACGCAAGAATTAATTAAATTGTATCTAGCCATAATTTCAATATTAATGTATTCCAAAAAAATTATCGTTCAGCAGACACACGTCAACCATTATTATTTGTTGCTCAGTGAGCGCGCATCAACGGTTGAGTTATAAGTTATGTTTTATGAACGCACCTGTTGTTTAAAAATAAGTTTTACTAGTGGAAATGTCAATATGTATAATGATTATTGTTTTGTTAGTGGAAAGGCGAATTAACATTCCTGTGCTACTCGATTTTTACAAGAAAAATTTTTAATTTTTGTCTTAAATTTGGCTAGTAGTGGAAAAAATTGTATATACACCACGGTGGTAAAGACATTTATAGGCCTCGCACCTTATTCCGGTCAATAATAACAGTCTTCATCACCTTGGTGTATAATATATACTATTATTTGACAGTTGACTTTAACCTTGAAACAAATTATAAAATTGTCGTTATTCCAGCTAGCAAATTATTATATTAAATGGTCTAAAGGTAAATTTTAATAAATTATATATTTATATTAAAGTATTTTGTTATTTTATAAGTATGATCAATACAGAAGTAGGTATAAGTAAAGGCGGGTCCAGATCAAGCGCGCCGATCCGCGCCGCACGTTTGCGGACGTTGCAGGCGCGTTCAATTTGGACGGGTTACCGCGCACAAACGCGCAATAACGTGCACGAACAAGCGTTCGCAAACATTATCCACTTGTTGTCGGTACATCAAAGAAATTTGCTTGTTCGCGCGCGTTTGATTTGGACGAATTTTTAGTTTACTTGGTGTGTTTGTCAAGAGCGAATGCAGTTGTAATAAAGTCCATTGCCTTATTTAAACAACTGTCTACCTGTAAAAACTTATTTAAAATGGAAGACGTTAATAATACAGAATGGGACCATGAAAGAATTTTATACTTTATTGATTTATATCACGAGTGTCCAGAGTTGTGGGATCCCCGTGATAAAAATTATCATATGCGCAATAAAAAACAAGATGCTTGGGAAAAAATAGCCGCCAAATTAAACTGCAATGTGGATGCAGCAAAAGCAAAAATGAATTCCCTGCTATCGTCATTTCGCCGCGAAAGGGGAAAAATAAAAAAAACAACAGGCACGGGCAAAGGTATGTATTGACTAAATTTTATTATTAATATGTATTATAATATTCACTTTATTGTTACATGTAGTACATTATTGTACATATGAAGTAATAATGGTGCCATTTTCAGGTCGGAGGGAGATTTATGTGAGCAGCTGGTTTGCATATGAAAGGTTCTTTTTTTAATTGGACAAGAATAAACCTGTGGGACATATCAACACTGAAAATGTGAGTATAATCATAATAGTTATAAAATAGTGTGTTACGCAGCTTTCGCTCAAATGCATCAATAAGTAATAATGCCCTTACGCATAATCATTTTGCCATGGTACGCGACCATTGTTCATGAAATAGTCTGCTATTTCTTTGCGTATGGCTTGGGCATCTGTTGAACATTTCCTTGGGACTTTCTTTAAAGACATAAAGGAAGGTCCATCGTCTATTTCGTGTCTCCAACTTCCTCGTATTAATTTACCATCTTCTTCATGATCAAATGTTCCCGGAGGTGTGTATGTTTGGCGAGAGGCTTTACTTTTCCGTAGATAATTATGTAAGTAGATGGTTGACAGTGTAATAAGAGTTGTGTTGGGAGGTTCTAACAACATTGGCTTCCGCAATACTCGAAAGACAACAGAAAGAATCCCAAATGCATTTTCTACAACCCTACGAGCTCTTGAAAGTCGGTAATTAAACATCCGTTCCATTGAACCCTTTGGGTGCACCCCTGCGTAGGATTTCATGATATTTTGATGTAAGGCAAATGCCTCGTCGCCCAGAATTACGTAAGGACAAAGTTTTTGGCGACCAGGAAGAGCTTCCGGTTCAGGAAAATGTAGTTCGTTCTTAGTAATTTTCTGCCACAATACACTGTTTTTAAACACCCCTCCGTCCGATATCCGCCCCTGACACCCTACATCAGCAAACATAAAATTGTACTCTGCATCCACCAGTGCAAATAATACAATACTAAAGAAGGATTTGTAATTGAAATATTCGCTTCCTGTATTAATAGGAGCTTGAATCATTACATGTTTTCCGTCTATGGCTCCTACACAGTGCGGAAAATTCCAGACGTCTTCAAACATTTTCGCGTGCTTCGCCCAATCTTCTGAACTACTTGGCATCTGTAATTAAAGAAATTATAAAATTAATTTATTTTTATAGACCTCTGTAGAAGAAGAGGACGACAACAGTGATGGGGAAGAAGGGAACGAAGTTAATTCAGAATTAACCACAAATGAAGCGACAGAAGAGCCGAACCCTACACAAAACCAAGAACCTGCAGATTCCCAACTACAATCCCAAAATGAAACAAGAGAGAAACGCAAACTGTTTGCTTCACCAAAGAAGGCACCGGCTAAAAAAAAGAAGCCTGCAGAGGATCCGCGAATTGCCTACGCCTTTGATGTCCTTCAAAAGGCCTCAACCGCCGAAAAAGATGAATGTTCAACTTTCGGTGAACATATTGCAAGCAGACTCCGAAAATTTGATGACATGACGCGAGCTACAGCTATGCATCACATAAATAATGTACTGTTCCAAATCGAATTTGATTATTATAGAAATACTGCTGCACGCACACCACAACAACAGCAACAACAAATTGTTATTAATTCTCCACTTCCTTCGCCGTCAACTTCATTTGGTAATCCATCGTCGTCTTCAGCAACTTTTGAAAATAGCTCCCCATATTCACAGTCAATGAGTCCATTGCAACAGTATGTTCATACCTTTGCTGATTTGTAAATTATATTGAGAAATTATATATATTTATATAAACTAACTAAAATAAGGTTAAATATATAGTTAACTTACCTGTATGTGGTCTTTTAATGTCTCAACTATAGCGTTGCAAACTTCAGGAACTATTGTAGAAATACTTTGCTTTGAGACTTTAAACAAATATGATAAACTAGTAAATGAGTCTCCGGTTGCCAAAAAACGTAGGGTTATCGCTAATCTTTCTTTAACAGGTATACACTCTCTGAAATTGGTGTCCTTTTTTTGTATTTTAGGGCCCAATAACTCAATTAATCTTTGAAAGTCTTCAGAGGACATGCGACAAAAATTTTTGAATTGCCCCGTGTTTTCAATTGACAAATCACACAATAAGTCACTGCCACTGTAATGCTTTCTATTTTTAAAAATTCTTGTCATCCACCATCGGTGATTGTTCTTCTTTTTTTTTAATATGCCACTTATTACAATAAATGCAGCACTCGCTACTTTAATTTTTTGATAATCGGTCATGTTTGATATCTACGAATTAAACAAACGCACTAAACTTGGAACCTTTCCGAACATAGCCAAACGTGCGCGCATTTGGTCTATCTAGACAATTCTCCGAACATACACGAATTTTGTTCGCAAACGTTTGGCGCGGCGCGGCGCGGATCGGCGCGCTTGATCTGGACCCGCCTTAACGTTACAGTTTTGGGATAAATTACGAGGTATCTATGTAAGATATATTACAGAAATGATTCTGTTCATCATATAATAAATAAGACGCAAGAATATATAAAGAAGCTCTCCTTCAAACAAATAATCATCCTCTATTTGCATAAATGAAAGTTTGTTTACAATTTACATAATTCTTTAATCATAATATAGTTATATCAAATGTGCAGAGTAAAATCGGCTGTGATCTGACCAATCAGGAATCTACAGAATTGCCAACTTAAATTCAAACCATTCCTTCGAGTTTATAAACAGGGATAACGTAATTCTATTTTATTTAAAAAATTCAATAAACGCGAATTATAAAAAATATTGTATAAAACCTGTGTCAAAATACCTTTTTGTAGTACGAGTCATTGTGACACCTGTTTTACAAATAACTATTTTTATATTTTATTCTTTTTTTATATATATATTTTTCATGGGTCAAAACTACCCAAATTTGAGATGTTTCGTACGTTTAAAAATTCATATCTCCAAAAATATTTACTTTATGGTAAAAACTCATAAGACCTTTTTATTTGTATTTCAATAAAGAATATAAAAAAATTGTCGAGTTGGAAAATAACAATTTCGGTTTAAACAATATGGCACCGCGTTGCCTCATGGCAACATGCATAAATAAATATATTATCAGTAGACGATCCTATACAAAAATTTAGTTGCAATAGTTTTCGGTACTCATACACCAATTCCTCCTGGACTATTAAAAAAAGGAGGATGAAAGAGGAAGTGTTTCCAAAATAGATGGTCTACGATATCTATCTCGAAATTGCGTGGCGAAGAGAATATAAATGTCTGAAATGTGTTTTTTTTTATATTTTTAAAGATTCGTCTGAACTTTATACAATTAAAAGATAAGTTTAGAATAGGTAGGTTCATATTTAAAAATACTTTCTTCAAATCTTAAGACATGGTTAAGTGTGACGACTGTTAGAATTTGGAAATATTAAACTTTATACATTTTTTAATCACATGAGGTTTGCTCGATAGATAATAATTGAACAAGTTTAATTAATTGAAGTTAAAAGGAAGGAAACTGATTTAAATAGATGAGTTCATAATTTTGCGTGCATTTGTTGCACAATTCACAAATAACAAACAAAACTACATTCAAATTTTGAAATTATTTTGTAAATATACAAGAGTATTTCATAATCACAGCATGTCAAATTTATGTTTTTATTTAATGAAACACCTCATATATTATTTTGATTTTCAACTCTGCTCATTTTTCCAATTCCAGCAACATAGGGTTTTACCAGGTTATACAGGGTACTATCAAAAATATGGCCACTTTTGTGTAAAAATGCATTATTTAAAATCAACAACTGAGAATACATTTTTTAAAGCCAAAAGAATTTTGTGGTTGTCCATAATTGCAACTCATCACGTATTTGATAAATTTCATATTTGTATACAGGGAGAACAGCACTAATATATCATTTTACATCATCTTCAAAAAGACTTCTATTAAACTATAACCCCCACCATCGCATAACAAGTTCACAACCAAACAAAAATTTAGTGCTATTTAGGTGCTAATTTAGTACCCTAGTCCGAATTTTAATGCTCAAACCGTTTAGTAGGAAATAGCGTGAAAATGGGGAGGGGTCCAGCTTGCCATTAAGGTGGACCCCCCCCCCATACCAGAAAAAGATATATAGTGATCCAGTATAAACAATAAGTACAATATAATTTTGTGCTAGTTAAGTGCTCTAAGCTAATGTTAAAAAATTGACAAAATATAACATTCTTTAAATAGTTTATCTAAGTTACGTGCGCGCCGCGCTCTAAAATTTGTTGGACAATCGTCAAAGAATTTTGTACTCGCAGGATTATGGTACTAAAATATTTCTTAGGCATCGTACTTTCAAAAAAATACAATGACAGAATTTAGTGCTACCTGCATCACGTGGAATTAAATAGTATATACGGGAAAGAGGGAGCGACGCGCTATAAAATTCGTTAGACGATCGTTAAAGAATTTGGTGCTCGCAATATTATGGTACTAAAATATTCCGTAGGCATCGTACTTTCAAAAAAATACAATGACAGAATTTAGTGCTACCTGCATCACGTGGAATTAAATAGTATATACGGGAAAGAGTGAGCGCAGCGCTCTAAAATTCGTTAGACGATCGTTAAAGAATTTGATGCGCGCAAGATTATGGCACTAAAATAATATTTAGGAATTACACTTTCCAAAAAATACAATAACATAATTTAGTGCTTCTTACATCACGTAGAATTAAATAGTTTATACGTAAAAGATATTGCATTTTCTGCATGAAACTCGTGATCGGCTTTTGCAAATATCTAATGTGCAACACAAGGGGTTTTGCAAATAAATCATAAGCGGCTAGTGTTCAAAGTCCTCTGTTCACGGCAAAGGTGACGGTCTGGAATTCTTTGGAAGATGTTTCTTTTGTTCACCATCCACCATCTCCTTCTATCAGTTTTGGTTCCACATAATAAGTATTCGGCTCATTCTAGGCGGAAAGTAAGACAGTTTTTAATTTCTTTTGTCTTATATTTATTAGCTATACAGTCTCGACGGTATTCTATCCAACTATTTACAATGGATCAGTCAAAAAGATGTAGGATTACTTTTAATACCCATTTTCTAGTTTTAAAAAAATTTGAACTTCGGCTAGGTCGGGAAATACGTCTTCAGGTATATTTTCCCCTTTGAAGGTAATATTTTAGCTCCAACCTGGTATTGCTGTTGATTTGTGATGAAGTGAGATACTAAGTAACTGCACTATCATCATTTTCACCTTCACTTTCCTCGGTTTCTTCAATTTCCTCTTGTAAAGGTGAGCTCTCTCCAAGCGGTATCCAATTATCATCATCCGTCATTCACACAATAATTCTCCAAATTAGAATCAATATCATCTAAAAGTTCATTAATTCCATGCGATGCAGATAACACTAAATTCTGTCACTGCATTTTTTCGAAAATACAAAACCTAAAAATTATTTTAGTACCATAATCTTGCGAGCACCAAATTCTTTAACGATCTTTTAAGGAATTTTAGAGCTTGGCGCGCACGATTTCCAGATAACTACTTAAATAATGTTATATTTGTCAATTTTTTAACGTTATCTTAGAGCACTTAATTAGCACTAAATTATAGTGCACTTGTCGTTTATACTGGATCACCATATATTATTTTCTGGTGAAATCCGTGAATTAGACCATTGTATTGTTTGGGTCATGACGTATTTCAAGAGGAACATTTTCAAGAAGTACAAGCAACTGATTTTTCAGAAAGTATAAATAAGCTATAACAAACTTGCAGCATTTGCCAATAATGTCGATTTTATTCTTAAGAATCTATAACCGAAAAATTGCTTAACAAAAGCAAAAGTAATTTGTAAGTACTTCTTGAACATGATAGAAAACACAAGGTATTTCATTTAAAATAACCGAGAAAATATTGGATGTGAGTTTTGGTTCACTCTGTATACAAAATTAAATTTATCAAAGACGTAATGAGTTGCAAGAATGAATATATAACTACCAGGCTAGAAAAAGAACAGCCTAGCAGCTAGAATGAATCACACGAACATCTTCTTTGTCAAATCATCATTTAAATTATGGAATTGACAAAATATGTGTTGTGAAGGAAAAGGAGAGATGTCTATTAATTTTTCAATTCATAGACATCTCTCCTAAAAACAACTACACCTCGGTTATATGATCTCATCTATTCTTCAACAGAAAAAACTTTCTTTAATTCTCTGGTTATCAAAAAAGATAATCGATACATTTGTCACATCCTATTACAGAACAAAATATCTAAATGATGCACCTTGTATTTAGTTATTTTCAAATCAATTTCCACTGCAAAGTTATTCTGTCGTAAAATTAGTTAAAAGTCGATTAGTAATATTTACATTATATAGACGTCAATAAGGTTAATACCTACATGAAACAATTTGGAGAATTTACGAGTTATCGGTAATGACATAGTAAGTATGTTAGACTATTCATTATCTTTTTCCAAACCCGTTAATTAAACATTCACACCAATTCAAAGATTTGTCAGAACAGTTGATAAGATAAAGTTGAAAAATTATGTTGAGTTACTTGGGATTATTCTATTCTATTAAACACTGACATTGAACGGAATATAAGCAAAAATTGTGGAAGTTTCTAACGAGTCAGAATTCTAGTAAAGCAATGGCATTCTTTATATTTCAGTACCTAATTGCTAGTACGATAATAGTAGGGAGTGTTTTAGTATATGACTGTATACCACTAGAAGCGCTAATAAAATATAGACAAACCGCGGTAAACTCTAAACCGCATTAAACAATAAAGAATAAATTTCCCCGCAAATACTCAAAATTAAAAATATCAAAGCAGAAATACACTCACCACGGATGTAAAAAGTCCAGATGTTTGGATAATTTTTAATATTGAGTGAGTGATAAAAAGAATAATGTAGATAAAAAATAGAATATACACAACATCAGTATATCAGTTTTTAATGAATAAGTAATGGTCAATTATTTATTATAGATAAATCCAAAATGATAAGATAAGAAAAAAAGCAAAAAAATTATTTAATTATAAAAATTTCGGAAACAATAATATAAATAATAACCAGTTGTTTAGTTCATCCTAAGTTTAGAAAAAACAATAAATTGTTATTTTAAGGGAGTCTTAAACTATAGAAGGATCGATAAAACTCTACATCAACAAGTATTTAACTTGTCTTTAAAAATGTTCTGATCAAAAATATTGCGAAATATTGCCAAGGATCAAGGACCCGCAAAAAAATTTCGAAGACTAAATTATTGCAATTGATCTCCAATGAAAAAGACCACTAATCAAAACCTAAATAAATTGTTATGAGTACAAATGTATTATACTCTAAAGCAGTGTTTCCAACCTGTGGGGCGCGCCAGACTGTTGCAAGAGGGACATGCAGCTGTTTCCAATATATCATTTTCGAATACAAACCAAAAAAGTCGAATAGGTGTCAAAAAAATGAATCAGCAAAATAGGTATATTTTCTCATAATATTGTATATTATTTTGTAGCCCATTAAATAAACTATAATATCAGTTGAGTATTTATGAAATTAGATTTTTAGAAAAATTAAAGTTGCGCAACAATTTTTTTAAAAGGGGGCGCAGGTACAATAAATTTGGAAACCCCTGCTCTAAAAAGTCATCAAAGGTCAAGTTTTCGTTGAGCTTTTATAGGACGAAAATATTGCATTTCAGTAAGTACTATTTTCAAACCTTTAACACTTAATGACGTCAGTAAAGCTAGACTACCCCCACTTTTTCAAATTAAAAAAAGTGATGTATAATTTAGGACTAATTTGTACTTAAAAAATTAGAATTTGTTTGTTGTAAAGTGGGGGGGGGCTAGGTTGAGCCTAACACCCCCACCTTTACAAAATCAAATTTTAATAGCATAAATTAAAACTTTGAATTTAGGACTAATTTGTACTCCAAAAATTAGAATTTGTACCTACTCGGTTTTTGTGAAAAAGCGCCATATAACGTGGGGGTGCTAGCTTGAGCTCAAGTACCCCCCCCCCCCCTTTACAAAATCCAATTTTAACACCATACCTTTAAACTTTCAATTTAGGACTAATTTGTACCCAAAAGCGTTTTTTCAATATTATAATATTCTGTTTATAAATGATGATAATATATTAGACCACGTGTTTTATTTTCCAAGTAAGTCATTAAAAAATTTTAAATCATCAAAAGTAACGAAATATTATTAATTTTCGAATATAGGACTAGCTTGTACCGACACAGTTTTACCTGTAGATGACTTTTTAATGTAGAGTGTCTGCTTCACCTGACAGCAGTCATGATGAAAGTTCAAAATGGACCGAAATCTGGATAAACCCTAAAATGAAGTGTTTCATGAAACCTGGCCACCCGCCTACTTCCCAGACTTTTTTGTTTTGCTATTATGTATACAGCGGTCGTAAATGACAAAAAATTGGATTTCAAGATTTTTGCATCTTTGGCATCAATAAAGTAAATCAACGTACCAAGTCAGAAAATCGTAAATAGAATCTAAATAAGTAAAATAACATAGATTATTTGACGTTTCATTCAAATATTTAGGCGATTAGTAAATCAAAAAATCGTATCTGTTCTGTGCTAGATTAAATTATCCTATCTGATAGTTACGACTTTTTAACTTAATATTATTATGTATATATGCTCAATACAAACTCTGTCGTAACTACTTAAAATAGTTTAGATCCGAGTTTTGAACTTGGAACGATGTTAAGATTTCGTAATACGGCAAAAGCAGAAAAGACCATATTAAATGTTTCAAGCCGACCATATCTCATTATCTACGTGAACATGCGCCAGAAAGTCTATACTTACCTAGTGACATAAATATTAACCTAATACATACTATTTGGGAAAAAAACCAGATAAAAAAATATTCTGCGAATTATGCAGATTGGAAATTAAAGATATAAATATATCTTTTGCAGTTCTTGGACATGAAGAATGTTTGTTTTGTCATTTTAAAATCATATTAAAATTTCTAAACACAGCAAAGATAACATTCAGCCAAATAGTAGTAAGTAAGTTCGCTAAACATATAATTCAATATTTTTTTAAGTGGTAATATTACCACGATCCGAAATGTTTAAAGAGATCATATTTGCCCCTAGAATTATTTGTTTTAACGAAAGTTTTATTTCGAAAAACAAACAAAAACTAAAAGGGTAATTTCCATAATATGATATGAAGCTACTGCTGGAAGGTCGCAATCAGATATAATATCAATTTTTACTAAATTTTTATTGTTGCGCAGGGATGCACAAGAAGTTACAATTTGGATCGATAGTTATTATGCGGCCCAGTACGAAAACTGGTCTCTTTACTGTTTTTTCATTAACTCATCAATTCTGAAAGCACTGCCATAAATTGCATCAAGCTATAATATCTCGTATCAGGTCATATATCCAAGTCTGTAAAGTTGGTTCTGCGCAAGAACATCCGAATCTAGTCGGGGAAATATTGGTAAGCCGTTTCAAAACCGTCACCGTCCGCCACGACAGCCAGACCACGCACCCGGACCGACCGCTCCAGAAATCTGTGGTGAGTTATTAAGTTATATATTGTGGGTAAACTGTTCTCATTCGCCGGGTATATAACAGTGTAAGTAAAAGAAGTTAAGTAAAGTCGTGTGGGAGGAAAACTGCTGCTGCGGTCTTTGAGTAGTCACATTCCAGTGGTAGTCGTGTTTTGGGCTTTAAATTTGTTAAAAACGATTGGGGTGAAAACGGTCACTAGCTAGGGGGTATTGAGTATTCATTCGCGGATATAGGGATTTGATACCCCGAGACCTGAGAACCGTAGCCCCCAAATTAGAGCTTTGACCGACCGAGAGCCTCGATTGGATTTCGTAATAGTTCCGCTTTTTTTACGCCCGTTTGCCATTTGTATAGTTAGAAAGACAGCAAACAGATAAATTGGCCCCTATAAGAAATATTTTCGAAACATTTGTTCAGAATTGTAAAAGTTATTATTCTGTATTCTTCATTTTGGATGAAATGCTATTTGATTTTCGGGGCAAATGCAGTTTTAGAATGTACATACCCAACAAACCAAAAAAGTATGGTATATTGCCAAGTTTACTAAATCTCGAGCTCTACCAGATCCTCCCCCCAATAAAAGAGGACACTGTAAATATTGTAAAAAGAGAAAAACAAGATATTTTTGTAAGTTGTCCAAAAAATGTTTATGTACGGACCACATTTTTGCGTGTTGCATAGACTGTGTGGATTTGATGAAAGAAAATCGTAACGTGAATTAGACCTCCAGTATTTTCTGCATGTTTGAATTTATGTTATATTTTACGTTAACTATTTTCATAAAACATAGTTCTATTAGACAAACGAAAACATGTTAATTTGTATTTTTTTATTATTTTTTAAATAAATGTGTCAAAGTAATAAGATTTTCGTAATACTTTTATATTATATGGTAAGATTGGACATTTAATTTTTTTTACAACTGTTAACTGAAAAACCATTATACTAAATAGATTACAGTGAAATTTTCCATATAATACCATATTAGACAAAAATATTACGTCATCATTATAGACGTCGTGTAGCGGAGTGTTAAAAAAACAGTTGCTTTTCACCAAAATGCATAATTACAAATAATAAACGTTTTTTCCTCTTTAATAAATGAATTTGTCCTAGTTAACTAGTTTTATTCTAATTTCCTACGCCAATATGTCCTAACTGGTTGTTTCTAAGACGAAAAGTAGTAAATAAATACGACAAAATAGCGTTATTACTAAGACCAAAAGTCGATCTATCAAAGTTATAAAATTTTCTAATGTTTTAGTATTTATGATTGAATGCTATTCGAATATAAACAACTTACACACTTTTTCGTCCTTAGTTCAAAAATTTTGCTTTAGATGTCATGAGGAAGTTATGTTCAGAAAACTTTCAATACCTAAGTCGAAACTTTACTTAGATACGACCTTTTGTATATGCGCGCCAGTATAGTTTTGCCTCTAAAAATAAATATATTGTTATAGCATATATATATATATATATATATATATATATATATATATATATATATAGCGTTCTTCTTTTTGACTGAGATCTCAGATCACTTCAGTTAAGGTGATCTGAGATAAAGTGATGTGAGTAAGCACCAAAAAGAACGACATCTCAATTGAAGCGCGCGACTGTCGACGCATACGTGAATAAGAAACAAAACATATAAACATAACCTATCTCGATATCTCTGATAACCACGCTTGATTTTGTTATTTTTAGTTTCAAATAGTTCTTTGAGTTAAGATTTGTATTATGGCTAATATTCCAACATTATTAGTTGTTACCTTCCTTCGCCCTCTGTGTATCTTCAAGGGATAGATTTAAACTATATCACAGATTCGTATCAGCATCTAATAATATTATTGTATCCATAATTTGTAACAAAATAAAAATATATTATGTGTGTTTATTGTTTATATGTCAATGGTTAAAACCATAGATAACTTTGGTTAAAACTACAAATAAACCAAGCAAATCAAATATTTCATCACCCCCTCCACTTTATTTCCGACTCAATTCCAATTGATACCCCCTTACAGCACATTCAGCATCGGTAAAGTGGGAGGAAAAATCTCAGCTCACTTAGAAGTGAGTAAAACAAAAAGAACGCTCACATTACTGATGCGAGTTGAGATTATCTGAGATCTCAGTCAAAAAGAGCGCACCAAATAATTACAATTAGAAATCCATATTTATAGATACTCATATTTTCAGTGAGGTCTTTTGCGGTAATCGCGGCAATGCTTTCACCAGACAAAAAAATTAAGTTTTCTTTCCCTAGTGCAGGTGCGTAATAAGGCGCAAATAGTTCAAAGATAAAAATGGCATAATACTCTGGTGTTCACTTTTTTTGACTGCTTGACGGCTTAGAAAGATGTGTGCCTTATATGGTATTACGGCGGGCTTTCGTTTCTGATTGGATCAGAAACTGAAATTTTTTTTTGTTACACTACCTATAGCAAAAACAAAAAGGGGCCAGCCTGGCAATATTTTTTGTTTTTCAGATTCTACGCGTCTTTGATCTGCCGCTCCTATTTCTGATTGATGCTTTATTTGCTAATAATTTTTCTATTAGTGTGAATAATTTTAACCTGGATTTTTATGAGTGTTTAAGCAGTTCCCAATACACTAAAGAGCATAATATTTTAATTTTTGGTTGTTTAGTCTAAGTTTGTGTTTAAAATATTCTAAATAGACAAAATAAGTTTTAGTGGTTTTGTTAGTTTCTGTGTTAAAAAATATTTCAAATGACAAAATGATTCGAAAAGTATTATGCGAATAACAAGTATGGTTCCAGGGATCTGCTGATCACAACAAATCAAAATATTACTCTTTCTTCAGTTCCTAATTAATCTCCTTCTATCTATGAGGAATCACATGATAACGCCGATTTTATATTGAATGAAACAACTGATAAAAGATAAGTCAACATATACAGCGTGAACCAAAAACTTGGGAGATGATAGAGGGACTTAAAATAATGATGGTATTGCATATACAATTTTTTCTTTACGCCCCTCATTAACGAACGATAGGGCTCTTTTATTTATCAATCGAAGAATTGATTTATTGTCCCCTGGTTTTTTATTTTACCAACTTTATCTATTACCACTAGTTACGTGTTCATAAAAATTTTTATTTACGAATCAAAAATTCGTATTTTCAAACTCTACATACGCGATCTTTTTGCATTTTCTTACATTTCATGATTTGCAATCAATTTATGTAGATTCAGTTTAAAACAAATCAAATATTGGTTATTTATTCTCTTTAGAATAGAATACTGTAATTTTCATTCGTGATTGTTTTGTCGAGTTACGTTGAAATTCACCAATCTCGAGCTCTATATTTCAATTTCCAAATTATTCCGTCAGTATTTTGCTTTTAATATTTATATTAAATTGCAGCAACAGATCTATTATTTTGTTCAATTCGTTCAACTTGTTGCGTCTTTAGACTTTTGTATAATGCATTATACATTTTTTCCTGATAGGGCAGTTTTGGCATAATTGGTTCTACAGCTAATGCGCGAAGTATTTTTCTGGATCTAAAATGTTTCAAAGAAACGAAAAAAGTATGCTCATTTATCATTAAAAATAAATAATTAAGACAATTTAATCAATGAAAACAAAAAGGAGGAAAAGCTTTGCGAACCCAATTAATGCAAGAGCAAAAACTCCATTAAATTTTTTGTAAACTAAATTGTCCGTAATTAAGTTCTATTCATGTAACCAAACAGAAATATTTGAGATTAGATAACCAATAACTAACAATGTACCAAATCTATTTTTATTACAGGATATTTGTTTTTGAAGCCTTGTTTTTCAGTAGCTTTAGCAGTTATGACTAAGTAGAACTTCTCGAGGAAATCACAAATATAAGTTAGGTAATTTATACATATCATTTGGTAGTTGTTGTATATTGTATATTTTGAGCACATTTGGTTAAAGTTTATTATAATGAACTTACAAAAAATACTCGTATTAATCACAAAATGTATGTCTTTTGAGTTGACGTTTTTCTATTTCTCTTTTCTTGATGTCGGCTGTCAGATCAACCTCGTAACGGCACACTTGACGGCTTGTCAAAAAAGTCTCAACATAGCCCCCACCTTGAAAGGGTAACCCTTTCTATCGATTATTTACACTAGCTGGTGTCAACACTGTCTCGCAGTAGAGGTAAAACGCTAACTTTCAACAACCCACGTCGAACATTACCCCTCGGAGTTTTCATTGAAACTATTCGAATTATGCCGTCTGCTCCAGGATGAACATCTATTACTCTACCGAAAAGTCTATCGAATATTTTACAAACCAAATTACAACGCATCCAATATGTCCGGAAAATATAACGGATTGGAGGCAAAAATTAAAGAGAAGACAAATAATGCACATTTTGTACTATGTTCCAGTGATTCTTCAAACTTGGTCGGTAATAGTGCTGCCGAAAGTTGTTCGGAAGCTAGATATTTTGAAAATGTACAATGTTTATATAATTTTTTTTCGGTTTCGACGCACAGATGGGAAGTACTTAAAAAATGTCTATCTGTTTCAAAAAGAAAATTACCATTCGATAAGAAAATATGTGACACAAGATGTTCAGCACCATTTGATGCTATTAAATCTATTGTGCTTGGTTTTAGTGGAACAAAAACAGCGTTCTTCTTCAAGTGCCGTTTTCGTTCCGAAGGTTGGCAATCATCAAGGCTATTCGTATTTTGGATATCGCTGCTCTAAAAAGGTGACTATTGGTGGCGTTGAACCATTCGCGAAGATTTTTTAACCAGGAATGTCTTCTCCTTCCTATTGATCTTCTTGCACTTATTTTTCCTTGCACAACGAGCTGGAGCAGTTGGTATTTGTCCCCCCTCATAACGTGACCCAGGTAGAGCAGCTTCCTTTTTTTAATAGTTAGGACAATTCCCTTGTCTTGTTTTATCCTTCTTAACACTTCGGCATTAGTGACTTTCTGTACCCACGAGATTCTCAAAATCCTGCGATACACCCAGAACTCAAATGCCTCTACTTTCTTTACATCGTTCTTCTTTAATGTCCATGATTCCATGCCATAGTACAGCACTGACAGAACATAGCATCTCATAAGACGCAATTTGAGTTCCAAGCTGAGATCTCGACTGCAGAATACTCGTTTCATCCTCGTGAAAGTACTCCGCGCTTTTTCAATTCGGATCTTTATTTCCTGAGAGCAGTCCGCATTTTCATTGAAAAGAGTTCAATTGTCAAAAGTGAAATAATTCTGATTAATGCATACATCAAATAAATTAAGTATATCCGATATTATTCCTGGATTAATATTTTTATCTTCTAGTAATTTTCTTACAAGTATTAGACATTCTTTAGGAGGAATTTTAGTGAACATATTAGTTACATCGAACGAAATAAGTTTATAGTCATCTTGCAAGTTGATTGCTTTCAACTTTTTGATTAGTTCTATTGAATTTCTAATTGTGTTCTGAGATTCATATCCGTAACTATTGAGTATATTGTTGAGCCTCTTTGCCAATATATTATTAGGAGCATTAACATAAGAAACTACAGGTCTAATTGGTTTCGTTATTTTATGTTATTTAACGGTTGCATATAATTGTGGACAATGAGGATTCTTATGTATGATAGACCTCTTTTCGTAATCATTTAAAAGATAATTTGAATTATTAACAATATCCCTTACATTATTAGAAAACTTCTTTGTTGGGTCTGCTCTAAGAACTTTTACATCGCTAGATTCTATAAAGTTATATATTTTTGAATTATAATTTTCCGTTGTCAATATGACAGTTGTAATATCACATCTTCTTTTTTCTATTAACATATATTAAGTCAATCACTTCTTGATCTAGTTAAAAATAACTACTAAATATCAGGTAGGCATCAAATGAAATGTAACGTCTGTCATTCTGACGATGATATTCAGTTATCGAAACAATTGTCAATTTTTTTTAGAATTTTCAACATTTTTCATTATATTGTGGAATTAGCTAGAAACGTTGAGTTTCATTTAAAACACTAATATAAGTAGATTCCACGAAGTAAGGGTCGAGACAGTTAATTTCTTTATGGGATCATCTAAAATGTCTCATAAGATAAAGAAATACCGTTTCCAATACGAGAGTAGAGCTTCGAGCTGCAGCACATGATGAGTGGAATGCAATAAGTGCTCGAGGAGGAAATATTCGTTACTGACTGCTCTTAATTTAATCAAAAGCATTAAATTTGTCGTTCTAATTGAATTAAAGTTTACAGTATCATATCCTCATTTAGCAATAATGTTTTTCCACCATTTTCTATTTATAAAAACTAAATATTGTTCCCTTAAAATTTATGAGATAAACTTCCATGTTTGATGACTTAAATTATTAGTATATTTTTCAAAAAAAAAATATTAAAAATGTTGTCGATGAGTGTATATCAAAAAATGCCTGAAAGGATTTTTCAGTTAAATAATTTATGAATAATTTTTCTTCGAATAACAGAGACTTGTAGGTTCTTTTAAAGAAATAATGTACTTCAAATTAATCATAAATTTTTTGTACGTTACATTAATGAAACATTTCATTCTTCTGCATTTGAATTTTTGATTTTTTTCCAAAACTTTTTTGTGAATGAGAATATTTTAGATCAATACATTTTTGAAAAAAATCTTTGTATGATTGTATTGAAATATTAGCATATTTAATTTTATTTTTATAACCACCATATAACTAACTTGTCCATGAATAAATTCTTTTTGATAACTAATAATACATACAGATTTTGTTTAGGTTGAGCACTAGTTTATTATGAGCATTACTAATTTTCCATTACTATAGTCATGAAATTTTTTATTCATCATATTTTTAAATAGTAAAATAGTGTGTTTATGTTTTCGAGTAATATATCCACCTACTTTAAATAGAGAGTACAAATTAAGACAAAACAACTAACTTTAATTCCTTCAGAAATCAATACATTGTGAAAGAATTTCTTCTAAAAATTTACTTGAATTTTTTCAGAAATTAAAAAAAACTTGAGAAAGAATATCTTCCAAAAATTTTAAGTTTTTTATTGTCCATCAATTGGTCAAAGTTAAAACATTTAGAGTTCTTGCTATATCCCAAAAATTATTAGATTAGAGTATATCAGTAGCTTCATGTCTTTTAATATGTCGCAATTTTCAAAATTATGATTATAATAAATAAAAATAGCCTAACATTCGAAAACGTCTCAAAAGTTATCTTGTGATTGGTAAAAATATTTCAGAGATCAAACATTTTTTAAAGGTATCAATCCATTGTAATAAGTACTATATTTAAATGTAATCAACACCTTGTTTAACAATATTTATGCAGAATACAAAGTTCAATATAAGTGAAATTAAAAAGATACCTAATTGGTTTCCATAATAATTAAAAAATGTAACTTACTCTGGAGCATTAATTCAAATCCCTTACTCATTTTTAATTTCGAAAATAATTTTTACTAAACTTTTATTTTGAACAATCAAACTTACTACTTTCATTGTGTATTTCTGTCCGTACAATTTTAAAATTCGATGTTTCACTGTCCATTTTAGGAAACTTTTTTATAACAGAACAATTCATCACAAATCACCTAACACACCACTGCACTTCGCACCTCGATCGCTGTACACGCTCGATCATCGCTACATCACAGCGTGACACTAACTGAACCAAAGGATCCTGTGCATCTACTGAGTGTTCGCTCATGTAGCTGATGCTTAGGCATTGGCTCGACGGGGTAGACAGGAACAGGGGTGGGGCAGGGTGGGCGTTAATGTTTATTGTAGTACCAGCAAAGTTTCACAATTAAATTAAACAGTTTTGTCGCACGGGTCTTGTGCAGCACTTTGAAAAATATTTTTTTTTTGAATTATTTTGTGATTATTTGCATTGCAAACTGTTCCAAAGTATTTAGTGAGGTTCTATTAAAATTGTTATGTTCATGACTTAGATTCTAAAGTAAATGATACAACGCATGAAAACAGTAATATGTATAGAAAGTTTCTACTAAAATACTGGTATTTTTAAACGTTTTTCGTACGAAAATAGTAGGGTAAATTTGGGATAACGCCCTACCTTAATTGATGCCACTACATCATTGAATATATTGACAATTGAAGAGCTTAGTGGATGAACATGTTAAGTGATATTTTTGAGGAAATCGAGATTTTCATGTGGATGAACATGTTATGCTCTCCTTTAAACATACCATGTTTCCCCTTTTTGCTAACGCTTCCAATAAACCTATTTTCAGTGGATGAAACTGTTATGTGCACAGGTCGATGCCGTGTTGTTAATGGAAGAACGTGCTATGGGTACATGACATCTTCTTCCACTTTAAAAGTTACGACCTTGAATATCATGACATGTTCTTCCACTAACGAACATGAGGTTTTAGTTGCATGGTTAACCTTTAGGTAGTTTATAAACATCTTCTCCAACGTGTAACGTGTGTTTTGATAGTTTCTCTCCCAAAAAATAATATTCGGAAAATAGTTTTAGTAACTACAATGGAATCAAGAGGAACACGTATGGTTAGGGAAGCTCTTAAAATATTGAAAAGTGATTCTTGTGACAACAGGAGCTCAAGCGGTAAGTGCAAACAAATAAAATTTGATAAATTGTATGCAACAGGTTATACTTTGTGTTTATTAGTAAATAATAGAGTGCATCATCGCTTTTCCTAACTAGTTATATCAATAATTAATTCGGTTTACAGTCGGATTACCGGAAACGTAAATTAAAATAACATTAATTTACAAATGAAGTTTTTATGATAACTGTTTTATTTGCAAACAAAACAACTACTTAAAATAGTGTAAGATTATCTTATTTAATTAGATAGAAACATTTATTAGAAAACAAGATTTGGTATTGGATGAAACAGTTCCTTTGCCAATACCGGATTCTCGCAAAATAACGTAGAAGGTACTTTTTACTTTTTCCACGTTTTCTTTTTGAGAATATAGGGGAGCTTCCAGACAACAACATTTGTCGGCTTTTCGGTTTGTTTGAGGGTAACAAGTTATTTATCTTTTTCTCTCGGCATTTATATTTATTAGAATGAAGATATACAAATTCAAAAGTCCGGAACTTTTAGAAGAAACCGAATAAAAATAAGATTAAAAGCATTATCAGAAAAAGGGTGGCATGTGTTCTACGAAAACAATAGTTGATATTACATGTTAACGATAGTACATGTAAGTATTTTTCTAATAAAATAAAAAATAAAAAAATAAAATTATAACAAATTTAAAAAATAAATTCTTTCGCCTTACATAAAGAAAACAGAAATAAAAGAAAAAAATAAAAAATAAAACGGAAGTTGATTTGATTACTCTGAAAATTCGGAATAATACTAGTTTGGTTTAGCGGGACTGTACAAAAATTTGTAAGTATATGTTCACATTTAAAAGGCGATTAAAATCAAATAACCTCGAAAAATCCAACCGCCCGAGACCCGACGCCTCATTGGGTTCAAAGGCTGAGCCAAAATTGATAGACCATATAAAGAAATTTCTGAAATCGGGTTTTGCACTAACAAGAACTGAAGAGAGGATTATGGCATATAAATTAGCTAAACGATTAGAAATTCCAAATAGATTTAACGAACAAGAAGATAAGTTATAAATTGTTAAAACTTGTTCCCTACCTATCTATCCATTTTTTTAGGTGAAGCTGGCAAGAAATGGCTAGTTATTTTTGCGTCGAAGGCCTTTCAATGAGAAAATCTGAGAACATTTCAATTGCACGATCTGTTGGAATGTCAAGGAAAACTGTTGAAACCCATTTCGCGGACCTTGAAAAAGTTATGACAGAACATAGCCTTTTTGACAAACCTGGACATATATACAACGCTGATGAGACAGGTTTACAGTTAAATACAAGAGCTGGGCAAGTCTTAGCCGCAAAAGGCTCTAAAAGTGTTCCGAGTATAAGTCCTGGAGATAAAGGAGAAACTATAAGAGTAATAGCATGCTGTACTGCATTTTTAAGGGCAAAAATAAAAAATATTAATAGCTTGATGGTATGCCACCAGGTTCACAGGTCAAAATGTCTGAAAAATCTGCTCATGTGAATCGTGAAATATTTATGAATTGGCTAAAGACCCAATTTATTCCAAGAAAGCCTCCTGGTAAGGTATTATTAATACTAGACGGACATACCTCCCATACGACCAAAATGGATTTACCAGAATTTGCAGAAGAAAACGACATAATTTTATTTTGTTTACCCGCCCATACGACTCATTATTTACAGCCCCTGGATCGTCCTTTTTTTAAATATCTGAAGGGCTACTATTATGATGCGTGTAGAAATATATTGAGAAATAACTCAAAAAGAGTAATAGATTGCAGTTTGGAAATCTACTGGGTGAAGCTTGGGAAAAAGCAGCCACTGCACAAAACGCAATTTCCTCTTTTATGTCAACGGGAATTCTCCCCTATAATCCCTTAACCATACCCGATTACGCATTTTTGGCACAAAATCTTGTTCGCTCTTTAGAAGATCCAATGCAGAATAAAACAGTACAGGTAAGAACTGAATCTGTCCAACCAAGACCTGAATCTCCTCAACCAAGTACCTCTGGTATACAAAACCAACAAGCCACTCCTAACAAATCAACAGCTACTGAAGATATTACTCCTGGAAAAGCTCTGGATGAAGTTACTCCCGTACCCGTCGTGTCTATAGCTGCAAAGAGAGTTCGTAAGAAAATATCAGGTGTTATTAATTCACCGGAATTTATTAAAGAAAAAAAAGGCACAATGCAAAAGAAAAGCTGACCCCAATTTGGCAGTGAAAGTGGTAAGTAGAAAAAGAAGAAAGAATCATTCAAATGAATCATCATCTGCTGAAGAGGCAGCTGGCGATTTAGCAATAGATGATCATTCCAGTGGGGATGATCATTCCAGTGGGGATAAACATTTCAACAATTTGGAAAACGAGTGTGTCGACTGCAGTGAAAACTATCGTTCAACAAAAAAGAGAGATGAATAGTTGTAATACCTTTTGTGCAAGCGTTGGTTGCACGAGAGTTGTACAAGTTTTATTAACCTTTGTCTGAACTGTGGAAACATAGCTTCTAAAAAAATGAATAGTAGTAGCGAGGTCCATTCCTCTTACCTACAATGGTCCATCTATCCTACTTACTATGGTCCATCTCACCTCCATAGGGTAAGATAGATGGACCGTTGACAAGTTTAAGTATTTTTTTTTTTAGTTTTCTTGATGAATATCTCTCCTCCCTTTATCATATTTAAGTAGGATTCGTTTCTTTCTTATGATGTGTTAATGGTTTTGTAATAACCTTGACCCCGTAGGGTAGCAATTTTAGTACCTGAACTACAACTTCGTATCAATTTGGGAGACCGCTGTTACCACTGTAATAAATCCTGTCACCAGTGTAATAAATCGACCCAGTGACACTGCCACCAAATGAAATAATCCTAGAGGCCGTAATAGCCCTTCTCCTACTATATGTAGTGTGTCACCAGAAAAAAAATTGTATAACTGAGCGTGAACGAAAAGAAAGTCCGAATTAAGCGGGGATCTCCTGGTCTTGAAACGGGTAATTCCTTTGCCAGGACAGGGTTGATGGTTTTGTCCAGCCTTGTATCAAATGAACTGCTCACTTTAAAGGGAAAGTTGAGGTAGGGAACTGAATGAATTTCGGTATCAACTAATGATAGAAAAAAATATATATATTTCACTATATAAATATGACAAAAACGTTATACACTTATATTAATAATTTTCAATATTTGAACGGACCCCTATGATTCCGTCTCCTGCAATTTTCGCTGAAACGTATAACGTCTACGGCTTGTGTGACCTGCTGCAATATAAGAAAACGTGTCTATTTACAGAATACTATTCGACCGGTGCTAATTTCTTTTAGTGCCACATGTCATTGTACTCTATTTAATTAAAATTGGAAAAAGAATATAATTCTGCTGATTTGATAATCTTAGCGATAAGCATTTCTGTACGTACTACAAATTCAGTGTTGCAATTTTGCTTCCGCGCGAAAAAAAATTCTTTCTAGTTGTTAACGAGGATTAAATGATATGGCCGTGTCTACAAGAAAATTTACTTAAATGCTGTGAAAATTAAACGATAACCGGGTTACGGAGACAGAATCATACGTTCCCGGTAACTGCTATACATTTTTCAACTGGCCTCGCTTCAAATTTTACCTGCCACCTGTCTACGGGGTGGGCGAGACCTGTGTGATACAAGAAAGTTATCTAAATCCTGCTAAATTACATATACAAAAAAACTACTACTAATCGTGTGTAAAATCTTACTATAATATCACCCAAAATAAATGCATATCTATAAAATGATCGGTGCATAAAATCTAAGCCAGGACCTACAGATTAAACTGAACTTATGAAATCGTTTCCCCTGGTTTGCACTTTCCCAGTCCCTTTTTCCTGGGCGAGTGTATAGAAAATTATCTAATAACAAAATCAAAAATAATTATATATTCTATCAATATAAACATCTATACATATATATCAAAGTTAGAGCAGCACACACAAAAAAATAAAATTTCCCAATTAATATTATACGTATTCAAAAACTTACGGAGTGGAGTCTTCCTTCCTCCAGTCTCTTGCTGCTGGCCGAATTCGATATAACGTTCTCGAGAAAATTAGCTAGAACGACGGCGACGCTAGGTTTCTAACACACGGTTTCGGGGTATGTTGGTTAACGGCTGGGGAGAGTTTACTCCGCGTTCTTTTTCCAGGGGGCAGTTTTCACTGTCAAGGATACCTGAGTATCACTTTGACGGCCTGAACACAACGGAGAGAGAAATTCTCTCGATAAACCCGCGAACACTCAAAATGAACTAGCACCCGTCACCGTGGTAGGGAAAGTACCTTTTCCCTTCGCGTTTTTCGCCCGACTCTGTGCCCTGTCTGCTCTGAACTGACTTTTTATAATTCCCCCAAATTTTACAGGATTTCCTGCTGATTTGCAAAAGGTTGCGTGTTTTGTTTTAGAATGGATTTTTTTAACTAACCGTTTGTGTAAACAACAATAGTTTATATTTAACCTAGATTCGTTATTCACATTGTTGCAATGTTATGATCCTGCTTCATTTTTGTTAAACAAAATGAAGTTTTTTTATTTGAAATAAAACATATATTTTACCGTGTGTTATGAAAGTTACTGATGTAATGTTCCCTTTTTAATATTCGCATTTATTACAGTTTAATTAAAAACTACAATTATTTGCATGGTTTGTAGTAAGCGTGAGGTTGAAATGAGATTATTTTTTATCGGTGTAGTCGATAATTTTAAGTATTCGGGGACTAAAATTATTACTACAAATTTTAAAATTGTACTATAATATACGATATATAAACGATTTTAGATGTATTAATAGTAGTTTGTACAAGTTTGGACACGAGCTTTAAGGAGAGTGCCGCAAATCCAGCGAGCGGGTAAAGTGCTTTGCGTACGAGTTGTACACAACATTTTTTCAACAACAACGTTTGTTATTGAGAGAAAAAAAGAAGCATATTTTATTTAAACTTTAAACAGAAGGAATTTGAAAAAAAAAATTGAATATAGAAAAATAAGGTAAACGTGATCAATTTTGAATTATTGTGCCACGTGTATTCATTATAAAAATAATGTTAGATTATCAAAAGTAATTTGATATTGACGTTTCCGTCCGAAAAAGTGACGTTTCCGTGCGGAACAGTGACATTTCCGTGCGGAAAAGTACCATAACGTGTACTTTTCCCACACTAAAATATTACTTTTACAACCGATATCAAAGAAAAGGCCTGCTTAGCGTATAAAATTGTGTGTAGACAAGCATGTTTGCATAATGGTTGAAGAAAACGTAGTTTTCGCTTTTATCTGATGATGTATTAACGGTTTAATTTACGATTTTATTTTTCGGGAACGACAATTTCTACGAGAAAAATGAAAATGCTAGGAAAATTACCTACATCGTTTGTAGTAAGCGTGAGTTTACATGGAATTATTTTGTTATCGGTTTATTCGATTATTTCAAGTTTTCAGGGACTATTATTATTACTACAAAATTCAAAATTGTACACAATATACTACAAAAATCAAAATTGTACACAATATACTACAAAACGATTTTATATCTATTTAAATAGTTTTTGCTTTTATCAGATGATGTGTTAATGGTTTAATTTACGATTTTATTTTTCGGGCATAACAATTTATACAACAATAATAAATGAAATTAACTGTCTCGACCCTTACTTCGTGGAATCTACTCATTTTACTGTTTTTAAATGAAACTTACTGCTTCTAAATAATTCCACAATCCACAATATATTCAATAAAAAGTTAAAATTTAGTATCGAAACAATTGTCTGTCAAATTTCTTAGAATTTTTAACTTTTTATTCAATATATTTTGGAATTATGTAGAAACAGTAAGTTTCATTTAAAAACAGTACAAAAATAAAAAATGTTACTACAATTACCCACATCGTTAGTAGTAGATGTGAGATAAAATGAGATTTTTTTAATTAAGTCGGATTCCAGGTGCGTACAACTCGATCTTCAATCTTTAGTGTCGCATCCCATTCCGTTTAGACAAAACGTACGTTTTAGGGTCCACACATTCCTTTTTACTTGACATCTTTTGTCCGACTAGACTTGTCGTTCAATTAGTGTTAGTGTCGGGACTGACCTTTACTTCGGTCTTTATATCACACACGCCAGAGCATCCAACTAGTGTTGCCGCGAGACGAGGCCTTCTCTCGTCTCGTCTCGCCAGACGAGAGACGACCTTCTCTCGTCTCGTCTCGCTTCTCTCGTGATTTAAACCAAATAGTAAAAACCAAGCTAAATTTTAACGCGTTGATGTTAGGTTCTACTATATTTGACATAAATTGTGTGCAATATATGTCCAATAAAACAGAACCTAACCTAAATGAGATACAACTTTGCTTGGTATTTATTACAGGGTAGCCCATTACTGCGACAAAGGTCAATATCTCCTGCACCAATAAAGATAGCAGGAAAACGTTTGACGAAGCTTATAAGGGTTAAGAGGTGCCTGTTATAAAATTATTTTTGTCTATACAGGGTGCTCCAAAAAACCCGCACGAATCAACATTCCTTTTTATTTCAGGTCCCTGTAAAAGACGAAGATATCGTCGAGTGGGAGTCTTTGAAATACCTACCATTTAGCTTTTTTGACGATGAACATACTCAAACATTCTTCAAAAAACTAAACCCCAGGGCAGTACTCCCAAAACGAACAGCCCTTAGAGAAAAGGTAATGAAAACATATACTTTGGTTTAGAAACAGATATTAGAAGTTTCAAAAAAGAATAAATCGCAAATATCGTTCACAATCGATGGATGAACTTCTATAAACTATAAGTCCTATTAGGGAATAACAGCACATTTTATTGATGAATTTTGGAATCTGAATTCAGTAGTAATATAATTTTTGCCATCTAATGGTTATCATACTGGAAAATATATTCCAGAAATATTTTACAAATGTGCACAGGATTATGGAATTGTTGATAAATTGCACGGAGTCGCAGTGGATAATGCAGCAGCAAATACAACTTTTTTAAAGGAACTGGACAATATAATTAAAAACGATTGTCCAGATCACTTATTCAATACAAAAGATTGTTATTATAGATGTTTTGCGCATATTTTAATCTTGGGTGTGCAAGATACATTAAAACTATTAAAATTGGAAAATAAATCCATTGAAGAGGGCGACGATGATGATTTGGCCGAAATTAACCAAGAGACAGAATTACCGCCTTTGACGATGTTTGTTTAAAAAAACTAAAAAAATCTGAACAAATGCAGAATCTGTTGAAAACGTTATGTGATGCTGCCAACATAAAATATGTGTCAGTAAATACAGATGTGTCTAAAAGATGGAATTCTACTTGCGATATGTTAAATGTAGCGATTCGTTTAAGAAAGGCCCTAAACAGTTTAGTTCAAAGTAACGAAGATTTCAGTCACTTACTTTTAACAGAAGCGCGATGGAAATTAATTGGCATTATGTCAATTTATAAAATATTTTAAATCACTTAGTACTACACTTTGTGAAGAAACCTACTCAACATTACCCTTAGTTATAGTTGGTTTTAACATGTTGCTAGACAAATTGGAATCTTTATTAATTTCTTTCAATGATATAGAAGCCACTAATGTGGAAAACACCTTAATAGAAGCATTTCAAGCATGGAGAGACAAAATGCTAGAGCATTATTATAAAACGAATTGGGTTTATTGTGCGGCGTTAGTATTAGATCCGAGGCACAACATAGAGACATTTGATTTGACCCCGTAGGGAAGACAAATTAAAGAAGGATCTTTGAAGAAATTTGACGAAATCTTCTATTCATTTTACGTAAAACCAACTGCTACTATCGCCACGGCGACGGAAACAGAAACAGAGAAAGATTCATCATCAACAACTAGTGACGAATTTATGGCTGGCTTATATAAAAAACCGAACATTAACATCAACAATAGAGAGGTAGCAAGAGCCGAATATCAAAAATATATAGACGGAGAAAGAGCTGGTCGAAATACCAATATTTTAAAATGGTGGGGTGACCATGAGGAAATATTTCCAAATCTTGCTGGAATGGCTAGGGATTGCTACCAGTGTTCCTGCCGAAAGAAAGTTTTTAAAAGCAGGGTTCGTAATAAGAAAACATAGGAACCGTCTTAACGCAGAATCAGTGAGAACATTAACTCTTGGTATTCGTGTAGCCTTAAGAATAATATATTTGTTAAAAAATTATTATTTCAAATTTCCAAAGTTTTTAGTGTTCCTAATATATGTATAAGTATTAACTAAAAATAGGTATACATCATTATATCAACCTTTTTTGTATCTAGGTACCTATCTGTAATGTATTTTTTAGTTCATTAGTGAATTTTATGTTAACTGTTGCAATAGTTTTTCTGATTCTTCAGAATGAAAATTAATTATTCAAATTGGCGTTTTATTATTTTTTATAAGATTGCATTTTTCACCGTACTCTTATTTCTCATTTATACAGTGCGGTCATGTGAGTGTGCAACTACAATTATGTACGTTTCAACACATAGATAGGCAGGAAATTTTTTGATATATTTTTAGTACCTATGCTTCAAATATTATATTTTTCCTGTTTTTTACCTCAATTTTATTCTATCTCAAGCAAAAATTGAGGTAATATTTAAAAAAGCCATAAGTCTACTGAGAATATTTTAAAAAAATTCCTGACAATGTATAATTTGTGTCGAAACGTACATCATTGTGTTTGAGGTATTGTGTACTCAAAAATTAATATGGAAAAATCTTGGATCGTATTTAAAAATATGAAGTGGACCATGATATATCAGAGACTTATAACAAGTGATATGAATAAAGGTAACGATAGTTTACAAAAATTAAAAGAATACAATGATTTTATTTCAAGAACGTTGTCCTAAAATTAAAACCTTTGCAGTTGAAAGGATTTAATTTTAGAGGTTTTTAACCAATCATCGTATCTCAGGAACTGAAAACAATTTTACAACGCGGTTAGTAAATACACAAACATTTTTATTCTGTTAATAATAATATGTTTGCAGTCGAATAACTCGAAAACCGCTGGTCCAAATATAGACATTATATATATTTTTGCAAAGACAAATTTAAGAAGATTACAAAAATCTCAAAAAATATTACGTTTTTTGCTCGAGAGTGATTTAGAGAGACGAGAATTTCTCGACGAGAGAGGGTACTTCTCTCGTCTCGTCAGACGAGAGAAAATTTGTCTCTCGTCTCGTCGAGAGAGGGCGAGACGAGACGAGAGACGAGAATCTCTCGTCTCGGCGGCAACACTACATCCAACTTTCTGGTTTTGGGTCGTAAGTAGGTTGCAAAAACTGCTGATGTTCCCGGAGCGAAATGCGGCCGGGAAGACCCCAACTTTGGCTAGGGGATGAAAAAAAAATAGTATACGACACGCGGGCAGAAAGTTGGATTTCCCGGCGCGTATGTATATCACGTACGCCAGGGCCTTAGGTCGTAATATACTTTTGTGCATTGTATTAAAAATTGAAATTCCTTATTGGAAAACACAATTTTTCAAAATTACTGATGTTCACGATATATATAGATTCAGAAAGTTATCAAACTGTTAAAAAGTTGATCGATGAAATAAAACAATATAATTTGTTTAAAACTTCATTTATTTGAACTAATGTTCAATTTAAACTTGTTGACGTACACACAGTAGCTTTGTCAAATTATACCTTCATTCGTTTTGACAAAGCTACTGTGTTAGTGAAACGCGTCAACCAGTTTAAATTGAACATTAGTTCAAATAAATGAAGATTTAAACAAAATATATTGTTTTATTTCATCGTTCAGTATGGATCTTCAACAAGTAAAAGCCTCATTTATTCAATTTTTGTTAAGAAGTTGTTTGAATTTTCCAGAAAGACGAAATACATTACCAGACTTTTAAGAAATTGTTTTAATTTTCAGAAAGTTATTCGGTTTTCGGGTCTGATTGGGTCTTTCCCTATTTATATCACAGAAAATACGTCAGTTAACCTTCATGTCTTCCCTGTATAATTTCCACTATCGAGTATTGAATCGATTGCGTGTTTAGAAGTCATACGATCAAAGATTTCTTATTAGATTGTATACATAGAACATTTAAATCCAGAAATGGAACGACTGACAAACGTTGTTGGCATAGTCAAACCAACTATTTCCCACATGATTTATTATTGAGGGTCGAAACGAAAAAGATTACGAAAATATTTTTTCAATCCTTTTAATTAAGGGCCCTTAATCACGTTAGGTCAGATTTGTCATAATATGTTAATATGGTTATTGAAAATGTCATTGAAGCAGAAACAAATTTAAAAAATTGGGATAAAGTATCATGATTACTTTAGGAACTGTACAATATTTGTACCGATTTACCAAAACATGTTTGATGGAAAAGTTTTTTTTATCCAAGCAATTTTGGGGTAACACTGCATTCTCTAAACTTTAAATTGTTACTCTACATACAATCACCTGTTTTTTGATTAATTAAATTAATATATGAAATTTCGTACTAAACCTGCCATATTTAAACAGTAAAATATGAGGTACATCTAACTTAACAACTAAAAATTAAATCAAGATTTTTAACTATGAATCACCTGAAAATATAGTGAATATAACTCTACTAGGTGTTCTAATAAAGATGGCTCTCGGCCATATCCCAGAGACCGTTAATTTCAGTTTCAAGAAGAACCTAGAAATGATCTACAAATTTGTAAGTATAGAGCAAGAGGACGTAATTTGTTTGTTCAATTAAGGGACATTGAAACTATAATAATCGTATTGTTCAAAATAATCTGCGTGTATTTGATTTCACTTTTAGTCTACCTTTGCAAATAAAAGTTAGGGGAGAATGGGAACTTGTGGGAAACATAAAAACCCCTTAAGTTCGCTTTAGCTTAATCGATTTTTGAAAGCAACTAGATCTCTTTCAAAACAATTTTAAAAAAACCTTACTTACCTACATCCAAAGATCTGATAGGTACGTTGCAAATCAGCGCATTGATAAGTTATGAACTTCATTTTTTTAGGCATAGAAACATGGAGAAATTAAAGAATATCTTACTGGTCAAGAAAGCAATTAAATTATCAGAATACTTACGGAATCTCACATGGAAAAACAAATATATGAGCACAGAGAGTAAGACGCGTATCTATAAGATTTGCATCTATACTAACCTATACCGCAGAAACTAGATCCGTAACAAATGAAAACAAAGGGAAAAATAAGATCAACAAAGATGAAAATATTACGAACACTTAAGGGGACCACACTTTACGATAGAATAGGAAACACAGACACATTAAGAGCATTGTGAGAATTAGATTATCGTCAGATGGATAAGAACAAGGCGCCGGCAATGCCATGTAGAACGAATGGATATGTATGTATTGCTAAGTGGGCCAAGAATCAAAAACTTGACACAAGACGTCCAATAGGTAGGCCTTTCAAGCGCTGGTATAGTCGACGCAAGATATATAGTGAGGACTACTTCGGCTTATCGTTTGAGTTAAATACCGTCATAGTCCAGTAAATATTACAATTTAAAATGCTTATTTGATGATATATTCATTTAATATTATAATTTCAACTAATAATCGTTAAAATGTATTTAATAATTTTATAAATATTAAAAACATTTATCGACTGTTTAAGGATTATTTTTAATCCGCAATTATGGAGCGCCATCCTACTTTTTAAGATACTTAGCGTTAATGTATAGAACAAAATGTATTAGTATTAACCTATTTAAAAACATCTTAAACATAACACCAGACAATTAACACTACCTTATATCTCGTTTTATTAAGAAGGATTAGGAATATACGTTTCAAATAACTTATTATTTTTCCCATCTTTTACTGAACTATAAGTATATTTTGAGATAGTATTTTTTTCGAACACAGCAGGTGTTCACCATACATAACCACACTCACTCTTTAGTTGGTAGGCTGACATCAAGAAAGAGTGTTTTTCTGAGGATTTTTCTGTAAGTATACATATTTATTATACAGCAATTATATTTTTAGTTAAAAATTAAATATTTACAATGTGAAGTCCTTGGGAAATATCGAGTTCTGTCCAAAAACAACAACGAAAATTTCAATAATTGTGATCAAAGTGAAAAAAGGAATCGACGTTATTTAAAATTGGAAGCACAGAAAATATGTTTCAATGTGTATAATAATCTACGGGAAAAGTTTGGTTTCGATGAAGAAACAGAACTAATGCAAGCAATATCTGATTTAACAGAAGTTCCCCTGTCAACTATACGTAAAATAGCCAAAAATGAGCATTATGAACGCAAGAAGCGATTTGATAAGGGATTGGTCAAACCTTTAGATGTGTCTGTAATAAAATAATCCAAAAACCACCATATATGACTGTTACAAAAGTAATGAGATACCTACGATTGAAATAATAAGAAATAAATTGACAAATGTCGGCCGTAATGTAAATATCTATAAGAAAACTATTGAAAACTGGATTAAAAAATTGGGATTCAAATTCAAAACGAATAATAAACGTCAGTCATGGAAAGCAGAAGAATAGTGGATAGGCGGTATACATACTTGGAACAAGTAACTAAGAAGAAAACCGGCCAATTGTCTATTTGGACGGTGGAAATGAAGGATGGGTTCCAAATGCCTTAAAAATATGTGGAAAAAAATGGAAGATTGCAACGTTGACTATCATAAGAATATGGTTTTCATTCACATTGATCCCAAACTTAGAGCCAAATAGTGTTGTACATCTTGACAACACTTCTTAACATTCACGACAGCTCAATAAAATACCAAATAAAAGCTACAAGAAGACCGAACTATAAATTTTTTTAATCGATAATAATTTGTACTTTGAAGATTCTTATACAAAACAGCAACTGATTGAAGCTTTACAGACAAAGAAATTTAAGAAATTATACGCCCTAGAGAGTATTTCTGAACAACTTTATAGTGAGACTTCCTTCTTATTTTTGTAATTTCAATACCATCGAGTTAATTTGGGCACAATTAAAATAGAAATTAAAAAATTAATCAAAATTGAAGATGACTATAAGAATATTGGGCAAGTCCATATTAATGGAGGAAATAAATTCATTATTGATTTATAAGACGATAGTGATTCAGATGATATGGGAGAAGGAGTTCATGTTACTTATATAGTAGTGACAAACAGGAGCTAAACATTATAGTTATTTTTAAAGAATTGTTTTATTCATTGTTATAAAATTTCTTTTTTTTTGTTATTTTTTCATAGAATTTTGTTTTGTTCAAAAAAAATCGAATAGGATAGAAAAAGGATTCGGCGCACGTCTGGTATCCCGATGAAACCGAACACCCTTTCATCAGTTACGTAACATCAAATAGAATATAGGTATTGGTAAAAGTCAATAAAATATTAATACCTTTCAGAGTCTAGCTCCGCAACATAACTTAAAGAAGATATACAATTACATTGCTACACTATATGTTTTGCAACAACTATACAACAAGCCAAGAATCAAAAACCTGACACAGGACGTCCTGGCAGGTCTCTAAAACGCTGGTACATCAGTTGGATATCTGCGTCACGTGAGGGCAAAACAGAATTGACAGGACCTTGTCCTTTTGCAAGAACAGCAATTACATAGATAATCTTTAACATATTCAAAGTTTCTCACACATACAAGTACGATATGCGCTATAATATACAATACTGAATTGCGGGCCACTGTTATGCGCTTGTCTGCTTTTTGACGTATGAGAGTAGCAGCGTTATATGTTTTTAATAGTTCAAACAGCGTAGTTATGTGATGTTATAGTTGAGAATGGGTCTTACCACTGAGGAAAAAGTGTCTGTTGTTGAGCATTATAATCGTTCGTAGGGAAATAGTAAATAAGGTGGACCTAGTTTGAAGTTAGTGATGGAAAAATATCGTGAACAATTTCATAAAAAGGCACCAACCAACGCAGTTATGCTTTCTATTGTTAATAAATTCCGTCGTTCTAGCAGTGCTAACGGATGGGAAGGTCTCGTAGGCCAGTAACTGTGAGAACAAATGATAATTATGAACGTGTCGTTTTGCAATCACCGAACCGAAGTCTTTGGCGAACGTCATTGAAGTTGAATATCAGCAATACGCCTATTTGTTCAAAGACGTAGGTAGATTTCCGTACCGAATGCAAGTTGGGCGTCAATTGACAAGCCAATATATTAATGCCAGGGTTGTGTATTGTGGACAATTTTTGGCTATGCTGCACAAGGATCCAGATCTCTTGAATAATGTGTGGTTCTCAGACGAAAGTCACATTCACTTGGAGGGTTACATTAACCTTCATGGGACGGACATCAAAATTTTACCAAAAGGACTAACTGGGGTCCGAGAAGACCCCATGCATAAAATTGCAGAAATACGGTATTTTTCTTTAAATTAAATATATAGAAAAGAAGTTTTATTAAAGTTTTACTATTAACCATTTATTAGTCAAAAATCATCACGAAAAAATACAAAATACCCCAATCACTAATACTACTAGCTACATATCATTTTAACATTTTTTACAAACTATCTCCGATTTTGAATGTTCTAGGCACACAAAGTTATTACACCTAATACATATTTTTCTGGATTATCTGTCTTTTCCTCTTTGACACATATGGCAGCGCCCCCTGGTAATGTTTTGTTGTTCAACTCTATGTCGGAAAACGTTTTTTTTTATGAGTTCTTTTCCTAGTCCCAAAATATACATTTTACGTTTATCCAAACTGTTTTTTCGCCAATCCGGGTTTTGCTGTAACCACAATTTATAAGCATTTATTCCCGCGGTATCTATAGGATGCGAAAATATTGCCATTGGCCAGCGGTTTGACTTTCTCTGCACTATATATTCTTTGGCCAACTTATCTGAAGTGTCGACAGCACCTTTTGTTTTGTTGTAATGAAGAATAATTTCTGGTTTATAGTGCTGTTCTTCTCCAGCTACTTTACTATCAGTATGCTTACTTGAAAGTAAGATGACAGCATATTTTTGTTTTGGAACATAGGATACTAGCGTTCTTTGATTTCTAAAAGTAAACATACTTGAAAACTCTTTCTTGTACGATGCCGGTAGAAGTTCCCTGTGAATAAATGATTTATTTTTCCGGAGGGTTCCACATAAAGTAATATTTTTTTTCCACAACTTGTCAGCAAGTTCTAAACTTGTAAAAAAGTTATCGGTCGTTATTCCAAATCCGCCTTCCAAATGGTCTGTCAAATCTAGGACAACCCTTTGACCTTGACCCTTTTCCGCTTTGTTACCTTGTTTTCCTAAAAATTAATAGATACATAGGAATATAAAGTTTGCCTATATTGCTTTTCAAATAACTTACCCAAATAAACTTGCATGTTTGCAATATAAGAAGTGGTGCAGTCCACAAAAGCCCATACTTATCAGGTTTACTCTTCATATAGACTCGGAATGGTGACTTACCCCTAAATGGTACAAGCTGCTCATCTACACATAGATGGTCGCCAGGATTAAGTGATTTTTTACAATTAGAAGTGAAAATATCGAATATATCTCTTATCGGAGCTAGCTTATCTCCTAATTTTCGTTCTTGTCTTGTTTGAAAATTATCAAAGCGTAAAAATGAAGTAATTTGTTTGAATTTGTCTCTTGACATTGCAGCAGGAATTATAGGACGACAGTAAGAAATATCTTGACCCCAGAGCATATCGATAGTCTCTTTCGATCCGTGAAGTGCGCCAAGAATAAGCAACAGTCCAATATAAGCTTCAATCTCTGTAGAATCAACAGGTACAAAAACTTTAATTTTATTCGGATTTTCTATATTCCATTTATCATAATATGTTTGTGCCTTTCTGTTTGTTTCGGTTACTATTATGTTCAGAATATCCGGAGATAGGAAAAGAAGAAAAGCGTCTTTTATACTTGAGATATCAGAACTGTAATTTGTAAGGCCTAGAGCATGTCTCCGAATATTAGCTTTTGAACGTCTAACTTTTGTGTTTCCTGGAATTTTTGACCACTCAGTTCCATCTTTAGATTTATATACTGGAATGCCCTGGCTGTTACTAACTGTTGGTTCCTCTGGGTTCGTTTTCTCTATACTTTGATCAACAACTATTACATCATTTTCTTCCTCTACTTCTATGACAATGTCTTCATCTTCTAAGTCACTCGATGTTTCCTCATTGATAACACTATCAAACTCTGGATCATCACTTTCAAGTATACGTAACATCTCATCGTCAGTAAGCCCCTTGCGATTGTTTCTAAATAAAAACTGACTCATTTTCAAAACGATGTACCCTACTCGCAATATCACAAGAGACTAACCCGAATATTCAAGTCTAAAAATTATACCTATCGCAGTGCGGGGAATCCCCCATTTGAACTGGTAATTTACATTTTACAATTATATGGGTAAATTCCCTGTGAGTAAACAAACGTTAAATGTATGGGATTCCCCGATTTTACTAACAGTTGCCGGGATAATTTTATCGGACGTAAAAGGCTGACCGGGGTCTGAAGAGACCCCTGGAATATAAAACTATTTTTTGTTTATACCAGCCATTAAAAACTACTAAATACATCATATTTTATCAAAATAATTCATAAACTGCAGCTAGATAAAAGATCAATGTTCAAAAATTTGCGTTTGCAAAGATACAGCAAAAACATACGTCATGGGGTACAAACGGACCCCGGCCAGTCCTATGAAGGTTAATAAGCAAACAATTCGCTTCCTTGGTTTCGATAGGACGGACGTTATTATCCAAAAACCGCTGTATAGTGACCGTGTGACCCAGAAACGTTATAGAAACATGGTGGTGACGCCATTTGTCCGGGTTCTTAGAAGGTTTTGTCGGGCCAGGAACATTTAGATGGAAAACCAGTTCAATAGGACCAGTCACACCGCTCGACAATAAATACCATTGCTGCTGGAAACTTTTAGAGGGGACATAATTTATTATTATTATTACAATAAGGTACGGGCATGGACCCTAAGATTTATAAGCCCTAAATTGTGCTATACAAATATTACAAAAATTAAAGTAATTAGAAAATTAAAAATTACAAGAAAAAATAATAATTAGAGAATAGAGAAGCGTCCAGTCTATTCTTAAAAATATTGACAGGCAGTGCCGTTACAATATCCTCAGGTAGCTGGTTCTATGTTGAAAAAACACGATTACACAAAAAATGTTACCCTATCCGACAAGTGAATATTTCTTTTTTCAATTTCCATTTGTGTTCTAGAAGCCGATTCTCAAGATCTACATTAAATATGCTTCTCAAGTTACCATAATTAAAATTTAAAATGCGGAATGTGATTATCATGTCCCCACGAAGACGACGTTGTTCAAACATCGGTAAATCCATTATATTTAGTCTTTCTGTATAACTAGGTCTTGTACGCCCGAATGATAGACTGGTTGATCGACGCTGAACTTTTTCGAGGATATCTTTATCCCGCACTAGTTCGGGACGCCACATAGCTCCACAATACTCCATAATTGGGCGAATATAAGTTTTATATAAACGAGTTGAATTATGCAATGACATTTTTCCGAAAGACTTGCTGAGGAGGTACAGCTTACTTTATGCTTTGTTGGTAATACTTACAACATGATCGGACCAGCTCAAATCTGTAATAATTATAACATCGAGATCATTATAAGAATTCACTTCATTTAATGCGTAATCATTTAAGAAGTATTTATGTCGCGGATTGTTTTTGCCGACGTAAAGAGCAACACACTTATCTGTATTAAGAGGCAAGATCCAGTCTGAGCACCACTTAGAGATCGAGTCCAAGTTCTCTTGAAGATTTATATGAAGAGATGAATCTGAGAATATTTTCGAGTCGTCGGCATAGAAAACTTTGTTGCATTGAATATGAAATTGGAGGTCACTTGCGTATATTATAACTAAGAGAGGACCCAGTACTGATCCCTGCAGAACACCGCTTAATACGGGTTTCTTAGCTGAAAAACAATTTCCCACTTTCTCACAGAAATTTCTTTTTGTTAAGAATGAGTCAATCCACTCAAGTAGATCACCTCGTATGCCAAGATGTTCCAATTTATACAGTAATCCTCATTTTGGCACTCGGTCGAACGCTTTCGCAGAATCTAGGTAAATGATGTCCGTCGGGATTATCTTGTCTAAAGATTTTGTCCATTCATTAACACACCAAAGTAGATTTGTCATTGTTGCATGTCCTTTCACAAATCCATGTGGGTATTATTTTTTCGATCAAAAGAAATTCACTCACTCACATAATCTGAAATTCTAAATTCTAATTCTAATGTCAACTATCGATAGGTTAGCTGCCTACCAGCTCTCTCTACTTATCGACGGCATTTGGTGAATTTTGGTAAAAAATATTTTTTTTTCTAATGATCAACTAATTTTTCAATAGCAGTTTTTAAACGCAAAAAACGTCAAAAATTACTTCAGATTTGAGTTCCTGAGGGTCAAAAACTTTGATTGGACTAAAATATCAGAAAATACAATTGACATTACCTACTGTATTTTTGGAAACAATCAATTTTCGCAAATTGACATTAATATCGTTCGTCGAATTCGATCGTTGGCGTCATGCGTATGTACAGCTTGGCAAATGAAGGAAGACCCCTGAAATGCGCAGGAGATATAAACAGTGTAAAGAATAACAAAAACTCAATATTTTGGGAAAGTACAGTCGGTGAAACAAGTTAGGAACTATTGCTTAGGTAATCAGGCGGATTTCGTTGCTATTCTAAATTTTAATACCAATTTCATAATTTTTAAAATATGTTCAAGATTTTTTTGTTGATATAATGGTAAGGGAAACTATTGTTCTGTAATATAAAATCGACAGAAAAGTATCAGTAGGGCACAGAACCAAAACAATGGTAAAAATAATAATTGATTTCAATATTCTTTTTATCTGACATTTAATTTTAATTCTCTTTTGAGCATGTTGTAAAAAGTTTTCTATTTTAAACAAATTAGTCGTATTTTTTAAACAAAAAGTTTTTATTGAACATTCTTTTTTCTTGACGATATATAATGTTTTAAACTTAAAAAAATCTAAAATTTGAATATTTTTTTATATTATATTATTTAAAGTGGAGATTATGACGAAAATTTTGAGGGGGAATGAGGAGTGGGGAATGGAAAACATTCAAAGTATTATTAGACAAAAAGAGCGACTGAATGGAATTAAAAATAAAACCTAATTAAAATTGTTGACAATAATTATTGATAGCTTGCTAATTTACGAACAGAACCCACAGGTGACAAAACCAAACTTTACATATTCAATAAACCTCATTTTAGCCCAATTTGTAAAGTTCTTCCTCCACTTGTAGATGACTCATTTTCGTCGGAAAGTTCTTCAATACCCGATAAATCATTTTCGGTGCTATCGGTGTCTGAATTTGTATCAAAATCACTATTTAAATTTATATTCAACTCTAATGTCAATCATTGGTACGTTTTCCATAAATTTTTGTTAAAAACGTTTTGCGCAATCACACCGCTTTTTCAACTCTTCAACAGTGAATAGCTTAAAAAAATCATCACAGCAAGTTATGACATTTTGGAAAGAAAACGTAACATTTTCCTTAGAACATAATCTTGCTGCCCATACCAATTCAAATCGGGATGGTAAGGGGGCAATCTTTATACGCTGTGGCCCTTAGAGGTAAAGTCAATTGTTTAAAATATTAAGAAGTGAAGAAAAGGTTTAGAACTATATTAAAAAATTGAACATAGCTTAGACATGTTTATTATGGGAGTCCGCTTCTTGCTTAAAAAACTTTAATACATTGTTTATAATTTCACGACTTTGATCTGTTAGAACTTTATTTTTCCCCTTACTTTTAAACGGTATTTTATTTGGCAAAATCACTTTTGAATTATATACAAACTAAAATATTTTCAACTTTTGTCCGAGACTATACCAACGAAACGAAGTGCACGAGTACAATTTAAATAAACGTTTTTAAAGTTTACAACTAACTTTTCCGCATCTGTGGCCCTGAACAATATTCTATCATAAAATTGTTACTTATATACATTTCGGAGCATGTATCGTGCTAACAAACCGAAATTTCTCCAAAAATAACCAAAAATTTAGTATGTCTGGATTTATAGGACCCGCTGTACTCGCTCTAGTCAACTGAAAATCAATAGGGTACATCTGTTAGACACCTTGAACAATATTCAATCATAAAATTGATCAATCGAATACTCTCTGGAGGCTGTATCGTGCTAACAAAATGGAAATTCTCCAAAAATGACAAAAATTTGGTACTGCAACCATAGCACCCGTTATACTGGCTTTAGTGAGCTGAATATCAATACGGTTCATCTTTGACACGCTCTGAATAATATCAAATCATAAAATTGGTCACTTGTATATACTCCGGATGCTGTATCGTGTTAACAAACTGAAATTTCTCAAAAAATGACAAAATGCCGTACTTCAAGTACCATAGCACCCGTTGTACTGGCTCTGGTGAGCTGAAAATCAATAGGGTTCATCTGTGACATATCCTTAACAATATTCAATCATAAAATTGGTGACTTATTGCACTCCGGAGGCGGTATCGTGCTAACAAGACATGTAAGGAAAAGTGGCCGACGACGACATACACACAGGATTTTTTTTCTAAAAACCGTTTTTTCGTGTTGTTGTTGATGGAAAACGTAAAAATAACTCAAAAAAAATTCAAAATTCCAACGTTTTTTGGGGTAAACCAATACTTTTCTCGCATATAGATAGGTTGGGCGGAAAAGTAAAATGAGCTCTCTGCATTTCCTAGGTAGTGGGTCTGGCTTTTCAACGGCGCATCAAAATCTCAGGGAGGTTTGCCAAGCTGTACCATAATATTTCACTGTTCATATTCCCATGTGTAGAATCTTTTTATTTAAAGCGTCTGTGTCTAGCGGTTCTTTACTTCTATTTTACTACACAATAAAAACAACAGAAGAGATAAATTTCATCTAGTCAGAGTTAACAATTTATAATACAAATAAAAAAGCTACATAAAAGATATTATGATAATCTTATACTGCCTGTAATTGTTATCACAGTTGCAATTGAAACGATTGCAAGCAAATTAGTTTCCCACAATACAAAACATACCAACACACTTCTTCATTGTCTTCGTTATTTATTTCTAATTATTATATTTTCACTAAAAATGGAAAAGTCCAGTATGCTTATTTGTCTGGTGCGACTGTTAATTTTGTCTACTAATAGTTATAATTAATGTTTATTATAAAAGCATGAATAGATTTTCACAACCTTTCTATTTTCTAGTATAGTAGGGAAGTGGGTTAGGCATTTGTTACGTTACATAACTGGGTGTCTCATTATATTTGCCTTATTACTTTCAAACTACTTAGCGACAAAAGTTTGGACAATAATTTTAAGTAGTCTTTAAGGTCTTTTTAATTGATCAAGTCCGGGTATCTAACTTTCCAGTGTATTTTATTTTTGGTGTAACTGAGTTTTATGTGGTTTAAGTTTTAGTGTTTGTAAGATTATTCAGTATAAGTTCATATTTTTACATAAACATCTCTTCAGATAAACTTGCTTTTGGTTTGTATAGCATTCATAACCAGAAAAGTTACATAAAATATATTGAAAACACACTAATTAGGTATCAATTGGAAATAAAAATATTTTCAATGCCTGGTACAAATTAAAATAAATCTAGCTTTGTTCTCTATTCTTTTGTTTTTATTGCTCAACTGTTCTGATCTGTATTCCATGTATTTCTGTAGAAAACCTTTGTGCTAGGTTAGATGAAATTATGTAAGTAATTTTTATAATCTAAGTGGTACATATTATAGTCCGTTTTTAAAAGGCATGGAGTAATAAAAGCTCATTAGGTATGCAAAACCGATACAGGGTGTATAATAAAATATCTCCGAAGTTTATCTAATTTTGTACTAACATTTCTCATTTGTTACGAATTTCAGGTAGACACCCCGTAACTCTGTATTCGTTGGGTCGCCTATTATATTGGAAGGGTCGCTCTATTGTATTTGAATGAACAAATAAACAATTTAATCCTCAGAGGCGTGCAATCAGGACAAAACAAACTTGGTATATGAATATGAAGGCACTATGAAATTATAATTACGAAAACTATTCAAAAGAGTTCACAATATTGATTCAATAAAAACACATTTTTTTGTGTTCCTATGAATAAACAATAGACATAAAATATTATATAAAAAATAGCAAATTTTTTTGCAGTAGGTATCAACTTTACTACTAATATACCGTTTACAATAGGAGAGGAAAAAAGAAAAATGCAGGAATAAAGTACGAATTAATGTAATATTTATAAAAAAAAGTCTAACAAATAATAGTAATAACTAACACAAAAACTAGTCTATATATCAGAATCAGACGATTCTGTTGAGCTTCCATTATTAACATTGATTATAAATGGTTCAATCATGTGTTCACTTATATGATCCATTTCCCACATATTTAGTTCTTCTTGTATCACGTGTTCAACACATTTCTTCCAGTTTTCTGACGCGTCTTCGAATAAAACTTTTACGTCACTCATTTTGAATGTCGTATTCTTTCTTGAAACTTTCCCTTTCACTTGGGCCCATATTAATTCTATGGGATTGAGTTGACAGTAATAAGGAGGAAGCCTCAGCACCGTTATACCACGCGCTGATGCCATTTGATCTACAACGTATCTACTATATTTGTGTTTATGTGAATTGGCCAGTTGCAAGAGCTCATTTTTCAGCGGGTTATCTGGGCATTCAATATTTTTCGAGGTTAGCCAATCGTGGATATCTTGTTTACGCCATGCAGTTGATGGTCATTTCTCCACTAACCTGGAGTGATAACTTGCGTTATCCATAACAATGACTGAGCCCGTTGGAATTAGATCTAACATTTGTGAGAAATATTCTTCGAAAACGTCTGCATCCATATCTTCATGATAATCTCCGGTTTGCTTCGACTCAAAGCACAACAATCCACCTTTAACAAAACCTTCGGCACTTCCGATATGAGTAATGATGAGTCGACGTCCTTTTCCTGCTGGTGAATTGAGGCCTGTTGACCACCCTTCAAGAGCTGCCTGCCTCCAACTTTTGACATTCGTGTCTTGCCAAAACATTGAAACAGTATGACCTTAATTTAACCAAGTCTCATCCAAATAATAAATTCGTTTTTGATCTAGTCTTGCTTTCCGAATATTGCGCAAATAACTCCTCCTCCAAATGACAATGTCGTCTCTATCAATCAACATTGCGTTCCGATAATTTTTTTAATATTCAAATTCAAGCCCCTTCAAAATTTTCCATAATGTACTTCGAGACATTTTCGGAAAATCTGAATCTTCTTGAACCGAAGCCATAATTTTGGAGAGAGTTCGGATCTCTTTTCTAAAGAAAAAAGCATGCACCTTATGCCTTATTCCATTCTTCAAGTCGTCATCCATTTCAAGTTTACGTCGGCCTGGGGACTTTGCTGGGGCTGTGATGTTTCCATTTTTTTACTCCTTCATTAAATTATAAATTGTTGTTTTTGAAACACCCATCATTGTTGCAGTAATCTCCACAGTTTCATCAACACTTCCTGTCAAATTCATGATTTTTCTTCTAATTTCTTCGTTCTTCAACGAGGAATAGCAATTTAATATCAGATTTTTTTCGTTCAGCGACAATGGGCCAACTTTAGGTCGCTTAGATGGTGATAAATCCTCCATATCTGGTCGAATTTGGTTGGAACACTATATAGTTGGAAGGTGTAGTTAGGTGTTTGTCTCGTGTGATGAGAAGAGAACTTGTATAGATGAACAAAAATAAACACCAGTTAACAATAACGGTAAAAAATAATAACAAATAACAGTAATAATGGGGAAATCAATCAACACAGCAGTTTCTCCAGAACAGATGAACTGTAAATTGAAAATATTCAACCTTTCCGCTACTTTTATAGTTGAAAAGTTCTAGTAAGTACATTGTATTATGAGGGAATTTTCTTAGAACTGAAAAGACTATATTTCACTAAATGACTAAATGTGGTACGCCTATGGTTCCGGTCAAAATGAGTGATTTATTACTCCATGCCTTTTAAAAACGGAGATATATATTCTAAAAACAGTTTGTAACTGGCTGAATGACAAAAGTTTAGTAAAGCATGTATCATCTATTTCCACAGTAAGAAGCTTTCGAAATACCGGATAATACTGGACACTTTGAACCAAAGAGTAGCTTTACACAAACCAGTCAACTCAAAAAACATGATGCAAATGTGGCTTTCTTTGGCCTACGGACATAGTACTCATGGTTAAATATGAGCTGCAGTGTTAAATATTTAAACTGTAAATTTATATATCTGAACTAAGTCATCTTGTACGTTAGATGTTAGTATCAACTTGGGATAGGTTGAGGATAAATGTTTCACACCCAGATGCCTTTCAGGTAGGAAATAATCACTTACGTTAAGTAACAAAGGAGACGAAACTAATTAATATTACAGTTTTGAATTGCACGCTTTAATGAAGTTTAGTAATACATAAACTGGCAACTTCTTTAATGGCAATAAGTTCATTACGTTGAAGGGAGGTAGAACATCGATTTTTATTAGTTCCCTAACTATTTCACCTCTATGCTGTGTATATTTATTACATTAAAAAAAGTGTTCCAAGTCGCATATACGGTTACAACTGTCGCACAAGTTGGAATCTAATACATTTATTTTATTAAGATGTACGGGATAGCAGGCATGTCCAAATTTAAGTCTACTTATAGAGACTATACTACTTTTCGCGATAATTGATAGTTCCTGTACTAGTATTGACTGGGAATTTGTGTATGTAAGAATGTATGTTTTCTTTGTTTGTTAATGCAATAATCGTGCCATAAGTGTTTCCTCCATCTTTTCTTTGATTTATGCATTCATCCTATATATATATATATATATATATATATATATATATATATATATATATATAAAATATAATTATAATTTATTTTATAAAATGATTTTAATGTTACACATTGGGAGACGTTTATTATCATTAGTAGGAAACGGGGTTTGTTGTAAAGGGAGGCTAGAGACTTGACATATTTTGAAAGGTAAGAAGTAAATGATTTTCGAGGAAGAAAAAATATTTAAGCATATTTAATACTGTTGAAACATTTAAAATTAATATTAATAGAATTGAATATATTCGGAGAATATAATGATGGATAAATTATTATAAAACATATCAGAATTGAAATGGAATAATGGCAATTTGTTACACAAATAACATGAATTAATTTGAAAACTGTTATATGAATACAAACCATATTTAGAAGATTGGAAACGAAGAAGAAAATAATTTGAAAAGGTCTAGTTATTTTTTGAAATTTTGAATTTATGTATGGTATTGAAAATTCTTCATATTTCAAGACTTTGAATGTTATATAAATTGTGGTATTAATATATTTTTATAAGGTGAATCTAGCAAAAAAAAGTATAGTTCAAAGAAAGATCTTTGTTGATGAACACAAAGAAGCAGTCACTGTATAAGATAAAAAAGAAAACGGTAAGAAATTTTGATATATTTGTAAAATTATGAATGATTTGATAAGAAATATAAAAATTAAATAAATTCGATTACATGATAACAAAATTTACATACAGAGTGTATTCTTTACTAAGATTTTGAACTGGAATTTAGAAACTATTTTGTAAATATGAAAACCATTTGTTAAAAAACTAATTTATTAATATTTCAATATAGTGAAATTTTTTTTATTCAGTTTAACGTGCTCGACAACTATGGCCATTTAGACATTTACTATGAATTATACAATTTCTATGTATTATAAAATTACAATGGATTTACAATTATAATGGATTTATAATTATAATACGATTAAAGATAAAAGAAAGAATAGACTATAACAATTGTCAGAAATATATCAAAATTATTTTTTGGTTCATATTTTGTTATAAAGTTGAACGTCCTTTAATAGTTTAATAACAGCGATGATTTTATGCGGATCATTTAATATGATTTGAGGATTTGAGGAGTTGCTGTCTTCTCATTGTACGCTGATGGCATTCAGTTAGGATGTGTTTAACGGTCAGGTGGAATTGGCAGAATTGACACATTGGTTTAGCACTTTTTGCCATTAGATAACCATGCGTTAGTTTTGTATGGCATAATCTTAGTCTTCTTAGAATGACCATCTCTTTTCTAGAAAGTTCGGGGAAGGTCGGTTGATCAAGATTCGGTCGGAGTTGGTAGAGTTTTGTATGGTTTTGGTGCCAATGTAATTGCCACCTGCTGTTTGTTATTCTCTATATTTCCGATTTCATATCCTTGTAGATCTGGATATTGGAAGAACCAGTAGTGGATGTGGCAGATTTTTTTGCATAACTATCAGCGAGCTCATTGTCTGTTATGCCGATGTGTGAAGGTATCCAGATGATAGTGACTGTTACACCCTGGGAGGAAAGATTTTGATATGTATCATGTATCTTTTGTACAAGGGGATGGTCAGTGAATATGTTGCGTATGGAGTGAATTGCTGCTAAAGAGTCTGTACAAATGGCGATATTCTTATTTGTTGGAGTGAGGCTATTGAATGCTAAAAGTATGCTGAATAGTTCGCCGGTGTGGACACTGCAATGGGAGGGGATACGAGATGAGTTTACGGCGTTATAGGTAGTTGTGACAGAACAGCCTACACCAGTTTCGTTTTTTGAAGCTTCCGTGTATAGTACCGGATAATAATTGTTTGTTTGAATGATTTCCATAAAATTTTGGATTATTAGGGCCTTTGAGGTGTCATATTTGTCATAATTACTTAGGAAGGTATTTAGGAGAGGAATATGTTTATGGCAGGGGGGGGGGAAGATGGAGTTGGAAACGGAAGTGTATGATGTTGCTTATTATTGGCGAGAGAAGATGTGGGATAGATTTTAATTTTGACTGATTGATTGATTGTTTGAGATATTAGTAAGGAGAGCATGCGTAGGATTTGAGGGGTTCGATGCTGCTGATGCTGCATATGTAAGGAGAAGCTGTTGACGTCTCAGCCTGAGAGGTGGTTCATTAGCTTCGATATAAAGACTATCTGCTGGGCTGGAGCGAAAGGCTCGTATACACAAACGTATGGCGGTGTTATGCACAGAGATTAGTAGGTTTAAATATGTTTTGCTAGCAGACATGTAAATGAAACTAGCATAGTCAATTTTGGAGCGTATCAGGGCTTTGTATACTTTAAGGAGGGTATTTGCATCTGCACCCCAGTTATGATGCGCAAGAGTTTTAATGATATTTAGTTTTTGAAGGCATTTACCCTTAATATCTATAATGTGCTGTTTCCAAGTGAGACGTGAGTCAAAAATTAATCCTAGTATTTTACATTGTTCAACAACAGGAAGTGGGGAGTCATTAATTAGGATGCAAGGAGATTGAGATGGGGGTAACCTGCTGAATTTGATAACTTTAGATTTTTGAGGACATAGAACCTAGAAGCTTCGTTCTGCTGTATAGTAGATTTACTGCATTTTGCAGCAATGAGCATATAGTGGGTGTACATTTTCCATGGCAATATAATACTAGATCGTCAGCATATAGGGTGTGTTTGACAGGACTTGGGAAGTCTGAGCTAAGGTTATTCAGTGAAAGAACAAATAAAGTAGGACTTAGGACGGAGCTTTGAGGCACACCGTCTCTTTGAATGAGGGGAGAGAAGAGGATACCATTAACGGATACCTGGAACTTTCTGGTGGATAAAAAGTTTTGAATGAAGGATAGAATGTGGCCTTGAACGCTGTATTGATTATCGCTGTTCTGGATATGGTGTCAAAAGCTCCCTCTATATCAAAAATGGCTGTGATCGTGTTTATCATTCATTGCATCAGCTATTTGTGTTTGAAGAAGCACCAGGTTATCGTTGGTAGAGCGGTGAGGTCTGAAGCCCGATTGGCCTTCAGAGATAATTTTTTGTTTGTTTAGAAACCACAAGTCTTTTATTTATCATTTTTTCCATAAGTTTGCATATGGTGCAAGTCAATGAGATGGGTCTATAAGATTGAGGTAGCGATGAAGGATGGTCGGGTTTATTGATGGGCAGGATAATAGAGTTGAGCCATTGTTTAGGATAAGAATGTGATGTCCAGATCACGTTATAAATTTCAGGAAGTTTATAGTGGCATGGTGTTATAATTTTTTTGAGAAAAATGTAGGGGAGGTCGTCGAGACCCGGAGCGGTGTTTTTGCAGGAATTGAGAGCAGATGATAGTTCGAAATAGGTGAAAAAAGTATTCAAATAATTGACATCTTGTGTTATAGTTGTTGGTAGGGGGAGTGGTTGGAGACTATTTGCAGATAAAGTTGATAGAGAATTATTCTTGCTTTCAAATTTTTCTTCAAAGCTTTGAGCTAAACAGTTAGCAATTTGTAAGTTGTCAGTAATTACTGACCCATTGCTTACTAGACTACGAATATTGGGATTCGTGTTATTTCCTTGTATTTGTCGAATTTTTTTCCATACTTGACTTGGATTTGTATGTTTAGTCAAAGATGATACGTAGTTTTGCCATGAAGAATTTTTGCTCTGTTTTATTATGAATTTTCCTGTGGGCATAATATGTCAGGGTTAGTTTGTGAGATTATGTGTTGAATTCTCTCCAGGCGGGGAAAGAATCCGTCACAGTTCCATTGGACTAAAGTGAAAATGTTTTAGAGAAAAGGAGAAGAAGGAGTTTATCAGTTAGGAATCGAATGAATTGGTGAGGTCATTCACTGAGGTATCCGACGAGATACTTTTGCAATCTGACGAACCTTCAGGGTAATATTCAAATTTTAACTTTTTTTGTAATCTAGTAATGCAATTCTTTAAGGACATTTCATTCATCTCTGAATGTATGAGTGATATCAGAAGTGAAATTATAAGCTTCTTTCAAGGGGTCACTATGACCAAAAGAATTTTGTAGGAAAGCAATAAGTTGTATTTCATCTAGCGAGAAAGAATCAAATTAATTTTCGTAGAGATCATGAATGGTTGTTAGGGCATTAGGGCTCAATTTGTTGTCTTGAGAGATGGAAGTCTTGGTTTCTTTCTTGGCATGTATGGACATATCTTGGGGTGCTGTAAATTTTGGTGTTTGTATTTCACTAGTCTCTTGTGCAGGTACGGGCGTTGAAACAGGTGAAAGTTCATGAGGGGAATCAAGGTGACTGTCATTAGAGCGAATTCTTTTTTGACCAGTTTGATGGGCTGAGTTATATAAAAGGATATCAGATGCTATTTGAGAATCAATTGTAGGTTTATCTAAAATGGGTTGGGGTGTAAGTTGTGAAGATGGAGTAGGAGCTAGTAGAAGAATTGGATAGCTGTTGTTGGATGTCAGGGGCATTGGGTGCATTTGAGCAGTATGTCCAGCTTGTTTGCAGATAAAACACCTAGTCTATCAGTAGATATAAATATTCGATATTGTGTATTTTCATATGAGACTGGAAGAGATGTTTGAATATAAAAATGGTCACTGTCAGGTATTACGTAGGAGATTCGTCTAAAACTCATGATATGTGCATATTCATCACCGGTGGCACCACATTTTACGAACTAAACTAGTGAGGCTAGTTCCAAACCAAGTTCTTTGAGAGCTGATTCAATTACCGAATGAGGGATGGTTAGGTTAGGTTAGGTTAGGATGGATGGACTTACATTGGAGATTATCAGGAGTCTTCTAATTACAGAAGTAAAGTTTATCACCACGATAGGGTTTGATTTAAGGAGATCATCTACGATGGCGACAGAAGAAATATATATGCAAATGCGATTATTTGAAATCCTAGAGGCAAAAGTTATATTTTTGGGTGAGACAATGTTACCAATAGCTTTGATGTATTCGAAAAGAGCCGTGTTTGGAATTGAATGCATGATTATCGCTTGTTCTCTTTTGGGGAAGGATGGAGGAGGGGGTTTAGTGAGTGTTGCCGCTACGTACGATTTTGGATTTGAGGGGGTAGTGACATTAGGTGCATTTGGATGAATGAATTGAGAAGAAGAGTTGACAAAATTATCATGAGATGATGTAGTTGGTTGGTGAGATGGGGTAGATAATGAAATTTTGTGCGTGATTCTGGATACCAAAATCACTACACTAAAAGTGGTATTCCCGGTTTATCGGGGGAAGTAGGTGAGTAACAGTCACTTACCAACGAACGAAGATGTTACGCCACTGCTTATTTCTTGAATAGATACACTGGTAAAGTTTTTATTGGCTGCCTCACAAGTTATTATCACATGCTTAATGCATTGCTAATTACAATCCAAAGAAACACATAGCAAAAACTAATAATAAATACTTAATTGCTGAATTTATTTAAATGACCTACTTGATCGATCTTTACTCGTCAGCCGCTGTAGTAGGAATCCAATATAGTAAAATTGATTTGCATGGATTTTAAGTTTAGCTAGATAAAACAAAAATATAAATATCAAGGAACCCAATACCCTGAGATAGGAGATAGTTAAAATAAATGATATATATAAAGATATATTACATAGATGATATTTTATGTGATTGGCGTTTAACAAAACATGTAATTGTGAATTCGATAGTTATGATTAAAAATCACAATTTATATAAATAAAATAAATCATAACAATATATATATATATATATATATATATATATACACTACTGTGTTTTTAACGTAAATCAATTAACTTTATCCGACACTGAAAGAAGCTATTTACTTCACTCAAAACAATTTTAGGTAAGCTCTAAATTATACCGCTAAATGTTTGAATTTAGTTTTGACTGTGCCGTATATAACGTTCGTATATAACTGCAACACAAAGTGTATCCAACTCTTCTTACATCAAAATTAAAAAGAATATATCTTTTGATGTTATCAGGACGACGTTAATTAAGCGTAAATTCCCATAATAAAATTCTTGACTTTATTATTAGTTTTCTCCGTATACATTCTCTTGTTCATTTACGTTCAGCTGTGCCATAACACGTGTTGTACCTGCTGTAATAATAATATCAAAAGGTAACATGGGAATTACGAACTAATACCGAAAACATGTGTTCATTGATATATCAGAAACAAATAACGAAAGTCGTTTGATGGTGTAATGGTAAATAGAATCCGGTTAATACTGCGCCGTTTTCATTTGAATATAATGAGATTGTCTGTTAGATACTGATTTGCACTTTCACCGTCTCGTTCGACTTCTATGAGAACCTGACTGGTACCATTCTTATTTTTTTTAGTAACGTCGAGTTCTAAACGTTCATAGACTTTTCGATATGGTTCGTACACCATATAATTGCAATTTCAATAAAATTTGCTTGGGCAAATGCAAATTCCTTGCTTTTGCGAATTAATGAAACGGTATAGTACGCTAACAGTTTTTGTTTTGTGTACAAAAGTTAATTATCTTCGGTTACAGCAAGAGAAAGCTGTTCTTTATTGTTTTATTAGCAAAAATAATTTTTCATATCAAATCAATAGTAATATGGATATTATTATTATTAAATTCATAAAAAAATGCAGTTACATTATAAAACGTTAGTAAGTAAATTAATATAAGCAACTCGTTGTATGTGCCAATATATATATATATATATATATATATATATATATATATATATATATATATATATCAATTTGAGAAATATTTAAGAAAAAAACGTTATTTTACATAAATATAATAAATATAATACGACAAATAACTGTCTAAGTCTGCGTTAATGTTAGAAACGCAATAAACAACTATTGCACTGATGAGAGCTGTGACAAGACCACCAAGTAGTGCTCTGCTTTTGAGTGTCTTTAATCAGTCTCCTGACAGTATGAGCGTCATAAGTGATTCCGAGGAAGAAATATTATTTTGCTCTACTACAACAATGTATTATTTACCTGAATGTAGAGAACTAGAACATTGTGCGTATTCCATTAAAACTGTTTAGATTTAAGGCACCTTCCTTTAATGTTTTCACAGTATATGAGAATGAAAATTGAAACTATCAATTCTGAACTAACCAAATAAAGAAAATGCTGACAGCTCTATTCGTTGGTCCTTATGAAAGAGTGATTCGCAGCGCTGCTCCAATGTAAACGGCTGAACTCAAAACCTTGCTTCTATTTACTTTGCAGCACAGCTCTAGTTGTTTGTCGCGACTCCAATAAAAACGCACCTTAACACAAACAGCATAGAGGAGAGGGTGATTCAAGCATAGCAATGTGCCATTGACAATATTGCCAAACGGCAATATTCCCATGTTGAAAATATTCCCGGAAAGTTGCCCAGGACCAATGGCAACATTATTGGCAATATTGCCGCCTGCATTTTTTTCGCTGGATTCGAATGACGTGGAAGCGTGACGACATAGTGTGAGTATATCGCGCACCAATCAGGGATCAGAGGATGCCACCGGACACCGGTTTATCCAAATCGGTCAACTGTCGAGTAGTCGAGTTGTTTCGCTTCAACTGTTGACTGTTGGTTTTGTGGAATTTCGTAAGACGTTATAATCAAAATAAATAAAGAAGCCGAAAAGTGATGTGTGGAAGTTTTTTTAGAAAAGACCTCAAAAAATAGTAAGACTGTGTACGAACGTATATACTGTGCCAAAATTTACATTTACTACAGAAATGCTACCAAGTTTCAAACACATATAAAGAATTGTAAAAAGTGTCTCAAGAAACTCTTAGAGAAATCAAGCTCGAATTCAGGTGGATCAAATGTACCCATATTGGTTTCTAGTTGTTCCTCAAGTGTCCATATTGGATGTTCAGAACATGAACCAGAGAGTGTCGACCTTGACATGGACATCAATGAAAATGTAGAGGAAGGTAACAGTTTCATAAGTTCCGCTTCCATAAACATACCTAAGTCTACAAAGTCGACGAAGAAGAAGCCAATATCTGTTTCGAATTTTTTTGACACAATGGATACTAAAGAACAGGTATTTATCAAATTATACCGGACACTGTATATTTGTTTGTGTATGCCTTATTATTTGGCATCTGTAAAACAATGTAGGTGCTACTAATAATTTTGTTCTGATTGTTTCAGATGGAAACTGACACACTATTGGCACGGGCAGTCTATGTAACAGGTGCGCCTTTGTCACTTTTGGAACACCCATTATGGGAGGAATTAGTTCGCAAATTACGACCTGCGTACCACTTACCAACAAGAAAAGTTTTGTCGACCAGTCTTTTGGAAAAAGAATTATCGTTGGTTAAAGAACAAGTTGAAGAAAACATAGAATCTTCAGTAATGCTAAATTTAGCATTAGATGGATGGTCTAACATTAGAAATGAAGGGATATTAAATTTCGTTGTGTACACACACAATCCATATTTTTATTCCTTTGTTGAAACTAAAAGAAACGGACATACTTCTGAATACCTACTAACCGAGATAGTTCAGATTATAGAAAAATTAGGGCCTGAAAAATGTCTAGTTGTTATTTCTGACAATGCTTCAAATATGTTTAAATGTGGAAGGCTTCTAAATGAAAAGTATCCTCACATAATATGGTTAGGTTGTATGGCTCATACTCTCCACTTGATAATTAGTGATATTCTCAAATGTGAAACTGCTAACAAAATATTTAGTAACTGTAGAAAAATCATAAAAACCATAAAAAGTTCTCAACTGTTATCAGCTTAATTTAAACAACTAAACTGTGAAAAAAACATTCAATCTTCTTTGCATCTGCCAGTGAAGATCCGCTGGGGAAGTTATATAGTGTCTAAATAGTTTAGTGGTTACGAAAAGTATATTGCAAACAATTGCAATAAACGAAGATGCTACAAAAACTTTGTCCAAAAAACATAAACAAGCTTTACTCGATGACCAGTTTTGGTCATATATAGATAACTTTCGCAGTCTTTTGCAACCAGTTGTGCATTGGATAACATATTTGGAGGGTGACTACAATAGCATTCACTTAGTTTGGTAGGCGTTTTCACAAATAGAAAAAAAAAACTGGAAGAGTTTTTACCTTTGACCTTGCCTTCCGTAGAATCAGAATCAATTAAGGAAAAATTCGAAGATAGAAAACTACATGCTTTAAAGCCTATTCATTTGGGAGCTTGCTTGTTGGATCCTAGAAGTCAAGGATTAATAATGTCAGCGCAAGAACAAATTGATGGTTGCGTAGCAATATGTCAAATAGGACAAAATATGAATATTAGTGTTATGGCAAAACATGCTATGTATAGATCTCGAGAAGGACTTTGAAGAAAAGAATTTGATTGGAAAGCCGTTGAAGATGAAATGATAAGTGATCTATTATGGTGGAAAACCTTTTATCCAAATACTGAATACTGAAAAGTTGCAATAAGAATTTTAAGTGTGCCTTCAACATCTGCCTCTGTGGAAAGATCCTTTTCCACATTTTCATTTGTTCACAATAAGAAAAGACATAAATTAAATACTAACAGAGCGGGAAAATTATGTTATATTGCCCATAATTGGAAACTTATTCACACCTACCACCAAGAAGGCCAAGTTGCCCAAAAACAGAACTGGTAACATTGAATTAACGTCAGTTAAAAATATAGATACTCCATCTACGTCTAGAACCGAAGAAGTTATTGGCGATATTGAAGCAGTTAACAGTGTTGACAGTGACACCAATTCTTCTACATCTCCGTCATCATGCTCCTGCTCCTACACGTCGGAAGCAGAATCGGATTAAGATAATACCGTTCCAAGTAATATAAAGTGGAATTTGTTTTTAGTTTTCTATTTTATATTTTGTTAATTTGTCTTTAATGTTTATGTTACGTATGTTCCGTTTTCGTACGTAGGTATAATAAATTTTTCTTTATTTGATTAATTTTTTGTGTTTTTTTTCTTCAATTCAGCAATCTTAGCATACTATTTAAGTGAATTTGGGCCTTATAGCTTAAGTTACCTTAAGTTGCCGCTTTTAGGCAATATTGCTGGCAATCTTAAATTGCCGGCAACCGCACATTGCTATTCAAGCGACGATAAGTGGGAAGAGAAATGAGCGGCGAATATTTTTCGAGAGAACATCGCAAGAGCTCTGTTACACGCGTTAAGAGCAAAGCAATCAAACATTTTTGTTTCCGTTATTGTTCACGCTGATCGATTTACCCTACGATTTTCAAGACGAACCAAAGTTCTAGTATATAGTAGTATCAATAGAAATGGTGTCAAAAAATTATATATTTTTTATGAAAATTTTAGTTTTTTGTCAGTTTAAATTTTATTTTGCCCTAATTAATTTTTCTATAAATCAAACTAGTTATTTCTGGGAGTTGAATCGATCAACAAAGATCTCTGATTTTTGAAATCGAGGAAATAAATGATGAAACTCTCCCTAAACATTTCAGATTTTTTTGATGGCATGAAGATTAATTTTCCTTATGCTGTTTCTACTACAGAAATGAAAATGCTACTAGAATAATTACCTACATTGTTTGTAGTAAGCGTGAGGTTAAATTGAGATTATTTTTTTATCGGTTTATTCGATTATTTTAGCTTTTCCGGTACTAATATTCTTACTAAAAAATTTAAAATTGTATTACAATATACTACAAAGGGTTTAAGTTGTATTAAGTAGTTTTCGTTTTTATTTGATTAATTGTCTAATTAAATTAACTGTCTCGACCCTTACTTCGTGGAAACTACTCATTTTACTGTTTTAAATGAAACTTACTGTTTCTAGTTAATTCCACAATATATTGAAAAGATTTTTAAACTTCTAAGATAATTGACAATTGTTTAGATATTAAAAATCATCGTCAGAATGACAGAAGTTACATTTCATTTGAAGTTTGAAGCTTGAAGAGTTAGAAATTAGAAGACACTTAAGAAACCCACAATATCAAGTTGTCAATGAACAAATAAATCTAGGGAGTTCTCCACTTTTAAACTGTCTTCTTAAGTGATAATTGTAAAGATCAGCAGATATAGTTTTCCTGGTTTTCTATATCTTTGCACAGTTATACTGATCTTAATTGGAAAAAAGATATCCAGGATATCTCCATAGGGCTAATAATATCAAAGCTTTAATATTTGTAACATCACATCTTCTAGGTAGGTCACTTCTTGGTCTAGCCAAAATAATTATTAAACAACAGATAGGCTTCAAATGAAATGTAACTTCTGTCATTCTGACGATAATATTACTTTTCCGCCCAACCTATTTATATGCGAGAAAAGTATTGGTTTACCCCAAAAAAAGTTGGAATTTTGAAATTTTTGAGTTATTTTTACGTTTTCCATCAACAACAACACGAAAAAACGGTTTTTATAAAAAAATCCTGTGTGTATGTCGTCGTCGTTGTTGTCGGCCACTTTTCATTACATGTCTTGTTAGCGCGATACAGCCTTCGGATTGCAATAAGTCAGCAATTTTATGATTGAATATTGTTAAGGACATGCCACAGATGAACCCTATTGATTTTCAGCTCACCAGAGCCGGTACAACGGGTGCTATGGTACTTGAAGTACATTTTTGTAATTTTTTGAGAAATTTCAGTTTGATAGCACGATACAGCCTCCGGAGTTCAACAAGTCAACAATTTTATGATTGAATATTACTCAGGACATCTCACTAATGAACCCTATTGATTTTCAGCTCACCAGAGCCAGTACAACGGGTGCTACAGTACTTTAAGTACGATAATTTTAGCATTTTTGGAGAAGTTTCAGTTTGTTAGCACGATACAGCCTCCGGGAAATATACAATTTACCAATTTTATGATTGAATATTATTCAGAGCGTCCCAAAGATGAACCCTATTGATATTCAGCTCACTAAAGCCAGTACAACGGGTGCTAAGGTACTTGAAGTACCAAATTTTTGTCATTTTTAGAGAATTTTCATTTTGTTAGCACGATACAACCTCCAGAGAGTATACGATTGATCAATTTTATAATTGAATATTGTTCAAGGTGTCTCACAGATGTACCCTATTGATTTTCAGTTGACTAGAGCGAGTACAGCGAGTCCTATAAATCCAGATATACTAAATTTTTGGTTATTTTTGGAGAAATTTCGGTTTGTTAGCACGATACATCCCCGAAGTGTATACAAGTAACAATTTTATGATAGAATATTGTTCAGGGCCACAGATTCGGAAAAGTTAGTTTTAATCTTTAAAACCGTTTATTTTTTTTAATATTGAAACAATTGACAATTATCTTAGAATTTTAAAAATCTTTTCAATATATTGTGGAATTAACTAGAAGCAGTAAGTTTCATTTAAAACAGTAAAATTGTCTAATTGACATTTTATTTTTCGGGTATTACATTTTCTACTACAAATATGAAAATGTTACTACAATTACCTACATCGTTCGTTTGTAGTAAGTTTAAGGCTAAAATGAGATTATTACATTTCCGCCCAACATATCTAATATGCCAGAAAAGTATTGGTTTACACCAAAAATGTAGGAATTTTCAACAAAAAAATTGAGGTATTTTTACGTTTTTCATCAACAACAACACGAAAAAACGGTTTTTAGAAAAAAAATCCTGTGGGTATGTCGTCGTCGTCGTTGTCGTCGGCCACTTTTCGTTACATGTCTTGTTAGCACGATACAGCCTCCGGAGTGCAACTAGTCACCAATTTTATGATTGAATATTGTTCAGGACATCTCATAGATGAACCCTATTGATTTTCAGCTCACCAGACCTAGTACAACGGGTGCTATGGTACTTGAAGTACGACATTTTTGTCATTTTTAGAGAAATTTCAGTTTGTTAGCACGATACAGCCTCTGAAGTGCAACAGGTTACCAATTTTATGATTTAATATTATTCGGGATATCTCACAGATGAACCCTATTGATATTCAGCTCACCAGAGCCAGTACAACAGGTGCTATAGTACTTTAAGTACGACATTTTTGTCATTTTAGGAGAAATTTCAGTTTGTTAGCACGATACAGCCTCCGGAGTATATACAAGTGACCAATTTTATGATTGGATATTATTCAGGGCGTCTCAAAGATAAACCCTATTGATATTCAGCTCACTAAAGCCAGTAAAACGGGTGCTATGGTACTTGAAGTACCAAATTTGTCATTTTTGGAGAATTTTCAGTTTGTTAGCACGATACAGCCTCCAGAGTGTATACAAGTGACCAATTTCATGATTGAATATTGTTCAAGGTGTCTCACAGATGTACTCTATTGATTTTCAGTTGACTAGAACGAGTACAGCGTGTCCTATAAATCTATAGATATACTACATTTTTGGAGAAATTTCGGTTTATTAGCACGATACATATCCCCCGAAGTATACACAAGTGACACTTTTATGATGGAATATTGTTCAGGGCATCTTACAGGTGCGGAAAAGTTAGTTTTAATCTTTAAAACCGTTTATTTTTTTATCGGTTTATTCGTTTATTTCAAGTTTTCAGGGAGTAATATTCATACAACAAAATTTAAAATTATACTACAATATACTACAAACGATTTTATATATATATATATATATATATATATATATATATATATATATATATATATATATATATATATATATATATATATATGGTTAATATGGTTAATTTTAACTACAAAAATAAAAATCTTACCACAATTACTTACATCGTTTGTAGTAAGCGTGATCTTAATTTTTTTATTAAGTCGGTTTCCAGGTTCATACAGCTCCGCGAAATACGCATGGTTAAAGTAGAGTCTTTTTGCTGAAAAACTAGTAATTTTCCTCCTAACTTACTTCACATTCTGATTATTTATTTTCACTCTACAAATGAAATACGAAAATTTTGATATAAGAAAAAACAATTTGGAAAATTTATGATCAATAACGCTTAGTACCGCATTTTGGAGAAAAAATAAGTAACCTTGTAATTATGTTTACTTCATTCTTATCTTTACCTAATAAACCAAAATTATGTTATCTACATTTAATAGCTGTAGAAAATCCATTGTACAAATTGATTTAAAAATACATCAACCAAATTTGTTTCATAGTTAAAGAATATATTGTGTTTTGTCTAGATATCGTTCTAAATTATATTTTCACAAAATGGACAAGTTTTTTCTTAACGAAGTAAACATAATGTAGTCCTAATATTGAAAGGTAGGCAAACTATTATATTGGTTGGAAAATGAAATTCTAGTGGTTTTTCGATTACTCCTTATTAAATTCAGAATATAATGTACTTGAAAATTTCTAAAAGTATGACTATGACTGATATGGAGATTATTATCAAAAATATATTAAGTTTCCAAAAATTTACAAAGAGACGATACCTGCACCAATCAATTTTATAAAATGAGAAAAAGTACTGGAGCAAACTTCTTAATTATTAAATAAATATAAATAAATATTTGTTGTGATACTATTGTGAATTACGCTTTGTAGGAAGAATTTGTTTTTATTCCAATATTCAACAGTTCCTCAACGATTTACTTCTTTTAATCAAACACCCCAATGTCGCTTTTTATAAGCAACACATATCCGTGGTGACCTTCCTACCTTTAGAAATATCTTTGACTAAACGCTCAGCTGTTTTTCTTGTCCTCTTTAAATTATTAAATTATATTGATTATATTTGTACATCATTATTAATGTTTTAAATGATAATAACAAACAAATTGGAGATACAATTCATCTTGTTCTCAAAAAAAAACGAACAAAGAATCAAATAGAGTCAGTCCCAAGTATGTACATTAATAACCTCTAACGTAGACGTGACTATTGTCAAAAAATGATTTCTATCAGGATATAAATCACTTAGATGAGATACGAAGTACCTCAGGTCACAAAAAGTACTAAAATATACTCCTATGCAAATATTCATTCTGTGACGTGGGAACTGAGGCTTTTTATTGAAGCTGCCAACAAATCATAAGCCAAATAGCAAGAAATAATTAAATAATTCTGATTTAGTTAACAAGACATTAGAGCATGGGAGGATAATAATATAGAGATTGCCTCAGAAACGAAAGCTTTAAAATTGAAACAAAATGCAGTACCACGGAATTTGCAAGTTTCGTAAAACATACCTGATGTTGTTCAAAGTCTTTTTCACTGGACGAGGCAATATAAGACACCATGGATTGTAGGTACAGCGAAGTAGCTACAAAACAGTAAAGTAAATACTCAAATTGCTGTGTAAATTAATGAAATCATTTTGGAGAACTACTTCCAAAAATGGCTGTTTTTGGAAAAAATTTCGAACAGGGTATGCTCTACGGCGAAAGGTAGAAAAAGTGATTACAAATACTGGGTAAAAAATTCAACGCATGGATCTTTTTCTTAACAAAGGGGCGGGGGTGGAAAGGGGAGAAAAACGGTTTTTCACGATTTGCGGCGTAAATACTGTTTTTATCGAAAAAAGTTGAACGGAAAAGTTGTAGATAATTAAAAAATCTACAGCTTTAATATAAACCATTTTTTGACATGTTTTTATTTTAGAAAATGAAAGTTGAAGTCTTTGCGAAAAAAATCAGAACTGCAGAACTCTTCTACAGTGAAATAAAAGGGTTGAATAGGCGTTTGAAAAAAACGTCAAATTTGAAAATGTCGACGGTTTTTGGCGAAATGAATAATAAAAAACAAAAAAAAACAGTTATTTACATTTTTCTCGGAAACTTTTAGGTTATGTCAAAAATGGTTTATATAAAAGCTGTAGATTTTTCAATTATCTACAACTTTTCCATTCAACTTTTTTCGATAAAACCAGTATTTACGCCGTAAATCGTAAAAACCCGTTTTTCTTCCTTTTCCACCTCCACCCCTTTGTTAAGGAAAAGATCCATGCGTTGAATTTTTTACCCTGTATTTGTTATCACTTTTTCTACGTTTTCCCGTAAGCATACCCTGTTCGGAGTTTTTTTTCCATTTTTGGAAGTAGTTTTCCTGGCCTATAAGTGTTTCAGCTTCTCTCAAAATGATTTCATTAATTTACACAGCAATTTGAGTATTTACTTTACTGTTTTGTAGCTACTTCGCTGTACCTACAGTCCATGGTGTCTTATATTGCCTCATCCAGTGAAAAATACTTTGAACAACATCAGGTATGTTTTACTAAACTTGCAAACTCCGTGGTACTGCATTTTGTTTCAATGTTAATGCTTTCGTTTCTGAGGCAATCTCTATATTATTATCCGTCCATGCTCTAATGTCTTGTTAACTAAATCAGAATTATTTAATTATTTCTTGCTATTTGGCTTATGATAGGAGTATATTTTAGTACTTTTTGTGACCTGAGGTACTTCGTATCTCATCTATAAGTGATTTATATCCTTCTGATAGAAATTATTTTTTGACAATAGTCAAGTCTATGTTAGAGGTTATTAATGTAAATACTTGGTACTGACTCTATTTAATTCTTTGTTCGATTTTTTTGAGAACAAGGTGAATTCTATCTTCCATTTTTTTTGTTATTATCGTTTAAAACAGTAATAATAATGTACAAATAGGAAAAAATAAAGAGTACGACCAAGAACATCCTGAATCAATATAATTTAATAATTTGAAGAGGACCAGAAAAACAGCTAAGCGTTTAGTCAAAGCTATTTCTAAAGGTAGACAGTATTTGTAATCACTATTTCTACCTTTTCCCGTTGAGCATAACCTGTTCGGAGTTTTTTCCTCAAAAAATAATTAGTTCGCCTGGTCTATTAGAATAAGTGATATTTTACAATTAAAGTCGCAAAAAGTACATATAAAGAGAGTATTCTTTGAAGTGTAAATCTTCATCTTCAATCTCAAATCATTACTCATTAAGAAAGTCACTAAAATGATAAAGGATCGTTAATTATAATTCCATAAAGTTTGTTGAACTTACACAGTTCTCATAAAAAAATGTTAAAATGTGCATGAATACTTGATGATTTTTAAAAAATAGATAATGTAAACTAATGTCAAGTAATTATTCAACAATTTATCTATTATCCATTTCATCAAATCCGTTTTCAAAATTTTAATTTCTATACACGGTTATACTGACGATAAACACAGGGGTTTCAAACAGTATATTTGTGTCTATATGTCTTAAATTTTGTTTAACACATATTTTAAATTAAGAAATGCCTACAATATTCTCTACTGCTCTGAAAGGCTGTATGTACAAAATTAATACCACTTTACAATTGTTAACTGTTCTTTGGGACTATTTCTACTTTGTTTATTCACGTTTATGTTTCAATATTCTCATTTTTTTCCAATTTTTCACGCCCCTAAAGATATAATAGGTAAAAAGCACACAAAAGGAGTATACCTAACGTACTCAAAAATCAAATAAAACTCAGCGTGATTTGCACATCCTCAAACTGTCCGGGGTGGGCTTCGACAATATAAATCACCTTAAAGTAATTACTTCAAAATTAAAATTTAAAAATCGATTGAATTAGGTTGCCGACTATTAAGAACAATCTTCGAGGCACGCCCTTCCCACACATTTGTTTTCGTAAGATGATTCTTCTTTTGCAAATTACTTTTGTTCAACTTTAAGAATTCATCGTTGGAGATAGTAAAAAAACTACAGATATAAATTAACTTTATAATACATACACACTACCAAAAATGAGACAAACGCATTAGACATAATAGGTCACATAAATTTTAGAAAGATCGGCGGTTTACTTTCGTCAACGTTTACCCAGTTTATCTTTATTCTGTTCCCTTGGTGTATTCGCACTTCCTAATATTAAGCCGGTGCCACACGATACTAGGAATACCTTCCAACGTTGGACGCTTGATAGTTCATCGCATCCTGTAGTCGACCTTCAATCGTACGAGCAACGAATAACAAACGTTCCGCATTCGCGTTTGGAAACGTTCGAACGAATAGTTGTTGAATTTGTTGCACGATTCGTTAAAAGTAGGTATGTTATTAAATAAGTGGCCAGTTAAATTTTATTGATTTGTTTACAAATTGTAGATGGTGAAGTGTTCACTAGTTTATTGGTTTGGTATTGGTGTGTGATTTCTAATGAAGTGGCGCAATGAATTAGTTGTAGAATTTATTACCTTATATGAAAAGCATGCTGTACTGTGGAATAAGAAAAATCTAAATTATAAAAATTCAAACCATTTAAATGACGCTTGGCAAGATATCGCTAGTGAATTTAGCATTGAGGTGACTGTTGCGGCATTAAGAAAAGTTTGAGTTCTGAAACATTATCGTCATTATCCTCCATTCTATTATTTGCTCCGAACTCACTGCACATCATCCAGGAAGGTTTTGAAAGAAACTAGTTTGAATCTAACATTACTTTGATATGTAGCAGATCAATTTGCTGTAAAATATTGAAGCGAATTTTCACAGCATCGTGTGGCGCTGGCTTTAGAAAATGTTTAAACATAATCCGTATATTTTTAAAAATTGTTGCCATATTACAATTTTTGAAAAACACTAAAGCAATCAACTTAATAAGTCTAATTTCTAAACTTCACTTTGCATAATTCCTCTACCCTATTCAAGCCGCTGATCGTTTCATTTTTGTCGTTGTGCGAATTCAGTTATGGAAACTTTAAAATATGCTTCTTCATTCAATTTAATATTATTTCGACTTACAATGTATATTAGGAAATCCAGTGTCATTATTTTTGGAAATCATTTATAGTATCATACAACTATAAACAATAAGCCGATGGGTAATAAAAGAGATAACATTCTTTTGTTGTGTACTATATGCATGAATTCTTATCACCGCGTATTATTATGTTTACATCTGTGACACATCTGATGTCTATTTAAGTATCATTCACTACAGACTTGCGTTCGTTGGGAGACTTCCGAGTTCGGATCAAGGAGTCGTTGGCGCCAATTGATGAACGGTTTTTCGCGTACCGAAATTATTCGGCAAATGTGGTTGTAATTTCTCTAACACGAAACTAGATGAGGGTAGAGTTAGAACTTCCACGAATTATTGTCTGTCGATGACAGTCAACTCGCGGTGGTGTAGTGGTTCAGACGGTAGAGTTGGGTTTATTGTCTCAATTGGTTAATACTGAGAGTATACAAGCAATGTTTATTACCTTTCCTAATTAACTATACGTCAAAGTATTTATTTTGTTATTGTGGAGCATGACCCCGTGGTGTTACTTCGAACGCACTACCGCTTATACAAATCTTTGTAACGCAATTCTCAGTCAAGTGTCTATGCATACGTTGATATGTGGTGTATAATTGTTGGGTGTCGCGAAGCTATTGGTTAATGAACATTTTGACATCTCGAGAGCATTCTTATTGGCTAACTGTATTGAACACGGCCAGGAATTCGTTCCCTGTTGATTCATTGTTTGTTGGGTATTGTGGGTGGAAGAATTTCAATTTTCTGTCACATTTTTCGGATGAATAATTATGTATTTCACTTTCTAGTAAGGGATGACCGAGTGTTGACATATATTTCCCGGATATAGTTGGAAATTTTAGGAGATGTTTATAGCCCCGTGGAAATACCATTTTTTTAGGAATACATAGTTCGAAGCAATATGTATTTTTTTATGGAGGAATTCCAGTTCGAATGTTGAATGTAAGTACCAGAATGTTTTTGTAGTTTCATTAACCAGATTGATGATTTGATTTTTTCTTTAAGCTGCACACGAAATTTTCGGCTTAGAGGGGAAAATATCATTGAGTAGGCCTTGATCACCATTTCCAGGGTAATAACGCCTTCGGCCCTTTATTAAAACTCAATCTGGCCAATTGGTAAGAAATTTTACAGTTTTTTTAAAACATTTTAGTAATTTTAATGTGAGACATCTTTTGGCTAATGACCTTTTTTTTGTTGACTGGAGATCAACTGGTTTTATAGCTGTTATGTACTTAGTTCACATGTATTGGCTTCATATAAATTGGTATTTTTTTGTTAAACATAAAAATGAGAGTTATTAAGCTCAATCAGTATCACAATTTTCTGGTCAAATATGAAATATAGTATTTCATTTGTTAACTTTTGCCAGCAATATGATTAGTCGATTAAGCTTTAATAGAAATCTTACTCGTATGAGTTTATTAGATATTTTACTTTAGAGATCAGTAATGGAAATTACTCGTACGGAGTGTGTGACTGTCAGACAAAGTTAATCCATTGGGGAGTAAAGTTTAGATAGAGTGATTTCATTTTGAGCATGTTTAGAACGGCAGAAAATGTATAGACTATTAGCATATTTATTGTTTTGGGGTTTTTTTGTTGGTTTTTGGTTATTATTTTTCTTACCTTCAACTTGGATTACTGTATGGGTCAACTTTGAGTGGGATTAACTTATATGGCGGAAAATTAGGATATTACCTTGTAATATCCGAAGAGTACGATATGGGTTTGAACGGTGTATGCGGATGACGTATATTTGGTATGTACGGCAAAGGGGGAGGCGGAGGTAGAAAGAAAGGCGGAGAGGATGTGTAGGAAGATTGTGGAGAAGATTGAGTGGTGCGGACTGGAAGTAGCTGAAGAAAAGACGGTAGGAGAATTCGGATGGAGGAGTCGGTGAAATACCTAGGGGTGTGGTTGGATAGCCAATTATAGTTTAAAATGCATATAGCTAAGTCGGCACAGAAGGTGAAAGCAAGGGCAGCATGGCTGGGAAGATTGCTCTGTAACGTGAAAGGGCCGGGAGAGTGGAAGAGAAGGGTAATTGGAAGGACAATAGAGCTGAGTATGCTGTATGGTGCGGAAATGTGGGGTGAAAGAGCGGGGGTGAATGCGAGGGTTAGGCCACTCTTGCGAGTGCAGAGAGGGATACTCCTTAGGGTGGTGCAGGGCTACAGGACAGTGGGGAGACTGGCAGCAGTGGTGCTGTCAAGGTCCTACCCACTGGACATGATGGTTAGGGCCAGGAATAAACACTGGAGGGGTGCGACGAGAAAGGAAGTACAGGAATGGATGGAGGGAGAAATGGAGAGAAGGTGGGAGGAGTATGAGGGCGCTCTAAAAGGAGCTATTGGGAGTAGGAGAGATTGGATGGACCGGAAGTTCGGGGAGGTGAGCTATTACTCGACATAGGTACTTACTGGACATGGGTCGAGAGTAGGGTACCTCCAAAAGATTGAGAGAAGGGAGCCGGATCTGTGCGAGAGGTGTGAGGTGGAGGATAATGTGGGGCATGTGTTTAGATGCTGGAAGAATGAGGATGTATTGAAGAGGTTGGCAAAGAAACTAGGGGAGGAGGTGTATTGGGAAAACATGGTAGACATAATGCTTAGGGGGGAGGAGGAATGGATAGAGGTAAGTAGTGCGGTGGAGAGCATGATTAGGGGTAGGGAAGGACTTGATATGGCATGAGAGGTAGGAGTGATAGAAGGGAGAAGATGACTGAGTGATTGGAGAGTGTGTGAGAGACCGCCGCCCGCCTTGAAGTATGCTAGTGTAGTGATTCCGAGACGGGAGAACGGCGAGACAGAGGTGGGTTTGGTTGGTAGGCATTCCCTTGGGGATGAATCCAACACTGTCTGGGTTCTAAGAAGGAACCATTCGAACATGAGTTTACCATCTCAGCCCGAAAAAAAAGAGATTGAGTTACTACTGGGGAGGGTTACATTGACTATTAAGGGTACGGGATTGCTTGGGATATTTTTTTATCATTCAATCAAGGGAGGATTTCACTTACCTATGACATATATTGTGGTTAGGATTTATGGGTTTTTAGGGCATTTGGGAGTTTCTTGTAATCTTGCGAAACACTTGTACGTAGTAGTTGTACTATCAGGATTTTGTAAGATGGTCTCGACAAAACTAAGGTATTATAATAAACTTAGACTTGGGTAAGTGACATCTGACTTTTATTTCTGCATCTATTTGGTAGTCTTAGGGTGGGAAAACTTGTGTAGGTAGTTTTCGGGAGGCCAGACTGACTGGCGCCCTTTTACACTTTATTTAGTCTACGAACAACGGATCCCCGTCTCCGCAAGAGTTAGAGGCAACGCCTAAAAGCGTACACTATGCACCTAGTTTTAAGTTGATGAATCTTAGAATGAGTAACGGTAGGTGGCAGCGCCAGCTACGAAACAAATCACTAACTACTGCTACCATGATGAAATAATCCCATTTTATGCCCCTTATACACGTTATGCATCCAAAGTGAGGTACACAGTTGTACCACGAGAGACAGTAATGAATCAATCACTATTTCAATCAATTTACTTCACTTATTTAAAACAGTAACTTTCACTTATACTATTTATTTACATAATTTATTACAACCTTGCACGGCGCTGTTACTCACTGACTTTCTGGCTTTTTATACAGCAGTCTTTTTCAGATAGAAACATCTATACTTCTCTAGAGTTTCTTCTTGTGAACTTAGACAGTGAAAATTTTTAGTGTTGGTATAGTTTAAGTGTGATCGGTATAAAATACCAGAATTTTCACCTTAATTTAATAGTTCAATTTTATATGGTTCATTAAGAATTGAATTACTGACTAAAACTAGAAGTTTTTAAACGTAGAAGAAGTTAAGTTGTGCAGATGGAAAAAAAGCTACCCCAATCATTAGTCACAAGATGGATTTTGTACAATAGTAGATTGATAACACATTCGTGAAAGTTTTAGATTGAGAAGGAGATGGGTTCAAATAGAGTCAACAAGTAACTAATGAAAGATGAAAACGTTGGCACCATGAGACCCGTTGGAAGAAGTATTTACAGATGGATTAAGTAGTGTTAACGAGTAATTAATGAAAGATGAAAACTTTGGCAGCATGAGTATCGCTGGACGAAGTTGTTAGGAAATAATAAATGTCCTGATCATGAAAATATCATAAATAACTTAACATTTTAAAAGATCAGGGTGTGTCATCAGTCTCAAAGTGTATTTTCATTCGAACATGGATTAATGGGGAACAAGGCGAAATATTTTACTAAGATATAAAAGAAACGAAGCTGCTGGATAATGAAGCGTGATGAGCCAAAACGAATTCACAAGAGAAAATCGTTCAACAGAAGTTTCAGAAAAAATATGGTTTCACAAGAATTTTTTGTGGTACTTTAAAATCTTTTGGAAAATAATCATAATGTTAATAATAATAGTACCAATGATTTAATTACTTCTAATTGTTTTTTTTCACTACCCTAATTTTTACAAGATTTTTATTATGATAGACACAAATATACCTCAGATTCATCATACGGATATGTATAAATCGAAAAATTCATATTTATAGGCGTATGTAGTCGGATATTGGAATCATTCATAACCAAAGTATGATTTAACAGAAGTACTCTGCAAAACAATTATCGTCAAGATACCTTATAACTAAAAATAAAGTGTTTCGTTTGTGTCCCAGTGAAAGTATTTTGAACTTGTTAACCCGTTCTCGATTTTAGCATTAATTGTAAATGTTATTCAATATGTTAATATTGTTAACAACGCTAATAGGCTTACATGGCTGATGCAGTTTTCTCTTTTAATAAAAAAACAGTTAAGTACTAATTACATATGTAATTCTTCTGTTGAAATTTCTTTTAGAATACTACCCAAAAAATATTTTTATAATCTTCTAAATTATCACCTTTTTTCCGATTATGAAATACATAGAGTTTATACAATTTACAGCACGATTCAAAATAATTTTGTACCACATATTCAAAAGATTCTTGTAACGATATTATAATTATTATAATTAGTAATTTGATGCAAACGACCGTTGCCGTTGCGTTGTCTAAATAATAGGATATTTTACTCTACAGGGTGTCCCAGGAATTCGTACCCAGAACTTGGGAGATGATTAAAAATAATGATGCTATGCTTTGTTAACGAGCTATAGGGCTCTAAAGTTGGGAATTAAAAATGGTTTTTTATTTATAATTATTAAATGGCTGATTGGAAATTTGAAAAATTTTAACCGCTTATAATCACCATAATTGCACACTTTTTTGCGTTATAAATAAGTCTACATTATACTTGTGAACCTAGGTACGGACTAAGTTCAATGGTGGATGCGGCAATTTTTTGGAAAATATAATTTTTTTCAGTTATAAATGCAAAAAAAGACTTTTTAGAAAATTTTGAGAGGTACCGAGTCCTCTTGTGACATATCGATAAAATTAACGGTTTAAGAGGCAATTTTATGCCGCACTACACACCTATTTGCGCATTCACATTTTTTTAATGTATGATTACAGGAAGCATCCTGTATTAAGACTACACACCAACAAAGGTTTATGGTCAACGTATGGGCAGATATCATAAACAACTGCTTAATTGGTCCTTATATCCTTAATGCTCGTTTAAACGGACAGTCTTATTTACAATTTTTGCAGGGTATTCTGTTAATTTTATAAGAGGATCTAGCTTTACAAAAGCGCTAATGTATGTGGTTTATGCACTTCAGTCTTGGGATACGTGCCCATCTAAACAATATTTTTCCAGATAGGTGGATTGGAAGGAGTGGATCATTTCTATGGTCAGCACGTTCGCCAGATATCAGCCCATGTGATTTTCATCTCTGGGGTTATCTTAAAAATGTAGTCTACAGTACACCTGTAAATATAAGAAATAAAACAATTCATAGGATATAAATGATCCTGGAATGTTATTCCAAGTACAAAGGTCAAACTTAGAAGGCTTTGGAAATGTGTGGATGTAAGAGGAGCCCATAGAGGAGAGTTGCCAAAATCGTACCACCTTAATTTTAATAAGAAATAAAGTGACGATAGCGCTCGTGCGGCGTTACTAACAATTAGTGCTTGGTTTAAGTGGCGAGACAAAGTTTGGTGCGTGTGCGGTTACTCTCTAAGTTGTTGTAAACGATTTTCTGTTTTGGAGCTAGTTGATAGTGTTTTGGAGCTAGTTGATAGTGTTTTGGAACCTTTTTCGTAAGAATGTAGTGACTGTCAAGGTACGTAGGGGACGGACGGGCAAGATGGATATGGTAGGCTTCAAAAAAATAAATTTTCGCTTATGACAATATGTTTAAGTCGAAATATCAAAAACATTAATTAACACGTTTTTTATTTAGAAAAATATTAAAAACAACAACAGTAACGCCCCTAATATAAAGAAAAACAAAACTTGAAACAAATGTTCTTTATCCGTTTTGCCATGCTATGGCGGGCAAAACTAATTCCTTGAGCGGGCAAAAAGAATACTAAAACAAAATAGGTAAGTTAGTCATCGCACAGGTCACAAAAGAATAAACCATGTCCAGAGTAAGAAGACTAACCTTCATGAGTCTATTCTTGACATGTGGAACATTGTATCTTCTGTAGGTGGAATTACATATTTCTAAGCGCACACTGTGCAATGATAATCCTTCTTTTCAATATCCTGGGGTTTGGAACATTTTCTTTTGGGTAAAACATTTTTTTTCTTAAAACCTGATGAACACGCAATACTTGTATCTTTAGAAAAAACTTCTCTCTTTGCTGAAGCATCTTCAAATTTTCGGCGTTGTTCTTCTCTTATTGCGGTACTTGTAAGGATTTCAACCTTCTGTGTTTTTCGACCTTTAAGGTTTCCTTTATTTACTTGCTTTGGAATGGGTCGAATATCTATTAAAAATCGATATCTGACTTCTCCGCATCATTAACAGGTTCTTCAGATTCTATTAAAATTTGATCTTCTTCATTTGGTGATTTTGGCATGTCTTCAATTCTGGTTTCATAAACTTCAGATAGGGCAAAATGCTCATCGCTTATTGCATATCCATTGAATGGATATATCCATTTGATCGAAAATCACCTATTGCATTAGCTGGAGTTGCTCCTTTTAGGTAAGCCGCAGTAAAGAGTTTAGCCACATCAAACTGGCCTATTACACGTCCTGGATATTCTTTTTAAAAAACAATAATTTCAATATCAAAGAACTTCTTTATTGGGCCATATACAGACACATCCAGAGGCTGTACTCGGTGAGATGTATGAGGTGGGATTGATCAACCAGTGCTCTAGACAGTATGGAATTCCAAAACCCACCATTAGCGTCATTTAGACAATAAAAATCTAAAGGCCAATGAAGGTACCAAATCAATGGGGCATCATCCTACATTACCACCCGATGTAGAGCAACAGTTTGTAGACCGTCTAAAAAACTAGAAGCGTGTTTTTTCGGCTCATAATAACGGACATGCGTAGGCTCGCATTTCAAATTGCAGTTAGAAATGGTATCCCTCACGTATTTAATGAGCAGAAGCAGACCGCTGGTAACAAATGGTATTAAAACTTCATGAAACGCCACAAGGACATCTCCCTTCGTGAGCCTCAAGCAACATCCTTGGCAAGTGAACAAGGGTTTTCTAAAGACAATGTCAACGAATTCTTTGAAATCCTGAAAAAGACTGTTGATGAAAATTAAATTGATGCTAATACTATTTTTAATATCGACGAGACAGGCGCAAGCACCGTACAAAACAAATGTCAGAAGGTGATAGCCGAGAAAGGGAAGCGTGCTGTAGGGTCGATATCGAGTGGAGAAAGAGGTGTAAATACAACTGTTGTGTGCTGTGCTAGTGCTGCAGGCATGTGTATTCCACCCCTGATTATTTTCAAAAGAATGAGGATATGTAATGAATTGATGGTTGGAGCTCCGCCTGGAAGTTTAGTTGATGTGTCAGAGAGCAGATGGATAAATTCAGATCTGTTTGAAAGTGGCTTCGTCACTTCATTGACATTGTAAAGCCAAACACAGAGAGAAAAGTCCTTCTCTTTCTTGATGGCAATTCTACCCGTTCGAAGAACTTAGAAGGATTGGTAATCGCTTGAGTAAATATGATTCAGTTACCAGGACATACAATGTATCGGCTACAGTCATTAGATAGGTCATTTTCCAAGCATTTCATGGGTTACTTCGTCCAAGCGGTAGAAAAATGGCTGCGAACAAACCCTGGCTTCAGAGTCACTCAATACCAGATTTCACAATTAGTCACTGAAGCATATGGCAAGCCTGTGACGATTGAGAATTCGTGTAATGGATTCAAGTGCAGTGGTGTATGGCCAGTTGACTCCTCTATATTTAAAGAGTCAGACTTTTTGCCAGCAGAACGCCTCAACACAAGTTTAGATCAGAATCAAGAAGACAGTGAATGTTTAGATCAAGAGAAAACTTACATGGCCTCTTGGTGTTGAAGTAACCTCACCTAACAGGTCAACAAGTTTAACTTTAAATCTGAATGTTCCGATTGAAATAATTTCTCCACTTCCAAAACCAACCAAAAAAAGAAATGAATCTAATTCAAAAGTGCAATAAACAGTTATATTAACCATTAGCTCCTACAAAAATGAAATTCAACCAGCTTAAAATTTTAAACTGGCTAAAGAGCTCCAGATAAAAATTTTATCTGAAAAAATGAAAGGAACAAAATCCAGTCAAGATGTTGCAGATTTGTCACATATTCTAACAAAAAAGTCGACCCCCAAGATATCGACAAGAAAAAAACAACTAGAGGAGGCTGTCGTTTTAAAGACGGATCCAAATCTAGTAATCTTAAATCAAGCTGGAACTTCTGCCTACAGTGACGTCATCGTTGAAATCGAATCTAAAGAGTGGTTTTGCTCAGTTTGCGAGGAAAATTCAATCGAGGACACGATGCAGTGCTTGCTTTGCAGTAACTGGGTTCACGAAAGTTGTGCTGGCTCAAAGGCAAAAATCAAGAAGTTTGTTTGCTCAAATTGTAGTTCATAAAACAAACGTAGACCAGGACAAACTCTTTAGCTTCCAAAAAGATGGAAAATAAACTATTGTATCTTGTAGTATAAGAAAAAATTGTATTAAACAAAAAGTTTCTTCAATCATTTTTGCCGTTTTATTCATTGATTCATTTCATTTTCAACTTTAACCAAGGTGGTGCGATTTAGGAAATGGGAGGTACGATTTAGGCAACTGGTTTCCTAAATCGTACTGATTGCGTCACTCTACAAAAAGTGTTTTACCTTGCACAAAATATCACCATATTAGTGACTAACATTTAGATTTACTTGTCAAAATAACCAATACTTCTTTAGGGTCATATGGTATTTTTGCACATGTTTTTCATACAAGGTAGAAACAAAATGTAAAAAGTGATACGATTTAGGAAACCTTCCTCTACTGAACATTTGTTGTAATTTTTTTTAACCGTTTTGTCTTTTTTAATACCGTTAATTATTTGTTTAATCCTTTTTTAAATCTGTTAATGGAATATAGTTAATCATTTTTCAGGGTTTTTATTTTTTTAAATTAATGTTCGTTTTCATAAAAGTTTTTTATACATAGACTATGTAGAAGTTTATTTTTATAAATGTAGACTACACCGATTTATTAGTAATTTACTAATAATACATGATGCTTCCTGTAATTGTAGATTGAAAAAAAATGTTAATACGCCAATACGTGTGCAGTGCGACATAAAATTGCCCGTATCTCTTCAACTGTTAATTTTAACGAGATGTCATAAAAATTTTATAACTGAAAAAAGGTATATTTATCATAAATTGCCGCATCCACCATTGCACTTGTCCGTACCTATGTTCACAAGTATAGTGTAGACTTGTTTAAAACGCCAAAAAGTGTGCAATTAAAGAGTTTATAATCGGTTAAAAATTTACTAATTTAATAGTTAGAATTAAAAAACCATTTTTAAATCTCAACTTAAGAGCCCGATACCCCCCATTATTTTTAGTCTCTCTATCATCTCCCAAGTTTTTGATACGAACTCCGGGACACCTTGTATATGAGAAAACAACTAAAATATACAATTGAGAACGTTTATAAAGCTAGCATGGTCACATCAGCAGAATCGGTTGGGAATAAGGGCAACAATTAGATGTATATTATGCTAGCGTAGCCATTTTACAGGGCACCCTTCGGACCAGGCTAATAATTTGTTGCTAATTTGTAACGCTGAGCTTGATTTTGTTGCTAATGCCGTTTCCAAGAAAACGCAAACTATGCTACCGTAATATTAAGCTAGCGTAGCCACACGCTATAACTATGAAAATAAGTAATATTGAAAAAAACTAAAAGCACATGAATTTGTTGCTAAAAGATGACACTAACCGATACTTCAAAATATCATCCCTTACCCCGATTTCCCACCCCTCACTATTATTTGATATTAAGCTAGCGTAGCCACACGCTATAACTATAAAAATAAGTAATATTGAAAAAAACTAAAAGCACATGAATTTGTTGCTAAAAGATGACACTAACCGATACTGGAAAAAATCATCCCTTACCTTGATTTTCCCACCCGTCACTATTATTTGATATTAAGCTAGCGTAGCCATACGCTATAACTATAAAAATAAGTAATATTGAATAAAACTAAAATCACATGAATTTGTTGCTAAAAGATGACACTAACCGATACTGGAAAAAATCATCCCTTACTCCGATTTTCCCACCCCTCACTATTACTTGATACTAAGCTAGCGTAACCACACGCTATAACTAAAAGATAAGTAATATAGAATAAAAATAAATGTACAGGAATTTGTTGCTAAAAGACGACACTAACCGATACTGTGAAAAAAATCAACCCTTATCTCATATTAATTGAAATTCATCGTGTTTTAGTAGCCATAGCCTAGCAACAAATTGCCCTGTTGATTTTAAAGCGATATAGTCGATATTTGGTCAGTAATACAAGCAATAAATTCTTCGAGTATTTTTTGATCGAAATTCATCGTGTTTTAGTAGCCATAGCCTAATAACAAGTTGCCCTATTGATTTTACAGCGATATAGTCGATATTTGGTCAGTAATATACCAACAACAAATTCCTCGAGTATTTTTTGATCGAAATACATCGTGTTTTAGTAGCCATAGCCTAGCAACAAAATGCCCTATTGATTTTAAAGCGATATAGTTCATATTTGTGCAGTAATACACCAGCAACAAATTCCTCGAGTATTTTTTGATCGAAATTCATCGTGTTCTAGTAGTCATAGCCTAACAACAAGTTGCTCTATTGATTTTGAAGCGATATAGTCCATATTTGTTCAGTAATACACTAGCAACAAATTCCTCGAGTATTTTTTTATCGAAATTCATCGTGTTTTAGTAGCCATAGCCTAGCAACAAATTGCCCCATTGCTTTTAAAGCGATATAGTCGATATTTGGTCAGTAATACACCAATAAAAAATTACCCGACTGATTTTTAAATGAAATTCGTTGTGTTTTAGCCGCAATAGCCTAGCAATAGATTTCCCTATTGGTTTTAAAGCGATATAGTCCATATTTGTTCAGTAATACACTAGCAACAAATTCCTCGAGTATTTTTTGATCGAAATTCATCGTGTTCTCGTAGTCATAGCCTAACAACAAGTTGCTCTATTGATTTTGATGCGATATAGTCCATATTTGATCAGTTATACACCAGCAACTAATTCCTCGAGTATTTTTTTATCGAAATTCATCGTGTTTTAGTAGCCATAGCCTAGCAACAAATTCCCCATTGCTTTTAAAGCGATATAGTCGATATTTGGTCAGTAATACACCAGCAACAAATTCCCGGACTGATATTTAAATGAAATTCGTTGTGTTTTAGCCGCAATAGCCTAGCAATATATTGCCCTATTGATTTTAAAGCGATATAGTCCATATTTGTTCAGTAATACACTAGCAACAAATTCCTCGTGTATTTTTTGATCGAAATGCACAGGAATTTGTTGCTAAATGATGACACTAACCGATACTGCGAAAAAATCATCTCTTAACTCATATTAATTGAAATTCATCGTGTTTTAGTATCCATAGCCTAGCAACAAATTGCCCTACTGATTTTAAATCGATATAGTCCATATTTGCTCAGTAATACACCAGCAACAAATTCCCCGACTGATTTTTATTTGAAATTCGTTGTGTTTTAGCCGCAATAGCCTAGCAACAAATTGCCCTATTGATTTTAAAGCGATATAGTTCATATTTCGGCAGTAATACACCAGCAGCAAATTCCTCGAGTATTTTTTGATCGAAATTCATCGTGTTCTAGTAGTCATAGCTTAACAACAAGTTGCCCTATTGATTTTAAAGCGATATAGTCGAAATTTGTGCAGTAATACACCAGCAACAAATTCCTCGAGTATTTTTATCAATAGGGCAACTTGTTGTTAGGCTATGACTACTAGAATACGATGAATTTCGATCCATAAATACTCGAGAAATTTGATGCTGGTGTATTACTGAACAAATATGGACTATATCGCTTTAAAATGAATATGGCAATTGGTTGCTAGGCTATGGCTACTAAAACACGATGCATTTCGATCAAAAAATACTCGAGGAATTTGTTGCTAGTGTATTACTGAACAAATATGGACTATATCGCTCTAAAATCGATAGGGAAATCTATTGCTAGGCTATTGCGGCTAAAACACAACGAATTTCATTTAAAAATCAGTCGGGTAATTTGTTACTGGTGTATTACTGACCAAATATCGACTATATCGCTTTAAAAGCAATGGGGCAATTTGTTGCTAGGCTATGGCTACTAAAACACGATGAATTTCGATAAAAAAATACTCGAGGAATTTGTTGCTAGTGTATTACTGAACAAATATGGATTATATCGCTTCAAAATCAATAGAGCAACTTGTTGTTAGGCTATGACTACTAGAACACGATGAATTTCGATCAAAAAATACTCGAGAAATTTGTTGCTGGTGTATTACTGCACAAATATGAACTATATCGCTTTAAAATCAATACGGCATTTTGTTGCTAGGCTATGGCTACTAAAACACGATGAATTTCAATTAATACGAGATAAGGGATGATTTTTTCGCAGTATCGGTTAGTGTCATCATTTAGCAACAAATTCCTGTGGATTTTTATTTTATTCAATATTACTTATTTTTATAGTTATAGCGTGTAGCTGCGCTAGCTTAATATCAAATAATAGTGAGGGGTAGGAAAATCAGGATAAGGGATGATTTTTTCTAGTATCGGTTAGTGTCATCTTTTAGTAACAAATTAGCAACAAATTTCTGTGTATTTAGTTTTTTTCAATATTAATTATTTTTATAGTTATAGCGTGTAGCTACGCTAGCTTAATATCATATAATAGTGAGGGGTGGGAAAATCGGGGTAAGGGATGATTTTTTTCAGTATCGGTTAGTGCCATCTTTTAGCAACAAATTCCTGTGCATTTAGTTTTTTTCAATATTACTTATTTTTATAGTGATAGCGTGTGGCTAAGCTAGCTTAATATCATATAATAGTGAGGGGTGGGAAAATCGGGGTAAGGGATGATTTCTTCCAGTATCGGTTAGTGCCATCTTTTAGGAACAAATTAGCAACAAATTCCTGTGAATTTAGTTTTTTTCAATATTTATTATTTTTATAGTTATAGCGTGTGGCTACGCTAGCTTAATATCAAATAATAGTGAGGGGTGGGAAAATCGGGGTAAGGGATGATATTTTGAAGTATCGGTTAGTGTCATCTTTTAGCAACAAATTAGCAACAAATTCATGTGCTTTCAGTTTTTTTCAATATTACTTATTTTTATACTTAGTTTCCTTTTTTTGATGGGAAAAAAGTGTCTAGAACGAGAAGAAAAAAGGTGTCTAGAATTGATTTTTTAGAAAGGTGTATTGAATTGAGGTGCTGGAGCGGGCTTTTCACGATTTTTGTATACAGAGACCTTTGAATAAGTAGCTGTCCCTGTGACGACCATGGGGTACGATGAAATTTGGAATTACATGGGATTTAATGGGTATCTTCTTTATTTGAAGCCCCAGGGGGTTGAGACTTCGTAGATGGGAAGTATCCCCAGATATCCCCCTGCGGTGTTGCCAGATTATGCACAATTTCCCTAGACTAAGAGAAAACGTAGACTTAGCAACGTACACCCATTATGCTATAGAAAGATCGCACAGGTAGATTCTTACACCTGCTTAAAGCACGTTGTTGGTACGCTCTGGACTCTTACGTGATACGACAATTTAAAAGCCGGTGTAAAAGTTAAATAGGTAGGGCTTATCGAAATAACGTATTTGTTAGGCGGAGAGGATTTTCGTGCAGAACAGTGTAATTAATTTGAAACACGATTATTTTAGATTTATATCTAGTTATAAATACTAGAAAATATATTAGTACGCAAAATTTTTCATAAACTATAATTTAGAAAGTTAATTAGATGTACTAAGGGATCTAAGATGGTATTCATCCTTAAGCTATTTATTTATAATTAAAGTTACCGCTGCAAAATTTTATATTTATAGATTGTACCTATTCTTTAATATTTTTTCGTGTTATAAACCGGTTTTTTATGTAAATGTTGCTTTTATAAGCATTATAACATTAGCAATAATTGTGTTCTATTTTTTTTATAAAAATGATATCGTGCAGCGTCCGTCGCTGGCTGTTAATCAAATGAAATAAAATAACACTGAAGAAAACTAGCCCGTTGCCATTTTAATAATTCGCAAATTCAAGGCCGTTTTAACACGCAAATGCCCAGCCTTTAATTTCCATGATCACTGACGAAAATATGTGTTCGATTTGCTCTTACCCTTAATTGCGAAAACCGCATTTACCCAAATACTGAATGCCCATAATTACGACAGGTGAAATAAGAATCTGAAACTCAACCGACTGCTCCAACGGCAGAAACGACCATTAATTGACCATCTACCTCCGTACACTTTCAGTTTTTACAAATTACATTCGAAAATATTTCAAAAGCTGATAATCAGATATAATTTTCTTCGAAAACAATGATATGATTGAATTTGAACATAATATATGTGATATTTATGATATGCAAAAATGTGCACATTTACAACCAATAAGAAATTTATATATATTTTCTTCCACTTCACACGCAGTGTATTAAAATATGTAATGTACCGGACGATATTTTCGGGTCTGCAATATGTAATTTAGTTATTGCTTCACCTACAAATAAATACATTCACTCCACAGAATACTGCATACGTTGAAATCATCATTTAAAAGACTATTATAAATTGGTAACTTCAGGACAAAACAAAGACGAACACAAGAAAAGCGTATGGTAAGAACGGGGGACTCATACTAAAATGACCCTATGTTTATACACAAGCGTGATTAGGCCAATGGTAAGCTATGGGTCGGTGGTCTGGTGGACAAAGACGCAGCAAAGGGAGACTATAAGGCTATTAAGTAACACACAAATGCTCTTGCCTGTATGTCACTGGAGCTATAAGAACTACTCCCACAGCTGTTATTGATGTCTTACTAAATCTACCGGCTCTACAAATTTTCGTACGAGGCGAGACTAGATCTGTAGTGTACAGGTTAATATATAATCGACAGCACATATAGATCGGGGTCGATAATTTTTGAAACCAAAAAAAATAGTAATATGAAACCCATTGGAAACGGAGGAGAATATTATAAAAATGAAAGGAAAAATAAACGGTTTTAAAGATTAAAACTAACTTTTCCGCATCTGTGAGACGCCACGAACAATATTCTATTATAAAATTGTCACTTGTATACACTTCGGGGTATGTATCGTGCTAACAAACCGAAATTTCTCCAAGAATAACGAAAAATGTAGTATATCTGGATAAATAGGACACGCTGTACTCGCTCTAGTCAACTGAAAATCAATAGAGTACATCCGTGAGACACCTTGAACAGTATTCATCATATTCATCATAAAATTGGTCAGTTGTATACACTCTGGAGGCTGTATCGTGCTAACAAACTGAAAATTCTCCAAAAATGACAAAAATTTGGTACTTCAAGTACCATAGCACCCACTGGCTTTAGTGAGCTGAGTATTAATAGGGTTCGTCTTTGAGACATTCTGAATAATATCCAATCATAAAATTGGTCACTTGTATACAGGGTGGACCGGATTTAATTGACGTATACAGAGATCTCGTAAACCGCAATAGATACAATATCGATTAAATGGAGAAAAAGTTTGGTATATTTATGGGGAATTAGATGTTTCAAAAGGATTTGAAATATCCCGACTAGTTCCGGAGATATTCGACAAAATCCGAAAATAGTCCTTTTCGTTTTTTAAATGTATCGTTATTATAAAAAATATCAAAAAAATTATTCTCAACTTCTTTTAATAAACGAGGTTTTCTATAAATTACCATACCAAAAATTTCTATACAGTGTTTCGTATTTACAGGATTTTTTATTGCAATATTTTTTACGTTTTGAATAGATACATACAATGATATAGCATACTTGACGATTCTACCACGTTTCGTCTTTCAAAAATCAACATCTTTTTTAAGTCCGCTCTTCTTTACTAAAGTCAAATTACTAATTTTAAATATTGGGCATTAAATGAGAAATTTGAAAGAAAATGATTAAATTCAACAATTTATTTTGAAACTTAATGACAATGAATAAATAATGATGTATTTACAAATGAGACTCTAAGTTAAACATAAATTAGAAACTTCAATCAAAAATCCGTTATAAAACTTGTTCAAAATGACGTCCATTCTGTGCAATACTTAGTTCGATTCTCCTTGACATATGAGGTGTAGCTGCATCAACCAATTCGGGAGTAATTTTTCGAAATGCATCTACTATTCGTCGACGCAGTTCTAGTATATTAATTGGCTTGTTTTTGCTGTAAACTTCGTTTTTTATGAAGCCCCATACAAAATAATCTATGGGGTTAAGACATGGGGATTGAAGAGGCCATCTTGTTGGCCCGCTGGTACCAATCCAATTATTTCCAAAATACTCATTTAAATACAGTACAACTCTTGTCGCATTATGCGCACCACAGCCATCCTGCATAAAGTAATCAATATTTCGTCTTGTTTCTAGGGACATCTCATCGAATAGTAGCTCTAAATATCGGAACTGGTTTAAATTACCGTCCAAAAATATTGGTCCAATTATTTGATTATTGATTAGACCACACCAAACATTTTGCGAAAAACGTACCTGTGGCCTAACTTCCCTTATTAAATGGGGGTTCGCAGTGGCATAGAAATGCTTGTTTCTTGGATTAAATATTCCACTGTCAGTAAATGTACTTTCATCAGTCCAAAGTATATTTTTGTTAAAATATGGATCAAGGAGTAATTTTCGTCTCCACCAACGACAAAACGTCATCCTTCTCTTAAAGTCTCCAGCGTGTAGTTTCGGCACTTTCTGAAATTTGCACCCATGGTATTTATGTTTCTTCAAGACTCTTTTCACCGTGGAAGTACCTACAGCACATTCTTTACTTATTCGCCTAGTCGAATTTTCAGGGTTAATGTGAATTTGAGCAAGAACATTCATTGACTTCGTTAACCGTATCTCGTACCTGATATTTGGTTCTCCTTTTTCTGCTGGCTGCTGTCTTTCTGGATATAATTAGAAATAGGCCTAAGCTGCCTGTAATTCATTTCGACGACATATTATGTACACATCGTACATATATTTCTTTTCTTCGTCAGTGTAACGAGCCATAATATTTATTTACTTTTTAAATCATTTGAAAATTAAAAATCAAAGGAAATACCTAGTAACCCCTATTTCAATTGACAGATAAATAAGCAGTTTGACAAAAGTTTTGGTTGTGACATCTACGGCTAACATTATTTTTAAAGAAAATCATGAATGTAAATCTAAAAATATTAAAGATAGAAACAAACGTGTAAGAAAATAAAGTGTATTCAACTTTACGTTAGGAAATATTTTATGGAAATTTCGATTACGTAAATTATTTAGATTGCTTGATTTGATAAAAAAGAAACGGTACTATTTTCAAAACTTAGATACTACTACGAAGTTATAAAACGATTTTATTTAGTTCGGCACGTAACATCAAGTTCTTGTTAACCGATTTTCATACATTTCCCGTTAAGCAATTTAACAGATTTCTGGACACATGTTTAGTACATTCATTTTCTTTCAACATTCTTATTTACTGCCAAATATTTAAAATTATTAATTTGACTTTAGTAAAGAAGAGCGGACTTAAAAAAGATGTTGATTTTTGAAAGACGAAACGTGGTAGAATCGTCAAGTATGCTATATCATTGTATGTATCTATTTGTATTTATTGATCTACTCGACATAAAACTATGCTGTTGTTCTACTATACTGTTTTTGACATGGTTGTAAATATGGGCGTGCAAAATTTGTTCGAACAGTTTTGCAGGAGCGCACATAATTGATACTCCCCTATAATTTTCTATTTCATTCCTAGCACCTGATTAATGTATTGTATTAAAAATATGAAGTAGTGGTTGTTTAAGCCATTCTTGACATCCTTTTACAATGTAAGGTGGTATACCGTCCACCCCCGGAGCATTCTTTGGTTTTAATTTCTTCACCGCAGCATCATAATCTGAATCGCTGATACTACCTATATGTAACACACTATTATTATTATTAATTATATCTTCAAAATTTAGGTTATATGATGATTTTTCCCTGCTGTGCACTGAAGCAAAATATGAGCCCCCTGTATTGTTTGATCGTTAAATTTAAATAGATCTACTAGACCTCCCTCCCTACTATTTTTATTAACGTAGTTCCAAAAAGAGTTTATATTAGTTCCCACACTTTGCTCGATACCTTGTATATATTTTTTATGTTCAATATTAACCAATGATTTAATTTTTTTCCTTGTATCCATATATTTATTTCTATAAAATTCTGAAACTAATTCTAATTTTCTAAAGTTGTTTTTGTCCTTCAACAATTTTTCTATTTCTGGGAAATTTATGATAATTGTTATATAGTTTGTATTTTGGTACACACTCATCAAAAATATGGTATATTTTACTATAAAACATGTCAATTGCTTTGTTGGGATCGTTTTGCGTTGTGACGTTCTCCCAATACTCACTTCTCATCAGTTCGCTCATTCGCAAAAAATTTGATTTTTTGAAATTATATATCATCAGCTGTTTGGTTTTCTCTACTACTATTCAATTTTGTAAATGTTTGTAAATGTTTTATGTCCAGAGATGGATGTGGTGGATCCTCCTTTACTAAGGGCAACAACTCTCTAGACACATTACAACTATTTCTATTTTCCAAAGAAGCAATCACCAAATCTAACGTTTTGCAGTCAGCGTTTTTTACATCATTATATAAATCTAGAGAATTGCAGTTTACAAAATCGAGTATAACTAAATTATTCACAGGACTAGAAAATGAATTAGTGTTACTACCCTTTATTTCGGGTATATTGAAATCCCCCACAATAAATGTATTATTAATATTTTTCATACTTTTTTGTAAACATCGTTCGTAATCGTCTACGCTACAATCAGGAGAAATATATACTCCAATAATACAAATTTTGAATTTGTTATTTATTTTTAAGTCAATAGATAACATTTCAAATGATGAGCAGTGGCGTGTAAAACTTAGAATTCTATGCTGCTTTTTTACTGCAATTAACACACCACCACCTTTGGACTTACCCGTTATATTAAGATCTCTATTCGCTTTTATTATATTATATAGGTTCAGATCAACCAATTTCCCATCAAGAACACCCGCCTGAAGCCATGTTTCTACCGCCACAATTATGTCAAATATTCTTTGTGATGAATTGTTCTGAAACTCCACTACTTACGTATTCAAACCTCTACAGTTCTGGTAATTCAAATATACTCGTATCTCGGCCATAGAGCATGAAGCAATCAAAGTTACTCCTGAAAATATTCAATAATCACGATACACATTCTGTATCCTATAAAGTTGTTATATATTTTAATAATGATAATAATAACATTCCCATCCTTCAATCAGCAATCACTACAAATACAAATATCTACGAGAGATATGAGATACCTTCCCTACAACTTTCCCGATGTGTCTTGTAATATTTGTTGTTTTTGTTAGCATTTTGAATGTTGACATATGCAATGCTTTCAGACATTTGAATTCGAAACCACTAAAGTCCAATTTTCTCTCAATTATGAAAAATCCTTGACTTTTGAGCTTTCTTGTTATATGATACGGAATTTTGGGAGTTTATTTGAAATAATTTTTAAGAGCTTTCAAAGTCTAAATTAAGCCAATAAATGTTTCGCATTGATATTTGCATGTCTTGATACTAATTAGAAAGGTGATAGTCTCGATTTAATTTATGGTTGACATTTAATTAATATAATTCAACCAATAGCTAACAATACTTTTAAATAAACACTAGGTATAATATATGTAATAAAATATATGCAAACTCATGGTAGCAAATTTCATTTTTCGTAGTGTGAAATCACATGTTGTGATTGCCTTCTATTTTCCAGCATACAGCAAAAACAAATGAAATGTCACTTGTGTTCACTCTTTTATGTAGAATATGTTCGGTGCTTATTAATAGCTTAGTTAAAGTACAATTTGCGACTGCTATTTTTAAATTTTTGCCGCCTAGTGAAAGTGCGGATGCATTTTTCACTTAGTTTTTTTAGTTTCTTTTACAAATTATGTTAAAAATTACGAAAACAAGCAGCAGTGTGAAATTTTATGATGAATGAGTTTATCGCAATGTACCTACATGAATGTGTGTTTTACATCAAAATGAACGTTGTTGCGATTGCATGAATGACTGGCATTGCAATTTAGATAATTAATGGTTGATAGAAGAATATATATCATTTCGTTTATGTTCCACTAAAAGCGTGAATTATATTAGAACGGCACCTGAAAATAAATTGTGATGATTAATAATTTTGTGCTAACTACTAAAAGGAAACATTTATGAAAGGAGGCGACAAATAAAGAATAAAATATATAATAAACAAGTTTGATCTACTTGCAATAAATTGAAGATGCTATAAGTAAGGAAAGGATGAAAGTAGTAGAAAAATTCAGAGATAGGGAAAGCCCCAGATTACGACTAAATAATTACTTGTTATGGTATATATTATAAAAGAAAGAGGCAATTTGAACTTAATTAGATTTGGACCCCAAAGTTAAATTTAATCTCTCAATTTTTTACCTAGAAGAGTATTTCTAAAAGTTATGTAAATCGACAAGAACAAACAAAAATGAAGATAGTTAGAATAGCATAAATACTATTTTCCACTAATTACCAAATCTACCATTTGAATTCTATTGCGCATTCTTAAGTTTCAATCAAACTTCGAATTTTCATAAAAACTGTTATTTAAAACTACATTTTCAAAAATTTATAAAACGAGAAATTGTCGGATTAGTCGTATTGATCCCTCTTGCGCATTGTTAAAAAACTGAAAACCATATTTTCCACATGCGTATTGTATGTATTTAGACTCTGGAACAATTTAAACATTTTTAATTTTATGAAATAAGGTTCTGTGCTAAAATGAAGCTTAAAGTAGTTTAAAAAATGCCCTTACGCTGGTTGTGAAATATTTAATGAGAAATGTTTGGTTTATTTTTAGACTCACAAAGATATTTATATGAAAATTCTTAATTCAGAAGTAAATTGGGACCCTAAAAAATGTGTCAAATAGTGAGTACATTTGACACAAAGGTTACAAAAGTAGATCGTTTAATATGGTTGATATTCGAAGTGATCATGTAGTTGGACAATAGTATTTCCATTGAAATTTAAATGGTCTGGGAAGAATGGAAAGAGACCGGCTGCTTACAATATTGTTATGAAAAAAAAACGGCGTCCTTAGAAATTAATAATATCAATTTCTTCAGTTAGGCATGGTACAGGACAAAAGAGGTCCAGGAAGGAGACAATTCTCCTGGACGAAGAACATTAGAGACTGGACAAATATGAGTGTTCAGACACTGATACGAGCAGCAGAAGACAGAAAAGCGCGTTCTTTGGTTATCAGCAATTTTCAGTAGAAGGGACACAAGAAGAAGAACATCTTTTTACAGCACTCTCGAAACAGCACTGAAAATAAGAAGGTTTAACTACTAGGACACAATATATTCTTCAATAAATTATTGCAACACACTTTTTTCTAGGCTATAGGGGTATATTACAAAGAGATTTGTTTATCTTTTTAATTATCTGAGGGGGGTTGCAGACAACCCCAACTTTTTTTTTAAATGGAAGGGTAGGTTGATTAATTTTTTATATGAAAGCTTTTTCAATTGTAAATACAATTCCCCTTTTTTTGTTACTTTTTATAAGCAATGTGTCGGAAAAAAATGAAATAAGGAAATATTTACTCAAATTACTTTAATGCAATAAATGTTCACCTTGTTGCTGACAATATCCTAATCGATTATAAATAGCATTCCGAACATTTTGTAACACTTCCGGCGTTACTTGCCTAATTTCGTCCCTGATTCTTAGTTGAAGCTCGGCGATGTCGTTAGGTTTAGTGGCATAAACTTTGCTCTTTAGATATCCCCATAAAAAAATCTAATGGAGTAAGATCGGGTGATCTTGCTGGCCACTCAATTGAGCCCCTTCTTCCAATCCACCTATTTGGAAACGTTAAGATAGGTCCGTACATTTTTAGCAAAATGTGCTGGTGCCCCATCTTGTTGAAGCCACATCCGTTGGTCAAATAAGTTGTTAACGGAATTATTGGGGAATAAATTTACTAAAGTAGGAATCAGTTCTTCTTGGAGCATATTAAAGTATGTTTCTCCGGTTACGTTTCCATTGAAAAAAAAGGACCTACTATGCGATCCCCAATAATTCCAGCCCAGACGTTTGTTTTTTGAGGCCTTTGAGTATGGGATTCACACATCCAACGGGGATTTTCGTCAGCCCAATAACGGCAGTTCTGTCGATTGACGTGCCCATGTATTGTGAACGTAGCCTCATCAGAAAACAGCACCCATGCCAAATCAATTTGTCCACCATCGATAGAAGCCATAAAATTCGAGTCTACGATCAGGATCATCTTCGTTAAGCTCCTGCAGGTTTTGCATCTTATATGGGTGCTTTTTGGCTTCTTTAAGAATTTTTAAAACGCTTGTGTGACTGACACCATGGACGCGAGCTATTTGCCTAGCTGGAGTAACAGGATTTTCTTCAACTCACAACAATATGTTCAACTGAGCTTCTTTGTCAACTTTCAAAACCTTGTGTCGAGGAGTCTCCCTTACGTGGCCCAACTCCTGATATCGAGTTTCAATTTTGCTAATCGTATTTCGATTAATTGAAGGTAATTCTGGATGAACTTCAGTAAACAATCGAGCGACTTCAGCCTGTGTTCAACTTCTGTCCCCATATCCGATCATCATTAGAATTTCGATACGATGCGTCTCGGTTAAATAGGGCATTTTCTTATTTCTCGTTTGTTATTTACACGTTAAAATACAAACAAGTACTAACAAATCAATCACATTCAGTTCAAATTGACCAAAAAACTATCGAGCAGGTTTTTTATTGGGCTTATCAAGTAAGAAAAAATGTACCTATACATTAAAGTAATTTGAATAAATATTTCCTTATTTCATTTCTTTCCGACACATTGCTTATAAAAAATAACAAAAAAAAGTAGAATTGTATTAACAATTGAAAAAGCTTTAAAATAAAAAATTAATCAACCTACACTTCCATTTAAAAAGTTGGGGTTGTCTGCAACCCCACCAGATAATTAAAAAGATAAACAAATCTCTTTGTAATATGCCCCATTGAAAATAAAAATTGACGTGTTTCAGGAATTTTGCGATAAACCTTTATTTATCAAGTTACAGAATTTGTTCCAGTTAGACTTTCCAATCTGTATAGAGAACCATCATTATAGAGCTATAATCATCCGGAAATCTTTAGGAATTCACGAAGATATCTGTCCCTGAGCTCACGAGAGGTTAGTTATCAACGAACCGGTGCATGAGACGATAGCAGTAGTTTATGCTATATAAATATCAGCCACAAGATTAAATTGCTTCGGAAATATTTTGCCTGCATAATGAGCAATAAGCAACTATTTTCTTCTTCGAGTCCCTATTTGTTTCAAATATTGGCGACCATCCTAGCTACGATGACCTTATTGACTGCTGCTCTAAACCGTTTTGTCGTTGTTTTTGAAAACCATGTCCTCAGGTTTTTGAGGTACGATATTCTTCTTCTTTCAGGTCCCCTATTCCCAAACAGTTTTAATTGAATAATGGTTTTTAAGAGGTTATATTTGGTGTTATTTCTCATTATATGTCCGAGATACTCTATTTTCTTTTAATATTATTCATCACCTCTTTTTCCTTCCACATTCTCTCTAATACTCTCTCATTGGTCATCCTGTCAATGCATGATATTTTAAGGATCCTTCTATACAGCCACATCCCGAAGGCCTCAAGTTTCTTTTGTGTTGTTTCGGTCAATGTCCAGGATTCCATTCCATAGTATAATATGGAAAACACATAGAATCGCAGCAGTCTTACTTTGATGTCTAGTTTGAAGTTATGGCTTTTGAAGAGCTTAGACATTTCGATGAAGGCGTCTCTTGCTTTTTCTATTCCACATTTTATTTCTTTCTAGTGGTCCCACTGTTTGTTTACTAAGGTTCCCATGTAGATAAATTTGGATACTGTTTCTAATGGTCTAGTATAAATACTAATTGGCAGTTTTGTTTCTTTTTAGTTATGACCATAAAGTTTGTTTTATTGATGTTCATTTGTAATCCATATTGTTCACTATTTTCATTCACTTTGTCGATTAGTTCTTGCAGACCCTGTATACTATCTGCAAATATGACGGTATCATCTGCATAGTGGATATTATTTAGGCGTTCCCCCGTTTACAAGGAATCCATTCTCAAAGTTTTCCAGGGCTTTTTTGAATACCTCTTCTGAATAGAGACTGAAAATTAAAGGAGAGATGATACATCCTTGTCCTACGCCCCGCAAAATGTCAATTGTCTCTATGGCTTCATCACTATCGTTAATCTTTATAGTGACTGTTTGGTTTCAGTACAGGTTTTGTATACCTCTAAGATCTTTATCGTCCATTCCAGTGTCTTTCAGTACTTGTATGGTCTTCTGATGTTGGACTGTGTCAAACGCCTTCTGGTAGTTTCTAGTAAATGTTGCAATTCACGTCTCGTTGAAATAATACTTGTAGACTGAACAGTGCATCTCATGTTCCTATTCCTTTCATGAACCCAAACTGTGTCTGATACTCTTTCCTGGCATATATTTTATATTCTACGGTGGATGATTTTGAGGAAAAGTTTAAGTAATTGGCTCATTAAGATGATGGATCTGTATTCTTCGTAATTCTTTGCTCTTTGTTTCTTGGGTAGCAATATAAATTCCGAAATGAGCCATTCTTTCGGGATATTGCTGGTGTCGTATATTTTGTTAAATATTTTGCTGAGTATTCTGAGAGATTTTTTATACACTACTTTAAGGAACTCTGCTTGTATCCCGTCTGGTCCTGGAGCTTTTCCGTCTCTCAAGGGTTTAACGGCTGCTTCTATCTCGTTCACTAGTATTGGTGGTCCAGTTTTTGTTGATAAGAGGGAGGATCTCCTCTTTCGTTCTCAATGTAGCGTTTTCCGGTGTATTTCATACTTCATTGATCCTCACTTGACACTAACGATTTTTCCTACTGTTATCTTTATGTGTTTGCCAATTATTTCTCTCACTTGTTTGTGGACGTTAAATTCGTCAAATTTCTGTTGTAGTATTTTTATTTCGTGGCATTTTTCTTCAATTTCTTTCTGTTTGGCTTCTCTGATCTTTCTTTGTATTTTGTAAGGTGAATCTCTTTGAAAGCAGTGGTGTTATTCTTCCGTTTTCACCTCTCTACCATCATTTGTAGTATTTCATCTGTCATCTACGTCTTGTGTTGTCTTCCTTCGCTTTTCAGGAATTTGTCTTTGATCTCTTTAACTGTTTTACAAAGCGAACCTATTGTGTCTTCTGTGATTCATGCTTTATCATCGATTTCTTGACAGTTTTTGTTCAGGGCATTACTTATTCTATTCTACTATACTTATTCGAACTATAAATAATAAAAATGCGAGGCATTTGATAGCAAAATGCTGCAAATGTTCAGTCAGCCACAGGATGAACCTGAAATGTATAACGGTCACTCGAGTAGAGAATTGAAGTACGAAATATATGAGTAGTAGGTATCCTCAAGCAAACATGGGTAGTATAATGGAACGCCTCCTGCTACAGAAATATTTTTGGTAAAATCATAATTGTCATAAACACCTGTAAAACCTAGACAATGACAAAATATGACAAATAGAGGCTAGATGTTTTTGAAATAAGTCTTTCAGATTATAAAAGTCCCTGTTTGAAAAATGAGTAATAAACTGGTGATCTTAATCTAAAGTTAGAGCGTAGTGCTTTAATGCAAATCGTGAAGATAGCAAATAGACAGTAGAAAACCGAAATTTATTTTTCATTATATAATATTGAAAAAGTTTATTTTATTGGGTTCGTAGGTTGTTTGAAATAATTAAAAGACGATTATATTTCACATTTTTCTATTGAAAATTGAAAATGGATATAATTTTAACGTCTCGCTACTTCTTTAAAAGCATTTTCAAAATAATATCATTGTAAAAATAAGGGACGATTAAAATATTTGCAGATAGATAAAAACATAACATTAGTAGGCTTCTTAAAAACATCAATAAAAATATAGCATTAAAATCGATGTACTTACCTTAGAATTTCAATGAAACGATACTATACGAGGTAGGTTGAAATTAATTAGTTAATCAGCTTATAATAAATTTGACTCAAGTTTTTAATATCCTGTCTATCATTCACAGAAAACTTATCTTGTTTTATGTGTATAATTTCTTTAATTGATAGTTTTTGATAATTGGTGTCTTGAGCTAAGATTTTTGTTTTGTATAATCAAATTCATGATTCTCAGTGCCTCAGTGCTTTCATGAAATCACCATTTGAAGCTGTATTAACCTGGAATCTGACAAAATATAAAAAACAGATTTTAAGCTCACAGTTACTACAAACGATGTAGATATTATTTGTAGTTACATTTTTATGTTTATAGTAGAATCTTCAATTAAACCATTATTATCATCAGATAAAAACGAAAATTATTACATCATCAGATAAAAACGAAAATTATTACATACAAAATCGTTTGTAGTACGATTTAAATTTTATAGCAAGAATATGATTATATGTTAATGGTTTATTTTAATTTATTATTCGGGCATTACAATTTCTACTACAAAAACTAAAATGTCACGATAATTAATTATCCTCATCGTTTGTAGTAAGCGTGAGACTATTTTTTCATCGGTTTCAATTATTTCAAGTTTTCAGGGACGAATATTCATTCTACAAAATTTAAAATTGTACTACAAACGATTTTAGATGTATGAAAGTAGTTTTCGTTTTTATCTGATGATGTGTTAATGGTTTAATTAACGATTTTATTTTTCGGGAATTACAGTTTCTACTAGAAATATAAAAATGTTACTACAAACTACAATACAATACTAAACCCCAAACCCCGTAAAACTATTAATTACTAATTTAGATCTGTGTATTCACCCCCGGATCTTACTAAGACTATTCTACCAACACTTTCTATGATAAAATATTATCTTTTAATAAATTTCTGCTTTGTTATGGACTCATTTTTTCCGTTAAATCTCTTATCACATATCGCCAGCACTAAATACCTAATACCATAGAATCATTCATTACTAATGTAAATATGTGTATTTACCCCAGGAACATGCTCAAAGTGTCAATCTAGCAGATTTGATTACTAAAAAATATTGAAAAATTGTTCCAAGTAAATTATTGCTATTTTACGGTCGGCACTAATTGAGCACTGAATAACAAACCCCATACAATCATTAATTATTGATACAGATATGTGTATTCACTACAGGAACATGTTCAGAGAAATTCTCTTATCACATATCGCTAGCACTAATTGAGCACTAAATACCGAACACCATAGAATCATTCATTACTAATATAAATATGTGTATTTACCCCAGGAACATGCTCAAAGTGTCATACTAGAAGTTTTGATACTAAAAATTGATATAAAAAATTTCAGTTAAATCTCTTATCACATATCGCTAGCACTAATTGAGCACTAAATACCTAACACCATAGAATCATTAATTACTGATGCATATCTGTGTATTCACTCCAGGAACATGCTCAGAGTGCCATACTAGAAGTTTTTATAAACAAATTATTTCGTTGAATTTCTTATCACATATCGCCAGCACTCATTAGCACTAAACTTTCTGTATTTTGCTTTAGAACTAATATTGAATTCTTACGGCGTATGAGGGTGTACACTGCTAGCTTAATTAAAAGTTAGCAGAATTGTCATTTTTTAGTAATATATGATAGCATCAAATTTCAGTTTTTGGCACTAAATGAGCACTAAACTAGCACTAATTGTTGCCTTATACCCCACCCCATTCCGCTGATGTGACCATGCTCTTTATAGACGTGGATAGGATGACCTTTCTGAATATATGTTTATTTGTCTGTGTACATCTATTATTAAGCTATGATTGATGAAGTTATTTCAAAGATAATAATGACTGAATTTGAAAAATATTATGGAGAAATTAAGCCCCACAAAGGACTCTGGCACAGTAGAAAGTAAATTGGAGAAAAAGTCGATCACGAAATAATAATAATCTTGAAAATTATTGTGTCTGAAGTTTTACTAATGTTTAAACTACCTATTACATTACACTAAATAAGTACGACTATTTGCAAACGCAATAGTTTCTGGATATTGGTTAGACAGATAGAGTGTCCAACAAGGTCACGTGCACTGTTTATATTAGGTTCTATAAGGTGAGCGATAATACTGATGGATACAAACAAATTTTTTGGAAGTGGTAAACGGTCCAAACATTGTTATATTATAAATGCCGCTAGCTTCCTATACTACAATTCCAAAATAGTAGGCACTACATTCTCAGAAATGATACAACAATAATTGTTCTCGGTTTAATGCAATATTTCTGAGAATTTAGTGCCTACTATATTGGCACCGAACTATAGTTCATCGTAGATCTAAATACTCAAGTAGGTCGACTAGATATTATCTGTATTGTGTACTAGTAAAAACATTTTTGTAGATCTAAATAAATGCGGTAACGAAAAAATCGTTGCTAATTGGTTTCGTATATATTAGAAATAGAACTGGACTCTGAGGACGAAAAAAGAATGTTGTGAAGAAAATATGTTGAATTTACAAAACCACGGATCCCTCACGTTTGAATTCAATCTTTTTTATTCTTGACAAAACACTACATTGTTACATAATCATAACAACTTGGAAAAAATGAATCGAGTTTTTCGTGAAATGCATAAATAAGTTAAATCATTGTTTGAATACAAAAACAGAATTGAAAGTTATTTCATGTATATCTTTTGATTGGAAAGTTTAATTTAAATTTTAACATTCGCATATTATTTGAATTTATTAACATTGTAAATAAATTATGCTTCCGAGGTGTTTGCAATTTAAGTATACCAGTAAGGATAGTTTAGCGATGGACGACAATGTTAATGAGTGAACCGAAAAAATATATGATATATTCAAATAGTGGTTTAAGGGGAAGAGCATAAATGAAAAGTTTTTGTTGACAAACTTTGTAGAAATAAATCGAAAATTAATTTCTCCTGGCCGTTTATGTGCAGAGTATTTTATGTAAAGAGCAAAAAAAATTAGACGATTCTGTTAATAATTCTAAATTTTTTATACTGATAACTTTCTTTAGAGAAAAATATTGGACATAGGCCCAAAAAGCAAGGTTGTTACCAAAGATGAAATGACCAAATGTTTAATGGAAGCACCAGATGATATATTGCTGATTCACGACTTTCATTATATTAATTCTTAGTAGTAATCTGGTTTCACAACGTTTGTAGGTCGAAATGATATTGAGCGTTTCAGAAGATTGTAAGAGGAAAAAGCTCTATAATATACGCATTCAAGATATCGAAAATCATAATTCATATATAACAGTAAACATTCCGTATATCAAAAAGATTGTGAGCCACTCATTTACTGTTACTAAAAGGGTACTTCAGACTACGTGATTTATCACATGAGTTATCACATGATTTTATCACAATAAAATGGCATGATTTTAATTGTACGTATGACTATACTAGTTTATGTTTATACTATTGTGATTTTAGTATGACAGCTTCATAGTTGATTTGGTTGGACGTATAACATAAAAATAACCTACATCAAAGTGAATCCACGGAAAGTCAATATAAAAAAAAATTGGCATCTGAATATCATGATTAAACGATACTTAAAACAATTAGTTATCGGTGTAATATGTTTAACGATATTACTACAATGGAAAAAAAAATATGCAATAACTCCAATAACACACAGGAGTAAGCGAGCGTGGGCTTCAATGCCGGTATTGTGGTCGGGGTATGATAGTGATGAGCGATATATCGCGTCCGGTGATTTAATCGCCGTTATTGAAAAATCGCTGATACCAACAGTTGGCTAGAGTCGCAAATTACGGTGATTAACAGAAACAGCAATTTTTTAGAATATGCGAAATCACGTCAACTGATATGCAACACAGCTACTCGCTTTCCATCGCGTTCAGTGAAATAGAACGAAATAGCGAAATGCAACGTATTTTATTCCAAGCGTTCTCGACTCTATCTTCACGTCCCTCGCCCAATGAAGCCACCCACCCACGAAATTACGATAATCTAAAGTGGTGGCAGGAAAATAAATTTCATTTTCTAAATCTTCAGTTACTCGAGAAAAACTAAGTGCTCTAAATTCTTCAGTTCATTGTTGTTGTTGTATTTTAAAGCTGGTCAGGTCCTGAATGAACGTAGAGCACAATTAAGTGACAGGAAAACTCAAATGTTTTTGAAAATGTAAATTACAAATATAGCAAATAATAGGAATTTATGCAATAAGTGCATAAAGTGGCACTTTTTTCACGAATGGAAAAAGTTGACCGCACGAGCCGTCAGGCGATGCCTAGCCACCTTAACAAGTACATCCTCGATGCCTAACCAAGTTTCACTTACACTATCTTCTAGGTAAAAAGGTTTAATAAAGGAGAGATATAATTTGGCCTGAACATTTGTTTTTGATTATCTCAAGAGTGAATTGAGTTTATGTAAGTTATGAAGCTGTCTAATTGTCTATTTGTACCGATGAAGCTAGCTAAAATGTCGTACACATATAGTATAGTAAGAGTTATATTTTTAGTATTTATGTTAAGGTAATTCATTCACAACTATCACATATACTAGACCGCATAGAGTTTGACATTTTAGATAGGGATATAAGAGATAAAATTAAATTAACAATTCACAAAAAGTACTAAGGACAAAAGCGTAAATTAAACTTATTAGTAACTAACAAACCAGTATCAAAAAAAGTACATCCTCGATGCCTAACCAAGTTTCATTGTGTTAGCTTATGGACAGCGTGAAATAAAGTTAACATTTGGCACTTTTTTAACGCTTCTTTACTTTTTTTTACTCTAACCATAAACAACCGCTTTAAGCGCTACAAACCGGTGAAATACAAGGTGCTTTAAAGATAGGGTGTTGAATAATGATTTTGTTGTTAGTTAAGTGAACTGTAATTTCAATTCTTTATTTTACTCACAATAATTTATAAAAATGACAATTTTAATATAATGAAAATGAAAGTGCATCTTCTTGCCACGATGCTCGAAAACCGACGACTCCGTCTTGTCTCGTCTGCGCATGGTCCGTTGTGTCGTCTGCGCATCCCGCGTTGGCTCGTCTGCGCATCGCTTCACGCAGTTAGTTGGTAGGGATTGCAGTGGCCCAGCTTACAGTCGGTCAAGTAAATTTGCACTTTAACATAGGGCGTAGAAAAAATGTCTTGGCTAGGCATCGGGGATGAACTTTCATGAAACTTGGAATAAGTATAATTGTAATTTACCGAATATCTTAATTAAAATATCCCAAATTTCAATTTGAATTTTATTTTTTTGTATAGGGCTGTACAAAAAATAATGTATGCAACATGTGCATAAAGTATCTTTTTTCACTCATGGAATTCGTGAAAAAAGTGCCACTTTATGCAGTTGTTGCATAAATTACTATTATAGGTGGCAACTGTTTTAAATGCCAAAAATTTCTTTGTTTCTATTAATATATTATATACATAATTTTTTATAAAATGTATTATTCATATTTTGTTTTTATTTCATTCTATATTTTGTAAAAATAAAACATTAATTGCGTTTCGCTAACACAGCAGCTTTCTCAAAACGAATGAAGGTGTAATTAAAAAATGTTTTAATATATACAGTGCATAAATACAGAATTCTATTATAATAGTATTAACAAAGGTATTGAAAAAATTACCTGGAAATTCATTCAATACAAACAGTCCTACACTATCTTCTAGGTAAAAAGGTTTAATAAAGGAGAGATATAATTTGGCCTGAACATTTGTTTTTGATTATCTCAAGAGTGAATTGAGTTTATGTAAGTTATGAAGCTGTCTAATTGTCTATTTGTACCGATGAAGCTAGCTAAAATGTCGTACACATATAGTATAGTAAGAGTTATATTTTTAGTATTTATGTTAAGGTAATTCATTCACAACTATCACATATACTAGACCGCATAGAGTTTGACATTTTAGATAGGGATATAAGAGATAAAATTAAATTAACAATTCACAAAAAGTACTAAGGACAAAAGCGTAAATTAAACTAGTTAGTAACTAACAAACCAGTATCAAAAAAACCCACAAACCAAATTCTCAAATCATAAATTTTTTCATAGATTCGTCAATCTTTCAAATACAATGTTTTCAGATAAAGAAGTTCAATTATTACAAAAAGGTTTTAAATATGATATTGAACCCACATGTTCATTTGTTAATTTCAACAAACTAGGTATAGAAACAAAAATTATTAAAAAAGAATTTGTCAAATTTAACAAACCCAACTTTGAATTGTCAGTCGTCAAATCAATTCAACAAAAATCAAATAGTCTTATTTTCACAAAAGCAGATAAAGAAAATACGGTAATAGTATAACCTATTAAAAACCTAGAATTTCGGAACACAAACGTAGCTATGACAACAAGAAATTAGATTCTAACTATTCAAATCATTTATTAGAAAACCAACACACTTTCGACCCAAATTTTGAAATTTTACATGTAGAACGTAACTCTTATAGAAGCTCTTGAGATAAACAAAAACAAACATTCAGGCAACCTTCTTAACGACCAAATAGATATCAATCACTCTCCTTTCTTAAACCTTTTTAACTAGAAGATAGTTTAGGAATGTTTGTAGTGAATGAATTTCCAGGCAATTTTTGTCAATATCTTTGTTAATATTAGTATAATAGAATTATGTATTTATGCACTGTATATAACAAAACATTTTCTCATTATACCTTCATTCGTCTTGAGAAAGCTACTGTATTAGCAAACGTGTCAACTAGTTTAAATGGAACATTAGTTCAAATATAATGAAGTTTTAAACAAATTAAATTGTTGTATTTCATCGTTCAGTAAGTATTTTACTTTATTTTTTCGTAAATAAAACTAAGTTTCCTAGTCAGAAACTCCGGTTTTACAGCAGCAAAATTAATCAAGCGAGAGCATAGTCGCAAAAAAATGAAAACGTTTGGCTTAGTAAGAAATGTCGCGATGGCGATAACGCTTTTAAATCGCCGTAATTTAAAAATCGCGATCGCCGATAACGGCGTTATGCAAATATCGCTTCAAGATTTTTGGCAACGGGCGAAACTTATCGGAGTTTAAGTTATTCTTTTCGAATATCAGTTCCCGCGATTTCAGCGATCATTACAGAAACGGCTAATGTTATTTATAGTGTTTTAAAGCAGGAATACTTAAAAACTCCAACCACAAAAAAATAATGGCTGAAAATTAGGGATTTGGGGGAATTTGGGACCTGTAGATGGTAAACACATTGCCTTTTAAGCTGAAAAGATTATGGCTCATTCTACTTTAATTATAAACAGTTTCATAATATCATTTTGTTAGCACTTGCAGATGCAGACTACAACTTTATTTATGTTGATGTGGAATGTAATGGTCGCGCCAGTGATGGTGGTGTTTACAACAATAGTAGTTTGTGTGAAGCTGTAGACCAAAATTTGCTTGATTTTCCAGAAGATTCCACTTGGCCTAAATCTGTAATGAAAGTTATTCTTGCAGATGACGATTTTCGGTTGACTGAACGCATTATGATCCAATCTGGGAAAAAAAGGTTTTCAATTACAAGTTAAGCCGTGCTAGAAGAGTAGTGGAAAATGCCTTCGAAATACTTTGTAATAGATTTCAAATATACAAAGAGAAATTAATTTAGACGTTGAAAAAGTACAGAATATTACCTTAACTTGTTGTGCCCTCCACAATTATATTAAAAAAAGAAAGTAAAACGTTTTATGTTAGTATAGATAATGAAAACACAAGCAACATAACATTAACTGAAGGTGAGTGGCGAGGAAAAGTATGCTCGACCAATTTAGAAAGATGCCATGTTAACAGGTCTACTGATAGGAGCATCCAAATCAGACTGGCAATGGGAGGCAATAAAATGATTTAATTTTTATTTTTATATTTTTTATTCTAAATAAACCATATAAACGTATTTTAGTCCCGATGAAGACATGAAGTATGTCAAAACGTAGACAATGTAATAAAATAATTCCAGCACAAAATTCCAATTGCTCGTAACTATTTTTATTAAAAAAAAATAAAACATATATTCATTGTTGATCAGCATCGTCAAATATAAACTCGATAGTTTCAGCTCTCTTCTTCTCCATTTCTATTTAGTTTTATAAATAATTTCACTAATTTCATGTTTGACATCGTTAACTAATTCATCATCATTGATTGATTGTAGTTCGCTACTTACATATTCGCCAAATATTTGCAAGAGGGACTGAACATCTGAATTTAATTTATCTTCCAATGTATAAAACAGGAAGAAGTTTTACATTTTTGCAATTACAATACAAACCTATGCATACCTTTAAAGTTGTCATTGCTTGGTCTGAGCCTGAGCCGAATTTCTCTTCCTGCACCTTTCTTTTTTTAACTGAATTCGTTGGAGTCACTGCATTCTGTTTACGTCTGACTTGAGTATCACCACTAACATCTGATTCCGTTTCCATCTAAAATTGACTTATTGAGGTTATACATCTAAAAATTTAATAAACAAACACATAGCACAGATTTTAAAAATCTTTTGGATTTCCTCGTTTTTACAAATGGTACCAAAAATAATAATTTGGTATACCACCATACAGTAGGTTCATACATTTCACCTGAGTCCATACCAGAATGCATCATTTCATTCATTTTGGTTCGATCATGTGGAAATTGCTGGCGAAGGTTCGTGATTTTTTTTAAATGTCTTCAAGCTGTAATGTTTAGTCTATTTTCTGTACTTCTTGTGTTATTTTAAAAAAATCTTCATTACGGGCATGTTTTATTGAATGAAACTTATGTTTAGGATCATAAAGGCATGAAAACCTTTCGTATTCTTCAATTAAACAACAAGAACTTTCTTTAGATCACTGCCTATAAGAATGTACAAAATATTAATTATAATAAAAGAATCAGTTACGTGTTGTTCACCTTTTTATTATTCTCCATTCTGAATTCCACAGTCTAGAAAAATACTTTTTTTTTAATAAAGATCTTCACTGCAAGAGACAAATCTCTTCCGCAGTTTGATTGTTTATGACATTATGAGAAAGGAAATAAAAATAGACGTAATGATACAGACGATAAAGCAGAACAACAACATAACCGACAATCATACAAAATAACATACATAAATAGATACGATTCTATTTTAAAAATCTTCCTGTGTTAGCCAATGATTTTTCTTGTGACTACACTTATGACTTATTAATGCGTGATAAATCACATAGTGTGATCCTGTAAAAAATATTTATGACAAAATCATGTGATAACTCATCTGATAAATCACATAGTCTGAAGTGCCCTTAATAAGGAGGTGACGAAGTTCATTATTTGCAAATAATTTAAAATTATATAAAACTTCGACCAGTTTATATCCAATTTTGGAATTTGTTTTTAATCTATCGTATTAGCAAATGTATGCAGGTGAAAACTGCAAGATATGGCTTTTTATACCGTACTGCAGCTACACTAAATAAATAAATAAATAACATCGTTCTTATTATTTATTGGATATTTTTTCAACTAATACAATTTACTTACTGTTCAGTAAAAAGTAAAACAGTAAATATTTGTAATTACCTACCCACGCGTTTTTGCTAGTCAACCATTAAATATAAAAAATCGCTTTGAAACTAAGTATGGTAAGCAATCGGAAATAGTATGGTCGTACAAGAGTACATTTTGTATCTAGTGGTAAAAGCAACACATTTCCGGATGACGATGTTAATTGCAATGTACTTTTACTAAGAGGTATATGCCTACTGTTTGAGTTTGTTATGAAACCGCAATCAACATTATCATAAACAAAAGTATTTTTATAAAAGCTTATCAATTTTTGATATCATTTTATTGCTTATGAAATCGATTACTTGACAATTATTACTGTTTGTTTATTGTTGTGACAGGCCAGCAGAGTTTGCTGGACAGTTTTCGCTCGGGGAACGGTCGATTTGAATACTAGAATAGCGTTGCCGAGAAAGTAGATATTTTTAAATATTTTCAGAAAAAAACACATTTTATAACAGTCACAGACAGTCGCGAACAAATGAAAATTTAGTTTCCTATTGCAAACACGACGAAAATCAGTAACTATCAGACTTATCCAAAAGATGTTTAGTAAATTATGATTTGTTTGGTTGTGTTCGCACGAACAATCCTAAAGGTTATTTCATACAGACGCGAATGGCGCTTTGCGAATAACGTTCCAATTAGTTCATTTGAAATTAACATGGAGGCATGGCAAGATTTTTAATATTTTGTGATACCGCAAAAACTTAAAATTTGAAGGACGGGATTGGATTGAGTTCAATATAGTCTGGTTCACAAGTCTCATTTTCCTCAGAACCTAAACCGGACCACCGAAAATTATGATTTTGGTCTCATTCGATTCGGAATGGCATCTAGAACATTCTATCAAAGTTGCAAGAGGGGCTGAAAAAAAATGCAAAAGTTATAAACAATAAAGTAAAATAAAAAATAAAGATTTGGTTTTTTTGAAATATTTCAAAAACTATTTGAGATAATCGAAATTTGAAAAAAGATCCTTAAAGAGCAGGAAATTTCTTAAAAAAAAGTACTACCTCCCGGAACTGTACCGACAATCCTTATAATTTTAATTTAGCGGCGAAAATAACGGTAAAAACGCGTGGTTCGGCTGCTGCGCGTATCGCCCCAATTATTTTAACTGATTAAATATTAATATTAGGGAGTAAAAAAATTTGGGTACTAAGTAGACATATGAATAAACAATAATCCGTAAAAAAATTTTTATCACAATTTTTTTATTAATTATGCTTTTGTTAATTAGTTAATTTTCACCATTTTAATGTTAACATAAAAACACTGATTATTTCAAAACAAGAAATCTAGAATTTTTTTTGTTTTTTTAGGAACTAATCTTAAAGGGTTTAAAAGAGATCCCCGTTGGAAAAATTGACAATAATTTTTATTTTTAACTAACAAATTGTTATAAATGGGAAAATGGAACTTGTGAACCAGACTAATATATTCGCGCGTATTGTTGTTAGGACCGACTATTTTAGGGTTGGTACATTCGCCTTTTAGCACATTCTTGTTCTACTCTCTATTCATTTCAAGCATATTTGACACCATTTGTGATACCCATGCATTGTAGTAAAATTATTTGTTTTGATTATTGGATTTGGTTTTAGGACTGTTACGAAATCGCACACGGGTGTCGACCCTGTCTAATAAGATATCTAAAAGAAAACATTTTGGCGGGAACACACTGAATTCTAGGAAGAACTTTTTAGTAGTTGTTATTATAGAAGCATTTCTATCTAGACATTTCAGGAATCCAAATGTTCCAGAAAAACGTTTTAATATACAAGCGACTACCTACGAACCGCAGTGCAGTCTACAGTTTAATTTCATAGTGAACACAGAACAGTGAACAGTGTATTTAATATAAATTAGAATTAAGTGTGTACATAAATTAAGTATAAGTGAATAGTTAAGTGTATAAATAAATTACGTAACTAGATATACCATGTGGATAAATTTATCACACCCGTTGTGTTACGAAACTATTTAAATAAATAAGAAAAACATTACATTGGTGTCAGTTGTGGGGGCAATATTAATAAATACTTACGTTAAAATGGCTCTGGGACTGAAAGTGAAGATACTAAGAGCAGAAGAACCTCTGGAATATGAAGCAGCCACGAACGCATCGGGGTAAAACAAAGTTAGGACCATGCAAGAAGAAGGTGACGAAGATAGAGTGAACCAAATCATTAACTTGATAAACAGTATGGTTGAAAAGAAATCGTAGAACATCAGATGCCGGAAGTGTGGTGAACTACGGCATGTACGCAGCTCGTGTAAGAGCTCCAGGAGTCCTGCAACCTAAGAACTGCAGTCACGGGGAAAACTAGACAGGGGCGAACATCGAGCTGGTGTGAGTCACCGAAATGCCTACTCTCTGACAAGACAGTCATACCCGGCAGACTGTTCTCACTGCAACAAGGCGGAATCTAAGGAAGTTGCAATTTCAAGAATTACGGTAGTCAACGAAGAATGGTCCCCTACTAGGATCAGAGAAGATTAGGAAAATAATCCTCACCTAATGATGCTGTCAAGATTTTCACTTAAGGCAACTTGATCTCAGTTGGACTCATTATCCTGAAAGAAGGGCTGTTGAAAAGAGCCCTTGAAAACGACGATAAATCTGTGATGAGAAGATAGCTAGTTATCCCGAAAACGAGAGTAGCTGAGGTACGTGACAGCCCATCGGAAGGTCATCTGGGAGTGAAAAAACCTTTCAGCGAGTCTGTGAAAGGTTTTATTGGATGAACAGCTCCGATGATGTGAAGGCCTGGTGTAAGAAATGTACTGCTTGTGCTACGAGTGATGGACCACATCGCAAGAGAAAGGCACTCATGAAACAATATAATGTTGGAAGCCCTTTCGAAAGGATTGCTTTAGATATCGCTGGACCATTTCCGACTGGTTGTAATGAATTGTTTCACAAAATGGATGGAAATTTACGCGATTTCGAACCAAGAGGCCACAACCATCGCGGATGTATTGGTGAAAGAATTTATCAGCCGATATGCAATGTCCTTGGAAGTCCACAGCGATCAAGGAAGAAATTTCTAGAGCCAGGTATTCCAGGAAATTTGTGACAAGCGGTCTGCCCAAAGTTGTTTTCAGCCACCAGAAAGACTGGGACCAGTATCTATCCCTATTTGCATTGGCTTATCGATCGCCATCAATAAGTCCATAGGTGAAACACTTGCAATAATCGTATATGGACGCGATATGATGCTCCTTTGTGACCTAGAATTTTGTTGTTGACCGTGAGATAATCTAGCGGGAGAAGATTATGTGGTTCCGAGAAGAGAAGACAGTTAGTTATCCCGAGAACGAGAGTAGCTTAGGTACTGAGGAAGTAATTCAGGAGGTCATCTGGGAGTGTAGAAAACCCTTCTGCGAGACCGTGAAATTTTTTATTGGATGACCAGTACCGACGATGTGAAGGACTGGACGAGTAATGGACCACATCGCAAGAGAACCCATGAAACAATATAATGTTGGAAGCCCTTTCGAAAGAATTGCTTTAGGTATCGCTGGACCATTTCTGACGACAGAAAATGGTGGTAAATACATTCTGGTTGTAATGGATAATTTCACACAGTGGGTGGAAATTTACGCGATCCTGAATCAAGTGGCCACAACTGTCGCGGATGTACTGGTGAAAAATGTATCATCCGATATGGAGTTCCCTTGGACGTCTACCGCGATCCGGGTATACATTTCAAGAGCCATGTATTCCAGAAAATTTGTGACAAGCTGTAAATGGAGAAGACCAGGACAACAGCGTTGCATCCACGGCCAGATGGAATGGTCAAAATAATGAACAGGACCATTGGAAAATATCTGTCCAAAGTAGTTTCCAGCCACCAGAAAGACTGGGACTAGTATCTCTCCCTATTTGCATTGGCTTATCAATACGCTATCAATGAGTCCACGGGTGAAACACCTGCGAAAATCCTGTTTGGACGCGAAATGTGGCTACATGACGACCTAGAATTTGGTTGTCGACCGGGAGAAGATCTAGCGGGAGAAGATTACGTGATCCAATTGAGAAGAAGCATGGACGATGTGCACGAATTAGTTCGAACCAATCTTCAAGTTGCCAACGACAGAATGAAAAAACGGTACGAGACGCAGGCCGTAGAAGACAGTTTCAAAGAAGGGGACAAAGTATGGCTGCACAACTCGTCAAGGAGAGAAGGTGTCCCTCCAAAATTACAGAAACCTTGGGAAGGTCCGTACTTAATCAAAAAAAGAGATCAATGACGTTTCTGTCGCATAAGCAAGATCGCCAATGAAAAACCGAAAGTAGTCCACCAAAACCGATTAGCGCCATTCGAAAGTGACTATGACCTAGATATGGAGTCACTACAGAGCAAAGAGAAGATTTGTTCACGCTCCCGGAAGAGTATTCACTGACACACATCATTTCCGCGAGTACCAAACACGCACGCACGAGAATTGGCAAACGTCTTTCGAAAGAAGTGTGAGCTATTAGAAAAACTTGAAGATTAGATTCCAGCCCATGGCAAGACACTGAGACTCAAACACAAATCGCGGTACGTCTTATACCTGGTAACCAAAAACTGATTTGAAGATCGATCCTCCTACCGGGAAGCGTGGGAAGCGCTACGAAGCCTTCGAGATCATGTACTGGAATCCAACGTGCTAAAACTAGCCATGCCTAGGATATAGAGCAACTAGTTGGATTGGCGAGTCATCAGGAACATTGATAGAGGTGATCTTCCAAGATAATCCACATATTAATTTGCAGGTATTCTCCCCGTTAATCCATGTCAGGTCTACATGCTGCCATACAGTTAGTCGAATGATCTCCGTGTCTATCAGCAAAATCTGCCTCGTTTCCTCGAGGTGTGTCTATTTTTATTAAGGTATCATCCACATACTTGAGGCATATTGGCTAAGGCATAAAACCTCTGAACAGTGGTCAGCATGTTTTGTGGGAAACAGACATATCTTGGAAATATTTCCCTGTAACGGCCCTGATGAATCTTTTACCGGTGTACTGTTGCTTTAGAAATTCCATGCATATCTCCGAGTGCATGAGGAACTCTAGTACCTACCCAGTGAAGAGATACTTCCATTATTTGATGTACGGATAACGCGCCACCTTCGCGGGGCTGTTGTAAATGCGGCCTAGGAGATACGAAAACGCTCATTGATTTCAAATGGTCTATTCTCCAACCACGCATAACTAAAACATTTTACCTTATTTCTATATTCCAAAATATATATTTTTTAATGTACATTATTCATTTGTTACTCTTCAACTTGCCAACTAATCAAACAGGCCCCTGTCGTAAATAAAAATCTTGCATCATTGGTATAGATATTGGAGGTTCTTCCGAAGAACCATCTAAATATCTTTTTTAGATTGAGATGTGCCGATCTATTTCACATTATTGTCGTGTCGTCCTACATAATTCCGAAAGATCTGTAAATATCCCTTGACATTCAACGCTCGCTATTCACTTCGCATGTACGTGTATATGTATGCGCATGTTGAGGTCATCCAGCACTAATCAGAGGTGAAGTCTGAAGAGGACGAAGCCCTATGAATTAATCGACTAGGTGTCAAGTCGGTGTGAAGCGTAGCGAAAAAATATATTTACACAAATATATTACACAATGTGATTACCGTGTATGAATTTAAGAATTGACCAGTAATCATAACAAAAAAAATCCCAAGATATCAGATTTTCACTTTTAGTATGAATTTCGAAAGATTTATTTTCGCTGTTTACATTATCTTGCTTTTACAACGTTAGTTTAACCACAGAGGAATCGCGATGATCCTTACTAAAATCTTATTGAGGAAGAGATCAAAACTAAACAACCCGAAGAATAAGCAGGTTTTCAAGCCGGTCGATGAACTATAGACAATGTGTTTACAATTAAAATCGCTGTAAAAAGAAAACACAACGCCACAGAGAAACACACATAACTTCTTGAGATCAATACAAATCTGTTTAAAGCTACTAAAATATATTATAAAGAAAATAACACCAGAATCAAGCTTGGAATCAAACTAACTCTCCCATTCGAAACCACCAAGGGCCCAAGACAGGGCTATTGCTTATCATTATCAACACTCTTCAAAATATACATGGGCAGATACTACAATTGAAAAAAGTGGGAATTGAGGACGGGGAAGCGGCGATATCTGTAAAACTCAGTTAAAAGGAAGAAAGTTTCAATAATTGATAGTTGCATGAATCTAGCTACATCGATGATAATTTGATCAGATTTAATGTTTTATTTAAATGTATTTATATTAACTGCCAAGATTGGAGTAATATTTTACCTTGAATCAAAAAGCTGTGATAAAGTAATAATTTATAGAGCCATATCTGTTTCTGTAATGAGTGTAGGTCACCAATACTATTAAGAATGAATTAATTATGATGCGATAGCAAAAACGGCAGAAATCCTTCGCCGCCTAGCATATCTCGAGCCTACAAGATTTTCGCATAAAAGAGTACTACAATAAACAAACAAGATGTCGCTAGTGGCGATAGTCTGGCACAAAACGCTAATGATGAATCCGGAGGTAAAATGGTTTAACTGCTTATGGGTGTAGTGGGTGGTCCCTCTCGGTGTGAGTCTAAAAGAGCTAGCGGCAAGGCCATTGCTACGGGTGCAAGAGAGAGGGTAAGTACAGGTAAACAACACGAAGCTTCTTCAGATGCACGAACCCGTGCACCTCTTTATTACACCCGTCCTTATACACGCCAAATCTACTTTAGATTGTCGATCGGTAACCACTTTATAATCTTCGAATGCCTGGCTGGCCAACAACAACATCATTTATAAGATAATCAAAGGCACTCCACCTTTTTCGTCTTCTTTTTGTTTATCACAAGGAATTCTCTAATTTAGTCGAAATATGTCCGTACATAATAATATCACCGGTATCGTATAAGTTATTATTCAGCCGTTTCTATCAAACCTTCGGGAAATAAAAACTTGTTTTACATATGAGGTTGGGGTAGGAATATATTTTAAATAAATGTATTTATATACTAACTTCTGAGAACAATTTATAATTGGAATAAGTTACCGAAAGAGTTCGACATATGTTTCAATAATTTACACTGAATATAATATAATATCCGAACATACTATGGTTACTATATTTCATGACGGAATAAAGGACTAATTATAGATTCTGATAACTAAAGAGAAATTGATTCAGTAAATGTTATTGTAATAGTTTCTACACATGTCATAGTTATTTAAGAAAAGGAAATTTCCAGTTTCGATCTTTACTCTGTGGAATCTACTCATGGTACTTTTTTTGAATTTATAAAAGTAATAAGAAAATTAAGGATGTGTGTCAAGCTAGCATAGCCATGTCACTTCGCCCAAATGCGACCTACCCTATAATTAATTGCTAATTTATTGCTATTTTAATATGTCAAAAGAAACTTTACTGCTCCAACCCCTTTCGAGAAACAATGGCTATGCCAGCTTGAACCTCAAGCTAGCATAGCCATAGCCAAAGCCCGGAAAGGAAGAGGGTTACATGAGCCTACCCGGCGGCATATTTGATTGCTAATTCATTACTGTAAGGTGTCATGGAGATAAATTCGTAAAACCGACCCCTTCAACCCCTGGTATTACATGCATCCCCATAAAAACATCAAAATCTTTTAAACTGATATTTCCGACATCCAATACATTGGAGAATTCATTGCACAAATTCTACGCGAAAAACAATGTTTTACATCAACCCCTTCAGAGAAACAATGTGTTGCGCCCTAGGCAAATTTATTAATTTATTGATGCTAATATGTAAATATTATCTCAGGAATCGGGTTTTTGTTAAAGAAAATACTTTTCATAAAAATAAGAATCAATGTTTATTAACTATAGATGTCTCGTATTTATCTATTTTAATTTGTCTATGGTACGAAAAAGAAAAGGAATACACATTGAATTATTCGACATCGGGTAACGCTATATTCTGTGTTAGAATTTTTATCAGTATAACCTAGACAATCTGAAGTTCGTCTAGAATATTAAAACAATAATTATTCTCACGAAAATGGAGTGCATCTATTTTGAATTGCATTACGTTACTCTGACAATCAGTACTGTTTCTTTACAAGCATTGGTAAGTATACAATTTATAATACTTTTTATCTAAAATTGTTGATATTAACTCTTGGTAAATGTAAATAAACTTAGAATTATTTATGTAAATTTTCAACTTTACTTCTAACAGTCTATTAATTATCTATTTCTTTTAGCTACTTCTTAATCTACATATGGGAGAAATTCATATATACTCAACAATGGAACGATATAAGTCCTATAGCACAATAACTCTAGTAACAATTAAAATGTATTTGGGAAATTCTATACACATCCTATCTATATGACTGAACCTGAACTTAAGGGTTTATTCAACTGAGTGAAACGACTCTAGATATAAGTGGAACGGGCTTACTTGGAGGTCGGCTTATATCCACATAAGCCGTAAACTTCTTTGGTGATGAAACCGCAGCTGGTATCTGTTTGAGGTATGGGATTGATGGTGCCTTCCAACATCCAGGTATATCAACTCCAGATGATTCTCCAATTCCTGGGACACTACTTGATCCACAAACGGAAATCTTTCATATTAGTCTCACACTCTACCCGATGCGTAGAACGGAAAGTGATGATTCAATAATATAAGAAATATGCGAGAATCATGAAAGAAAAGAAGATCGTAAGAAAAGAAAGGTCTGAAACAAGAAAGATCAATGTACTTCTATCAAATGATTGTAAAAGAGCTCTAGCTAAATAATGAAACTGAGATGAAGACTCACCTATTGTTCTTGGGTGACCTCGTAGGTAACTGATAATTAATACTACAAATCCAACTAAATGTATGTAATCCCTTGATTACAATAAGTATTAATATCTATTTTTTTCAGCTAAAATATCCCCAACTAGGAATGTAGCACATGCTAATCCGAGAAGCCAAAAAAAAACAGGAAAAGGTACGAGTATGACATATGTCTCCTTTCCAAACTAGAAAGGAAGACGTCTTCATTCAATATACTACTTAGCCACTGTGACTTTATCCAATAAATAACAATAATTTAAATAAATTATGGAAGAAGAATTTTATTTGAGGTTTGACAGTACATTCTAATTGATACAAAAAAAATGTAAACATAACAATTGCTGGCAGAATTTGTTCGTAGGTTTATTATTCGAATTTTGAGATGTTATTCAAATATATACAATTTATTAATTAGGATTGTCTTGTTTCCTAATGTTCCAAGGTTAGTATTTATGCTTTTTGGGTATGGAATTGAACAATTCCGGTTTTTAACCCGTAACAAATGGTTCTGCCAGTTTGAACTGTAACTTGGCATAACCATGACCATATCTCGGCGAGGAATAGTGTTACGGGGTCTTCCCAGCGGCATATTTTATTGCTAAATAATTGTTGTAAGGTGTTATGGAGCTAAATTCGTATAACCGACCCCTTCAACCGCTGGTGACACGTGCATGCCCATAAAAATGTCAAAATCTTTTAAACTGATTTATCCGAGATCCGATACATTTAAGAATTTATTACTCAAATTCTACGCGAAATAGTATATTGTATACCTATGCGGTAAAGTGGTATTTTTCAGACCGAAAGAAGATATGGACAGGCGAGGTGGAGCCGAGCCTGGCCACTTCTTGAGGCCTGAAAAGGCGCTTTACTGCCGTGGTTTACACATAATTTTTTATCCTACACAATAACTGTTGGTAATATTTTTTGTACAAAAATTTTAGTTCATAATACAAAAATCAATAATGTGAGTCATTATTTTTCACAGTGATAATGAAAATTGCATTACATATAGTACAGTTAACAAAAGAGATACCTTGCTTGGGTAAATTTGATAACTGAACTTGCTCAAAAAAGGAAGTAAGTTTTTGAAGTTGTTGCTCCTGTGTCTATTATATTTTCTATTAAAGGAATCATAACAGCAGTTTTAGTAGATGTCGATTAATTAGGTATGTTAGTCATAGTAGAAGATGTCATTAGTGTTGAACAGTTTTCTAGTGACATTTATTTTATTATTTAAACAATCTTCAACGTTGCCTGTCGCTACGCTGGTTAACTGTCAAGTTAACTTCAAACTAACATCAAATATGACAACCCATGATTGAATGAATTTGTAGACGTTGACAGCTGCTAAAAATAATTTATTTTTATATTGACGTTTAGCGGCATTGTTTATTTTAAGCAATTCCCTTTTATTTTTTTTGGCTACTTATTGTGATTGAAATCGGTTATGCTGTTTTAAGTGGTATATCACTGAAATTGGCAATGTTTATTTGATTTATGCCAGGTGGGTCGCCACCTAGCGTGGAAATGTAAAATTTATTTTCTCGGCAAGCCGTGGAAAAGGCAACTTTCTCGTCTCCGTAAAGTCGGTAAAATTCAACTTTCTTTTAGTGTAGTATAAAAAAAAATGTTTTGCACCTCCCGGGGAACAACGGTTCTGCTAGCTTGAACCGTAACTTGGCATAGCCATGATCATATCTCGGCGAAGAAAAGTGTTCAGGGGTCTACCCATGGGCATATTTTATTGCTAATCAATTGCTACGAGGTGTTACATCAGTTTAAAAGATTTTGAAGTTTTTATGGGGATGCATGTATCAACAGAGGTGGAAGGGGTTAGTTTTGTGAATTTATTTCCATGACACTTGACCGCAATTAATTAGCAATAAAATATGCCGCAGGGTAATCCTCCGTAACACTTTTCCTCGCCGAGATATGGTCATGGCTATGCCAAGTTACGGAACCAATTTTTCTAGGAAGGGGTTGGCGCAAAGATTTGTTTTTCACGTTGAATTTGAGCAATAAACTAGCAAGAAATACTCCAATATATTGAATGTCAGAAATATCAGTTTAAAAGATTTTGAAGTTCTTATGGGGATGCATGTGTCCCCAGAGGTTGAAGGGGTTGGTTTTGTGAATTTATTTCCATGACACCTAACAGCAATTCTGCCGTGATAAGTTTAAAAGTGGTATAGTAAATTATAAGCCTTTACACCATTTTTCATAGCTAAAAAGTGGTAAAACCTTACAGAAAATAAAATAAACAAGAAAGAAAATAATGGTATCTTCATTTAACATTCATACTAGGAATCTTGAAAGTGGTAACAGCCAATACCTGACTATAAAAGGGTAAGTGTCAAAAATTATGAGTTACACTTTTAAGGCAAGTATTGAAAATTTACCTAAATCGATCCTCACTTAACAATATGTCCTATTTATACGTGTTATGCCACATTGAAGCTACGTTTTTAGGATGTATTTATTTCTAGAGTAACTTCGTGAGGTTAGAGATACTTATTTATTTTATTTAGAATGATAAACTGTTAGCACGTGAACTATGTGAGTGTGAGCTAGTTATACGCCGAGTTAATTTTTATCACCTCGACTTTAGTCAGGGTGAGAAAGAGTTCCAAAAACCCAAGAAACTATATATGACAGGTTATCAATATACTAAGAAAGGAGGTGATAGAAAACGGAAACGTTTTGAACAACCACTAGCAGAAGAAAAAAATCGCGCAAAAAGAGAAACAAACATACAAAACAAGTTTTTCTGGTAAATAAATCGAATTGATTTTCCTAAAAAATGACAATTTGAAGAATGGAGTAAAATTTCCAGCAAATAAGAGGTCAATTAGAAGAATTACTGACGAAAGGGAGAATAGTATAATTAAGAATTTATCAACCCTTATTCCGGAAAATCGTATTCAGTTTTGGGAAAATTTGGCTATTACTAATGTTGCCGCTGATAGTCAACGTTATAAATGAATAATGAAACAAAATTCGTTTACAACAATTTTAGCAGTAAATTTTTGTAATTAGTATCATTACCCACTTATCCATTTCTTATGAAAATGAGAGTCAGCAGGTAAGTTCAGTGTCGTTTTTTCCTTGTTTTGGATTACATTTTTTTTGACAAAACTTAATAATATATAGGTCCTAGGTACTTATTAATGAAAATAAAGTGTCTTACTACGTCGGAATTATTTACCAATTCATTACTTTACAAAATACAATTATTTGTTGTCTTAAAAGTGGTATCTACGTCTAAATTACGTACCACTTCGCCAACGACCGTTAAAAAGTAAATAATTTCATAACTTAAAAGTGGTATCTATCATTTTATATTATAACATTTTAAGTTATCACCTGAAATGAAAATAATTCACAATAATTTGATATCTTGTAATCTGAAAAAGGTTGGAACTTAAACGTAACTTTAAAATCGATTTTCTGTTTTAACTTTTGTGTAGATACCACTTTTAAGCTTAGCACGGCAGAATTAATTAGCAATCAAATATGCCGCCGAGTAGTCCCATGTAACCCTCTTCCTTTCCTGGCTTTGGCTATGCTAGCCTGAGGTTCAAGCTGGCATAGCCATTGTTTCTCGAAAGGGGTTGGAGCAATAAATTTACGTCGCATTTGGGCGAAGTGACATGGCTATGCTAGCTTGACAAACATAAATTAAAGTAATGTACAAATTCTATATCCATATCTATATCAGATTGAAAAATAAACAATTATTTATCCATAACACACTTGACTCATTTAACCGAAATTTCAGTTAAATAAATTATGATTTATTAGTGTTTTAAATGAAACTCACTATTTCTAGCTAATTCCACAATATAATGAAAATTGTTGAAAATTCTAAGAAATTGACAATTGTTTCGATAAATCAGTATCATCGTCAGAATGACAGAAGTTACATTTCATTTGATGCCTACCTGATGTTTAGTAGTTATTTTTGGCTAGACCAAGAAGTGACCTAACTTGTGATAGACTTAATATATGTTAATAGAAAAAAGAAGATGTGATATTACAAATATTGAAGCTTAGATACTATTAGCCCTATGGTGATATCCTGGATATAATTTTTCCAATTAAGATCAGTGTAACTGCGCAATGATATAGAAAACCAGGAAAACTATATCTGCTGATCTTTACATTTATCACTTAAGAAGACAGTTTATTAGTGGAGAACTCCCTAGATTTATCTGTTCATTGTGGGTTTCTTAAATGTATTCTAACTTCCAATTCTTCAAGGAAATCCAGTTCTTCTTTCTTTTCACAAATATGCAGCACTTCTAGTTCTGTGTTAGGTGTCAATGAATGATTGGTGTCAAGTAGATGTTTTGCGTAGTGGGATTTATCTGTTCTCCACTAATAAACTGTCTTCTTAAGTGATAATTGTAAAGATCAGCAGATATAGTTTTCTATATCATTGCACAGTTATACTGATATTAATTGGAAAAATTATATCCAGGATATCACCATAGGGCTAATAATATCTAAGCTTCAATATTTGTAATATCACATCTTTTTCTTTTTTCTATTAACATATATTAAGTCAATCACAAGTTAGGTCACTTCTTGGTCTAGCGAAAAATAACTACTAAACATCAGGTAGACATCAAATGAAATGTAACTTCTGTCATTCTGACGATGATATTGATTTATCGAAACAATTGTCAATTTTTTAGAATTTTCAACAATTTTCATTATATTCTGGAATTAGCTGGAAACAGTGAGTTTCATTTAAAACACTAATATGAGTAGATTCCATGAAGTAAGGGTCGAGATAGTTAATTTAATTATGATTTATTGATTAAAGAATGCTGTTAAGAAGGTAATAAAATATGGTAATTTTTTATCCATATATTACGATAGTTTTGCAATGGAACAATAGTTGTCAATATTGCAAGTTTCTTAGATAATCTCCTTTAACATTTTTAACTGAAAACGCAGAGGAATGAGGAAATAAATAATACGACTCAAGCCGGCAACCTTTATTTTATTTACTACAGACCTTGTTAACATCCAAAGTAACCATATATAAATACGTCATTAGCGTGGGCCATGATTGACGCAAATAAAGAACGTCTTGAGATATTTAAAAGAAATATCTCACGGAAAATGTAAGGACCTGTTAGAGACAAAAATACAAAGAAATATCGATTACTTATGTACAAGGATATTAAAAATCTTTATAAAACCATTATTCAATAAGTTAAAGTAATACGTCTGCAGGTGTAAGACGACAAACAGATAATAGAATAAAAAAACTAGCATGGGAAGAAACTCCAACTGATAACAGACCAGTGAGATGCTCTACTGGAGAGACAATATTAGGAAAGATCTGAGAAAGATAGGAATACAAAATGGAAGTTAAGCAACTCTAGACAGGAAAAGATGGAGGAAGGTTATCTAAATCTCTACCTTATATGAAAAAACTGTGCAAAAGTACCATAACCCTAAGAAGTATTGGTTATTTAGACAAGTAAATCTAAATTTTAGTCACTAGTCATATTTGGTAAAGTGATGCAATCGGCACGTTTTAGGAGACCAGTTGCTTAAATCGTAAATCTCACTTCCTTGGTTAAAGTTGAAAATAAAATGAATCTGTAATCGTTTTGCTCGAGCGTCAATTTGTAATTCTTCTGCTCGGGCGTCAATTTGTAATTGCCGTGGGCAGTAAGGGGATAGAATATAAAAAGCGCTTGATGGTTGTGTTTATTTAATAGTAACACGTATGTTACATGTTAAACTTAAAATCCAATAAAATCTTTACAACTTAAAACTAATTCTATATACAGTTATTATATGTACAATTGTTGGTCCTTGATTGTGTGGGGTTTCCCTAGGGGTGGTCGCCTGGTCGGGTTGTCTACAGATCTCCTCTTATTATACGGTTTTTCGTAGTAAATGGTTTGGATCGGTCGTACCTCGTCCCTTTGACTTTACGGCAAAGATTTATTCACGAATCAGTACTATTATATAAACTTACTCAATGTTGTCGACCTGGGTTACTCGTTTTACCCCCTCGTTCAGGTTGCCTAAAATAAACGGGGTGTATTCGGTACCAGATCCCGCGTTCAACGCACAGCGTGATCTCGGTGAGGTGGGAATTCGCTTCTGTCTCGGGCTCAACACGTTCCGGGATTTCAGCTAGATGGGAAGGCTTCTGTCCAGCGCTCAACACGCTCCAGGACTTGGCTATGACGGTTGGACTCCGCTCTAGGCTTAGCACGCTCTAGAGTTTCGGCCGATAGACGGGGTTTGCTAGTGTCGAACCTTGGGTTCAACACACTCCAAGGGGTCGACGACAAGCCGGGTGTTAATTACGGTTATTCACCGATGAAGCTTTCCTATCACTTCTAGGCGTAAGGACTGAGCTTGTAGGTGTATTGATATGTCTCGGTGTTAATAATATCGGTCGATCTGATAGTGAAATGGCGAAAGTGTTGCCCTCTAGGTACTGGGTGCCTCACTTTGTCTACTGTGATCATTTGGTTTGGTAGTGTTCTGTATCCCAGTCCCCGATGTTTTGTTTTTAATTATGTATGGAGGGTGTCAACTTATATTTTAGACGACAGTGTCGTTACAAATCAATGAATAAAATGACAAGAATGATTGAAGAAACTTTTTGTTTAATACAGTATTTTCATATACTTCAAGATACAATACTTTATTTGTCATATTTTTGGAAGCTAAAGAGTTTCTCCTGGTCTGAGTTTGTTTTAAGAACTACAATTTGGGCAAACAAACTTCTTGATTTTTTCCTTTGAGCCAGCACAACCTTCGTGAACCCATTTACTGCAAATCAAGCACTGTGCGATGTCCTCGATTGAATTTTCTACGCAAACCGAGCAAAGCCACTCTTCAGGTTCGATTCCAACGATGACGTCACTCTGGGCAGACGTTCCAGCTTGGTTTAGGATTGCTACATTTGGAGCCGTCTTTAAAACGATAGCGTCCTGTGTTTTTTTCGTATCGATGTCTTGGTGAACGACTTCTTTGTTAGAATATGTGACAAATCTGCAACATCTTGAATGGATTTTGTCACTTTAATTTTTTCAGATGAAGGCCTAATTTTCATCTGGAGCTCTTTAACCTTTTCTTTAGCCAGTTTAAGCTCCCGAGCTAGTTGAATTTCCTTTTTCTAGTGGCTACTGGTTAATATAACTGCTTTTTGAACTTTTGAATTAGATCCCAGGTTAGTTCCATTTCTTTTTTTGTTTGGTTCTGGAAGTGGAGAGATTATTTCAATCGGAACATTCAGATTTGAAGTTAAACTTGTTGATCTGTTAGGTGAGGTGACTTCAACACCAAGAAACTGATTTTCATCCATGTAAGTTTTCTCTTGATCTAAACATTCACTGTCTTCTGGATTCTGATCTAAAGTTGTGTTGAGGCATTCTGCTGGCAAAAAGTTATAACGAGAAAAACCTACTAACCCTCTCAGTGCTCGTTATAGGTATGCGGGTTGTCTCACGTGGTACAACCCGTGCTCGCCAGTCGACTAGCTTCGAGTCGAAGAAGGGGTGATTCTTCAAAAAATAATTAAGTTCACAAAAAGGGCGCCAGAGAAGTTTTGGCCAGCACCCAAGACTTCCTAAGTTAGCCCACAACTCCTCAGTGGGTTAACAACACTCACTACACACTCCGAAGGTTAAACTGATAGGTAAGTTATCATAAGTAAATAAAAGTCAGCAAGTATTGAAGATTTAATTAGTCTTTGTGGACCAAAGGTCTCTTTTCAAAATATTTGTTACAATGTCACTACCAAAAAAAATATTACAAATAACGTCTGAGCTCAGCTGAAGGCTGTAATCTCAGGGTGCAGAAGAGCTGAGGGCCCCAAACTACACCGATATCTCAATTCTAAAATTCTAGAGAATCGACCAAATTGTTCATGTACAATATTCCAAAAATACAACGATAATATATATATAAAAATCAACAATGTATAGTTACAAGGGTCCACACTTCCGCAATTTATACCAACATCAATATAAATATAAATATTGCATAAGCCAAAAATTTAAATAGTAACGAGTTTAGCGTTGCTAGAGAAAATACAACTCAAAATTATGTACGGCGCAAGTTATATACGTAAAACCATTAGAAATAGGTAAAAAACCGCTAAATAACGCAATACTAGGTACGTACCGTAGTGTTCTAGCGTATCTTAATCTATGAGCAAAGATTTCAAATTTTTTAAATACAAAATACAAGTGTAGGCGAGATTATAGTAATTGCCGCAAGAAAAAAAGAAATAAAACTTTATATAAAAAAAACGGTAATATGTGAAGCATAAATGTGAGTTTACTAATGAGTTTGAAGAAATAAGAAAAGGAAAACTGTTCACTTATCCTTTTCCGGCACCAGAACAGGAACTGATGTTGCTCCAGACTATTCCAGTCCTCCTGGAATCTGGTCTCACTGACCCATTAAATTCCAATCAGTGAGTTTTGACATCCACTTACAAAAAAAAACCCTAAAATAGAGAAACGAATTAGCCTCTACATAGGGTTTACATTTTACCCCGGTCAAATTTTCGACGTACCCCCGTAATATCCCATCATACTGACTATATTAACAATACCCGAAATTCGCAAATAATCATACCTCATGACTTTTAACTGTATAAAAGCCACCTACTCTGAGAATAAAAACTATATGACTGGTTTTTTTCCGCTTAGCAAAGAAAACTACGATACCAATAAAAACCCATAATATAAAAACTACGTCGTTGGACACATCCCTGAATATTTATACAACCCCCGTGATATATTCTTATTTCAACAAAATATAAAGCAATGAAGAATATGAATTAATAAGAATTTATGAAATACAACGAAACTAACCCGCGAAATCCAGATTACATTCTCCAATAAATTACGAATCAAAGCAAAAGTTCTACGTTAAATTACCTACAAAACTGTTAATTCCGAGAAAGTATTTTTCAACCATTTACCTTGTTAATGAATCCTTCTAGCTAACGCCGTCTACGGAAAATTTACCACCAATATACAATTCCTGTAAATCCTTAAGGAACCCATAGTCATCGACCGTTTTTGGTTCAGTAACTTATCGGGTCAAAGCTACCAGCTGTTGGTTCCAGCCGTATTTTTCTTTCCCTACGACGAAATTGTCGGTTTTTCTTATCGAATTCTAATGGCTCCCAGAGCACATGCAAAACTTTTTAAAGTTAATAATGTGTGTGTACACTTCGACGGCAAATCGAGGACTGACCACTTCTCGCATACCGTGCTTTGGATTCTATCCCTCGACAAGCTTGCCAATCGTTAAATTTACGACAGCTCGGCGAATTTTTCGCGTTACAAAGTCTGACTTTTTATAGATGGAGGAGTCAACTGGCCATACACCACTACACTCGAATCCATTACACGAATTCTCAATCGTCGCAGCCTTGCCATATACTTCAGTCACTAATTGTGCAATCTGTTATTGAGTGACTCTTAAGCCAGGGTTTGTTCACAGCCATTTTTCTACCACTTGGGGAAAGTAACATTTGAAAGACTTTAAAGAATTAGCTGTCTAATGACTGCAGTCGATGCGTTGTGTCTCGGTAACTAAAGCATAATTATTCCATCGTCTCGAGCGATTACCAATATTTCTAAGTTCTTGGAATGGGTAGAATGACAATCAAGAAGGAGAACTTCTCTGTCTTTATTTAGCTTTACAACATCAATGAACTGATGAATCCACTTAACAAACAGATCTGAATTTATCCATCCGCTCTCTGACACCAACTAAACTTCCATGCTCCAACTATCAATTCATTACACATTCTCATTTTCTTGAAAATAATCAGGGGTGGAATATACACGCGTGCAGCACTTGCTCAGCACACAACAGCTGTATTTACACCTCTTTCTCGATATCGACCCTACAGCACGCTTCCTTTTCTCAGCTATCAACTTCTGACGTTGGTTTTGTACGGTGCTTCCGCCTGTCTCGTCGATATTAAAAATAGTATTAGCATCAATTTAATTTTCATCAACAGTATTATTGGATATTTCAAAGAATTCGTTGACATTGTCTTTAGAAAACCCTTGTTCACTTGCCAATGATGTTACTTGAGGCTCACGAAGGGAGATGTCCTTGTGGCGTTTCATGACGTTGTAATACCACTTATTATCAGCGATCTGCCTCTCCTCAATAAATTCGTGAGGAATACCATTTCTAACTGCAATTTGAAATGGAAACACAAACCGGCCCATCAAAACACTCTATATTAATGCTTGACAGTCACTACATTCTTACGAAAAAGATTCCAAAACACTATCAACTAGGTCCAAAACATAAAATCGTTTACAACAACCGCACACGCACCAAACCTTGTCTCGCCATTACAACCAAGCACTAGTTGCTAGTAACGCCGCACGAGCGCTGTAGTCAGTTTATTTCTTATTAAAATTAAGGTGGTACGATTTAAGAGGCGGTACGATTTATGCAACCCTCCTCTAGACGCAAATTTTGAAGTCGGATAAAACCCATTAGATCTTGTAACTACACTGGTGCCTCCAAAAATTAATTTGAGTTATGGAAAGAGAAAAAAATAATCCGGAGGCATATCAAGGTGGGTCGATACGATTTGTTGGTTTAGTGTTTTTAAATGAAACTCACGGTCTCTAGTTAATTCCACAATATAATAAAAGTTATTGAAAATTCTAAAAAAATGACAACTGTTTCGATAAATCAATATCATCGTCAGAATGACAGAAGTTACATTTCATTTTATGCCTACCTGATGTTTAGTAGTTATTTTTGGCTAGACCAAGAAGTAACCTAGCTTGTGATTGGCTTAATATATGTTTATAGAAAAAAGAAGAAGATGTGATATAACAAATATTGAAGCTTAGATATTATTAGCCCTATGGTGATATCCTGGATATCATTTTTCCAATTAAGATCAGTATAACTGTGCAATGATATAGAAAACCAGGAAAACTATATCTGCTGATCTTTACAATTATCACTTAAGAAGACAGTTTATTAATATATAATATGAGCATATTCCACGAAGTAAGGGTCGAGACAGTCAATTTCATTTGTTGGTTTATTTCAAATACTTGTTTCAGCAATTAAAGAAAAATACATTAATTGTCAATAAACGTCCTATTCTTCGCACATTATCTCAAATGAAATGAAGTGCTTGCAATGTAGATAATATATTTGTTTTATTATGAATGTCGTACGGAACATTCCGGACAAACAAAAAAAGGTTATTAAATTATGTAAATATTAATAACCGGTCTATGCTACGAAAAGTTGAAGATTGCGAAACTTTGTTACATATTTTATAAGGCATATACACACACATATGGAGTATCAATGGTAGGCATAAATTATATACGTGGGAGAAATCTGTAGGAAATAATTTAATGTCAATGTCAACCTACCAAGCGTATTGCTTAATTTGTAAAGTCTGTGTATGTGACGGCATTTCTTAAAATATATATTGTTGTATTTACTTTTTTTGGATAGGCCTGTGTTAGATAAAATAATGGTCGGCGAATAACAAAAAACTGTTTTATATGTTGATTTATTAAATCATTTGTTGTACGAGGAAAGTTATGGAATTATTGTCCTTAACATAAACCAATATATTAAAGGGTCACACCAACAATCCTTCAAAAATATTTCTAGGAAAACGTTTTAAATACACAAAAACCGGTATGATAAGCAGATGATTCACCTATCCTTTTTTTTCAACAAATGATGCAATGTTCAATGTATTGTCACATAAGTTGGTCTAAATAACAATGATCTCATACCACCAAATTTCCTCAGATTACGCCAGAAAGTTTGGAATTTTATTAACAATAAATTTGTTGAGAAACGAGACTGCCAGAAGATTTGGATGTTGAAAGGAGGTATACAATGGGAAAGAGGATGTTTGGGCTTTAAATTAAAATTCAGTGAAAAATATATGAGTAGTAAAAGTTTGTTGAATTGTTCGTTATGCCACTGTATAACATGAGAAGAGCTGAAAATTTCTTGTTTATCAGTCACTTCGTAAATTTTGTATCTTGACTCCTGACCGTTTTGGTAGACCAGGCAAAACATTCTAATTAGAAAAAAAGTCGTTTGAAATAGTGTAAGAAACACGATTTAATCAACAAAAGGAATATTATCCATGGGCTTGTTATTGAATGAATATTTTCGGATCGTCTTCATAGCAAATAAATCAGAAAAAAACTAAAAACTTTACGAAAAACGGCAAATCATCCGCGATAACCTCCTAGCGTCTTTAAACTGAATTGGTAGATTGTAGATGACAAAGGGGTCGATTGGCCTATAGCTGGCCTTTCCACACTGCGACCTGAAAAGATCTTTTGTGTATACCCTCCATCTATTTTTTGACCCAGAGATCAAGGCTTCTAAGGAAGCCTATTATCCGATTGGGAGCTATTTTTGTTACCTGGTCAGGTCTCAAGAACAACCGTTCCAGGTACCTATGGCGTTGGCGAACAAGTACACCGCAATGGCATAATATATGTTCAGCCGTTTCATCTGCACTGTCGCAGAATCTACATGTTCCTCTGTCCACTTTTCCCATCTTGCAGAGGTGATATCTGAGTGGGCAGTGTCCCGTAAGGAGCCCTGTGATTGCTCCGAGATCAGACTTCTGAAGCTCTAAGAGCGATTTAGCATAGCGAGCAGAAGGTTGTAGCAACCTTTTTGCTTGTTTTTGGCCTGGAACATTTTTCCAGTAGGCTGCACTAAGTTCCTTTTCCCATTTCCGGACTTCTTCCACAATGTGGCTTTTAGTAATGCCACAAAACGGTTCGGGTCCGATGAAAGGAGTGCTAGCTCCTTCCTTTGCAAGACCATCGGCAGTCTCATTCCAAGCAATTCCCTTGTGTCCGGGCACCCATAACAAAGATAGTTTGTTATGTCTAGCCAGTAGCTTAAGATATTATTTGCAGCTCCAGACTGTTTTGGACTCATAAGTTATAGACCTTAGAGCTTTCAAAGCAGCCTGGCTGAACTGAATTGGTAACACGGTGGGCAAACAATGAATAATGTAGTATACATTTTGTTTATCAGAGTATAGCAGGGTTGTCACGTTGACGATCATTTTTTCGTAATAAATCTATAAATTCGATTAATTTTTCACTAGCATATAATAATACCAGGTGACGAATTATATTCGGACCCATTTGAAATGCTCATATCTCTGAAATTATCTAAGTTATCAACATTCCGTTTGGACTAGTCTATTTTAATATTTTTGAACTTTTTTTGAAGGGTTCATCTTTTCACTAAACTTCCAGTTCTACCGGAAACAAACAAGCCATATTTCAGGTATAGGGCCACTTGTTTATTTCATGAAATAACTCAGTATTTTTGCACACTCAGAAAGATTGGTTTTTTGCCTTTCTAACAATTTGTAACAAGTTATATTTTCTTAGAATAATGTCAGAGTTATAACTCTTTGAAACAACTACTGCATATGGAACGGTTTAATGAGATTATGCAATATTATCAAAGTCGTCTTGGGAAATCTGGTCATAACAGATGAAATGCTATTTTAGACGTGTCAAATATAGATTGTAGAGCATTTCATTTAACTGAAAAAGCTAAGTGTATTGCAATTTTTGCCGAAACCAAATCACATCAAATTACAAGAAGAATATTCAGAACTATATTCAATGAAGATCCTTCAGTGAAAAATACAATAAAAACTTTTTGAACACTGGATCTATCCATCGACAGAAAATGGCCCCAATAATGTGAATCGGCTTAACAATGCAATAGACATCCTGGGTTGCATACAAGAAGATCCCAGTTTATGTACACGAAAAATATCTGCCGTCACAGGTATTCCGCAAAGTCCAGTTCACAATATTCACAATATTATGTCCGGAGAAACAAGGTTGAAGGCATAGAAAATCTATATACTACAGGAAATAGAACCTGCTGATTTTGCGAAAAGGTTGAAGTTCTGCAGGAAGAAGAACTAGACACTACCTGGATAGTCTGATAATGTCCGACGAAGCAAGTTTCCATATTAATTTTTCAACGATCCAATTGTAAACTCTCTGTCGTACTTAGATATGTTGAAAAACTTTTTTACCCACTATTGGATCAGGACAATTTACTGAATATAGCAGATTTTCAACAAGATGGGAGCTACAACCCACTAGGCAGCAATCATAAGAATTCTTTGAATGCCGCTTTTGGAAATAGTTGGATTGAAAGCGGATGCCCCATACTATGGCCACTGACTTAACAGCACTTCACTTCCAAAATCCCGAAAACAACCCCTATATGTGAAATGTGAAACCATCCACCCCCAGTGCGCTATTAACTTAGTGCAGCCGTTCTACGCTATATCGGGACTAGAAATAGTTACCGATATTTTGTTGATAACTTGTCGCTCATATATGGCTTAGTTCACAACCCCAAGCTAAGAAACCCACCCCTAGTACTTTATCGTAGCAACATCATGCTATCTAGGGTCTTGAAATAGTTATGAACGCGAGGTTGGTGACATATTTTGCTACCTAAGTTTATTCAAGAAATCTCCTGTGAATCGAGCAAATGAAATGGATTGGCGTTATGAAACAGACAAAATCCTGTCTGCCAACAAACCTGAAGATATATTAGAATGGTGGAAGAGGCACGAAAACATTTTTCCAAACTTGGCCAAATTGGCCAAAGATTTTTTATCAACGCCAGCATCTTCAGCTCCTGTTGAAAGACAGGTCTCCAGAGCTTAAAATAGTAAAATTGAAAGTAGTTGCAACAAATTGTGTTTTAAAATTTAACATGCATAATATAATATAGTTGTCTTTAAAAATCAACTACCGTTGCCGTACCCAGTAAGAAGCCGTCGGGGTGTATGAAACCATCCCTTAACGATAAAAATATGAATAAATAATTCAGAACCTCGACTTCTCGTTCGAATTCCAGGATGATATTCACAGGATACATTGCAAATGCCCCTCGAAATCATTTACCGCCCCGCGTACCCACTTAGAAGCCGTGGGGGTGGTTTAAACTACCCCTAATCGATAAAAATATAATAAATAATTCAGAACCTCGACTTCTCGTTCGAGTTCCAGGATGATATTCACAGGACACATTCCAAATACCTCTAGAAATTAATACCGCCACCCGTACCCACTTAGAAGCCGTGGGGGTGGATGAAACAACCCCTAAACGAAAAAAAAATCAGAACCTCAGCTTCTCGTTCGAGTTCCAGGATGATATTCACGGAAGGCGGTAAATGATTTCGAGGGCCATTTGCAATGTATACTGTGATCATCATCCTGGAACTCGAACGAGAAGTCGAGGTTTTGAATTATTTACTTATTTTTTTATCGTTTAGGGGTAGTTTCATCCACCCCGACGGCTTCTAAGTACGTACGGGCGGCAGTAAATAATTTCTAGAGGCATTTAGAAAGTATCCTGTGAATATCCTGGAACACGAACGAGAAGTCGAGGTTCTGAATTATTTATTATATTTTTATCGTTTAGGGGTAGTTTCATCCACCCCGACGGCTTCTAAGTGGGTACGCGGGGCGGTAAATGATTTCGAGGGGCATTTGCAATGTATCCTGTGAATATCATCCTGGAATTCGAACGAGAAGTCGAGGTTCTGAATTATTTATTTATATTTTTATCGTTTAGGGGTGGTTTCATACACCTCGACGGCTTCTAAGTGGATACGGGGGACGGTAGTTGATTTTTAAAGACAACTATATTATATTATGCATGTTAAATTTTAAAACACAATTTGTTGCAACTACTTTCAATTTAACTATTTTAACTGCTGGAAATCAACTGCTAACTTCACACCCGTGAAATAAAACAGTGTTTGGAGGTTTCTCAATATTAAGAAACAATTCTTTTTAATATTTTGCTTTCTGTTATGATTTATAGCGATTTAATTTGTGTTTCCATTTTGAAATAGTTTATATTTTAGATTCTTTTATACATTTAAGTTTCATAAATAAAAGTGTTTTGCGCAACGTTCATTCTCACTATTTTCATCATTTATAACACTGCTAAAAATCAAGTAGCTTGATAGAAGTACTTGATAAATAAATACTTGACTTGACTACTACTTGATATAAACTTGACTTGATTTCAAGTCAAGTCAATCAATTATTATTATTATTATTATTACGCATTGGTAACTTTAAATCAATTATGCAAGCAAACTATTGACTAAAATAAAAATGCATTACATATTGAGTTGAAAAAAGTACGCTATTTTTTTTGGAGATTAGGATTGAAACAGTCATTGGGAGATCGAACAAGTAAATAAAGTCATTTTGACTTATAATACAAAAAAATCAATTATTCAATCTATTAGTTTCAATGAATAATAACTATCAACTAGTATATATTTACCCTCACGCCTGGAATAAGTCCCTCACATTCAAATCAATTTACCTGAAACAAATGAAGCAAGTGTAAAAATACAGTGTTGAATTAATTAGGAAATATATTAATGTACCGTTTAATTAATTGGGAGTAGCATTCATTATCCTGTTAACAGTTTTTAATGTTTGACTTTAATAACATTTTAAAGAGAAATGTCATTTGCGAAATATTATATCTAATAGTAGACAGTACCGCCACTAGGATCCGAAAAATATTGTTGAATCCTAAATAGATAAATCCGGCTTCTATTCTAACCAACACCGTTATACAACTTTAGCGAACTCTCTTTTTGCACTAACTCAAAAGAGAATCTGAAGAAAATGAATGTAATTTTTTGATGCTAGAGTTAGAAGACTGATATTCAACAATAAATAAATTTAACGGAGGGTAATATGTTTATTTACAAATAAAATATAGATAACGACATGCCTCATATTACTTATTAAGTAGCTTTCAAACCGTCTAACATAGTAAATACCTGATTATAATAAAACAGCTTACTAATTACGTTGAGGCTTCTTCACCTAATAAAAAGCTCACGCCAATTCCGCGAATGTACTGTAATATGGCCAGTCCTGTAACGGCTGTTATGATTAGTGGATTAAGATGTTATCGACAGATTTCTTTTTTCGTACATTCTGTGCATCGGAATAATCGACGACCCAATGGTATTTACCATTTACCGACCGCTAAATGTAAACAAGATGTCATGATCAATAGCCATATCGAATTCCCCTTTCAAAAGTAATTCGTTTTAGTTATGTCTAATGACACTGTGTGAATATTCCTCTGGCGATAAAAGGATTACTTTTTTAACGCATACCCATGATAAATTTCGGAAATTTGCACATTCAATACTTTCAAAAAAAAAAACTGAAAAAAGATCTATTTTTGTAATATCGTTGAACCTTTAAGGAGCAAAAAGAATTTCTGCTTGCTTCTATGAATATTTAGGTAATTATATAGAAAATATAACTCAAATCCTTCTTTCTAAAATTCTTTTGTTGCGTTTGTACGTTTGTTTCTAATAATTATTGAGAAGAGTCACCTCAACCAATCAATAATTTTGAGAATCTATCTGTAAAATGGCAGGCCCAAGTTGGAAAAATGGATTAAAATTTCGGTCGAAATTAGAGGCTTTTTATTTTATGTACAGAAATGATAAATTAGGTGCACTAACGATTTTCGAAAAAAACAAAACAAAAAAAGACCGTCAGGTTTTAAAAATCTGATAGACTCTTCTACAGGGTGGGGCACTATCAATGAACTATTCTCTGGCGTCTTAACGGCAAAAAAAATTAGACGTATAATTAAGTAGATTACTTAGGGCTATAATTTAAAAATATTTTGGAATATACAGGGTGATCCAAAAAAGCGTGCCGTATCAAAGTAAGGTTCCTTTAAATGGTACACCCTGTATTTTATCACATTTTTGAATTGTACTATTAAAAATAATGTAAGTTCATTAACATTTCCCTATACCTATCTAGTTCAGTTTCCAGGATAAATCGATTTTACATAATTTGTAGACCCTCCGAAAAAATACAATAACTTCAAAATAAAAACGAATAACCACATTTGCGTTACACTATCTCACTAAAAGCTTTTAACATTCTGTTTCCAATATTTACTGGTATGCTATAATATACAGGGTGTTTATAATATGACAGTATAACACTAACCGTTTAATACATAAATTTCAGGCTTAATTTAAATGGAACACCCTGTATCTGTTGGGTCTGTTAAACGTGGGAATTTATTACCTTTCAGTTGGTATTAGGGTTGCCTATATCTAACTCTGATAGTTTTCGAGAAATTTTAAATTAGTTTTTTAATATTCAATTATTTGCTAACATCTAGTTGCCTATGACATGATGATACTCCGATGGAAAGTTTATAAAAATTTATTTTGACAGTAAGTGCTTTGTTGTATGATTTATTATTGATAAATTAAAGGTTTCTTAAATTAGAATTTTATTAAGGGTAAGTACACTATTATTGGGCATACAGATACAATAAGCTTCAAAATTATAAAAAAATAACTACAAAAAATTTAAAGAAGTGAACTGCAATTACAGACGATTCAGAATTTGAAGTAATAGGTGCGCTTGTTGAGAATCCACATACTAGTCAAAGATGTATTAGTGAGCAAGTAGGTATAAGCAAGAGAAGTGTCGCTAGGATAATTAAAAAACACAAATTTCATCCCTACCATATTCAAACGCACCAGCAACTATTTGGGACTTTAAAAAATCGTATTGAGTTTTGCCTATGGACAAAGTGGCAGGGTCTGAAGATTTTTTTGATTTTGTTCTATTTAAGGATGAAGCTACGTTTCATAAAAACGGTTTAGTAAAAATACATAATTTTCATTACTATAAAGACGAAAATCCGCATTACTTCCGAAGTATTGATCATCAACATCGTTGGTCATTAAATGTATGGGCAGGAATCGTTGGAACCCACATAATAGGGCCTTATTTTTTTAATGGAACGCTAACTGGAAGAAAAGTTCGTAAATTTTTACGTAACAAACTACCCGAACTTTTAGATGACGTTCCACTAGCTACAAGACAAAAAATGTGGCTGCAGTTAGATGGTTCGTCTGTTCATTACAGTGTAATTGTCCGGCGTTACCTAAACAATATTTTTCCACAAAAATGGATTGGCCGATGGATTCCTTATCTTTGGCCGGCAAGATCCCCATGCTTGACGCCATTAGACTATTTTCTTTAGAGTTACATAAAAAGTATTGTCTACAATACAGAGCCAACCACTCCTGAGAACATGAAGGATAGGATAAGGAGAGCGTTTCAAACAGTAACACCAGAAATGTTAAAGAAAGTGAACAATAACTTTTTTAAAAGAGTTGAAATTTGTATCCAACAAAATGGGCGTCACTTTGAACACCTTCTTTAAATTTTTTGTAATTATTTTTTTATAATTTTGAAGCTTATTGTATCTGTATGCCCAATAATAGTGTACTTACCCTTAATAAAATTCTAATTTAAGAAACCTTCAATTTATCAATAATAAATTATACAACAAAGCACTTACTGTCAAAATAAATTTTTAAAAACTTTCCATCGGAGTATCATCATGTCATAGGCAACTAGATGTCAGCAAATAATTGAATATTAAAAAACTAATTTAAAATTTCTCGAAAACTATCAGAGTTAGATATAGGCAACCCTAATAACAACTGAAAGGTAATAAATTCTCACGTTTAACAGACCCAACAGATACAGGGTGTTCCATTTAAATTGAGCCAGAAATTTATGTATTAAATTGTTAGTGTTATACTGTCATATTAAAAACACCCTGTATATTATAGCATACCAGTAAATATTGGAAACATAATGTTGAGAGATTTTAGTGAGATAGTGTAAAGCAAATGTGGTTATTCGTTTTTATTGTGAAGTTATAGTAATTTTTCGGAGGGTCTACAAATTATGTAAAATCGATTTATCCTGGAAACTGAACTAGATAGGTATAGGGAAATGTTAATGAACTTACATTATTTTTAATAGTACAATTCAAAAATGTGATAAAATACAGGGTGTTCCATTTAAAGGAACCTAACTTTGATACGGCACGCTTTTTTGGAGCACCCTGTTTATTCCAAAATATTTTTAAATTATATTCCTAAGTAATCTACTTAATTCTACGTCTAATTTTTTCTAATTTTATTTGCCGTTAAGACACCAGAGAACAGTTCGTTCATAGTGCCCCACCCTGTATAAAACATATTTTTTTTATTGTGTAAGACAGCGTTTCTCAACCTTTCAGTATTCGGAGCTCAATTTTCAAAAACCATTTTTAAGGCCCCCCTAGCTTTCTTTTTCATTTAATAATAAAATACGACGTATATTATACGTTGAAATTTTTTAACCTAATCCCCTTTGAGCTGCGTGTTAGTGCCGTTGACTATATACTCTAGGCCTAGAGCCCTAATATAGAACTTTATTAGATACGTTCAACATTACCGAGGAATAGATGAATTTATTGAAACTTGGCAATGCCTCTTCGCTACGTTCCATATATAGGAAGAAATACCTATGTGCGTCATTTGTTTAAAAAATTTGGCAGCAGACATCATATAATAATACCTAATTAACTTAGACGCTATATGGAAACACTTCATAGTGAGTACGTTAACAAGCCACGAGTATTCTTTGAATTAAAATTAAAGTCATATGAAGAGCAAACATCATTTTTCAGAAAAAAATTGTCTGTGAACGAATAAGCTTTACTTGCCTCTTACAAAGTATAATAAAATAGCCAAACGTAAAAAGGCTCACACCATTTGTGAAGACCTGATTCTGCCAGCTGCGATGGTTATTGTAGAAACTACATTTGGAGATAATTTTGCTAAACAATTGCAATCCATACCTCTTTCAAATGATACTGTTACCCGCCGAATTGGTGACATAACCGAAGATGTACATCATTAGCTTCTTGGAAAGTTGAATGAGAAAGTTGTTTCAGTTGACGAGGCAACAGATACCAATAAAGACGCTCATTTAACTACCTATATTATTTTGTTATGGTGAATCGGCAGCAGAAGAACTACTTTTCTGCAAACCTGTAAAACTCAAACCAACAGCACTCGCTTTGTTTGATATTTTAAATGATTTTATTGTTGAGGCAAACTTAGAGTAGAAGAATTGTGTTGGAAGATGCACCTTTGGTGCTCGTACAATGTCTGGACGATTCCGAAGTGTACAAGCACTCGTAAAACAAAATCTCCGCAATGTGTTTGAAACCATTGCGTTATCCGCAAAGAAATGACTCTTCGTCTCAACACTATGCTAACGACGGTTATAACTGTAATAAATTATATAAAGATGACACCCCTAAAATCAAGAAGCTATAATGTACTTTATATAGATATGGGTGCAGAGTATTCGATGTTGTTATTTTATTGAGAGGCCAGATGGTTATCGCATGGGAAATTTTTACGTGTTTATGAGTTATAAAAAGAAATGATCAGTTTTCGAAAAGACGAAAGCCGCCCGGATGTCGAAAAGTTTAGAGATGCTTTATTCATGTAAGTCAAGTTAACCCCCCCCCCCAGCGAAATTTTGAAAAAAGACAGTATAAGAATTATGTGCTATTTATGGGCTAATTAGTTGTTCTAATTAAAATTTTTGGGTTCCAGCCGTATAGCAGGAATTTCAGCTAAAAATGGGGGGGGGCTAGCTTGACGTCCGCTACATACGGAAAGAGATCGCCAATCGAAAAAACAAATACCTCTGAATTTTGGGCTTTTTTGGGCTCTCAGAATACGCAAACAGATTTAAGAAAAAAGCAACCGTTTCGGAGAAAATCGATTTTAAAGTTGCTTGACATCAAGCTAGTCCCCCCACACACAGAACGAGTGCAGCAATTGAACAAACAGTAACGCCTGAATTTTGGGCTATTTATGGGCTCTCAGAATATGCAAAAACCTTTTTAAACAAAATAAATATACAGATTGTCACTAAAGTGTGAAATAAATTATTTCCTAGACTATAAATACTTTTAAGAATAGCTGAAACACGTCGTTTTTTAAAATTAAATTCCCATTTTTTGTGTAATTGCCTAAAGACATTACGCAATCGGTCTTGCCATAGGGATGTAAATGACAATGTGGTTGACTTGAAAGATGGGTCTCTTTATTTAGCAGGAATTACATTTTAAAATTATGAGGGAGGCTCCCTACATACGAAAAGAACGTGGCAATCGAACCAACAGCTACGCCTGAATTTTGGGCTATTTATGGGCTCTCAGAATATGCAAAAGCAATTAGCAAAATAAATATACAGGGGGAAATTAAAAAAAAAATTTAAGGTGGAAAATTTCAAAAGCGAATTTTTAAAAAAAGACGATACTAAAATGTATATTTATTTTGTTAATTGCTTTTGTATATTCTGAGAGCCCATAAATAGCCCAAAATTCAGGCGTTACCGTTTGTTCGATTGCGGGCACTCGTTCTGTGTGTGTGGGGGGGGGGGCTAACTTGATATCAAGAAACTTTAAAATCGATTTTATCCGAAACGGTTTTTTTTTTCTTAAATCTGTTTGCGAATTCTGAGAGCCCAAGAAAAGCTCAAAATTCAGTGGCATTTGTTTTTTCGATTGGCGATTTCTTTCCGTATGTAGGGGGCTAGCTTGACGTCAAGCTGAAACTCCCGCTAAACGGTTGGAGCCCAAACATTTTAATTAGAGCAACTAATTAGCCCATAAATAGCACTACATTTTAGTTACTGATACAATCATATATATGATAATTGAATAGTATATAGGTTAAATGTGTACTATAGGTACTTAATTTTTTGTAGTGTCACAATGGTAGTAAATCAAATGCGAAGGGACTAGACGATATCCCGCTTACATTATTACTTCACGGTTGTCCATACGTCTTACCCTTTATTACGCATATCATTAAGACTTCCATTCAATCAAAAACATTTCCCAATTAATGGAAAAAAACCAAAGTAATTCTGTTATCTAAAATACCTAGCCCTGAAAACTTATCCAGTAAGCATATTATGCGCGTTGTCCAAGGTTTTTGAGAAAATTATGTTCGAGTAAATGAGAGACTTTGTTGACGACTATAATCTAATACCCGAAAACCAATCTGGCTTCAGGACAAACTACAGCTGTACCACAGCTTCACTAAAAGTAACTGATGATATTCATCGTGCACTAGATGATAATGAACTACTGATTCTAGTCCTTTTAGATTATATCAAAGCCTTCGAGTGAATAAGGCATGCATTACTTTTAAAAATACTCCACTTCTATGGCTCTAACACAAGTGATGTTGAACTAGTAGGTACCTAACCAATAGATAGCAAAGGGTATCTTTCAATGGAAAGTCTTCTGATATGGCAGCTGTAAAAAATGGAGTCCCACAAGGCTCCATTCTTGGTCCCTTATTATTTATTCTTTATACAGCTTAACTCTAGAAACATCTTAAATGGTGTCGGTACCACTTATATGCAGACGATACTGAGCTTTACTACGTATTTAAGCAGTACAAAGTGAGTGAAGCCTACACATAAATGACGATATTGTTAACTTATTGCAAGCCTTGAATAAAATGTGTCTTACAGTGAATGCTTCCAAGACGAAATTAAAGTTTTTTGGTCGTCCCAAAGTAAGGAAAAACATTTCAAATCAGATTGTTATTAAAAGTTAATTCGGAAATAATTGAAACTGTCCATAAAGCAAGAAACTTAGGCCTAATTCTGGATGTCGAACTAAATGATCAGGATCATGTTAATGAAATACTTCGTCGTTCATTGTCCAATTTAAAATTATTATATGGCCATAGGCTTTACTTAGAGTTAAACAAATTGTTTGTGAACCACTTATTCTCTCTAATGCAAATTTTGGGGATATAGTACATGGACCCAGCATTTCACAGCTTAATAGTTGTAAATTACAACGAATACAAAACTGTTGCGGCATAAGGCGAAGACAGTCTACGACTAGATATCTCCGATAATTAGGCTGATTAAAAATGAATGAACGTAGGTTCCTTCATGCTTGCATGGATTATTATACAATCGTTTCTTTGAGAAAACCCCCATACTTATACCGAAAAATAAAATTCCGGACTGACGTACACAATATTAATATAAGGTCTAAGCATAACCTTTACCCTTTACATAACACGTCTCTGTTTAAAAGGTCATTCTCATATCAAGTGACAAAAGTTTTTAACAGGATACCCAACGAATACAAACATCTCACAAGTGGTTTCTTTAAAAATAATATAAAATCAGTGTTTTAAATGAAACTCACTGTTTCTAGCTAATTCCACAATATATTGTGCTAGCTAGAAACAGTGAGTTTCATTTAAAACACTAATATGAGATAATTAATATCAATATAAAATCAGATTTATCAAAGGGTCGGTTAGAGGATGCTTTGTAATTTTTAATTTGGTAGAATTTGAGATTGATTTTTTTTCTCCTTCTGTAAATAAAGCATTGACATGAAACACTTTCAAAACTTTTACTTTTATTTTTATTTCTCTCTTTAAAAATGATACAGGTACACACAGGCCAGATTATACCATTTTTTTTCCTTTTTTCTCGGCTTGGGTAAATTTATTACAAACTTGGGATTTAATCAATTTTATACTTTTTTATCTGAATTTTTTTTCTGTTGTTTGTTTTTGTTTATTCAGTTATAGTCACCAAATTAGTATTTAATTTCGGGTTTAGTGGAAGAGCAAGTCTTTCCAAGGCTAAGAATAGCTTGAACTCTAGCCTTTTGGTACCTACACTTTTTTTCAGCTGAAACAATGATTATGATGATTATTTGTAAGTAGTAAGACAAATAAATTGTCTTAGAAAATTTTAGATAGAATAATGTACCAAATAACAATAAATGGTTTATAAAATATCAGATAAATTTGACACAAACTGTAGAAATTTTAAAAGTAGTTAAGTAATTAATCAGAAGTTGGGTAAAGATTTTGAAATTGAAATGAAATCAAAGGGGTACAGTGTGATAAAGAAACAAACCTTCACAAGCCATTGACCAAAGTCTAGGAGTATCAAAGCTTTATTTATTGATTGTAAATTATCTTATATATTACGTAAAATTTTAGTTATAAGAAGGTATAGTAATTTACTCGAACATACAGAGTATGTTATGAAATTTATATTTGTCAAGTGCGGGTGACAAATCGTAACAAATTAAGGTTATAGAAAAAAGTTAGTGATGAGGAAGGAGAAAGGATACTTGTTCTATGTCTAATGACTACACTCTGATTGTTTGCGGTAACCAAGAGATACAAATCCAGGTGACTAAAAATAAATAAAATAGTGTCATTAAGAAAATTTTGAATGAACTGTCAAGAGTTAAAAATTTTAAAGAGGTCAGAGATTTCTAAAAAGAAGATATAATTGATGAAATGGAGGTCTTTTGAACATACACTATAAGATACAAAGAGAAAAAGAAAGAAGGCTGAATTGGATTCGTTTTGCATAAAAATTTTTCATGAACATCCCTAGATGATATATAAATTGAAGAGATAAGAAGATATTTGAAAGATATATGAATGGTAAAGGGGATAATTTCCCAAAATTTAAAAAAAGGATAAGAAAAGGTTTGGGTTAGTGAGGAGTTTAATCATTATTGAAGAGGATTTCCTTTATTACGTGTGTTTGACAATTGAACTGCAAGGTAACAAGTCTTTATAAATATTTTGTCCGAGAGATCATCATTGTTCAGAATTTATCATTGTAAATTTATAGGTTAAGTTTCTTCTCTTTTATTTTCGTAGAGAGAATGCATTCAATCTACTACGTCCAATAATAACAATTTTTAATTTCTCATGTATATTTATTGTTGACTTAAATTTGGTAATTCATTCTTCAAAAATTACAAACTTAACAAATTAATAGACGTATTTTGGAGTTGATTAGTTTTTTTTTCTGGAGTAGTTTATTGTGTATTATGATATAGTGAATGTCTGACACAGTTGGAGGCCATAGGTCTGGAAAGTTGAGATATTGAACCCGTACGCCCAGAGAGCGGAAGCAAAGAGTTCTCAAATAAGATAAAGTTACATAAAACTAAAATTTAAATCTAGTAAAAATTATTATATAGCCGGAGCCCAGAAATTCCAATTTGATAAAATAAACTGTTTGTTAAAGCCCAAGTGTGACAATTCATAATTTTACATTGACATTAATCAAATTGCATCTTAATTTTTCAAACCATATTACAATAGAAATAAATATCGTCACAGTAGATTACCAATAAAAGCATTCATAATTTAATATCATTTTGCTTCTCTTTCTGAGAATAAATTGCTTTAATAGTAGATAATTATCCTGTTTTTTATGTACTGGCGCCCCCCACGTAGAGTTATGACGCTCCCACATAAAGTTATGCTCCCCCTAGGGGGGCGCGCCCCACAAGTTGAGAAAATCTGGCGTTAGAATTCAAATAACCGTACAAATAGAGGAGATACTTTCTCCGAGTAACTCCTTTATCAATAATAGAAACATGCAAATCGAAACAAAAGTCTGTTATATAACCTACATCAAATGTATTGGTGCGCGTTAAATATTTAAAAATTGAAAATTTTTGAGATTCAAAAATTTTGGATTGGTGATTTTTTATAGTCCGGTTAACCACTTTACAATTTTCTAACAGTAAATCTTGTGAGCAATTTCGTTTCACAAGAAACGAGAAGTGGTTGGATCTTTGATGTATTTGCATTTATAACACATTGCATATTTATTTGATAACTAGATGTGGTTTGATGTATATGTACCTACACATTGGACATGGATAAGCAAAAAACCAAGAATTAGCGAAAACATTATTTAACTATAAAAAATTGGGGAACAATAAATAATAATTTTTTAGTTCATCTTAAGCAGAGAAGAAGCTGTTACGCGCTTTATTTATTATGGTCTGCTCGCTAGCTCCAGAAGCGCAACCTCATGCCCAAGCTCAGTTCGGTCGGGGGTAGGTATACGAAAATTTCTATTTTATTTTGTTGTTAAAAATGGGCGCTACCAGTTAAATTTTAATGAGCCAGCCCTAACTAGTAGACTGCCACAATGGTCAGAATTGAGCAGATATTATAAAAAACGGTAGGTATTACAACAGGGGAGAACAAGAAACACCCTTGTAATGAAAATTCTATAATACTAGTTATACTAAAAGTGACTATATACAAACAACTGCGCCTCTGTGACGTCACGGAGCCGCTTACAAAAGCAAAAAAAGCCCAAACCTATTCTTAACTATTTTACTACGTTACGATCCAAAGGGGTCTGTTCGCCTCTAATATTATCACCAGTTTTCGAAATAAAGGTTTCAAAATATTTCTACTAACGTATGCGGCGAGACTATACTTATTCTCTTGGCTTAACAGGGATGGTGTCCCCTGACTGGGACCCTCCGTTAGAGGGTTCTTATTCTATTCTCTCTAAACTCCTTTTTTTCCATTCTACAAATCCACATGCGACTTTACTCCTTCCACAATTCTCCTTTCACACCTGATTCCCCAACAAAATTAGCCAAAATCTAATGAATTCCTTACGTATTCTACCCAAATTCGATTTTGACAAATCACTACGTACAATCTGCCCTGACAGCAAACTGACCTCTTGATATTATGTTAATCAAGTCAAACTGATGTTTAGTAAGTACAACTCTATTGAAACTACACTGATCTTTCAATGCACTCTCAAAGTAAGTTATACAATTTGTCAGTGGAGAATGTAGGTAGTGAACAAGTAATTTAAGGGGAATCTTTCGGTTTCTTAAATGTACATGACCGATGTGATTGATAATGTCAATAAAAAGGTACCTATGGACTCGAAATATTATTAAATTTATAAGAAAAAACTATAATTACAGTGTTGCGGGGTGAGTTGCAAGATCAATCCGTAACAAAGCAATCAATTGTTATTTTAAGGGATGCTTAAACTATAGAAGGATCGGTAAAACTCTACATAAAGAAGTATCTAAACTTGTCAATAATTGCTAAGGAATCGGAAGACTGTCTAAAGACCCAGAAAAAAATTACGAAGGTTAGATTATCGCAACTAGACTCCAATGAAAAAGACAACTGATCAAAACGTGAATAAATTGTTAACGTGTTATGAGTATAAATGTATAATACTTAAAAAAGTCATCAAAGGTCGAGTTTTTGTTGAGCTTTTAAAAGACGAGAATATTGTATTTCAATTATTGTCAAATCTTTTGCACTAAATGAGCACTTAAATTACGTTAGGTTCAGTTATACTCGTATGAAATAAATTCGGTTACAAGGTTTACCGCCAAAAAATAGTAAGCTGGCAGACCTTTCGAATCTTTATATTTCAACCAATTAGTTAATTTATAAATTGCTAAGTATGTTTGCATTATTTCTAGACATGCGATGATTGCCACTGTATAATATTATAAAGTCATCAAAGGTCGGGTTTTTGTTGGGCTTTTACAGGACGAGGATATTATATTTTATTTAGTACTATTGTCAAATTTTTTGCACTTAAATCACGTTAGGTTCAATTATATAAAATAGACACAGCGAAGGGTCAAAATAAAAAAAGTGAGTCAATTTTTCAACTCATGAAGTTATCAAACAGTGTCAGTTACTGACTTTTCAAATAAATATGCAATGTGTCGTAAATGCAAATATATTAAAGATCAAAACGCATCTCTTTCTTGTGAAAAGAAAGTGTTCACAAGATTTACTGTTAGAAAATTGTAAGTGGAGCAATAATAAAGTTAATGTAAGTTTTATGCTTCTATTATTGATACAGGAGTTACTTGGGGAAAATATCTCCTTTTTTATTTAATTTATACGATTATTTGAATCACTAGTTGAAGTATCTTAAAGCACTTAATTCTTACGCAATCAAAAAAATTATTTTGGTATAGAAGAGTCTGCCATATTTTTAAAACCTGACGGTTTTTTCTTTAAATTTATGCAATTTCTTTGAAACCTATTATAAAGTTTAACTCCCATTACTATAGGAGATTTCTTACACACTTCTATATGCTGGTAAGGTATAGAGAAATCTGATGTATATCTTGTATTATGAGCATGAATATCATTATTCCGTAAATAATCGCTTTTATTCCTATAAACTAATGTGATTAAATTCAATATATAAAGGTCGCACACAGTTAAATTTAGTTAAGTTGATAAAAACAGGTCGACAGGAGTCTACAAGTGTATATTTTTCAGCAAAAAAGTAATAAAATATAATTTTTTAATGTTTCTACTTTGTTGCAGACGGTTCACATATTTTATTAGGGAGAATAATGCATTCCTTTCCTTCATTGAATATTTTTTATTTATTTCTACAGTATGTGTACGCCAACGAGCAAAAGCAAAATGTCTTCAAAAATATATAATCACTAACCGGTGAAATGTTTGGTTTGCACAGTTAATTTCCACTTTGTGGCACACTATGCACTTTGACATTACACTTTTCGGCACCAAGTACCTTACAAACAACTCTAAATCAGAAAAAACTAAAAACTTTACGAAAATCGGCATAAACCTTTCCGTGATAACCTCCAAGCGCTTTTAAACTATATTGGCAATACGGTCGGCTAATTATGAATGAAATAACGTACGTTTTGTTGATTATAGAATAGCAGGGTTGTCACGTTGACGATAATGTTTTCGTGATAAATCTATAAATTCGATTCATTCTCTACTAGCATTAAATAATATGCATTCAATAGAAGGCGGCTTCAGAATTAATATGTCTTCTTGCGTTGTGAACAATTTAACTTTTGAATATGCACTAATTCGATATTTTTGTGATTGTTTTGTCGGTGTAAATAAACACAAATGCATTATTTTACACTTCAAACTATTGTTTACATTATGTTTGATCGCAGCTACTTAGATCTTAGGTAGTCTATTTTTAGTTGAATGTTTTTTACTTTAATCTAATTTTTTCATGTTAATCGCGCTAAAATCTTCCATGGCAGATGACGCATCGAATAGGTTTATATTTTTATCTTATTTTTTCCCTTTTATGGTCAAATTTGTTTTTTTTGTTATTGTTTTGTAAATATTGGGAAACTATGAAAATGTGTTCAGCGTGACAACGCTGCATTTTCCCTTGGCAACCGTTATTTTTATGTTATGTAGTTAGTTGGGTATGAGAGAGTGTACAGTAAAGTCGTAAACAAAAGGAATTTGTTTTAATTCATAATTAATGCACCCAATTCAAACAATTTTTGTTAAAAAAATACCAAAAGTATTTTACAGGGGCCTCATATAAAACTAGTATTTTTGTTCAAGGTACTTATATATAAAAATGCAGAAACATCAAATCTGTATTATGTTTGTGATACTATTTTTCCATCATATCGGTATATTACTCTAAATATTGAAAAATATGTGTTTATATGATTCAAACTTTAAAAATCAAGCGATGAAATTTTATTAATGTGTGTCCTATGGCACAATCAAATAATAAAATGTTAACACCGTAGCACTAGAGTCTCCCAAACTAATCTTCAATCAACTACTAATTTTACCAATATTTAAATTAAATTGAGCCAGTTTACAAGGTTGTTACTTTTGTAGATGATGACGAACCTACTATAATAGAATCAGTATAAAATGAGAATAATATATTGTTTCTGTAAGTTATTTTTACAGTGCGTCAATAAAGTAACGTATAAATACATTATTAGCTAAATAAACAGTAAGATGAAAAAATCCCGAGACAGGTCATTTTCTTATTTTAATTTACTATTTTTTAAAAGAATAATATATGATACAGGGTGTATAACCTTTGAGTGGTTAGGTCAGCAACAGTTTTTATCACTCGCATTACGTAAAAAGGGAGGTCATGCATTGACCTCAAAATTGACCCTTCACATTTTTGCAGAAATACGCGTTTTGACGCATAATGTCGGTCTGTCTGTGCGCTCATTTCCAGCCAAACCGCTTAACCGTTTGGCGCCAAACTTGGTAAATATATTATTAGACATAGAAGGAAAAGTTGAAAATGTTTTGGTAAAAACTGATCAACCCCACCAGGGTATGTGTGATAGAAATTTGAAATTGCTTATATCTCTGATGGGTGTTGTTTTTCAGATATATGTACATATATAAAATTATTCAGTAGGCCAATATGTCGAATCTGGGACTTCTGTACCAGAAATAATACAATTCCGGCATTTCAATTCGGATTCAGGCCAGGCCACTCTTGTCACAACGCCACCACCAACCTTCAAGCCATCGTCACCCGAGCTCTGAATCAACGACGCTGTTCAGCCGCCATTTTCATGGACGTTCAAAAAGCTTTCGATCAAGTCAGGCACGCAGGACTTGTGAAGAAAGCTACTGAGCATCCGATTACGGAATCAAGTCGTAAAATTATTATATTCCTACCTCACCGACCGATCAATAAGCGTTGGTTACAGCCTATCCTCATTTACATATCAAATGGCGTTCCGCAAGGCTCGATACACGCTCCACTATTATACATAATTTATACGTATGATACACCAGTACCACAACATCCCCAGGACAAACTCTAATTATATGCGAACGACACCGCATTAATAATTTCCGCCACTGATATTCGCTCTCTCAATATTCGATCCCAAAATCTACTGACGCAATTTAGTCCGGGAAAGTAATTTCCCAGTGCTGATTTTTCATTTTTAAATGAAAATATATCGACCCAGCATCACTCTCTTAGATTGTCTAATAATTTCCGCTGGAAATTGCGACGCAGCGACGCAAGTGATTTATGCTCGTGTCATTTCTGGATGTGTTCTTACAAAAAAATCGTAGAGATGAAAATTGCAGCAAATCTTATGCTCTTGAAGGTAATGTAAATAGTTTTTCCAAAAAAAAAAATTTCCGATGTTAAATTTTCCAAAAATGGAAAAAAAATTACAAAATCATATTTATGGCTGATTATTATAAATAAAATATTAATATCGAGGTCAAAACATAGATAAACATAGAGGGCGAACTTCTAAAAATTTACGTTTTTCCAGATTTGGAAAGTTCAAAATGGCGGCTGCTTAAATTGGAAACAATTTTTTTTTCAATCGCGTTTAAATTTATGAACATGAATGATATCGAGAAGCGGTTGGTTGCAATCGACAGAGTGAAAGTTATATTCATATAAATAACATAAACAAAAGTTTTTAAATTTTTTTTACATAATTTTTTAGAACATTTACCGAATAAAAAAATTCCATCTAGTTTTTTTCTCATTTTGGCGTTGAAAATTGTGTTAAAAATATCTTTTCACGTTATAAATATGTTTGTTTTTGATAGACGAGTATTTTGAAAAAAAATTTTCAGATGCGACTTTTACATCTGAGATAAACAAATTCAAAGTCTGCTAGATACTGTCATAATATTAATTAAAATTTTCAAATTTTGATCACTTCGCTAGGTTGTTGAATCCCAACTCAACTTAAACACAATTTTTCATTTTTCTACTGTCAATTAGTCCATTCAAAAGAGAACAGTAATCCTAGCTCGCTCGGCCAAACGGTGCGGCGGCAGCTGCTTGGCGTTGGGGTGGGGGGTCAGCGCTCGTTCCCAGTTCAACGAAGCTCAAGCTTTTATTTTGGTTTTCTTTGTAAAAATTGTGCATTTATAGTATGGTTATTATTAATATGATTACATATTGCTAGAAATAAGGTACAATGATATTTATAATTTATATCTATAAATCCATTTATTAAATATATTATACATAACTCGAAACAGATACTAAGAATAATATTTATTTACAAATTTACATCTATTTTCTACAAATTCACGCTCTTTTTGGTCTCTGAGGAAGTGGCTCTGTACAATTTTCCTCGTTATTATCATTAGCAAATAAATACTCATCGATATTATTGCTACTATCAATTGCAAGCTCACAATCAACTAATTGACTCATATCAAAATTTGGCTCATCACTCAGAGATTCATTATCATCCTACGCCAAGCAGCTGCCGCCGCATGCTGCCGCCGCATCGTTTGGCCGAGCGAGCTAGGATTACTGTTATCTTTTGAATGGACCAATTAACGGTAGAAAAATGAAAAAAATGTGTTTAAGTTGAGTTGGGATTCCACAACCTAGCGAAGCGATCAAAATTTGAAAATTTCAATTAATATTATGACAGTATCTAGCTGACTTTGAATTTGTTTATCTCAGCTTGTAAAAGTCGCATCTGAAAGTTTTTTTTAAAAATACTCGTCTTTCAAAAACAAACATATTTATAACGTGAAAAGCTATTTTTAACAATTTTTTCAACGCCAAAATGAGAAAAAAACTAGATGGAATTTTTTTATTCGGTAAATTATGTTTATGTTATTTATATAAATATAACTTTCACTCTGTCGATTGCAACCAACCGCTTCTCGATATCATTCATGTTCATAAATTTAAACGCGATTGCGATTGTTTCCAATTTGAGCAGCCGCCATTTTGAATTTTCCAAATCTGAAAAAACGTAAATTTTTAGAAGTTCTCCCTCTATATTTATCTATGTTTTGACCTCGATATTAATATTTTATTTATAATTACCAGCCAAAAATATGATTTCCGAAATTTTTTTCAATTTTTGGAAAATTTAACATCGGAAAATTTTTTTTTGGAAAAACTATTTACGTCACCTTCAAGAGCATAAAATTTTCTGCAATTTTCATCTCGACGATTTTTTTGTAAGAACACATCCAGAAATGATACGAGCGTAAATTGCTTGAATTTTATGTGGTCCGAGCTGTGCTTGCAAGCTGCGTCGCAAGCTCCAGCGGAAATTATTAGACAATCTAGGAGAATGACGCTGGGTCGATATATTTTCATTTAAAAATGAAAAATTAGCGATGGGAAACTTTTGATGTTTAACAGATTTTTCGACCTTACTTTCCCGGACTAATTTTCAAATTGGTGCAGGAGATGGTAGGTGATTTTCAATACTCTGAAAATCCAAGCCATCGTGTTTAAACACCCTTCCACCATGAGCGAACGATTTCTACCAACAAACTTTCACCTCGTGCTCTGGGAAGAACAACTAGAAATCCGCAGGGAAGCCGTTTATTTGGGAGTGAGATATACTCACACTCTCAACTTAATGGCCGACCTAACAGACACACTAAATAAAGTCCGACGACGAGTTAATCTTCTTAAGGCGCTCGGCGGAAGCTTCGGACGAACTCACCCAACCACTTTACTTCATACGTATAAGACATATATCCGTAACATAGAGCAAACGTCGATTGCACCCTTCCCGACCATATTGTAAAAAAGCTTCGATCTTGTGAGCAGTCAATTATCAGATACTGCCAATAGAAGGCACCCTACTCACCCAGCAACACCGTATATGTCAATATCGACATCGAGCCAATTCCTTACCGTCTGAACAACTTACAAGCCCGATACGTTAGTCGCACTATCGAATCGGGCAACGAAATCTCGAAAAACGCCCTGGTAGTAATATGTTTCTGGAATAAACTCTTCCACACCAATAAGCCAAGTCTGGATCAAAATCAGAAAAATGAATGGATTTAATTCAAAGATCACTATTCGTAACATTAAACACAATGATCGTTCTATTCATCCGCATCAGATATAGCCAATATTCTGGGCCAAACCTATCAAGAACATTCGTCAACTTAACTTCACACGTGATTTTCTTAATTATAGACACAAATCGAACAAACTCCCATCAGCTTTGAAGATATATTCGCCAACCCATTAAATCTACCTATCACCATAGAAGAACTTGATAACTCACTAGACAAAATTAAAAATTCGAGTCCAGGCCCAGACAATACTCCAGTCATATTTCTCAAGTATCTACCACCTTCAGCAAAATGGCACTTACTTAAAACGTTCAATAAGATATGGGACGACAAAGTTTTTCCGTCTCTATGATCTGAAGCTATTATCATACCATTTTTGAAAAGTAAAAAACCCAAACAAAAAGCTAACTCGTACAGACCAATCTCTCTAACTTACTGAATTGGAAAATTGCTTCAAAAAATCGTCAACAAAAGACTCATGTGGCATCTAGAAACTGCTAATCTTCTAATTAAGGAGCAAACTGCATTTAGACAAAACCGCTCAACACTGTTGATTTGGAAAGTGAGATTAATGAGGCGTTTGCCATCAAACAAGTATGCGTTACGACATTTTTTGATATCACAAAAGCTTTTGGCACCTGCTGGACTCGAAACATCCTGATGCAACTGCACAATTGGAATATCAGAGGAAATTGCCTAGCATTCATCAACAACTTTCTTGCCAACAGAACACTCAACGTTCGTGTAGAAGACGAACTGCCTAATGTTTACTGCCATGCAAATGGAATCTCACAGGGCTCAATTATCAGTCCTACCTTATTTTTGATTGCTATCAACAACATTCTTGATAATTTAAAAATATCACTAAAAGTAATAGTTTTCGCAGATGACCTAGTGGTTTACATAAAAGGCAAAAAAATGAATATATCACGGCTTATGCAACAATTCATTTCAAACTTGGAATTATGATCTCGTCAATCTGGGCTCATTTTTTCAATATATTATGGAATTATCTAGAAACAGATAGTTTCATTTTAAACAGTGTCTGTCTTTGTCAATTTAAAAGAAGAAAAAGTTTTTAGAAAATATTTACAATTACAACAAATTTATTGTTAATACTGTTGACGTGTTTTGAAGAGACTTATTACCTATGAAATTTTTAAATTTGTATTAATCAAACATAAATTAGAAAAATTACAGAGTGATTCAACAGAAATAGATCTAAAACTATTCATATACAATGTTTTTAAGTGTTGATTAGAATGTTTTAAATTAGTATTCTATCCAGTGTCTTTCACTGAATAATTTAAAGAAGTGCTGCATGCCTCGTTTGCTCATGCCAAGTTTATTTTTATAGCACTACTAGACAAAGATAACAATCTTAATTTAATCAAGATAGAAATGGATGCATAACCGACAATGCTTGGTTAGATACTTGTAGGAACAGAAATGATAAGAGTCTTATAGGGACGAGTTGGTTAATAATGAAAATCATGGGGTGGAGACTGCTGCTTAACTTATTAATTGACTATTTTAATCACCAATGTTATATATACAGTTTGATGAATATTAGCACTAGCTAGGTAATATTTCCAATTTTAGACGACTTTAGTTCATTTACGAAACAAATCTCTTAACCTCTGTCCTGAATGTGCGTATTCATGGCTAGTGAAAGGATTTACTCTTATCTTGATCCGCATTGAATTGGGGGATGAACGTTGAATTTTTACTTAATTTGGTCAATATATTTGAGTGGAGTATTGTCGTTGAATTATTTTATGGAGTTTTGCTACGTTCGTAATGGAGAACGGTAGTTTTCGCTTATGTGAAAATCTATTCCACTGAATAATAATTCACGTAGTCTCAGCGGCGAATATAAGGGGGGCGAGGGGGTCCGGCCCCCCTCAAAGATGAGAAAACATAATTAACTAATGTGAATTATTATAATGCATAATTTGCCAGAGCTAATAAGAGGTTCAAGTCAACAGTGAGCAGTAAGCGTTTTTGTTGGTACCAACATCGCACGGTGTGAAAAAAAGAATTCGTAAATCTAATATCTCACGTTTGAGTGGACCGAATTGGATGAAATTTTGTTTACGTATAGTTCAAGTTATATGGAATAAGGGAAAATTATTGAAGAGGTTCTTCTCACCAAAACAAATGAATACCTAAACTAATTTTCAAGATTGTACTAAATAAGTAATAATTTTATATAAAACATAAAAATTTAAGGAAAAAAGTAATCGCACCACATTTTTCAGGCGATAAAGCAAGTTATTTGCTGTGCTACTTACTTTTGTTTTTTACCTTAGGAATGTTTAATACCAAACAATTTATGAAATTTATAATGCTTTCTATCAAAATAAAAAAAGTCAGTAATTATATACGCGTCTTTTTACCAAAAAATGCACGATATTCTATGTTTAAGTGAATTTTCCTGAAAGAAAGAATTTCGCTGATAACTTTATTCGTTGGATTCAAGTTCAGTAGGCTAAAATGTATAAGTAACATAGTTTTTTTCCAAAATATATCATAAATAATAAAAACGGCATCGAATTTGTAACTAAAATTGCAAATGGGGCCTATTTTCCTTGAATTTTGGGGCATTGGAAAACTATTTTGGGCCTCTTCAATAATTTTCCCTTATTCCATATAACTTGAACCATACGTAAACAAAATTTCATCCAATTCGGTCCACTCTAACTTGAGATATTAGGTTTACGAACAAGAAAATTCTTTTTTTCACACCGTGCATCGTCTCGGGCCTTTGTCCGTGGCATGGTAAGATGCTGGCAATTATCTGCGCATGCGCGGATAAAATACAAATTGTAGAGGCTAGCGACGCTCTATTCCACCGCTATTCTATATATTTAGCGGCAGCCGTTGCTGTTTACGCCGTCGGCGTTACAGGTTTTCTGCGGTTTCCCTGTAGCATGGTGAATTTATTCACTAGTCAAATGGACCGACGTAGGGAATAATACAGCCGCAGCTGTACTCGCCCATTTGCTTGATGATCGTGATTAGTATTCAACGCCGTACCGTGCATAAAATCCCAATCCTCCGCAAGCTCGTCTCCACAGACATATTCAAATCCATTTCCACCATCAAACATCCAATTCTATACACTTTTTATAAAAATGTCTCCTATACACTTTTCTCACAGAAATTCCAAAATTGTAATAAATTAAAAACTCTTGCTAATTCCTCTCTTTATATACACTGGAGACATCCCAATTCATAAAAATAACATAAATCTTTCTTCTCATAAATTTTCGACACCTAGCCAGCCCAACATCATATATATCGGCAGCATGGCATGATTCGTCTTCTACCAAAACCTTCCAATTCTAGACACTTTTCGTCACACTATCCTATACACTTTTAATCTTCGCTGCATCCAAACACCAATCCCTGTTGCCAACCGAGATAACTTCTCCTCCGGACCACTTTCTAGCGAAAAGCCCACTCCAATACTCTCAATCCTACAAAACTTTTAAAAATTCTTTCTAGACACCTTCCTTCCCTGTCCTAGACACTTTTTCCCACTCGACTGTTTGTCAGCCGTCCCCCCAAAAACACCAAACTCAATCTATGAACCCTGCACTATAACCCCCAAAACATCCTCACCCAACCTTGCAGAGCAAACTAATTCTACATCGCGTAAGCCTAGAAGCACCAGAACAAAATGACGGTAATTTCGGATCATTATTATAGTATATTAAGTACCAAGTGCCAAAACGGTTACTTTAGTCACGAGTTTTACTAGGCACGAGTGAAGCGAAGCGGAACGAGTTCCTTGTGAAACGAGTGACTAAAGACGTTTTTAACACGAGGTGCTTACTATACTTTTTCTTCGCCCGCGGGAAGGAAAACATTATATTATATTTGAATTATATTCATTACATGATGGACGATGACTGACAGCTGACTGATAAATCAAATGACGCAGAATAACAAAATTATCAAGGAGCATGAAATTTAACATACAAAAGATACACTTGATTTGACGTTTAAAAAACAAAAGATAACCGAGATGTGACTTTTCGCATTTTAAACACTAGTGTTTAAAGAGTCGTTTTGTGCATGTCAAACCCGTGTTCAAAGTGCGGTTTTAGTAGCGGAAGTAGAAAAAGATAATTAAAGACCAACTATTGACCAGTGGTGGGAAGACAATGTACACACGTTTTTTCATTCAAAACGAACTGATAAACACATTTGGTTACTTGATCAATATAAAATTGTGGCAAATGTCTAATGTCAAAATAATTTTTTATTCCGTTTTAGCCGATGAAACCACTGATATCAGTCAAATTGAACAGTTTTCTCTTTGTCTACAGTATGTTGAAGACCAAACTCTCAGAATTCGAGGAGTTCTTCTATCATTTGTCACTGTTTATAACGTTAATGGAGCAGGTTTGGCTAAGACACTACTAGAAACTTTGTCACCTTTAGGACTTGACTTAAACAAAATGAAAGGCCAAGGATACGATGACGCTGTCCCGATGAGTGGGACATTCAGAGGAGTACAAGCTTAATCAAAGAAGTCTGTGGATTCTTCTATATGTCAGCCAAATGAACAGATATATTAAAATTAGCAATAACTGAATATTGTCCTGAACAAAAGAAGAAGAAACATATTTCATTATGCGAAACACGTTATGTGGAAAGGCATGACTCGGTAATATGATTTATACATTTTTGAGCCTATCCTTATCTTCCTTTCCAAAATAGAAGATTAATTAAGTGACTCAACACCCAAGGTACATGCTCTTATTAGTACTACCAGTCAATTCCCATTCCTTACCAGTCTTTTTGTTTTGAGCCGAATGCTGTCAACTACACACAACATATCTGAGAAGCTTCAACAAAAAACATATATCTTTCTCAGGTTTTGAGAATCGTCAAGAGTCCCCTAGCTGTTCAGTCAGAGCAGAGAGTAAATGTATAATAAATGCTGATGAATCATTTACAGCCTTGTATGATCAGGTAAAGTCGTTCGCTGCAAAACTCGACGAGAAGAAGCGATTCCACGAATGTGTCGCCTTCAAACTTCGCGCACCAATGTTCTGTATACAACAGAAGAATGTTATCGGCGAGCTATTTATATACTATATTTGGATGACTTTTGCAATTAATTGAATTGAATCCCACAAGGAAACAGTCGCATCCTTACAAAATATCCTTTCACAATTTTGTACTAAAATTGATTTTTGTTCATTGGAAGCCGCTGTACACTTTTATGAAGAAGATTTGTCGAATAAAGAGATTGTACAGAGCGAGTTTATGTTCTGGAAGGAAAAGTGGAACCAGCAAAAACTCGAGAATCTTCCAAAACCTGCTATTGGTTTTCAAGCAAATTGTGTTTTCTAACAATTATACCCTCCTGGACTCCGGACAGTTCTTCTTGTTTCTGTTACAACAGTGGAGAGAACTTTCAGTAGCCTGAGAAGACTGAAGACTTACTTAAGAAACGATACATCGGAAAGTAGGCTTAACGGGCTGGCTTTACTCTCTATCTACAGGGACATTATTGTCATTGACGAGGAAGTTATCGATACGTGTTCAAGCGCACTAAGAAACCTGGACTTTGTTCTGTAAATATTGTTAACTTCGTTAGTCGATATAGCAAGTCATTTTAGTTTTGGCTTCAAGGAGGTATCCTGCGCTTCTACGAGTCTCTTGTCCGAAGCATTTTTTGCGCCCGAATTTTTTTCTCCTCCCCACAGAATCTTCACTAGTCAGTTTCCGCTAGACCTATTCTCATTAGGTGCTTCCTGAGCTGGCAGTGCTCTGAAAGGAAGCTCGTGAGGAGATATAGCTTATTTTTGCTGAGATCCAAATACTTTTTGGACCTGACGGTGTCAAAGTTCGGAAGGAACTGAGAGATTTGCTGCTACTGCTCACTTTTTAGATATGCTTTTTAAAACAAAAAATTAATAAACGGTTTTAAAGATTAAAACTAACTTTTCCGCATCTGCGACCCCGAACAATATTCTATCATAAAATTGATACTTGTATACACTTTGGGGGATGTACCGTGCTAACAAACCGAAATTTCTCCAAAAATAACCAAAAATTTAGTATATCTGGATTTATAGGACCCGCTGTACTCGCTCTAGTCAATAGAAAAGCAATAGGGTACATCTGTGAGACACCTTGAACAATATTCAATCATAAAATTGATCAATCGTATACTCTCTGGAGGCTGTATCGTGCTAACAAACTGAAAATTCTCCAAAAATGACAAAAATTTGGTACTTCAAGTACCATAGCACCCGTTGTACTGCCTTTAGTGAGATGAATATCAATAGGGTTTATCTTTGAGACGCTCTGAATAATATACAATCATAAAATTGATCACTTGGATATACTCCGGAGGCTGTATCATGCTAACAAACTGAAACTTCTCCAAAAATGATAAAAATATCATACTTAAAGTACTGTAGCACCTGTTGAATTGGCTCTGGTGCGCTGAAAAGCTGAAAATCAATAGGGTTCATCAGTGAGATGTCCTAAATAATATTCAATCATAAAATTGGTGACTTGTTGAACTCTGGAGGCTGTATCGTGCTAACAAACTGAAATTTCTCAAAAAATGGCAAAATGTCGTACTTCAAGTACCGTAGCACCCCGTCAGCTCTGGTGAGCTGAAGATCAATAGGGTTCATCTGTGACATGTCCTTAACAATATTCCATCATAAAATTGGTGAATTATTGTACTCCGGAAGCTGTATCGTGCTAACAAGACATGTAAGGAAAAGTGGCCAACGACAACGACGACATACACACAGGATTTTTTTCTAAAAACCGTTTTTTCGTGTTGTTGTGAATGGAAAACGTAAAAATAACTCAAAAAAAATTATCAAAATTTCAACTTTTTTTGGGATAAACCAATACTTTTCTCGCATATAGATAGGTTGGGCGGAAAAGTAACAATAAGGATGTTCATTGATTTATGTAAGGTCTTAGTAAATGATATCAATAAAGTTGATACAGATGAGTTCTTCAAGAATCATTGACATAATATTCGCTCGATTAACGCCTAGTGTCTAGTTGAAAATGAATGCTAGGAAAAATATAGAAATTGGTCTTACGTTATTATCTATTAGATATCTTTTGAAATCATTGTAGTTGCGTGACACTAATATGTGCCTAAAAGACAAAACCCCGTGCCAACACGTAGCATACGATCAGAACAAAAATTAAATGTATTTTAAAATCTTCAAATTAAAATGACGGAATACAGGCATTAAGATAGTGAATGTAAGAATACCGCCAGTCGAGTCTGAAAAAGAGCACTCAGGTTTATATACATTCGCAGAGCTTGTCTCCAACAGATAAATAGGAGGAAAAGCACTTTGGGAATTTTTGGATACAGACGGATTTTGTAAATTGTGCTAAATTTCGACTTGAGCTGAACATTGCATTAGAATTAGTTATAATTGTTATTGTTATACTTGTTCTGATACATATGCTGCAATCATAAGAGTATGCAAACCAATAAAAACCGATTGAAAAATGATTTTTCCAAAATTAGTAGGAACTTTAAGTTTTGAGGATAGAAAGTATCAACAAATTTATACCAATCGTTTTGAGACAGCACGATCTGCGACTTGCGTGTCTATTTACTAGTCTATTTGCTAGCAATCCCATTTTTATCGAATTAATAAATCATATGAACCAATAAAGGTAAGTTTTCCAAGCACATATTTATACGTGTAACATTTTTGATGCTTGTTTAAAATTTATTGGAATAGTCGAAATTAATCCGTTTATTTTTTTAATAGAATATAGGTTCCGTAGAAAGTAATAATTGTTTAAAAGCTAAACTTTATTTTTTCTCCATATATTTTTAAATGAAATTTATTTTATCTAGAATAAATTTAGATAGTTGAATTAAATGTATTCTGCACAAATCAATAAAATCTGTTAGGATTACTACCGTCAGCTGTATAGCAATCAGTGGATTTTCGATTTTACTTTATTTAATATAAAAAAAAAGAATGTAAGTTATATCATAATTATTTGCTATCGATAATTTCAAGATTTTATTTGTCCGTAGATATTGTTAAGCGTTCAATCCGAATCAAGTTTTTTAGCAACGTTGTAAGACTGACTGCTTTATTTACTTGAATTATTTTTGATCTTTGGCTTTTGTTCGTTGAGGTTTGATCTGGTTTCCGAGAATTATATCGGATTAGTGGGTGATTCGAAAGCATTGCTCATGAATTAAATAAATTCTGCTAAGAATTTCAACTCCTCCCGACCTTCTCGGGTTCTGTTGACATTTTTTTCTGTTCCTGGTGTTTTGATTTAGTTCATAGGGTTTCTACTTGGTTTCCGAGAATTATATTTGATTACTGGGAGATTCGAAAGCATTGCTAAGAAATTAAATAAATTCTGGTGATAATTTCAACTCCTCACCGACCTTCTCGGGTTCTGTTGAAATTTCTTTCTGTTTCTGCCGTTTTGATTTAGTTAATAGGATTTCTACTTGGTTTCCGAGAATTATATTTGATTACTGGGTAATTCGAAAACATTGCTCAGGACTTAAATAAGTTCTTGTAGAGATTTCGGGTCCTCGCTGACCTTCTCGGGTTTTGTTGGAATCTCCTTCTTCCCTCCGATGTTTTGAGTTTGTTATAGGATTTTTTTCAAATTTCGTCAAGCCGCCGATTAACCCCGTGTACTATTTTGGATAATACTGCATACGATAACCCCGATTATAAAACCACTGAGTCCGTATAAGAATTTGTGTTTTTTGATTTGCATTGTACATGAACCGTTTTACATTTACTCGCCTATATTCTGCATAGTGTATATTATATGGTTGGATACCCGTCCGCTTGATAACTTGCGTTAATAAGTTTGGTAAAAGTTTATTTTGTTTATTTGTCTTCTGAGTCTATTTATTATATTATAGAATATACAATTTTATTGAGTTATTGTAGTTTTATTCATAACTTGCTAATAGTCCGTTATTACCGTTGGCTTCAGTTATCACGTTGGTAGTCTACTTTAATTCTGTGTTAACAGACGAGCCATAAAGATCTGTAAAAAATAAGTATACGGCTGCCTAGTCTCTACAGTAAAATTTTCCGTAACTCCATCTGTTGCTATCTGGAACCCTCGAAAGTTTTGGAGTCGAGGGGCCGTGGAGTTGACCACGTTAAAAATCTGGTGCCCGAGAGAAAACTTGAATCCGCAGTTTTGGGATGTCAACTGTGACATGTCCAGGTACTTAGTCGTCGACGTAAGCACGGGACGGAGGGAAAATAAACGTCACAACAGTTCAAACAAATACAAAAACTGATGCCTATATTAATAACTAAGTAAAAGTTTGTATAGCGAAGCCAACATATTCACTATAAAGGATTTCCTCAAACTTCGTCTTCTTCTTTTCTAAATCCTTTTGCCCTTTCAGGCGTCGGATGTGGATGCCGTGGCCTGTACCCATTTCTTCCATGCCTTTCTGTCTCTTGCTAGATTTTTCATTTATGCTATGGTCTTTCCTCTTTCTAAAACTAACTCTTGTATTTGGTCTAACCATTTCCTTCTAGGTCTACCCCTTTGTTTTTTGATCGGTTTTCCAATCTCCATTATTTTCCTAGTTAATCTATTTGGTTCCATTCTTACCATATGACCATACCAGCTAAGTTGTCTCTTTTTTATTTTACCAGTTATCGGTTCCTGTTTAGTTGTTCTCTAATGACGTCATTTCTAATCCTATCCCATTTAGTTTTCCATGCAATTCTTCTTAGATGCTTCATTTCTATGGCATTTATTTTAGTTTCGTCCTTTTTTCGCACAGTCCAATTTTCACTTACGTATATTATTGTAGGAACTGTTATCATATTATGAATTTTCATTTTTACTTCTAAGTCTATATCTTTATGTCCAAGAATTGTTTTATTTAGAGAGTAGTATATTTTTGTTGATTTATTTGCTCTGTTTGTTATTTCTGCATCTATTTTTCGATATTCTGTTACTATACTTCCTAAATATTCAAATGTTGTTACTCTTTCTAGAGTCTGGTTTTTGCATTTAATATCTCTATTATTCTATTTTGATTACCTGGTTGTTTTTAATTTACTATCATCACTTTTGTTTTATTTATGTTCACCTCCATATTCATGTTCTCTACTTCTTTAGTCCAAATATTCACTAGTTTTTGCATTTTGTTCTTTGTATTCATCACTAAAACCACATCATCTGCATATAGTAGACTACTCATTTTTATCGGTTCTAAATTTCTGTGTCCAATTATAGTATTCAGCTGCTCATATTTTTCTTTCATTCGTTTTACAATCTTACCCATGATTATTATAAACAGTAGTGGCCTTAAACTGTCACCTTGTTTTATTCCCTTACACATTTTGAATTCTTCAGACCTTTGGCCTGCAATCTGTACCTTGGCTCTAACTGTCTCGTATACACTTTTAAGTATTTTTATTAAGGTGGGTGGTACTTCCATTTCCACCAGGGTTCTCCATACTTCTCTTCTATCTACGGTATCAAAGGCTGCTTTTAGATCTATAAATGTAAGGTACATTTCTTCTCCCTCTTCTATTTTTCTTTCGATTATATTCCTTAGTATATAGATATTATCATTTGTTTGTCTTTCAGGTCTAAAAGCTCCCTGTTCTTCTCCTAATTTTGGTTCTACATATTCTCTTAATCTTGTTTCTATTATTTTTGTGTACACTTTATAGCTAGTTTGGGCCAAACACATTGCTCTGTGATTTCCACACTGTGTCTGTTCTCCCTTTTTATAGTTAAGTTATTTCCCCATTCCCTTGGAATTTTTTGTTGTACCCATACTTCTTTGCATACATTCCATATCCATTCTATTCCTCTTTCTCCTAACGATTTAATCATCTCTGGCGTTATCCCATCTTTCCCGTTAGCCTTACATATTTTGATTTCTTGTATTACTTGATCTATCTCTTCTTTATGGATTACTTGCAGTTGGTCGATTTCCTCTTCTGCTGTTGTTATATTCTCTTCCGGTGTTAATGTATGGAATTGCTCTGTATAGTATTCTTTCCATGTTTTCAATACTTCTTCCATTTCCGTTTGTACTTGGCCTTGTCGATTTTTTATTGCTCTAATATCTTTATATTTATTTCCTCTCAATCTTTTTATTCTTGTCTAAAATTTCCTGTTATCCATCTTATGTAGATCTGTTATTTCTTCTCCGAATTTCTTCCATGAGTCACGTTTTGATTTTTTGACGGCTCTTTTTACAAGAGTTTTCTTCCTGTCATATTCTTGTTTGTCCACATGTGATTTTGATGTGATATATTTTTCCATGCTGTTTTCATTTCCTTGACCGCTATTTTAATTTCGTTTTTATATTCTTATTATATTTAATTTTTCCACATATCTTCTCTGTTGCTGTTAATAGCGTTTCTTTAAAGGCGACCCATCGTCCTTCAAGTGTCCAATCTGTTTTTTCTTTTTCTAGTTTATCGAATTATTTGTTCGTCTCATTGTGGTATTTTTTCTCGATATCTTTATTTTTAAGTTTATGTGTTGCTAGTTTACTGTGGTCTGTAGTAGCTTCTTTCTTGAGTAATTTTACTAGACAAGTTGTCACTACTAATCTGTGGTTAGATCCAATTTCTGCTTCATTCTTTGTTTCAATTTTTTGCATTACTTCTGTTAGGTTTTGTGTATATGTTATGTAGTCTATCAGGCTTTTAGCGTTTCTTCCTTCTGCCACAAACGTATATTTATCATTTAGTTGTTATTCCCACATCGTATTTCCTATTAATTGTTTCTTCTCCGTGTCTTCCCATACAATCCATTCCTCTATTGTAATCATTTCCTACCCTGCTATTCCAATCACCCATTATTATTGTCTTCTCGTTTTCCTCCCTAACTTCATCTAATACTCTTTGCAATTGAATATAAAATTCTAAAATGTCTGCCTCTGCCGTTCCTTCTACTGACCCATATATTTGTATAAAATTGATTATTTCTTCCAATTTTATGCTAATAACTATTATTCTCGAGTCGACTGTCTTAAATTGTATTACCTTTTGTTTTATTTCTTCTGTAACGATTATTCCTACACCCACCTTTGCCCTTTGTTCTGGTTTTACTCCTGAATAATAGAATGTATGCTTTGTTGTTAGTTGCGAAATCCTTTGCCTTTTTTCTTCGTTTCACTTAGTCCTAGAATTTGAATATTATTGTTTTCCATTTCTTCAGTTAATTCTAATTATTTCCCTGTTAATGTGTTTCTCTTCCATATACCTATGCACATCTGTAATTTTTCCGTGTTCTGAGGTCTGTGTTTTTTACTGTTACTCTGCTGATGATGATCATCCTTTAATTTTTTATGCTTCCTCAAACAAACTCTGTATTACTAACATTATTCGCGGCAAGATCTTCAAAATCACACAGACGAATTCTACGATCGTAGTCGTAGGTATTATCTCAATTAATAGATAAGTGCGTCAAGTCAGGATGGCATCTCTGATGAAAAAATCCATGGCAAATATCATAAATCCAAAGCAACGTCTGCATCGTTGCTGCCTTCGAACCTATACTAAACTGGTTTTTTAAACGCTGTTTTATAAGTACTTTTCAGTGGTATCCCAGTCGAAAGTTGTTGGAAGTTATATAAGGGACAAAGTTGCTATATTCCTCACAAACATTCAGTAATATATCACCTCTAACCTAGCACACAATCAAGTTAGAAATTGCCAGAACACCGGTCATCAAGAATTTTCGTTAATTTCTTAATTCCCAGATTGGCTTTACTCATAGCACCTTAATTGATTGGAAATAAAGATATTCTTAACCTAACCATGCTAACTAACCTAACCTAACAACTAACTGTACTATTTATAAAATAGTTTTTATTCAATAATATTTAACCATATTGTATTCTCAAACCATGAGGAAGTGGGTTAGTTTTAAATTCATTTATACGAGTTAGTCATACGTTACATAAAGTCGGACTGATTATTTTTATGATAAACTCAATTTTTGATGAAATAATCTGCAAAAATTTTCATAAGTTTCCTCAATTTTACATTACCGTTGATTTGGATCATTTTTAATGGTGTCACTTTTGCGAATTGTTCATTTCCTATAATTAGTTATTAAGAAGTTGCCTGAAACGACTAAGTAATGATCTGGTCTCATAAAACTACAGAGGGAATGTGCCCGTTTGACTTCAAAAAGGAAATAACCAATTGAGGTTTGAAATTTTCATGTGGGTGACGTCGTGGTAACGCGTGCCGCTATAAACAAGATTTAAACGCTAAGAAAATCAGGAAGAATCGAGAGAAATAAGATATTATACAGTGCGCAAATCAAGTAACATAACAAACATGAATTAATAATGTCTAGAAAATTACAATGAATACAGATATTGTTGATGTCGTATCTATAAAATTCAATTTCAATATCAATATATTATTGTTCCAAAATAACATTTTTGTGTATATTTTTATGATGTAATTGGTATTGTGTTGCATTATCAGTCTAAATTGAAGGAAGAAGTAAATAATATAATCAGAATCCAATTTTGCTAAGTTATATGATTTTAAGCTATATCTTGGAAATTACGCACTTGAAGCTCTTCTCATCTTATTTTGTCGATTTCTCATATAATTTACTAGAAAGAAGGGTGGGATATTTTCAAGTTGACACCCCATATATGGAGAGGTTTACGTTTAACTCAAGTATACGTAATTCATCGATTTATGTTAACAAGTATCTTAAATTAGTGTTTTAAATGAAACCCAACGTTTCTAGCTAATTCCACAATATAATGAAAAATGTTGAAAATTCAAAAAAAATGACAGTTGTATCGATAACTGAATATCATCGTCAGAATGACAGAAGTTACATTTTATTTAATGCCTACCTGATGATTAGTAGTTATTTTTGGCTAGACCAAGAAGTGACCTACCTTGTGATTGACTTAATATATCTTAACAGAAAAAAGAAGAAGATGTGATATCACAAATATTGAAGCTTAGATATTATTAGCCCTATGGTGATATCCTGGATATCATTTTTCCAATTAAGAACAGTATAACTGTGCAACGATATAGAAAACTAGGAAAACTATATCTGCTGATCTTTACAATTATCACTTAGGTAGACAGTTTAATAGTGGAGAACTCCCGAGATTTATCTGTTCATTGACGACTTCATATTGTGGGTTTCTTAAGTGTCTTCTAATTTCCAACTCTTCAAGAAAATTCAAAGAGTTAATAATGTACTTGATTATGCAATTTACCGAAAACCAATACACACTGATATGACAATTCCATATAATTCCAATCACCCAATGTCACATAAGCTAGCGGCATACAATTCTATGAAACATAGAGCATTTTCAGTTCCTATGAACAAATGTAATTTTGATAGAGAGATTAATACAGTTAGACAAATAGCAACATCCAACGGTTATCCATTACATATGATAAATAAGCTAATTAATAAAAAAGAGGAAAAAGTGGCATTACAACTAATATTTCCTAAACAAACTGAAGAAATATAAACTTATAAGACCAATGTTAAAACAAAAATACCAACATTAAAGAAATCAGGTATATATAAACTCAAATGTCCAGAATGTAATGCTGTCTATTTGGGTCAGACCCTTAGAAATTTTGAAATCCGATACAGTCAACACTTACGAGCATACAGATTAAAACAACCAGATAAATCCCATTACGCAAAACATCTACTTGACACCAACCATTCATTGACACCAAACACAGAACTAGAAGTACTACAATTATCACTTAAGAAGACAGTTTAATAGTGGAGAACTCCCTAGATTTATCTGTTCATTGACGACTTCATATTGTGGGTTTCTTAAGTGTCTTCTAATTTCCAGCTATTCAAGGAAATCTAGTTCTTGTTTCTTATCACAAATATGTAGTACTTATAGTTCTGTGTTAGGTGTCAATGAATGGTTGGTGTCAAGTAAATGTTTTGCGTAATGGGATTTATCTGATTGTTTTAATCTGTATGCTCGTAAGTGTTCACTGTATCGGACTTCAAAATTTCTACTTGACACCAACCATTCGTTGACACCTAACACAGAACTAGAAGTACTACAAATTTGTGATAAGAAACAAGAACTGGATTTCCTTGAAGAGTTGGAAATTAGAAGACACTTAAGAAACCCACCATATGAAGTCGTCAATGAACAGATAAATATAGAGAGTTCTCCACTATTAAACTGTCTACTTAAGTGATAATTGTAAAGATCAGCAGATATAGTTTTCCTGGTTTTCTATATCATTGCACAGTTATACTGATCTTAAATGGAAAAATGATATCCAGGATATCACCATAGGGCTAATAATATCTAAGCTTCAATATCTGTATCTTCTTCTTTTTTTTATTAACATATTTTAAGTCAATCACAAGGTAGGTCACTTCTTGGTCTAGCCAAAAATAACTACTAATCAACAGGTAGGCATCAAATAAAATGTAACTTCTGTCATTCTGACGATGATATTCCGTTATCGAAACAATTGCCAATTTTTTAGAATTTTCAACATTTTTTCATTATATTGTGGAATTAGCTAGAAACGTTGAGTTTCATTTAAAACACTAATATGAGTAGATTCCACGAAGTAAGGGTCGAGACAGTTAATTTTAAGTATCTTAATCTCCAGGAAAAAAAATGCATCTAAAAAATGAATTTAAGTAATATAAATATAACATTATATAAACAAAGTTTGAATCATTCACTGACATTACGTGTTCTGGAGAATCTAGAACACGCCGTATATCATGTGTGTAAGCGTGCTTAATTGTTATTTCACTTTATGAATATATCAGATACTCGCAGCATGTAATTCACGACTACGACCTAGTTTTTCTAAACAAGTTATTTCATGCAAACAATTTTCAATTGAAAGAGTTTGTCGTTAAAATTGTTAACATGCCGGCCAAAAAAGTGTTAAAGGGTATTCCACATTGAATGTTTTGCAAGGTATCAGAGTGATAATGAGTACAGTAAAAAACATCTCAAAATTCAACATGAAGCAATGGCTCAGTTAAGTGACGAGCATCACATTGCCTTCCTGGCTAAATACTGCGACAAAAATTGGATATTTGAATTAAATAATTGTTATTTGAAAACAAGTGTCACAATGACTCGTTTTGTAGTACGAGTGCAGATTACTACAAAAAGTCATTTTGGCACAAGTTCTACACAATATTTTTTATAATTGGCATTTATTGAATTTTTTGAATAAAATAGAATTATGTTATTCCTGTTTTTCAACGAGGAGGAGTGGTTTGAATTTAAGTTCGTAATTCTTAGATTTCTGATTGGTCAGTCACAGCCGGTTTTACTCAGCACTTTTGACAAATATTATGATCGAACAATTGTGTAAATTGTAAACAAACAGTGACCATTTAGTTTTTTCTCTGTTAATAGGGGATGATTATTTGTTTAAAAAAGAACTTCTTTTTATATTCTTGCGTCCTCTTTATATCATAATATGAACAAAATAATTTCTGTTATGTGTATCTACCTATGTCTACCAATAAAATAAACAATTGACAAATCGTTGGATAAACGTTATGGTACTTTATTTATTAAAAATTTTAATATACAATTTGTTCTAATTTACCTTTAAGACCATTAAATCTATTAATTTACTAGCTAGAGCCACGCTAGGCCATATTATAATTTGTTTTAAGTTAAGGTTAAAGTCATATATCAAATAAAAATACATACCACAACCAACTGTATGACCCTAAAAATGACTAAAATAGTGTTCAAAAAGATTTTATTGAGACACTGTATACAGTGTTACAATGAAGTCTCTTTAGTCTCTTTAGTCCGCCAACTTTGGTGATCCGCCATGTTGAATTTAGAATGACGTCACATACCTAATCATGGATTGGCATGCAAACTAGACGTATATATAGAATTTCAGCTCAATCGCTTGAAGATATCTGCTTCAAAACTGAGTTGCAAGATTGCAACCGAACAAACATACTTTGCCAGTTATATACTAAAAACTTTGAAAAATACATAGTAGTGTTGGTATATTATGATATGCCACAGAAATATTTGAAGCTCTGATTAACCGGCTCTAAGAATTAGAAGCTGCACGTTCCAAACTTGGGAATTTAAAAAAAATCTGATAGTGAAATGCAATATTTATGTTATCATTACTATGGTTAATTAACCATCAACTTCGGCAATAAATATTCTGGCAAATTTAAATATAAAGTGTGAGTGTTTCTTTTAAATAAGGACTATAATGAACCATGATCAGTCTAAAACATGTATTCTCAATATATTGGAACACTTTTAGGGATCTCAGCCGCCCCTTCCCAGATTGCACAATTTGTCCAAAGGACATATCCAATGGCTTCGCTTTATTGGACATTTATTTATCCAACATGCCTGTACGCAAACGTTAGTCGTTGCCTTTTTTATAGTGTGACGTAATTTGCAACTTATTTGTGCACGGATTGTTTCTTATTCCGTGACAAATGGTTCAATTTAATCATTTTGTTTTATTAAAATTACTATGATTTTAACAAAATTATTTTTAAAAGTGAAGGTTTTTTGTATTCTTTCGTTTTTTAGCATTAATTGAAAATAAATAGATAATTATTAATTAAATAATAGTTAATTATTAATTAATCAGATACTCTGCTAGATGGGAAAATATAGATATCACGCACAATCCGGCAACAGCTGACAATAATGCTGTTTAGGGGCCATTTTTTATAGGAAAATGATGTTTAGGGACAAATACATCCAACATTTTCATTCATTCGTGTAACCATAGCGTTATTTTGCAGACACCCTCCACCCCCTGAATTCAAAAGCATTGTGAATGTACTAGCTATACAAATTTTGTGCTAGGTTGTGCTAGGTGTCTTTTATTTGTGCTAGCATTTTGGCAAAAAAATTCCAACCGGAGGGGGCTAGCGTTAACCTGGCCCCACCCGAATTCAAAAGCATTTTTATTGTAAGCTGTTAGTGTGCTAGCTATAAAAAATAGTGTGCTAGGTTGTGGTAGGTGTCCTTTATATGTGCTAGCATTTTGGCGAAAAAATTCCAACCGGGGGGGGGGCTAGCGTTAACCTGGCCCCACCCGAATTCAAAAGCATTTTTATTGTAAGCTGTTAGTGTGCTAGCTATAAAAAAAAGTGTGCTAGGTTGCGCTAGGTGTCCTTTATCTGTACTAGTATTTTGGCGAAAAAAAATCCAACAGGGGGGGTCTAGCGTTACCTGGCCCCACCCGAATTCAAAAGCATTTTTATTGTGAGCTGTTGGTGTGCTAGCTATAAAAATTGTTGTGCTAGGTGCCCTTTATGTGTGCTAGCATTTTGGTAAAAAATATAACCGGGGAGGGGGCAGCTTGACGGACCTGAAATTTCGGGTTGTTAGCACGATACAGCCTCAGGAGTGTATACAAGTCACCAATTTTATAATAGGATATTTTTCAAGTGTCTCACAGATGTACCCTATTGATTTTCAGATGAGTAGAGCGAGTACAGCGGGTCCTATATATGCAGATATACTACATTTTTGGTTATTTTTGTAGTAATTTCAGTTTGTTAGCACGATACATCCCCCGAAGTGTATAGAAGTGACAATTTTATGATGGAATATTGTTTAGGGCATCTTACAGATGCGGAAAAGTTAGTTTTAATCTTTAAAACCGTTTATTTTCAGCTGCTAGAAAACACTCTGACTGAAAACTATCTTATGGGCAAACCTGGACATATTTTTATTATGGACAAGGCAAGTGTACTACAAAATAAAAGGCCAGAGCATGTCATTGTTGAGAAATGGTCTAAAAATATAGCAAGTATCAGCTCCGGAGATAAGGGAGAGACCATCTCGGTCATAACTTGTTGTAATGCTGAAGGCGTTTTTATTCCTTCTACCTGCGTCATGAAAGACAAGAATAAAAAGCAAGAGTTTGAGGATGAGATGCCCCCAGGATCTCTGGTCTCAAGGATCAGTTTGTTCCCAGAAAGCCGACAGGGACAGTTTTGTTATTACCTGATAGTCACCCGATAGTGACGTTGAGTTGCTAGAACACAATATAATATTATTTCGCTGCTTGTCATGTCAACAGACATAGTTTTGCAACCGCTAGGTAGATCATTCTTCAGGTCCTTGAAATTAAACTACTATTCAGCTTGCATTTTATACATTCAAAATAACCCAGGTCGAAAGCTCACCAGATTACAGTTAGGAAAGTTACTTGCTGATGCAAATACTCCTTGCCTACCCCTGGAAAAATACTGGATATGATATCGCCTGTTCCAGTTGTTTATGCTAATGTTGATTTGGTTCGACGATGAAGCCAGCAGCTGGCAGACATATTAACCACAGACAAGTATTGGCGAGAGAAAGAGAAAAATAGCTAATATAACACAGAAAGGAGAAAACACAAAGAAAAGCCAAGAAATATGAAGTGACCAAAAAGAAAACTTCAAAATATGACTCGTCCTCAGACGAAGATCTGGAAGCATTAACATTGGTTGACTCTCCAGATTATATGGACGATGCTGACGAGAAATGCGCTGTTTGTGGTGAAGTGTATTCTCAAACCACAAAACCTGACGAGTGGGTTCATTGCTTACGATGCTTTAAGTGGTTTCACGATTCCTGCTCTAAGTTTGTTAACTTTTGCCATGGCAGCGGTATTCTTGTTTGCAAAACAAAGTAATATTATATTGAAAACCCTTCTTTTTTAGTTGCGTCATCTCATCTCAGCATTGTGGAGGAGACGGTTTTTGTTAACTATTTTTATTTTGGGTATAAATTGTGAGTTTTATTTTTTACGTGTTTTTGATACTCGATACATGTTTCTAACTCACTAAAAATTCATCTTAAAAATAAACGGTAATTTTCTTTCAACGTATAAAAATGTTAACGTGGAATTTAAAAGCTTGCGCCATTTATCCTCGAATTACCCTATGTTGACAATACAAATTTAATCATCACACAAACGAAAGTAGTTATGGGGCAAATGGATTAAGCGATTTCTTAAGTAATACAGATGTGAAATTTGTATTCTCAAACGAAAAGGATTTAATGGAAGAACAGAAATAGATAGTTGTGTTTAATTTCACTTGGAAGCATTAGGAAACATGTAAGAAATCGTGGAGTTTCAAGCCATTATCAAAGTTGGTGGGCAGAAACATAGATTATCCTCGCCCAATCGGAGTGGTGAAATTTTAATCATTCACATATTACGAATTCACAGGTATCTGTACACATGCCAAATATTACCGAAATAAAATAATTTTTACTGAGTGTTCGGGTTTCCATGTCACGAATTTATAATATTTTATATAATGATTCTTTAGATTCAATCGCATATCAATTAATTATGTTCCCGCGTAACAGTAAAATAACCTATTTTTTGCTTATAAATAAATGATGTCGTCACTTCTTCTTACAAGAGAATACTTATTCCAAAACAAAAGGAGAGTTTGGGGAAAGGAAGGCAAAAGGGAAATGCAAAGGATGAAGTAACAAACACTCACAATTAACTGTCCTTTTTCATTTGATTTAAGTAAAGTTGGTTTTGTGAGAAATTTCCGTCATCGACTCCGTCAGAATTTTGGCATTAAAGCCGAGAACGAAAATTATTAACCTTTTCGTCATTATTGAGCCGATCGATACTAGTACTACTACTAAAATAATTTATGGTAATTTTTAATTGTATGCTGAGCGGTGTTGTCAAGCCGTACCTATATTTATCCTACAGAAAATGAAAATAGCACAAACACATAAGTTATATTTGTTTTATTTAATATGAGCAAATCATTCAAAAACTATAATACAAAATATTAACAATCATTTTTTTTACTGCAACAAGCATTTATTTCTTGATTTTCTTAAAGTTGGCGAATGGTTTAGATCAGGGGTGTCAAACTCAATTTACATGAGTGCCATTTTTTCTTCGAGGCATGCTTGGGGGGCCGGCTTAAAAAAAGTTTGTTTATATATCATAACGGAAATCTTTATTCAACGAAATATATAAAATAACATAAAATAAAAAAAAGTTATATCTATATAATAGATAAATAAAAGTTTAGTGTAGTAACTATTTCGATGACCCAGATACTTGACATCGTTTCAGCTTCATTATGTCGTCGATGTTTGGTGTCAAATCAGATGTACTAATTTTCAGAATAGCTTGAAGATGTTCATCTGTCAGTCTCGAACGGTGTTTAGACTGGTTGATTTTCATTATTGAAAACATCTGTTCACATATATATGAACTTCCAAACATACATAAAATACGAGCAGCGTGTTTGCTCATGTTGGGATAGTTACCATGACTTTTAAAATATTTTGAGTAGAATGTCAAAATATCATCTTCCTTGAACTTGTCTTTTAAAACAGTGTCACATTGCAAGTCTGTTAGTTCCATTTGCATATTTGTTGGCGCCTTGGCAACTTCAAAGGTGAATGGATTATTAAACAAAGGAAATTCACAGGAGTTCAATTCGCGAAAATCTGCGAAATGACCTTCAAACTCCGTTATAAGATCAAGTAGAAGAGTAGCAAACTCTGTTAGTTTCTCTGCACTGTACGTACCACGTGCTCGAATACTAGGAAAGTGGTGAAGTACTTGATCTCGCAATTGGGACTCCAACAACTTTAATTTTATCTCAAACGCCTGTATATTTGAGTACATTTGCGTGACAATCATGTTTTTGCCTTGAAGCTTAACGTTCAAGTTATTGAAATGCTCCGTCATATCCACCAGAAAAGCACAATCAAGCCACCATTCGTCGCTATGATTAATTGGTTTTCCCTTTTGATCCATAAAATTAACAATATGTTCACGCAATTCGAAAAATCGCTTTAACATTGAACCGCGACTAAGCCAACGAACTTCTGTAAAGTATATAATATCAGAATGTGCTTCATCGAGATCTTTTAAAAATTGTGTGAATTGACGGTGATTTAGGCCTTTGCTCCGAATGAAGTTTATAATTTTAATTATTGGCTTCATGACATGATCCATTTTAAGTATTTTAGATGCCAAGGACTCTTGATGAATCATACAGTGGATCCCCACAAATTCGTGTTCAGGTGTAGCTTCATCTGAAATTTTCTTACGTATTTTCGTTACAACACCAGCATTTTTTTCAACCATGGCTGGTGCACCATCAGTCGTAATACTGCATAATTTTCTCCAATCAAGTTCATTATTTTGAATTAATTGTTCAATCGCCTGGTAAATATCTTGAGCTGTAGTAGTATCCTTCAAAGGTACACATTTCAATAGTTCTTCAGTAATGAAAAAGTTTTTATCGATTCCGCGAATAAACACAGCAAGCTGCGCTGTATCTTTGATATCGGTACTTTCATCGACAGCAATGGAATAAAAAATAAATTCTTTCACTTTTTCTCTAAGTTGCTTATGCAAATTATCCGCCAACTCATTTACTCTGCCAGCAATTGTATTTCTGGACAGGGGTATATCTTGAATAGATTGTTTCTGGGATGGGAATGAAATCTCAGCCACATCTAACATACATTCCTTAACAAATTCGCCGTCACTAAAAGGTTTCGATTTCTTTGCAATTTTTAGTGCAATTACATAACTCGCTCTCATAGCATTCTCACTATCAACTTTGGCCTTTGTAAAGAACGATTGCTGTCCCTTCAATTTACTTTTAAAACATTCTAGTTTTTCTAGTCTGATCTCGTCAGAGAATTTGTCAAACTTCTCTTTATGATGGGTTTCATAGTGTCTTTTCAAGTTGAATTCTTTGCAAACAGCAATAGTTTGATTACAAATCAAGCAAAGTGGTTTGCCTTTCCATTCAATGAAAAAATACAATAGTTCCCACTTACTTTGAAAAACTCGACACTCGCTATCAACTTTCCGTCGTTTATTAGAAGACATTGTAACAGACGCAAGGCGCACTCAAATAAATTACACACAACAAGCACAATCAACGCAAAAGAATAAATATTCTTGTGAACAACGTTTGTCTGGCTACTGACTGAGCTGACTGCTGCACTGTTCACAGCACACTCCCCCGCCCTGTTGTTCGTCTCTGGCATTGCATCGGCGACGTTGCCGTAGAGTACAGTAAAATGCTCGGGTTGGCCATGATTGGTTAGACACGTTTGGTTAATACACCCGTGGAGGATGTTCAATTATATCAGTTAATTATAATATTTATAGAATATAAATATAAAATTACAAGATTTTAAAACATAATAACATTAATTTCTAACTATTGTTGGCATATTTTCAACCATTCACAGCAGGCCTATGTGATTGGTTGACTCCAGCAAAGCGGGCCGGATTAGAATGTCTTGAGGGCCGGTCGTGGCCCGCGGGCCGTATCTTTGACACCACTGGTTTAGATAAAACAGTACATTCTAAAAGTATTTAAACCACCTACCGAATTTAAAAAAAACAGGTCACAGACCGTCATGAATGTTAAGTGTTAATTTGATAAAGTGATTAATTAATTTATCCCGTTTACCAGACTGGATAATTATTAAGTTAAAATATGGTGCTAAACACATTCTTTAAATATTTGGAATGTATGACTTATTCTGATATATTTATGAGGATTTAGACCAAAAGGGGTTTTACAAAAGCATTGTAATTAAGTATCCTTTTAACAATATTCAAAGCTTTAGTAAAATTATAATTCAATAAAATTTATTTGTTTCAAGGTAAGTAGGTACTAATGTTACTTCTATTAATTATGAGCTTCAATTCTAGCAATTGTTCAACGGGAAAATAATATTAAAGGTTGCATAGTCCAGTCAAGGAAGGTCTGAAATCAAATTTTTTAACACATTACATTTTTGATGTAATGTAGTTTCAAAGATACAATAACAATGTGTAAAGTGTCTGCAACGCCCGGCAAGGGTAAAAAAAGGTTCTTATCAATAATTGTAGAGCTCAAAATTTTACATAAAAAGGTCTCTCGACGTTTTTGCTCCCTCCAAAATTAAATGAGTGAGGGAAGTTTTAGGTTTAAGGGATGGACGTAAATTTTAAAAAATCGTAAGTAGTAGAAAAATAAGCGGATTAAAATTTTTTAAACTGCTTAAAAAATTTAAACTTTAATTCTAGAGATACAGATTTTTTTCTTGTTGAAAGAATTATAACAATTTGAAACACTGAAATAGAAACTTTTAATGCTTAAGAGTTAAAATTTTTTTTAGCCATATTTATACTACTCATGAAATTTCCTAAATTTAACCATTGAAAAAATATTTTTAAATGGCTAGTCAATATACACTAGCATTTAAAAAATACGCCATTTATGAAATGGCCAAGGAACGTGAAATTACTGTTCTTCGATTGCCATCATATCACTGCAAATTGAACCCGATCGAGCTTATTTGGACACAAATGTAAGAATATGTGGCTCGTCACAATGCGACGTTTAAACTTGATGATGTTTGGCAACTTTCATTGCATTCATTAACAAACATTACAATAGAAAATTGGCAAAAGGTTCGTAATTTAAAGAGGAACAAAAGATGTGGGAGCTTGACAATATAGTAGAGGAACCTATAGAACCACTTGTTATATCGTTTGAAACCGATGTTGAATCAAGTGAAGATCACCTCGCCTAACTAATTATAAATATCAATATGTTGGGTAAGTTATTTGATTCATTTTTTATACGTCCATCCCTTAAGCTTAAAAGTTTATTACGGGTTAAAAGGAGTAGCTTACCTTAGCATGATGGGTCATGCAATATATATAGTAAAATATTCAAGTGAAGCAAATGAATTTATTATAATACTTCTTTCTTACAATTTCATAGAATTTGGTTTACAAACTAACTTTTGTATACTATCGAATTTAGTCTTCTTCAGCTTTACTTTTCATCACTGAATGTAGCTCCTACAAAAGGAGAAATATTATTAAGAATATTAACTTTCAAAAATTGTAAACAAAACGGTTAATTCACGACAAAAATCCAAGGTTAGATTTCTTCCTCTTTTATTCTTGATTTTATTGTCAATTTGGCTTTAACCTTTATAAACAAACATTTGTATAAATGATCTTCCAATGTTAAAATCGTTAAGTGGTCTTCCAAAAAAAGGGTAACTTCTTTGGTTTGATTTCTTCTAGAATAACGTGGCACTTGCTGAAACGTTAATCACATTTTGTGGATTTAATTATAAAATTTGAGAGATATTCTAGATTTTTTCATGTACTTATGTACCACTGAATAAGTACCATATATGTGGATATTATATGCATCTTAAATATCATCTGAAATTTATTTATTGACTTAAACTTTGGATAAGCCAAAGCCACTTTAAGGCCACATGTCAACTTAGGTAAGTTTAAAAATAAATGATATATCCTTCACTTTATACTTTTACAACACCGTATGATATACTTAGGTAAATGTTTGTCTTTTAGGCCTTTTCATTTTCTGATTTTGCTGTTTTTTTGTATTTCTGGCTTCACTTTTGTTCCCATTTTATCACGTGGGATATTTCTTGACCATAGGGTCTCTAACCTACACATTGAGACCCCTTTCCTGTTCCTCCGTACGACTTCTGGTACTGATACTGTCTGAGTCAAAGAAGTAAACCTGGATTCCTGACGTGTGACTCGGTTGCTGATAATTTTGATAATAGTATAGAGTACTCCCCTTATTGGATCGCAACAACACATTCCATAAAATCAGTGGTAGATACAGGATCTTTAATTAACCAGTTATTATAATAACAATATTTTTTTATCTTCTTTTAATTTAAAATATACTTTCAGTTCGATTAATAGAGCTCACTTGTAAGCTGACAGCACAAACTTGTGAACCTTAATCATATATACGTATATATTTTGGAAGGGGCTCTTGGATATTGGTAATCTATTATGATTATTTTAATTGTATCGTCATCATTTTTTTATAGGACATCTTAATAAAGACATATTTGAGAAAGATCCTGCACTGTTTGCTTTCAGAAAGCACTTCGAACCCACTACTATATTCCATTTCTAACCTCAGGACCAGGGAACGAGAGGATATATAAATATAATATATAATATATAAAAAGGTTGTCTCTTGCATATGGTCGTATTAGGTAACAACTTCCCTAACTCACTTAATTTTGGAAGGAGGAAAGAAGTCTAGAAACTTTTTCATGGAAAATTTTAAGCTCTACAATTTTTGTCTAACTTTTACCGTTTTCGAGTAATTGCGGAAAAACCCCTACTCGAATGTTTTCAACCCTTGCCGGGGATTGCAGATACTAAAACCTTTACACATTGTTATTGTATCTTTGAAACCACATTAGGTTTATCAAAAATACAAACTTGTGTGAAAAATTTTGATTTCAAACATGTCTTGACTGGACTAGAAGTGAATTTGTAACCGAAAGAAATGTAGATACAGGGAACATTAGAATAGCTGGCCATCCGCCTTTATTACAAGGTATCAAATTAATTTTAACCCTTTCAGACCTATAGTACACTATGGTGTACATACATTAATTAAATATTATCATTATTATTTTGTTCGCAATTTACATTTTGGGACTGTGTAGCATTTCTCATGTACATGTGTTTTAAAATACTGAGACGATTGGCGACATCTAGTAGGTAAGAACACAACTAATTAGTCACTTGTTGAACATGGCCGACGAGAAATTGGATTTGTCTGGTCAGTGATCATTTACTGTATTTTTTTGCTAAAACTTTGAGCAACTTCATTGGAATTTTTGTATAATAAGTTACTAATTGATGAATATGTACTCTCAGATAAGTCAACAAAGCATGAAATACTATATTTGATGCTCAAATCTACTTTTGAATGAATGTACAGTATCATGTACATTAGGTCCTCATAACTTGTGTATTATTTGGAATGTACATTATACTGCACATTAGGTCATGGACGAACATTGTTGTTGACATTCGAATTTTATATATTCAAGGTCCATCAAGAGCACATCCACAAAAAAGGCTAAGAAGAGAGCGTTATAACCTAAATAATAATGCAGATATTCAAGATGTTTTAGAATTTATTCAAGATGACACTTCAGATATAGATATTTGGTCGTATTATAGCAGCGATGATGACTATGTTTCACAACAAACCAAGAGAATTGGACAAAAAGAAACCGCTAAATTCGTATCATCAGAATCCTCCAGTGAGTCTGATTCTGAAGAAAATCAACCAGAACTTGAAGAAACTATGAATAAGTCATCAACTCAAGCAAGCACTACTAAGAAAAAAACAAAGTCAAGATATATTGGAGATTACGTATTTCAAGAAAAGGCTCAGTTTACCAATATGTATCCGCGGAAAAAAGGAATATCTTCTTTCAAGCTAACTAATCAACATGAAATGAAAACTTTTATAGCACTTCATATTGCCATCGGTTCCCTGAACAAGTTTCCAAAACTTAAAATATATTGGGATACGACTCTTGGTATCGGTCTATTTCTAGAAAATATGTCAGGGGACAGGTTTTTTCAGCTACGAACATGTTTACATTTCGTTCATTTCCTTCGTCATCCTGAAAATTGTAAAGACAAGTTCTATAGAGTTCATCCTTTGTTAGATAGTGTTAGGGAAATATGTTCCCAACTGATTTTAGAAGAAAACATCCGCATCGACGAGCAAATGGTTCCTTTTACTGGTAATCTTAATATCAAACAATATGTAAAAGGAAAACCATATCTTTGGATCATAAAAAATTATTGTTTGTGTGGAAAAAGTGGAATCGCCTATGATTTCCTATTCTACCAAGGAAAAGAAACGGGGTTAGATGAGCAAAATTTGAACCAATATGGACTAGGGGGCAGTGTTGTCTTACATTTTGCAAACAGAATTCCTTCAAATAATCATAAACTCTTCTACGACAATTAGTTTTCATCCTATGATGTGTTGAAGGCTTTGACAGAAAAAAAAGTTGGACAGCATGTACCGTGAGACTGGATCGATTTCAGAATCCGCCTGTGTTGTCTGATAAATAAATAAAAAGAGAAAAAAGGGGTTTTACAAACGAAGTTAGGAGTGCAGATAATATTTCACTGCTAAAATGGTTAGACAATAAAAATGTTTGCATGGCTTCCAACTTCATTGGAAGAGGACAGGAAGATATTGTTAAAAGGTAGGACAAGAAATCTAATACATATTTGAATATACCGAGGCCTGAAGTAATTGCAAAATGCAATCACTCAATGGTAGGTTTTGACTTATTAGATCAAATGATTAGCATCTATAGAATTTTCATAAAATCACGAAACTGGACTTTGCGATTAATAATGCACATGATAGATTTTGTTCTAGCTAATTCATGGCTGGAATATAAAAGAGACTGTCAACTAAGAAATATTCCCAAAGATAAAGTAATTGATTTTCATCTCTTTCGCTTTGATGTAACCAATGGTCTCATAATGGCCGGTAGGCCTATTGAGAATGTAAGAAAAAGAGAAAGATCCAGCTCAGCTTGTGATGATACACCAACATCATCAAAAACTGTTAGAAGAAGTGAGAAAAGACCCATAATGTTGATCATATGCTCCTCTATGACAATAACAAGGAACCCACTAGATGCAAAATGGCACATTGCAAACAGCGTAGTCATATTTTTTGTCAAAACTGTTTCGTAAATTTCCATAGAAAATAAAGTCTTATTATAACATGTAAAAAATTGCTTTCTGACCTTTTGTACATTCTAATGTACATATAGAAATCTACAACGGCAACTGTTGAGTCCCAATGGACTGACTGTATAGTGTACACACCATATTATATTGATTGATAAAAAAAAATTTGTCACAGTACGATACTTTGATGGATTAAAAAATACTCGCCAACAAGAAAAAATTGTTTTACAAAAAAATAAAAATCAGGTCTGAAAGGGTTAATGTGGCTACATTTTTTAAATAAATTGTATATCGTTACATATAATCGGATTAATTGATATACCTAGTTCACTACTGAGTCAACATAACTTTTTATTATGAAATCCATTTATCACAAATCAGTTTTATAATAGATACACCCACATTATCAAAACAATTAATAAGATTATCAACGTGGGTACTAAAATCTGGCAAAGTCGCTAGATCATACTTATACAGAGTGGAAAGGTTAACTGGAATAAGTTCTGTAACTTAATAAATGAGTGAAGTGAGTGAATTCTTGTATCAAAATACAAAATTTGGTTTCTTTTCGATAATAAATAAAGGTTTGTTTGAAATACGCCATTTTCATTTTGTCTATGGGTCATAATACAAAGAGGTTTGTTTATGTTTTTAATTATATAATGAGTTTCAGCAGCCCCTAACTTTTTTAATGGAAAGGTAGATTGGTTATGTCTTTACTTGAAATATTTTTCATTTTAAAATATAAGGAATGCTTTTTATTATCGATTATGGTATTGCCAGCAAGAACGTGGAGGGCAATTTGAACGTTTGTTGAATTAAAGTAGTTTGAGTAATTATTCCGTTATTTAATTTTTATCAGACACATTGCTTGTAAAAAAACAAAAAAGTACATGTTTCTAAAATAATTAACAGATAATTAAAACAATTAACAAACCTCTTTGTCTTATAGAACAGAGGTTCTTAAAATGGGGTCTGCATAGCGCTTGCCGGGGTCCAAGAAGCAATTTTGACATTAACTTTTATTTAAATAACTTTTAACAAAAAGTCTACAAGATCATGGCTTTTTGAATTTTTTCTTACCTAACTATCTATTAACAATAATTGGTAACACTTAATTTAGTCATTTTATTTGACGTCTGATTCCGTTCTGCACAACATATTCATGTGATCAAGCTTTTTCCGTACTATTATATTTGAAATTAAAGTATAGGAAGTGACTCAATGTAGAAGCGGACCTCGGAGTAAAACTTTTCAATATTAAGCCAGACATTGACATACCGGTTTCTAAAAAACAACTACCTCATTGAGGAAGAGTTATTTACAAAATAAACGGCTTTAAAGATTAAAACCAACTTTTCCGCACTTATTCACTCCGTAGGCTGTATCGTGCTAACAAACCGAAATTTCTCCAAAAATTGTAGGACCCGTTGTACTGCCTGCGGTGACCTGAAAATCAATAGGGTTCATCTGTGAGACGCCTTGAACAATATCCAATCATAAAATTTGTCACTTGTATACACTTCGGAGGCTGTATCGTGCTAACAAACCGAAATTTATCCAAAAACGATAAAAAAATGTAGTATATCTGGATTTATAGGACCCGTTGTAATGCCTCTGGTAAGCTAAAAATCAATAGCGTTCATCTGTGAGACGCCCTGAACAATACCCAATCATAAAATTGGTGACTTGTATGCACTCCGGAAGCTGTATCATGCTAACATGTTACAAATAATCAATTTTAAAAATCAATAGCGTTCATCTGTGAGACGCCCTGAACAATACCCAATCATAAAATTGGTGACTTGTACGCACTCCGGAAGCTGTATCATGCTAACATGTTACAAATAATCAATTTTAAAGATTAAAACTAATGAAATTAACTGTCTCGACCCTTACTTCGTGGAATATGCTCATATTAGTGTTTTTAAATGAAACTTCAACCTACCTAATATGCGAGAAAAGTATTGGTTTACCCACAAATAAGTTGAAATTTTGAAGAAATTTTGTGAATTATTTTTACGACACAACACGAAAAGCAACAAATTTAAGTAAGACATTTTTGTCATTTTTGGAGAAATTTCAGTTTGTTAGCACGATACAGCCTCCGGACTATATACAAGCGACCGATTTTATGATTGAATATTATTCAGGGCGTCTCATAGATGAACCCTATTGATTTTCAGCTAACTAAAGCCAGTACAACGAGTGCTATGGTACTTGAGGTACCAAATTTTTGTAATTTTTGGAGAATTTTCAGATTGTTACCACGATACAGCCTCCGAAATTCAAAAAGTCACCAATTTTATAATTGAATATTATTCAGAACATGTCAAAGATGAACCCTATTGACTTTCAGATCACCACAGCCAGTACAACAGGTGCTATAGTACTTTAAGTACGACATTTTCGTCATTTTTGGAGAAATTTCAGTTTGTTAGCACGATACAGCCTCCGGAGTATATACAAGTGACCAATTTTATGATTGGATATTATTCAGTGCGTCTCGCAGATGAACCCTATTGATTTTCAGCTCACTAAAGCCAGTACAACGAGTGCTATGGTACTTGAGGTACCAAATTTTTGTAATTTTTGGAGAATTTTCAGTTTGTTACCACGATACAGCCTCCGAAGTTCAAAAAGTCACCAATTTTATAATTGAATATTATTCAGAACATCTCACAGATTAACCCTATTGATTTTTAGATCACCACAGCCAGTACAACAGGTGCTATAGTACTTTAAGTACGACATTTTCGTCATTTTTGGGAAATTTAAGTTTGTTAGCACGATACAACCTCCGGAGTGTATACAAGTGACCAATTTTATGATTGGATATTATTCAGGGCATCTCGCAGATGAACCCTATTGATTTTCAGCTCACTAAAGCCAGTACAGCGAGTGCTATGGTACTTGAGATACCAAATTTTTGTCATTTTTGGAGAATTTTCAGTTTGTTAGCACGATACAGCCTCCGAAGTTCGAAAAGTCACCAATTTTATAATTGAATATTATTCAGAACATCTCACAGATGGACCCAATTGATTTTCAGATCTCCACAGCCAGTACAACAGGTGCTATAGTACTTTAAGTACGACATTTTCGTCATTTTTGGAGAAATTTCAGTTTGTTAGCACGATAAAGCCTCCGGAGTATATACAAGTGACCAACTTTATGATTGGATATTATTCAGGGCGTCTCGCAGATAAACCCTATTGATTTTCAGCTTACTAAAGCCAGTACAACGAGTGCTATGGTACTTGAGGTTGTCTCATTTAAGGTGTCTCACAGATGTACCCTTCGATTTTCAGCTGACTATAGCGAGTACAGCGGGTCCTATCAATCTAGATATAATGCATTTTTGGTTACTTTTGGAGAAATTTCGGTTTGTTAACACGATACATCCCCCGAAGTGTATACAAGTGACAATTTTATGATAGAATATCAATCAGGGCATCTCACAGATGCGGAAAAGTTAGTTTTAATCAGTGTTTTTAAATGAAACTCACGGTCGTTAATTCCACAATATATATATATATACATATATATATATATATATATATATATATATATATATATATATATATACATACATATATATATATATAGGCATAAGACAGGCCCTAGGGCCTATAGACGTGTAAGAATTTTCCATCTGTATCTATCGCTTGCTACGCTTTTGCAGTTCCGTATTCCCTTTTCCGCGACGACCTGCATTACGGCTTCTTTCCACTTTCTTCTGGGCCTACCTCTCTTCTTCTTTCCCTCTGGTCTTTTCCGTGCTACTTCTTTTACATCTCTTGACTGTTCCATCCGATCTAAGTGACCTAACCACTGCAGTCTTTTTGATTGGATTACTTCAATTATTGTTGAGTCATTGTATAGATCATACAACTCCTTATTTGTGCGCCTCTCCCATCCTTCTTCTGTTTTTTTTCCGCCATAAATTTTCCTTAATATCTTCCTCTCCCAGATTTCGAGTTTGGATTTCTGCTTCTTATTCATAAACCATGTTTCACATCCGTATAGCACTGTCGGTCTTAATATTGTTTTATAAATTCTTTTCTTTGTTGCTGGTGTGACTTATTTTGATCTCAAGATTTTGAGTAATCCTCCAGCACATCTATTGCCCTTAGCCAGTCTAAGATCGATTTCTGCTTCTTCCTCACATTTATCATTTATTAGGACACCTAGATACATATAGTTCTTGGTTTCCTTTATTTGTATTATTTTATCGTTCTGTAGCTCTAGCCGTAATGTCTCAGGCTCTTCCGTTACTGTTTTATTTCTTAGTTTCATGTACTGGCTTTTTGCTTCATTTATCTCCAACCCCACTTCTTGTGCTGCTGTCACTAGATCTTTTGCTATTTTCATCAGCTCTTTTTTTCCCTTGATAATAAAACCACGTCATCTGCATATGCCAAACATTGGTGGCTTTTGTTCAGTAATGTACCCCGACGGTTGATTTTGCTTTTCCTTATAACATCTTTTAATGCTATGTTGAATAGCATGGTAGATAGGGGGTCTCCTTGCCTCAGTCCTTGGGTTGTATCAAATTCTTCTGATTCTTCCCCTTCTACTCTTACTACATTTCTTGTCTGCTTGAGTGTCATTTCCACCAGTTTGCATAGCTTCTCAGGGATTTTGTATTTTCTTAAGACTCTCAATAGCTTAGTCCTGTTTATCGTGTCATAGGGTGCCTTAAAGTCGATAAACAGCATATATGTAGGAATCTCGTATTCGTAACAGTGTGTTAATACTTGTTTTAGTAAGAAAATTTGGTCTGTTGTTCCTCTAGCCTTACGAAATCCACACTGGTACTCGCCGGTTATCATTTCTGTATAATGAAATTGACTGTCTCGACCCTTACTTCGTGGAATATGCTCATATTAATGTTTTTAAATGAAACTCAAGGTCTCTAGTTAATTCCACAATATAATACAAGTTATTGAAAATTCTAAAAAATTGACAATTGTTTCGATAAATCAATATCATCGTCAGAATGACAGAAGTTACATTTCATTTTATGCCTACCTGATGTTTAGTAGTTATTTTTGGCTAGACCAAGAAGTAACCTAACTTGTGATTGGCTTAATATATGTTTATAGAAAAAAGAAGAAGATGTGATATTACAAATATTGAAGCTTAGATATTATTAGCCCTATGGTGATATCCTGGATATCATTTTTCCAATTAAGATCAGTATAACTGTGCAATGATATAGAAAACCAGGAAAACTATATCTGCTGATCTTTACAATTATCACTTAAGAAGACAGTTTATTAGTGGAGAATTCCCTAGATTTAACTGTTCATTGACAACTTCATATTGTGGGTTTCTTAAATGTCTTCTAATTTCCAGTTCTTCAAGGAAATCCACTTCTTGTTTCTTTTCACAAATATGCAGTACTTCTAGTTCTGTGTTAGGTGTCAATGAATGATTGGTGTCAAGTAGATGTTTTGCGTAGTGGGACTTATCTGGTTGTTTTAATCTGTATGCTCGTAAGTGCTCACTGTATCGTATTTCAAAATTCCTAAGGGTCTGACCCAAATAGACAGCATTACATTCTGGACATTTGAGTTTATATATACCTGACTTCTTTAATTGTGGTATTTTTGTTTTTACATTTAACAATTTTGTACTAACGTTACTTTCTGTTTTAAAAGAAATTGTTGTATTCGTTGCTGAAGATATTATCTTTGAAATATTATTAGAAATATTTCCTGCATTAGTGATGGTTTTATAAGTTTTAATTTCATCAGCTTGTTTAGGATATATTAGTTGTAATGCAACTTTTTCCTCTTTTTTACTAATTAGCTTATTTATCATATCTAATGGATAACCGTTAGATGTTGCTATTTGTCTAATTTGAAATTAAAACTTATAAAACCATCACATATGCAGGAAATATTTCTAATAATATTTCAAAGATAATATCTTCAGCAACGAATACAATTTCTTTTAAAACAGAAAGTAACGTTAGTACAAAATTGTTAAATGTAAAAACAAAAATACCACTATTAAAGAAGTCAGGTATATATAAACTCAAATGTCCAGAATGTAATGCTGTCTATTTGGGTCAGACCCTTAGGAATTTTGAAATACGATACAGTGAGCACTCACGAGCATAGAGATTAAAACAACCAGATAAATCCCACTACGCAAAACATCTACTTGACACCAATCATTCATTGACACCTAACACAGAACTAGAAGTACTGCATATTTGTGAAAAGAAACAAGAACTGGATTTCCTTGAAGAACTGGAAATTAGAAGACATTTATGAAACCCACAATATGAAGTTGTCAATGAACAGTTAAATCTAGGGAATTCTCCACTAATAAACTGTCTTCTTAAGTGATAATTGTAAAGATCAGCAGATATAGTTTTCCTGGTTTTCTATATCATTGCACAGTTATACTGATCTTAATTGGAAAAATGATATCCAGGATATCACCATAGGGCTAATTATATCTAAGCTTCAATATTTGTAATATCACATCTTCTTCTTTTTTCTATAAACATATATTAAGCCAGTCACAAGTTAGGTTACTTCTTGGTCTAGCCAAAAATAACTACTAAACATCAGGTAGGCATAAAATGAAATGTAACTTCTGTCATTCTGACGATGATATTGATTTATCGAAACAATTGTCAATTTTTTAGAATTTTCAATAACTTGTATTATATAGTGGAATTAACTAGAGACCTTGAGTTTCATTTAAAAACACTAATTTTCTGTATAAGTTTCTAATCGTCTTTTTATTAGTGTGGCTAGTACTTTGTACATGCAATCAAGTAGTGCTATTCCTCTGTAATTGTTGCAATGTGAAATGTCACCTTTCTTGAATATCGGTAGAATTACTGCTTTTTTCCACCCTTCTGGCATATGTTCAGTCCTCCAAACCTCTTGTCATTTCCACAATATAAAAAAAGTTATTGAAAATTCTAAAAAATTGACAATTGTTTCGATAAATCAATATCATCGATGATATGTCGTACTTAAATTTGTTGCTTTTCGTGTTGTGTCGTAAAAATAATTCACAAAGTTTTTTTCAAAATTTCAACTTTTTTGTGGGTAAACCAATTTTTTTTCTCGCATATTAGATAGGTTGGGCGGAAAAGTAAAAGTGGGCAACGACAAAGCCCGTTTTTCGTGTTTTTCTCGCTGAGAAACGAAAAAATAACTCACGATTATTTCTATAAATTTTAATTCGAATCCTAATAAAAATGTTCTCTAGTAATGTGTAGAGATGTATAGTTCTCGATAATAATCTTTTGGAGAATATTCTTAAGTTGGAGAATTTGCAGTTATATACTGTCTTCTCATGGTCATTTTTTGTATTAAAATATTTCCAAACGTTACTTTGCGATTTTGTGGCACCCTTCAATTTATTTTGTTAAAAATTCTGAGAAATAGACAAATGTCAATTTCTTAGAATTTTTAATATTTTTTCAATATATTGTGGAATTATCTAGAAACAGTTTCATCTAAAACAGTAACCAAACCATTCTTACGTAATTGTTTATTGCCGGCCCCTATGGTCCAGTTGATTTAGATGCCATTTCGAATCGAATGAAACCAACCTAATAATTTTCGGTGGTTTAGGTAGGTTTATCACAGATGTGCACCTGTGAACCAGATTATTACAGATATCTATTCTGATGATGCTGTAAATGGCTTTTTTTCTGACATTAATGTGTCTTCGCCATATTTTATTTGTATACAACTTTAACATAATTTCCAATATTTTTACAAGTACGACAATGTTACGTCTTTTGATATTTGTATCATAAATGATAAATTTTAATTTGAGGTGGTGCTTCTCTTTTATTGGTAGATCTATAAAATTCATCAGTGTATGAAATATTTTGATTATTCGTTATCTAAATGCATACATGAAAATCAACCTCTTACTGCAGTAATTAGATATTGGAATTATGATTGTGTTCATATTAATTTTAATAAACAGCGGTAACTTATTATAAACGATAACATGACAAATACCAGTGTGTTTACTTAAAAATTTCATGACTTTCCCAACGTTTGTTAATTTTTTTTTTAAAATAACAGAAACGACTAGACAGTTACTGCAGTTAAAACGACGAACAATAGCTGAACCTCCGTTTATCCGAGATTTTGTAATCGACGTTGTTTATTAACTTCAAAAATTATTCTTGCAATAACACGAAATTTGTAGTTTTAGCATAAAAAAATTTGTTTAGTTGCGGTTTTAGTATTGTATAAAATAGATAAAGTATATTTATGTAAAAAAATAAGTTTAATTTCATTTACAGGGTGGCCGGACGAAAACGAAACAGAGCCATTATCAGGATCCGCTTCAACGTTTTAAAAATTCACAGAGACCCGTCGATTTTTGATCAAAGAGGGACATTTATTTCCTTCGCCATTTTCACCCCCTAATGGGGGTAAGCATCACTTCAAAATATTTAAATGGCATTAGGGACCGAGTAAGGTATCATTTTAAAGCCCTTCCAATTATCTTTACAACAGACATCAAATTTTAAAATTCGGCCTAATACTTTTTAATAAATTACGTTTTAAAATATAAATTATGTACTTGTTTAGTTTTTAATAAGAGTTTTTTAAATTAGAATTTATTTCATTTTTGTCAAAATAGTGGAAATGACACATATATAATCATTTATTAATATTTGATCGATTTCCATTTTAAATGGGTTATTATCTGTTATATCGATTGGTTTGAATTTTGTTGAAGAATGTAGAAAATGATTATAGGCCAAAATTGCATAAGTGATAACTACTAATTGTTTAGGTGTACCGTGATGTGAAAAGAATTTTATAAAACTATCAACGATTTCAGTTCCACAGGATGAGTTCAAATGATATGCCTGAGCATAGTTGGAAAAGCTATCCACGATAGTTAGGAATTTTGATTGTTCGAGAGTAAAGGTATCTAAATGAATTATTTCAAACGGTTCTGATGCTGTTGGAGTAATATTCATTTCCATTCGTATGGGGTGTCGCTTGTATTTACTTTGCTGGCAAATTTCACAATTATTGATGTAAGTTTGAACAGATTCATTGATATTTGGCCAATAGTATTTTTCTTTAATTCTTTTCACTGTCCGAGGTGGTTTGTTTTACTTTCATGATAATTCGAAATTGATTCTTCAATGTCATTTTTGTTTGACACATCAATTAAAAATTTGTTACACCTTCTAAGCTTAATAGAAAGCCATCTAAATTTTTTTTTGTAAAACTACTGAAAATTTCTCATAAATATTTGGGTTTTGGAAATAAAGATAATATTGAACATTGGGGTGATATATTCTCTGATAAAATTCGTAATATCATTTTCAAAATTATTTTCGGATATTTGGACTTTAATACGTTGTTTGCTTTCGAATAAAATCTTGATTTTTGGCTTTGATGGGGGGAGTACTGTTGATATAATAATTTGATTTTGACCGAACTTTACAGGTATGTCTGATATTGGAATACCTACAACAGGATCTTGATAGGCATTGGAATGTATAGTCCCGCCATTTTCTTCGTCTTGTTCTATGTTTTGAACAGATTCGTCTGCTTGTACTTGCATGGAGATGTTGTCCATGTCTCGTTGTTTATTTGCGTCCTGTGATTCAAATATATCTCGAATTATTTGTTCATTTTCAAGATTATTAGGATCATTTTTCATGTTTCTTACTAAATCTTCTATTTCGTCGGCCACTGTTTTGGTATGGATTCCTACGCGAAAGTGCCTCGGCATTCGAATTTAGTATATCTTTTTTATATTTAATATTATAGTCGTACTCTTCTAATTTTATTCGCCATCTGGTTAATTTGGAGTTGGGTTCCTTAATAGAAAAAAGCCATTATAGGGGTTTATGATCAGTTACGATATCGAATTTTCTACCAAACAAATACGGTCGAAAATATTTCGTAGCCCAAACTATTGCGAGTAATTATTCTCGATAGTTGAGTAGTAATGTTGCAAATCATTCAACGTTCGAGAAGCATAAGCAATAGGTCGATCGCTACCAATCGGACATTGGGATAAGGCAACGTTACTAGCGTCTGTCGGTTTAGAGAAATCCGGATACTGTAGTATCGGCTCGTTAAAAGATTTTTACAAGTATTAAAACAGTCTAAAAATTCTTGATTATGTTCAATCTTCGTTCCTTTTTTTAAACACTTTGTGAGAGTTTTGGTGATTTGTGCAAAGTTACTTATAAACCTACGATAATATCCTAGTAAACCTAAGAAACCTTTTATCTGTTTAGTACTATTCGGTATAGGAAATTGCTTCATTGCTTTTATTTTATCAGGGTTGGGTTTTACTCCCCTCAGGGGTTACAACGTAACCCAAGTATGCGACCTCTTTTCGCAAAAATTCGGATTTATCAAGTTGTATCTTGAAATTAGAATCACGAAGTCTTTGGAAAACGCATCTAAGCCTTTATATGTGTTCCTGTAACGATGTAGAGAAAATTATTATATCGTCCAAGTACACTAAACATTTCTCATGTTGAATTCCACGTAATATGTTATCCATAATTCGCTGAAAAGTTGCGGGAGCATTTTTTAACCCAAATGGCATACGTAATGCCCATTTTCCGTATTGAAAGCTGTTTTTTCTATGTGTCTTTTATCCATATCGTTCTGGTGAAAGATCTGATGAAAGCCACTAGACAGGTCAAGAGTGGTAAAGTATTGACATCTTCCGAGTTTATCGAGTAAGTCGGTTATGTTAGGAAGTGGGTACCTATCGCCAATCGTCTCTTCGTTTAGCTTCCGATAATCTACCGCAACTCTCCATTTTTGCTTTCCGGAAGCGTCGGATTTTTTTGGAACAATCCAGATAGATTGAGTCCACGGAGAATAACTAAGTCTTATAATCTTTTGATCTAACATTTCCTGAATTTGCTTTTCTACTTCTTGTTTGTGAGTAAATGGATAACGATAAGATTTTGTGTAGACTGGTAATTCGTCTACTGTTTTTATTTGATGTTTAATACGGTTAGTAAAAGTTAATCGATCCTCTTCGTTATAAAATATGTCTGCAAATTCTTTACACAGCTTAAGTACTTCATTACTTTCCTCATTATTTAAATGATCTACTCTAATTTTTGTTGTATCTAAATTTTTGTTAGGAAACTCGTCAAAATTATTTAGTTCGATTTCTTGTACATGTTTACGGTCAAACTTTTCTACAGTGAAAGGTTCAGAAAAATCTAATGATACATTATTTTGTGTATTATTGAAAATCGTTGTCAAGGATTGGCCGTCTTTTGCAATTCTAAGACATTCCGGTATTTCACAGTTATGAAATTTGTGATGCGGAATAATTATTTCGCCATTGTCTATGGACGTTTTTACTTTAATAACTTGTTCTGATCTGGCATTCACATTTTTAGGTTTAAATCCGTTTGTGTTTTTTGGAATAGTAGTTTAATTAAATATCCCTTACAAAAATCAATAGTAGCTTGTAATGATTTCAAACTATCGTGTCCAATCAATCATCTAAAGACATTATGGAACTTAAATAGATATAATTTCAATGTTTTATTTTTTTGCAATTTAAAAAATTTTGAAACTGGAATACATGCACTAAATTTATGTGCTGATTTTTGAAATACTGTGGATACAACAAATAGGTCATGCCTGATCAAATTAGGGAAAAATTTATTAGCTATATCTGGGTCAATAAAAGATTTTGTCGAACCAGAATCAAGTAAAACTTTTATATTATATTCAGGTAAAATAACATATGGTAATTCACTTGCATCTGTAATATTACATGGAACGATATTTGATACTAAATCGAGCTCATGTTGCAAAACGTTTTCTGAAAATTTTGATTTGTACCGGCATCAAATGATCGTGAATTTGAATAATTTTTATTATTTTGGAAGTTCATTGGTGGAGGTCTCGGAGTGTTTCTTGTATTCACACTCATTGGCGTGGGTCTAAATATATTTCTAGTGCTTACGCTCATTGGCGTAGGCCTATCGAAACTATTATTAGTATAATTTGGTTTGATAACATTTCTATTTTGTTGATTGTTTGTACCGAATACTTGAGCATTTGTGAAAAATTTTTGTGGGCGATTATTCTGTTTCGGTTGTATATTAATAGGTTGAGAAGGAAACGACAGTTGTGAATTTTGATTCCTATATTGATTAAATGAATTACTAAAATTATCGTTTGAATAGTTATTTGAAAATCTTTGTTGTGGCGGTTGCCTAGTGGAAAAATTCTTTTGTCGGGCTATTTGCCTATTTTGGTTTGAATTTTGAAAATAATGTGTGTTATCTTCTTGGGTAACGAGTTGTTTGTGGTCTCATACAACGTATCGTAGTACCAAGAGGATCTTTGAGACCTGACAAGAATGTTTTTAATGTTAATTCATTGTACAAATTGCGTTTCAGAACGTTTGCTTCTTGGCTTGTTTCATGCATATCTACATAGCTACAAATTAGATTCAAAATTTTAAGGCTTCGATCGTAGAACTGTTGCGGTCTTTCGTTTTGATGTTGTCTTAACATTACTAAATCTCTGTTGAGACAATCTTCGTCTCTTTGGTCAGAAAAGTTTCTCTGTAGCGTTTCTTTTAGGTCTTTCCAGTTAGTTGTTAATTGAATATTTACAACTAGTCTAGCGTTGCCCCTGAGTTTAGAAATAAGCGAATTTAATAAGTAAACATTATGAAAGTTAGCTGGATTTGCAAAATCATAAAAATTTTGAATAGTTTGGTCACAAATCGAAATATACCGAGTTAATTCATTTGGATTCCCATTGAACTCTGGAATACAATTTAAATATTCTGATTTAAATTGAGCCATTATAGATTGATTTTTTGAGTAATCAAGTTTTCTACGATTAATTTGAGTGTCAGTTAGAGAAATACTTACAGAAATAATAAAGTTACTTCAATCATATCCTTCCTAACAACTATAAGGAAGAGCCATGGATTTGCGATTTATGTCTCCTCCAGTAGTATCGATCCTTGCAGAAATGGACAATGTAAGTTTCAATTCTCGATGTTCCGGTGACGGATTAAGACGGGTCACTGGTAGACGGCCCTCTTCAACACTGCACAACGAATCAACTATGTTCAGTATCCAGTTAATCGTTAAAACGAAATCACCATGTTCGATACGCGATAATCCGGATATCCTAGTGTCTGCGCCAATTTTAATTAGGATATCTCGAAATAACTTTTTAAAAACTTTATTTTTACAAACTTAAACAATATTATAACAATTACAAAAAAAAATATGTTTTTGGTATAAAATAGGGTCTACAACTGGATTGAAAAAGTCTATAAGATACTTCCGCAATCTTGCTGAATTCCCACAAAAGGTAGATTCGGGGAAACTAAGCTCTCGACTGTGGGATACGTAGCGTCAGCATCTTCTTATGGGAACTAAGTAAAGTAGCGACATAATTCCAGGTAATTTAACTGGCGAAACGTATTTGCTATTACTTTAAGATGCTATTGAACCTACCTTGATCGATATTATTGAAACTGGCCAACACTATAGTGAACATCATTTAATGTTTCAACAGGACGGCGCTCCTTCGAATTATGCTTTGATTGTTCGTCAATATTTACACCAACATTTTCCACGGCACTGGATTGAGAAAAGAGGTAGCATTGAATGGCCTCCACGGTCACCAGATTTGAAACCACTCGATTTTTTGTGGGGATTTCTCAAAAGTAAAATCTACAAAACGCAACCAGCTTCTAGAAGATTTGTGTCAAAGAATTGTCGAGGAGTGCCATCGAACCACTTGGGAAATTCTTCGGAATGTTCGAGAACGTTTCGAACAAAATCTTTATTATTGCATGGGCGCGGGTGGTCATCAATTTGAACATTTAATTTTACTAAGAAGTAAGTAAATAAATAATTTAAACATTAAAATGTAATTTATTAAAAAGTATTACTTAGGCCAAATTTTGAAATTTATAGTTTAAAACGTAATTTATTAAAAAGTATTAGGCCGAATTTTAAAATTTGATGTCTCTTGTAAAGATAATTGAAAGGGTTTGAAAATGATACCTTACTCGATGCCTAATGCCATTTAAATATTTTGAGGTGATGCATACCCCCGCTAGCGAAGTCAAAAATACGAGAAAAAAGTGTTCCCTTTGATGAAAAATCGACGGGTCACTGCGTTTCTTTATAACGTTGACGCAGCTCCTGATAATGGTTGTTTCGTTTTCGTCCGGCCACCTTGTATATATTAATATTAATTGGCTAATCATCTCTAGGAGGTTGAAAACGTAAGTGAATAATTTTGTATGTGTATTTTCATAAAAATTGACATATTCGAGAATTCTTTTTTTCATCACTGATAGAAAAAGTTCCATTACTCTATGTATATATGGTTACCGCTTAAGCGACCTTCGAATCAGCAACAACTACTTACTTCACAAGCATTCACGTGATAACGCGATAGAAAGTTCATACTTTCCTTTGATTTGTAATTAAAACCACTTATATACCAATTATTTTCAATTAATCAGCTCAAGGTAGATGCAATCCAATATCTCTAGACATTAAGTTCAAATTTTTGAAACTGACTACGAAAATAATTCAACAGATTTCCTTATCCTACTGTAACTAAAATAATAGTTTTAAATATGAAGTAAACATTGACCTCTAAAATGCGTTCGTTTTTTTATCCTCATTCAACTTATATTAGTCCAAAACTCCAAAAATAGCAAGCCTAGTTTTTGTTGGGCCACTCTATACTATAAAACAAAGTTTTTGCAGCATTAGTTAAAATAATGCATTATTAGCTATTTAGGAAATTTAAGGAGTTCCATAGAAAGGTGTCTCTATAGATATAATAAAAGTATAGTTGAATATTATACAATTACAAGAATTCCCGACTTATATATAGTATAATTACGAAATACCTCATGTAACTGTAACACTGTAGACTGTAATTAACTGATTGAATAATTGAAAAGGGTGGTAAATAAAAATGGAAATAACCAGACGAGTCATATTTGGATACCTTGACCAGTACGTTCGTGAATAAATTTATACTGTTTAAGAGTTAATATACGTTTCATAGATTGCTGAATTTGTTTTAGCACATCATCGAAAATGACTACAAAAAGAATACTATAATTGCAAACATTAACACTAACAGTTATTTATAGTATTCACCAAATAGAGAATTATTTAAAATAGTAAGTATCTCTTTCTCCACTTTTTAGTTACCATAGAGTGGGGTTACTTTGCAACGCTTTTGGGATATTTTGCTGTATAATTTTTTTGAAACGAAGGTTAGCAATTGAGGGGATTTTTGTAAAAACGTCACAAGTAAAAAAAAATTGTTTTGCAGAAATTATAAATTTCTTTAGGGCTTCTTACTGGAAATAGGCACCTTTATCAAATTTTCCAGACATGTGTAAATTTGTTTTACTTCTAAAGCTGAAAATTAAAAAAAATAAGAAGAAGTCAGAAAAAATACAAAATGATAAGACTCATGTTGTTTTTGACAGAAAATATTTATTAAATTTTTTTTATTTAACGTTACAAAAACAATATATTAAATTCAAAGCTCGCAACCACTGCTGTTGTCATCTTCTGAAACATCTGCGGTTTCCGTGTCGTCATCTTCAGTGCTTTTTTGGGCCAAATTTTCATAGAATGCAATATTACGCACATCCTTTAGGAATTTAGTAAGTGATATTTTGCATTTTTGCTGGGGCTATGGGTAATGGTCCACTATGCAAAAATGGCATTTCGATTTCTCGTGGCAAATTTTGTTTAGGGCAACAACAATACTTTGTGCCCAAAGACCATTATAGCTTTCACGTGTAGATACATATCGAGTTTGCTGCTTTATATTTAACATTCTGGCACTTTTGATCTTCAATGGAGGCTTCGGCGAAATAGCTTATCGGTCGCTTTTTTGATGTCAAAAAATTCGTGGTTCTTCACTTTATGTAAATTGAAGGTAGATGGTACCTCTCGCGCTCCTAGGATGATTGAGTCCCACTCTTCAGGTACCTTGGCAGCTTCTAGTTTTCTTTTTTGTTTTTCTATTAATGAGAAATCTTGGTCGTTCGGTAAGTAACTGTGTCCTCGAACAGGAAATAAATGAGTGATTGAATCAAACATTTTTAGACAATGCAATAAAATATACAAAAAGAGAACCATCACATAGTTTTTTTTTACCACAACAGCTGTCGCTAATCAGTACTAGTTTTCTATGATCGCCAGCTACACTTCTTAAGTATTGAAACAGCATGGATGTAACTTCATTGGCGCCCTTTTTACCCTGACCCCCATGGTAAGTGAACATCATGACTTCATTGGTACCAATATTATGAACTCCGAAGACATTGTGTTACGGTTTTTCTCGTTAGTATACATCAGTCGCATAAAAAGACAACAATCATGCAGTTTTGGTCATAGTAAATAAACATTCCTACCTTAATATCAAGTCAGACTAGCTTCGTATGTCCACAATTTCTAGTTATACCATTAATTCAGTTATTCAATAGCCTGGCCGTCAATTTGTTTAGCACCATCTGGGTTAATAGTTTAAAGTAAATAATTACCCTCAGTAGAATAGTTACAGTAATCTGAATATACACTTAAAAAGAGTGAACTTGTTATATTATGTACCATTGAAATGTAAACAAAACATTTCACTATTCGAATCAAACAGCTGACTTGCCATATGTCATAGCCTCGTTCATTCTTCTTTTACAAACGTTAAGAGATCTGTGATTCGTACGGAGGATTGCCTACCGGTGTACTGTGGTTGTACGTCAGGGTATAATGGGTGATGTTTTATTTTGTAAATATAGTCGTGGGATGTGGTATATTAGTGAATATGGGGTTTATTGTTGATTAGCCAATTATTGTTTTATACGGGGGGTTTTATTATGCGATGTGCAAGTAGAGTAATTCACTCCGAGATCATAGAACGTATGTGCTCCAAACAGCTCGAGGGAGAGTGTCTCGAACGGAAAGGTGGGTTGTCAATGAAACCTGTTGTGTTTCTTTTCTTGTTCTGATCAGCGTGGTGTCGTGAATTGAGGTGTTAACTGGGAGCCCCAAAAATTGGTATGAAGATTCCACATTCATCCCGCAGGGGAATATGAATTTGAGGGGGTAGTTAGGTTTGGGTGGAGTAGTGTGGATTGGAGAAGTTTGTGGAGATAGTATTTCGTCCAGACCTCATCTGTGAGATGCAGATGGATTATGCAAACCCAGTCACCTACATCGCCATGTGGTTAACTTCATGTAACGGCTTTTAACTACTTATTAGCAGCACACAGGAAAACCCTGTCTTAGCCAAACAGGTGAGATTTATTTTATTTAACATTTGCTGTAACTATACTCGATAGTCGAAATTGTGTAAAGTGAGTCAGAGCTATCTAATCAACACTTTGGTTAAAGCGCAGTTGCCATATGTATTCTAGAGAGAAATGCTGTATTTTATAAATACACTTCAAATCCATTGTGTCAATATTTCAGGTACAAAAGATGCAATGTAATTAAGTCAATACCAATTTAATATATTTATTTCAAATTTCAAGCAGACTAATAATAATTAGTTTACTTGAAATGTGAAATAAAGTGTTTATGTATATTTCTTGAACGCAAAGTTTGTTGTGAAAAACTCGCCGATTTGACAATGTTGGAGAGTCGCTTCAATGTTCCGGCTTTGAGGACGAGATAGATAGATCGAGCTACGCGAATGAGACAGTGATAGTAAACAGTTATGTGAGGTGTTTATTCTCTTCATGAACGTAACATCAGTATTTGTGTTGTGGTTTTGTGTGATAAATCGGTTATTATTGGTATTTATTGTAATATTTATATCGGTATATTTAGTGACAATAATGGCGGAGTGTAGCGGTGTTGGCGATAAAAAACGGCGTCGTAACAATTTAATTCGGGAAGAAAAAGTCCTCATATTAAATGTGTACGAAGGACTGCGTGCCATGGACAAACAGTTGGGTGTTAGTGACGCTGTGATTAAGTGCAGTTATTTAACTAAAGTTTCTGAGAGTACTATATACAATATTCTAAAGAAATCGCGGGACGGATCTTTGACAAGAGAACGAGGTGAAAACTGTAAACCGGAAAGTAGGGGAAGAAAGAAAATTGTTTTGGACGACCAAACACGGAATGCTATACGTAGGGAAATAAATTCTTTTTGTTTTAGGAATGAAATCCCCTCGGTAGCTAAATTGAGCAAGGTAATAGAAGCTGATGATACTTTACCAAACATCAGTGATAAAGTTTTGAGACGAACTTTAAAATTAATGAATTTTCGTTACCAAACAAGAAGTAGAAACAGTGCCTTAATTGAACGAAATGACATTGTGGAATGGAGGAGAAATTATTTAAAACAGATACGACAGTTTCGTAACGAAGGACGGCACATATATTATTTTGACGAAACATGGTTAAATGAAGGCCACACTGTGTCAAAAGTGTGGCAAGACATGAATATACGAAGCAATCGACAAGCCTTTATGGAGGGTTTCTCTTCCGGTTTAAAAGCTCCCTCTGGGAAAGGACGTCGACTGATTATCACTCACATTGGCAGCGAGGAAGGATTTGTAGAAGGTGGATTACTAAGTTTTCAGTCCAAAAAAACTGTCGATTACCATGAAGAGATGGATGGTAACCGGTTTGAAACATGGTTTAGATCAATTTTAACAAAGGTAACTCCTGGTTCAGTGATAGTTATGGATAATGCTTCATACCACTCTCGTCGACTGGAGCAAATACCTACTTCAGCTAGCCGCAAGAGGGTTATAATTGATTGGTTAGAGAGTAAAAGCATTCCGCACAACGAGGCAATGCTAAAAGTTGAATTATTATCTCTCGTACGGAAACATAAAAGCAGTTATATTAAGTACGTTGTCGATGAAATGGCGAAAGATTTCAACGTCTCAGTTGTTAGACTTCCTCCCTACCACTGTGAGTTAAACCCCATCGAGCTGGTTTGGGCCCAAGTGAAAAATTATGTTGCGAGAAAAAACAGTACATTCAAAATGGCTGACGTTGAGAAACTGTTTGACGAGGCGCTGCATACCGTTACTGCTGAGAGTTGGCGTAAATGTATTCAACACGTATTAAAAGAAGAAATAAAGTTTTGGGATTTAGACATACGTGTAGAAGTAATGACGGAACCACTCATTATCGATATAGGAGGAGAAAGCGATGATTCTGAGGAGTCGTCAGGGAGTGATACCGCTTCCAGTTAGTCAGACATTTTACAAGTGACCTCGCAACATACCTATACTTATTGGTAATTTATTTTGGTCTTGACAAACAACTTTTTTTTAGTTTTAGTAGTAGTAAGTTGGAATTGACTTTTAAACATTTTTTTATTTTGTTTTAACTTACTTATGAACAACTTGTGATAAGTTATTATTTCAAATGTTAAAAATTGAAATTCCAGATATTTCAGTATTCGCACCCTTAAACTATGATACGCTCATGGAGTTCACTTTAAATCGGTAGATAACCGATGACGTCACTTTACAGAATTTCGACTATCGACTTTTTTATATACATCTTATTATAGCTCATCCTTAAAAATGTGTATTATTCTGGGTAACACCCTGTATATACATAATGATACCTACCATAATAATTTCGTATTTTTGTTCTCTCAAATTTAAACGCCAGAGCGTACAAGAACATTTTCTATTTATTTTTTATTTAGGACTATTAAGAACCCTTCAAAAATGATGCGCTCATGAAGTTCGCTTCTGCAACTGATTTTATGGACAGTAAGAGCGATGAGTCACTTTACAGAATTTCGACTATCGAGTATAGTAATTGTTTCTCATAGTGTTGCGAATAAGATGACACCACCTAATTATATGTTCAGGATAGAGCTTGTGTATAGTATGTTGGGGGTAAAGTACTTGTTAGTAAGGGGTGGTTATCTCGGGTTTTGTTAATTTTAGACTTTATAGGGGGTAATATAATTATATGTTCGGGATAGAGCTTGTATATAGTATGTTGGGGGAAAGTACTTGTTAGTAAGGGGAGGTTATCTCGGGTTTTGTTAGTTTTAGACTTTATAAGGGGATAGATGGTTTAATTGAAGTCTATTTTGGGATTTTTTTTAAAGTGGGCTGTCCCACTCTTGTAGTAACTGGTTATTGGTAGGATAATAATAGGATTCACACTGGGATAAATGTGGTGGTTTAATGTCAATTGAGTATAGTGACAACACTAACTAGTGTTTTTTTTAGGGTTTGGTTTTTATTCATAGATTCTGGGGTATTGTCGGATTTTTGGTTATTCGGATTTCCGTATTGGATTAGTTCCGGTGTCACTTGGTGTTGGTTCGTAGTACCACGGCGTTCCTGCGATGCTTGCAGCCTAACCTTAGTGATTGCTACCCCAGGAACAACTGGTGGATCGCCAGGATTTATCACCAGCGGCTGAAGACGCGCAAGTTTTAAATATTTAAATTTTTCTATAATTTTTTTATAGTGTATATATAACATGGTATGTATATATAATTCACCATTTGTGAACATACAAGTGGCTTGTAATTTTTCTTGATCATTTATTACTCTAGACAGAGTAGGTAAGTTGCGTCTGAGCTCACACGGAACGTTTATATTAATTTATATTGTTTTTGCTTTTGGTAAGTTTACAATTTGATATGCGTAGATATGCCACGGTATGGGTAACCCTTCAGGTTCTCACCGTTTGCACAGTGTATTGTTGTAATTTTTAAGTTTCAGAACCAACTTAACTCAGAACTGGTCTCTGTTTCAAATCCTTCTGAGCATTGTTATATCAATTTTGGGGTAGGGGTATATAGGATTTTAAATGATTGTATCATTGTATATATTGAACTAAAAGGGACTTTGTAAACGTCTACAGTTCGTAAGGGATTTCATATTGATCTGTTTTTTTTATAGTAAGGGTTGATGGACCTTAAGTGTCCACTGTGGGAATAACTACTCCCCAAAATTTTCTGACTAATTACATAACTGTATTCAAGCCAAACCACCACCTCAATAAACCATTTCTCTTGTGAGTTGAGTTACGAGTTTGATTTTAGGTAACCCTTTCCTAATTGGGGGTAAACTACGGTTAGGGAATTAAACTGAGGTATTTACTCGGGTACGGTTTACCTGGCGCCTTGGGTTATATAGCTTTTATTTTGATTGTTCGTTACCAGCGTACGAACCTCCCTTCTTCGACTGAAGTCTAGCGGGTAAAATACCTTGTGGCATAGATCGGCCATCCGATCTGCTGGTAACTTGGTGAATTAGTAGTAATTTGATTTTGGGGCCACAAGTTCGATCTATCTTCAATAGGTCGCTAACGTAAGTGGGATAAGTGCATAGGTGCACGGGGTTTGATTTTACGTTACATAGGTGGCGCCCAACGTGGGGCATTGCTTGCCTTGCATTTCACTGCATAGCAATTTTTCCTGGTAGTTTGAGTAAGTTTTGCGTTTTTTTATTCATGTTAAATTCATTTTTTTTTTAAATTTGAATCTCAAGCTCAGCTAGTTGGATTTGACCAGTATATGTTCTGAGATTTGTTTGGTAGACTGAGTTATTCAGAACTTATTGCATATCATACCGTAGTTATAATAAAACTTCGATTTAATTTTGATTTTAGTAAGTAACTGGCAGGTACGGTTGATTATAGACAACGCCATACGTGTATATATTGTATTTCGTGACCTATTTAGAATTTACTCACGGGACGTACGGTAGTAGACATTTTGAGATTGAGACACCTAGACATTGACAGCTTGGGACATTGATTTTAATTGTTAGGTTATCGCAAGATGGCTTCTTCTAATATGAATGTGTATAGACTTAGTCAAGACGAATTGACTTATGAGGTAAGGGTAAGAGGTGTAGCCACAGGTACTGTCGATGAAATGAGAAAGAGTTTAGCCATGGCTCGACGACTAGAGAAGACTGGTGGAAGTTTTACACATCCTGTTTATCCTTATAAACCTGAAGAGGACATAGAAGCTGTACAAGCGAAACTGGATGAACTCACACCGTTGGTTGCCGATTTTAGGGATGCAATTTCAAGTGGAAACTTTAAGAAATATGAGACGAAGTTGCATCATATTCTTTACAGGATGGATCATATTCCGGAAGATAAGGAAGAGCGTCCGATACTGCGGTCGAGAGCTTTGACATTGTTGGATGATCTACATCAGAAGGCAGCGGATTACAAAGCGCCGGAGAATGTACCACCACAACTTAGTTTACTTCAACAAACTAGCTTTAACGCGAACATTGACCCCCACAGGAGGTCATCAAGCACATCATTCAGTCCAAGTCGTGATGAACGCACTGTTGCACCTCGAAACTCTACCTACGTTTCACCAATATTACCAAATAAATGGGATTGTAAATTTTCGGGTGACAAAAAAGGTTTATCTTTAAGTGCATTTTTAGAACGCGTAGAAGAATTGCGTATTGCTCGCCATGTTAGTAAGGAAACTTTGTTGGAATCGGGTATAGATTTGTTTACTGGTAGGGCATATCAATTTTATCTTGCATATAGGGGTGAAGTGTCATCATGGGATGAACTGGTCGTTTTACTGCGAGAGGAGTACCTGTCTCCATCTTATAACGAGAAACTTTTTGAGGTGATCCGTAGGCGGACACAAGGCCCAGATGAATCTATTGGACTTTATTTAGCTGTAATGATTGGGTATTTTAATAGGTTAACTTGTACTGTCTCTGAAGAGGTTAAACTTAAAATATTGCTCAGAAATATTGCGCCATTTTACCAGAATCAGTTAGCATTGGTGGACGTCACCTCGGTGTCGCATTTACGGGAGTTAGGCAGGAAGCTTGAGGCCAGGAAGGAAGTAGTCGAGAATTTCGTTCCTCCTTCGCGTAAGTTGCAAGTTTTAGAACCGGATTTGGCTTATGTTCAAGTAGCAGATGGAGTAGAAAATATTGCTATAGCTAGTACCTCTTCAGCAGCATTTCCAAAGAACGAGGTGAAGCAGGTCAATTGTTATCATTGTAAGCAACCAGGCCATTATGCCAGGGGTTGTCCTAAGAAATTTTGTTTCAAGTGTAAGTTGGAAGGTGTGACCGTTAAATCGTGCCCAAGAAGTAGTAGAAGTCAGGGAAACGACGAGCGGCATGCCTAAGTGATCGAGATAAGCATGTCGACCATTCCTTCTCGGTCGATAGAGTGGAGGTTTTGTTGGATTATGTTATTGAACATGCGTCGGGAGATGAAAGACCATATATCACTGTAAATATTTTAGGTAAATCATTATTAGGACTGCTTGATTCTGGAGCATCTCGTACTCTGATAGGCAGTAAGGGTGTATCCCTCATTCATGAGTTAGGTTTAAAAATAGATGTAAGTCGTCCTGTATAGTTGGGAATGGGAACCGGTGTAGTATTGTTGGGGTTGTTGAGTTGCCGATTACTCTCAAGGATCGATTTCGGGTGATTGAAGCTATAGTAGTGCCGGAGATTCCTCATTTGTTGATACTAGGGATAGATTTTTGGAAATTGATGGATATTATACCAGATCTGCGACATAACGAATGGAAATTTTCCAACGAGCCAGTGGTTGTGAATTCCGTGGTTCATGTTAATGGTCAGACCCAGTTGTCGCCTTTAGAAAAATCTAGGCTACAAGCAGTTGTAGATAGGAATAGTACTTCAATGGGAGAAACCTTGGGGTGTACTAATAGGGCAGAACATGTCATCATTACCAATAGTGCACCAATCAAACAGCGCTACTATCGAGTGAATCCTGTGGTCCAGAAGCAGATCGATAAAGAACTTGACGATATGTTGAGGCAGGGTATTGTTGAGCCTAGTAATAGTCCTTGGACATCACCGATTTTACTCGTGAAGAAGAAAGATGGCAAGTTTAGATTTTGTGTGAATTTTAGGAAATTAAATTCAGTAACGGTGAGAGATAGCTATCCTCTACCATTAGTTTCAGATACGTTAGATAAGCTGAGAGATGCTAAGTATTTATCTAGCTTAGATGTTAAAAGTGCTTATTGGCAGGTGCCAATGGCTGAAGAGTCGAAACAATATACGGCCTTCACAGTACCCAATCGTGGGTTATTTCAATTTCGTCCACTTCCTTTTGGTCTTCATAACGCTCCCGCTACGTGGCAGCGCTTGATAGACAATGTTTTGGGTCATGACCTCGAACCCCATGTCTTTGTATATCTTGATGACGTGGTCATTGTTAGTCAGACCTTCGAACAACATTTGCAGATTTTGGAGGAAGTGTTCCGTCGTCTTCGAGAAGCGAATATTACGATCAATACAGAGAAATGTCAATTTTGTAGACCGGAGATGAATTACTTGGGTTTTGTAGTCGACCGTAATGGTATCTATGTCGATGTTGACAAGGTAAGAGCTATGCTTGAGTTACCAACACCTAAAGGTTTTACAGAAGTTCGGCGTTTAGTAGGAACATTTTCGTGGTACAGACGTTTCATTCCAGATTTTTCTTCTATTATCGCCCCCATAACGAGTTTACTTCGTAAGGGTTCCAAGTTCCAATGGACTGTAGAATGTGCAGAGGCGTTTAGGGTTATCAAGGAAAAGTTAGTAGCAGCACCTGTACTCAGTTGTCCCGATTATTCACTACCTTTTGTTGTACAGACCGATGCTTCAGGTTACGGAATTGGTGCAGTACTTTCCCAACCTCATCCTGATGGAGAACGTGTGATAGCATATTTAAGTAGGTCATTGACGCGCCAAGAACGCAATTATTCCACTACGGAACGAGAGTGTTTGGCAGTTTTGTGGGCCGTCGAGAAGTTAAGGCCCTATATTGAAGGAGTACAGTTTACAGTCGTGACTGATCACTATAGTTTATTGTGGCTTCAGAATTTGAAGGATTTGAGTGGTCGATTATGTCGTTGGTCAGTTCGTCTTCAACAGTACGATTTTAAGGTGGTCCATCGTAAGGGTAAATTGAATGTCGTACCTGATATGTTATCTAGGGCAGTTCCTATAGTTGATGGTGTCAATAAAGTTGCAATAGATCTTATTTCTGATAAAAATGTAGCTAGTACTTGGAAGGTAGATGGTGACAAGTGGTATCAGCTGATGGTAGATAGGGTGAATAAAGATCCTAAGAAGCTCAGTAATTGGCGGTTGGCAAATGGTCGTCTGTGAAAGTACGTGGTTCCATTGTATCCAGAATTGTCTCCTCCGTCTGACTCCTGGAAGTTAGTTGTCCCCAAAGCCGAGCGAAAGGCTACGATCTTAAAGGCTCATGAACCAGCCACTGCAGGTCACCCTGGTGTCTTTAAAACATTCTGTAGAGTAGCCGAGAAGTTCTATTGGCCTAAGATGAGGAGCGATATTGCTAAAGTCGTTCGACGCTGTCGAACCTGCGCCGAACACAAGGTACCACAGACTGTGCCGGTTGATAAGATTGTCTCCCACCCTAAAGTAGGGCGTCCATGGGAAATGATCTGTACGGACCTCATAGGACCCCTCCCTAGATCAAAACAGGGAAATTGTTACATTTTGGTAGTCACTGATTATTTGAGTAAGTTCACGTTAATGTGGCCCCTTAAGAAAGCTACAAGCGTGGCAATTTGTCGTAAGTTACAACAAGAAATATTTTTGGTATTTGGGGTACCTCGCACCATAATTTGTGATAATGGTGTACAATATCGTAGTAGGGATTTTAACAACCTAGTTAATGTTTAATGAATGTAATATTTTTTACATTTTCTTTATTTGAAAAACTAGATAAAAAAACACAGAACTTTTTCAACAATTACCCACTAGGCATGTAAACTAAAATAACATTATCAGTCAAAAACAGCTACAACTAAAAAAATATTATAAACGTTATAAAAAATCAGATTTTTTTCTCTCTTAATAGCCTAAACGCGGAAATAGACGTCTGAAAGTAAACAAAACCTTAAAAATAAATCTAGGAACATTTAAGAAATCACATCTTTAGAAGTTAAAGGCACTTAAATCCTCACTAAATATTTGAGAATAGTTTCGATATCCTCTTCGAAGGCAATTGCTATGTCATCGATATTAAGGAAGACAAACAAATTTCCTTTTTTTCTGATATATTTTACTTCATAGGAGTTTATATCTTGAAGAGATAAAATCGTACCAATAAAATGTTTTAATTACTTTTTAGCACTAAATTTCACAACTACAAAGTCTCCAACTTTTGGTTTATTTTTGTCATACCGAATTATTGCAAATCCGTTTCCGTCTGCTTCATCTATATCTTCAGCATTAGGGACTACGTTGGATGGTCCACTCTCAAGCTTGTCCAATTCACTTTAAAGCATATCCAAATAGGAAATAGACTGCCCTGCAGGAACAGACAACATTTTTATTTCTGCCTTGCTGACGTTTCAGGACTCCTCTTTTCTTTAAGAAAGTCTAAAACAGCTTCATTAATCAGTCCTGCTTCTCTCAATTCTTGTGTTTTGTTTTTTGGTGTTCTTTTTGTTACTTGAACTTTATCAAATGAGTATACACCCGACGCTTTAAATGCATTTTCTATAATACCTCTGCCTTTGGAATGCATCTTATTAATCAGTTTACCCAGCAAACATGGAAAATAGATTTTATTCAACGTTGATACATTCGGATTCTGTATTTTGTAGGTCGTTAGTATTTCCCTCCAGGCTGCTTTTAAGGATCTGAAAAATCCCACGTCGAGAGGCTGTGTAATATGCGTTGTGTTTGGATGCAATAACACGAAACGGATATTAAAAGTCTGGCAGCAGTACAATATTTCAATATTTAAGTTTGACGGAAGGTAGTCTCCGATAATAACTTTTTAGCCCATGGCAATACCATAGTCTGAAAACACTCCATAAACATCGGCCCGTCAAACCAGTCCGAATTCGTTCTGTTGTAGCGAGTTCCAGGGGGTCCACCTAGGCACCATTTATCATAAAGTCGTTCCGCCTTATAAACCACATAGGGCGGAAGAAGTTCTCCTACAGCTGTAGCAGCAAACATGATAGAAACTGCAAATTTGGTCGAATTCAAAATTCGGTCGGGATATTTTGTACCTCGTTTAATGCTAATTACATGCTAATTCAATCCAGTGAAGAAATCAACGAAATTTTTCCACTAGAGTCGTGTAAATAGGCTATTTTTTTTTAATTTAGGACTTGGATGTGTAGCCGGATCATATGTTTAATTATTGGGAAAATTTGAACACTATTTTATTTTATAAAATCTTCTGCAAAAAAATGTGTTGTAACCATTGGAGCAGTACTGTTTAATTTCTTGTCTTTTTACAACACTTTGTAAAAAATACCCGCATTTCTTCACCAGAAACTGGGTTCCTGTATTTATAAGTCGAAGGATTCTGAGCTATACACTGGAATGCATATCTGTTCGTTTCTTCTGTGATGAGGTTTAGGAAAACCTCCTAAAAAAACGCGTTGACAAATTGTAACAAATTTTCGTCTTCTTGTTAAGGAACTGACCTCAGGTGAGCCAATAAATGGAGCAGGTGAATATCCATGTAGTCTGCACCACGTTCTAGAACTTGCCCCGACGTCTTCTTCGGATTCACTTTCGTTTGTTCTAGACTCAGAGTCTGGTGTATAACCGCCACTGTTTTCAATATCATTTTCCAAATCAGAAGCACTATCACGGTCACTCTCTGTATCGGTTTCCATCGTAAGTCTTATAAAAAAGGCACAGGAATAACTGGTACACATGAAAACATTTTTTGACACGTGAGGTTATGTTTCCGACGATGTATACCAACGGAATTTTCACCCGAATATTTTCGGGTTGGAGAAGAAGATACTATAGGGCACACGAGAGAATAAGGCCACAGGAATAAATAAGCGTAACTTGAAATATAGCTCGAGATTTCTCGGGCATAATGAAAAAAGATGCGTTAAAAAACGAGATAATTCGTGAAAGGGCGTGAAACGGCTAGGTAGCAAACTTGCAAATTCCTAATAAACTATTACTGTGTCGATAGTTGACATCTAAACAGTTTTTCAATTATTGTAATCCGATAAATACCTTCCAGTATCTTCTGGATTGATCCAAATGTGAATTCTCATCTAATGATGAAATAATGTACTTTATCAGATAATATACAAGTTTAGGTTTTATGGAAGAATAACATTTTTAAAAATCTTATCAATCACAGAGAATTTTCTGTTTTTACATTAGGATAATTAAGCATTTTCCATTAAATCTGCAATTCTAATAGCATTGCGGAATTGCGGAAATAAACATTTTTTATTTAAATAAAAAAATACTGTGAAAGGTTTACTTAATTAGATATGAAGTTGTTCTCACACTGTCGAGCATACTTACATTGTCTAGCGTTTAAATAATTCTCACATTGGTAACAGGAGAAAATGTTTCACATTTTTATTTAAACTCATTTTTAAAATTAAATCAACCAACAAGTTTAATGGAATAGTAACGAATGCCATTATATAAAGCTTCAACGCGCCTTACAACTGCATTGAAATTATGACATCGGTAGAGACAGACAGAAATATAGATAATTAATTTACGAGTTAGGATAAGAAAATAATTTATTTGTCGCTCGTTAGAGTTACTTTATGTGTCATGGAACTGATTTTTTACAGGTAAGTAGTAACATTAATTTTATATATTTGGTTTCAATGGGACCACTATATCTAAAATCAATTCATTTTATTTATTTCAATATTAAAATACCTAACACAAATTAATTGTATAATAATTAAAACGTAAGTAAGGATTTTAAGACATCTAATTGAATGAAATTAACTGTCTCGACCCTTACTTCGTGGAATCTGCTCATATTGATTTATCGAAACAATTGTCAATTTTTTAGAATTCTCAATAACTTTCATTATATTGTGGAATTAACTAGAAACCGTGAGTTTCATTTAAAACACTAATCTAATTGAATCTTAATTTTTTCTGTAGTTACATTCTATGTTGTGATGATATTGAAAACAATACGCTACTACTCTAATCGACAAGTTGAAAGTCGAGAAAAATAGTGATAAAGCTCCTACAAGTATGTGTGGATAGCTCATTGGATTCGGAATTTTGTCTAGAAAAATGTATCGAAAGTATTATTAGCACATAAATAAATGCAAAAGTTATAAACAAATAAGATGAGAAAAAAAAGGTATTTTGTTTTTCGTCTATATCTCATTAACTATTGACATTTAAGAGATTTAAAACAGAAGTCTTAAAGAGGAGGACATTTCCGATAAAAATCTCCCAGATCTCTATCTTCATAATTAATAATTCTAAAATAACGCTGAAAAAGCTAGTGCGTCACATTAAATAATTTTTTAAGGTATTAAATAATAATTAAAACATTCTGAAATCTTCGAAGCATTTATTCCCGTCGGAAATTTGTCTTAACGTTAATTTTCCACCAAGTTAGGCTATTGTTAATTAACAAAAATTTTCTACAACTCACATCTTCATTGTAAATGAAATTTTTTTTAATTAATTGGCCTAAAAATATTTCGCTTCATGGAACCTTTCTTATTCAGGGTGCGGCAGATAAACGCTCAATTAGAAATATCTCGAAAACTAAAGGTATCTGAATTATGAAAATTGGCATGAAGCGGTTTTGAATAATGAGCTATTTAATGAAAATATTGCCGTCACCATTCTACTTGCGGTTATACCGGAAGTTGCACATAACTTTGTGATTTAGTTTTTCAATGTATTTACGTTATTCTGAAAAATTTTTGTTAATACTTCCCTATACCTATTTTGAACCGTTTTTGAGTTACCATGTACAGGGTGTCCCAAATTGGTGTGTTTTGCAGGGTATTCTCGTAACCTAGAAGAGATAGAAGAAAATCAGTTAAGATGTTATGACTTCTTATTTTGTTAAAGTAACGATAGCCTAATTAAATCTTTAGTAACTCCCTGCAGTTGGAAGATACAGCGCGATTATTGAAAACTGTCGAAAACTACTGCAGGAAGGGTTTTAAAGAAATATAAATTTAGGCCCTATCGGACATCCGTCCGCCAAAAATTATACCCAAACGATTTTTTGAGAAGAACACAATTTGCATATAGGAAAATGTAATAAACAACCAACTTTTTATTCAAAGGTAATATATTTAGCGATGAAGCTCGCATAAGCAGTGCAGGAATTTTTAACAGACATAATGAACTTTATTGGAATCACTAAAATCCACACTTAGTTCAGGGGATCAGGAGACAAGGCAGACTCGGCTTTAACGTCAGTTGTTTTGTGAAACATAATAAATTAGTTTATCATATATTTGATGATAAACTAACTGCTGCTGGATATATAGATATCTTGGAAATAACCTTACACCAACTTTTGGAGGAAGAAGTGTTGGCTGATAGGGACATATTTTGGTTCCAATAAGATGGAGCACCTGCCCATAATACCTCTATTCATTGGAGATTATTTAAACGAACAATTTCCTATTCGGTGGATTGGTACTAATGGACCGGTTAGGTGGCCCCCTCGTTCTCCGGAAGTAAAACCTCCTGCTTTTTTTATTTGGGGATTTTAAAAAAATTATATTTACAAGAATAACTTCGAGAGTAGGGAATATTTATTACAAAATATTCATGCCGCATTTAGAAAAATAAAGCCAGAGAAGGTGTCAATTATTATTACAACAAAACGGAGGACATTTTGAACATTTAATTTAATTTTTACATTCTAATAAAATTAGTTATAGGTAGATTAGTTGTTACAATATTTCTTGTTGTTTCATAAGATTATTGTTTTTATTTTTTTAATCTGGTTTTATTTTTTATTAATTATAATTTTGATAAATAAAATTGTCACCCATCAGTATTCTTATAATAAAATGTTAAATTTCGTTACTGAGTGTTCAATTTTTTAAGGGTGTTTCACCTGATAACATCCATAAATGATTTATTTGCACTGTAGCTCCAACCATTGAAAATGAATATATAATATGTCATATCAGGTGAATGAGAATTAAAAAAGGAAACGAAAAACGTCAAAATATAGAGGGTGTCCCATTTAAAACAACATAAGTTTGCATTATATTTCCTTAGTGAGCTCCCTAACAAAAAAATTCTTTACGCTACTGAACTCTTTAATATTATATCAATCAAAAGTTTTTATAACGTTTTTTTTATATTTTTCTTAATTAAGAAGTTATAGTACCTTGTAGTTTTCGACAGTTTTCAATAATCGCCCTGTATCTTCCAACTGCAGGGAGTTACTAAAGATTAATTTAGGCTATCGTTACTTTACCAAAAAAATTTGTCATAACATCTTAACTGCTTTTCTTCTATCTCTTCTAGTTTACGAGATACCCTGCAAAACACACCAATTTGGGACACTCTGTACATAAAATTCAATATCCTCTAATGTAATTTGAATAAACGTTTAAAATTCTTAGGAACTATTTACCACATACCGCTTTATCGTTTACACTGTGAAGTTACCTTTTTTATTGTACAGGGTGCTGTTAAAAATGGAATAAAAACGGAATCCACAATCTTCGCGTAATTCATTTTTTTTTCAAATGGGACACCCCGTATGTGATTATTCATTTTAGAAGAATACGTTGCCCACTATCGATATGTATTACTATTCCCTATACCTGTCTCCTGCAGTTTTCAAATAAATCAGCTTTATACATTTTTGTCACAAAAAATTAATTTATCAAGTCGCCTATGGAATATTCTGACAAATGTCAGTTATTGTTAATGTTTAGTAGTCACCTTGTTGTATGCCGTTGTGTGAAAGGTATAATAATAGTTTGCCTTTAATTTTCTTGACAAAATAATAATGGCACATTTATGATATACAAATGATGATTTTTTAAATTTAATTATGATTCACGGTGAGTATAACAGAATAGTATCCATAACTTGCCGTGTGTTTGCTAAGAGATATCCTGAAAACTGTAAAACGTTTGCTGCACAACTGTGTCCCATTTGAAAAAAAGGAATTACGCGAAGATTGTGGATTCAGTTTTTATTCCAATTTTGACAGCACCCTGTATAATAAAAAAGGTAACTTCACAGTGTAAACGATAAAGCGATATGTGGTAAATGGTTCCTGAGAAATTTAAACTTTTATTCAAATTACATTAGAGGATATTGAATTTTATGTACATGGTAAAAAAGTGTAACGTTCAAATCAAAAACGGTTCAAAATAGGTATAGGGAAGTATCAACAAAAAATGTTCAGAATAACGTAAGTATTTCTAAAATTGAAAAATATACAGGGTCTTTCATTAAAAATTACAAAGTTATGTGCAACTTCCGGTATAACCGGAAGTAGAATGGTGACGGCAATATTTTCATTAAATAGCTCATTATTCAAAACCGCTTCATGCCAATTTTCATAATTCAGATACCCTTAATTCTCGAGAAATTGAAAATTGAACGTTTATCTGCCGCTCCCTGTATACATACTAACAAGATCACATCATAAAAATTGAAAAAAAAAGTATATTTGTATATTATAGTTTTCTTTTAGTTAACCAAAAATGAAAAATACAAGTATTTTGATTTTTTTTCAATTTACTGTCAAATTACCATTTTTGTATTAATTAACATGAGAAAATTATTTTTCCAGTCATTTTTTGAAAAATGATAGTATTGTTGTGAAAATTTTATTCTTAAAATTTGCTGTCATATTACCGTTTTTGTATTAATGATTTTGTATTAATTACCTTATTTGTTTATAATTTTTTTATAAACAAATAGACTAATTTGATATTTTTTAAAAAAAATACTCTTTTTACAATTTTGTTCTCTTGAGAATATTATGATTTTTAAGAAAAAAGCTTTTTCTTAAAAACAATTTTCAATTATTTATAATCGTGTTTTCTCATATTTGAAATGTTTAAATACACTCGCCAGAGTGAACTAGAATTTGAATTGTGTCAACAAAAGGTAAAGTACGTAGTGCTACAAAAAAAACAAAGAAAAACGTTAGATTTTGTAAAAACAATTAAATAAATAGGTTAGTGTTAGGTTACTAAAATAAAAAGCAATTGGTTTAAGGCGAGTCCAAAACGATATAATTTGCGACGAAGTCAAATTTAAAAAATAAAGGACAAAATAGAGAAAGAAATTACATATATATATAATAAGTGGTTAGATAGATCAAGTATCTCCGAAGTGTAGATCTGGGTATCTTGGTCTTACGCTACCACGAAAATAATATAATCAAATAGTTGTAGTTAAATACAAAATGTAAACAAAATGGATAGTGATGATTATTCTACAGAAGATTCAAAGAAAAGAAAAATGGATGGTTTATTTGAAGTTAGCAAGAGGACTAGCAGAACCCCACCTAAAAGTAAAAAAGATGAAAAGTTAGATGAAATCATAGCGTTAATGAAGGGAATGTCTGCAGATCAAAAGGTTATGAAATGGGAACAACAACTAATTAAAAACGAGATCCAAGAAACTAAAGATCAACAGACTCTGTTTAACGAGGAAATATTAGAGTTGAAAACGAAGTATTGAGAAAAGAAAACCAAGCAGATGATAAATGGATTGAAACTTGATAGAAAATGTCAGAAACTTTTTGAGTCAACAACTAAAAATAAATATCGAGCCTAAAGCAGTTAACAAGATAGGGGAAAAATGTGTATAGTGGAATGTCAAACAGAAGCTGATAAAGAAAAAATTATGGCAAATAAAGCTAAATTAAAGGAGAGGAAAGAAGAAAGAGTTTTTATAAATAATGATATGACCAAGAAGGAAAGAGAAAAACAAAAAGAGATAAGGATGTTTGCAAAATTAGAAAACCAAAAGGAAAAAGACGTAAAAATGGGATACAATAAGGTAACAGTAAATGGGCAAGAATGGAGATGGGATAAAGAAACAAATAGAATGAAAATACTGGAAAAAATACATTCAAAAAAGTAAATAAAGAAACAGGTATTCATGGTAACAGAGAAAAAGACACGGCAACGGAATTTGATAAGAATAAAGTAAAATTAGCAACGGAAATAGGGACAATTGGAACATGGAATGTTAGAAATATTTTAGGAAAAGAAAAAGAATTAGAAGAGTTTGAAAATACAAACTTGAGAATACTAGCTATAACAGAGACAAAAAAAGGACAGGGGATAGTGAAAATGGATAATGGTCATATACTCATATATAGTGGCATTGAAAATGAGAAAAGAGCGGCAGCAGGAGTTGCATGCATAATACATAGGAACTTAGAAGAACAAATTACTGGATGGACGGGATGGTCGGAGAGATTACTGGTCATGGAAATGAAAAATAAAAATATGAACACAAAAACTATAATAATTGTATATGGACCAAATGAAGACGATACAGTAGGAAATAAAGATAGGTTTTGGGAAGATCTAACTATGGCTACAGAAAATGCAAAAGGAAAAATAGTTATACTTGGAGATTTGAATAGCAGAGTGGGAACAAAAGATGACATTTACAGAACAGTAATAGGAAAACATGGTGAAGCATTTAGGAATAATAATGGAGAACGGCTGTTGATTTTTGCATATTACACAATTTTATTGTAACTAATACATTTTTCCAACATTAAGACATACATAAGTACCAAAGTTAGAAGAGGACCATAAATAGAAAGTGACCACTATTTACTTGTAACAAAAATAAGAGAACAAGTAGAAATTACAAATCATAATAGACAAAATTAGAAAAAAGAATCGGTCAATTCATACAAACTCCAAAAAACAGATATGGCAGAGAAATACAAAATAGCATTGTTAGGAAAGTTCTTAAATAATTGTGATATAATGAAAAATGGTAATTTAGAAGAAATGTGGGATTATTTCAAAAAAACCGTATTGGCCTCCTCGTATCCATGCTATAACATGTATAGGCGATAACATGCTTCAGAGACTCACGACTTCTCATAACGAGAGTGAATAAATTGGTGAATAATTTTAGGGTTTATTTATAGTTATTTGTTCGAGAAAAGTTGAGAACCAAAATTCAGACACATTATATCAAACTATAAGTGTAACATATACTCATAATATAGATAAACGTAAGATCTCAATAAGATGGTCCTTTGCAGGAGAATAGTCGTGATTGTTGAGGATAAGATGAAAGTACACAAGATGAAAGGATATTGTTGCTCTTAAGATGGGAGATATTGGACTAGAGGAAATTGTAAGTTCATGTATTTGGTAAGTATTATTACCAGTGTTAATGACTGAGTAACACTCTAAAATATGATGGAATGAACTGGTATGTAATTATTGAGAAAAATTGGAATTGGAATTATATAAACTTCTTTAACCTACTAAATCGGTTTGTGTGATTTCCGTAATTAGCATTTTTTTGTTATTAGAGTAAAACTCACACTTTACTTTATAATATATATTATATTCCCCAGCGTAACATCCATAATATAGACATACATCAATATATGGTTTTATATCAACTGATTAGGTAATTCCTTATATACCGCCAAAAAACCTTTTCCACTTAACCTCTTAACCTTACAATACATTCTTCTTTTTTATAACAACAAGGGAAGCATTACATATAAGGATCAATCACTAAAATCTGATCACAACACATTTTATTTCACTCCACTGAATCTTTATATGATGAATAGTGATTGTACTGAAAATAAATGATTTATAATATCAATAATTAGATCGGATATTTACTTACATAATAAATTGAGTGTGTTATTATATTCATAAAAATAATTTAAGAAAGTATTATTAAGACAGTTAATAAAAACTGATATGAGAAAACTCCGAAAAGTTTAGCTGATCCATTTGTTTTTAAAATACAACACGATTTAGATAAAACTCTAGCGAGGTTATTGACTCGTTTCAGCTACTGCAGCTTTAAGGAAACATCGGAAAAGCAATATTTTATAATGAATAAAAAAACTGGATATTTTTCGAATCATCACCACAGTCTGTGATATTTTTAAAAGTGAATCAAATTTATATATATTTCTTATGTTTATTTACTGTGCGTTTTTAATAAGTGTGAGGATAAAAATATCCTACTTGACAGTTGTGGGATTTCCAGGTCATTGGGTCAGAATTTATAAATCAGATTATGTTTACCTATATCCGATTCATAACAGATGATGTTTTGTTGTAATGTTAGTGATAAATTGGATATTTCTTAGTTTTTGTGAACTAGAACAATAGGATTTTACACCTATTTTTCAAAAATGTCTTTAATTTGATCCTAATAAACCAATAAGATACACAACAAAATTGTTATTCAATCGAGAGTCATAAAAATGCATTCAAATTTTACATTATGCACAAGAATATTGGAAAAACGATTAAGGAAATATGTGGAATTGTAACAAACAAACGATAATATATTATGATATTTTTAATGTTCTACTGTTTTTATAATTATGTATTATATGATTTTATTTGAAATTTGATTATTAGATGCTGTTGTTACAATCGTGGTAGTAACTACACTAATGTGAAAACACCTTTATCACTGAATATAACCTATTTGAAATTTTGACAGGAATTGTCAAATTATTATGCCCGGCTCAGATGAATATGAAATTTTATATTCTGAAAGATAAATTACTACAAAATCGACTTACTCGCTCTTACCTCAGGGAGGGTTCAAAGATTAAAAAAAAATTAATAATTTAAAATTTTAAATTTATAAATTTCCAAAGAATATTCCAAAATTGTCAATTATACTATTGCAAATCTATAGTGGCTGCTTGTTCAATATATTCTAAGACCATTAAATTATCTAATGACATCTACAATTTTTCTGTCACTGAAAATTAACTAAATGTCACTGATTATATCAAAAGTTTTATAGGATCCAAAATTTTTCAAATTCAATGAAATAGGAGTTGAATTAATACCAAAGTGAGTTGGAATCAAAAATTATATATTATATACCATCAGATAACAAGTGAAAATGAATTATTATTCCCAAAATATAATAAAGAACAATAATCGTACTTTCTACGAACCTTAAAATTAAAAAAAAACAACCTATATACTAGAAGAACAACCTAATTAACTACTTATTCTAAACGTTCAAATCGTCGAAAATTACACTTGACGTGTATAAATGTCAAATAACTATATGCGATAAAATTGTCTATTCAAAAAAATTTTCTCTTCTCTTCAGGTGAAATTTTATATATTTTTAACGTTAATTTTGTCAGTATTCAAAAATGTGATATAGATGCATCTATCTTAATTTTATTTAAAGGCCTGTTAATTCTTGAAAAATAATTTATAAAATCTGGACTGGACTCACCAACTAGGTATCAGGATCACTCGTTCTGATTCTAAGCACGTCTTTTAGAATCGCCGGAACTACTTTTCTAAATTTATAATTTAGAACCCGGAAAAATCACTAACACTATTTCAATATAATTATTTAAGGAATTATTCACGCACTGATCTTATCATGCTAATTATTATAATCTGATGCTATTTTAATATATCAATTACTATTATATTATTCAGCAAATTTGAGAGAACTTATATTAGATGTTCTCTCGAGAGGGGTTTAAAATCAACTAACTAAACTTTTTCCATAAATAATTCTCTTCTCCTTTGGTTACCAAAAAAATTCCTTTTTTTAAAAAAAAATACAAATTTATGTTTTCATATAATAAAGAGAGATTTTCATTATTTTATTCTAATTGTAATTTTTTTACCAGCGACATCTGTATTCTTTTTTTAAAATCTTTATAAAATCTATGTATCATTAAGTATCTTCTGCATTATTGTCATTCGAAATTGTAATGTCAAATTTTATTTGCATATTGAATCTTTTAAATTATTTATAATACATTGTATATCACTAGTATTACATCCAAATACGTACATTTTTCTTTATTTCAGTGTTTTCTTTAGAATTTAGATAGAGTATATGTATTAATATATACTAAGAAATATAATAGAAAGAAGGATAGAGGAAGGAGAAAAATTGTGTATAACATTTATATACCTAATAAAACCAAAGTTAATGAAATACAAGATAATACAAACAATAAAGAAATAAAGTGTAAAGACAAACCCTTGGAAAGAGTAACAACATAGGGAGCATAATGGCAGAAGATGGAAAAATATTCTAATAATTGAACAGAACTATACTAAAACATACAGACATTGACATAGAAGTAAAAATGAAAATTCGTAATGCGATAACAGTACCAATAATAACATATGGAAGCGAAAACTGGACATTAAAGAAAAAAACTGAAACTAAAATAGACACTATGAAAATGTAGCATCTAAGTGAGAAAGTAGTTGATAGCACAGAGCACCTATAATAAACGGAAAACGGAGGTCGGGCGTCTCAAAAATTTTTATCTCTTATTTATGTTTTACAATGTATCTAGACTAAGAGGAAAGAAGTTGTGACCAGGCCACCCGGTAATCGGTCAAATAACAATAGGTAATAAAATACAAATGAAAGCATACGCAGGTAACCAAACGGTCCATAGTCGTAGAACAGGGTTATTTATGATTGTTGCTTAACGTTTGTTATAATTAATATTATAATGAAAATACAAAGTAATTATGCCCTAAGATTTATATACACATATATCTGTAGTTTTATCGATTAAGTCGACAAGATCCCACATTTTCCCCCCATTAGCTATAACATGTTTTATTGCGCCTTGCCAGTTTTCGGCAGTCACATTCGCCAATGAATCCATCAAAAGTTGCCGTACTTCTGGAAGTTGTTTTGTTGTTCCTGGCAACATAACCTTTGATTTGTGCCCAAAAAAGCTGTATTAGGTACAGCTCACAATGGTAAGGGGGTAAGCGATGTACAATAACACCTCTACTTTTTGCCATCTCATCAATTACAAATTTTTTGAACTCTGCCTTATGCTGTCTAACAATTTGCAAAAGTTCTTTTTTCACCATTGTATCATCGAAATTTAATGCTTTACAGTACAACCACTCAATTATCGCCGCTTTTTTCCATGAACTTGTGAGAAGAAGCTTCTCTACTAATCGAGAATGATTGATGGCGTTATCCATTACAATAACTGAATTCTGGGGAATGTATTCGATCATTTGTTGGAAATATTCCTCAAAAACGTCAGCCGTCATTTCTTCGTGGTAGTCTTTGGTTGAATTAGATTGAAATTTCAATAATATTTGATCCAAAAATCCGTTTTCACTGCCTATATGGGTTATAATGAGCCCGCACCCCTTTCCGGACGGAAGTCTTAATCCTGTTGACCAACCTTCTATGACAGCTTGTCGGGAATTCTGTATATTTTTATCCTGTTAGACTTTCGATACGGTGTGTTCTTCATTTAGCCATCTTTCATCCAAATAGAAAATATTCTTACATTCGTTGTGATATTTTCGGATTGACCTTAACTATTCTCGTCTCCAGCAGACAATATCCGGCCTATCAATAAGAAAAAAAAATCTGTTCTGTTTTTCCCACCGAAAGTTCATTCCATGAATAATTCTCCATACTCTAGTTCTTGATAGTTGTGGCAGGTTTTCGTCATTCTGGGCGGCTTGCACAATCTTGTCCAATGTTGGTATTTCTTTTGCGAAATATATACCATGCACTATTCTACATACACTGTTTTTGACATCGTCGTCAATTTCTAATGGTTTCTTCCCCGGGCGAGGAATGGGTTCACCAAGGTTCCGGCATTTTCTCTCGCGTAAAATCTATAAATCGTTGATTTTCCTACCCATATCATATTGGCACAGTTCGTAATTATGTCGCGAACAGAACTAGTGGGGTTTTGGAGCACAAGAGCATCATGAACGTGCAGGATTAACGTTTTTTTCCGCAAAGAATATGCACTTTTGCTAACTCGTTGAATAGGGATTGGAGAAAAACTTGAATTAAGCCATCTTAATTAGACGAACAGACGTTACTTGTTAGTTGCCGAATACTAACTACTGGATTGGATTGTACCTGTATACGTTATGGGACATGTACACAGAAAAAAAGGAATGTTTGAATATAGTATAACAAAATAACTGCGGGAGATTTTGTAAAGCTTTCTATATACCTGGAAGAAACTTATATAGATAATACCAAATGAAACATTTTACTGTATTTCGATCTTTTGTCATGTATAATGAAATCACAAACTAATGAAATTTGGGAACATCAATAGGCAGTAGCATGTGAAGATATTTTAGTTATAGGAATTGAATAATTGAAACAATATCACAAAAATATTTTTCTTCATTCCAGCTGGCATGTTTTTGAATCAAACAATATATTTTTTCAATTAACAAAAATATTTTTTCACTTGAGTAACTCACACTCATCATTCAAGTATAATTTTAAATCAAATCCTAATTATACATTTGTTTCAAATAGCGATATTCTTGATTCAATACTACAGATTCTGAAATTAAATGAATATTTGAACGAAATCAATAATAATTTTTTCATTTTTACAGTCTGGTATTTAACCAAACAATATGTATTCTAAAATTCATTTTAGTATTTAATATTCTTGAATATACAAAATTGTTTATTTGATTCGATGGTGGAATACATTCTCAGATGAAAGTGAAATTATTCTTGCATAAAATAAATCCGAAGAATTGAATGGACGAAATATAACAATTGACATCATCTAATATTTTCTTGTATCAAACAAATATTAGTCTTGGAATCCAAATAAACTAGCGTTTTTTTTAAATGATATGTTTATTTCGCAATATTGAAGCAACAAATTTGTTTGACTGAAATATATTTTGTTTGATTCAATACTTTATTTTTTTCTGTGTAGTTCAGTCGCGCCTATGGATTACAACTATTTTATGGTCCGAACCCCCGTACGTGCTATCAACTCCATTGGGACAGACTTTAGCTGGGAAAACCAAAAGAAAATACGGAAGAAACAGCTAAACTGATTTGGACATTAGAATGAAGACATATAGAACTAGAAAAAAAGTAATGTAAGATGGAAATCCAAATGAAAAACGAAGAGGGAGGCCCGGAAGGGAATGGATCAACTAAATACCACGCCTGAAAAAGCAGAGAGATGAAAAGAAGAAGAAATTTTACATTTTCAATTTTCGCGAATTCGCAATTTGATGTAATGATGATGTGTTGCTTGTGGCCATGTCGTCAGTTGGTCATGGAAACAAATGCGCTCATATTAGTCTCTATTGGAGTAATGAATTATTATAATTTAAAAATGAGTTATGGTTCTTCTCATTGCTATGCTGTTCCTGAATGCAGCAATACTAGTGTAATAACCCCGACCTAGTAATCAAATGACAGTTGACACTTTTTAGTTTACATCACACTATAACTTATAATGGCGGTCACTGTTTCGCTTATTAAAAAGAAAACATATACTCAGGGACATATATACCCGATCACCCAGTAAAAATGATTTTATTTCGGTAAAATTTGGCATACATATCAGGGAGTTGGTAATATGTAAATGATTAAATTTCACTCCCATCGGGTGAGGATAATTTGTTACTGCTCATAAACTTTAATAATGGGTTGAATTTCTTACACATTCCTTAATGCGTCCAGGTATCAGGTGATCAATATCCTCCCGAGGTATCTCATTCCATGCCACCTCTATCTCATATCGAAGAGCAATCAGCGTTAGAGGAGGACACTGTAAACTTCTACCGATTATCTCCCACACATGTTCAATCGGGGACAAATTTGACGATCTTGGAGGGATAAGGTATGAGATGAATTCGGGCCTGTTGGAAGTAATCCAAGGATTGCCTGGCTATATGTGACTGAGCGTTACCAAGCTGAAACGTTAGAGTTTGAAGTGTCCTGAGGTAAGGAATCGGATGAAGTTCCAAAATTTCTTGAAGGTATCGATGTGCATTCATATTGCCCCTGATGAAGACTAAAGGTGACCTTGAGCAATAAACAATGGCACCCCATATCATAACTCCAACAATGCGATGTACAGTTACGGCCAATAAAAAATGGGACAACTCTTACAGCAGCTTTTTGTCTAATTCTAGCTTCTTGAATTTTATGGGCGACACCTATATTTGACATTTGTCAGACAATTTCAAATTCGAAAGTAATGATAGCGCATATAAATTCAGTGACGGAAAGTGGAATAATCGCAAAAATCAAAAATAGACGATGGGTGGTTACTGAGGCAAACTGCGGCATTTTACAATGTAAGCAAGTACTCAGTTTTAAGTATTTTAAGAAGATGGCGGGCGATATGATGGAATAATTAATAGAACTCCAGGCTCAGGACGTCCGAGAAAGTCAACTGCTGAACAAGATGCTGCTTTGATTAACCACTTAAGAGCAAATCCATTCGAAACAGTAGTTCAAGCTGTTCCAGCAACAAATTTTTCAGCATCCAGTCGTAAGGGCCGCCGCAGAGTAGCACAGTCCGAATTGAAATGCCACTCAGCAGCAAGGAAACTATTAAACAATAGTCACAAAGAAGCAAGAATGAGGTTCGCTTTAGAGCATATTGCTTATGGCGAACAATTTTGGAATCGTCTTATTTTTACGGATGAAAAGGTTTTCCAATCGTCAAATAACGGCAATATTCGTGTCTATCGCCCACCGAATACACGGTTTGACGAGAATTATGTCAATTTTACAAATAAAAGTGGTCGTTTTTCTATAAATATGTGGACGTGGATATCTACGCATGGACCTGTAGTTCTATGGCATATTGGGGAAAGATTTAATAGTGAAGCATATATCAGAATTTTAGAAAATGTTATGCTTCCTTCTGTTGAGAATCTTTTCCCTAACAATGATTTTATTTTCCAACAAGATAATTGTGCAGTGCATAACTCTGGTGTAGTGAGCGAATGGTTTCGGGAACTTAATATTAATGTTCTTAACTGGTGTAGTAAAACTCCAGACATGAATCCAGTAGAAAATATTAGGGCAATGTTAGTAAAAGAAATTCGAAAGGCAAATGTAAGACCAAGAAACGTGGAAGGTTTGTTGGAAGAACTTATAAATAATGCTTGGAAGGAAATAACTGAAAAATATTGTTCCACATTATATAGATCAATGACCAGTAGATTAAGAGAAGTCATAGAGCATAATGGCGGTATTACTAAATATTAATTGTTCTTTTTTATTGGAAATTAAAAATTATTTAGTAGCCTTTGATGTTTAATAATGAAAAACAATGGGCACGTAATATTAATGTTCTTAACTGGTGTAGAAAAAGCCCAGACTTGAATCCAGTAGAAAATGTTTGGGCAATGTTAGCAAGAGAAATTCTAAAGGCCAAGAAACGTCGTTGAAGGTTTGTTGGAAGTTATAAACAATGCTTGGGAGGAAATAACTGAAGAATATTGTTCCACATAATATAGATCGATGACTAGTAGATTAAGAGAAGTTGTAGAGCATAATGGCGGGATTACTAAATATTAATTGTTGTTTTTTATTGGAAATTCAAAATTATTTAGTAGCCTTTCATATTTAATAATAGAAAACAATATTATTTACACTTTAGTGTTATTATCATTTAAATATAAGACAAAACTGCTTCCCGGAAACGGAACGACATATTCACATTAGGCAACAACAATTGACCCATTTTTTTGGCCGCAACTGTACATCACGCTAAAAAAAATTGAAGATTACGACGTTCGCCTCGTCTCCTTCTTTAGGCAGAGCCGGGATTCATCACTGAAGACGATTGTATTGCATTTCTAATTCCACACTAGTCGTTCTTGGCCCCCTGATGTCGATTTCTTGAAAAAAGTCCAAATCTTCTTATCCGTCTATAAACACTTCGCATTCCAAGGACCCTTCCATGTTCTGCAAACCACTGAGCTGTTATTACCCTTGTCGATGTAAACCTTGACTGGCGCTAGTATCGGGCTAATTTTACTAGCGCTAGTAAAGTAGGAAGTCGTTGTACTTTTATATACCAGTAGCGCGAAACAAAATAGCGCCGACTAACAAGTGGATAAAAATACCACACATGTGAGGTTTGCGGAATATTCGTGATGCAAATTACAAAAAACGAGATATGCGAAATAGGGGAATAGGCATGATGACAGTATTAAGGAATCAAAAGTGTTTTAGAGAAAAATATGTGATGAAAGGATTCTGACAAATGAGCTAGTTTTCATATAAACATTTAGATTAATAAGATTTCAGGAATATAAAAATATAAATTACTGCAATCGGCCATGTTAACCGAAACAGCGCATGACGTAACGCCTAAGTAAATATCAATTACCTCCGTGAGGGATGCTTGAACTTTTGCTGAGATTGCGGCATTTCGATCGATTTCTACATCATATGATAAGTTAATTTGTTGTTTATTCGTGTTTTGTGGCTTCGCCAGATGAATTGAATAAGCCAAGGCTTATTTGGTTTGAGGAAGCAACGACGTTCCTTGATGATACTTTTCGTAGAGAATCTTCAAATAATATGGTGAAAGCACATTCATTAATATTAAAGTAAAAAATAATAAAAAAACGAATTTTATACAGTATTTAACAGACGTGTGTTAAGATGAATCTTTGCCAGACACAACAGTAGAAAATACTGATCACGTAATAAGTACAAAAGAACGGGGCCTATTTTACCAAAAGGCACAAAAGGCCCGGGCCTTGGGCACGGTATAAAGTGGGGCCCGGAAAAAGGCCTTGAAATAATTATGAACCATTTAGTTAATTTGAATTTAAACATCAAAAGAAAACCGTATCTGATAAAGAAAATTAAACTTATATTGGTATATATAAGGATATTCCTGTTATATATGTATAATTTTAACTACATTTAAAAACATAAAACATCGGCACTCTTTTAGAGCGTTTTTGTTTATGCCGCTATAACCAAAAAAGCTTTATCAATATCAGTCGAACTCCAAAGTCTCATTTTAAATTGTAATAATTTCTATTTACCATCGTCCGAACCCTGAAATTTAACTTAAGGTAAGTTTTAAGTTATAATAATCAATTATATTATTTTTGTATATTTACTATAGGAATTTTACGGGAAAAAAATAAAGGCAAAATTTCAATACCTTTGTGTTTTCAAAATTCATCATTTTAGTTCTTTCAAAATATCTCAAATACCAACAGTGGTAAAATCGCAAAGTAAACGGCATTGAATGAAAAACTTAATTATTGTACTTTCTTTTACTATCTCAACATTTTTCGAAGTCGTAATATTATGTTCGCTACCAATTTAAAACACACTGTATTAATTGACACTATTATGGCATTACTCAAAAATTTAAATTAGTCCAACATTAATAAGTTTTTAATTTTAAAAGGGTAGAATAAAGAAGAATATGAGTTATAAACATCAAAGTGGTAGTGAGAAGCGTAAAAGGGCATTACTAAGGGAAAATGAAAGAGGAAAACAAAAAAACAAAATGTCGGCATTCCTCAGAATAGAACTAGAAAATCGACAAGATCTTTCTGAACCGCCATTAAAAGATGAGGAAATAAATATAACCTCGAAATTTCAAGAATATTTTCTTTAAAACAGACCTGAACAAAATATTGACAAAGTACATGGGTGTCTAAAACAATTGAATGGTAAGAAATCTAGAAGTTTACAAAGTTCAACATTCTATAAATTTAAAGAAAACGGCGAAAAAGTCCTTCATGAGTGGTTGGTTTACAGTCCCAAATGTTTATTGTTATATTTGCAAACTGTTTTCGAAAAAAGATATCAAGCTAAGTGCCGATGGCTACACTGACTGGAAAAATGCGACTCAGTACTTAAAAAAACCACGAAAGGTCTTCTGAACACGTAACCTCCGTCGGCACAATGATTAATAGAAGTCGAATAGAGGGAAGGATAGATACAGAAATCAGAAAAAGTTACTTTCAGGAACAAAACTACAGGAAAAATGTTTTATCAAGAGTGATTAAGTTTCTAACAAAAGGTGGTTTACCATTTTATGGTTCCACGACTAAACTTTTCCCAAAAGGGAATGGTAATTATTTAGGCTCGTTGGAATTTCTTAGTGAGTTTGACCCGTTTTTAGCCGGACACCTCCAGAAATATAGTGACATTGGAAGTGAGCATGTTAATTATCTTCCTTCGACCATTTGCAACGAATTTATTCACCTTCTTGCAAATGAGGTAAAAATTGTTATTATTACCGAATTGCAAGTGGCAAAATATTTTTCAATTATCGTCGATTCAACGCCTGATATTTCACATATCGATCAATTAACTGTGATTATAAGATATATTTTACCAAATGGTCAACCAGTAGAAAGGTTTTGTGGAAATATTTTCTCATACTGCAGAAAGTCTATCGAATGTTTTACAAACCAAATTAAGTGACCTTAATATCAATATCAACTACTGCAGAGGCCAAAGTTATGACAACGCATCCAATATGTCCGGAAAATATAACGGATTGCAGGCAAAAATTAAAGAGAAGACAAATAATGCACATTTTGTACCATGTTCCAGTCATTCTTTAAACTTGGTCGGTAATAGTGCTGCCGAAAGTTGTTCGGAAGCTTCTAGATATTTTGAAAATGTACAATGTGTATATATTTTTTTTTCTGTTTCGACGCACAGACGGGAAGTACTTCAAAAATGTCTATCTGTTTCAAAAACTAAATTACCATTGGTTAAGAAAATATGTGACACAAGATGGTCAGCACGAGCTGATGCTATTAAATCTATTGCGCTTGGTTTTAGTGAAATAAAAACAGCGTTAGTAGAGCTAAATGACGATGCAAACCAAAAAAAGTCTACCAGAACAGATGTTGGAGATTTACTTCACAAAATGAATACATTTGCATTTGACTTGATGACAGTGATTTGGAAAAGAACCCTAGACAGAATATACTCCACCAGTAAATCTCTACAAGATAATCAAGCCAATTTAACTGCGGCTTGTACACTAGACAGTGATTTGATCGAATTTGTCAATAGTTTTAGAGAACAGTTTGATGAAGTTGAAGAGGAATCCAAAAAAATTCAGCCAAATAATAATGTTTACAAAAATGAGATTTTAAGGGTTCGTAAGAGGAACACTGCTTTGATGAAGGACCTGCTCAAGATATTACTTTAAGAGGTGCTGAGAACTTTAAAATAAATACTTTTTTTCCTATATGTGACAAATTGATTTTTGAATTAAGAATGAGAATGCAAGCATATGATTGTGTAAATGAAATTTTTGGTGTATTTTTTAATAACCCTCAAATGAAAAATTTAATGTAAGTATAAAAAATATAAAAAAATGTTACAATATGGATATGGATGCTACTGAAGATTTAGTAGACGAAATTGTACAGTTTAAAGCGCTTTGTAAATCAAATCATATTCCATCTAATGACCCCTATGAAATGTTAAAAATTTTAATTGATTACAATATTTTGTCAACCTTCTCTAACGTTGAACTATTGTTGCGTATATATTTAACTATTCCTATTAGTAATGCATCCAGCGAGAGAACATTTTCTACGTTAAAACGGGTAAAATCATATCTGAGAAACTCATTAAATGAAGAAAATGTTTCATCGTTGGCTATTCTAAATGTAGAAAGCGATAAGCGATATTCTCGATAAATTGAAAATAAATGATATTATAGATAAGTTTTCAGAAATGAAAATACGTAAGAAAACATTTAATTAGTTGTTTATTTTTATTAATTATTTATTTTGTTCGTTGTTCCTTAGAAGGGGAGTTTTTTATTTTTATTTAGAAATTTTGTTAAAGTAGTTTTTTGTACCAAATAATATGTTTTTGCCAAATAAATATTTGGAAATATTATTATTTATTCAACATTTTTTTTATTATTACTGAAGGTGCCAAAAGTAAGCACAAAAATTCTTATTGAAAAGCAATATAGGATATTGGGAGCCCGAAATTTTGCTTGGACCTTGGGGCTCAACTAACTTAAAAATAGGCACTGCAAAATAAACTAGTCAAGGTACATCTACAAAAAGCTCACAATAAAAATGGATCCAAACGAAGGAAAAATGCTGCAGCAGATCACGTTTATGTTGCTATAGAAAAGTTTGAGAAACTAAGAAAGGGTACTAAATAAAAGGCCGAATTTAATTATTTTGGGATAAATATTGATCAGTTGCAATCATTACGAACGTGCCCTACATTGTCAGGGTATGATCCAAAACATACTAATGACTCATCGTAAAGAGTACACAACAGAAAAATCGTCTTCTTGTTCATCAAATGTCTCTTTACCACAGCAAGTTCACTCATTTTCACTGAGTAGTATTTTTTACTGGTACTATATGTAAACAAATTAACACGAGCTAGTAAACTACTGCTAGTTGACTGGTGCTAGCTGGCATAATGTCAACGCCCCACACTATGCTGATATATGCCATCTGGCCGAATGGCAAAATCACATGCCGATGCCTTCCATTGTATCCACAATGTAGTCAGTAACTATTGAGTCAACCACGATGTATGCCCACAACGACTTGCTTATTACTATCGCAGCTGTAAATATAGTCGACCAAAATGATCATATCCGAAAATAAATTGTCTTTCAATTTCGTCTTTTTCTGCCCCGAATCTAACAGCAATTGCAATAAAAGCATCGTGTCTTTTATTGCGATCTTTATAATCTTTTAATTTACACTCACAAAGAATTTGACGACTGTGATACAGTTCTAACAATGTTAAAACTTTTTCATTCGACTACTCCATATCTGATTTAATAAAATACGAAAAGAAACATAATAACATGTGCTTAATACAATCGTCGCATATCAACTGACCATAGAAAGTCAACGGCATTGACAACACTGGCGCGTCCCCCTTAATTTTGCCACTTGGCTTTCTTTGATCCAGACTGACACTCGCCGAATACGGCCTGACAAGCCAGTTGGCAAAACTTGTGACATATCACTCTTGGCAAAGCCAGATGGCATAGTGTGGACGCATCTTGGCGACGATCTTGGCCCTCTGTTGTCCAGTTCACTCGTCATGTTTCGCTGGATCTTCGGGTTCGGCCTTCTAGGTGCCATGCCTGATTTCTGATTCAACGCTAGTCATTCTTGGCACCATTGAAGTCTACTTCTTCGATGTTCAAGCGTTAAAGTTAGCACCAACCGAGGAAGGTATGAAAACATTCCAAACTTTCTTATCCGTCTATAAACACTTCGCATTCCAAGGACTATAATATACTAAAATAAAATCTATATATAAATATAAAAGAGATCCTACAACTTCCTAATTCCAAGACGAATGAATTTCGCGTTAATTTAACAAATACCAAAACCATAAAATTGAATGCAACTATTTTAGCCTCTAGAATATAACTGTCAGTTGAAGGTATCCCGTGCCAGCAGACTAGTACTCCAGTGGAGACGGGGGGGATTCGAGAATAAATTAAACTAGTAAAAGTAGCAGTTACAAAAAAAGATGTTAGTGCGGGCGCCAAGTAAATATTTCTGTCCAAAGAATTCAGTTTCAGTTCCTGAAGATTTACTAAGAAAGGACTGAAAAACAAAGACGAGTTGACTCCGTTACTAAAATTTATTGCTAACTATCGGAAATTTACCTAATTTACAAATTGATAACCTAACAATAATTTTTTATAAAAAGAATATAAAAAGAACAAAATCGGGTTCCTGCGCATAAAAAAAATCACTTCAATGCCTAAAACATATAGGTCAGGTGACTTCTTCGATTAATAATAGGAAATGTTCACAAAAATTTAACTTAACTTAATTGGTTATAAGAAATATAAAAGAATAGCAAAGTTTCGCATACTCATATTACCTGAATCGTACAAAGCGAAACCAGATAAAAACATAATATATATTACCTAGATTTAAAATAAGAAGACCAGAAGGTATAAGAGAATTCGTATTAACTCAGAATTATCATGACTACAGTGATGATTATTACACTTATTACACAAGGTTCAAATGAGAAGTGTAACTCTTAGGATCCTAAGCGCTATGCTTTAGTCAGTGTTTTCAATAAAAAGTTAGAACATAACAATATTTAACCATCACTCAATTAAGAATTGATAAACCAAAGTTGGAAAATATGTTACGGTTACAACAAAATAAATATGTAAATATGTAGTTAATTAAAAAGAAACAAATTAATTTGTAGCAATAATAATAATGTAACCCTTTTTCCTACGTCCTTCCATGCCATCCCTTCAGTAGTCTTCTAGTGATCCCAGCGTCCCATTTCCATATATCCCAGGTTCAACGCCACAGTAGGTGTAAACCCCCTATAGGCCAAAAGCAAATGGTCCCCAAGACCTAAATTAAAAACCCTCCAAATTAACGGCGAGGGTTTCTTCTTTTATTTCAGTTCCTAATATATACTATCTCCTAATTATCGGGAATACATCCAAGTGTTCGGTTTTTGAATTGACTTCAGTTCCTCGGGAATATACAATGCAGACAGGAATATAAAATGTCAAAAGAGAACGCTAAACTTCTCAAAAAACTGCAATAATGGCGGTTCACTCGACCTCAAAATTTCCTATCCTCGCTTAACGAGACACGAAAGGCACACACCCAAAATATCAACTTCATAGGCCTTATTTCGTGATTTAAAATGTATGGAGCTGAATACGAACCCTAGGCTAGGCAGTACTAAAGACTTTTTCCACAATTTCAAACTCCACACAGCCGGCACACACTAGGTCGGTCACACTTGCCGTTCTTTCCTCCTGGACGAACTCAAAATTTCTGTCCTAGAAACAACTCAACAACCGATGTTCAACGTCGAAAAATAAATTTGTCCTCTCCCTTCAAACATATTTAATACCTAATGATAAAACAAGAGAAGTAGTGATTTAATATTCCGATATTTTGATTGGAATCGTAAATAAATAATTATCTAGCGAATTTTTAATTCTCTCAACATCAAAATTCGAAAACTTTGCCAGTGGCGGGTTCGCTTGCTGGTAACAAAAATTATAATATAAAAATTATATGAAATTTCATTAAAAAAAATATAACGTTACAGGACCCTTCCATGTTCTGCAAACTATTTAGTTGCTATTGTTCTTGTCGATGAGCAACGATCTCTTAGAGCTAATGATCTTAGGCGACGAACTTGGTCCTCTGTTGTCCTGCTCACTCATCTTGTGCCCTGACTCTTCGTGTTCGGCCTTCTTGGAGCTATGCCTGATAACATTTGACAACAGTATCCACACTCCTGTTTATTCAACTTCTCTCGAACTCAGTTGACTGCCGATAATTTGCATATCTTCGCACTCTAGGTATGATAAAGACTTGGGAATCTTTGTAAGGCAACGTATAAAACCACTGTACTTGACTACATTCTGTATTCTGATATCGGAATGGGCCGGTTCGTCCAGTACTAACAGCAAAAAAATTATTGAAAAAACAAACAGGAATGTTTAACTGATAGTGCTCAAATTCTAATCTTGTATTAGACTTTTATGATAAACTTGTACGTGAAATACTTTTGAAATAAAATCATATTTACTGGGTGTTAGGGTTTCTATATCACTGAGTATATTAAGAAAGTAAAATCTTTGAAATGAATTTTAAAATAAATTTTGTTATTTTATGAACAATAACTAACATTTTCGGCATAAGCTGTATCTATTATACATTTTCAGATTTTATCTCATGTAAAGTGAAATACCCTATCATGTTTATAAATAGTAATGATTCCATAATTTGAAAATCAATCAAAAATTAATACACTATTGACAACTGGAATTTGTTAGAGTTTGACTATAATATTTTTTATGATCTTGTCTTCTTTTTTAGGTCTGACGTGTTCGATTTTTTCAACCAGCTATACTTTTTTGTCTCATTTAAATTTAAAAAAAAATTTTTCCTCCGTTAACATACAAATTACTTAATATATTCCGAGATTTTTCGATTCCATCCGATACCACCTCATCTGATCCTCCTAAAACATTCATTGTGATATTTTCTCTTTTTTCCCTTATATTTACATCTACTTTTCAACTATGTCCCTCTTTTGAGTTTTGAGGAATGCTGGTAAGTACAAATGTTTACTTTCTATTCAAAATAAACCTTTTTAAAGAGCTCTACTGCTGAGATTATTAAGTATGGAAATCGTTCATCTGGTCAATTTTTTTAGTCATCTCTTTGTTTCAGACTCAATTATTATGGTGTGGTTGCTGAATAGATTGTTCTAGGTAATCATATGCCAACATTTGACTTGACAACTGGGAGGTCATAGCAGAATGGAGCGTTTATAAACTGTTGTTTATACTGTAATTTGTGATATGAGATCAAACAGCTTTTTTGGTAAGTTTTTCGAGGACCTTTTCAATTTTTAGCAGGTTCGTATCGTTTTTAAAACTCGCATTGAAAATTCTCCGCATTCCTAAAACTTTTGCGCTACATGTCGTGATTATTTTTCAACACGATTTAAATACCAATAAAATTGAATCACATATTTGTGTCGACAAATCTCCATAATATCAAACTTATTTATTGATTATAGTGAAAATGTTGAACAATTAATTTATGAAGTAGTTATGTTAATTGGTAATTTTAAATTGAATATGACACGTACATTATTCAAACTATTTTAGAAAAAATATGCATACCTCTTAAACCGGTTATATTATCACGAACATTATGATTTACGGCAAGGAATTGTTGCATTATACTCGTTACGTTATTTGAAAAACCGTTTAATGAACTGTGAATATTGTCATTAATTAAGTCAAATAGATTAAATCAAATCAATACTAAAAGATCCTTGCATAAGGTTCATCTTTTTTTTAGTTCAACGGATAACATTTAAAATATTACTTCAATATCTCTTATATTTATAATACCACAAAATTTTGACTTGAAATTTGAAGGAAACTGTCAAAAACCTACAAATACAATCATAAGAGTTCATAACGCCTCAATCCCTCTTAAACTACAAAAGACGGTGTTGGAAACATTACTAGATTATATAATAGAATAAATACACTGCAAACAGGTACCTCTTTTCCATTGGGCACGTGCCCATCGATAGGGGCTCCGGAATTCTTGTCCGATCGATAAAAATAATAACAATATTTAACACCCAAAACCGTATTTATTACTAAAAACTAAAACACAATTATGTACGACAATACCGTTTTGCTTTTCAATTATAAACAGAAAAAGGAATTGGAATATTGAAAATAAAATTGTATGTGAAATATTAAAGAAGCCACCTCGAAAACCGAACACATTCAGTGACAGGCTTCAAAGAATCATGAATCTTGGTTATCTTCTTCCTTTGCCTATTCTAAAATGATTGAGCTCATCAAGCCCATCATCCTAATGTCCCAAGGGCCCTCAATAGGATAAAGACGGTCCAGACTTCAAAAATAAAATATGCAAAAGATGACATGCCACCATAAGTGAATGATCACAAAAATCACAAGTCCGTGGAAAAAAATAAAAACATAAGATACTTTATGAACAAAACAAAACGAACTCACTAAAATTATTGTTAACAAGACTATTACAAACTTCTCAGTAATGGCAAGAAGTTATCCAGAAAATTTTCAAAATAGTTTTAAGAATTTAATACATAACAATAACACACAAACCCCAAATATAATTCAAGTAAATTAGTCTTTTAATCGACCCTAATTATTGTTTCCATTACTACAAAACTGCTCCGGGACATGTGACGGCACAAATCCCGGCACATGTGCTTGAAGTTTGTTTAAATGGTAGCAGTCTGCAACATATCCCGTCACAAATCCCGGGGACAAAAATGTGCCAGGTGAGCGCAGGACACGACATGTGCCAGCACTATCGACACATGTGGCGTCACTTGCGCCACGTAGAATGGATACAGCGTGCAACTTGTCCCCGGGACACGCGCATGCGCATTCGCCTGTAGCATACCCGCTGTCAGTGTACACACCTGCTACACACACTGTCTGTCTAGATCGTTGACGTAACGTAGGTATTACCTTGTTCGTGTGTGCTTGAGCATAGTGTTGTATATCGTTGTACAATGGAGTGGTCCAAGCTTAAGGTAGTGAATCTTATCGAACTATATGAACAGGAAACTGTGCTTTGGAACATAACTAGTGCAAGCCACAAAAATAGTAACAATTGAAACGATGCTCTGCATCACATTTCGAGTAATATGGACTGTAATATTGCCGAAGTGGAAAAGAAAACTAAAATCGAGAAAAGTAAGAAAAGCGGTCCTGGTGCTAAAGATAGTTATGTGTCCAAATGGCAGTATATCATTGATAAACAGTTATACTGGTTTTTACCTTGATGTAATCCCTCAAAGCTACAACTATTAGCATTGCAGACTTCAGGTATGAATCTTGAAATTGCCGATTTTGAGATTCTGTGTAGATACATTAAGGAACTGTAGCTATCACCTGACGAAATTAACTGTATCTACCCTTACTTCGTGGAACCTGCTCATATTAGTGTTTTAAATTAAACTCAATGTTTCTAGCTAATTCCACAATATAATGAAAAATTCTAAAAAGGATCGACCAGCGGGAGAAGTCAGTTTATAAAGTGATCTCATGAAATAAATAAGTGAACAAGTAGATAGTAGTTAAGTGCATATATTGTGTATAAAATATAAATTAGTGAATAGTTTAGTAATTGAGTAAGAAAACCTACCGTGTGTATGAATTTATCCCACCCGTCAGGATAAACTGTTTTAAATAAATAAGAAAAACATTACATTGGTGTCAGGTGTGGGGTAATATAAATAAATATATACGTAAAAATGGTCAAGAGACTAAGTGACCTGAAAGTGACAGAAATAAAGGCAGAATTGGAGAATCGCGAATAGGAAACATCCGGAAAGAAGAATGGATTAGTAGAAAGACTAAAAATGGCATTGGTAAGTGACGGCTTGGATCCAGAAACATTTTTATTTAAAGACGAGACTTCCACCTTGATATCGTCGATTTCTGCCGATATTTCAACCCTGAAATATGATATTTCTGCTAACATGGACAAGGTCTCTACTAATATGAACAAGAAGAATAATATTTCTGCAGATATCTTATAATTGAAAAATGACATTGCTGCTAAAGTCGAAAATCAAATGTCGCCTCTAAATCGGATATTGAGAATAAGATGACAACGATGAACGAGAAAATAAAATGAGACATGGAGAATATGATGACAACGATGGAAAATCAGATGGACGTGAAAATCAAGGAGTTAGAGACAAAGAATGCCGATTTAAGAACACAAGACACTCCAGCAGCAGAAAAGAAGATTGAACATATAAATCCCTGCAAGCCAGAAATAAACTCTAGGATAGATGATGTTGGCAGTTTTACCCGAGTCAAGGTCCCAACGTTCGATAGAAAGATGTCTTGAATCAATTATGTAAAACAGTTTGAAGCAGCTGCTAGAGTGAATAATTGGTCCGACAAGGGAGAAGGCAGTGAACTTAACCATCGCGCTTCGTGGATATGCCTCAGATGTACTTCAGACGATACCTCTGGAAGAAACGGAGAACTTCGAGCAGCTGAAGAAGACGTTGGACATCAGATATGGCCACGAACATCTAGAACATTTGAACCAATCCCAGCTGAAGAACCGAAGGCAGAAACGTGATGAATCCCTTCAAGAGTATGAAGTGGATATTGCCCGACTATTTCGATTTGCTTATCCATCAGCACCAGAGAACATGATGGAATATCTGGGCATCCAGGCCTTTATTGAAGGCTTACGTAAACCCGATATGCAGAGGACGCTTCGTTTAGCCCATCCCAAAACATTAGTTGACGCATTGACAGCTGCTCTGGAATATGAAGCAGCCACGATGGCTTCGGGATACAACAAAGGTAGGACCATACAGGAAGAAGGTGACGATGACAGACTTGACCAGATCGTCAAATTGTTGAAAGGTATGGTAGACAAGAAGCCGAAGAAAATCAGGAGCTGTAATTGTGGCGAGCTAGAGCATGCACGCAGTTCGTGTAAGCGTCCTACGACTCCTGCAAACCAAGAACATCTTAAATGCAAAGCAGCCACGAAGGGTTCGCGGTACAACAAAGGTAGGACCATGCAGAAAGAAGATGACGATGACAGACTTGACCAGATCGTCAACTTGTTGAAAGGTATGCCAGACAAGAAGCCGAAGAAGATCAAATACCGGAAGTGTGGCGAGCTAGAGCACATACGCAGTCCGTCTAAGCGCCCCAAGAATTCTAGTCACAGGAGAAATCAGACACTGGCGAACACCAAGCTGAAGTGAATCACTGAAAAGCCGACTCTCTGCCTAGACGGTCACGCCTTGTAGACTATTCTCTCTGCAACAAGTCGAAATCTAAGGAAATTGCAGTTTCAAGAGTTACAGTAGTCAATGAAGAATGGTGACCCACCAGGATCACAGAAGATCAGGAGAATGATCCTTACCAAAAGAAGATTCGGCAATGTAAGGAAGAAAATCGGCGACCTACATGGCAAGAAGTGTCAAGGTTTTCACCGACAGTCAAGGTATATTGGACTCAATGGGACTCTCTTGTCCTGGAAGAAGGGCTGTTAAAAAGAGTCCTTGAAAACGATGATGGTTCCGAGACGAGGAGACAGCTAATTATCCCTAGAACGAAAGTAGCTGATGTACTGAAGAAGTTACACGACAGTCCCTCGGGAGGCCATCTGGGAGTGAAGAAAACCCTTCAGCCAGTCCATGCAAGGTTTTATTTGATGAACAGCTCCGATGATATGAAGGACTGGTGTAAGAAATGTATGACTTGTGCTACGTGTAATGGACCACATCGCAACAGAAAGGCACCCATGAAACAGTACAATGTTGTAAACCCTTTCGAAAGGATTGCTTTAGACATCGCTGGACCATTTCTGACGACAGAAAATGGTGGCAAATACATACTGGTTGTAATGGATTATTTTACAAAGTGGGTGGAAATTTACGCTATCCCGAACCAAGAGGCCACAACTGTCGCGGATGTATTGGTGAAAGAATTCATCAGCCGATATGGAGTGCCCTTGGAAGAAATTTCGAAAGCCATCTATTCCAGGAAATTTGCGACAAGATGAGAATGAAGAAGACCAGGACAACAGCATTACATCCACAGTCAGATGGAATGGCCGAGAGAATGAACAGGACTATTGAAAAAACCTGTCCAAAGTAGTCTACGGGTGAAACACATGCGAAAATCCTGTTTGGACGTGAAATGAGGCTTCCTTGTGACCTGGAATTTGGCTGTCGGCCTGTAGAAGATCTAGCAGGAGAAGACTATGTGATCCAATTCAGGAGAAGACTGGACGAAATTCATGAATTAGTTTGAACAAATCTTCAAGTTGCCAGCGACAGAATGAAAAGTCGGTACGGCGGTTTTAAAGAAGGGGACAAAGTATGGTTACACAAACTATCGAGGAGAGAAGGGTTTTCTCCAAAATTACAAAAATCCTGGGTAGGTCCATACTTAATCAAGAAAAGGATCAATGATGTTATATATCGCATAAGCAAGATCCCCAACAGAAAAACAAAAATAGTTCACCAAAACCGACTAGCGCCATTCGAAGGAGACCATGACCTAGAGAAAGGAGTAAACCATATTCGAGATGTGTCTGACCCTACCTTCGATGAATTTATGGGCGCGTATGAAGGTACCGGGAAAGTTAGATCTGGAGTCACTTCAGACCAACGATAAGATTTGTTCCCTCTCCCGGAAGATTATTCATTGGCATACAACATCCCCGCCCGTATCAAGAACGCACGAGGGTTGGCAACCGTCTTTCGAAAGAAGTTAGGGCAATTAGAAAAACTTGAAGACCAGATTCCAGCCCCTGGCAAGACACTGAGACTGAAACACAATTCGCGGTACGTCTTCTACGTGGTAACTAAAAATGAATTTCAAGATCCAGCTACCTACCGCGATGTGTGGTAAGCACTTCGAAACTGTACCAATTTATATGAGAAATTACATTAATGAAATCATACTAACTTATTTCCTTACAACAAACGCTTGCAAACCGAGTATAACTATTCTTTAGACCTAGGCTAAGCTGGAAACCGCTGCTCTGTTGTAAGAGTATGGTTAATAATAGTGTATGTATATTAATTATACACATAAGTAATGGTGATGGCACTGCTTCGAAAACTGAACACATACAGACCATGAAGATGTTCTTGTTTTGAAATAAAAAAAAAATTCAAATTTGCACCCCAGCAGAATTGAAATGAATAATATGAATTATAATCAATTTCTTTTAACCTCATAAGTTTTAAATATGTATAATATAGATTTTCTAACGTATCATACATATATACAAAGTATGCCTGTTTTGCAAAAGAAAAAGTCAATTTGTAAAATAAACTTTCGAGGGCCAAGTAATTAGACCTTAAAAATTTGATAAAAACTTTGCCCTAATCTCGTGCGATCTATTGACCATAAAAGGGAATCTTGTCTTAGGTCTAGGGTGAGTTAACGATAGGGTAGTTCCCCTATTTCGGGAGAAAAATTGGTTGACGAGACTAATTGGATTTTTTGCATAAATTGGATTACTTCGAGAGTTATTCAGGGAGCATAATACTTGGGATTGTTTATATCTGGGAGATTGATTCGTTGCCGGAAATGGAATTGAATTCTTTAATTAGAGTATTGCAGTCGAACGGCCGCACTAGAACCTAATTTGTCAAATAATTTTAAGGACCTGAGCTATACAATTTACGAGTGTATAAAGTATTATACTTACGAAACTCAACTTTGGTTTTAAAAAGTTTGAAGTCTAGTTGATTTATTTGGTGGTCTTATTGATAGAGAGTTTTGGTCGATGTTGTTAGTGTATTGATATTTAGAGGGTGAAATATATGTAAAGTGCAAAGTGCAGAAGACCTGGTCGATAGCATATGCTATTTTATAAATGTTCCTGGAATTCAACTTGTATATTTTAAGTATTATTAAAGTGAACTGTAATTGTTACTAAGGCGGCATTTTGTCAACTTTATATGCTGTCTGAAAATTTCCAAAATATAGAAAACTGCATGAATTAAATGTTTCCTGAACCACTAATAATATTCAGTTTCATCTATTACTCGCAATTTTGTTTATTTAATTAGCATTGAAAGTACAACAATCGCATTTTTTGTTATTTTTATATTGCAATTAATTAAAAAAATAATGCAAATAATTAAACTTCTGAAAATAAACTAAGGACAAGTGCGGCAGTCCTACTAAACGTAATTTGAAAAGACTGGTGACATTTAGAGAAGTGATAAAACCATATTAAGAGTTGTGTAAATTCTTTGAATCAGCGAATATTGCAGTATTCTTGAAGAGTCTACCTTCAGAAAAACGACTGTGAACGAAGTAACTGTAACGAGCCAATTTCACTAGACAACTACAATTGTTGATGGCACTAGCTTGTGGTTGATATTTAGCCATTCTTATACACAGATCCCGAAAAAAAGTCTACCAAAAAAACATTACTTAATAGCTTCAAAGGAGTCGGGAATAACTACGTGACCATAACCAGGTCTAAATTTTACCAAATCAAGTTTCATTAGAAACATTTTTAGTATTTTCGTCTGATGCAACATGGTAAATGGTATCAATGTAACAATTTTATCCCAATATGATCCACGTGGCTTCTATACGGGAATGAACTTGTAGTTGCCAAAATAGTCACAACAAATGACACATTAAATTAATTAAACTCTTTTAGATTTTATAAAAATTTAATAAGAGTGCAAAATATGTAATGAGGGATTACAAGGAGTAAACTTACTTATACAATCCTCAATTACCTAGTGGAGGTATGGACAAGAGCCGTAGCCGTATCCAGCAGCCCCCATAGAAGCTCAAAAACAAAAAGTAAACGTAAAGAGAATAGAAATAAAATCATAATTGACAAAATAGAGAATAAATCGTCATCAGACGTGAAATAGTTGAATTATTTCGTCTTGGCACCAGCAGGTCCCTGTCCCTGTTTGGAACAGATAAAATAGATCTGTATAATCAGTGCACTCAACCACGCAAGCTTCACTGTCCCTCACACACACACACATGAAAAAAAGTCTCTTTTTAGCATTTACCATTTATATACAAATGCACGATCGCGTTCAGTCCAATGTAGTTGCATTAAGTATTTATACCGCTCGTCATAGTTTTTTATAGATATATAATTGTTATACTTTCAATTAATGATTTTCAGTTTTTCAAGACAATTATATTGTAAGAAAATTGCTGCTGTTATCTAATAAAACGATCGCTTCAATGTTGGCCAGAATAGGGTCCACGTGTTAAATAAACAAACTTTAACAGTCAATTTTTCTGTTGACTATTAAATGTACCCTGAATCTATCTTTCAACATTGTCCTATATCAAAACGAAAAATATATGTAGGCCCAAACTCAAAATGTAATTGCCAAGTATCTGCGCAAATACAAAACAAATAATTTAAGATAGATCGTGCTTGTTTTGTTTCGTTGTCTAGTTATTGGCTCCAACTTCAGAAATAATCGTTTAAAAGTATTTTTTTTGTTTTTAGAGCTTTTTTGAAGGCGGTTACATTTTGTTTGAAGTTTTTTTACCAACTTCGTTGAAAATGTCTACTCCGAGGCCTCATGAGGCAACTTTATGATCTGAACCTTAGACAGCTCGATTTTCATTCCTATCAATAACTGACCGACCTGAAAGCGACTAGAGCTATCCAGACAGTAGCAGTGAAGACGATGAGAAGAACGACAAAACTAGACTGCCAAGAAGCTCATCTATATCTAAGGCTGATATTGGACAAGGGCGGCGGCCATTACATTCTTCAGCACCGGTAGACATAGCTGCCACGGGGGTCGATACTTCTGAATCAACATTTGAACAAGTTTCAGGTTGTGTAGGCAATCCCGAAATTGAAGAGAATTATGGCTATCACGAAGATGACCTGGGTCGTTATGTTGCACGAGTTCTCCAACTAACAGTGGGAAAAATTTGAAAAGTTGTTAAAAATCCCTGGACTCCACCAAGAAATTATGATTTTGAGACTGGTGCAAGTCGTTTGCGAAGAAAATTTAATCACGCCTAGCTCGATGAATGGCTAGTATATTCCCAGCGACTAAAAGGTGCTCTTTGCAATCACTGTGTTTTATTTCCTCCTGCCACTGGAACTGTTAGAGGGGTTTGGGATCATTTATGATTAGGCCATTCACGAAGTTCAAGGATATGCACGAAGACTGCCGTAATAATGTTGCCACTAACTTCTACAAAACTGCAACAGTTGCAGCAAAGACCTTTGGTTAGATCCCCGTCTAGAGTGGCCGTAAGACATGAACGACGCTATGGCCAATAAACTCGACCCAAATCGCAGCTTGTAAATTTGTTGATAACTAGCCAGATACGTACTAAGGTACTCATTTTAATAACGAAAACAAATGTGATTTATTTCTTACATTTCATAAATAGTTTTATATTTCAGAATTCTTGTAAAAGTGAAGTATTTCAAAAGTAACTATCAACTTAAATCGTAGTAAAGTCCAAACGGTAAATATGTTACCAAAATTCTTACAATTATGATAAAACTTTTCAGTTCAAAGTCTATGGGTCTATGTCCCATGACCTCCCTTTTATATATTTTCTCAAAACCAGAAAGTAGTATTCTTTCTGTTGTTATCAAAGTTGGGAATTCCCTGAAATACTAATTACTGCTTAACCAAATAATGGTAGGATTATACAGGTAAAAGTCGCGGGTATTTCCAACTCTTATTTCAGATTTCAGTTCAACTTACGATTCGGTCAAAAAAATCTTTTTAGCTATTTCAATATTTTAGTGAGTAAGTTTTTTGATATCTAGTTGCTCCGATACTTCATCGTAATTTTCGTGTGTTTATTTTAAGTTTAGTAAATAAAGTAATTTAAATAGTCTGCGAACCGCGATAGAGTTTTTAAAAAGTGTGTGTAAATTTCGCGAACATATTTCTGCTGTTGGTGTCAGACAATTTTTAATTCATTGGAATAAACTTGCTGAAGATATACCGTGTGCGCATCGTGGAGGACGATACAAAATCAACAAACACAACAGGAGACATCAATTATTTTATAGATATACTAGTAACGGATGTAGAAGAATAGTATCTTTGAGTAACCGAACATTTTTTGATAATGTAAAAGTTCCAATAAACAAGTACTTGGAGGTATTAATAATGCGGATTCTAAAATATCCGCCAGGCTTAATAAAAAAAGAAAGCAGTCTAGACAGGAAAACTGTTGGGAAACTCTGGGAACTAATTACAGCCTACATTCAAGAAACTGGTGCACTAATTGGTGGACCTGGAAGAACGGTGGAAATTGACGAAAGTGTTTTTGGAAAAAGAAGACTTACTAGTACAAAATGGGTAGTAGGAGGAATTTGTCGTGAAACAAAGCAGTGTTTGAAAATAGAGATGCAGCAACACTTAGTAAACTAATTCAACGATGTGTTCTTCCAATTATAAAATTTAGGATTTCAACATCATATTGTAAATCATTCTCAGAGCTTTGTAAATCCTAATGATAGAAATACACATACCCAAAAATAAGTGGTCTTGTATTAAACAGGATTTACGGCAAAGTATCATCATATGAGGACGTCTTCATGGAGTACGTTTTGCGAGCAACATATCCAACAACACAAGATATGTTTCAAAGCTTCATCGACTCCATGTTATTATTTTATCCGAGATAAAGGCTTAAAGTAAGCTCAATTGAAGGTAACTTTGTCACGACACTAATTTGTGCTTTTTTGCAATAAATTCTTTAAATTTGTAATTTAAGTTTCAATTTAAATAAACGTTTACTTGCTTTTAAAAAAAATTTGAAACATGTTTAGTTTGTCTGTAAATTATTTAATAATAAAAACATCATAAAATTTTAAGTTTGTTCAAAATCAACTGCTCCGTTTTCCGTACCGGCGAGAGTATATTTACAATTAAAAAAAAATGAAAACTAGGACAACATAGTAGGAATGAAAACTCCGATATGACGAATACTACAGCAGATCGCCTCGATTGCGGTAGTGATACCACACCATATTTTTCAAATTTTTGTACGCAACTTGAAAATTCTTCAACTTTCAAATCCAAAATAAGTTTACTCATGAGTCATAGACCACCGACTTTGATCTTTTCTGATTAGTAGTACCGTTTGTTGAAATTCCATAATTGTACGAATTTTGTTAACATATTTACCGTTTGGACTTTACTACGATTTAAGTTGTTAGTTACTTTTGAAATATTTTACTTTGACAAGAAATGTGAAATATAAAACTGTATATAAAATGTAAGAAATAAATCACATTTGTTTTCGTGATTAAAATGTTGAGTATCCTTAGTACGTCTCTGGCTAGTTATCCACAAATTTACAAATTTTTACAGTTTGCTATTGTGATTTGGGTCGAGTTTATTGATCATAGGGTCGTTCAGGCAGAGGACCACTCTAGAGGGGGCTCTAACCAAGGCTTTTTTAGAAAATGTGCCTGTAGATGTTCAACTGCAAAGTTGTCACCAAAAAACAATCGAAGTAAACAGGCAAATATTGTCATCGATTATTTCCTGTATATTATTCTGCGGCACACATGATAAGCCTCTTAGAGGAAAAGAAGTGAATGAAGGGGTTTTCTTCTGGCAACAAAAATTGAAGAATCACCTGGAGAAGTATCATCGAAATGATCCGTACACATCGTCAATCATACAAAATGAATTAGTAGGTTTATGTGGCGAAGTTATTAGGCAGAATGCGATAAATGATGTTAAAAAATATGAGGCTTACGCTGTCGAAACAGCGGATATAGCAAGGAAGAAACAGCTATCTATCGGCTTGTGTTTCTACGATGAAAGTCAAGGGAACATTCGAGAAGAATTCGCAGGTTTTGTGGAGATGAAAGCACAAGATGCTTCACCGATCGCCGAAGCAATTGATAGATTTTTGGTTGGCTTCAATTTTCCACCAAAATATTGTATAGGATTTGGTTTTGATGGCTGTACCACAATAGCAAGCAAGAAGGGTGGTGTATAAGCAATTATAAGGAAATAGTATTTCAAAGCATTATATTTCCTTTACCCAAATCACAAACTCAATCTTGCGGTGAACGACGCAAATAATTTACCGGAAATTAGAAACATAATTGCCACTATACTATACTATACTACTATACTATACTATAACATTTTTCGGAAAATCGACTGCACGTAGGAATTTGGCTTCTAATATAATCTAATCTATCGGGATTGTGTGAAACCAGATGGACTGAGAAATCCAAGAGCATTCGAAAATTCTCATAGAATTTCCCCGGGCTTTTAAAAACCCTCGTTCATCGTTGCTGTATCGCAAAATACTTGACAGTATTGGAATCAGTAGTTAATGCCTTGCAAGCTAAAAACATGGATTTGGTCATGTTAGGAGAACACATAGCAGAAATCCTTGGAGTATTCAATAAGGACCGTGACGTCGCAGACAGAGTCACTGTTGAAATACTTCAAAAAGCACAAGACATTGGAAAGGAATTAGAAATTGATACTACTGATCCTCGTCTTGCTCAAAAGCAACAATATAGGAGCAAGCATCCATCAGGCACTGATAATGAATACTGGAGACGTTCACTTATTATACCGTATATTGATTATGTCGCATCATTGCTGAATATTCGATTTTCACAAGGAAATACCCCAGCTTTTGCATTGATAAACCTACATCCCTTATATATGATGAACATGAATATCCGGGAATTACAAAAAAGCAGAATCATTTATACAGTATGAGTTGGTTGAGATTACCGCAGAACTGGACCTATGGATTAACTTGTGGAAGAAAACATTTTTTATCTCAGGACTGATTAAAAGATACTGGAGTAACTGATCTTTTAAATTAATCCAATGTTTTTTTATCGACATGAGGTAGCGCTTTCAGTTCTAAGTGCAATTCCACCCACTACGGCGACTGTAGAATGATCCTTCAATACGATTCGAATAATGAAGACCTGGCGTAGGAGCACTATAGGAAAGGAAAGGTTGACCGGATTATGTTTGATGAGTGTGCATCGGAACTTTGTTAAAGAAAACCGTGTAATGGTCGATGAAAACTTTTTACAAACATTTTCAACAAATCCTTTAAAATTATTATTAGCGTAAAAATAATGAATAAAAACAATTTTCCAGAATCTTTTGACGTTTTATTTTGTAAAAAGTCGTCGTCACCTTACTACTTTCTCCCATCTAACAACTGCCCCCGCCTAGATCAGATCCTGAATACACCCTTGAGAATAACAACGATCTACTACGCATTACATAAAGTAGATAAAGCATTTTTTCAGCGAGTGATGATATGTTATTGCATTAGTGTTTTAAATGAAACTCAACGTTTCTAGCTAATTCCACAATATAATGAAAAATATTAAAAATTCTAAAAAATTGACAATTGTTTCGATAACTGAATATCATCGTCAGAATGACAGAAGTTACATTTCATTTGATGCCTACCTGATGTTTAGTAGTTATTTTTGGCTAGACCAAGAAGTGACCTACCTTGTGATTGACTTAATATATGTTAATAGAAAAAAGAAGAAGATGTGATATTACAAAAATTGAACCTTAGATATTATTAGCCCTATGGTGATATCTTGGATATCATTTTTCATGTTATTGCATTGTAAAGTAGACTTGTTTCGATTATGTATTGAATAAAATATCCGGCATATGACCTCTGCGGCTCTGAACACAAGCACTTGCTCTTTTCATGAAATTTTAGATGACATTTTGACAAAGATGTGGCTCTATCTCACCGATGACGCGTTGGACCGGCTATGAGCTCAGGAATTGTTTGCGATTTTTTCACATCTGAGATTTAAAAAAACTCAAAGAAAGAAATCGCACTGCGTAAAGTTGGTCGGGAAATCACTGTTCCAATAAATGGATAGTTTCGTGTGCGGTGTGGCAAGTGGCGCCGTCCTGCTGAAACCACATGTCGTTTAGATCCATACCATCCAGTTTAGACCACAAGAAGTTCGTCAACATTTTTCTGCAACGAATGTCATTCACAGTCGGGCACTCTTATTGGGACACATTTTACAAGACAATTTACAATGTGTAGTTAGAATCAAAGACTATTTAAAAATACATCAGTGTTTGTATAAACTAATTTCGATAGAATCCTCTGATAAATAAAGAACAAATAGATAAGGGAAGCATAACAAAAACCATATTTCACAAGAAAAATTGGTTAACAATTGTTTTATGGAAGTATTTTGAAAGGATGCTTCAAATCAAATCTCAGGTGAATGAATGGAATATTAGAATTTTAAAAAAATACCTTTATATATGTTCGATCGTGACTTCCGGTGAAGGTATTCATATAACAAACACCAACCAACATCCGTTATAAGTTATATTCGATACATCGTCAGCTGCTTTGAAAAAAATACAATATTATGTCTGCGACTGTTCCTTTTATCTACAAATATAATTTTTGCAACAGACTTTAGTTAAATTACACGATAAAATAAAGCATAATTATGTAAGAGCTTAACCAATTAAATGAATAAAACAGTTGTGTTTTATTTTTACCAGAATTATACACGCGTAACTGAAAAGAACTAATCAAGAAACAACCCTTCACACTTTAAATAACCAGAATCGTATATCTTTATAAACGTTCAAAATGAAGTATAGTCTGAGAAACAAAGATATTTTTTCTTGATGAAATATGAGTCATGTGAATAAATCGTTCAAGTCAAGCCAGTTGAGAGGCAGATAGATATACCATGTCAGTGATTAGATCGCCTGTGACTTGTCTTAACGATGTACAAACTATTTCTCCTATAGAGATCAAGAAATTTCAGGAATAAGTAATTAAGCTTGTACCAAGTATCACAACCATAGAGTGATACCGCGTATAAAGATCAATAACATCTTATTGTTTCACATGGTTACGTTAAGTTAGGTTCAACTTTTGTGCATCAAATTTATTTTACCCACGGTATTCATTTATTATATAAAGATGAACCAACATTGCTTCAAGTGAAGATATAGAATCACTAGGGATCCGTACCATCTTTGCAAGGTGAATAAATTTAATAAACGACATGATATTTTACGTGATTTCAATTTTTTTTTATAATTCGCGTATAAATGAGACTTCATTATAACATTGTTTACAGTGTCACAATGAAGCTCTTTGAACACTGTTTTAGTAATTTTTAGTGTACAGTTGGTGATTATATTTAGTTATATTTTTATTTGACATTTGTCTTTAACCTTGACACAAATTATAAATAAAATGGTCTAGCGTTGTTCTAGCTTATAAATTATTATATTGAATATTCTTAAAGGTAAATTAGAATGATTTATACATTAAAAATGTTAATGAATAAAGTACGCTAACGTTTACTTATCAATGATTTGTCAATTGTTAATTTTTATATTGTATAGGATCAATATATAATACATAACGTTCGTTATTTGGGATAAATTACCAGATATCTATGTGAAGATGTATTACAGAAATAATTATGTTGATGATATAATATAAATAGATCGCAAGAGCATATACGAAGAAGCTCTTTTTTAAACAAATAATCATCCTTTGTTTGCTTAAATGAAAGTTTGTTTACAATTTACTCAATTATTTGGTTATAATATGTCAAAAGTCAGAAGTGCTGAATAAAACCATCTGTGATCTGACCAATCAGGAATCTACAGAATTGCCAACTTAAATTCAAACCACTCCTCCTAGTTTGAAAACAGGGATGATATGTAATTCTATTTTATTTAAAGAAGTAAATAAATGGGAATTATAAAAAATATTGTGTGAAACTTGTGCCACAATGACTTTCTGTAGTACTCGTGATTTGCGCAACTTAACACTTCGCGGTTCGTGGCGCAAACTTCACTCGTACTACAAAACGAGTCATTGTGACACTTGTTTTACAAATAACTATTGTGATTTAGATTTCACTACTTCAATTGTTTATTAAATGGAAGCTTCATTCTTCCTAGAGTCACATATAATGCTAATATACAACAACCGGATACATGATATACGTAATTTACTAGAGAAATATGTGATAGACCTTACATAACAATTCAATGTAAGTCAATAACGTTTAGCATGTCGTACACTCTTGAATTTTTAAAGGTAATATCCGTTTCCAAAATGAAACTTGACAATTATTAAATATAGTGAATTGTACGTTTAACTAATTGTAAAATTTTTATATTATAGTACAATATATCATACTGAGAAATCGGTGGGGTAATATATACCAAATCATTTAAAATGAACAAGCTCACGTCAACGTTGCCAAAGTGTGTGTCGTAATAATATATATAATTAATAAAAGATTCTTAATTCTGCAATTTCCAGTTGGAGTTAATATTATACAAGTTTAATATAAAGGAGATTTGAAGCTGTGTGCAGAAGTGCTGAATATCCCAAAACAAGAAAAAACTTTTGTATAGTTGCGCAGTATTTATTTGCATAGCGCCTTCAGCTATATCCCATTATCAGTGTGGCCATTGTCGTTACACAAGACGGAGCATCTCAAACTATATAAAAAACAAACAAATATCACAGTTCATCAGATCACATATTTGTTTAAATGATACAGTTAAAATTGTTAAAATGTTTAATATATTTTGTATGAATGTTACACGACTTGCCAACCCTTTTTCAAAAAGAATTTTGGGATAATTAACAAGTTTTACAAAACTCCTATTAAAATTAATTAATATTTGGCAGAGCAGTATATTATATACTATAAATTGACACTTCAATTATTGATAAGTCTAACCGGCGATTATAATATTTATTTTAAAATCGACAGCACCAGCAATTTATAATTGGATATGGCAACACCGATTTTACCTATGAGGAAGATAAGTAGGTGCACAACTTAAAAATAAAGGGTTACTGACCTGAAAATCTTGCTAGGAAACGGTGGAAGTCGGTGGCGAGGGCTTGCGCCAGACACCGAAATACCAGGGGAAGGGGGAAGCGCCACCCCCACCCCTGCGAAGACCACATCACGTGCGCCACTGCAACAAGAAAAAAAAACAGTTAAATTATTTCCCAAGCTCATTAAATGTGTAACAGATAATAACAAAGTGTGACGAGTACGTCGATGGGGTGGTTATTTACGTCAAACTAGGGTAGTTACTAACCTACTTCAAGGATATTTGATACATTACTGTAATAATATTATTTTGTGATTTATAATTTCGAGATAATATTTAATGATATACAGATAAGATTTTTTTATACATATCTTTTTTTATAAAAGATTTTTTTTCATGGCAATTCAAAATTTTTTGCACGTGATTGGATTGATGAAACTGTTAATTATCATCCTATTCTTTAAAGAATTTCTGTTATACATTTATACTTGGTGATAAGAAATAACAGAGACGGTAACATTAAATGTAAAAAAAAGCCTAAATATACCTGGATTACGAAAAATCTGATCACTTGACTGTTCACTGAAGGAGTTTTAACAAATTTTCGGAATGGTAGATATTAAAAAGATAATATAAGCAGGATTTGATGCATACTATCAAGTTGTCAATAACAAACAAACAGGAAAGTTGGGGTCACAATTTTTTTTCTGTGAAAGGAAAAACTTTTGACATTTTATATCTGTTGGCAAGTAACAAAATATCACTTTTTATAAAATTACTTTTTCCCCGGAAGAAAGTGAGTACTTGTTTTCGGGATATACAAACTATTGGACAAAAGTGAAACAATTTTTATAATAAAATTACAACATTACACTTTATTAACGCGAAAGAAGTAAAGCAGCTATTTTATTTGTTAAAAAGGAAAAGAGTTTATGATAAAGATAAGTTTAAAAATGACAGTTTGCAGGTGCCTTAAGCTTAATAGTTCTTATAAATTGCAGAAATAAATATGTCTAAAGGAAAACGAATCTGTAGAGAGATACAAGAAATGGTCGTACACGCCTTTAGAGAAGAAAAGCGCAAACTTGCGATTTCACAACAGTTTGGCTTGACATGTAGAATAGCTGCCGAAATGAGGAAGGCCCAGGAAAACTACATTTTGAATAGATAGGAGAATCAAAAGAATTTCTCAAAGAGATCCGTGGTTGTCAAGACCAAGGATAATTGCTGAAATTCCCGAACTGGAGGTTACTGCGAGGACTGTTCAACGATGATTAGTTGAGGCGAAACTTTATAGCGGACGTCCAGCCCAGAAGCCTTTGGTTTCCGAAAGAAATCGCCGTGACAGGCTTGCAGTTGCACAACGCTACTTAAACTGGACCGTACAAAATTGGGAAAAGTATTGTTTAAACGAAAGTCGTTAGAAAATTTTTAATTCTGATGAAATGAGGTTAATACGAGATTTCGTCCAAAGTATGTTACACCAACAATAAGTCACGGACAAGGACGTGTGCTTGTATAGAGTTGTTTATCATGGAGTGTAATAGGACCACTACATTTTATAGAAGAACTATGGAGCGCTTCGTCAACAAGGACATACTACAAAACATTATGTGTTACTATGGTGAGCAGGAGTTGCCTTTGCAATGTGTATTCCAACATGACAATGATCCAAAACATTCATCTCGCCTTGTTCAGGAGTGGTTTGAGGAAAATAATGTCCAGGTTCTTGAGTGGCTAGCTCAATCACCTGCCTTCAACCCCATTAAAAACCTTTGGGAATATATAGAACGTCGTATTCATATGACAAGATTATCAAATAAACATTCTTTAATGAATAAAATTAATGAAGTTTGGATTAATATGCCGGCTAATACTATTCAAATTCTAATTTCATCAATGCCGCGTCGTTGCCAAAAAGTTATAGCCAACAATGAGTATGCATTTAATTATTAATAATGTGTTCAATATCCTGTTAATCAATTTGTTGGTATAACCCATGAATCATTATTTTGTGATTTCTTAGTTGTTATAAATCAATGAAATAAAGAAAAATCTCAAGTTGTTTTATTTTAGACGCCCTAATCAAGTGTATTGTTTAAATAATTATTTCTTTCTTACTTATTTGACATTTGGAAATAACCTCATTTCGCCTATGACCTCTTAAACTACATGGTTTTTGATTTCCACTGTTGCTCATTTTATTATAAATATTTGATTTTATTATAAAAGTTGCTTCACTTTTGTCCAATAATGTATATACACAAAAGTAATGGTAGATATTTAAATTTAGAAATATTTTATTATACAAAAGTTACATTTCCTTTATCTAAAAACTACAATTATTAAATGTGTGCGCATGAATAATTTATGTTCCTTGAACTATTCGGTACAACAGTCGAATTTTCTTGAGTTGAAATTATATTTTTTTCTGCCAAGGACAGAACTGCCGTTAATGTACCTTTCTGTCCTGTGTGACCCTTCAGCGACCGTTGATGACTTCCAACTGCCATGTTTCTTTAGTGTCATCAAGTATCCCCCAGATTCAACTAAAAGTGTAGCAGACGATTTTCAAAATGAATTACCTTTATGAGTTAGGATTATCAAGTTGACTAGCTACTGTTTCAGGTACCTTATTTATATAACTCATTCACATCATTCTTTGTTTGCTTAAGTTTCACAATTAATAACGTTTCCGGATTTCCAATATAATCTAGTGTTACTGGGCTGTTTTCACAAATTCGATAAGCTCCTGCAATCCCAAATACAATAAATTCATCGGGAGCACGAATTTGTGTACTCGTAAAAATCGCAGCTTTCTTGGGCGTGTAACATTTCCCATTTTGTTTCAGAAATGTAATTAGTTTGAAATATTTTGAAATTGGATTGTAACATAATCTTATTCACTGAATCATTTGACCACACAGTTGAAAGCTTTTGTTGTTGTACCAGTTCCGAAAAATAAGTTAATAACACTATCTCCGAAAAAGAACACGTCTTTTTCATCCTCCATTTCAAAAATATTGAATACGCAGTTTCGTAAAATCTCCGCGATTTATCTGACGCTACTTTCGCTGCTTCTACTAACTACAACCACTAAGTTCTCAATTTTGATGTTTGATTACTTTAAAGGTTTCCTTAGCAACGCAGGTCAATTGTCGCTATAAATACAACAGCCTACCAGTTTAAAAATTGAAATTTCACATCGATAATTTTCCGACTTTAATGTTACAATGTGTAATATTTTTCAAAATCATTTCTTTAATAACTAGTATGAGTTTCTCTGTAAACAAAGAATTTTATTAATTACAATTATTGAACAACATCCTAATTTAAATATCTTACCTGTAAACAAAGAAACGACATTCAACCTATTGGTTTACAGTTTTATAATATTTAATATCTAATTATGATATTAATACAAAATGACTTTTTTAATCTAACTGACAATTCCTGACATTTTCTAAAATCAAGTAGACTCGTTAGTCAGATAGTAAGTAATGCATGTGTTACTTTACAAATTTTTTCAATATTAAATCGTCGTTGTTCCCGACACAGAAAAAATAGTGTATTATATACGGGAAAAATATTACGTTTTAGCTCTCGCTTTTATGTCTCCCTCCGCTTCATGTCGGGAGAAAACACAACTTCGAACTAAATTGTGTAATAAATTACTATTGTTGAGTTGTGTTACTCGGAAACTATTTTGAATTTCATTGGTTTACTTGAAGTATGCTATAATTGGTCATTGATTTTCCATGTTTACTGGTCTTGTGAAACAACTTTTCTCTAGCGACCAGGCTAGACCAAGTGATAGGGGGAAAAGCCTACAGTCGTTGATCAACATCGGTAACAAGCAATTCAACAGTGCTAGTTTCTCTATAATCGCATCCAAACTTCCATTCAACATCAAGTGGGTTTTTTTGCTGACATTTTTTAATTTACAGTAGATAGAGACTTTAAACATTGATAACATAAAAACCTCTATAAGTACGTCCATTAAGCTAGGCTTGTCTACACAGCAGAATCAAATCTAAAATAGGTAAGAATTTGATGCTCAAACCGTTTTGGAAAAAATAAGGATTATGCCAGCTTAACATCAAGCTAACATTCTCATATTGTTTATTAAGAGAAAACGGGGATAAATTAACCTAAATTTGTTGCTAATTAGTTAAAGCAGAAAGTAATAGAATTAAGTCAAAAATTATTTTTTTAGAATTGGAGGGAATTCAAAATAAACATTCCGAATTGAAAGCTGCAAATACTTCGAACGCTTACATATTTTGAATCGAGGATTGAAGAATAATTGTAGAAACAGCTGTCAGAATTGACAAATTAATTTGTTGCTTGCAAGTACAGCACTGATGCCAAAAGTATATCTATAGAGTATTGTCATGGTTATAATTATATTAAACTATCAAACTAGCTGCGAGAACACTAATTTTGAAGAATAATTTCGGTCACTATTAGACACGTAAAATTTAAAAAAAAGCAGTAGGCGCAAAATACCTGTTATTACAACTAGGGGAATATGAAAGATAAATTTCCCGAGTTAGCTAGTTCAGGAGCGTATGCAAGGGGGTAATTGTTAACGAACCTTATTATAGCTTTAGTTCTTAGAAGTAATAATTCCTGTATTATATAATATTAATATTATTAAACATTAGGTAGGTACCATTAACAATGAGCACACTTTTTATTCTATTTTTTTGGGAAAACGAAAATTTACCCCCTCCCCAGGACCGAGGGCTGTGTACGCGTCTGGGCTAATAGACGACCAAAAGAAATGTATTCAATTTGTTAAAATCAATAGTTTTTTCTGATTGAAACAATATTGTTGTGAAAGTGGAAAAATATTGGATTGTATATTTTTGAATTTATCGGATTGGTAACGTTGCTAAGGGCTGATTTTGTAAATATCATGGTTGACTGGTTTTATTTTCGCGATCTGTCAAAAATGAAATAGATGAAATGTCAAACTACCTGCTGACACAAGCGGCGAAAGGTTTGAGAATTGCAATTTTTATTTTGGTTCTGAAAAGTAATGATACAAATGCAAGACTTGTATTAGTGTGTTAGTTCATTTGATGCTTTAATTAAAAAGTGAAACGTGTCTAATTATTTTTGTCGCTTCAATTAAAAATTATAACATTTGTATTGTGAAATATGACGTTACATATTTCCCAATATGAGCGTTTCCTATTTCCCTTGGGAAATATTTGTGTATTATGACATATCGTAACGAAGGCAGTATTATTCAATATTGTTCCAATCAGAAGAAAACTTGTTTACATGTCTGATGCTGTCTATGTATAGTTGCCCAGCTACATTCTCCTGTTTGAACTTTAAAAAATTATTTGCGCGAAACCTATTCAACTCATAATTTATTTGGTGATAGCGACTTCTTATCTAAAGATGCACATATCCTCAAAGTTTTTCGGATAACTTCGGAATCCCTTAGTCTGTTGATATCGAAAGACAAATAAAAAAAGAATGACCGAGATATAGTCAGCAGTAAAAAATCAGCTACAGATATAGAATATAATACGAGTGCTGTTTTATATAAATATATCCATGATAATGGTCAATCGATATCCAACCAGTATTGACAGCCATGTACATGAAAATATTTGTTGTTTTCTATCAACAACAAATAAATTTCTAAATTTTGACAATTCTTTGTATAGTTATATACAATTACAACCATAACAATGCTCAGTCGATACACTATTGGCATCAGTGCTGTACTTACAAATAGTTGCTGTTTGTTGTAAACAACAAATTAATTTGATATTTCTAACAGGTGTTTTGATGGCCATATATAGTTACAATCAAAACATAGCTGTACCTATTTGGAAATATTTGCTGTTTGTTGTCAGCAACAAATTAATTTGTCAATTCTGCCAGCTGTTTTTACAATTATTCTTCAATTCTCGATTCAAAATATGTAAGCGTTCGAAGTATTTGCAGCATTCTATTCGGAATGTTTATTTTGAATTCCCACCAATTCCTAATAATTATGATCTTTGACTTGATTCTATTATTTTCTGTTCTGCAACTAATTAGCCACAAATTGAGGTTAATTTTTTCCCCATTTTCTCCTGATAAACAATATGACAATGTCCTAATTTTTTCCTACCTATCCTAGATTTGATTCCGCTATATTGACAAGGAGCTTAATGGATGTTCTATAAGTTAATATATTTTTCTGCTCCCTTCCTCTAAAAACCAAAAACCCGAGCTAAAACCTTTTACTTAAAATATTATTATTATAATTCAAAGGGATAATTTCGACACTGGAATTCAGTAACTTCAATAATGTTTTGACGATCTCAATAGCTTGAAGCAACTATCAGTTAATTCAAATGTAAACAAAAATGTTTGTTTTTATTGCTAACACAAGTTCACCAAATGACTATTAATAACTGTAGACCTATTGTAAACATATTCTTTGAATCTTTGCCTGAGATCTATATAATGTTTTCTTTTTTTAACATTAGCTTTTAGCTTTTCTTTAAAAAATAGCTTATTGTAAATAAATAAAGATTGTTTATGTGAAATGAGTTTAAATCCAAAACTAAAAACACTAGAATACTCAAAATTAAAAGTTACTGAAGCAGTGAAAAGTGGTTCAAAGAGAAATGAAGTTGCAACTCAGTTTGGAATAAAAGGAAAGTACACTCATATTGACGAAATAACCAAGTGAGTTATTGAAGAAACAAGAATCGGGGGAAAATAATGAAAAGTTGCTGAATTTCCTAACTAATAACAGTGTATATTTAGATAGTTTAAGCATAAATAAACAAATATGATAAATAAAAATCCCTAAGGGCACGTTTCACCATCTGATAAGTGTCGGATAGCTTATTTACAAATTTTGTCTGTCACTTGACAACAGGGATGATAAAAAACACGTTTTTTTAGAAAAAAAAACAAAACATGCTGTTTCTTTTTTGTTTAAAACTGTTTTTTTTGTTTAAAACACTTTGCAAAAAAACATGTTTAAAACAACTGTTTTAAACATAAAAGAAAGAGCAAAGGCAGATACCTCTACAACCGCGAAGCATGTACCTATTTTAATTTGGCTAATGTATACCAGAGGTCAGTACTAATCAACTGAGTCTGGGGACTCCCCTAACTCGCTAGCAGATAAAATACTGTGTTTGGGATTAGTTTTGGGTTAGTTTAACAGTAACAGCTAGTTTTACTTTGTGTGTTTGTCACATTGTCACTTAAATTTTGTGGAAATTGGAAATGACTAGACGAAGAAAGGATGCTGTTTGGAATTACTTCATTTCAGTGTTTTTAAATGAAACTCAAGGTCTCTAGTTAATTCCACAATATAATACAAGTTATTGAAAATTCTAAAAAATTGACAATTGTTTCGATAAATCAATATCATCGTCAGAATGACAGAAGTTACATTTCATTTTATGCCTACCTGATGTTTAGTAGTTATATTTGGCTTGACTAAGAAGTAACCTAACCTGTGATTGGCTTAATATATGTTTATAGAAAAAAGAAGAAGATGTGATAATACAAATATTGAAGCTTAGATATTATTAGCCGTATGGTGATATCCTGGATATCATTTTTCCAATTAAGATCAGTATAACTGTGCAATGATATAGAAAACCAGGAAAACTATATCAGCTGATCTTTACAATTATCACTTAAGAAGACAGTTTATTAGTGGAGAATTCCCTAGATTTAACTGTTCATTGACAACTTCATATTGTGGGTTTCTTAAATGTCTTCTAATTTCCAGTTCTTCAAGGAAATCCAGTTCTTGCTTCTTTTCACAAATATGTAGTACTTCTAGTTTTGTGTTAGGTGTCAATGAATGATTGGTGTCAAGTAGATGTTTTGCGTAGTGGGATTTATCTGGTTGTTTTAATCTGTATGCTCGTAAGTGCTCACTGTATCGTATTTCAAAATTCCTAAGGGTCTGACCCAAATAGACAGCATTACATTCTGGACATTTGAGTTTATATATACCTGACTTCTTTAATAGTGGTATTTTTGTTTTTACATTAACAAATTTTGTACTAACGTTACTTTCTGTTTTAAAAGAAATTGTTGTATTCGTTGCTGAAGATATTATCTTTGAAATATTATTAGAAATATTTCCTGCATATGTGATGGTTTTATAAGTTTTAATTTCATCAGCTTGTTTAGGATATATTAGTTGTAATGCCACTTTTTCCAATGATACATAGAGCTTTTTCAGTTCCTATGAACAAATGTAATTTTGATAGAGAGATTAATACAATTAGACAAATAGCAACATCTAACGGTTATCCATTAGATATGATAAATAAGCTAATTAGTAAAAAAGAGGAAAAAGTGGCATTACAACTAATATATCCTAAACAAGCTGATGAAATTAAAACTTATAAAACCATCACATATGCAGGAAATATTTCTAATAATATTTCAAAGATAATATCTTCAGCAACGAATACAACAATTTCTTTTAAAACAGAAAGTAACGTTAGTACAAAATTGTTAAATGTAAAAACAAAAATACCACTATTAAAGAAGTCGGGTATATATAAACTCAAATGTCCAGAATGTAATGCTGTCTATTTGGGTCAGACCCTTAGGAATTTTGAAATACGATACAGTGAGCACTTACGAGCATACAGATTAAAACAACCAGATAAATCCCACTACGCAAAACATCTACTTGACACCAATCATTCATTGACACCTAACACAAAACTAGAAGTACTACATATTTGTGAAAAGAAACAAGAACTGGATTTCCTTGAAGAACTGGAAATTAGAAGACATTTAAGAAACCCACAATATGAAGTTGTCAATGAACAGTTAAATCTAGGGAATTCTCCACTAATAAACTGTCTTCTTAAGTGATAATTGTAAAGATCAGCAGATATAGTTTTCCTGGTTTTCTATATCATTGCACAGTTATACTGATCTTAATTGGAAAAATGATATCCAGGATATCACCATAGGGCTAATAATATCTAAGCTTCAATATTTGTAATATCACATCTTCTTCTTTTTTCTATAAACATATATTAAGCCAATCACAGGTTAGGTTACTTCTTAGACTAGCCAAATATAACTACTAAACATTAGGTAGGCATAAAATGAAATGTAACTTCTGTCATTCTGACGATGATATTGATTTATCGAAACAATTGTCAATTTTTTAGAATTTTCAATAACTTGTATTATATTGTGGAATTAACTAGAGACCTTGAGTTTCATTTAAAAACACTAATATGAGCATATTCCACGAAGTAAGGGTCGAGACAGTCAATTTTACTTCATTTCGTCTACTGGAGCCAGTACCAGTAAAACAGCAAGAGTTCAGTGCAAGAAATGCAATAAGGAACTTCTTGCTTTAGTAGGAAATGTGCAAGAGAAACAAAAATACCCGGCGAAATACTTTCATCTGATTCTGACACCATCAACTCCGATAATAAAATTGAAAGTAGCAGAGATATATACGTCGATTTCGATTTAGGAGGTAAGTGATAATAATACTTTTTATTCAAATTGAATCTGCTTTTGTTTTTCACGTGGTATGTATGTACTGTTCACGTAAAGCTGTACAACATAATTAAGGGTTTTAACAATAAGTATATGTGAGAGTAAAGATAAAATATGATTTTTTAAATTGCAAATTGCTTTACTTCCCCCTATATACATTTTTTCGTTTATCTCAATTATTAATAAATAAAAATTAATTTCAGGCAGTACACAATCAGAAGCAAGCACTAGTTCAATTTCAGTTGAATCTTCCTTATCCACAGCAAAGAATATTTCTGTATTGGCTACTGATCCTCAAAACTCCAAGAAAAGAAGAAAATTGGATTCATTTGTAGTAAGAACCACAGTTAACGAAAATAAGAAACTAGACATTCAAATTGCCAAGGTTGTGTATGCGACAAATTCGCCCTTTAAAATTGTTGAGCATGCTCAATTTAAGAAGATGATTGAATGCTTGCGCCCGGGATACCAACCACCAAACAGGTTCCAGATCGGTGCAGAATTGTTAGATGAAGTGTATAATTCCATTAAATCCAAAATTCAGAATGACTTAGCTGGTAAAGTAGTGTGTATGTCCCTAGATGGATGGAGTAATGTAAGAAATGATTTCATTGTGTGTATCTCTCTAACTGATGAAAAAGTTCATTTGGTAAGTACTATAGATACGGAAGACAACAGTCATACATCAGAATATTTGCTTGCTCTAGCCATAAAAGCGATAAAAGAGTGCCTAAAATGGAATTGTATTCCACGTAGTCTTGTGACTAATAATGCTTCGAATATGAGTAAAATGAGAAAAGAAATTGCTACATATGAAAAAGTTGGGAAGGTAGATATATTCTAACGTATGGCTGCTCTGCACATATTTTAAATTTACTTGCACAATATATTCAAATTCCGGCAGTAAAGGATCAAGTTAAGAAAATAGTATTTTCGAAATGTTCACTTTGCAGCTGCACGTTATAAGCAGGAGGGAGGCAAGGCGCTAGTCCTGCCACAAGATGCGAGATGGAATATCCTAGCCGATTGCTTAGAATCTTATCTGAAAAACTGGCATATAATTTCAAAAGTGTGCACTGAAAATCGTGCTGCAATCGATACTCAGATTGCTTCTTTAGTACATGACATGAATTTGAAAATGAATGCCCAATATTATCTAGAAAAACTCAAATTGATCGCTGTTGCTCTAGACAGAGTTCAAGGCAACTTTTGCACAATTAGTGAAGTTACAGAAATATGGTTAAATTTATTAAAGAAATTTAGAGAAAATCTTACAGAAACAGACTTATCATGCTGTGAAAAGAGATTTGCAATGGCTATGACACCTGCTCATTTTCTAGCTAATATTCTTAATCATCGTTTTAGAGGTTTCAAATTAGATAGCAATCAACGTGAGACAGCTATGGAATATGCTGCTGCTTCATATCCAGATGCAATGACTCATATAATAAATTATGAAGCAGAAGCATTTCCATTTAAAAACTATTTGTTTACGACAGAATCAGTAAAAAATGTTAAACCCATCTTTTGGTGGAACGCTTTGAAAAGAGATTTGAATGCTGCCACCATTGAACTTGTCCAACAGGTACATTGTGCAACAGCGTCTTCGGCTGGGGTAGAACGACTGTTTTCTGCATTCGGATTAGTCCATACCACTTAGCACCGCAAAGACTGCTAAATTAGCAACTATATTAAAACATTTTAATTCCCAGACACCGATAGATATTGATGAAGTATGTTTTGATTTTGAGTAGTTTTCTTGTTCGTTTGTTGCATAATATATCTACATTATTTTATGTTATTTTTATATTATTTTTGATAGAACATTTTTATTTTTGTTCAGCACTTATACTTATATCAGGTAGGTGTCAGTTACAAATATGTATTAATAAAAAGCTGAGTTGTATTGAAGAGTTTTTTAAAGTAATAAAAACATAAATTTAAGATTAACAAATGTTTAAAACATGTTAAAGAAATCATGTTTTAAACAGTTTAAAACATTTTGTTTTGAACATTACAACCCTACTCAAAGACGTGTCTGAAACACTTCAGGGTGATTCAAAGAATTAAACAGAATTGTAAGCGCTTCTTCATGTAAATAAGTGTTCACTTGGCAACTTTCGCTAGATTCTTCCTGTATAGTGAACCGCAGGTAGCGAGGACAATAGAACCCTAATACCATTACCATTCAAATATATTTAGAAGTGATAAATTTGCCGTGACAGTGCAGTATAGTTGGGTAAGAATAAGATCCTATTAGGTATTTTATTATAGATGTATTTTATTACAATATTTATTTCATTTATATAAGTAGCACAGATATTTAATTAGTAACTTTCGACATATTTAAGCTACCTAGTGAACTATAGGTAGTGATAACAATAGAAACGGAAATCCTAGATTATTCAAAATTCATTTAAAAGCAATTAATGTGTTGTTATGACAGTATCGGGCGGTTGGGCATGAATGAGATCATATTTGATATTGAGGTACCTAAGTACTTAACCTTTGTATAAATTTCACAATATTTTATTTCAGCTTGTCCTACCTATTTGGATATGTTAATATCGGTAAGAAGAGTAAGGTAAGGTATTTCGTTATTTAATTAATTAATTAGTACGTTCTACAAATAAGAATGATTTGTAGCTCTAAAAAGGGCTGATTTGTTAAAAACATGCAGATGATGTACCTAATCAAAATTTCATTTCATCTGAATCTGACGAATCTTCAACTCCAGCATTAATTATTATAGATTCAACGGTCCCATCCATGTTATTGTCCAGTTGCTACATCTGTTCTTCTTTATGCGTATGACTCACAGCTTTTTTCCAGTTTTCTGCAGACACTTTTGGCAATTAGTTTTGCAGTAATTCATGTAGGTCTTCCAATTTATAAGTTTTATTGTTTCGAGCTCATATAGTAGTATAAGTTCAATAGCATTGAGTTCGGAGTGGTATGGTGGTAATCGTAGCACAGTTATTCTAAGTTTTAAAGCAATTTCGTCAATTACATATTTTTTGAATTTGGATTTGAGCAGTCTTACAATTCGTAATAATTCTTGTTTTACGGAATGCTCCTTGTATATGATGTTGTGGTTATCTAACCAAACGATAATCTCAGCTTACTTCCAAGCAGTTGTTGGCCATTTTTCTACAAGTCTGGAATGATAGCCTAGCATTATCTAGAAGAATTACAGAATATTCAGGAATTAAATCCAACATCCTCATAAAATACTCTTCAGAAACGTCGGCGGTCATTTCTTCATGGTTATCTTTAGTTGATTTAGACACAAAACTTTATAATCCTCCATATATAACACCGTTTTCAACTCCTATATGGGTTATAATAAGTCCTCGTCCTTTTCCGATGGGAATATTATTTAACCTGGTTGATACACATTCGATGAACACTTGGCGAGAGCTCTTCACAGTCGAATCGACCCATACTTTTGATACGGTATGTCCTTCGTTTAGCCAAGTCTCGTCCAAATAATAAATATTCCTCCCTTCCTCCCGGTATCTTTTAATGGCTCTAAGATAATCCCTTCTCCAACATACAATGTCTTCTCTATCAGGCGCTAACTATTTCCCGACCATTTCTTGAAGCACGTTGGTGCACAAGTGAATCTTGGACATTCAGTAATATAGTTTTTCCCTCAACGTAAAAGCAGCCTTACTAACAGGCTTAACTGGGGTAAAGGCAAAACTTGTTGAAGTCATTTTAAATTAAAATATACTCGAAGCGATGATTCCACAAACTTTCTTTATAAACTGCCAATACATAAACAAATAATCCAATAAATGAAATTTATACTAGAAAGTACTATTCTCGTAGCCTTCGCCCATTAAATCAAGTAAGTTGATATCCAATCAAGGTGCAAGATGCAATTGGGCGGAGCCTATGAGAGTACTATTTTCTAGTATAAGTAGGTAGTATGTGCGCCTAATTTTTATGTTTAGGTTTTAGGTTCCCAGGTTTAAATATCCTACTAATTATCCATATTTATTCGCTTTTGGAGAATTGAGATACAATTGATTTATTTTATCCTGCCTAAATTCCTATGTCCGCCCATGGTTTATTGCGGTTTAAAGCTTAATACTCACTTAAGCGAAATTAGCGATTTTTTGACATAATGTGTCAAATCCAGATTTAAAAATATTCGCGGCGGGAAATTTTAACTTTTCTGCGATTTTTACAAGTATCGTTTGTCATAAATCAAGAGAAATAACATAACCTAGAATTTTTATTATTATTTGTTTGTGTTTGACCAATTTTTATAAAAAGAAAACAGTCATGGATGTTTGTCATTACAACAATTATTTACGAAGATATTATAGTGTAGTATGTGCACAAACCTAATATCTCTCAAGAACAAATTTATGATCTGTACAAACCATCAAAAAATTACAATATAAATGACAGTAATGACAGAAAATCGCAAAATAGTTAAAATCATATCAACTTTTTTTGCGATTTATCCGCACTTTCGCGTAGGCGAATTTCGCATTTGTGAGTATGGATGAAATACGCGAATGTGCGACAACAGTCTGGATTTGACACATTATGTCAAAAAAGCGCGAATTTCGCCTGAGTATTAAGCTTTAGAGTCTCTTACCTGAAATCGTGCTATCAATATAATAAAAATATCTTATAGTAATATCTTGTTAATTATGTAACAGGCTCATAACCTAAATCAGGATCTATTTAGTATGGGTTGAAATTGGCTTTATTCCATAAATTAACCATTCGATTAGGTTGGAAAATCCCTACAAATCAAGGAAAACGTGAAATTGATTTCCTTGTTACACTATTTTTTTGTTATGTAGGCAAAAATATTTGCTTAGCAAATTTTAAAAATCCACAGATTGAAAAATAATATTACATTAAGTATAAATTCAAGAGTGCGAAATGCAATTTAATAAAAACCATTAAAGGCGTTCTCAATCAAAAAGTTAATCAACAAATTGAATGAAATCACTGAAGAATTGCCAATTATAACTTAACATCAGTACGAGTATGTAATAAGCATTAATTAAAACAAGTTGTTAACTTTAAACAATCTACACTAAACATAAACACTCAAAAGAAACAAAAAGTTGCATACAAGATAATGATAATATCAAGATTTAAGACATTTCCAGTGCGGGTTTTGTTGGGATATCACAAATCTGCAAAAAAATTCTCTCGTTTAACAGGTATTTGAGAATATTATGTGTTGCTGATAGATATCGAAGTGAATGAACGAGGGTGAGACAATTTTCTATCTTTAATAAGTTAATTTAATTTAACATATATGGAAAGTTGAGTCAAGGCTATTTGTAGATTTTTCAAAATAAATACCATATCAATTATATACATCAAATTGGACGAATTTGTTCCTATATTTCACTAAGTACCAAGCACTACACACCACAGACAAATAGTGCTCCAAGCTCCCGTCGTGTACTATGGTGGTTGTGTGTTCATAAATGTCAGGGTGTAAACAGATACGGGATTTGAAAGTAATGGGGGGGGGGGGGGTGTAGGTAACTTTCTGGGTAATTCCATCAATATTTCGAAAACCGAATAACTTCTAGACACTTTCTGGAAAATGCAAGTAATTTCTCGATGGTAAAGTTTCTCATCAGTTTCTCAAAAGTTTGATAATTTTTTGAATCTTTCTGGAACATTCGAGCAGTTTCTCAATAGTTTTGGATCTTTATGGGAAATTTGTGTAATTTTTAAAAAACTGAATAACATTCGATTAAGTAATTTCACTGGAGATTGTTAACTTTTTGAGAAATGCGAATGCGTAAAAGAGAAAAAAATTATTAGTAATACCTATTATAAGTAATAATAATTTCATATCCCTGGAGTTCATACCAAAAACTTGGGAGATGATAGAGAGACTAAAAATGATGGTATTTCATTTAAAAATTTACATTCACATTAAAAGCGTGTTGTTTTATGCTGATTTGCTGTAAATTACTGATAACTAACGATTTTAAAATGTAACATTTCATTATATCTAATTTCTTTTTTGCTTGTTGTTGTTATTCTCGTATTTTTACATTTGTTAAATTAATTGTGTTCTTGTTCAGTAAAAGTTTTTATACATCATCATTAGTAAATAATAAAAGTAATATTAACAATGTAAAAGTTTATTTTTATAAATGTGGACTGCACCGATTTATTAATAACTTACTAATAAAACATAATGCTTCCTGTAATTGTACATTCAAAAACCCCTGTTGACCTGCCACCCTCCCCCCTTGATTTAGGAGCTTTTAAAATACATAAATATATATTTTGGTACCCAACCTTTAATAACTTAAGAAGAATGTATTTATAAAACACAAAATACGTTCCATTGTGAATGTAGCGTATAAGTTTCAATAATAAACTTTTTTCTACGTTGACGCAAAAAACAAAACTTTATTGAACTGTATTCAGTGGAAAAACTAATTCTTTATTCATTTACTGCAATAATAGTATATTCTTCAACGAGCGAATAATTAGCAATTATTCATGAGGATTAAAATTACAACACGTCTTAAGGTCTATTAAAAAATGTAAGTAAATTTTGCGTCAGATCAAAAACAAAAGGAAACACTATTTTTTTTTCAAATTTGACTGGCCGCCATTTTGTTTTTACTGAACCGATTTCGCCCGTTAACGAACACGTCCAAGATTTTGGCCAAACCAATTTTTGTAGCGGTTTGGTTTCGAATTCGTCAAAAAATGTGCCCTCTATCATGTATACAAATTCCGTTATAACTCTTACATATATATATCACATTTGGAACAAGGGATTGTTTTGGCATCAGGGAACACCAAAACAAAAAACTGCAATTACATTTTTTCGAAGTCGCATCATGCTACTCTCTACAATAGCCCTATTTCACTCTGAAATAAACCTAAAACTGATGTATAATTTAGGACTAATTTGTACTCTAAAAATTAGAACTTGTACCCACTCAGTTTCTCCGAAAAACCGCTATTTAAAGTGGGGGTGCTTGCTTGAACTCAAGTTAGCACACCCACCATTACAAAATAAAATTTTAAGTTAAACTTTGAATTTACACACGGTAGTAGAAAAAATTTTTTGTTGTTAAATAGTTTTAACTAATATGTATTTTGTATTATATTTTACTTATAATGATATATTCAGTTATAATATCACAAGAGCACAAATATTCGATTATTCACCGAGTCACGAGACGTATTTGGCGAAACATCACGAGAGCGCAGCTCGAGTGGTGTTTCGCGAAATACGTCGAGTGACGAGGTAAATAATCGAAAAATATTGTATATGCTCGAGTTGGTATTCGTTACGATTATATAACGAATAATATTCTAATTTTTTTATTGATTAATATTAATATTGAAGGTACAATTATTATAATACATATTTGATGTATTGTTGTTTTCGGAATTTGTAGTGTTGGTGTTGGTACTGTTGGTGACGCTTGAGGTGGATGGATTAGGAATGTTTCTCATTTTTTCAACTATTTTTCTATGGTGTTCTGCGGTAAGTTTCAAATATGGTTTCAGAGATTCAGATTATGAGTGGCCTATTATTTTGGTAATTTCTTGCAAGTTTGCTCCTGAGTGTGACAACATACTCACAGCAGAGGAGCGATTTTCATGATTCGTAATTTTCCTTTTTTTTCGTATCTATTCCGATACTTTCGGCTGCTGTACGTGTTCATTTACTCAATTGATTCAAACCAACAGGGCAATTTTTGAACCATTTCCCTGTTTTCTGCCAATCAATATAAGGTGTTAAAAAAGACGATTGGTTGTGATATTTTGCTCAACAGTTTTTCCTAAAGACGTACTGGGCACTTATTCGCAAACTCTTTATTCGGAGCCAACCATTTAGAATCAGTGGTGCGTTTTTCTCCGCCTTGTGATGTTTTTGAGAACATTGGATTGTATTCGATACGTCCCGTAGTTTGACCATAATTGTCGAATTCCTTTTTGAAATAGTCGGTTAAGCAAAAGGCTGCTTCATTACCACGCCATGCCAATTCCACAGCACAAATTGCATAAGATTTTTTTTGCAAACCATCTGGTGTATTTTCATCAAAACTTAATATAATTTTGGTTATATCTTTCTCGTTAAGAGCGGCTGAGCTCTCTTTTTTTCTGTCGGGAATTGCTTGTAATTTCTTTCTCTTGGCTGCCGAGCCTTTCTTGCGGTCTCGAAAATTACATCTTTAAATGGATTTATTTCTCTTTCGACCTCTTCATGAAACTTTTTCTGTAACAGTTTAGCAGAAATATTCCAAATGGTTTTCACTGTACTTTCTTTATATTCCTTTCCGTCTGCACGTTTCATATTGAATGCTCAATCCTTCATAATATCTGCTACTTTTTCATTCGAAATATCAGCAGAAAGTTTGTAATTTCGATATTCACAAAACACCGTAAACTGCTTCCAAAGATAATTATGCGTTTTTGTAGTATTTTCTGGTGTTAAATTCTCAATTTCTTGATCAATTTCACCACTTGAAATGAAACCAAAGCGCTGCATTTTGAAGAATTAACTGACATTTCATTGAGCTTGCCCGTTACTATGGAAATGATCACAATATGGCAGGAGGCGAAACACCAAAACGATTATATCACGTCGTCAAGGGGTATATTCACTTATCAATACGTCGTAACTAAGGGAAATTCAAGGATTGTATTGGTTCATTAGAACATGAGTTATATAATCTCGGATATATTCTAACTTGCTGGTCATTTCATAATATTCGAATTATGTAATATCGAAAGTATGAATAAAACGATACGACTTTCAGACATACCAACTATTATAAATTCGTCCGGACGCAGCAAAGAGGTTTTAATAGATTACAGTGGAAATTGTCTACTACTAATAACAATCTTAATTATAACAGAAACATATACACGTTGTTTTTCGTTTCAAAACTGACAAAAGCTGATAATCCTTATTTTTTGATATTTCTAATTAATTCTCAACTTGGACATTAGTAAGGAAGCTAGGTACTTTTTCTACTTATGAAAGTTAGTTTTATGCCTCAATCATACCGTTAAAGAGTGGTTAATCTAAGAACTTCTGGAACGCGCAAATCTGATCCAAAAACCATAGGACATTTTACTGCAATTTGTCAAAGAAGAGATAATTCTTGGATACAGTATGACGATTTAAAAGAAAAAGAAATTACTGTCTCTTAAAATTTTGAAGTAAATATACAATTATTATTATATACTATTTAACATTAAACATTATACTAAAGTATATGTGTATAATAGTATTTAATTTTGTTACTAACGTTTTAATAAACTATATAAACTAATCTTAATAAATAAAATGTTTTTTTTATAAAGAGGGGTAATTTTGTTTTATAAAAAATGATAATATATTAGACAAATTTATTCGTAAAAATATTTAATAATAACTGTTACCAATTAATATCATACATTTTTTACATAATTTCAGGCACGTATAAAATCTTTATTTTTAAATACAATTTTCTTTTGTATCAAAAAGATGGGATGGTTTTTTGTGAGAGTTGTGAATTTATTAATTAAAAATGGATATGATAAGTTTGTTATTTTAACTTATACGCTACATTCGCAATGTATTATTTTGTATTTCATAAATACATTCCTCTTAAATTATGAAATGTTTAGTACAAAAATCAGACAATATGTATTTTAAAATCACCATCAAGGAACATTTTAAGACCAATTTTTATTTTTTATCCCAATTTTTTAGGGTACTTTACTCTTGTCGGTTTTGCTAATTAGAAAGTTAAGGGTGAATTTCTCGCGATAAATGTCGAGAACCAGACCTTATGTATTTTAAGAGCTTCTAAATCAAGGAATATTTTAAGACCAATTTTGATTTTTTATATCAATTTTTTTGGGTACTTTACGTTTTGCCGTTAGGGTGAATTTCCCGCGATAAGCGTTGAGCACCAAAATCAGACCTTATGTAATTTAAGGGCGCCTAAAACTGGGAATATTTTAATACTAATTTTGATTTTTTATCATAATTTTTTAAGCTACTTTACTCTTGTTGGTTTTGCTCATGCATCAATTAAGGGTGGTTTAGGGGTGAAGAGAGCGAGATCAAAAATTAAATTTTTGTCAATTTGAAAGCTCATAATTAGCTGCTAATTCTACCGTAAATACCTATTCAATTTTATGTGGTGGGGGGCTAAGTCAACGTCGACTCAGCCCCCCCGCAAAGAATATTGAATTCCTGCGTAGTATGACGAGCTCAAAAATTGCGATTTTCGGGATATGAAGGCTTATACTTGTTTTTTGTTTTCACAAAGTGGGGGGGGGGGAGGCAGAGCCACAGGGGTAATTAAAAAAAATGTGAATGCGCCAACAGGTGTGCAGTGTGACATAAAATTGCCCATATTTCTTGAACCGTTAATTTTATTGGGATGTCACAAGAGGACTTGGTATCAAAAAAATCAATTATTGCGTTTGTAACTGAAAAAAGTATTATTTACCAAAAAATTTCCGCATCCACCATTGAACTTAGTCCGTACCTGAGTTCACAAGTGCACTTGTTCATATCGCCAAAAAGTGTGCAACTATGGTGTTCATTAACGGTTAAAATTTTACTAATTTCCAATCAGCCATTTAATAATTGAAATAAAAATCATTTTTAATTCCCAACTTTAGAGACCTATAATTCGTTAACGAACCGCGTAAAGAAATTTTTTTATACGCAATACCATCATTATTTTTAGTCCCTTCACCAACTCTCAAGTTTTTGGTACGAACTCCTGGGACACCCTGTAGAATTTTTACTACAAATACCGTTGGACGTCACAGATCATTTATGCCGTCACGACCTTGCCGTGTTGTCTGGTCGTCAGAAAAGTCGAGGATTGTAGGAAGTTTGTTGATACATTAGATATATTAGTTTTAAATGTATACAACTAACGAAAATATGCTATGCTATTTGACTAGTATCATAGTCCTGGACTGAACAATTACATTACACTGAGGTTGAATTTATTTACTCATCGTTCATATTACTGTACGTACCTAATTGTTATTTTTCTATTTATGTTATTGTATTACTATGTGTTTATTTTTCATTGATAATATGTTTAATTTCACAGCTATTCGATCATAATTCATGGTGGTAATATTTTGTTTTCATTTGCCAAAGTATAGGTTAATGACAGTAGACAATTAACAGCTGTTGCAGGGAACACAATACCAATAAGTATTCTAGTTACTTTTCGTACACTACTTATTCGCTCAGTGTGAACTGTGGCGTGCTCCAATATTTATTTCTTGTTCCGTACCTGTTCGAATATTGGTAGCACTGATTGTCATACGATTTCCGGATCTTGGAACTTAGCAGCTGAGACGGGAGGTGATCTGTGAATAAAAGATCAAAGAGATGTCGAGGAGATCTGTCGTTTCTCATGGTATCTCAATATTTTCAAGGTTTGGGGATCTGCCCCATTCAGTCATTTAGGGTTTTGAAATTAACGACTTTCAGTTTTTTGTGAACCCTCTGGAGTAAAGAGGTACGTATTTTTTTGTAATTCAATTTCAGTTTTTTTCCCTCACTATTTTTACGTCGCTCAACACGTGTTGGAATAGGTTGTCATTTTACTTATTTCACAGGGTTCAAGGAGAGGCTCACCTTCAGAGAAGAGGCCTACTTTAAAAGCGAGGCTGACTCTCAAGCCGAAACGTACCTCTATCTGGGAGCACATTTTAAAAGCGAGTTCACACTGGGGTTCACTTAGGTCTGAGAGTTTATTTAATCCTGGGGCCCACCTTCTTGCGAGGCTGATTCCAACCCTTACTCAGTACCGTACTCAACCCTACGTTATTATGGTCTACCACCTAGACATCTAGCTGTCTGAAATCTGAATGTTCATACCAGTAACATTACCATATCTACATGCATTAATTACCACCATCGAAGAATTATCTCAGGGCAGATTATCTGAGAGACCCTTAGATAGTTAGGTATTTTATGTTTATCATTCTATGTGAATATTTTCATGGATAACTGTATATTACTATGTGTCCAACGATAATACCTAGAGGTAATATTTGATTTTACTATCCTTTTTGAACTTGATCAAATTTCATTCATATTTAATTTTGAATAATTATTCTGGATACAGTTCCAGAAATCACATTTCTACATTTATTTTTTTTGTCATTTTATGTCTGTACACCCTTATTGCCCATTTTGAACAATAAAACATTTTGGGGTTTTTAACTATTATTTCATAATACTCTTATCTCAAATAATTCAAGGATTTCTGCAACAAAATATCAAAAGGAAACGCTGGATGACAGACGAAATTATTGCCCTGATGGAGAAAAGAAGAAAAGTTAAACATAAACTCCCGGAATAACTCCTTACACCGGAACGTAAAAAAATGAGATCGGACATGCCCAAGAAAAATGGGTGAGAGATATGTGTGAGGAAATGGAGGACCTGATCCTACGACTTGAGTCTTTTAACATGTATCGCAAACTAAAGGAAGTAGCAGGAATATTTAAAAGGAAACCACCTACAGTCTTGTAGATGCGAACAATAGACCAATAATTGAGGAAGAACAAAAGCAGGCTGTCTGGGAAGATTATGTGACAAAGCTGTTTGAGGACGAAAGATCTAACGAACCTACAATGTATGAACCACATGACCTCACTTATATCGAAAACATAAGTTATACACGCTATTAATATTGGGAAGAATAATAAAACAGTCGGCCCAGACAACGTGCCTATCGAATTAATAAATCTCATCAATGATAATAACCAGAACTTTTTAACAAAATATACACTAGTGGAAGTCTCCACGATGATTGGCTGAAGTCCACCTACGCCCCACTACCTAAAAAGCAGCACTCAAAAAGATTTGAGGTATACAAATTAATTAGCACCTATTGAAGACCTTCCTCAGAGTGATACATGCGTTTTAGGCATAGCTTTGGGACAAGAGAGGCCTTGTTCTTTCTTATTGTACTACTACAGAAATGCAGAGACCAACCCAAATACATATTTGCTTGTTTTGAGAACTACGAAAAGGCGTTCGAACGTGTTCAACATGTTAGGCTCATTGAAGCACTGCAGAGAGCGGGAATTGATCAGAGATCTCCAAATCATGTAGGGCCGGTACTCGAATCAGACGGCTAATATACGAGTCGACGGAAAATTGAGCAACAATGTAGTGATACCCATCTTAATTTGAATGAATGAATGTAGAATCACCCTGTATAATCGTACGTTATTTTATAACATCGAATATCGTTCTTTAAATATCTCTCTAAATTTTTGGCCATACAATATTTCACCATTTTTCTTTTTATCAATACTTTTGATATGTGACGTAATTTAATTGCCAGGTACTAGATAGTTTCCTTAATGAGATCTATAAATTGGCAATAAAAACAATAATTTAAACTAATATGGATTTTCGAAGGAGTTTGTTAATTATACTTTTTTGTATTCATGTAATACCCACGAGTGTCCTTGCTACATCCATTATTATAATCTTTCATTGCTTTATGAATTCTGTAAATATAACATATTTAGAAACGTTATAACTTACGTTATCACTAAAAAATGATAAATTGGTTATTGACATCCGCTTGTTGCATTGTTTAAAAATAATTTAAATATTTTTATAATATGTAAAGCTATAATATGTAAAGCTATAATATAAAAATAAATATTTGTATGTACCAAATACCTAATATAATAAGTGGATTACAGGCGATATTTCGAAAACTGGTTGTCCTAGAAGAGAAAATCTGTTAAAAATACTGCTTCGAGTATATTATAAGTATTTCAAAAAATAATATTTAGGATGATTTGTATGTTAACTTGTTCATACAATAGAATGGGGTTCTTTCCGTTTAGAGAGAAAAAACTGACTATTAAAAAAATGGATTGTAAAGTCCATAGAAACCAAAAACTTCATCTGATCTATGTTGACCTGACTAAAGCTCCCGACATTGGAATCATTAGGAAAATTATGGAATGCCACAATAAATATTAACGATACTCTTATAAAAACAATACACAAACTCTACAACAGCATCTCTAAAGTTAAAATATCACAACGATTATAATATTACTACTACTTCTCGAGTTCAAATCTGCGTCAGGGCCTCACTCTGCCTACTGCCTAATCGCGAAAGACTGGTCTGATAAGGTGTCAGAGTCTCTTGTATTTACTCTATTTGTTTGATCAAAGCCTATCGAATAGCAGTTGCGGACGTAGTGTTGGGCTAGTGCGGAACTACATCCTGATTTTTGACGGAAAGTGAATGTTGATATGCTCGGAAATGGATTTAAATTAAAGTGGAACCGTCAACATTTTATTGAGCACCTAAATCCAGTTAAATCCAAAAAGTTACTATTGAATATAGTTCAAGAAAGATAAACAATTATGTTATGTTGGTAGATTCCGTAAGATTTATATTTTTTTACAATGTTGAATTGTGTGACTACGCAAAAATAAACAATAGCGACCTTGTTATCATTATAAAGTATTGTCATAATATAATATAATAAAAGTTGGCTTACATAATACTGTATTGCGATCTTCAAGGTCGCTTAGGATGTGTTATACAACCTACGATATTTTATGTCATTTGATTAAAACTTATATTCAATAAATTTTCCTATAATTTTGTAAACATGATACTTTTAAATGCTAACTCTTTTAGACCGTACTCAAATTTTGTTAATTGATTTAGTTATTAATAACGTTTAACACGGAAAATTAAAAATAATGAAGTTAGCAAAAATTGATGAAATCAATAATAAAAAAATTAGTTACGTATTTATTTAAGACGCAAGAATATGTTAACGTGATTGAACTCACTAACGATAATATAGGAGAACAAAATTGGATAACGATTTTTCCTCCCTCTTAAGACACGGACTGGAATCTGGATATTCAAAAGTTGTGCAACCGTTACGATACGGATTTTTACACGGTGTAACACGCCTAAGAGCAAATATATGGAAACGAGTTAATTAATAAAATCAAAAGTTACATTTGCCGACCAAATTTCAACTGTATGATAATAATATTTCAAATCCTGTTTGTATATAATAATGGAGGCTAAAATTTATGATATAACAGTTTTAGCTACATTGTATTCTTTTGAGAAATCATCTGGGCAACCGAGGCAACCTTGAAGAAAGATAATGGGGATTTGGATCTCCAAATCCACAGCTGGTTTCATGAAAGGGAACAGTAAGAATGGGCAAATTTCCAAGAAGGAAGGAACTTCCCGAATAATTGTATGTTTTTAAATGTTTCCAGCTTTTTTTAGGACTTTTAGATTTTATCTTAGAATATCCCCAATCTTTCTCAAAGTTGGTATCTATAAATATTTCTTTTTCGTTCTTTGATATGTATCTTTGTTAATTTTACAGCCTATGATAACGTCTTTATTGAAAGCTGGGCTACATGATAAATCCCCTTATATATTCAGGCCTCACAGATAGCATATTTCGATAAATCAGCAAAGCCTCTTAGCAATAAATGTAAACATTTTTCAGGAGGAAGAAAATTACTTGTATGCAAATTTTCTTATTTTTATTTGTCAAATAAATATATAAATGACTCATTAATGATTTTAAACATATTGTAATGTTTTTGTTATTTATTTAAACAATAAACGGGTGGGATAAATTTTAAACACTCGGTATGGCTACTTACTAATTTATTTAAAACACTAAACTAATCACTAACACTAAATTTATATATACTCAGTATATTCACTTAAACTAATTTATATAAACACTTAACTAATTTATATTTACTGTTTGCTAATTCGGTGTATTTATTGCACGAGATCACTTTATCCACTAAACTAACTCTTCCTGATCAGTCCCCTTATATATTAAAGCCATTTTTACTAGTAAATTCCGGACTGTGGCTTACATAAAAACAATTGATTCTGGCCTATTCTAGATAACTCTGGTCACAAAAACAATGTTTACATAAGATAGTCGTAAACTCGTAAACAGTTTTAAATAACTGCGTATCCGCCATAATTTTAACTTTTATACCAGGCTTAGACAGAGTCGGATTTAGGGTCTATACCAGTGTTCTGTTTCGTAACATTACCCCCTCCTTAAATGGAAGTTCCTCCTGGAACTTTTGTGTAGCCGAGACTGGATGTTTGAATCGGCAACTGGCCCCATTTCTACACTTTCCGATCTTATGGAAATAGCAGGGCACCGTCTTCATCGGATACTGATAACGGGGGTTGTAGCTGCAAATTAATATCTGGACACCGGTATCTCTAAAGATAACCTCTACCATGTTCCTGATAACTCGCCAATCCAACTGGTTACTCGCTATCTTAGGCATAGCCAGTTTCTTCACGCTGGATTCCAACACATGGTCTCGTAGGATTCGAAGTGCTTCCCACACATCGCGGTAGATCGATCTTGGAATTCATTTTTAGTTACCACATAGAAGACGTACCGCGAATTATGTTTCAGTTTCAGTGTCTTGCCAGGGGCTGGAATCTGGTCTTCAAGTTTTTCTAATTGCCCGAACTTCTTTCGAAAGACGGTTGCCAACACTCGTGCGTTCTTGATACGGGCGGGGATGTTGTAACCCAATGAATAATCTTCCGGGAGAGTGAACAAATCTTGTTGTTGTTCCGAAGTGACTCCATATCTAGCTTTCCCGGTACCTCCATACGCGCCCATAAATTCATCGAAGGTAGGGTCAGACACATCTTGAATAAGGTTTACTCCTTCCTCTAGGTCATGGTCTCCTTCGAATGGGGCTAGTCGGTTTTGGTGAACTACTTTTGGTTTTCCGTTGGGGATCTTGCTTATGCGATATAGAACATCATTGATCCTTTTCTTGATTAAGTATAGACCTTCCCAGGATTTTTGTAATTTTGGAGAAAATCCTTTTCTCCTCGTCGGGTTGTGTAACCATACTTTGTCCCCTTCTTTAAAACCGCCTTCTCTGGCCTGCGTGTCGTACTGACTTTTCTTTCTGTCGCTGGCAACTTGAAAATTTGTTCGAACTAATTCATGAATATCGTCCAGCCTTCTTCTCAATTGGATCACGTAGTCTTCGCCTGCTAGATCTTCTCCAGGCCTACAACCAAATTCCAGGTCACAAGGAAGCCTCATTTCACGTCAACACAGGATTTTCGCCGGTGTTTCACCCGTGGACTCATTGACGGCAGATCGATAAGCCAATGCGAATAGGGAAAGGTACTGGTCCCAATCTCTCTGATGGCTGGATACTACTTTGGACAGGTATTTTCCAATAGTTCTGTTCATTCTCTCGACCATTCCATCTGACTGTGGATGTAAAGCTGTTGTCCTGGTCTTCTTCATTCCCAGCTTGTCGCAAATCTCCTGGAATAGATGGCTTTCAAAATGTCTCCCCTGGTCACTGTGGACTTCTAAGGGTACTCCATATCGGCTGATAAATTCCTTCACCAATACATCCGCGACAGTTGTGGCCTCTTGGTTCGGGATAGCGTAAATTTCCACCCACTTTGTGAAATAATCCATTACAACCAGTATGTATTTGCTACCATTTTCTGTCGTCGGAAATTGTCCAGCGATATCTAAAGCAATCCTTTCGAAGGGGCTTCCAACATTATATTGTTTCATAGGTGCTTTTCTCTTGCGATGTGGTCCATTACTCGTAGCACAAGTCGTACATTTCTTACACCAGTCCTTCACATCGTCGGAGCCGTTCATCCAATAAAACCTTTCACGGACTCGCTGAAGGGTTTTCTTCACTCCCAGATGAACTCCCGATGGACTGTCGTGTAACTTCTTCAGTACCTCAGCTACTCTTGTTCTCGAGATAACTAGCTGTCTCCTCATCTCGGAACCATCATCGTTTTCAAGGACTTTTTTCAACAGCCCTTCTTCCAGGACAAGAGAGTCCCACTGAGCCCAATACGCCTTGAGTTTCGGTGAAAATTTTGACACTTCTTGCCAGGTAGGTCGCCGATTTTCCTCCTTCCATTGCCGGATCATCTTCAGGTGAGGATCATTCTCCTGATTTTCTCTGATCCTGGTGGCTGACCATTCCTCGTTGACTACTGTAATTCTTGACACTGCAACTTCCTTAGATTTCGACTTGTTGCATTGTGAATAATCTACAGGGCATGACCGTCTAGGCAAAGAGTTGGCTTTTCGGTGATTCACATCAGCTGGATGTTCACCCCCGTCTGATTTCCCCTGTGACTGAAGTTCTTGGGTTACAGGAGTCTTGGGGCGCTTAGACGGACTGCGTACGTGCTGTAGCTCGCCACACTTCCGGCATATGATCTTCTTCTGCTTCTTGTCTGCCATACCTTTCAACAAGTTGACGATCTGGTCAAGTTTGTCATCGTCATCTTCTTCCTGCATAGTCCTACCTTTGTTGTACCGCGAGCCCTCCGTGGCTGCTTTGCATTTAAGAGGTTCTTGGTTTGCAGGAGTCGTAGTACGCTTACACGAACTGCGTGCATGCTCTACCTCGCCACAATTACAGCACCTGATCTTCTTCGGCTTCACGTCTACCATACCTTTCAACAGGTTGACGGTCTGGTCAAGTCTGTCATCGTCACCTTTTTCCTGCTTGGTCCTACCTTTACTGCATCCCGAAGCCAACGTGGCTGCTTCATATTCAAGAGCAGCAGTCAATGCATCAACCAATGTTTTAGGATGGGCTAATCGAAGCGTCTTCTCCATTTCGTGGTCACATAAGCCGTCAATAAAGGCCTGGATGCCTAAACATTCCATCATGTTCTCTGGTGCTGATGGACAAGCAAATCGGACTAGTCGGGCAATATCCATTTCATACACTTAAAGGGTTTCGTCACGTTTCCGCCTTCGGTTCTTCAGCTGGAATCTGTACAAATGTTCTGAATGTTCGTGACCGTATCGTATGTCCAGCTTCTTTTTCAGCTGCTCAAAGTCATCCGTTTCTCCAACTGATATCGTCTGAAGTACATCTAAGGCAACTCCCCGAAGCGCGATGGTTAAGTTTACTGCCTTCTCTCTATCGGACCAATTATTTACTCTAGCGGCCGCTTCAAATTGTTTCACATAATTGGTCCACGATGTCTTTCCGTCGAACGTTGGGGCCTTGACTCGGGTAAAACTGCCAACATCATCTATCCTAGAGTTTATTTCTGGCTTGCAGATCTCGATCTTCTTTTCTTCTGCTGAAGTGTCTTGTGTTTTTAAATCGGCAATCTTTGTCTCTAACTCCTTGATTTTCTCGTCTATCGTTGTAATCTTATTCTCGATTTCAGGTTTTAGAGACGAAATTTCATTTTCAACGTCAGCGGCAATGTCGATTTCATTAATAAGATGTCGGCAGATATATCGTTCTTCAAAGTAGAAATTTTCTCGTCCATATTAACAGAAATGTCGTTCTTCATAGCAGAAATATCGTTCTTTATAGCCGAAATATCACTTTTCACATTCGTAGAAATCTTCTCTTCCATGCCAGCAATCTTCTCGTCCATGTTAGCCGAAATATCATTCTTCATAGTAGAAATCTTCTCTTCCATGCCAGAAATCTTCTCGTCCATGTTCTCTTCCATGGCAGAAATCTTCTCGTCCATGTTAGCAGAAATTGACGAGATTAAGGTGGAAGCCTCGTCAGTAAATAAAACGGTTTCTGGATCAAAGCCGTCATTTTCCAGTGTCACTTTAAGTCTTTCTACTAATTCACTTTTCTTACCGGACGTTTCCAACTCACGATCTTCCAATTCTGCTCTTAGTTCCGCCACTTTGAGGTCACATAGTCTCTTGGCCATTTTTACGTAGCAATTTACTTATATTACCCCACACCTGACACCAATGTAATGTTTTTGTTATTTATTTAAACAATAAACGGGTGGGATACATTTTAAACACTCGGTATGACTGCTTACTAATTTATTTAAAACACTAAACTAATCACTAACACTTAATTTATATATACTCAGTATATTCACTTAAACTAATTTATATAAACACTTAACTAATTTATATTTACTGTTTGCTACTTCGGTGTATTTATTTCACGAGATCACTTTATCCACTAAACTAACTCTTCCTGATCAGTCCCCTTATATATTAAAGCCATTTTTACTAGTAAATTCCGGACTGTGGCTTACATAAAAACAATTGATTCTGGCCTTTTCTAGATAACTCTGGTCACAAAAACAATGTTTACATAAGATAGTCGTAAACTCGTAAACAGTTTTTTATAACTGCGAATCCGCCATAATTTTAACTTTTATACCTGGCTTAGACAGAGTCGGATTTAGGGTCTATACCAGTGTGCTGTTTCGTAACAATATTTAATATTATATATTAATACCGAAACATATTTAGTTTGTTGTGGTTTTGACAATTTTTGTTTGTGAGTAATGTCTTATAAGAAGTAGGTATAAATAATATTCGTTCTATAAAATAAGATTTCTTGTTAAATATTGAAACTATATATCAACTATAATAAAGTTTTAATAACAATATGTGGTATGTAGTAGGTCCTCTTTGTATGGGTTTACCAAAGACGTGACCCTTTTGTCATATGTTCCGAAAAAGAATAAAGCAGTAGTATTGGTTTCTTCGCTCCATCATCAAAAGTGTACTGATGATGACACTGGAAAGCCCGAAATCATTGCTTTTTATAATAACACTAAAGGGGGCGTTGACTCTTCGGATCAAAAGTGTGCCACATACAGCTCCAACCGAAGAACCAGACGGTGGCCTATGGATGTTTTCTTTGCTATTTTGAATATAGCTTCAGTGAATTATTTTATAATATTTCAGTCATATCCAAAGAACAAAATTACAAGATTTATATTTGCCAAACAGCTCGCAAATCAGTTGGTGAAACCACATCTAAATGCAAGACTGGTTAACAGTAGACTTCCAAGAGAACTTCATACAGGTATATCTAGATTTATAGACAAACCAGTACCTCTTTCTGAAACTGAAGAAGTTGAGCCATATAAGACAGTTACAAAAATGACAGAAAAACTAATCTGCGATGTGTTAGATGCAAAAAACCAGTCTGTTTATCATGTGTAGAAAAAATATGCGTTCATTGTGCTAGAGACTGATTTTTCAGAATTATGAATTTTTCATTCACTTCGGGGATTGCAGTTTTTCGTAAAACATATTTGTTTTGTGTTAACTTTATATTGTATTTTGATTATATAAGTTTCATTTTGTAAAATTATTTTGTTCTACAAAAGATTGTTATCGACAAAAAAATAATAATAAATACTATAAACAAAATAACAGGATTTTTTCTCTTATTTTAGATTTTTTCATGTACTAATGACTATTTTTAAATTATTGCCATACAACTCTGTATATATTACTGGGTATGACAGATCCTACGTCACTACTTATGTGACGCAAATACCACGCCACCAGTTAAGGGTTAATTTGCCACTACTTTACCTATAGTGTCACACCCCTGGTAACTCGGTAACTCATTTAAGCCCGGTGCTTGTAAAATTTAAAAAAATCTTCTGGCACTTGTCTACTATAAATGTAAAAATAGTGTCAAATTGATATTGAATTTCCTTACGTCAGTAAAGCTAGCACCCCCACTTTTTCAAATTAGAAAAAATTAAGTGTAATTTAGTACTAATTTGTACATAAAAAATTAGAATTCATACCCGCTCAGTTTCTTTGAAAAGCCGCTATTTAAACCGCTACAAAATCAAATTTTAATAGCATCAATTTAAACTTTGATTTTAGGACTAGTTGTACTCAAAGAATTGGAATTTGTCACCACACAGTTTTTACTGTAAAGGACTTTAATGTGGGGATGGGGACCTTTAAACTTTGAATTTAGGACTAATTTTTACCCAAAAGCTATTTTTCATTGTCATATTATTTGAATGATCAAAAGTAACTAAATATTATGAATTTTCGAATATAGGACTAATTTTTACCCAAAAATGAGAATTTGTACACACATAGTTTTCCCTGTAACAGATTTTTGAATGTGAATGTGAATTTAGGACGAATTTGTACCCAAAAACCGTTTTTCATCGTTATATTTTATTTATAAAAGATGATTATCGATTAGACTACGTATTTTACTAATTTCCAAGTAAATCGTTACGTGAAATTATCAAAAGTAACTAAATATTATTGATTTTCGAATATAGAACATTTCTACCCACACAGATTTCCCTGAAAAATGCTTTTTAATGTGGAGTCTGCTTCACCTCACAGCTAGATAAACACTGGTCACCTACCTACTTCCCAGACTTTTCTGTTTTGATATTATGTATAGGTTTGCCTTTAATAATAAGTATATTGTTATAATTACAATTATACTCTTATTTTCAGTGAGGTCTTTTGTGGTAACCGCGACTATCTTTTGACGAGATAAAAAAATTAAGTTTACCTTTCCTAGTGCAGGAGCGTAATAAGATGCAAATAGTTCAAAGCAGTTAGAAGATAAGAATGGCATGATACACTGCGTTATCACTTATTTTGACTGCTTGGCGGGTTAGAGTAGAGAGAGAAATTCGAAGTGTGAGTATTTGAAGGGGGGTTTTATCTAAATAGTTGGAAATGTTCGTTTATTTTGGTTGTCCTGATGTAGGATTAGTTTCCTCTGCAGAGCTGGGTAGGGGGTTATAGTGCAGCGTTTATAGATTGAGTTTGGTGTATTTGGGTGGTCAGCTGAAAATCGACCGAGTTTAAAAGGTGCCTAGGAAAAATAAGAAATGTGTGTATAAAGAATTTTTAAAAGGTGTATAGGATTGAGAGTGTTGGAGCGGGCTTTTCGCTAGAAAGTGGTTGGGAGGAAAAGTTATATCGGTTGACAACGGAGATTGATGTATGGAAGCAGCGAAGCTTAAAAAGTGAACACGATATGGTGACAAAAAGTGTCTAGAATTAGAAGGTTTTAATAGAAGACGAACCATGCTACGCTGCCGATATATATAACATGCTGTTGGGCTGGCTACGTGTCGGAAATTATAAGAAGAGAGATTGATGTTATTTATTGAATTGGGGATGTCTCCGGTGTATAAAGAGGGTGATTAATAAGAATTTGCGATTTATTAGAATTTTGTGGAATTTTAGTGAGAAAAGTGTCTAGGAGAAATTTTTTTAAAAGTGTATAGAATTGGGCGGGTGATGGTGAAATTGGATTTAAATATGTTTGTGGAGGCGAGCTTGCTGGGAATTAATATATATGAAGTCAATCAAAAGGTAGGTCACCTCTTGGTCTAGCCAAAAATAATTATTAAACATCAGGTATGTATCTAATGAAATGTAACTTCTGTCATTCTGACGATGATATTTAGTATCGAAACAACAGTACTTTTCATCACACGACAAGCGTATGCGCAGCCGCCATCTTGGAAAAGAGGGAGTTTAAAAGTTTCGTACCGTTTTGTACAATAATGGCTGGGGATGCAATATTATCTCCACAAACAAATCCATCATTAAAACAAGTTATTGATGGTGCAGTACTTGATAACAAATCAGTTGAAGCATATAATTGTGAACAATGAAAATGTGGTTAAAGACTTGTGGGCGTTCTCAAAAGGCGAAATAAATCTGTTAGTTGAGAGGTTAGCTGTCAATACAATCTATTATCTAAATAAAAATAGGTACCTACCTCAATAATTATTATCTAAATAAAATTAGGTACATAATGACATCCTCATTGAACATAATTTATTGTCAGCACATGTAGAAACTCTAAAATTAACATTTAGATTTGTAATGAATATTGTTATTAATATTAAAATTTAAAAAATTTCAGATATAAACATATTATATTTTTAATCATAGGGTTACGCGTATTCATCTATATATTGCAAGCAAGGTTAAGGAAAATTTATAAAATGATATATATTATGTATTGGTTTAAAATCATTTACAACATGTATCACTCTTTATACGCACTTTATAAGAATACCGTTTTATTTTTCTTTTCGTACAGATAATATAGTCGACTTGAAAATTTTATTTTTTAATTAAGACACTTAGGGGTCTATTCTGTATCTTTTCTGTTACATTTTAGACGCCTTTAATAATTTAACGGCCGATAAAACTGTTTTCGTATTCGGTAATGAATCCTCTGTTAAAATTTTAGAGGAATCATCTAAAATGATCCTTTAAAACCTTTATTTTTAATAGCATGCTAAAAAGTCCTATTTAAGTTTTAACAGTACATGGCTTATTATGATGTGGTTGGTGAGGGTTTTATAGATGAATTTATTGCAAATGAAGAAAGGTAATTACCTACATACATTTTATACCTTCTTGATAATTCACTACTACATTATTTTAGAGGGCGGAACTCAGACTACAACACCGAATATTACGAGACATGAATGACCCATTTCAATTACCAGGTACTCAATTCAAGAACATATTTCGTTTCAATAAAAATGTAACATGTAACAAGAGTTATCATTGACATGCTTTCTCCATATGTATCAAGGAGAAAGACGCACAAGTTTACCAGTCCATTTAAAAATTCTATCAACTTTATATTTTTACGCATCAGGAAGCTATCAGTTGACTACTGGAAAAGGATATTATTTTGCATTTAGCCAACCAAGCATAAGTCGCTCTATTGATGAAGTTACAAATGCAATCTGTAATCATCTCTTGCCGAACTGGATCCAATTCCCTAATTCTATAAACAATAGGAATATGGTGTCATGGTCATGGAAAGATTTAATTTTCCTCGATACTTGGGTGCTATAGACTGCACTCACATAGCAATCATATCTCCCCCGGAAGAATATTCAGCGTTTCCATATTACTGTAGAAAAGGATACTACAGTATAAATTGTCAAATAATAGTGGACAGTGATTATAACATTCTAAATTTGAACGCTCGTTTCCCAGGATCTACTCACGACTCGGTAATTTGGCAAGCTTCGAATGTCAAAGTTATCATGGAAAATCTCTATGTTCAAGGAGACGATTCATTTCTTATTGGTGACTCTGGATACCCCTTGAAACATTTCCTTTTAACTCCTTTTGAAAACCCTACTGAGCATACTCCTGAAAGTGCTTATAATTATCACTTTGTGAGGACTAGGAACATTGTTGAAAATGAGAATGGGGTGTTACAGTCAAGATTTCGATGTTTACTGAAACATCGTGTTTTAAATTATGACCCAGTAAAATCATGAAAAATAATTTAAAGTTGTGGAGTTTTACATAACATTGCACGATCATATAGAGAAGATTTGCCTGAGGATGAAGTTATAGATTTGGATGACGATGGTGATGATAATCAACCGAATGATGATGTTAGAATTCAAAACTGGCACGCAAAAGGTGAATAAATGCGAAATGAAATTGTGCAACAATACTAACAATTAGTCATAAACAATGTAAACAGCTTGAAATATATTTTTTTACTTGGAAATATGCCTTTTCATGAGTACAAGGGAGTGATTAAAACGCAGCTTGCCTACAGTAAAAATAGCTATTTGTGTATTAAGAGCTTGAGGCAGAGAGTTGCCCGCGCGACGCGCAGCGGAGCGTGGGCAATCTGCCGAAAGCGTCAACGCACTTTCTGTTCGAATTGCACACAAGATTTTTTCTACGATCACCTTATTTTTGACCAATAATTAAAAAAAAACATAAAAAAGCCTTTTACTACGTCCCAAAGCTATTCGTGTTCTAAATAAATCTGTACCGCGAATTTCCACGTACCATAGTTCTCGTGCCCTTTTAGATGCTCGATCAGCGGAAGCTGGCTCATGATATCACTTATTAACACAAAAATTCAACAAATTACAAACACCAGAAGCTTCAATGGTGTCTCACGTGTGTCCTGTGTCCACAACCCCCTGCAATCTGATGTTTTGAGTCAAGGTTTCGAGAAGAAAAATAACTTAATCTATCAAAAACAGCGTAAAAGCAACTAATGACAATTTAAAACTTACAAAAGCCGTAAACGACACTGAGAGGACATTTACAAGGTTAAACAAATTGAGGTTCGAAAAATATTGGGAGTAATTATTTATACACTTTGAATATTTTAAAATATTAACTACAACTATACCATAGGTGTTTTGGATGGGTTTATAAGATAGAAAATAATAATTAAAATGACGTTTGAATCGGTCTAATCTGTAAGGTCTTATAACACTGCGCCGTCATGCTCGAAAAATCGCGCGTGTTTCAAAAACCAGTTATCCACGAATACTTTACGCTATTTTTTTATTGGCGTACTTTGACTTACTACAAAAAAATGGAAGTCCGTCTTCGATGCCGAGCCAAGTTTCATTTCATAAAAGTGCATCCTCGATGCCCAGCCAAGTTTCGTAAAAGTTCATCCTAAGTAATATTTATGTTTATTAAAAATGTATATGGATTGATTCCCTCGGGGATTAAATGGGTCCCATCTAGTGTTGCCGCCGAGACGAGAGATTCTCGTCTCTCGTCTGACGAGACGAGACGAGAGAAGCACCCTCTCTCGTCGAGAAATTCTCGTCTCTCTCGAGCAAAAAACGTAATATTTTTTGAGATTTTTGAAATCTTCTTAAATTCGTCTTTGCAAAAATATATATAATGTCTATATTTGGACCAGCGGTTTTCGAGTTATTTGACTGCAAACATATTATTATTAACAGAATAAAAATGTTTGTTTATTTTCTAACCGCGTTGTAAAATTGTTTTCAGTTCCTAAGATACGGTGATTAGTTAAAAACCTCTAAAATTAAATTGTTTCAACTGCAAAGGTTTTAATTTTAGGACAACGTTCTTGAAATAAAATCATTGTATTCTTTTAATTTTTGTTAACTATCGTTACCTTTTTTCATATCACTTGTTATAAGTCTCTGATATAGCATGGTCAACTTCATATTTTTAAATACGATCCAAGATTTTTTCATATTAATTTTTGAGTACACAATACCTCAAACACAATGATGTACGTTTCAACACAAATTATACATTGTCAGGAATTTTTTTAAAATATTCTCAGTAGACTTATGGCTTTTTTGAATATTACCTCAATTTTTGCTTGAGATAGAATAAAATTGAGGTAGAAAACAGGAAAAATATAATATTTGAAGCATAGGTACTAAAAATATATCAAAAAATTTCCTGACTATCTATGTGTTGAAACGTACATACTTGTAGTTACACACTCAAATGACCACACTGTATACATGCGAAATAATAGTACGTTGAAAAATGCAATCTTATCAAAAATAATAAAACGCCAATTTTAATAATTAATTTTCATTCTGAAGAGTCAGAAAAAATATTGCAACAGTTAACATAAAATTTACTAATGAACTAAAAAATACATTACAGATACAAAAAAGGTTGATATAATGATGTATAAAAAGTAACTTAGGCTAAAAAAAAAACATTTATTACCTATATTTAGTTAATACTTATACATATATTAGGAACACTGAAAACTTTGGAAATTTAAAATAATAATTTTTTAACAAATATATTATTCTTAAGGCTACACGAATACCAAGAGTTAATGTTCTCACTGATTCTGCGTTAAGACGGTTCCTATGTTTTCTTATTACGAGCCCTGCTTTTAAAAACATTCTTTCGGCAGGAACACTGGTAGCAGGTATAGCTAATATACCCCTAGCCATTCCAGCAAGATTTGGAAATATTTCCTCATGGTCACCCCACCATTTTAAAATATGGTTATTTCGACCAGCTCTTTCTCCGTCTATATATTTTTGATATTCGGCTCTTGCTACCTCTCTATTGTTGATGTTAATGTTCTTTTTTTTATATAAGCCAGCCATAAATTCGTCACTAGTTGTTGATGATGAATCTTTCTCTGTTTCCGTCGCCGTGGCGATAGTAGCAGTTGGTTTGACTTAAAATGAATAAAAGATTCCGTCAAATTTCTTCAAAGATCCTTCTTTAATTTGTCCCCCACGGGGTCAAATTAAATGTCTCTATTTTGTGCCTCGGATCTAATACTAACCCCGCACAATAAACCCAATTCGTTTTATAATAATGCTTCAGCATTTTGTCTCTCCATGCTTGAAATACTTCTATTAAGGTGTTTTCCACATTAGTGGTTTCTATATCATTGAAAGAAATTAATAAAGATTCCAATTTGTCTAGCAATATGTTAAAACCAACTATAACTAAGGGTAATGTTGAGTAGGTTTCTCCACAAAGTGTAGTACTAAGTGATTTAAAATGTTTTAAAAATTGACATAATGCCAATTAATTTCCATTGCGCTTCTGTTAAAAGTAAGTGACTGAAATCTTCGTTACTTTGAACTAAACTGTTTAGGGCCTTTCCTAAACGAATCGCTAGATTTAACATATATTTACTGACACATATTTTATGTTGGCAGCATCACATAACGTTTTCAATAGATTCTGCATTTGTTCAGATTTTTTAATTTTTTTAAACAAACATCGTCAAAGGCGGTAATTCTGTCTCTTGGTTAATTTCGGCCAAATCATCATCGTCGCTCTCTTCAATGGATTCATTTTCCAATTTTAATAGTTTTAATGTATCTTGCACACCCAAGTTTAAAATATGCGCCAAACATCTATAATGACAATCTTTCGTGTTGAATAAGTGATCTGGACAATCGTTTTTAACTATATTGTCCAGTTCCTTTAAAAAAGTTGTATTTGCTGCTGCATTATCCCCTGTGATTCCGTGCAATTTATCAACAATTCCATAATCCTGTGCACATTTGTAAAATATTTCTGGGATATCTTTTCCAGTATGATTACCATTAGATGGCAAAAATTATATTACTACTGAATTCAGATTCCAAAATTCATCCATAAAATGTGCTGTTATTCCATAATAGGAGTTTATAGAAGTTCATCCATCGATTGTGAAAGATATTTGCGATTTATTCTCTTTTGAAACTTCTAATATCTGTTTCTAAACCAAAGTATATGTTTTCATTACCTTTTCTCTAAGGGCTGTTCGTTTTGGGAGTACTGCCCTGGGGTTTAGTTTTTTGAAGAAACTTTGAGTATGTTCATCGTCAAAAAAGCTAAATGGTAGGTATTTCAAAGAGTCCCATTCGACGATATCTTCGTCTTTTACAGGGACCTGAAATAAAAAGGAATGTTGATTCGTGCGGGTTTTTTGGAGCACCCTGTATAGACAAAAATAATTTTATAACAGGCACCTCTTAACCCTTATAAGCTTCGTCAAACTTTTCCAGCTATCTTTATTGGTGCAGGAGATATTAGCTTGGTTTTTACTATATTTGGTTTAAATCACGAGAGAAGCAAGACGAGACGAGAGAAGGTCGTCCACATTTTCTCTCGTCTCGTCTCGCGGCAACACTAGTCCCATCCGCGGGATTAAATGGGTCACTTTAGTCGCTTGGTGTATAATGTACTATTAATATACCTATTATTTACTAACTTTCTTTAGTTCATTGTAAATGAAAACATGTGAGCGGAAAAGTACGCTATAGAGAGGAAATAATGTCAAATTATGACAGATCACGGAAAACATCAACTTTGCGGTTAGATTTGAGTGTGCAAAAGCCTACTTTGGGTAATGATCGTAGGAAAAATATGTTTATATATAACTGAGAAAATACAGATAAGTAACAGAAAATAAACATTAACTTCCTACTTTTAAAAAAACATCACAAAAAAAAGTATTACTACTATCACAAATAAAATAAAAAAATAAGCTTAACAAGCAAAAATTTTATCACTTGTAACTTAAAAATAGATATCACAACTTGTAATAGACCTTTTGGTTTCAGTTAGAGTGAGTCATCTTTTTTGCTATGCTATTAATTGATTTGGCTAACATATTTATTGATTTAGCAATTGTCAAGTTAGAATTTGTCAGATCTATTAAATTTTGATCTTGTGTCGCCAAAGCAATTTCTACACGACCACGACCTGTTCTTTTAATGGTTTTTCTGGTTCTTGGACGATTAGATGTTGCAGCTGGTATTCTTCGAGTTGAATCACTTGATGCAGGGAGTGTATTTTCATCGACATAGGTTTCTTCCACAATTCCATTATTTTGTGGCTCGTCAGGTTCCAGCACAACTTCATCGCCCTTAAAAAATTGTTTGATTGATTTTCAAAGAGCTGTAGAATATACTTTTTAAAAGTATCTAGATACTCTTAAAATACTAAGATTCAAGATACTTGAAATATATTTCAGTAAAAATACCTTAGATACTTTAAATATTTTCTTTAAGTACTTTAAAATATCTTTAGATACCTTTATTTTAAGCATCTAAGATACTTTTAAGATCTACACATACTTTTGTAGTATTTAAAATAATATTAAAGGTACTTTTATAGTGTCTAACAATTTTGTTTTATAAACTCTTCAACTATCTGCCTTAAGACGGATTCCCATCTAAGCAGCATCGAGCGGCGCGGCGCAGAGCAGAGCAGAGCAGCAAAATGCTGCTTACAATTGGATACGTATAATTCAATGGGGTCGTTTCCACCTAAGCAGAGCGTTGCAGCGCCGAACAGATCAGCGCGGCGCTGCAAAATTTTAATTTCCCGCGAAGCATTGGCATGCAGAATGTCGCTCGTAAACTCGCCGCTCTGCTTGTTGACGGACAAGTGGGAATTGGAAGATTCGCGCGCAGGCAGCAAGTTGTTCCAACTTGTTTGTTTTGAAGTGATTGTTAACTATGGACGGAGAAAAAATTGATAAACTTATCGTTCTTGTAGCTGAATATAGTGAGCTATATGACATGGCTCATAAAAATTATAGTAACCAACATAGGAGAGAAATAATTTGGACTGAAATTGGTAACAAACTTAATGAAAAGGGTAAGTGTTAATTTATTGTATTTATATTAATTATTTAATTTATAATAAATTGTTATTGCTGTTACTATCCATTTAATACAATGTACTCATAGTTACGATGGGTCCTAGTTAAGATATAATTAGTAATGACATTTACAGGCACTATTTTGAAAACTAATAAGTAACGGGTAATTTACTTTATTTATTACCATACAATTATAAAATAACTTTACAGTTAGTTTAAGTATTTCCTATATTAATTGCATCTTCTTGCCAAGAAACTGCCCCTGAATCAGAGTTAAAATATCCCTTAAATGCATCTCGTATTTTGAGTGCTTCATTGGAGCATTTTCCACCAATGTTCGATATACTTGTAAAAACTGGTGCTTCATTGTCTGTTCTCTCTTGCTCTAGTACGGTCAAGAAGACATTGTCATTTCTAAGAAAGTTATGCAAACAAAGACTAGATAAAATTATTTTATCTGCATTTTTTGGGTGAATCTGTATTTTATTTAAGAATATTCTAAACTTTTGACAAAGAATCCCAAAGGCATTTTCGGAGACTCTACGAGCTCTGGAGAGACGATAATTGAAAATTCTTTTATCTTGTGACAATCCGCGTCCTGAGTAAGGTCTCATTAAATAAGTTTTACAAGGAAACGCTTCGTCTCCCACTATTACATGTGGTAAAGGTTCGCCATTTACAGTAACTGGTCGATCCTTAGGCATTCCAAATGTTCCATTTTTAAGACTTTTTCCCATATTCGAAGCAGTAAATATCCCACCATCGCTATTTTTACCGTATGCTCCAACATCCACGGCAATGAACCTGTATTCTGCGTCTACCATCGCCAATAACACTACTGAGAATGATTTCCTATAGTTGAAATACAAGGATCCACTTCTGGGAGGTGCTTGTATAGTAACATGCTTGCCATCTATCGCAGCCACACAATTAGGAAAATTCCAAGTACTTTCAAATTTGTTTGCACAATACCGAAGTAACTCTGTTGTGGGTTGTGGCATTACAATATGTCCTAGAGTCTCCCAAATAACATTGGCGGTATGATTTATAATCTTGTGTATTGTGGAGTGTCCTATTCTAAAGTTAAAAGAAAGTGTCTGGTAGTCTACCCCTGTTGCCAAAAACCTGAAAAAGAACACCATACTTAATAATGTATTCTATATAAAAATATATTTTTTTACAACTGGTTAAATACTATTACACATTTTTTGTAGCCGAGGTTTGTAAGCAGAGATGGAAAACTTTAAGAGACGCTTTTCAGAGAGCAGCAAAAAACAACCACACAAAAAGTGGACAAGCTGCTAAAGGCAACAAGAAATGGAAATACTGGGATGCCATGGCTTTTCTTCAGCTTCATATTAAAGGCAGAGAGTATGAAAATATTTTCATATGCTATCATTATGAACTTATTAACCAGTGATTTATTTATTTTAGAACTCATTCAAATGTTAGCCAAATACAGCAAGAAGATATTAGTGACGACGATGAAGTTGATACTCGAGTAGAAAATAATACACAAAGCCAAAGAGGAGACATATTGTGTGAAGATTATGATGCCGAAAATAGTTTAGATATTCCGTCTTTTGTGTCACAGCCAAACACACCATCTTGTTCTTCAAGCGTAGAGACTCCATCAAGACCATCATCTCGTGTTACAAATGTCAAAAGTGTCCAGCGTTGTAAGACATTGAAAGCTGCAGTCAGAAATGATGAGTCAATACCGGAAATATTAAAAGAATATGTTGATGACAAAAAACGTAGTCGTTTAGAAAAGCAGACCAAAGATCTTGTAAAACCATCAGGAAATGAAAATAGCCCACTAATAGATTTTTTTATTAATATGGGCAAAACAACGGCTACATTTCCCCCACTATGGCAAGCTACCGTGAAAAGTAAAGTATTTCAAATAGTAAATTCATACGAATTGCAAATGTTTTCAAAGTCCTCCTCTTTGATAACACAAACTTCTAGTGAGTGTCAAATTCTGGGTCACACTCAGACACCCTCCCAAATTCATGAGACATTTCCACTTCAGCCACCAATGCAAATACAGTCACCTATGCAGAATCCACCATCTGTACAAACTCGACCGCCAATGCAACAACAAAGCTCTGTACAAGATGAATCGTCTACATTCTTCGGGGAAACTTGGACATACTATTCACAATTCGCAACTCAATTACCTCACTCATAGACACTTCACTAATCTTGCCCATTTTTTTGTGAAGAGATATGTGTTTTAGTTTATTTTTTCTATGTGTTTCCTTAGGACTGTTTTGTTCACTGGTGTTTATTTTTACAATCATATTATCAAACATAAAATCAGTTTATTTTGTTGCGTTAAATAAAAAATTGTGTTTTCATATCAATTAAAAATAAATATTTGGACTAATTAAATCAATCATTTGCTTACCTTAGAAAAACAGTTAGCCTCTCTTGTGGACTGATGCTCTGCCGAAATTTAGTATTTTGTTTCGTTAAAGGAATGCGCAAAAGATCGAATAGTTCATTAAATTTTTGTGGGGACATTCGATAGTACTTATAGAACTTCTGTTCATCTTGCTGGAGACGCGCGAAAAGTGTATGGAATTCACCCTCATTCAATCTTGCACGAAATATGTCATGGACCCAATATTTTCGTTTAGTTTTCTTTTTCTTTTTCAATTCATGACATACAGCAACTGCAAGAAACATAAAATCGTCTGATGAAGATGAAGACATCTTGACGACCAGAACAAAATAACAAAAACTGAAAATTCTGTGCTGCGCTGTACTGTGTATACTGTCTCGTGCTGCTTAGGTGGGAATTGGTGCCAGAAAACACTGCTTCGTGCTGCGCTGCTCTGCTCTGCGCCGCGCCGCTCGATGCTGCTTAGATGGGAATCCGCCTTTATAATAATTGTAGTGTGAGCCCGCAGGTAGTTTGAAATTGTATAATATGAGGTAGATAATTAGAAATCTGACGAATACTGATTTGTAGAAAGGTTCCCCACTCTCCACATTTTGAATATTTGTGTATTTTAAATATTTGCCAGTTCCTATAATTAATTTTATTTCAATTAAATATTAGGCCTGTTCCAACCGAAGTAAATACCGTTTTATTACCGTACAATCTCAATAACGCAGCAAATTTGATGTAAATTACACAGACTTATTATATTCACTAATCAGCAGGTCAACTGGGTTTGTATCGTAATTGTACGGTTTCTGGGTTGATTGGAACAGACCTAATGTGTAGATATTTTCCAAAGTATCTAAGAATCTTTATTTTAGATTCAGTAATGATAACTTTTGAAAAATGTTGGGGGTAAAAGGATCTTTTAAAAAAAGCTGAAAAGTATCTGCGGTACTTTCAGCTCTGACCAGCTAAACTTAAACTTTGTAAGTACTTACTATCACAAGAATATCAATCAGTTCATATATTTCATTGTCTTCCTCTCTGTATGCTATAACATTTTCAGAACAGCCAGCTTCTGGCAGTTCCACTCCTTCAATATTTAGTACTGAAATTAGACCTAGAAGCCTCTCCTCAAAATCAGTGACAGGCTTAACAGCACCACCTCCGCCATAGGTCTGTCCATAGTCCATATTTCAATTCTCTGGCATGCCTTCCTACGTTAGTTTTCATTTCACTAAATTTCTAAAATATTACTTATTGCCATTATTTGTTCAAGAGGAATTCAAAATACGATATAAACAAATAACTGATACTTACATCTTTCCACTGTCGAGTTGCTTTAGGTGGTCCGGTTTGATTCAATTGGGTGGTTAGTGTATCCCACAATTTATCAACTTTAGGCAATAAGAGAGGGTTCACTTTTCCGCCAAAAAGAATTTTATTCTCTTCAATGAAATGAAGCATAAGCAACTTTTGTATTTTAGTGGTTGTGGGTGACCTACTAGACATTATAAGAATCAATCAAACACGAATTTTTCGTCAAAAATAGTTACATTGAAAATCGCGAGTATATACTAGAATAATATTCTGTGATTTACGTTATGTTATTCTTCAATAAAAATCCGGTCAAAACGATTCCAATGAACTAAAAGTAGTTCTAAATGCACAATTGCTGTGTTGCCAAGCTGTATCAGACTAAATTTTAGATGACCCGTTAAAATAAATAATTTTAACGGATCTTTAAAATGTTTACTTGCAGAATAAAAGTTTCCTCTAAATATTTTAGGAGACAGTTAAAAATATAAATTTTCGAGGCTGTTAAATTATAAGACTCCTTATTACTCTAATTTTCTCATAATTTAATTATTATAAGTATTATTTTTTTAATATTTGTTGATTTTTACTATTTGTACACAGGTATTTCAACATGCGTATTTACAAAACAGTACGAAAAATATTGCTGAACTGCACGCATGCGTACAAAAAAATGTGATGAAAAGGTCTATTGTCAATTTCATAGAATTTTTAACATTTTTCTCAATCCTCGTATATTGTGGAATTATCTAGAAACAGTTAGTTTCATTTAAAAAAAGTAAATTCCTTGTTGTATCACCGCGCCACAATGTGCCATAAAGAAAAATCACTCTGTCTATTAATCAAAACATAATGTATTTCATTTACATAGACGTTTAATATTTTAATCTATTCCAATAATGATCACACTAATTGCATTGTTAAACCAATAATCGACCTTTCTTGGAACGACAAATGTATCGAATAATTATAACAACTACCTGTTCTTTATAACAACACTATTGTTAATAAAAACAGATCGCGAAGGCCCCACGACATACAAATAACACAGAATACCTTTGTAGGTATCTCGCTGGGTATATTCACAGTGTACCAAGTACCCAGTTTGTATCGTCAAGGCTGTGGGAAAGCTTACAGTTCAATGGTAATCAAAACGGTGATTCAATTCACCACAGAGCGTAATATTAGCGATCGTAATTATTATTATGAGACCGTTTGTCCACACAACACTTATTTATTGAAAATTATATTCAATGTGTTAAAAGAATAAAAGGTTGGTTGTGATATCATTTACATATCATTTATTAGGTATTTATTATTTATATTTATTGTAGAAAAATCTGTTGAAGTGAAAAAAAATTTAAATTGTCTTATTGAAAATATGCTATTGACTGTCTCGACCCTTACTTCGTGGAATATGCTCATATTAGTGTTTTTAAATGAAACTCAAGGTCTCTAGTTAATTCCACAATATAATACAAGTTATTGAAAATTCTAAAAAATTGACAATTGTTTCGATAAATCAATATCATCGTCAGAATGACAGAAGTTACATTTCATTTTATGCCTACCTGATGTTTAGTAGTTATATTTTTGGCTAGACCAAGAAGTAACCTAACTTGTGATTGGCTTAATATATGTTTATAGAAAAAGAAGAAGATGTGATATTACAAATATTGAAGCTTAGATATTATTAGCCCTATGGTGATATCCTGGATAGCTAAAATTTGTTTAATATTATTCGTAAATTTAGGTGGTATGCTACAGAATCAGAAATAGCTTTAAAATCTAATTCAAATAATTTTCTTTATGAGAAATTAAAAATTGCCAATTTAATCAAAAATATTGAACCTTCAAAAGTTAAACGTCAAACAAAAAATGACATTTCAGTTTTAAACGCAATAAAAGAGAAGATAGAGAACAATAACCTAACAGTTACAAAATCCGATAAGGGGAATGCTACTGTCATTTTGACGACTGAAAATTACAATTCCAAAGTATATAACTTTATAGAATCCAGCGATGTAAAAGTTCTTAAAGCAGACCCAACAAAGAAGTTTTCTAATAATGTAAGGGATATTGTTAATAATTCAAATTATCTTTTAAATGATTACGAAAAGAGGTCTATCATACATAAGAATCCTTATTGTCCACAATTATATGGAACAGTTAAATTACATAAAATAACGAAACCAATTAGACCTGTAGTCTCTTATGTTAATGCTCCTAATAATATATTGGCAAAAAAGCTCAACAATATACTCAATACTTACGGATATGAATCTCAGTACTCAATTAGAAATTCAATAGAACTAATCAAAAAGTTGAAATCAATCCACTTGCAAGATAACTATAAACTCATATCGTTCGATGTAACTAATATGTTTACTAAAATTCCTCCTAAAGAATGTCTAATACTTGTAAGAAAATTACTAGAAGATAAAAATATTAATCCAGGAATAATATCAGATATACTTAATTTATTTGATGTATGCATTAATCAGAATTATTTCACTTTTGACAATAAGATATATATTCAAAATGAAGGTTTACCAATGGGAAGCCCTATATCACCTATTTTAGCAAACATTTTTATGGACAATTTAGAAAGAAAGATCTTTGAAAGTAATATTTCGAAAAATATTTTATTTTGGTATAGATATGTGGATGACATATTAGCTTGTTTTATGGGTAGTGAGCGACAATTAGATGTGTTTTTCAACCACATCAATAATTTACACCCGAAAATTAAATTTACATTAGAAATTGAAGAAAATAGCTCAATCAATTTTCTTGATTTAAAAATTCAAAGAGTTAATGATGTACTTGATTATTCAATTTACCGAAAACCAACACAGACTGATGTGACAATTCCATTCAATTCTAACCACCCTGTCTCACACAGACTAGCAGCATATAATTCAATGATACATAGAGCTTTTTCAGTTCCTATGAACAAATGTAATTTTGATAGAGAGATTAATACAATTAGACAAATAGCAACATCTAACGGTTATCCATTAGATATGATAAATAAACTAATTAGTAAAAAAGAGAAAAAAGTGGCATTACAACTAATATATCCTGAACAAGCTGATGAAATTAAAACTTATAAAACCATCACATATGCAGGAAATATTTCTAATAATATTTCAAAGATAATATCTTCAGCAACGAATGCAACAATTTCTTTTAAAACAGAAAGTAACGTTAGTACAAAATTGTTAAATGTAAAAACAAAAATACCACTATTAAAGAAGTCAGGTATATATAAACTCAAATGTCCAGAATGTAATGCTGTCTATTTGGGTCAGACCCTTAGGAATTTTGAAATACGATACAGTGAGCACTTACGAGCTTACATATTAAAACAACCAGATAAATCCCACTACGCAAAACATCTACTTGACACCAATCATTCATTGACACCTAACACAGAACTAGAAGTGCTGCATATTTGTGAAAAGAAACAAGAACTGGATTTCCTTGAAGAACTGGAAATTAGAAGACATTTAAGAAACCCACAATATGAAGTTGTCAATGAACAGTTAAATCTAGGGAATTCTCCACTAATAAACTGTCTTCTTAAGTGATAATTGTAAAGATCAGCAGATATAGTTTTCCTGGTTTTCTATATCATTGCACAGTTATACTGATCTTAATTGGAAAAATGATATCCAGGATATCACCATAGGGCTAATAATATCTAAGCTTCAATATTTGTAATATCACATCTTCTTCTTTTTCTATAAACATATATTAAGCCAATCACAAGTTAGGTTACTTCTTGGTCTAGCCAAAAATATAACTACTAAACATCAGGTAGGCATAAAATGAAATGTAACTTCTGTCATTCTGACGATGATATTGATTTATCGAAACAATTGTCAATTTTTTAGAATTTTCAATAACTTGTATTATATTGTGGAATTAACTAGAGACCTTGAGTTTCATTTAAAAACACTGAAAATATGCTGTTTAAATACTGTACATTGTGTATCAGCGTGTGCATTAGTTGACTGTAATGAGCTATAAGGTACAAATGGTTTTGTTTGCTTTTGTATAAAACGCCAGACATAAGCAAATTGCTGTCAGGTTTCATGACAGCAGTTGTCAGCACTATACTCATCTGAATTTTGTTATACATATAATTGCACATTGGAAAACTGGTTTCATTTAACATAAATGCATAAAGAAAATTCAGGTAAACGTACCAGTAGTTGACACTGTACCAAAGGATGACATGGTGTCTTATGAATTGAAATAATAAGGTTATATATTCCCATTCAACTTTATAGGTTCTATGCTGGGCCTATTTTCCCAAAAGGCACATAAGGCCCGAGCCTTGGGCCCGGAAAAAGGCCTTGAAAAAATTATAAACCATTTAGTTAATTTGAATTTAACCATCAAAAGAAAACCGTATCTGATAAAGAAAATTAGGCTTATATTAGTATATATAAGGATATTCGTGTTATATATGTATAATTTTAATTAGATTTAACAACATAAAACATCGGCAATCGGCATTCTTTTAGAGCGTTTTTGTTTATGCCGCTATAACCAAAAAAGCTTTATCTTTTGCCGAAAAGACGACGAAAGTACGTAAAAAAATGTTTGATGCAGTGCCATATTATCCAATAGGCTGACTAGGCTACAGCCTAGGGCGCCGTGAAAGTAATAGGCGCCGACTGACCGGACTAACCACTAACGATAGTCACAATTCGTGCAAATTATTTTTATTGTATACGTATTTTTTTCGTGGAGATCGAATGTGTTGTAAGGCACCAATATTAAACAAAATTTTATTGACAACATTAGTGAATAGAGACATCATTATTTTAGTAGGCTGGGTTTGAATACTTGGAACTTGGATAGATTGAAAAGCACCGCTTTACATCCATATATTTTGATTATCAATGCGGTATTGTGGTAAATATAGACAAATCTCTTTTTGCTGATTTGCGGCAGTGATTGGATGCCGCCAGAGATAAATATGCTAATATGCAAAGTACCGCCACGTGCGCCTTGCGCTCGCCAAAACTAAAAAACGGACAAAGGGTGATTGGAAACGCAATATCAAAGTTTACAAAAAAAATTTGTAAACTTTGGAAACATTTATTTTAAAAATTGAAGCTAGTCAGTTGATTTAGTTCAGTCACTGGCAGTAATCAAGTAATCGTCAATTAAAACAATATCTATCAGTTGCGGTATTTTTGTCTTGTTTATCATTTTATCGAAAACAATGAGTGGAAGTGGAGGAAGTAGAAAACTTAATGGGTGGAAAAGGAAGAAGGCTGAAAAAGAAAAGCAAGAAAAAATGGAGAAGTTATTGAAAAAAACACCCAAATTAAATTCTCTTTTTTGTCAACCTGTTCGAGGTACGGAAGCCGATGCAGATAATGAACAACAATCAACTCTCAGTAATGATGATATTATGGATAGAGGTAAGCAGATAATTGAATAACGCGGTGTAAGAATGTAATTTTTATTTTTGAATCCTCTAGAAACCACAATAAACTCATGCAATTCTGATACTGATGAAGTTCAGGACTGTGCATCTTCATCAAGCAATCCTCAAGAAACGTCAGAATTATTTTCAAAAGTCGATTTCACAGACCCAGCTGGATGGGCTATAACCGAAAGTTTCATAAATTACATTGTAATGAACCCATCTGTGATTGTACAAGAAATATCTAAAATGGATTTCCACAAATCGAAACGAATTTATGATATTCATAGTAAATTTGCTTAAAAAAATATGTTTTTCAAAACTTTGCACAACGGGGAAACTGTACGTCGTCAATGGCTAATATATTCAGCACTAACAGGAAATGTTTATTGAATGTATTGTAAATTATTTAACCGGACAAAAACGAATTATTTCATGACTGGATTCAACGACTGGAAAAATACCCATCGGATATCTGAACATGAAAACTCTTCTCCTGAACACTGTGAAAATGCGAAGGCGTATATTGCGCGATCAAATGTCTTAGGGAAAATAGATACCGATGTTCATAAGCAGTACCTTGCGGGAAGATATTACTGGGTTAACATACATAAACGAGTAGTTGCAGTTATAAAATTTTTGACATCGCGTGGCTTAGCATTTAGGGGTTCTAGTGAAATGTTTGGAGCTATTGATAACGGCAACTACCTAGATTGGTTAGAGATTTTAGCAGAATTCGTTCCGTTTCTGAAAACCCACATTGAAACAAAAGGCAATCCAGGAAAAGGAAATGTTTCTTATTTGTCATCAGCTATTTGTGATGAATTTATAAAACTCATGGCGGTTGATCTAAGAGAACAATTTGCATCAGAAATAAAAAACACGAAATATTTTGCAATAATCATAGATTCTACACCCGACATATCCCATACTGAGCAACTTACTGTTGTTCTCAGATATATAATTGAAAATGGTTCAGTAGTATAACGATTTATTACATTTGCTGCTAAGGTAGGGCACAAAGCTTCAAGTATGAAAACAGCAGTTTTGAAAGTTTTAGAACATATGTCATTAGACATACAGAACTGTAGAGGACAATCTTACGATAACGCTAGCAACATGTCTGGTCGATATTCTGGTTTGCAAGCTAGAATCAAGGAAAAGAACAAATTGGCAAAATTTATACCATGTGCTGCCCATTCACTGAATTTAGTAGGAGCCTGCGCTTAGGAGTGTTCTCCTGTTGTAACAAATTTCTTCTTGTTTGTGGAATAAATATACACTTTCTTTTCAGCATCAACCTATAGGTGGGAAATAATGAAAGAGTGTTTAACACGTAACAGTGAGTGGGTCAGAACTACATGTGCCTAAAAAACTTTCAGCTACTAGATGGTCAGCTAGAGTCGATGCCTGCACCGCTCTTTATGACAGTTACGATGATGAGAAAAAAAGGAAATGTTTGCCGGGAGAGAGTGATGTTGGAGAAACTACTTTTGGTGGTAGGACAGATATGGAAGTAAATATGTTCTACGTGGTTGTAGACAATATAGTATCAGAACTCGAGAGGCGAAAAAATTCGTACGATGAAATCAATGGATCTTTTGGTTTTCTTACAAACTTAGAAAACACTGAAGAAAATAAAATAAAAGAAAAGTACAGACATCTTCAAGGAATTTATACTAGAGATTTGGATTGTAATTTTGAAAATGAATGTGTATTTTATTCAAACTCTGGACTCAACTCTGAGAAAAAAACATCAAAAACTATGTCATGGTTGCAAACACTCCACAGCAAAAATTTAATTTGTACTTTTCCCAACATGGACATTATTTTAAGAATATATCTGTGTCTTCCAGTGACGAATTGTACTGGCGAAAGGTCCTTCTTATGTATAGAATGTGCGGCACTAAAAGAAAGAAAGTTTGACGATATCATACAAAAATTTTCAAGTATTAAGTGTCGTAAAATCCACCTTTAAATAATCAATTTGTACATTTTCACAAATACATATATATTTTGTGAAACTCGTTTTATTTTACTTGTATTCATATTTTTACTTTCCTAGTTTAGAGGCGCCAAACTGATGTCAGACTAGGGCGCTTTAATGTCTTAATCCGGCCCTAGTTTGTTGCCTTCTATCGTATTTAGATTTTTGGTCTGTTCTCAGTTTCCAAGTGATATTGGCAAGCTATCAATATAAGTAGAACTCCAAAGTATCATTTTAATTTGTAATAATTTCTATTTAGCATCGTCCGAACCCTGAAATTTAACTTAAGGTAAGTTTTAAGTTATAAATATTAATTAATATATTATTTTTGTATATTTACTATAGGAATTTTAAGGGAAAAAAATTAGGGCAAAATTTTAATACTTGTGTTTTGAAAATTCATCATTTTAGTTCTTTCAAAATATCTCAAATACCAACAGTGATAAAATCGCAAAGTAAACGGCATTCAATGAACAACTTAATTATTAGTGTTTTTAAATGAAACTCACGGTCTCTAGTTAATTCCACAATATAATACAAGTTATTGAAAATTCTAAAAAATTGACAATTGTTTCGATAAATCAATATCATCGTCAGAATGACAGAAGTTACATTTCATTTTATGCCTACCTGATGATAACACCTGAAAAAAATTGAGTTCAAAAAGCATAAAGATAACCAGTGGTCATGAAACATACAAGATAACATTTTGAATTATGGTACAAAGTAAATCATTCAATAGACAAAAATACAATCAGTGACGGTCCTAGTAAAGCGATTCCTATACCTGTTAGAAGATTGTCGCCTAATAATGTTGAAAGTTCTGAAAAACCAAATACAATTTTGCTCCGGACTTCAAACCCTGGTATGTCTGCTTCAAGCGCTCACCATAGAACAGACCAAGCCCCTACAAATTATATTTGTTAATATTTTATTCCATTCGACACCTCAAAAGGAAGAAATTGATCAACAAATGCAAACTCCTTTAAGCACTAATATAAGCATTACTAGTGGTAAAAGGACCAAATAATCAACAGTACTATCTCCATTTAAAAGAGCAATACTTCGATCGGGGGAGAAGAAAACAGAAAATAAGAAGAGAAAAGTGAGAAAATATCATTCGTAATATCAACAGAATCATGGCAGGAATACAATAAGAAGGAGACGCTGGAAAAATAGCAAAAAGAAAATCCTGAGAGAACTGAAAAATAGAGAGCAAGAAGAAAATGGAAGACACTAAAAACGAAAGGAAAAATGTACAGAAAACAAGAATTTGACGATTCTAGTGAAAAGGACGGGGACCAAGAGCCTGAATACGCCGAGTCGGGAGACTCAGTATGGAATATAGAAGACGAGCCGGATGAAGAAATGGAGACAATAAATCCCCTTAACCAAATAAGTGAATTAAAAAATGGTTGTTTTGCTTTAGTAGCCTTTATAGGAGGAAAATGACACAGAAGTTTACTTATTCAAGAAATAATTGGCGACGATATATCAGTTATGGCATTAAATTGTATACCTTAATTGCTAATGAAAATGATGTTTCTACAATATCTTTCAACTAAATTGTTGGCATTTTGGAAAACCCAGAAGTAATTTTTGTTGGGGAACGGTTGAGATACGTATTCCCATTACCCATCTCAAATCTTAATGAGAAATAGTATTTTAATGCTTTATTTGTTCAAAATTTCATTTCACTTTGTTTGTTTCTAGGTTGAAATGCTATTAGCTTTATTTGCACTGTCAGCTACAGGATCATGTCTTTCGTGTGTCAGCTATTACTACAGTTGACCCGTCAGATACAGATACATAAGCATATATTAGAAAAAAAAAGAATTCCTTTTGAGATAATACTGCACGAATTGGTCAATTGTGAATTTAATTAAGTTTAGTTAGTTTTATTTTTAGTGACGATTCATTGGTTTTTTAGTTAAGTGACATTATATTGACTGCACTTCAGTGATTTGTGAATAATTTTCCGTAAGTTAACCTAACTTAATTTTTTTTGCCACGTGTTCTACAAAAAACGCTTTAGTCTAAGTTTCCACCATCAAGATGGGGGATGAGGCCCCCAATAACTCTTCCTCAGATTCCCTACATAATGCACCAACTCTCTCCTCTATTAAAAAAAGACATTAAAAACTTGGAAGATGAACTCGCTTCCACTAAAATCTGTTTTCAAAACGATCCCGAAGTCATAAAGGAAATTTTAATATTGGAACAACGCGTTAAGGCTACTAAAGGGAGAAGATTGAAGTACTCTGATATCGATTTTGGGCCCCATTTAGTTATAGTAGAACCCATTAAAAGTAGCGGAACTCCCCCTAGTATTCATCCTATGGATGTTGGAAAAATTATACGAAAACTGAACATCCAAAACATTAAAAATATCCAAAAGAAAGGTTCCAGCAAAATAGGAATTACCTTCAAAACTTCTCGTGATGCTAATTCTTTCCTAATGAACCAAGCTTTCAGAAGGGAAGGATATTGTGCTTACATACCACAACGCCTTCTCACCTCGAGAGGCATTGTCAAAAACGTAGGACTCTCTATTACCCCAGATGATATTATTCAAGAAGCTTATTTGCAAAATAAAAAAGTGATTGGTGCTAGAAGACTTAACCGCAGAATAACCAAAGATGACGGATCTTACGAATATGTTTCCTCCACAACAATTCTTGTAACCTTTGAGGAACGTCCATGCTCCAAGGATCTAGAAATTTTTTCAGTTCCAGTCCAGGTTGATAAATATATTGCTCCTGTTACTCAATGCAAAAATTGCCTTAGATTCGGACACTCTGCCAACTCTTGCCGCAGTGCCAAAAGGTGTAGTAGATGTGGAACAATCCATTCTGACCCATGTTCAAATTCCTTAGACTGTTTTTATTGCTCTGGACAGCATCTAGCTTTTGACCGCTCTTGCAAAGAATTTAATAGGCAAAAAAACATTAATGAAGCAATGGCATTCCATGACTATTCTTACTTCGAAGCCTCTCAACTTTTCCCTCCTCTTAAATCTTCTGTTAAAAACTCCTCTTTTGATAGATCAATCACATCCTTTCCTCAATTAAAGACTTCTTCCCCTTTTCCAATCTCTTATGCTCAAAAAGTCCCCCTAGTAACAAATTCACTACTCATAAACGCAGACGTCCCACCATCTTAGAAAAAAGAACTGGATTTGATAAAGATACACATAATGCAGTTCTATTTTCCTCCTCAAGCAATGAACTCTGTCAGTCTCCGATAACAAATAAATATGCACTTCAAAACAATGATTCATCTCCCTCTTGCTCTCACATTGAAAGAATTGATATGGACTTCACCCCTTCTGATACTCCGTTTTTGTCTGATTACTCCCTTTCTATCCCTAGCTCTCAAACTTTCGCAACTTCTCAGCTTACCTCTACTCAAGAGGTGAGCAATCATAATATAACTTGAATTTCTCCCTCTAAGTACCTCCCCCCTTTTTTTATTATTTCATTTTTTACACTATTGCTTAAAATTCAATCGTATTCAGGATAATACCTTTAAATATAACATACTCCAATGGAATATTCGCAGTTTTAATGTTAACAAAGAGGTAATCATTCCTATTATTAGAGATGAGAGTATTAACATTATATTACTAAATGAAACTTGATTGACTCCAGGTGGATCTGCACATATTAAAAATTTTAGCTGTTTTAGACAAGATCGACAGGATGGCTACGGAGGTGTAGCCACTTTCATCAACAACTCGATTCCTTGCAAAAATTTTGAACACAAAATTCCAGTTCCTCCAAAAATACACTTGCTGGTAGTAGAACTCCAAGATCTATTCATTATTAATAGCTATATTCCTCCCGACCCCAACATTCCCTTCCCTCACAGAATGTTTAATCAACTCCTACAACAAATAAAACATAAGAATTTTCTCTTAATGGCTGATTTAAATGGCCAAAATTAAATTTGGGGCTCTGCCATTAATAACCCTAAAGGAACTGCACTCTGGGACTTCATCTCGCATAATGATCTCACCATCCTTAATGACGGATCTCCAACCCGTATTCCCAACCCCAATGTCAATAAAAGCTGCCCGGATATTACAATTACTTCCTCAGCCATAGCTCTAGATTGCTCCTGAAGAACGATCCAAGAATCAGGCTTCAGCGATCATTTTCCTACCCTTTGTTCCTACAAAAAACAAAATACTGTGCCCATCCATATGAATTCCACTCACGTCAAATATAACACAAATAAAGCCAACTGGGATGCATTTCAAGCATATATTGAAAATATTATATATCATAATGATATGGAATATCCCTTGTTCTTGGAGGTCTTAAAAAGAGCCATCTCTTTATTTATCCCACTTAAGAAATCTTTCACTCCTTCTAAACCTTATCTTCCCTGGTGGGACAAAGACTGCTCCCAGATGGTACAAAAGAAAAAAGAGGCTTTTAAACTATAACTAAGAACTCTCTCCATGGAAAATTTCATTAATTTCAAGAAAATAAGAGCTAAAACTCGACTTTTTCTGAAAACAAAAAGATCAGAAGGCTTTCGTAAATTCACGGAAGAACTGAACCCCGGAACACCTGTTAAGAAGATTTGGCAATCAATAAAAAATTTCTCTAGATCTATTGAAAATCGTAATTTAATTAACACCCCTCCCCTAGACAGTTCCATATTCCAAAGTCTCTTAAACAAGTTAGCTCAAATCCCTTTTCAAGACCTTAACACTATTCCCCAAGCCATTAACGACTCCTTTACTCACCCTTTTACAATAGAAGAATTGAATTTCAGCTTACTAAACAAAAATGATTCAAGTCCTGGATTGGATTCCATCACATATTCAATGATCAAGCATCTTCCCAAAATAGCCCTAGAAACTCTTCTCTCTATTTTCAATAAAATACTCAATAAATATCATCCTATCCCTTCAGATTGGAAAAATCATCTAATAATTCCTATTCTTAAAAAAAACCAGGATCCTAACGATGCTTCCAGCTGGAGACCCATAGCCTTATCCAGCACAATAGGAAAAGTTTTCGAAAGCATGATCAAAAATCGCCTTGACTGGTCTCTTGAAAACTCCCTAAAAATTCACCACTCGCAACAAGGTTTCAGGAAAGGCAGAAGTATATCTGATAACCACATTTTCATCTATTCCGAAATATCATGTGCATTGTCTGCCAATAAAAACCCAATTGTTGTTTTTCTCGACATTAAAGGTGCATATGATAATCTTCTTTTATACTCTATTTATTCATCTCTAAATTCCCTCAATTTACCTCATGACATTTGTGACCTCATTTTATCCTTTCTTTCAGATCGAAATCTATTCATTAAATCCACCCTCAACAATCAACTTATAGGCCCTGGTGTTTCTTGTAGAGGTGTCCCCCAAGGTTCTCCACTCAGTCCACTGTTATTCATTCAATATATCGTGCAACTCTCTTCAGAACATACTTCCACCCTCCATAAAAATTAGTGGTTATGCAGATGATCTTGCTGTGATATGTGCCGAAAACACCATCCAGGAGTCTATAACATCCCTCAACACCTTCCTTTCTAATCTTAATCTTCATTTATTGTCTATGGGTTTGACACTGGCCCCTCAAAAATGTGCCGCCATGATTTTTCAGAAAAACCATAAGCTTAGTCCAGTCCATTCCATAGTCATTAATGGTCAACCTATTCCTTGGAAATCTCAAGTCAAGTACTTAGGAGCTATATTTGACGACCAACTTAACTGGAAACCACATATTGAATTTATTTCCTGCAAAGTATCAAAAGCTATTAATTTAATTAGATCTCTATGTGGTAAATGGTGGGGTAGCCATCAAATCTCTCTTTTAAACATATACAAAGCGACCATACTTCCATTATTTGATAATGCGTGCATGCTATATGGTGGATGTTCTAAATACCTACTTAAAAAATTAGATCGTCTACAATATCAAGCTCTAAGGGTTATAGTAGGCTATCTAAAATTTACTCCTATCAACATCATGTTATCTGAATGTGGGCAGACCCCCCTGGAGGTACGTAGAGAAATCTTGTCAGTTAAATATGTATCTAAAGCAGTTGCATATAAAGACCTAATAAAATCCTCACTTATAGAATTATTCACAGAATGGGCTGCCGATCCCATATACTGGAGACTGAGAAATACTCCTCCTATTATATTTGCCTTTCAATCAGTATCTAAATTCCTTCCCTTCATTGAATCGTTCAACAAATTTCCTTGTCATCACTTCTCGCTCGAATCTCAAATTAGTCAAACTAACATGATAGATCTGGAAATTAAAAAATATTCGGACTGTAATCAAGTCTTTCTGGCCAAAATGAGTTCTATCAACTTTTCTGGCCCCATTTTCTTCACTGATGCCTCTAAGACTGACAGTAATGTAGGATACGGAATTTATTCTCCTAACATCTTATGATTATGTGACAAACTCCCCTCTCATTTCTCCATCTTTTCAGCAGAATGTTACGCTATACTAATTGCGATCCAAAAAATTTCAAAACTTGACCTTTCCAAAGCTATAATTTTTTCTGACTCCCAAAGTGCCATAAAATGCATTTCTAAAAAATCCTTCTCCTCATCTTCTAATTCATTTGTCCTAAAAATAAAGGAGCTACTATACAAGTTGAATCAGCAAGGGAAAGACATACGAATTGGCTGGATTCCCGGACACAGTCTTATACAAGGAAATGTTAGAGCCGATGATCTTGCAAATCTTGGGAGAACTATCAATCGTGCCACCCTCCCAACTGGTCCCTATTCGGATGTGGTGCATTCTATTAAGAAATCAATCTTAGATAAGTGGAATTCTACTTTCTCTACACTCAGCTTGACAAAAGGAAATCTATACTCTCAATTCATAAAATACCCAAGAAAAAATCCATGGTTTTCTTCACTTTCTAATTTGTCCAGAAGAGATATCTGCATTTCTTCAAGAATTCGATCCAACCATTGTGCCACTTTGTAATATCTACACAAATTCAACTTAGTACCTTCGGATTCATGCCCATGTGGTGAAAAACAAGATCTCTCACACATCTTTTTCAACTGTTCCTTAAATAGTGTTAATACAGATTTTCTTCATAAATCTTTAAGGTTCCTAATAATGTTTATGGCCCCTACACACTGCAAGACATAGTGCTGAAATTCCCAAACAGTGAAAACATTAAACTCATCTCCAAATTTCTAAGTGCTTCAAACATCAAAATATAACTTCAAAACCGAACAGTTTACAGATAAAATTTTGAGCAATAAGTGCGGTATCACTCTGTTTGTATTTACTTTCGTATAAACTATATTATAGACAATCATAAATCATCTCGGACGCAAAAAACAGGCTGAATAGCCCTGGCAGCTGAGGCCTTAAAACAAAAGAAGAAGAAGGAGCATATATTAAAACCAAGGAGGTAATCACGGAGGAGATTTTGTGCTTTGTGTGGTAGGGGATCCAGGGAGATCCGAGGAGATCTAAGTTAATTCTAGTATCATTTTTGCATACGCAAACTGTCTGATGTTAATTTCTACCTAAGCGAAGCGAGATTTCATAGGTCTCTTAAACACATGGACAGATCCCTAGAGGGATACAGCTAGTAGCGGCATCATCCTTACCTTTTTTTCGTTATTTCTTCCGATTAACATTCAACCATCTCGATCGCTTCTGATACTAAGTAAGAAGGATTCATCGGACAAATATCTACTTCGGCAACGCTACTTTTATGCTCATTGTTTATCGAAGGATTTTCGTTTTTACATAGTGAATTTGTTCATTTGTTGTGGAACAAGATAACGAAGTTTCTGAATCTGGACGAATTGTCTGACGTGATCCCTGGTTTGCATCCATTCATTAGAAAAATCGCTGCCGAATTTAAAAAAAAACACCATATTCAAATATCAAAAAGAATTATTTTGAAAAAAAAACTTTAATACCCTGTATTTTTTTCGCCCGAATTGCCATTCGAGAACACAAGTTGTTCATCATTAAGGTGTTTGTATGATTTTCGTACTTAATTTTGAGGGTATAAAGTTAACCTTGATAATTTTCTCGTATCTCTGAGCGAAATAGTCAAATCAATATAATATATGTTACCTATCACGAAAAATCAAAACGAAAATTTTGGGAATTATGTTAGATTTAGCATACTAGCAGTATACATCCATATTTTCATATATAATTTTCCCAAAATATGAGAAGAAGCTCTGATTAAATAGTACGCGCTCAGTGCTAAAGTAATTGTATTGCATGCATCAAATATATGGCATGCTTGTAGTACTTATCAAAAATATTTCTTCCGAGGGAAACTTGACACCTGACATGTTTTTGCATTGGCTGATGAGCAGTCAACCCTGTGAGCAATTGTTCAGGACAACCAGGTCTATGACAAGCACCTTCTCTACTTTTGTTAACTACAACAAGCTAGAAATTTTACACAGTTTGAATAGAATTCAATTCCTGCAAGATGTTAACAATTATCTGCAGCAAATATGGCGCTGTTCGTTCAACAGAGTTTGAGAGAATGGCTGACGAAGACTTAGGAACCATCATTTTGAAAGCCCAAAAAGAAACTATAGAAAAAGCGGAAAATGCGGGAATTGTTACGACAAAACATCAATGATGGATACAACAGTATAAAGTTTAGAAGAAAATGACTGCTGTGATTCGAACTGTAATGCTGATTATGAAACTGATTGTGATTTGGATGTAATCAATTATAGAGGAAGTTGAGACGACTTATGTGATATCACTTTATTTGATGACTTGGAAGAAACAATAAGCGATGATGAGGAAAATAAAGATTTGGAGGAATCTTTGAAGTCTTTTATAGGAAACATAAATTTAAAAGATAACTCTCATAAACAGATTGACGATCAATCAAAAAGTCCTTCTTTGAAAGTTGTTCTGTAAGATGGTGCAACAGAAACAGTGTTGGTTGTTGGATAAAGACACTCCAAAACTCAGTACATACAGATAAGAAAGGTTCGAATCTAGGACAAATACCAAGAGAATATAGAATATATTCTACAGTAAAAACGCCAGGGAAAACCACGAAACCAAAAATTCCGGTATCCGAATCTAAATAAAAAGAGTCAGAAATTTCATTTGATAATTCTTCTGATGAATGTGAAAGTACAGAAAATTTAAAGGCTGAAAAAGAAACAAAAACTGAAATGGAAAAATATTATGCTGTTATGTAGGATAGGTAAGACCATCAATGAAAAAAGAGAACATAAAGAAAATAAACGTAAAATAAAACTTAAATTCCTGAAAGAAGAGTTGGAAGATTTGGTATAGCCTAAGCAGGACGATATGCAAGAAGTTGAAGAAGACCAAATTTTTTATGATCCAATTCAAATTCTTGGATGTCACCCATTAAAACTGTTAAGATCGGACCGAGTAAAGATAGGGAGTCTATACCAATCTTCGAGAAAAGAGTTCAACATGAAATCTTAAGCCCGTTTTGTTTTTATACGTTTTTATTTAAACAACTGTCAATAATTTTTAAGTTTTTTTTGTACTTCTATACCTGCTGGGTTTCGTTGAGATTTTTCGAGAATAAATATTTTTTGTTTATTATTTGTCATGTTTTTTTTCCTTGAACTACTTGGCAACAACCTGTCTTGGATTGTTTCACCATTACAAATTAGCATCATCCACAATATTGGTTAATACTGCATATTCGATAGTATCTGCTACATCACACATATCACTTATCATGGAATAATAATACTCCAAATATGCTACCTTGCTATATATCAAAATCATTCATACGTCAACTTGAAAAGAGACACATGAAAACTTTTTAGGACATCCTATCGCAATATCTGAAAAACACTTAAATAATTGAATTAAAAAATTTTCTTTAATGAAAATGCTTCTGCGTAAATTTGTACACCAATTTGTTATGAGCAATTTGGGTAAAAAATGTTGCCAACAATAAATAAACAAAATGTGAAATTAAGAAGTTGTAGAAAGTTTCGGAGTCTATGTCAGACTCCTTCAACGGACAAATTTGAATTATCCTCAGAATCACTATTTTTCTTTTAAAACCTGTCAAATTTGATTTGAAAACACACTGAGAAATTAATTCAATGTACCTTGAAATTTCCCAATGCCAATTTCTGGTACATTTTTTCTGAAAGACCATGAACATATTCTGTTCTAATTCCATTGTAAATTTAATTGTATGTTATGTAGTATGTATGTAACACGACCAAAAATGAATTTAATCAAACATCTATCGGTTGCACATAATATCAACATACAATTCTGAATTTTCAGCTGAATTTTTGTTCCTGCAAATTTTTATGCCGGAGAATTTTCAATATTAAAAATTTCTAATTTAATTATTAAGGATTGTTTCAGGTATTGGAAGAGTAAGCAGTTTTCAGTATGTAAAAGCCTTCGACAATATATTTCAATGGATATCTTGAAAAGGAACGTTTGCCATTTAACGATCATATAAATAAGGAACTAGTAATTTCAATACATATTCCATACAATTCCACAATTTTCTAGATTTTTCAATCGAATAATATCGATTAAAACCGAAAAATGCTTTAATAAGATCCACAAATAATTGATTCTGCGTTCAGATAAAATTCCTCAAAAAATTTCACAATGTTATTAGTGCATTGAACTATAGCTGTTTGTGTTGATTGACCCCGTAATTATATTAAGAGGAGATCCAAGGAAATCCGAGGAGTTCCAGAGGGGAGGCAATCTTTTATCACAAAGAATCTCCAGTGGTTACCCCCTCGATTAAAACAAATATTGACCATGATTTTTTTCAAATTAACGTAACAAATTCATATAGTTCTATTAAAGTAATGTGTAAGAATCATTTGGTATTTCGCAGATTCCCGTATTCATTAGAGAATGGAAGTTACAGATTATTTATCAAAATATATCCTTAAAGTGTCATCTACTGGTACGTTTACCTTATATAAAAGACTTGTTATGGAGTTAATAAACGGACACCAAAGAAAGTTGCTCGATTATTACATGTAAATTTTAAAATGTATTGCCTACATCGCAGGAAACAAGGAGTAAAATAGAGAATCAGCTCCGCGTGCTAGGAGATGTACGTAAAATATTGGAAGCAGCTGTTAATCTAATGAGTAGTGATTAGTATCATTCAGGTGAAGATGCTACTATGTCAAAGGTAAATGAACCGTTTTTAAATTGTAGGGAGGAAACCAAGAGTAAGAGGAGCAGCCTTAGGCAAGTAAATTGAATGAGTAGTTCTGAATTAAAAAGTTTTACCGCCTACCTCTATCCAAAGTATACATTTCCTGGCCTCATTGTAGGGAGTAAAGTCGTACTTTTCCTCCCTAGGGAGGAAAAGTAAAAGTGACGTCATAGTACGTTATCAATGAAATTATTTTTGCAATTCCGAGACTAAAGTGGCCACTTTAGTCTCACAGGTTAGAAACTATGTAAGACCCAAGGGATATAAAGGAACAGTTAAAATCCTAAAGGATTTGAAGTACAAATAAAAACGTACACCCCCGATGCCTAGCCAAGCATTTTAGAAGTCCATCCTCGATGCCCAGCCAAGCATTTTAGAAGTCCATCCTCTATGCCCAGCCAAGTATTTTAGAAGTCCATCCTAGATGCCCAGCCAAGTTTCGTAAAATAAGTAGTATTTATTAATTTTGTTTGTTAGTTTCATAAATAAATTATTGAAAATGTCTTGCTATTCGAGGCAGGCGGAAAAATCATATGTATAACATGGGTGTAAAGTACCTTTTCCTCCCTCGAATGTTTACTTCATCCTCGGGAGGAAAAGTAGCACTTTCCTCCCTTGTTATACAAATAGTTATTTTCTTGATCCCCTAGCCAAAAGGTACGGTTTTCCCGGCCGCATTTCGCTCCGGGAACAACAGATTTTGCGCCTTACGTACAACACGCGGCCAGAAAGTTGGATGTCCTGGTGTGCGTGATATAAAGTCTGGGCTTCATTTCGTCCTTTATATCACATACGCTAGGAAATCAAACTTTACGGTCTTGGGTTGAAATATACTATCAATATTTTTAAAGCTTTGGTGAATATATTCAAAAAAATGGCAAAAATAAATATGTACCAATTACATGGCATTTCTCAAGTAATGTACCTAATTGATAGGATGGAAATCCTGCTGTTGTCGATATTTAAAGATTGTTTAATTATGTGTAAAGTTAAAAATATAGTAACTCTATGTTGTGTGAAGTTGTTTTAAAATATATCCATCTAAAGTATACTGTACATGTCACCATGGAGACTACGCCTGTTTGATAAAACACTGAGAAGAGGTATAAAATAAAAATTATAAAAAAATATTCAAAACCTTGCATCTATTCTGGATTGAATGATTGACTGATCGCTGGCAACATTTTAGATAACTTTCGAAACACCCTTTATATACTTAATGGTGGTTCTACAAGGAGTAATTACATTTGAGAACGATAAAGATTTTATTAAATTATACGAACGAGACAAAACGCGGGTAGACGCCAAATTGTTTGCAATTTTATGCTCTACAAAGCCTAACCACGGTCGGCTAAAAAGTTGGGATATTAAAAAAATATGTAGATGCACAAGACCACAATTTTGATTGTTTAAATAATTACAAGTGGCAGTGATGGAGTTTCTTAAAAAGTGGGTTATTGTTGTTGAGGTCATTGTTTTAAAACAAAAAAAATGTATTTATCCGTAATGATAATTGAATTCGCATTTCGGCAAAAGAAAAAAATGGTATAAAAGCAGAAAAAACTTTAAATATATTGCGATGTAACAAAGATCTAGTGAAATTTTGTCAATTTGCCTCAACATATTCGAAAACTGAAGTAACCAATTATCTATAATTATTGAATTTTGTTTTCGTGTTACTTGTATTTTCTTTTGATTACTATTTCTATGAACGAAATACATAAGTTGTCCACAAAAAGAAACAGTGTCAGGAGCCATATCCATGTGATGGCGACAAACATCCAACATTAAAGTAGATTCTGGATCAGAATGGTCTGAAGTCCTTGAAAGATAACTCAGACTGTGAAGTGGATCCAATTAAGCAAAGATCATGTACCTCCACAATTACATATATGACGGTAATAGATAAGCTCACTGAAGATAAAACTTACTGTTTACACAGATAAAACGAAGACAACTTAAACCTAGACCACTTGCTTGTTTGATTGGTGAGAAAATAATTGTAATTATTTACCAAAATACATAGAATTAAGAATGCATATTATGTTTGTAAAATGGTAATTTTAGTTTTGTGTTTTTTGTTATTTTCCTTAGCATTAATCTTCTTGATAGCAAAATACAAAAGGCACCGATCTATCGAATACAAAAAAGATAGAGTCCAAAAAGAAACCGTGTCAGTAGTCAGTTATAGTTGAAAGAGCTGCGAGAACCATTCAACGTAAAAATACTAATAACCTAAAGTAACTAGGAACAGGACTCAAGCATGCAAAAGGAACCTCTTAAGGGAAAGTTCCTCAATTTCGCTATATGTTGAAACTGCATTTTTTTTTAAATTTGCAACGAAAATTCAGAAGATTAGAGAACTGAAATGAAACAAACACATTACTGGCGGCTCTTTTAGTTGGAAGAAGCAATGTGCAATACAAACGGCATTTAACGTAGTGCGTGTACATATGGCACTTTGTACTGATAATAGTGTAATACTTCCACTGACGTTGCCACAAATTCATTATCACAAATTGACAAAGTACTTTATGCATGAAACATAATCGGTTTATACTCTTTCAACTTTAATTATTATTGCGTTAAGTCAGTCTGCTCATAAATCCATTATGTAATAAGAATCATGTACGTATACCAATAATTATCGATATACATATTTTCAAAGTTCAAATGGTATTAGGAAGACTAATAAACATGTCTAAAGCTACCTATTATTTGTAAAGGTGCAAACTGTCCATCAGTTTATATTGAGAATGGGTAATCATTGTAATTAGTATCCGTCATGGAATGTATTCAGTAACCTTGAATTTACGAGAAGGCAATTGGAATCATTCTCAAATAAACAGAATGTATAAAAAAAATTATAAAAAAAGTGGCAGAAATTGAAACTAGTTTCCATTAATAAGAAAATATTTATTGCACTTTTAAAATATCCTTTACTCGAAAACAAACCCATAATTGTCACGTTTTTGGCTTCAAAGAGAATTCAGTTCATAGTGTACTTAAAAATACACAGTTTTGTAACAGGTGGTAATGAAAGGTTCACCAAAAAGGTGTTAAGATACCTAGCTTCTATGAGACTTTACAAATGCCCATCCCAATAACATAGAATATAATACGTCATAAACGTAAATAAGTTTAGTCCTCTGAGCAATAAACATTTTATCAACTTTGGACACTAGTTTAAAAATCTGTTTAGTAGGGAATTCCCAAGTTCTATTTTGAAACCTTTTATCATAGTTCAGTAAATGAAGACAAAAAAATTGTATAACCTCCGAATTTTTTCGTTCTGAATCGATTTTTATGCAAATTTAGAATTAAGCTTATTTTACCTTCTAGATCAAACCTAATATACTCTTGATGAATGCTATTGATTTTTAAGGGGTGAAAACCACCCTTTATGTTAAGAAATTAGAAACATAAAAAAATTATTGTATGTCGATTAAAATCATTTGTAAATAAGTAGAATAAGTATTATTTTAGTTTATGGACTGTAATTTACATAATTTGTAAAACATTTCAACCCTTAAAGACAAAATTACCAAAAAAATTGTTTTTTCATGTTAGAAAGTTATTATGATGCATGAATCATATATTAAAACCTTTTTAAAAGTTAGTGATATGATTATGAGGCGGTCGCCTAACCGCCTCACCCCTCGAACCGGCCCTGTTTATACCTCAAACAAGGGATATTTAGCGGCAAAATTTGGTTTTGATGCCATTTCGGACGCTATCTTGAATATCTCACTTCCGGTTGCGATTTCGCTTTGGCAAGAGGCATTTTCGGTTTCAGCAGGGTCGAAATAGTAGAAAAACACCGTTTGCCAGAAAGTAATACGAAATCTTCTCTTAGTCCTTTTTAAAAACTCCCATATTATTTGGTTTAGCCTAGGATTTCGCCGAGAGAGATATAAAACGGAAGCTTGATTCATTGGAAGCGGCATTCGTTCTTTTGCAAGATAATTCGTCAAATACATAACTGCATCATCTTTGTTTAAGCAGCCAAACATCCAAAGATTGATATGATCAACATTACCATTGCAATCACAAAATTCCGTTTCACTTAGTTTGAATCTATGGAGTATCATGATTAAAAATACATCTGACGAACATCAAGTGGATGTTTCTATTGGAATAACTTCTTGCATCAAAAGGCTCCATAGGTAAAGCTGGGTGGATTTTGGTATAAAGATTATTGCTTCAATTACAGATTACAGAAAGCATAACACTCAATATCCCAATTTTGTTTTAAATATTGTCCACGTGTCACTGTTAAATCTAGCCAACTGATATTTGAACCTTTCAAGATCGCTTCCTTACCAAAATCATTTGCTTTAATATTACCAAAAATATCAACGTGTCCCTTTACCCAAATGAAACAAACAGAAATGTTTTTGTGTAATTTTAGTTGATTTTCTAAGATTCGAACAAAACTACCATTTTTATAATGCTGATTATGTATCAGAGTTTTGTACAACAGATAACGCCGACTCGGACATAATTACAATTTGCTGTTCAGAAATTTGTCTTTTCACGGCCCATTCTAGAGCTTGATATATTGAAAACAGTTCTGCGGAATATATGAAACAATACATTCTAGTATTTTAATTTTTTCGTATGATTGTGGTTTATTCCACAAGAAATTATTTCAAACGAAAGTAAAAATAAAAATATTGTATGTTGGCTATTAAAAGATAATAGTATATTACGTAACGTGTGTTGTAAGAAGCATTTTACGCACGAACGGAAAAGTTACGCACGAAGCCGCGTAGCGGCGAGTGCGTAATTCCGTGAGTGCGTAAAATGCGTTACAACACGAGTTACGTACTATACTTTACCTACGACCCACTTGTACTTGTGTTTATAATCTTATTAAGGTATTCAAAGTACAAGTACAAACGTACATCCTCGATGCCCAGCCAAGTTTTATAAAAGTCGCTCCTCGATGCCCAGCCAAGCATCTTAGAAGTTCACCCTCGATGCCCAGCCAAGTTTCGTAAAAGTCCGTCCTAAGTAGAATTTATTTCTATTAAAAATGTATGTAGAATTACCGGAATTGCATAAAATAGCGTATAAACCTCTCGACTAAAATGACATTAATCCCTTAGGTGGATTACTTCCTTCAGGAATCAAACACCACCCGCGGGATTAAATGAGCCACTTTAGTCGCTTGGTGTATAATATACGAGTACTATTGTTTACTAATATGAGATTATACTTCAGACAGCTAAAAGATGCGGATTGAATGAAACGGAACCAATTATCATATAATTCCAAATAACTATTAGTATTAAATGCAATCTCATATCTAATAAATGTTATCTACCATTTATATATAGAATAAAATTCAGCGTCAAATATCTAAGTAATACATTTTCAATAAAATGGCTACGTCTATTGACAGTTGCTAAGTGGTTGTTATGGAAGCCGTGCGATTTACTTTACAGCCGTGCGTTTTGTTTTACCGTGCGTAATAGACGTCTTACATTTATTGCCGACTGTGTGGTTTTGACTACTTACAGGGGTGGTCGTAGGTAAAATAATTATTTCAATAAATAGATGCCCATATATCAATATTGAATTATTTCAATTTCTATTGTACTGTAAAATGATAAATAACCTACATAAACTCAAATCGTGTAAACAGTAGAATATCGTGATCATTTTGATGGTATTGGTATAAGATAATTCCTATTTTACATATAAATTAAGTATTAGCATCTGTTTTTGTGATATCCTTCATATTAAAATAACCAATTCTTTAAGATAACTATTACCGACAAGTACAAATTACCAAAGAAAGGCGGTCGCTGTCTTTTGTACATTTTGATTGATTTATTGTAGCTGTGTATACAATAAACAGTACAGAGGTACCTGTCTTAGGCGTCAAATGTAATAAAGCAATTGTAAATACCCTATTGTGTAGGCATACTTAATTATTTAAAAGGCTTCTGACCATTTGTCAATCTATTTTTACTTATAGTAATAATATGTATTATTTTTACACGTGTTGAACTAATGCGATATATTGGAATCAACTTTATTAATAGGATTAAAATTAAGAATCGACACCGCGTAGCAAGAAAAGCCAATCACAATAGCAATATACTTTATTGATGTTTGTTTGTTTGGTTTCCGGTTTGGTCATACTGGGTGTCAAAATATAGTAAAATCTGGATGGCTTCCTAACAGTTGGTATCCAAAAAGCCGATATTTGTCCTTTTTCGTTTTACGCCAACATTTTTTGTGTAAGTCTATTAAGTTTTTCGATAAATTGTCGTTAAAGTTTATTGTGCCTTGTTATAACTAAAGAAAGCATTCATCAGAGTAACACCGAATAAAGCATAGTTCTTAAAACGGCCAGTTAAGGAAACCCTCAAACTGGGTTACACACGTTGGGTCATGAATATATGCAGATATATCAATACAGAAGACACGGTTATATTCGGAAAAAAGATAAAAATAATCCTGGTACTGACAACAACGGGACAAATTAGATAATAATTAGGTTAGTGAAACAAGTGATTGGAGCTAAAAAAGAGGGAGTGATCAAGAAAGGAGTGGATAGAAAATGCGAAAGCTGGAGTAGAGTAATTGGGAACGAATTTAATTATCCAACCTGAAAACACTTTACTTCAGAAGATTCTGACAATTCCAGTTTGGTATTAAATTATTTTAAACCAGTTTCCGTTAGGTATGTTAAAAGCGTATATCTAGTAGGTATACTTCGTTTCCATAGCATTGATAGCACAAACTTAGGTAAACTAACTTTTTTTAAAACTTGCCAGAAATTAGTTTATTTTTAGGTCAGAAAATCTAATTTTTTCGGACGGAGCCAGAAAATTATTGTGATAGTCCGGTAAAAGCTTTTACCGGACTCATTTTTATTTACTTTCCGGCCTGTCTTTAATGAAAAAGATAATAAAATAGTTAGTCTAAGATAGCGGTCAATTGGTTTCTATAGTAACCGAGTTTTGTATTATTTAAAACTATAAAATAACTTGACATATTTAGACGTTTAGTTGAAAACGTGACATTTATTATAAAATGGATATTCAAAATGATGCATTTGATTGTGAATTAATGGAAGATGAAATTATACCAGATGAAATTGTAAGGCGGCCACCCAAGCAACGTTTGATTTATTACCGTCGAAATCCCGGACACGATATGAACAAACATTCCAAATTTTTGAAAAGTGGTGCCTGGAAAAGAAGGTAATAAGCATTTGTGAGGATGTGTTATTGGCATATTTGTCAGAAAAATCAGAAAAGCTGAAATCTTCTTAGTTGTGGAGTATATATTCGATATAAGCGAATATTTTAAATTATACATAGTCCATTTCTTAATGTCTGACAGCACAGTAGCCTCATTAAATATTCAAATAGAAAATTATCTCTTACAGAGTGATCCTAAGAATGTTACAAGTAAATACTAAAATTGTAATGCAAAACAAATAGGTGTCTGTATTGGTTATCTGTACATCCCTGTTTCAGCTCAAAATACAATATGGTAATAAAACTGAACAATGCCAGTAAAAGGATAAACAGTGCGGCAGTGGCGGAGATTACGATATTAGTTCATTTTGCTTATTTAATTAGATTCGGTCAACATTACAGTTGAAATAAAATTCATTCGTTTAGGCCTATTAACAAGTTACATTTTCATTTTTATTTAATTAAAGAAAATATAGTTTAATTCTCATAATTCAAATTTATTGACAACGAATTAATGTATATTAAGTAAAGTAAACATACCATTTATAGGAATTATGAAATTCAATCTATAGTATCATCCTCTTCGCTGGCCATACAAGAATCATTCAAAGACTCGTCGAGAGATATCAATATCGGTTCTATAGTTTGTTCTATGAGGTTATCTAAAACCCACATTTTCTCTTCCTCTTTAATTACATGATTCACAGCATCTCTCCAGTTCTCTTCAGTTATTGTTGTCATGAGTTCACGAACTTCTTTCATTTTAAATGTTTTATTATGTCTAGCTACATAACCTTTCATTTGGGCCCATATTAACTCTATCGCATTTAAATCATAATGGTATGGCGGCAAACGAAGCACTGTTATCCCACGATTCTTGGCTATTTTATCAATAACGAACTTTTTAAATTGTAGCTTGTGATCTGAAGCAACCTTCAAAAGTTCTTTTTTCAACATATCATATTCAAATGGTATATCTTTTACGATTAACCAGTTTCTAATAACAGCTTTTCTCCAAGAGGTAGATGGAAGATTTTCTGTTAATCGCGAATGATAAGTGGCATTGTCCATAACGATTACAACATTATTTGGAATTAATTCGACCATTTGTGTAAAATACATCTGCAGTCATTTCTTCATGATAGTCTTTGGTTGATGTTGACTGAAACTCCAGTAAACCACCTTCAACGAACCCTTGATTGCATCCAATATGCGTTATTATTAGTCGGCGACCTTTACCGATAGGAGTTTTCAGTCCAGTAGATAAACCTTCTATGAAAGCTTGACGACTGGTTTGAATACTTTTGTCCTGCCATATTTTTTTCACTGAATGTCCCTCATTGAGCCATGTCTCATCTAGATAATAGATTTGTCTTCCCTCCTGTCTGTATTTTCGGATATCTCGTAAATAATGGCGTCTCCAACATATTATTTCTTCGTTGTCGATTAGCACTGATTGGCGAGTTTGCTTCTCCCAAGTAAAATTTAATTTGTGTAATATTTTCCACAAAGTTTTTCGCCTTATGTCAGGCAAATTCTCGTCCTCCTTCACCATTCTTAGAATTCTGTCAAGGGTTGGGATCTCCTTTTTAAAATATAATTCCTGTAGTTTTCGTCTTATTGTATTTTGCATATGTTCATCAAGGTCAAATGTTTTTCTTCCAGTTGACTTTTTAGGTGGAGATATATTTTCATTTTTCCTCTCTCTTAGAAGCATGTAAATAGTAGATTCACTAACTCTTGTCATATTGGAACATATCGAAACTATATTTCTAACAGTAGCAGCCGGCATTTGATGTACAACAGCATCATGCACATTTAACACTACAGTCTTCGTTTGTAAGCTAATCACGCTCTTACACTTTACTGGGGTAAAACTTGAAGACATTTTTCACAACACAGTTAACACTTATGGAGCATAAGCGACTCTAAGCAAAACAAATTATACAAATTTGGGCGAGACTAAGTTTCACCGTATATACCTGCAAAATTTCTAAGTAGTCATTGGGACAATCCCTAGTAGGACCCTATTGTAATGTTTCTTGGAAATGTTATTATCAACATTTCGAAAATCAAAAAGTAATTATCTGGAGAATGAATTGATAAATGGTTTGTTAAGATGTCTCCCAAGAATTGACCTGCTTCAAATTCTCAAGATAATTAATGAAATATTCAGTCAGAATAGTTGCGTTACAATATTATTTCAAAAATAATTTATTGTTTTAACTGTATGTACTCTACAAATGTATGAAGGTCAGTTAGTTGTTTTAACTAACCGAATTTACATTTATATTCCCTTTATATATCAGATCGGATATAAAATTAAATAGTAAATAAATTCCTTAGATGAACTGTGACGCTTATGCTTTACTACCTGACTAGCATCTGTGACCTTTTCGCGTGCTGTCAGTCAATAAGAAACATACTATAACAGCGTTTATGAAGAAAAAATCCGTAGGGTATAAAACAAAGAAGTATAGAGTACTTAATAAAGAGGATATCGATAAGTTTTTAGTAGAAGCTTCAGACGAACAATATCTAATGACCAAAGTGTTGTTGATTATGGGTTATACTGGTGCATGTCGACGGGAAGAAATCACTAATATATTAATTGACGGCATAAAAGACAAACAAACTATGCTTCTGGTTAAAATTTCAAACACCAAAACAAACAAATCAAGATAATTTATTATTAATGGGGAAAAAGAGCTAAATTTGTATAGGAAGTATATAGCGCTATGCCCAACCAACGTCCCTCATCGACGTCTCTTTATTAATTACAACAAAGGAAAATGTAATAAACATCCTGTAGGCATACATACTGTAGGTAATGCTCCCTCCAAAATAGCTACATTTTTGAGATTGCCAAACCCAAAGGAATACACAGGGCATTGCTTTAGGCGTAGTTCGGCGACTTTGCTAGCTAACGGAAGTGCTGACATCATAAATTTAAAACGACATGGTAGTTGGAGTTCATCTCAAGTTGCCGAAAGCTACATTGAGGATTCAGTTCAGAATAAGATTGACATAGCTAACAAAATTCAAAAAGCAGGTAACTCAAACACAGAAATTGTCTCAGAAACTCATTATAATGCAAGCAGTTCAAAAAATCTCACGTCAACGAATAATTTTGAAATACCGTGCTTACAGATAAGTAATGCTAATAATTGTCCGCTCAATATAACTATTCAAAAATAATGTTTATATTTGTAAACTCAAAAATTAACGATAATAAAAAAAATTATAAAAATTAGTTAATAGAGTTCTTGTTATAAAAATGTAAACTGAATAATATGAAGTTTATGGTACAACAATGCCCGTTTTAAAAAAATATTGTACGTAATACGTCCCAAAAGTGCTTTTACTGAACTCGCAGGCTTGCAAGACTCGCCTGCGGCTCGCCCTGCAATTTGCCCACTCGTCCAGTAAAATACCACTTTCGGGACTTGTTACGTAAACTACTATTCTTTTAGTTTAAACTAAGTTTAGAATTTTAAATTTAACTTTATAAATAAAATATGAACTTTGGAAGTTAACACATAACGTACATGTACATTAATAATAAATTAAAAGAATTATAAACCATCGTCAATGTTTATCGGTGACTATAGTGTTCACATCGATCGAGTAAGGTTGCCAGCAAGCAGAAGCATCCCTGGAAATTCGGTCACTGGTCCAAACCGAATCACTTCAGCAGCGAGTTGCCACCGAACCTCGGCTATAACTGAGATTTTAATCTCACATCTGTCCTTGATAGGACAATTCTATTTATGAAAAACTGCTCTTTACAAAGCATAACTTTTTATGAAAATTGCTTTTATCCAATAAAAGCGAAGAAAATTGCCCACATTCACAAGAAAGCAGCATCCGAACAACGAAGATTTTACGGAAGGTATTCAAATGAATATAAAATACTAACCGGTAGATAAAAAGGGTCAGGAATCCTAGCGGCTTTTGTCCGCCACCCCTTTCATTAACAACCCCCACTCTAATGAACGAAACAACCAATTCGTTTCATTCCTACCGGCACAGCCATGTCTTCGAACCGCTCCACCATCCGAACCAGGAGCCAGAGAACTCCCCCTCCCCCCATCAATTTCTTCAAAAGTAGAATTCCTAGAACTCATCAAAACCCCGACCAAGCTGACCACCGACGTAACCAAACAAGAACTACTAGACCAAGTATCCACCTATCATTCCAACTTGAGAAAGCCTTCCAACTTATTAACAAATTTCAAAAACAACTAAAACCACCAAAGACATCCCGAAGCCCATCCCCCACTATCTCAGCCAAATCTCACGACTCACAGCAGTGCCACCAATCAGTAGGTTCTTCCAGCCGCTACGCCCAACCGGGGAACTTCACTCACTTGGGTACCTTGCCTAAGAGAGATCGAAGAATCCCAACACCACCCCCATCAACCACCCAACAACAGCCACGACAACAACCAACCCAACAACAACCACCACAAAAACCTTAACAACAACCGAAACCTACCCGACAATCCCAATAAAACCCTTAATATCCGTAACTTCCACCCAAATTCGTTTCCCAGAGCGAGTTATTCAACCTCCTCAACACCAACGAGCTGTTGAGGGGGGATATCGCCTTCTTGGAAGCGAATCCCAACAGGACCGTTCTCCTTTAGATACCCTCTGACATTCCCTGCAAAGCTTTGGCAGAAAAGTTTCGTAACACCCTCGATAACGACAACGTCTCCATCATTCCGCCCAACCCCACTCCCCAAGCCCGTTCACGTTCCAAGTCACGTAAACCTACCTTCTCTCTCGTCTGTAGAAATGTAGACACATCCCTGACAGACAAAAAATTTGAGGACATCTTCAACGACGTATATTTCCTCGCCACCAATTCTTGGCGTATCATTTCCAGAATAGCCAACTAGCCCCTTTCTATGTTTCGCATTCGGCATGCCACATCGCTCTATCGAAGGGCATCAGATTCCACGGTCTCTCACATCAGTGTGATGCCTCAAACTCTACCAAACCACTATCTGCAGTATCCAAATACTGCAACAGGTGCTCCAGCACAGGCCACCTTGCTGAAATATGCAAGGCCAAACCAGTCTGTCCTTCCTGTGGTGCATCTGACCACAAATCCAACAATTGCCCTAAGGCAAACGCTCCTCTATGCAAAAATTATGGTGACTCGCACCCCGCTTATCAGCCTTGGTGTCCGAAGCGGTTGGAAACACCGAAAACTCTCCAGGAAATCGCTCCTATCACACTTGAAAAACCCCATACGACCTCTCCACCGACACTAAAATCTTGATAGAGATTTTAGCAGCAACTATCATGAACGCCGTCCGGACAGCTCGTGGCCTAGTGGCTGACACTCTCTCTCTCACCTCGTCTTCTCATTTTACGGCTACAACTGTACCGTCACTAGTGGCGTGGGCAACCGCGTCCCCTTTGCATTCACCTCAAAAAGACAAAATTAAGTCATGGATTTTATAATCAGGACCGTGAATTGCCAAGGTCTAGCCAGAAAGCCACATCTTCTTAAACAACTTTTACATTCCCAAAATATAAATATTATCTATCACCGATACTCTTTTGAAAAAGTTCTACTGTCACGGCAACGGACTTCTCGTCCGAAACGGACTCCCCACACCCGTTCCCCGCATTTCTGTCTCTACAGAACTTGGATTGCATAGCCATCGATATATCGTGGAATAATACCACGACGACCTGCTTTTCTTATTACAAACATCCCAATCAACAGTTATCAATCGACCTCCTCGAATATGCATCCAATCTACCACGAGCCGTAATAGTGTCCCAGTGCACGATGTAATCTCGAGACATGCACTTAAAAATATGCCAGAAGAGATCTTTCCTCCGCTCTGCGTTCTGCTGAACGCCTGTTTGGCACTCTCATATTTCCCTCGTTCTTGGAAATCAGCTAACGTAGTTCTCATCCCCAAACCCGGCAAAAACCCTACAAAACTGAATCTTACCGCCCGATTTCGCTTATCAGCGTCCTAGGTAAAATATTTGAATGGTTATTGAAAGAGAGAATCTGGGACTTCTGTACTGAAATCAACATCATTCCGGCATTTCAATTCGGATTCAGGCCAGGCCATTCCTGTCAGAACGCCACCACAAACCTTCAAACTATCGTCACTCGAGCATTGAATGAACGACGCTGTTCAACCGCCATCTTCATGGACGTTTAAAAAGCTTTCGATAAGGTCTAGCACGACGAACTTGTGAGAAAATGACTGAGCATCCGACTGCCACCTCAGATTGTAAAGTTATTGTATTCTTACTTCACCGATCGATCTATCCGAATAATTTACAATCCTAACCGGCGTTTCACTAGGCTCGACACTCGCTCCGCTATTATATATTATTTATACGTATGATACACCAGTACCACGACACCCCCAGAACAAAATCCAATTATGTGCGGACGATATCGCATTAATTATTTCCGCCACTGATATTCGCTCTCTCAACATTCGATCCCAAAATCTCCTAACGCAATTTTCAAATTGGTGATACATATAAGTAAACGAAAATTTAAAAAATAATGATATACCAAGCGTAAAACTGTTGAAAAACATCAGTTTTGTATCAATCAGAGTTATTAATTATCATTAAGAAGGTATTTGTCGTACAATTGTCTTTCAATTTCCTATTTACAAGGAGTCTTAAAAATATATACGATACACAGTAAATAAAGACGATGTTCCGGCGGCATTTGCGTACGTTTCTCAGACATATTTGAATCCTTGTTGTTTGAAGCATTTTTATCCAATTGTATGAACAGACTTTTTCTTTGGTATACAAATACGACTCCACAGCTTTATCCACTGGTAGTGGTAAATCATACATAATTAACAACGAGGAATTTATAATTTCAAGACTGGGCTAGAAATATACAGTGCTATTCAAAAGTCCCCTCCCCCCTCGTATCTTTTGAACGGCTACACTTACATTAATAAAATTTGGAGGGTGAAAATAAAGTGTTGTAAACGTTCTCTACGAATGGTAACAGGTGACGTAATAGTAATAGATGACGTCACAGTGCCACTCTGGCTAATAATTTTAAATAGGACCTTATGGCAAGTGATATCTCGTTTGAAAGGCATTGACATTGGCTACATAGCCATATTAATTTTGTTTGGGTTTAAATTAATTTTGACGGATAAATTAAATAAATACCAAAATTATTATTTCACATTTAAATATTGAAGATTTTTCAGTCCGCCTCTGGTTATTTGTCAAAAAAATTGACGTTTTTAATTTAATAGTATTTGTTGCTTTGCAAAGTTTTTCTAAATAGCTTAAATATTTAATTTTATTATTGTTTAACGAGCCGTTTAAGAGTTTACATAGGCACAATGGTACGTACTCAAGCCGACAAAGTAGCAGCTATCTTAATAATTGGTGAATCTAGAAAGAATCTCCATGAAGCGGAACGTTTATTTAATGAGAGATACCCAGATCGCCATATCTCGAGAACTTATTTGAGGTAGCTTCTTCACAAGTTTGAAGCAACAGGTAGTGTTCAAGATGCCAAACGATCTGGTCGACCAACATTTAGTGATGATAACAAAATTGATATAGTTGCTGAAATGGTAGTAAACCCTAGTTCCTCTTCAACTAAAGTTGCGTCTATCTGTGAAGTAAGTAAAAGTACAGTACAGAGAGTGTTGGCTAAAAATAAATTTCATCCATACAAGTTAAAAATGGTGCACCACCTTTCGGATGGCGACCCCGACAGAAGACTCGAGTTCTGTGAATGTGTGACAAATAAAATTAGTCAAAAGCCACATTACACAAAAACAATTTGTTTTAGTGTCGAAACTACTTTTTGCCTCAATGGAAATGTGAATACACAGAATGTAAGATATTGGAGTGACACAAATTCTCACACCTTTCGTGAACAACATACCCAATTTCCAGAAAAAGTCAATGTTTGGGCAGGTATTTTGGGAAACCACATAGTTGGTCCTGTTTTCCTAAATTCAAATTTAAGCGGTGAAGTGTATCTGGAGATGTTACAAAATGCAATTGAGCCGTTAATTCTTGAAATTCTGGAAGATAATCAAGATGAATTCGGCCACCTGGAAATAAACAAGATGGTGCTCCTGCACATTATTAAGGTGCAGTAAGACGTTACCTGGATGAAGAATATCGAGGTAGATGGATCGGCCGGCGAGGTGCTATAGAATGGCCACCTCGGTCACCAGATCTGACACCATTAGATTTTTTCTATGGGGGTACTTGAAATCCAAGGTTTATACTACGGCACCAGATAGCATTGGCGTTTTGAAAGAAAGAATTAGTGAAGAATGTAATGCTATTTCAGCTGACACATTCGAACGAGTACGACGAGAGTTTACTAATAGGATGTATTACTGTAAGTAAGTAGACGGAGCACATTTCGAACACTTGCTATAATAATCCATTGTTGATATTTGATTAATTAAATTTAAAAAAATAATTTCAATAATTTTGGTATTTATTTAATTTATCCGTCAAAATTAATTTGAACCCAAACAAAATTAATATGGCTATGTAGCCAATGTCAATGCCTTTCAAACGAGATATCACTTGCCATAAGGTCCTATTTAAAATTATTGGCCAGAGTGGCACTGTGACGTCATCTATTACTATTACGTCACCTGTTACCATTCGTAGAGAAGTATACAACAGTTTATTTTCACCCTCCAAATTTTATTAATGTAAGTGTAGCCGTTCAAAAGATACGAGGGGGGGAGGGGACTTTTGAATAGCACTGTATACATCAAACATTAATATAATCATTTTGAGTATGGAAATAATTTATTTTTGACTATGCACCCCCTACAGGAGTTATATATAGTAGGTACCCTCATCATTAGGGGAGGTGTCATGAATGAAAAGTTTTGTTTGTTACTATTTCTGCTATTAAACGATTAGACAACACAACATGTATTTGTCGTAGTCTTATAAAGAAATCTTGTTGCATTGTAAACTAATATTGTCTACACGATCTGCCTTATTTTAAAAGTGGGCATTTTGTGAAAAGTCATACGAGAACACAAGCTGTTCATTATTCGTACTCAATTTTGAGGGTATAAAATAAACCATGATAATTTTCTCGTATGTCTGAGCAAAATCATCAAATCAATATAGTATATATATTATCATCGAGAAATCAACACGAAAATTTTTGGAATAATGTTAAATTAAGCATACTAGCAGTATACATCCATATGTTCATATCTAAAAATTCCGGTATATGAATCTGAAAAAAAGAGTCAGAAATTTCATTTGAAGATTCTTCCGATGAATGTGAAAGTACAGAAAATTTAAAGGATGAAAAAGAAACAAAAATTGAAATGGAATAATATTATGCTGTTATGTACGATACAGGGTGGTACATAGGTAAGACCATCTGGTTTGCGTTCTCATTTTTATTAATGGAACAGCAAAATGCGGGAAGTCATATTTACTTGTATGTTTAATGGGCTCTGAAGGACCAACCGTATATCACGGTAATGATTTCTTTTACATGTATAGGAGTTCATATTAAATGAAATTCGATGATCACTTGCACTTTTTCTATATTTGCATTATTTTACAGTTTTGTTCATATTGCGTCACAAGTAAGAATATCACCACTGCTTATGGTAAGATGCAATTGATATATTTTTACTTTTTCGTGATAAATTCATGACAAGATGTGACATTAGATTTTTTAATGCTTTTTTGTAACTTGATTAACGATGTTTATTGAATGATGATGAAATTAAGTTAAAAAATGGGTTGTTATGGATATTTTATATGTCGTTCAAAGTGGGTGGTAACAAAGAGAGTTATGTGAGGATGTAGCCAATGTGGAATAGGGATTCAAATGAAGCCGTCATACGACTGTTGAAAACTCAGCCGATGCATGTATTTTCGTGGACAAAAGAAATTGTTATATAGTTATCTGTGGTTTTTATATGGAAGGAAGTTTAAAATGGGTTTTGTATGGTTAAATACATATTAAATATGTGGGAAGAATGATATTTTTATTTTATGATATGTACGGAATATATAAATTATGATATACAGGGTGAAGACAAAGTAAGAATTTACAGTAGGAATTTGAGTGTTAATTCAAATTCGTACACCATCAATGAAAAAAAAAGAAAATAAACGTAAAATAAAACCTCAATTTCTGAAAGAAGAGTTGGAAGATTTTGTATGGCCTAAGCAGGACGATATGCAACAAGTTGGAATGTACCTGTGTATACACCAACTGTCGTTAGAACGTGCAAGAGGAAAAACCCATATATGGTAATTGACATGAATTAAGAAAATATTCTTGATCTCAAGAACTTACAGCAAATAACCTCTTTAAATTGGGAGAAAAACGAAAAAAACGATAAAGTTTACTGGAGCCAACTAAAGATAGTCCAAACAAATCCGGAACGTCCAATTGTTATATTCTATAAGGAAAGATGCCAAAAAGAAGACTCTTTTACAAAAAATCTTATTTTAAATAAAGGAAGAAAGTCAATTAAAGTCGACATGAAAGACGTTCATCTACAGCAACTTTACAGAGAATTTTTACCCTTAACAAAGAAATAGTACGACTACTTGAAATTTCTTTGTAAAAAAAAAGTTTGTTTCGAAATTTACCATTTAGCGAAAATAATAGAGAGGCAAATGACTCTGATGATAATTAAGTACCAGTCGCTAAGTTGCCTGATATTATATTATTTTGTTTTTAAGTTCTAATGTCAGAGTTTTAGGATTTGTTTTAGTTTCTTTGCCTGATGATATAACCATTATTATTATTTAGGTACTACATAGAAATGTTTAAGATTAATTTAGATAAAATTAAACAAGAATAACAAAATACTCTCATGTATTTTATTTTATTCATTAGAGCGGACTTATTCTATGTCCAAAAAAAGCACGGAAATTATTTTATGTTTGGACATGAAATAGGCGACATTACCTATAGGTATTCCATGTCCAATTTTTCTTTTTATATGCATCTTTGGCAAATATAAACTAAATTAGCAAAAAAACAAGAGAAATCAAAGTAATTTATCACAATATTAGGACACAAAATATTTATTAGATTGACCGAAAAACAAAAAAAACCTCTCCTGTAAAATTTAAATTTTCTGATATGGAATAGTTCTGCTCTAAGGGGACGATTTGTTTTTAAACCTATTTTCATCTTATCTAGTCAAAATTATTCCTTTAATAATCCTTCCTTAAATTTAAAAGTAGTGCTCCAAATTGAATTCGAAAAATTGCCTAACGTTTCGTAGCCGCTCTCTTTTAACCTGCGAAACAGTTTATTTGTTGAAATGATTAACCTTATTTTCGTTGGCTATACACGTTTCCTTATTATTGTTAAAATAGTCATTTATTACTGAAGTGTACTGAGTTATTTTCTACAAGTAAGAGTAGTAGTCATCGTTATTTGTAAAATGTAACTCAGTTTCGTTTTGCTGCTAAGCATCATGTCTGACAGATCCATTTATGTTACCGGGTGATGATAGGTTTACCACCGAGTATTACATATATACAGAATGGACTTAGACATGGCTATTATCAGGTGCGGCGTTAAAAATGAGACAATGGAACACCTATTGAGTATTAGTTGCAAAGTAAATTCAGAATATATGATGTATAAAATAAACATATTACCCCGAAGAATATCACGGATACATTAAAAACTGTATATTCACTCAGCTGCACGTTAGGACTTTAAGCACACTGAAAGTAAAAAACATTATTGGTGGGACCCAGATATAGAAAACAATATAATAGAAAAAACCTAACCTAACCAAAAATTCTTAAACATAAAGAATAAGAGTGATAAAGAAGAGTACAAAATGTAATCAGACGTAAGATAACACAAAAGAAAAATGAAGCTTGGAAATAAAAATGCATGAAAATCAAGACGTATCTGGTTGGAAGGAAAAGTACAGAAAGTTGTAGAATGATAAAATAACTAAGGCAAAATCAAAATAAGGACATAATATCAACAATAACAATGGACACATGGGAATCGTATTTTAAAGCATTAATTATCGAAAACAGAACAACCTTTGAGACAAATAATGGAACACCAGAAAACATAACAGTCGCCGTATCTCCTTTAAGAATAACAAATAAAGAAGTGAAAGAAGCATGTAAAAGTTTAAAAAACGGAAAAGCCGCCGGTCCAGGAAAAATGCCAGGATAATTAAGAAAATACGGATCGGAAAATATATACCAGCTTTTAGCAAAACTGTTTCCTGATGTGCATATATGGAGCAGAAGTACCAAATGATTTGAAAACCTTATATATGACGACCATTTTCAAAAAAGGACCTGCAAATTAAAGAGGTATGGCATTGACTGGTACACTAAGCAGACTTTATGGGGAGATACTAAAGAAGAGAATAGAAAACGAATATCAAGAGATGGAAATAGATCAGCAGGCTGGATTTAGAGCAGAAATGTCTACAGTGGACCGTCTGTTTATTATAACACCGCTGAAAAAAAAACCGCCAAAGATCAAGAGGAGCACCTACTGTACATAGACCTTCAAACAACTTATGACAACATACCATTAAATAAATTGTAGGAAACTTCGGAAAGAATAAATATAAATATCAACTTACTAAAAGCCGTTAAGAACATATACCAGAACATCACAGCAGGAATAAAAATACGGAACTCATTGTCGGAACACATAAAAATTACAAAATGCCTCAAGCAGGAGTATTGCATGTCTCATGTACTATTTAAAATATATCTACAACAAGTACTAAAAAATTGGATGAAGAAATGTAAAGGAATAGGAATCCCCCTACTAAACGAAAACACTTTGTGCACCCTGTTCTTTGCGGACGACCGGATAGTTCTAGCCCAAGACCATGACGACCTTGAATATATGACAAGGAAATTAATACAAGAATATAGTAAATGGGGTTTGAAAGTTGATATTACAAAAACTGAATATATGAGCGTAGGAGGGACTCAAGAAAACATATTATTAGAGAATGGACGCGTGATGAAAGACTGCGAAGATTATAAATATCTTCGACTAAAAATAACTAGAGAAGGAAAACTCGATGAAGATATAAAAGAGCGGATAGTGCAAGGAAGGAGGGCGATATCAATGCTGAATGGTATGCTGTGGGATCAGGGTATTTCTAAAGCAAATAAAAAGAATATATTCAATACCATAATTAAAAGTATAATAGCGTACGGAAGCGAAGTATAGCAACTAAACGGGGTACAAGCTATTAACGACCGAAATGGATTATTGGAGAAGATCTGCAGGTTAATCGAGAAAAGAAGAAATACTAAACAACAAAATAAGAAAGATCATGGGAATAGAACGAACAATAGTGGTCGATATAAACAAGTTGGACGAATGCCCCAGTGCGGCGTAGATAAATTTCTAAACAAACTTGCCACCGGACTGGTTAGTATTGAATTATCAAACGTAAAATTCATACAAAATAGTAACACATACGTAAAGAAAAATAAATTTGGAAAATGTGACAAAGGAGCGTGGCTTAAATACAAATTTTCAAAAAAAAATTCTTATTTTTAAGCCGGAAGTTCTATGATCACAAAAATTTGACTATATTTTGCGCGCCGATTCAGAATATATAATTTTTATATTTCTATGACATACGGAGATACATAGATTACGTGATCGAAAGGTCAGGGGTCAAATTCCTTAAAACGGGAACGGTTTTGGACCATGCTGAATCGAATCGCGTTGTCCGTTTGTTTCTTTTTTTATTGTCTAGAAGTCTAAAACGAAGTAACTTATATGGTTTGGGCATGTGCAACGGATGCAAGAAAATATAATGCCAAAGCAGATCTTGTTATGGACACCGCGAGGCAGAAATAAAAGAGGGAGACCAAGAAAAAGCTGGGAAGAAGGAATATACAAGGAACTACAAGAGAGAGAAATATTCGATGATCTATGGCTAAATAGAGAAGAGTGGAGGTTAGGCGTCGGAAAACGGCGTCCGTAGAACGTTCTAAAACGATAAAGTTGATCCTTGCCGAATAATTATTTATAAACACTTGTCACTGACGTTTTGTCCCTGGGTTAGGAACTTTCTCAAAATTTATTCATGATTGAATCAAGTTTCATTGTTTACAGATTAAAAATAAAAAACACATGTACAATAGGTAAAAAACATTCATAAAACAGACATTTAAAACGAGTACCTTCGATATAAATTCCACGACATTATACAGGGGGGGTACGGAAAGACGTCAAGTGTACTATTTTATTAAATTATGATAAATCTGACTCAAGTTTTTAACATCTTGTTTATCGTTTACTGCATTTTGTTCCTTTTTAATGTGCACCATTTCTTTAATTGTTAATTTTTTGTAGTTGGAATCTTGAGCTAGAATGTTTGTGTTTTTAAAATCAAACTCATGTTTTTCATTGCTTTCATGTTTGTGGAGAGATGTGGAAGCATTTTTAGTATATTTATGGCCATTTAATCTGTTCTAAAGTCTGTGTGGTCATTCCTATGTATTTTTTGGACAGTTTAGGCATGGTATGGAATATATAACATTTGATTTTTTTGTGTTTTTCATTTTACTTTTTAATTTGGTGAATAATGGTGATCGGGTGTTTTGAGCTTTATGACATATTGTGATATCATATTTAGAAAATATGTGACTGAGATTTTCAGAAAGCTGCTCTGTGTATGGCATTGCTACATATTTATTATTGTTTGACACGTTGTTTTTAGAGTATTTCTTTGATGGGTTGTTATATATTTTATAGACTCTTTGTTTGCAAATACGGTTTATGTTATGTATTGGATAGTGATTGTTTATTAAGGTCGTTCTAACATGTTTTATAATATCTGGTCTGTATTCAGGCGAAGTTAGTTTAATGGCTCTATCAACCAATCCAGTAATTAGGTACGCTGCTTTTATGGGACTTTGGATGGTTGGAATTGTAGTTAAGTTGGGGTTATGTTGATGAGGTTATTTTATTATAAAGTTTGGTTTTGATAGTATTATGGTTAGTTCTTATCAATGTCATATCTAAAAAATTTATTGTGTAATTTTTTTCTATTTCTACAGTGAATTAGATTTTTTCATGAAAATTATTAAAAGTGTACAGTACGTTATTAATACTATCATTGGGTACTGCTGCTAAACAGTCGTCCACATAACGTTTAAAAAACAGAATACTGTGATTCAAATCTTTCAATACTCCTTCTAGATGTTCCATTACTAACTGAGCATGAGTAGTATAGTATATATATATATATATATATACATTCACGGCGTGAAGTCGCATCCGCCCATGTTAAAATCGCGGTAGATGTGGCGTTCGCGGCACTATGAAATCCAATATATGGACGCCACAGTGCACCGAGCTCCAAAATATCGCAAACGATTCAGTGAATGCTTGGGAATCTATTGCTGATGAAATCAGCAGGACGTCACTTTAGTCGTTTTTTGTATAAACCTAAACACCAAGGTTCACAAGGTCTCCGTACGCGGCGTTATAGTAGCACACTTATATATTTATTATACATCTGACGCACAAAGTGGCATCCGTCAGTATACATATCGAAGAACGGTATAGTTTGGCGTCTGTATATGTATTTTTCTTGCATAGTGGCATCCTGGCAGTGTTGCCGACCTCACTTCTGGTTATAGGAAGCTTTTAACATTGAATGTGATGATTTACATCTGTTTTAATTTTTTGATACCATTGTAGAAAGTGCGGAGGATATTAGTTATTGAAGAAGATCTACCGTTATTAATAGAAAAATTATATTTACGTTCTACGATTCACTCAAATCTGATTTTGAGGCAAAACAAAACACTACTGGCGATAGAAATGTATAATGCTGGCGATAAAACAAACTAGAGTTCTGAATTTCTGTAAATAAGGGGAAAATGAAAGGAATTTTCCAACGTAAACCACGAGATGGACTAAAAATTACTACTCAATTTTCAGGTTAATTTTCGAATGGGTATATTTTTCTACTTCACTATAGCAGATAGCAGAAGTCAAGTTTTTTTTTGTGAAAATTCCGAAAACCTAAACGCAATCAGATTACTAGGTGGATTTTTAGTAGTTGACCTAGAATATTGAATTTCACAAAAATTTCGGAAACGTTGAAACTCTCTCTGGCATATACAGGGTGTATCAATGATAACTGTATGGACAATAACTGCATCCTTATTTGATCTAAGGAAAAAATGTCTTAAATAAAAGTTGTAGAGAGCAATAAAAGCTATGTATACACTAGAGTATAGCGGTTTGGTGTTGGGAAAAAACTCTAGTCTGTTCATTACTACACCACCGGTTCCAAACAGTGCAGAGCAAAAATGAAAGCTATGTTCCAATATACAGGGAGTCTGATAAACGCAAAACTTAAACATGTGCTAATGGTTCTACTGGTGTGATGTCTGTATACAGGGTGTCCCAGACCAACATACAAATAATCCTACAGAGTGAACTAGAGCTCAAAATAGGGCGATTGAAATCAACTTTCCTTTATATGCTCCATTGAGCCGTGTGAGTTTGATGAAGGTTTTTTTCATACTCTTGAATAATTCAAAACCCGTGAAAAGTTAGGCTCTGAATTTTGAAGAAAAACTTTGAAACAGAATTTCAAAAAGAAGAGTGTGAACACGAAATTTTAAAAAGTCTTGAATTCACTTGAATTGCTAGACTTAGGTGTAACGCTAATGAAGATCATATCAAAAGAATAAGGAATCTAAAGAGATAATGAAGTAGTGAGGAATCCATCATGACTCTGTACAAGTTTTCAGATCAGTATCGTCATTAAAGCTCTTCTCTATTGTGCGTTTTAGATAGAATAGATATAAAAAATATTTAATGAAACTTATACAAATGTTCGCACAAAAAATAAACAGTACACATTCCAAATAAATATATGTTCTCTTTATATACGGGTGTTTCCTAAGTAATCTAAAATATTGTAGAGGACGCTTCGTCACTCCATTTTAAGACGAAAAGTTCTCATAAACATGTGTGATAAGGCTTGTCGTTAATGAAATACAGGGTGTTGAATTATTTTATTATTTCAACTTTGATGTTTTATAACACGGTTTGTAATGCCGGTGGAAAAATGCCTTATTTTTTTATGATTGTACTTACCTCCCTCATTCGATTTTTACTAATTTAATTCTTTCGAATCTATAAACGTAGCCGCTACGAATTTTTCTAGGGTGATTTTTAATCAAAAATTTTAGCCACCTTAAAAAAATTGGTAGCGGCTACGTTTATGAATTGAAAACAACGAAATCAGTAAAAATCGAAAGAGGGGAGTAAGTACAATTATAAAAAAAAATACGGGACTTTTCCACCGGCATTACAGACTGAGTTATAAAACATCAAAGTTGAAATAATACAACAATTCAGCACCCTGTATCTCATTAACGACAAGACTTATCACACATGTTTATAAGAACTTTTCGTCTTAAAATGGAGTGACGAAGCTGAAGTTGAAAATCATGTTAGATATTTTTGTTTGTGGTAAAAATAAAAAGTCAATTATTCATTAATTCATTAGTAGTTTGTTTGTTTACAGAGCTCAATTCAAGTTTTATTTCGTTGATATAGATGATAAGTAGCTCTAAATTTGATAAAAGAGTATATAAAATGAGTAAGGTGTCTCTCTCATTTCTAATAAAGTTTGTCAATGAACAATTATAGGTACTTACAAAGACATTTTCACGTTCTTCTCCACTACACAAAAACTATGTTTCTAGCAAAGAAACTCGCATCATTATAGAATCAATCTTCGGTAAGTTACAACTATTTCTTTTGATGGATCCAGTCTCCATTGTGATAAAAATCGTAAAATATTATCTTTGTTCTAACAAATTATCAAGAAAAATAGTTCGTACTTGTAACTGCGTTATCAGAAATAGGTGCATATGTTCGTGCAGTGACGTCATCGCGCTCTGGTTGCTGTTCGTAGTCACGTGATAATGGGTTATAAATAACGCAATTTAAATTAATTTTATTCAATTTAAGACGAGTAATAAGGTTTAAAAAATGTCATTTTAGGTTTCTAAAAACTGTCTTTTATGTGTAAAATATAGCTTCACATGGATTTGTAACAACCGTCAACATCCCAATTACTAGAATATGTGTTTAATTCCCCTCTCTCAAAAGAAAAAACAAATTCATATTTAAAATTACTGGAAGTCACTTCGTACGCGATCTATACAGGACGCACCAATTCTTAAACAAATTCAAATCCACCTACTAATAATCTATCAGGGTCACAGTGTTGCCAAATAATAGGAAGCCACTCTGAACGTGATCTCGATGCATTGGGGATGCTCTAAATACATATTGTGTATATCGGGGGATGCCAAAGCGCTACAAATCTATACGGATACAACTTCAACCGCTATCGCGATATATATAAATATATTTAATATATATAATAAACATATTACAAAACAAATTTGAACGATATCCGATATGCATTAAATGATACTTTAATGGAAAAGGTAATGGTGAGTTTGCAAAAGTACAAATAATCTATTTTCGAATAAATTGAAGCAATGCTGAAACTCAAAACCACCAGCGAGATTAGCGACAAAAAACATGTTTGATTGCTTCGATCTTATCGCGTGTAACAACGTTCATTGTTGCATTGCTCTTTCTCCCATTATGCGATGTACTACTGAAATGTGTGGATTTGAATTCGTCGCTCTTCCCTTCGCGCTTATTGTCGCTTGCATCCCCGCTTCACAATGCCTTAGGTAGTAGTGGAATTTAAATGGAAGACATTTTTTTAAATTAGATTTTTGGATGCTCTTCGAAGATATTCCTTTAATTGATAGAAGACCTATGTGGCTGCAGCTAGATGTACCAACGCAAATCTTATTTGAATAGAAACTTTGCTGAAAAGTGGGTAGATAGAAGTGGACCTAGAACTTGGCCTACTAGGTCGCCTGACTTTTTTATGGGCACACGTAAAAAGTTTGATAATTCAAACTCTACCAACTACCGAGGAAGATATAAAAATACGAATTTCTATGCCTTTGCAACTGTAACTCGTGATATGTTGAGTAATGTTAAAAACATACTGAGGTGTATTGAACAAAATGGGCCATTTCGAACCCTTTCTCTTAATGGTTTTATTGATTTGTACAGTTTTTTTTGAATTACTGAATAAAAATGTATTTCCTTAAGAGGATAATAGGACCTACAGCCAGGGTAGACGCTGAACGGTCAACGAAAGTTCGGAAAGAGAAACAGCGAAAACGTCCGCGAGGTAGCGTTGAGAGAATTCGAATTTAGACATATGAGCACGTGAAGTGAAAACCAACAGGGTACAGTCCAAATGAAAACGCACCAGCTACAATCCGACAGAAATAGTCGAGGCATGAAGATTAGATGCGCAACGAAAAACTCATTTTGTCATTTTGTTCTACATATTATTTATCACGTCACTACTCAAAAGTTTAGAGCACAAATCCCACGCACGCTGGTGAGAACCTGTATATAATGCACCGGGAGTGTTAATTGCTGAGCGGAATGTACTTCGTTAAATTTGTATGCCGTTAGAGGCCAGCATCTTCCGGTAGTACATTTTCAAAAATTCATTACAACGAAATGAAAAGAGCTCAAATTTGTAGAACGGATTTATATGTATTGACTGCAGGTGCGTTGCATGAGTATTTGGAAAAAATATAATTTTAAAAATTTGAGTACTGTATCTCAGAAATAACATCATTTTTTAATTATTTCACATGCATCCCGCGTAGATAATTATTTCTAGTTTTATACCATAAAATATTCAACGGTTTGATAGATATGAATTTTTGAAAATTACAGTAGGTTCTATTAATCAAAGAAATTTATTAATTTAGATAAACGAATGCAAATAAGTCGGCAATTAATGGTTATTGGCATAGGAAACACAATAGCAATTTAAAAGAAAATAATTTTTCCATTTTATTGCAGCAATAAAATACAGGGTGTGTAACATGTATTTTCATTAGTTATTTAGGTCATTCCACGCGTTCTTAATAATAAATAAAATGATTTTGAATTAGAGGTGGAAGTAGATGACGTGCATCCAACGGTTATCCATTACATATGATAAATAAGCTAATTAATAAAAAAGAGGAAAAAGTGGCATTACAACTAATATTTCCTAAACAAACTGAAGAAATAAAAACTTCTAAAACCATCACATATACAGGAAATATTTCTAATAATATTTCGAAGATAATATCTTTAGCAACGAATACAATTTCTTTTAAAACCGAAATTAACGTAAGTACAAAAGTGTTAAATGTTAAAACAAAAATACCAACATTAAAGAAATCAGGTATATATAAACTCAAATGTCCAGAATGTAATGCTGTCTATTTGGGTCAGACCCTTAGAAATTTTGGAATCCGATACAGTGAATACTTACGAGCATACCGATTAAAACAATTAGATAAATCCCATTACGCAAAATATCTGCTTGACACCAACCATTCATTGTCACCTAACGCAGAACTAGAAGTACTACATATTTGTGATAAGAAACAAGAACTGGATTTCCTTGAAGAGTTGGAAATTAGAAGACACTTAAGAAACCCACAATATGAAGTCGTCACTGAACAGATAAATCTAGAGAGTTCTCCACTATTAAACTGTCTTCTTAAGTGATAATTGTAAAGATCAGCAGATATAGTTTTCCTGGTTTTCTATATCATTGCACAGTTATACTGATCTTAATTGGAAAAATGATATCCAGGATATCACCATAGGGCTAATAATATCTAAGCTTCAATATTTGTAATATCACATCTTCTTTTTTCTATTAACATATATTAAGTCAATCACAAGGTAGATCACTTCTTGGTCTAGCCAAAAATAACTACTAATCATCAGGTAGGCATCAAATGAAATGTAACTTCTGTCATTCTGACGATGATATTTAGTTATCGAAACAATTGTCAATTTTTTAGAATTTTCGATATTTTTCATTGTATTGTGGAATTAGCTAGAAACGTTGAGTTTAATTTAAAACACTAATATGAGTAGATTCCACGAAGTAAGGGACAATTAATTACATCCTGTATACATCTAACAAATGTTTAATTGTAACCGCCTGTGATCTACGTATTCATCCCAAAGGAATTTTTAATATCTTTGGTCATTTTACCACTAGGCTCCGTCCTGTTAATCGTGATCCGCCCTGTATAAACTTATGTTTCAAATTTGAAGACGCTACGTTGTTTATTGTTTGTTTGGCCTCCATAAATAGTGAACGTTTTCAGTGAATTTATGGGAATGGAGAAAATTGGTCATCGTTATGTTATACACTACTTTTATTTGAAAGCTATAAGCCCAACCAATATAAAAGCTGAACTAGATTCTACTTTGGTGACTGTGCTCATTCATTCACTATATACAGTAAAATATTCGGTAACAGAGTTTAAACGAGGCCGTGCGAGCTGCCAAGACAGACATCGCAGTGGTCGACCAAATGAGGTGACGACTCTGGAAATGGTGAAGAAAATCCACAAAATGGTTCTAGATGATCGTCGACTGAAAGTGCGCGAGCTAGCAGACATAGTAGGCATTTCTAAAATGGGTGCTGTGTTTGCTCACATTCGAGCAAAATTAGTGTCGTGAAGATGTTTAGCGAAATTTCACAGCAACAAAGCAGGATTTTTACGTCGTTTCATAACAATAGATGAAACATGGGTCCATCACTTCACACCCGAGACAAAAGAATAATCGAAACAATGGACTGCAAAGGGTAACCGACTCTAAAGAAGGCGAAGACCGTTCATCTGCAGGCAAGGTCATGGCGTCGGTTTATTGGTATAATTATAATTGACTATCTTGAAAAAGGAAAACTATCAACGACGAGTTTTATGCGTTTTATAAGAAATCAAGCAAAAACAGTCGCATTTAGCTAAGAAGAAAGTGTTTTATAAAGACAATGCAGCAGCACACAAATCCGTTATTGCAATGGTCAAAATTAATGAATTCAAGTTACCTCATTCACCCTATTCGTCAGATTATTCGCCCTTAGATTATTTTCTGTTCTCAAACTTGAAAAAATGGCTCAGTGGTCAAAGATATTCCAACGATGAAGAAGGATGTTGGCAGTTAATGGCTATTTTGAGGAGCAGATCAGTGCTTATTATAAAAAGGGTATCGAATTTAATGAACATTGCTGGGAAAAGTGTATACAGCTGAAAGGAGATTACGTTGAGAAACAAATATATTTTTTTCCAATAATTTTGTGTTTTTTGTTGGGTCTTCTGGGACCACCCTTATTATGAACGTGATAAAATTGAAATGTTTACCATTCGTATTACAAACTGAAAGTGGAGTGAATAAAATGAACTCACCATTATAAAATAAATACATTACAGTAGTAAAGAAATATTCGATTGAAGCAGGTAGATATTTATAGACGTAAGCATACTTAAGACCCAAGCTTATATTTCTTAAACACCTGTCTATTTATAAATTTTCATCAAGGTGCTAAGCATTTAATTTGGGTGTTCTGATATAACCAACTATAAACAATATATTTACACAGGGCTGTTTGAAAACAGTCCTTCAACGAAGAAATAAACATTTTAACGTATATAAAATCAGTTTCAAATGAACATGGATGTGGATGCGAGTTACTTTACGTTAAACTCCATTTCTCAAATGTTCATAGAAAATAATAATGCATCTTTTTATTGAATCTAATTTCATGTATTTAAAAGTATGGATGATTCTTGGAATGCAATTTATTGTATTGTTTCAACACCATAATTATCGTTAAAATCAAAATTAATTACAATAAAAACATTGCAATGACCTAATTCCCCCATTGCCGCCCCGCTGTATAGGCACCTGTATTATAATTGTGAGATTTATCAATTATAAATAAAAAGTACTCCATAATGAAAAACCGATTGAATTATGAATATACACAAAATGTGTCTATTTCAAAGAAACGTTCAAAACTAAACCTCTATGAAGGTGGCAGAACCATTTCGGCAGAATCAAATAAAACCTATTACGACTTTTAGTACTCATTTTGTACTAATTTAATGAAGTCGACTTAATATTTCGTTTTTCTGGAAATTTTGAAAAGCTCGAGGATAATGGGCTTGCTATTCAATTTATATAAGCAGGGGTTGTTTAAGTGGGTTGACTTTTATATTTTGGAATATTCTTCGTGGTACTAATTAGTACAAATTAAGTACTAATAGAATCAACTTTAATATTTCGTTTTTCAAGAAATATTGAAAAGTTCCGGGAAGAATGGGCTTGCTATTCAATTTATCAAAGCAGGGGTTGTTTAAGTGGGTTGACCTAAATATTTTGAAATATTCTTCGTGGTACAAATTAGTACAAACCTAGTACTAATAGAATCGACTTTAATATTTCGTTTTTAAAGAAATTTTGAAAGGATCGGAGAAGTATCGGCTTGCTGTTCAATTTATCGCAATAGGGGTTGTTTGAGGGGGTTGGTGTTAATTTTTTTTGTGGTACAAATTAGTACAAATTCAGTTCTTCAATTTCTGTATTAATTTTCATTTTTTTCAAATTTTTTAAATTTGGGCTTTCTAGGTTAACATGAAGCTAGCAGCGCCATGTTTTTATCTTTAATGGGTAAAGGTACAAAATTATTTTTTGTGGTACAAATTAGTACAAAATGAGTACTAAAAGTCGTAATAGGTTTTATTTGATTCTGCCGAAATGGTTCTGCCACCTTCACAGAGGTCAAAACTAACCAGCACCTGCATTTGATTGCTTTTATTCATAGTCGTTGATTACGTTGTTTGATTAAATTTACTTTTTATTTATCGGTAAATCAATTATATACTTATATTCCTTTACTAATTTGGTTCATAGTATTACTCGATACAAATCCAAATATACTCAGTCACATAGAAACCCGATCACCTAGTGCGTTGATTATTCAATTTACAGAAAACCAACACACACACTGACGTAACTATTTCATATAATTCCAATCATCCCATGTCACATAAATTAGCAGCATATAATTCAATGATACATAGAGCTTTTTCAGTTCCTATGAACAAATGTAATTTCAATAGAGAAATTAATACAATTAAACAAATAGCAACATCTAACAGTTATCCATTACATATGATAAATAAATAAATTAATAAAAAAAGAAAAAGTGGCATTACAACTAATATCTCCTGAACAAACTAACGAAAAAATTATAAAACCATCTCATATGCAGGTAATATTTCTAATAATATTGCAAAAATAATATCTTTAACTACAAATACAACAATTTCATTCATATCCCAATCATTGTGAGTTATAGTTAAAGTTTTGTCTATTTGAATAGTGAATATACATTTTTAAAAGTTTCGATAAATCTTGAAGAGTTAGTTAAGGAAGTCATTGAGCAGTCTCATTGACTTCACATTACCGTCTCCGCCGATAACGGGAACAATCCCATTCACGACAGCATATACTCGTAGACTACGGGAGAAAATTCACAAATTAAATGTGAAGTAGGTTGAAATCTTCTCAAGCGAAAACCTCTATTCAAACTACATAGTGAAAGTTGAAAAATCTCCCCAAAAACATCAAAAACAAAAGATACGTCATTTTATAAGATACATTAAAAACCGAAAAGACTAAAATCTTCCACTAACAAAAAAACCATAATAGACATAAAAAGTGACAGGGAAACTCCCCAGCCTATTGCAGACGACCAACCACGTCGTCCTGCAGGTTGTTCAGGGCTTAGTGATTCAAAATGTACTAGAGAAATAAACAGAATCAGAAATAAAACAGTATAACTGAAAAATAAAAATTCTCTAAAATTATTATACGTAAGCGAAGACTCCGGATCCTAAAACGAAATAGCATCACGTTCAGACATCATATGATACAAATACAATTGATTTAACTAAAATACCGCAAGATATAATCCAATCTATAGATGTAAACAGTCTTAGCAAATGCAATAACGACATTTCCTATATAAGTAAACCAGAACTCACAAACACTAATCAAACAATAGAAAAAGTGTATAGAATCTAATAAAAAGAGTCTAGGAACACAAGTAGAAAAGTGTATAGAATCAGAAAAAAGTTGTATAGGAAACGTAGGAAATAAAAAGTGTATAGAAAACACAAATCACACACAAGAACACATTAGCACTTAGCTCTAATTTATCAATACTGACCTGTCGAGCAAACTTCATAAAAAGTACGTCCTCCCCGGACCATACAATAAAAAAGAAAAATCAACTGTCACACATGGAAGAAGACACGATTGGCCCTCAATTACAAGGAAATTCGTCTCATGAAAGCGAAGATAACTCCAACCCCCCTCAAATGGTAGAAGTGCAATTTCATAAATCAGTTACTCCCATATGGGCGCAAGAAGTGGAGGAAAACGCAAATAAGATCACCAAAGATAACTTCACCTCTCAGTATGAGAGAGTAATAAATAAAAACAATCAAATAACAGCTAGACAACTAAACATGACAAATAAAACAACAATATCCAACAACGAGCACATTAATGCAATCACTACCCTCCCGTCGACGCAGCCAATGGACACAATTCCACCACGAAATTCCACAAACCAACCCCCCACAAACAAAAAGGAAAAAAAACAACATTCAGGAAATTTGTTGACTCGGACGCGAGTTCAGACGAGAATCAACAATCTATCCAAACAAAAAAAAACGGGTAAAAGAAAACCCAAAAAATCAAACCAAAAAAGACGCTGCTTGCCCCCCCATAGTTATCGAGGACAACGTATCGGCTCACAAAGATATGATTACTAAATTGAAAATCGATATACATAAAGAGTTTGAAATAAAATACACTAACAAATCTTCAATAATTTTTACCAAGGATACGCAGCACGTATATTAAGTTGCGGCAGCTTTTTTAGGGGGGAGCGCTCGGACTGGTACCATAATATTTTACTATTTAATTGCTAATTTTTTACCCATAAATCGATTTTATTGCTCAAGCGGTTCACGAGAAACGCGACACCCCCCTACCTTAATATTAAGCTACGGCAGCCATATGCATTATCTCGGCAACGGTGAAAGCTATCGAAACGAGCTTGGCGCGATAATTTATTGTTAAAAGATGGCGTGGGTCCCGAATCCCGAAAACCACCCCCAAGACTCGATCTCGGAACGCTATCTCGGCGATGAAAATAGTTACCGACGCGCGCTCTTCGAGGCAATTTATTGCTAATTAATTGCTGAAAGATGGCATGGGTCCCGGATCTCTAAAATCACCCCCAAGCACCGGATAGCCCACGCCTCGGCGGTTATAAACACTGGCAGCTTGATACTTAATCAATTTTGTAAGGCTACGTTGTAGGTCAGATAATTGCCTTTTTTGTGTCAATAATCATGAAATGCGCCGCCTCGTCGTCGAAGTAACGTACTATCGTTCCGGTCACTCTAAAGCTCGATAAAAATCATCCATTTATGAAAACATCTAAATGGATTGATTGTAACCTTATTCTAAAGCATGGGAAACTCTTTTCAAAAGATGAAAACAATTGCAATTTTTAGTCTATTAATATACGCGGTAAATAATAATTTTTTAAACATTTACTTTCATGAACAATAAAAAACTAATAATTTTCTTGAATTGTTGTCATTTGTTAAAATAATTTCCCATGCTTTGGACTTCATTCGGATATTTCAATTAATTGATGATGTTGTTCAAGTTTTAGTGTAAACAACCTATTTTAATACCACCAAGGGGTTGTCGAGATCGAGTCTTGGAGGTGGTTTTCGGGACCCATGCCATCTTTCAGCAATTAATTAGCAATAAATTACCCCGTAGAGCGCGCGTCGGTAACTATTTTAGTCGCCGAGATAGCGTTTCCGGGCTGCCGTAGCTTAAGACCGCTAGGGGGTTGCCGAGTTCGAGTCTTGGGGGTGGTTTTCGGGATTCGGGACCCATGCCATCTTTCAGCAATTAATTAGCAATAAATTACCCCGAAGAGCGCGCGTCCGTAACTATTTTCGTCGCCGAGATAGCGTTTCCGGTCTGCCGTAGCTTAAGACCGCTAGGGGGTTGTCAAGATCGAGTCTTGGGGGGTGGTTTTCGGGATTCGGGAACCATGCCATCTTCCAGCAATTAATTAGCAATAAATTATCGCGCCAAGCTCGTTTCGATAGCTTTCACCGTTGCCGAGATAATGCATATGACTGCCGTAGCTTAATATTAAGGTAGGGGGGTGTCGCGTTTCTCGTGAACCGCTTGAGCAATAAAATTAATTTTTGGGTTATAAATTAGCAATTAAATAGTAAAAAATCATAGTACCAGGGGCTACTTCGGGCCATTCAAAACAGCTTACAGTAAAGCTGCGGAAAATTGGTTAGTTACAAACCATGGCAAGCCCATAACTACAAAACAAGTAGCGGGATTTATTGAAGGTAGCATACAACATGGTTTCTAATATCGAAAAGGCTGAGAAATCAATTGAGGTCACAGGCATATGGCCTTACAATCCACCGTAATTTAACGAGGAAGACTCTGCTCCTTCTCTAGTAACAGATAAACCAATGACCGAAAACAATGATTTACAAACACAAGAGGATTGTCAAATGAATATGCATTTTTGGAGTTTGAAATTGATGCTATTACTGGACTAGCATTAAACGAGACTTGTAGCGTTCCAGATTTTATTAGGCTCGTTGATATATCACAAGCAGAAATTATTATAGAAAATAGTAACTCTGCAATAACACCAAATGAAAAGTCTGTGTGCGATGTCTCCATTGATCATACGCCAAAACAGTTACTTCCAGTAACTCCTGAAAAAAATATTGAGCCTTCTTGCTCTGGTCCTGTTAATAAAGAGGTCGGTAGTACCATTCAGTGTACTGGTACCATCAAACCAGAAGAACTTAGGCCCTATTCAAAAATAACAAGAACGCAAACAAAGTGACAAATCTGAAATTCTGACCAGTACACCTTACAAGGAAAACCTGAAAAAAGCAGGAGGTTGAGAAAAAAACCAAGATTGTTAAGAAGAGAATTGTAGAACCTGATATATTATCAACGAAGGGAGGAAAAAAGTCACAAAAACGAGTTCAACAGGAATTTTAAATAGCGACAAAAACGATCAGAATGTGTTTTGTCCAGCTTGTTCGCAGAAGTACACATACCCTCCAACAGAAGATTGGATTCAATGTAGGATGTGCGACAAATGGTGGTATGAAGACTGTACAAAATACGTTGAGGGTCACTTTACGTGTGATTTATGCGAGAAATAATTCATGCGTACTCTTATAACCCTCATGCGTACTCTTGTATCTTTTGGCATATAAGAGTACGCATTCTAATATAGTTGAAATATGATCGTTAAATGTAGTTACTTGTAAACAATTGCATTTCTGTTATCAATAAAATATTTCTAAATATATTATTCTATTATTACATTTACCAGAATTTAGTAAGTACAATATTTTTGGGAAAATCCAATAAAATTGCTTAAGTGACTCTTGTGTACTTTCATCCTACGTTTAATCACCAGCAAACCGTTTTGAGAGAAAAGAAGGAGCAATGATATGTGATGTTCTAGATATAGTAAGATAGGCCAGAACTAGAAGAAGAATGGAGAGATCATATCAATAGGATGGATAATCGACTTGTAAAAATTTGCAATGGAAGGAAGACCGAAACCAGTAGGCCTCAGAGAATACCACTAAAGCGCTGGTATTAGACAGCCGTTTTTAAAAGCTGTTTAGTAGCATGTCTGTCAAGCTAGCATGGTCATGTCACCCTTCCAAATCCGACCTACCCTATAAGTAATTACTTTTCTAATACGTCATCAGAATCACAATTTAGGTTGCTTCTTTGAAGAAACAAGACATATTCTTAAAATAAGAGTAAGAATAAGAGGATTATTCGTTTTTGTAAGTGTATAAATTCGTAAGGAAGTCAATACAATGAATGGAAATACAATTAATGTTGTTGTACCGCACCCTGTATACTTAAAATCAAGTTACTTCAACATTTTGTTTTTATTTAAAAGTGGTTTTAATTCCTTGTGTGCTTTCCACATTCTATAATGAAATATCGAACCGAAACAATCGCTTATTAACTAGTATTCAATTACTTGGCATGATCATTTCAAAATTGGTGATAATATGGCATAATATGACTCAATCTGAAGCAACGTATCGATGCCGGATCAATAAGTAGCTAGGTACATATTTGTTTACAAGAATGAAAGTTTTTTATTTATACTCAACAGTCAGTGTTTTTCTAACTTGACCTGAATCATTCGATTCCGCGTTTACATTTTTTACACATGACTTGATTATTTTTACAATTTAGATGTGTTTATTACCTGCAAACGATATGAATTATTCATTAAATATGAAGCACACGCCAAATGATTTTTTTTAATTTCTCTTATATATTATCCTTATACAGTTGTGGAACAGCTAAATGGAATAAATTCGATAACGAATAAATGAGAGCGTGTTTTGGAAAAAAGCTTGGACACGTCGATTTGTATTTTTAGATGCGCATTATTAAAAAAAATAGTTATATAGGGTGTGTCATGTGACAGTGGCCGATACCAACTTTCTTATTTTAAATACAACCCCCTGTATATTATTAGTTTTTTGGATTCTTCAGAAAATTCTATACATAATTCATGTACAATGTCCCATACCTATCTTCAACTGTTTCGGAAATATTAAGCGTTTTCAGATGTATTACAAAAATTAACATTAAAAAAATGAAATTATTTTATTTCACAAATTCGCTACATTACACTCAATACTTATTTCCCATTTAGCTCTTAATATTGAGAAAATAAGCAAAAACCATTAATGCGTTCCTTTTTACTGATACGAAATAAAAAAAAATACAAAAACAGTTATTTTCGTATAAAACTCATAGCCTTAGCAACTTGTTGTCTGTCTGCATGACAGTAGTGATCAGTGTCAGATTTTTTCATAATTTCTTGAAAAAAGAAATATAAAAATCAACTCCATTAAAACTGAATTTGTACTAATTTGTACCACAAAAAATATTAACGTCAACCCCCTCAAACAACCCCTATTGCGATAAATTGAATAGCAAGCCCATACTTCTACGATCTTTTCAATATTTCTTGAAAAACGAAAAATTAAAGTCGATTCTATTAGTGCTAAATTTGTACTAATTTGTACCACGAAGAATATTCCAAAATATTAAAGTCAACCCACTTAAACAACCCCTGCTTTGATAGATCTTTTCATAATTTCTTGAAAAAAGGAATATAAAATTCGACACCATAAAAACTGAATTTGTACTAATTTATACCACAAAAAATATTCACGTCAACCCCCTCAAACAACCCCTGTTGCGATAAATTGAATAGCAAGCCTATACTTCTCTGATCTTTTCAATATTTCTTGAAAAACGAAAAATTTAAGTCGATTCTATTAGTACTAAATTTGTACCACGAAGAATATTCCAAAATATTAAAGTCAACCCACTTAAACAACCCCTGCTTTGATAAATTGAATAGCAAGCCTATTATTGTCAGATCTTTTCATCATTTCTTGAAAAAAGGAATATAAAAGTCGACTCCATTAAAACTGAATTTGTACTAATTTATACCACAAAAAATATTAACGTCAACCCCCTCAAACAACCCCTGTTGCGATAAATTGAATAGCAAGCCTATACTTCTCCATTCTTTTCAATATTTCTTGAAAAACGAAAAATTAGAGTCGATTCTATTAGTACTAAATTTGTACTAATTTGTACCACGAAGAATATTCCAAAATATTGAAGTCAACCCACTTAAACAGCCCCTGCTTTGATAAATTGAATAGCAAGCCCATTATCCTCAGATCTCTTCAAAATTTCTTGAAAAATGAAATATAAAAGTCGACTCCATTAAAACTTAATTTGTATCACAAAAAATATTAACGTCAACCCCCTCAAACAACCCATGTTGCGATAAATTGAATGCTTCTGCGATCTTTTCAATATTTCTTGAAAAACGAAATATTAAAGTCGATTCTGGTATTATTTTAAATGTTTTTTTAACCAGTTTTTTCTTTCTTCGAGATCGTTATATTAATTCCAAACACATTGCCGTATAATGTCTTATTGATTGTGTAGTCCTTGTCAATTCCAAGTAACTTGTCATTATTGCTAGGACCCCCCCCCTCCCCCTATTTCAAATTACAAATAAATTGATGTATATTTTAGGACTAATTTGTAACGCAAAAATTTGAATTTGTCCCCAAAAATTAGAATTTGTACCTCCTCAGTTTTTCTGAAACCCCGCTATTTAATGTGGGGGGTGATAGTTTGAGCTCAAGATAGCACCCCACCTTTACAAAATCAAATTTTAATAGCATACATTAAATTTTTAAATCTAGGACTAATTTGTACCCAAAAAATAGAATTTTTACCCACCCAGTTTTCCCTGTAAAAGGCTTTTATAAAAACAAATAACAGTATGGCTTTAAACTTTGAATTTGGGACTAATTTGTACCCAAAACGTTTTTTAATTATTATATGATTTTGTTCATAAAATATAATATATTGGACCACGTGTTTTAATAATTTTCAAGTAAATCGTTAAAAAAATTGAAAGTATCAAAAGTAACTAAATAATGTTAATTAGAGAATATAGGACCAATTTGTACGTATACAGTTTTCCCTGAAAAAGGCTTTTTAATGTAGTGTCTTCAACTCACAGCAGTCGTTCTGATGTAAGTTAAAAATGGACCAAAATCTAGATAAACTGTTACATGAAGTGTTTCATGAAACCTTGTCACCTACCTACTTCCCAGTCCTTTTTGTTTTGATAGTGTGTATTGTTTTGCCTTTAATAATAAATATATTGTTGTAATTACAATTAGAAATCCATATTTTTTGACATAGATACACTCTTATTTTCAGTGAGGTCTTATGGGGTAATCGCGGCAATTCAGGTGCATAATAAGGCGCAAATAGTTTTAGGCAGTTAGAAGATAAGAATAGCATCATACTCTGGTGTCACAACTTTTTTTGACTACTTGGCGGCTTAGTACAGATTGAAAAACATTTTTTTGTTACACTGTAGCAAAAGCCGACAGGAGTCAGTATGGTGATTTTTTGTTTTGTTTTTCAGATGAGAGGCGTCTGACGTCTGATCTAACGCTCCTATTCATCTATTGTTGATTGATGCTTTTATTTAATAATTCTTAATAATTTTTCTAGTGGTAGGAAAAATTTTAGCAAGGATTTTTTGGAGTAATTAAGCAGTGCACAAAAAGCCAAAAGGGATTATTTTCAATTTTTAGTACTTCAGTCTAAATCTGTGTATAAAATAATTTGTAGTATAAATTCAGTTTTAATAGAATCTACTTTGATATTTCCTTTTTCAAGAAATTCTGAAAATATCGGAGGATAATGGGCTTTCTATTCAATTTATCAAAGCTGGGGTTATTTAAGTGGGTTGACGTTAATATTTTTTGTGGTACAAATTAGTGCAAATTCAATTTTAATGGAATCTACGTACTTATATATTTCGTTTTTCAAGATATTATGAAAAGATCGGTGAATAATGGGCTTGCTATACAACTTATTGAAGCAGGGGTTGTTTAAATTGTTTAACTTTAATTATTTGAAATATTTTTTGTGGTGTAAATTCAGTTTTAATAGAATCTACTTTGATATTCCCTTTTTCAAGAAATTCTGAGAATATCGGAGGATAATGGGCTTGCTATTCAATTTATCTAAGCAGGGGTTGTTTTAGTGGGTTGACTTTAATATTTTGGAATATTCTTCGTGGTACAAATTAGTACAAATTTAGTACTAATAGAATCGATTTTAATATTTCGTTTTTCAGAAAATATTGGAAAGATGGGAGAAGAATGGGCTTGCTATACAATTTATCGATCGGGGATTGTTTGAAGGGGTTGACGTTAATATTTTCTGTGTTACAAATTAGTACAAATTTAGTACCAATAGAATCGACTTTAATATTTCTTTTTTCAAGACACTATATAAAGATCTGAGCATAATGGGCTTGCTATTCGGTTTATCAAAGCAGGGGTTGTTTAAGTGGGTTGACTTTAATATTTTGGAATGTTCTTCGTGGTACAAATTACTTTAATATTTCGTTTTTCAAGAAATATTGAAAAGATCGGTGAAGTATGGGCTTGCTTTTCAATTTATCGCAACAGGGGTTGTTTGAGGGGGTTGACGTTATTTTTTTTTTGTGGTACAAATTAGTACAAATTCAGTTCTTCAATTTCCTGTATTAATTTTCATTTTTTTCAAATTACTTTTAATTTGGGCTTTCCAGGTTAACATGAAACTAGCAGCGCCATGTTTTTTCTTTAATGGGTGAAGGTACAAAATCATTTTTAGTGGTACAAATTAGTACAAAATGAGTACTAAAAATCGTAGTAGGTTTCATTTGATTCTGCCGAAATGGTTCTGCCAGCTTCACAGAGGTTCGGTACCAGAGCACCAAATTAGAAAATGGTTTGAAGAAGTTGGTACCTATTTCTAAAATGAAAATATAGAAGACATTAAATTGTCCAGAACAGATTTTCAATCGCGATGAATCTGTAACAGTAACTATTACAGTTAGTGCAAGCGGTGTTTTACTACCGCCCTTTTCGTATTCTCGATTACCGGGACCGCTAGTATCTAATGTTCCAGATGACCGGGCTGTTGGAAAAAGTGAAAAAGGCTGGATGACAGGAGAGTCATTTTACAAATATGTAGCTAACGTTTTCCATCGTTGGCTGGTTAAAAATAAAATAACTTTTCCTGTTATCTTGTTTATTGACGGACACAAGTCACACCTGACTTTGCACCTTAGCAATTTCTGTGAACAACATAAAATTATTTTGGTAGCGTTATTCCCTAACGCAACGCACATAATACAACCATGTGACGTTTCGTTTTTTAAACCAATAAAGGAGAATTGGAAAAAAATTGTTCATAAGTGGATATTGGACAGCAAAATTGAAAATCTAAATAAAACAAACTTTCCGTTAATGTGAATGTGAAGACATAAATGGGGTTACAAAGGAACACATTGTTAATGGATTTAGGAGATGTGGGATGTTTCCTTGGTCACCTAATGCTGTAGATTATTCCAAATGCATGAAGGATAAATCCACCAAATCAGAAGCCACACCTCAAGCTATGCCTGCGCAACGAAAAAACCTCACACATATTTAGAAACGCTAATTCATCCTGATATTCTTAAGCTGTTTATGAAGTGTATCAAAGATGAAACGTGGAATGGAGAAGATAAGTGGTTGGAACTTTTTTAATGTTTGGCTTAAGGTAAAAAAGAACCTGATTTTAAAATCAACATCCTCCCAAGAGTCACAATAGAAAGTATAGAAGTCACTGAAAATATTCCTGTTGCTTCAACAAGTCGTCAGAATTTGTCTAGTACTTTAGAATCGGATGAAAGCAAATTAAATGCGCCGACAAGTTCTTCAGAGCTTTCCAAAGAAATTACCTCCTAGTACACCTGAAGAATGGGTGATAACGATGTACTCTCAGACATTTCAGAAGAACTAGTTGGAAAATCTATTATGTACAAGGAAAATGATTATATATTAGTGACCTTTCCAGGAAAAAAGGGAACATAGGTATGTGTGTGTAATTCAAGCCCTTCTACCCAAGAATGAAGCAGAAATGGTTGGTTTAAAGAAATGCGATGATGGGAAAATGTTTAAATTAAATGAAGTTGATATCAGTGTTATCAGTCTAAATTAAATTATAGAGAAACAACCATTTCCAACAATAATTAATTCAGGCGATCGTCTCAAATACGAATTTAAAAAAGAAGTTTTTGTTGATGGTTAACTACAAAGTTGATTTTTTTTTAGACCTAGGTAATAACTTTTTGTTATACTTAACCGAATTTTTATTTTATTTTAAAAAATACAACTGTATTAGATACAATTTACAGTGTCCTTTTTTCTGTCCTTTGGTCTTGCACATACCAAACTTGGCATTGGCAATTACTGGCCAAT